>OY979629.1:5860202-8360202 GCA_963855885.1 Coenonympha glycerion
GCTGCTGGCCGCCAACCTGGCGGGCATGCTGCTGTGTCTGGTCATAGGCTTCATCATATTCAAGAAGAGGAAATGTAAAGTGAGTCCCCATTACATACACATCGAGCGCACTCGGCATTAGCCTTTGCATCCTGCTTCACATAAGCCAGCTACACAGCTTTGGCAGAACAACATTTCTACGGTCGTCTGGGGTCAGTATATTTTTGGTGACCTCTGATCGCACATACGCAGTACGCTGTACATGTCCAGCCCCCTCAATCTGTGCAGACTTTATGTGCTAGACAATGTTTGTCTCGCTAAAGATAATGTAAAGCCCGTGGTTGTACGTTAGTTAATAATTAACTTCATATTATACCTATTTACTTACATATACAACGCCAACAGGAAGTAACGAACCTCGGACCCAGTATACATTTTGTTTGACAGCTCTGCATCTACATTCTACCGCCGACATAAATATCTATCAAAATATGGTTGTTAACTTTCCAGGCGGTGGCCATGGGGATGTGGACAGTGCTGGAAGTAGTTCTCCTTGGTGCGATGCTGATGTACGGATCGGTAAGTAACTTTTAGAAGATGAAGTTTGGAATATGGTGGTTAATTGAAAAACAAAGAAAAGAGTAGTTAGCAAAAACAGGATAGATTAATTTGTTTTGCAATCCGCTAGTTGAAAATAATCTGTATGGTCCAATATGCAGGAGCACCGACCATATGAAACACTTCGTATAATTCTTCAAAGTCTAACAATTTCTTCAATTTACGTTTCGTCCCGACACCTGGAAATAAATCCTCAAGAGATGTTGTCATCACAATGCGAAACCTTTCCTACTCACTCACACCACTGAAAAGAGTACTTAGTTAATTTTTGACCGTTTGTCTGCGTAGGCTGCTTCTCAATACATATCAGCGTCGCGCTGGCGCTGCGTGGCAGGCGCGTGGCTCCGCGAGCTGGGCTTCGTGGCGTGCTACGGCTCCGTGGTGTTGCGCCTGTGGGTGCTGCTGGCCGAGTTCCGCACCAGGAAAGCGCATCGTTGGACACCCAGGGACTCTGAGGTACTCGCACACGGGAAACAGGGTAGACATGACTATTACGTACAGAGAGGGTGGCGCGTAGGCTTCGTAGCACGCTACGGCTCCGTAGTGACCGCCTACGCCGCCGGCGGAAGTGCCCCAGCAGACAACCGCCGGACGCTGGCTGTAGATCTATGACGGCACCCAAGTCTGCTAATTTAACATAATCTACGATAAAACTATCATGCAATTGTAATAGTTCCGAAATGACCTAGTCTGCAAACTTTTAAATTGGATCTCAATTTAATTAATTGATAACTTAATTGAACAATACTTGGATTGTAATCGGTATTGCCATTACCATAAAATGCGTTTCCCGAAATAAAATTTTACGTCCAACTTATGACAAGTTGGCACAACTAACGTCAAATAAGCGTCAAATAAACTATATTTCATCTGTAACATTTTACTTTGTCTTTGGAATTTTGACATTTCTACATATAAATTATAAAATAAACCACAGAAATAAACAAACTGCAACAGAAAGTTTGTGCTGGCGAATAATTCTATTTTGTGGATGGAATTAAAGAAGAGACCTTCCAAACATTTTTAGTTACGATGGGCTTCTCGTTAGAGAGCTATGTGTTCTGTATTCTTGAGGAAGCTGGGCTGGCTAGAGTGATCTGAGTGTAAAATCAAATAACACTGGATAAAAGAGATTTGTAAACAAAGCCAGTGTATGGAGAAGGATTTAATTAGCTCGGTACGCAATAAAAGCAAAGGGTTGCAACAGTCACAAACATCACATCCACATCTGAAGCATCAAGTACCTACATGTCGCTAACAGAAGCAAAAAAGAAGCCTGACATCTAAAACAATTGTATTATGAAGAACCTAGCAAACCGCAGACATAATTTAAGTACAATGTTAATTTGGCTGTACAAAAGTCAGCAAACCTAAAAGAGGTCTAAAAATATAAGTATAAAGAACATCTCATCAGGGAATTCTAACACTCAAGAGTTAAGAATATTATTTAATACTTAAGGAGTTTAGAATATTATTAAAACACAAGGAGGCAGACCTCCTTAGTCCTAACAGAAGCTTTCTTCCGAGATTATTAATATTGCGGAAGATGAGATTGGATACTGCTCCATCTTTGGACGAATCCCAAGGTGAATAGTGAAGGGGAGTGATACAGATGATTAAATTAAAATCGCACTTTATTGATAGGTTGTATGTAATTGGTTGCTACAACAACTTGTAAGAAAAATAAAGGGCAGGATAAAAGTGAAACTTTGTTTTAATTATTTACTGCATATAGGTTGCACAGGTGTACTTGTGTGTCCTCTGTATCCATCTATTAGATATATTCTAACAACTCAATAATACCAACCCAGATCACAGCCTGTCTGTCAACATAATGGTTTGATAACAACTGGACAGACCATCCAGTTTGCCCGGACATTTAGAGGAAAAGGCAAGACACCCTATATTATTAAGGATTTTGTGCCAGCCATTATTACCTTAGGTTGGTAGGTAATTAAGGCAGGTAAGAAGTGATAGCTCAGTGGTTCTGACCTCTGCCTCTCATAAGGAGGTCCTGGGTTCGAAGCATGGGCACGCACCTCTGACTTTTCTAAAACTAAATGCTTAACGGTGAAGGAAAACATTGTGAGGAAACCTGCATGCCTGAGAGTTAACATAAATGTTCTTGAATGTGTGTGAAGCCCGCAAACCCACACTTGGCCAGTGTGGTGGGCTATGGCCAAACCCCTCTCAGCCTGAGAGGAGACTCGTGCCTACCAGTGGGACATAAAAAGGGGTTCAGAGAATAATAGGTATGGCAAAAAAAAATGTATGTTAAATCAAGCTTTTTTTATTAGTATCATTCATATTGTTAAATCCTAATGAAATATAATTAAAATCAGTCTAAAAACGTAGTTACTCTATAAATTAATCAATCAAAATTAGATTTCAGATAACCATTTATCAATATTTTATACAAAATACAAAAATAGTAGTTGTTAATATAGTCTAATATTGTTATTAATACATAATTAGGAAAAATTATACTAGATTTGAGGTAGACTGTATATTTTATGAAGTCAAAATAAATAAAATAAATAAATAAGCCCTTTACTACTGAAACACCTTTTAAATTTTAACTTATATTATTACTTATTGCTATAAAAACTACAAAAATACAGATAAATATAGTAGGTACTGTATCTATTTTATAATTTTATTTGATAAGTTTGTATGTAATATTTTTTAATATAATTTTTTATCAAGATCTACAAAATAGGTATGTTTTAGGTATTTTACCAATGTTTTCATTAACTTTAATAAATCTATTCCATATCCATTCAAGTTATAGTTTCACCCTATACCTTACCTATTGAAATTTATAATTCTTTGCTATAAGTAGGTCCTATGTAAGAAGTACAATGATAGCTTAGTGAGTTCCAGAAACATTGTTAATTGATTAATTTACAGTAATATTGATTTTTTACATGGAAATAGCCAAATAAGTTCTCTTTTCAGTTCTATATACTACCATGTTTACAAATTTATGGCTAAAATTTTAAGTATGAAGTTTTTCTTTGCTAATAGAATGCCTATTACACTAAAAATTATTTTAATTTTACAGATAGTTTCATATATTTATTTTCATAAATTCAATTGAAAGACTTTCAATACTCACTAACATACAATAGAATATAGCTTATTTCAACTACTTACTACAACTGATAATACCAAAATAACAGGAGAATTGATTATGCATAGGTATAAACCATGATTTTTTTTTACAGGATTTTTTATGCAAGATACCATAGTTACCTAGTTGTTTAATGTTACAAAACAATACCTACTATTAATTACAAAAAAGATTGGTGTTCAGTCCGCCTTATGGAGTACAGGCCTCTTTCAGTTGCTTGTCATTTCAGATTTAAATACTTTTAAAAGAGGTTAATAACTGAAAACTGAAAGGTTTTGGTCATGACCCCCTTGCAGTGACCAACTGGACTGAGGGGGGAGACGCTATACTATATTATTTACATTAAGATGAATGTATGACATTTCATGCAACCAAAGCTGTATAATACAAAACTTTTCTAATGAAATTAGTATATTAAAAGAGTAACAATTATATATGAAGTTGGGTACTAATATACTATTCATTCATTTTCATGCATTTTTCCAGAGCCTATGGAGTAGAGACTCCTGCAGTGTTCTATTTTGAAGCAGACTTTGTTTCACTTGAAGACTTTGTAATAATGTCATTCCAGAGCATTTTCCAACTCTGCCCACGAAGTGTGTTCTTCACATCCTGAATTTGCAAACAAAACAAAATTTATGTATAACTTTTATCCAAATGTTGCATTCTATTTAAATATGACCCATCTATACATGCATTTTCTAAAAGAATTAATAAACAAAAGGCTTTCTATGGTGTCAGTGGAGGGACAAGTGCATTTGCTAGGGTTCCGTACCCAAAGGGTTTAAGAGGACCCTACTATTAAAACTTCGCTGTGTATCTGTTTGTACTCTAATACTCTACTAACAAAACGAATAATAGAAAATAAAAAATATTGGGAGCTCCCATGCAACAGATGTGATTTTTTGCAGTTTTTTTAGGTAATGGTATGAAACTTTGTAAGTTTTACTTGTACTTGGCTGGCTTTCTTATATGCTTTAAATAAATAAATAAAAAATAAATGCTTTGTTAAAATACAAAAGACAACATCCATCAAAAATATTGTTTGCAGTGACAGGATTGTAGGATTGACTATTGCCACTAAAACTACTATAGGTACCTATACGTATTAGATTAGATCAGATTAACAGGATTTTGTTTACTTTGCCTGAAAACTCCTATACAATGTTCAACTGTATTCAGTTCAGTTGTGTGCTTCAAATAAAACACGAGCTGCAGCGTCTCCGTTGTGGTGTTAACAATTGAGGTCATCGTTCTCCAAAGAAGATAGCCACTGTCTTCTGAAAATCCATATACTGAATTGAACCCATGGCAGTGTATGGACATTAAGTGTTAAATTGCTTTCATTAAATAATAATTGCAATACTTACCTAATAAAAACCCATGTTCTCCACCGCATGCCTCGCAGCTCTTGACACAGTCCTCAGTGTACCTAATTGTAGTTTGGTAAGATCCTGATAAGTAGAATGATAACGCTATCAGAATCTGCAACAGAAATGATGGCATTAGGCACATCAAACCATCATCATGAATTATAAATACTTTAGTAGGTACCTAATACTTAGACAAGAGTTTACCTTCATCTCCGCTGATATTCCGTCACTCCGACACAGTCTGGGAATTAACAGAGCTCCTCAACTAGACCCCTAATAGTTTCCTTCCCGAGGCGAAATGTTTTAACAAATTCAGCCTCGGAAATATCCTTAACGGCGGCGACGGCGGTTTCTATTCTCCAAACGCACAGAATTTATCCAAATGCTTGTTCCGTTCAATATTAACCCCGTTAGCTAGCTGGAGAATGTTCCACCTTGCTCTAATCATCAATAGATTAGAAAAAAAACACTAATAATCCACATGCAATGATAGAAATTCACTGATTTAGCTATTACTGCTTAATTATCTAAAATTGCAGGTCGATTGCCATTTCGAACTGTCAAAAAATTAGCAGACTAGGATATATTCGACAATTGAGATGTGATTGTGTTAACAGACTAGCAAAAGTTCATTGAGATGTATATTGTAGGTGAGTCGTGTAATTTTTACACAATTAGTAAACGATCGACCTAGCAGACTACCAAAATCGCAAAAATCGGTAATAATTGTGTAATTATTGGACGATCGAGATAAAATTGTCATAGCAGACTTGGGGCCCCGATCTGCTTATTCGAATCGACTCGAAAACTTGACCTTACTGAACTAATTATAACGCACAAATATAAATAGTACGTCAAAGCTCAGTATATAGTTAATTATGCTTTTAAAAGTTTACTCTTGAAATGAGACTTTTAGCCATAGCCCATACGGAAAAGCGTAAAAGCAATGTGTGATAGCGTGCCCTGGGCGCAGGTGCTGCGGATAGTGGCGGCCATGGTGCTGGGCGCGGCGTGCTACCTGGCGGCGTTCACGGCGACCACGGCGTGCGACGAGGACGCGGGCTGCGCGCGCGCCGCCTGGCACCACGTCACCGCCGCCGCCGAGCTGCTGCTGCTGGCGGCCGGCCTGCGCATCGCGCACGCCGCCAGGAACGCGAACGTTCCGTTTCAGGTAGCCGCGCTGACCTTCGAACGTGTATACTGTAGTCGTTCACGAGAACTCGCAACCTACCTACTTGCATTATTATGAACCGATATGAAACGATTGGAAGGAGCGCGGGTGGCTGGCGGCGGCGCTGTGGGCGGAGGGGCTGTGCGGCGCGGCGTGGCGCGCGGCGGCGGCGGCGGGCGCGGCGCCCGAGCGCTCGTTGCTGGCGGCGGCGGCGCGCGCGCAGCTGTCGGCGGGCACGGCGCTGGCGTGCGTGCTGGCGCCGCGGCTGTGGCACGGGTACCGCGCGCGCTCGCTGGCTCAAGAGGCTAGTAAATATACGGTATTGATTTATTATAATCGAGTCTAATCTGCGAGGAGCGGTGTGTGACTGAGTGGCTTTAAATAATTTCTAGACGAACGCACGATCTCACCGTTCCATGAGGTATAGTCACAGATAAGCCTAGCCCGTAAAATAAAAAAACATTACACTCCTTTTTTGGGCAGTCGTGTAAAAATACATGCGACGCTTTTATTAAAATAAACATAAATCGCGATGTTCGACTCCTGTTCAACCTGCGCACCCTCGACACGGAGTCGGCGCAGCAGTGAGTGGTCGGCTGTCAGCAGGTGTCGCGGCGCGGGCCGGCCGAGGGCTTCGGCGCGGAGGGCGAGGAGGAGCCCACGTCGGAGGAGGTGCGCGCCGAGCTCAAGCGGCTGTACGTGCAGCTGGAGCTGCTGCGCGCGCAGACGCTGCGCCGCGACAACCCGCACATCAGCAAGCGGCGCGGCGGACGCAAGCCGCCGCACCGCCGCTTCTCGCTGCAGGTGACCGCGACACGCGCTCGGTGTGCGCCTTCCTCACCCGTACCCATGTCCCACGTCCTTCGGGGCGTCGCTCCAGCGGACAGGAGCACGGCGGCATAATGACAGCGATTGTGGTCCTAGCCGCCAGCCAGACTTCAGAGCCACGTTGAAGTAGGGTTAGGTTGGGTATTATTTAATGGCATTTGCGATCAAAAATACTGGTACAAATCAGTTACTGGTTAGTGTACTACTTCATAGTTGGCAGTGGCGGTTATTTTATATTAACGCTGGAATCCATTGATAATAATAAAATGTCAAAGGTATATTTACTGGCATTGAATACCGCTCTCAGTTCACGCTGCCTTAGCCATTTTGTATAACACAGAAGGTACCTATGACATTTGTAGGGAAAATTCCATGTAACCAAGTAAAAACAAGTACCTAGTAGTACCAACATATTTATTTAAACCTCTGCAAACCTGGTTATGATTAGAGTATAATTTACTATTATTATACCGTCAGGAGTCAGGACCTAATATGATAACTGATATTAGAGTATATTAGTCACTACGTTAACCCTTACTATAAAATATACCCTACACAATACACTCACTGAATATCCCCTTTAAACATTTTAGATATACTCATTAATTGAATGTTTCGTATTCCATCCCACTCTGACTATAGAAAAAGGGCAGTCGCGAAAAGGTAAGGAGCCATGAAGTATAGAGCATGCCGACCGAAGCCCTGCATGCCTTCTGTGGATGTCTGCCTGAGCGCCCGAGCCCCGCACACTGCCTGGGCCTCCCCTCAAACGCACCCCCAGAGATTGCAACCGCTATATATACCTACATACATACTTACCCTACGCTTTTATGTTTTGCGAACATATCGTCCGAGTGAAAATTTTAATTTTAATAAAATTAAAACTAGCAAATCTACAAAAACAAAGCATACCTTCAAACATACAATTAAATTTGATATCGCGCACGCATCTATTTATATTCTGCTAAAATATCATAATTAAACTACATAGAATTTCTTGACTGACTTACTTGCTTTATTTAATTCTTCTTAAGTGTGTGAAAATAAATTTAGGCTAATTAGGTTATTTGGAAACCAACAACGAGTTTTTCCTAAATAGGTAGTATGAAGGGTAGCGTTGCATTTTATTAAGATTTTCAGTTTTCACACCTTATCTCTTTCTTAATTGGTGATTATTAATGTTCACAAATATGTTCACTAATTCAGCTTCCAGTTAAAAGAAAAATGACGACATGAAAGCTGTAAAAAACTAATGCTTAAACTATTTACACATCCTTTAAACCGTGAGATATTTTACTGCTTTCTCAATTAATTTAAGACAGTTGAATAAAGTGGATGTGTGGTAGATAAATATAATAGATTGAGATCATTAAAACTATTATGGATATTATGTCAGCTCTATAAATGCTACGCTACCTTTCGCGCTATTATTAATTAATAAAACTCAATTAGAGTTTAATAGCAACTTAAGAACTTATATCGCTTTATTAATAGGCACTGCAAGCTCGGCGTGGGGGCAAGAACAAGGCGTCAGGCGGCCAGAGCGTAGTGGAGGCGAGTGAGGCAGGCGATGCATCCAGGACTCCGGAAGATTCCGTCTGCTCCGTCGAAGGACCATCGCATTACACGGACGGGGACACTCAGGCGTGAATCAAAACCAATCTGTACGCAGAAGGTCGCCATAAGTTGAACTTTACTACTCGGTCATAATATACAAGGTGTTGGTTAATTCGTATAGTGTGCCCGTAGCTAATCTTTTTACTTGATCCTGGAAACATATTAATGGAGATAAGAAGACCCAATTATTTTGTTTTATGTACAATACAAAACTTATTATTTAATTTAGAAAAAATGTTTTTAGCAACCCTAACTGTGATGTCAACAAAGCATAATAGTTTTCATTATTTCCAGTTAATTCATATTGAATGAGCCGTTTTTAGGGATGTCACTTAAAATTTATGGTACATTTTTGAACTCCCTATAGTTTCCTCAAGATATGAGCTAGACTTCTTATGATATTTTTTCAGGCATCTATACAACGTCCCCTACTTAAGAATTTCGGCTACTTATGGCAAGTAACCAACACGTTGTATAATACACAGTCAAATAAAAAGTGTCTAAATCATCTCGGGCAATATTATTTTTATCATCTAAAGTCTTGCGTACTTGGGGCTTTTTAAACTTGAAATTTTGTGCAATATTAAATATTTTTTAAACTACGCATGATCATTACGCTGCGACGTATGCGCCGTCCTGTAGCCACAGAATACCTATATACCTAGTACGAGTACCTTATCTATTAGCGGAAAAAGCATGACGCGCGATCACCGACTACTTTTACATAGAGTAATGTTACGTTACAGAAATTAAATAATTTTGTATAAATTAAAGTCACGCAGACTTTATGAAAAATCTACAATTTAATCGAGCTGCACAAGAGAATTTTGGTATTTTTGTTTAACCCTACAAAGTTGTAGGGTGAATACCGATTGTGAGTTGTGACGTCCACAAACGTGATAATATGACGAGGGAATGTGGGGAAGGCTGAAGATGCTTTCGAGGTGAAAACTTAAAAGTTAACCAATAAAATTGATTTTTACAATAATTGACATTCGTGAATGTAATATTAAAAGACTCGCTTAGCAAATATATTATTGTTAGAACAAAAAGGAATTGAAATGGGGTAAGTGTTGTTGAAACGTGGGGTTTATATACCTCAATACCTACTGTAAACGTTTAGAAAATTTCTAATATGTAAACGAATATTGCAATACTTTCGAGATTTTTATAAAGAGCTCTTTTTAAAGTTCGAATCCCGGAGTACTATCCAAGATCGGGGGCTCTACCACCATCTCTTTTAGCATTAATGCTGCAGTATTGTTTTGACATTTTCATACTATGTTTGTATGAAAATATAAAAACAAAACTGCAGCATTACTGCTATAAGAGATGGTGGTAGGGCCCTAGAATGCGTAAACAACCACTTCTTTAAAATTTCATATTGAGAATTTTTCTAAATGTGCATTTACATGTACTGATTTGTACCGTCTTTTATTAAATGTTTCGTTGAATATTGTCTTATAGAAATCAATACGTATTTTTAGTATTCTATGAATGTTGAATTTATATTCATTATTCTTCTCTCTGTAACGTTGATGTCTAAATATTAGAGTATGTAGATATATATGTTTCGTCTATCGGAGGCAATAAAATAGTTAATGTCATTGAACTTTTGGGAGAGTTTGGGTGACATATTATAAATATAATTTAATTTATGCTTCAATGTGGATTTTTTTTCATGGCTATACCTAATAACAATTGTTAGGACTTACAATGAAAGCACTATATGTTGTGTAGACTCTTTAATTAAGTTTTAGGTTTAGGTTAGCACATTACACACAATGATACCGCCATTGTACCGCAGACATCACTCGCAGTGTTGCCACATAGACTATGGGGTTGCCACAGATTCAAATTATCCTATTGCTACGTTCACACCTCCCCTCAATAGATTATTTGAAACTTATTCTTTACACCAAACCTAATAAATTATTCCTTAACCTTTTAAATACAACCCCTCCTACAGCTTTTGTAAGTATGTCAGCCAGTTGGTCACTGGTATTTATATATTCCAATTCAATAATTTTCTTTTGAAGTTTCTCTTTTATAAAAGCTTGCTTTATTTCCAAATGCTTAACTCTAGAATTACCAGTGGCCATCTGAGCCATCTTGATAGTGGACTGATTGTCTTCATAAATGGTTATCTTTACCTCAAACCCAAACGTAATCATAATTTCTCTTAGCCAACAAGCCTCACTTGTTGCTGCACACAGAGCAATATACTCCGCCTCTGTTGAAGACAATGCTACCGTTGACTGTTTTTTAGAAAACCAAATTACTGGACAACCAAATACTTTAAAAACACACCCCGATGTTGATTTACAATCATTACAACCTCCCCAGTCACTATCAACATAGCTAACAACATCATTATTACATTCTCTATTATATCTTAAACATAAGTCAAGAGTGCCCCTCACATATCTCAAAATATTTAATAGCAGTTTATAGAGAAGTTCTGATGCACAACTTTGATACCGACTCAAAATGTTTACAACGGCACAAATATCAGGTCTTGTTCCCATTGCTGCATACATTAAACTCCCAATTAACTTTCTGCACTTCTTTTCAATCTCAATGCTCTCTGACCCTTCCCTCTTTAAAATATGAAAATTATAATTTTTATCAATAGGCAACTGCAAAGTTTTACAATCCAACATGTTATAATTTGATAACAAGCTAATCAAATACTCTTTTTGTGAAATAATAGTGATTCCCTTCCCAATATCCTGTTTTACATCAATTCCTAAAAATTTACTTATTACACCCATAACTTTCATCTTAAAGGTTTTACACAATACATCTCTCAACTCACACAAAGATTGCTCATTATTTCCAAAATACAAAATGTCATCGACATATAATAACAAAAATGTTTTCATTTCCCCTTCATATTTAGAATACAAGCAAAAATCCTTATCACATTGCTTATAACCCAAAGATATCATTACGTTATTAAATGTTTCATTCCAGTACTTGGGAGACCTCTTTAAACCATAAATTGACTTGTTAAGTCTAACAAATTTAGTGTCAGTTCCCTCTGGCAAGATCAAATACAACTCTTCGTCAAGTTTTGCATTTAAAAAGGCTCCACAAACATCCATTTGATTTATCTCTAACCCTAACTTATTAGCTATGGCTACAAAAATCCTAAATGTGTTTAACTTTGCTACAGGGGCATATAAGTTGTCATCACACTCTTGTTCAAAGCCCCTGGCCACCAATCTGGCTTTGTAGCAGTCTAACTTTTTCTTTAAAACCCATTTCGAGCTGATAACTTCTTTTCCTTCTGGTATCGCATCTACTTCTGTCCAAGTATTATTCTCTCTCAGTTGTGTAAGCTCTTTTTTAATAGCCTCTTTCCAGTTTTCAGCCTCGGATGACAACATGGCTTCCTTGTAACTTGTAGGCTCGGCAACATACAAGTGATAGTCATCTAAATACTTTGGTTTTTCTACTCTTCTTCTTGGTCTACTTTCTTGGCTCTCAGTTTGCCTTACCTCTACAGTGTCATGTCTCATCTCTTGAGTTAATTCTGGTGTCATGCCATGTGTCACATCCGGTTCTCTTTCTTCATTCTGCCCTTGATCTGTATCATAGAACTCTTCTTGAGTTTCATTGAGTGACTCTTCCTCACTTATATTCTCTACAGGAACATCTAGTAAAACCACCTCTTCCTTTTCCTGTATGTTGTCTATTTGTTGCTCATTTCGCCTTGCTTGATTGATGAATACAACATCCCGCTTAATGTGAACCTCATTTTTGTCTTCATAATATAGTCTGTACCCTTTGCTATCATCATATCCCACAAATATGGCTTTCTCTGCCTTGGTATCCCACTTCAGTCTATTTGGCTTTGGGATATGGACGTAAACTTCATCACCAAATACACCACATAAGCTCTGAATATTGAAATCACGCTTGAAAAATATGTTATAGGGTGTTTTCCCCTCTTCCCTACTCTTTGATGTTCGATTCAATACATATATGGTGGTATTCACAGCTTCTGCCCATAATTTTTTTGCCAAGTTTCTACTTTTAATCATAGACCTAGCGGCTTCCACTATAGTTCTCATGTCTCTCTCGGCTTTCCCATTTTGTTGAGGAGTGTAAGCCACAGTTGTCTGATGTTGAATCCCTCTCTCTTCTACAAATGTTTTCATATCTTTATTGACAAACTCGCCGCCATTATCTGTCCGAATTACTTTAACTTTTAGCCCTGTCTGTCTTTCTGCCCATGTGACAAAATGTTTCATCTGAACAAACACATCACTTTTCTTCTTTAGAAAATATACGGAGCGGTAATTTGAATAGTCATCTTTTATCAATAAGAAATAGACAGATTTGCCTATGCTTTCAACTTCAAAAGGCCCACATAAATCTGCATGCAATAATTCTAAGCATTCTCTGGTATGCTGCTTTCTTCTTTGAAAAGGTAATCTGTGCATCTTACCTTGCAAGCATGACTCACACTTAGAACTGTCTCCTGTGTATGCAATGTTATTATTTTTGAGTACTTGCTTCACATGGTTGACACTCTGGTGACACAGTCTCTCATGCCACTCAGTCAATGTTGCAACAGCTGCAACATTTTCACGAACACAGCTTGACACCTTTAGTACATAATAATTGCCTTCACATTTCCCTAAAGCACACAGTACATTGTCTTTGTAAATTAAACACTGACCGTCTGACATTGTGACAGAATAACCCTTTTTGGTCACACTCGGTATTGAGAACAAGTTGATTTTAATGTCCGGAACATGTAAAACACTATTTAACGTCGACTCAACATAGTTTTCTCCGTTGAATACACCTAGTTTAACATCACCAACTCCGGCAATGGGTAAACGTCTCCCATCTCCGACAACAACAAACTGATCTGACACTGACAGTGACGTATAGCTGGTAAACACTGCACGATCTCCTGTCATGTGGTTAGAAGCGCCACTGTCCACGACCCAGCACAGATTATATCCTCTATTGTCTATGTAGTTCAAGAACTCACTCCCTAACTCTGTTGTCATAGCTATTGTGAATGCGTTACCCGGATTTCCTTTCTTTGATGAATGTCCACCTTGTTTATCAGTGTTTGCACGTCTAGGACAGGAAAATTTTAAATGTCCCACAGATCCGCACTCAAAACACTTCCGACTTTCAGTCTCACTCTTACAATTTTTTGCAAAATGCGATGGATTTCCACATTTATAACACTTTTTAACAATTCCACGATTATCTCGCCTCTTGGTGTATAAAGCCACACCGTTTTCCTCTTTTTCTTTGTCCCTGGCTTTTAATCTTTCCTCTTCCACCAATAATCGTGCCACTAAGTCATCATACTTCTGCTTATTTGTATCTACGGACTCCCAGGCCGAAATGAAATGACTGTAAGTTGCTGGCAATGATAACAAAACTTTGGTGATCATGAATTTTTCAGACATCTCCTCACCAGCTTGTTTTAGTTGACACGCCATTTCTTGTATCTTGGCCAAAAACACAGAAAGATCTCCATTTTCAAACTTTGTTTGTAAAAACCGTTGTTGCAACATCATTGTACTCGTTGCCGATATCGCTTCAAAAACACTGTGCAACTTATTCCACATAGCAGCCGCCGTTTCACAGGTTAAAACATGTATCATAGCTGCCTCACTCAACCTGGAAACTATTATGGTTTGCGCTTTTATATCTTTCTTCGCCCACTCTGTACTATTCTTTTCGTCACGTTTTTCCGTTCCATCAACTACAGAGAACACATCCGCCCCTCTCAATGTTACCGCCACCTGGAATTTCCAGACATTCCAGTTTTTCTGGCCCTCCAGTTTGATGACGTTTGACGTAGACGCCACCGCCATTGTGTGTGGATCCATTTTTCACTTTTGCGAAACCCCACGCGCTCCTCGCAGCCGTACCTCGTAAGCCTCCCGCGTGTGCCCGATGTCGTACTTGCTTCTTGCCTCCGTACGACCTCCTTCAGGCGCCGCTTGCTACAAAACACTCTGACACGCTGTGTTTTATTTCGCTACGTCGCGTTTGCATTCGCAATTCCGATATCCCCTGCGATCTCCACCTTCACCTAAAACAGAATTATGAGCCTGACTGGGCCCATAACCTGTTAGGACTTACAATGAAAGCACTATATGTTGTGTAGACTCTTTAATTAAGTTTTAGGTTTAGGTTAGCACATTACACACAATGATACCGCCATTGTACCGCAGACATCACTCGCAGTGTTGCCACATAGACTATGGGGTTGCCACAGATTCAAATTATCCTATTGCTACGTTCACAACAATAACTTGTAGGCTAGGCTACTTGTTTAAGTTTGAAAACCTTTGATCATCAGAATCGTCTCCGGTAATTTTCATCACACGTTGCGGGTCGCAGGTGTGCTCAAGAGAGAACAATTTCATATAAAATGTATAGTTAAACAATTGATTTGCGATATTCTCAACCTCAGTTGACCCTATAGTCTTTTGTTTCTAATATAAAACAGGATTGATGGGTCATTAAAGGTTTAAGGACACATTTCTTCGACTTTTCCCGTGGCTACAACGATATTTCAATTTCTGAGATTAACCAGTGCATACTGAACAGCTACCTGTACCTATCAGCATAAGCCATATGACTTTCTTATCTACGATCGTTATAGAAACCTGGCGATCGGTCAGCTTTAAAAAGCTTAAAAAATTAACGAGAAAACGAGCCATGCCCTTCATTCTCATAGTTTTTTTTTTAATTTCATTCCATTTACGATTGACGATGATTCTATGACGGTCATAGCAAAGTCAGATGGCCAGATGTTATCTTCGTGATACCTACCATGCATTGACCGCTGGATGAGCTCTTTGATTCCCCGTCGCTGAGCTCTAAAAGACCAGACTCAAAACTTCAAAATTACCATTCGGTTACAGTTCCTGCCTTCAATAAACATTTTAGTTTTAGGAGTCTGTAGCGCGTCTAAAATTAGTACCATGCCTCCATAACTGTTAGAAGGTACCATTTCAAAAAATGGTACCTTCTAAGTTTTATCCTTTTCCCCAGGAATGTACATTTATAGGCGTGCTTACTTAAGTCTCGAAAACTGAATCTCTACTACTACTTATCAACTACACTACATCCGCTGTTGAAACTAATAAAATTTTCTCATCAATGTAGCACATACACAGATTACTGTTTGAGTTATCTGTGAGCACATATTATAGCTATATATATATTCAGTAGGTTATGTTTGTCACTGCATCTATATTATAGCTAGATCTCCAATAATTAATATTGAACCTAGTAAATAATCGTATTGAATACATGTTGTTTAAAAAATGTACTTCATGTATTGTAAGCCCCAGAAACTGAGCGAAAAATTGGATAAAACCGCGTATTTTAAGTACCTACAGCAGCTCTATTGGGCAATGTCATTTAAGCAAACAAATACTTTGTATCCATAAGCATAACAGTTCAATCATAGTGCTAAATACATTTATATTTTTGCGAACTAAATTCTTAGTTAATATCTTTCAGCGCACGGTCGTTGAACTATACTCGAGCATTTTAGTATTACGATCTGAATAAATCAAAAGTCAGTCATACATTCGTTCACTCACTGACTCATTATCGGTCAACCTAAAGCCATGGATCTAGAAAGATGTAATTTTGTACAGATAATCTTTCCATAACATAGACAAGGCATAAGGAAGTATCATCCATGCGATGCTAGCAAAGAATCAAAACCTTGCTGTCATTCGTCCACCTGTATACTCTCATCTTTCGGTGCGGGGTCTCTACCATGTTGGGACTTTTCGTAGGTCCGACGGTCCTTACGCTGAATAGATATCCCAATATTCGGATTCAGTTCATTTAGAATGCGCGCTGTTGTCCTAATGGATTGCTCAAATGATCGTTTTAGGTCGTTGATATTTATCAAGACTTTTTATGTAATAATATATGTTGAGCTTCTCTGATTATACCTAATGTGCGGGATGAATGAAGCGTGCCAGAGCCAAAGAATAATTATTTATGAAATATATTTGTTAAATAAACAATAAGATTCATATCTGACTTGGTTTTATTTAAAGTTTCCGAACTAATCGTAGATACCTTACCTACTTCAGAAAAAATTCGGATTTCAGAATAGCTGAAACGATTTACTCATAAGGCCTACCTAAGCTTACCTACCTAATGCACGAGTAAGTTCCTGTAGCTATGCCTATATTATGTACTTTCTCCATTAATGTAACGGAGAGGGTCAGACCATCTCGCCACTGCTTAGGATGACGCAGACGTACAACGAGCACTTTGGCAATATAGATATATTTTGGCAACTCGAATAGGTGGTTTCAAGATGTTGCTCATAAGCAATCTCAAATTAATGCCCTCACCATGTGCTTACTTTTCGGATTACCTGTGACCGACGTGGTGGGTAATGCACTGATCAGTTAGTTATATTATTAAGGTAAAATTGTAGTGCTAGATTGTGTGTTGTTCTATAATCTTAATATATATAAATCTCGTGTCACAATGTTTGTCCTCAATGGACTCCTAAACTACTGAACCGATTTAGTGCAAACTTCGTGAATATCTGTCATTTGGTCCAACTTAAAAGATAGAATAGTTTTTATCCCACGTGGACGAAGTCGCGGGCATCAGCTAGTAAATGTATAAATAAAAATGCGGATCCAGCATTGATCTATAATATATAGGATCCAGGGCAAAAAGCCGCGTGACAGCTGACAGCTCCTGTGAAGTTCTTTATTATGCATTGGACATTGTGGAAGATCAAGTACTGGGTAGGTATGGTACGTAGGTATTATATTGTCCCCAAAGAAACAAATAAAAAACATGGAACTTAATTAAAACTCTTCACGTACAGACGGGTGTGACAAAGTGATTAAGGTTTTTTGTGTAAGTAGGTAATTATGTACTCTAATCAGTCGAAAGCTTTGTTTTTTATTTATTTATACACGACTTAAATTCTTAATTTCTCAGTAAATATAATACAATTGCTTGTTTGCAAGATAATACGATGGTGGACTGAAGAAAGTGTGGTTGCTTAGAAACCGTTAAATAATATTCGCTTGGGAAGTCACGAAATTCGAGTACTTACGCGTAGAAATGAGACACACTTTATTTTTGTTTTTATTATTTAACAAAAATGTCGCATTGTGTCGTATCGTGGCAACGAGGGGGATGCTTTCAGCATACTATGATAAACGCAAGATGTGTACAAGCAGAACTATCAAAAGACGCTCTGTGCTCGTGATTTCTCGAAGATAATATCGTTTATTTGTTTCAATACGAAATTATCAACATGTTGGTGTAAATAATATAAAATGTCAGGTAATAATAATACTTAATATTATTCACAATTATAAGCGAAAACGATTATGTTGGTGGGTAAAATAGTAGTACCCAATTAAATACTGTCCTAATGTTCCAATGCGTATTGCATGCAAGTAGAAAAGGATCAGTATTCATAACATGTTAAAAATAAACTGGCTCCACAAAGCTAATGCATTGGTTCAAAATCGGTAGGTATGTAGAAACAAACCGGTCAAGTGCGAGTCATACTCCCACACCGAGGGTTCCATACTACCTAAGTACCATGTAATACCACCAACTTTATTTTGTTTTTTGAAGTTTATTGTTAACATCAAAAAAACTATTGGATATAGAGAGTTGATTTTATTATTCTGAGTTGTATTACCATTTTGGTATAATACCTGTGACTCCTAAAAAATGGCCAAGTGCGAGTCACACTCGCGCACTTAGCGTTTCGTATACCAAAGAAGTAAAACGGTAAGAATAACATTACTAACGCAACAATTACCTGTATAGAAACATATTATAGGTATATAAATGTTTTTTTTTATTCTTTGAAAGTCTGTAGTAGCTTCCCCCACCACTGAAACTTCATATTACCTTTTCTTCATTTTAGCACCTAATATTTACAATAGGTCCTCACGACGCTTGAGTAACTACCGATTTAGCATCGTGGGCTCCCCTACCATTAAATCCATTATCCAAATGATGCTACGTAGCCTAGCACCGTAGTACCAACGAATATATAATATTAGTAGTACCGTAGCAGCAGCGTAGAGCTGCGTAGCACACCCCCTATAGCTGTACCTCAGTTCTAACAAATCGTACATACGAGTAAAAGCGGGTAATACTGGGTAATACATACTATTTTGTTTTATGGAAAAATGTCATTAAACAAAAACCTCATAAAATGACGTTGGCATGGGCATCACACAAATATTCTGTTGAGTTAAAACTGCTAAGAGAAGTTAAAACAATGCCCTGAGGCTGATGATTTGTAGCCGAATTTATTTCTGAGTTCAGTCGGGTTCAAAACCTCCAAAAATCTTTAGCTCCAGTAGGTTCTTATTACTCTATTCTAGGATATTATTATTATTCTAGAATATTCTATTCTATTCTATTCTAGAACTAGAACTATATTTGCATCAAGTGTACACGCAAAACGAAATGCAAAATACCTACCAAATAAAATGCCACAGGCATACAGTAAAGCCAGGGCAATTTTATTGCCACTATTGGATAACATATTGAGCTTTACAGCTTTAGCTATCGTTTTAAAATGGATTTCAATCCATTGCCAATATCCATACGCTCCATCGTTGAAAGTCTATTCTTGTTATCTAAATTGAAATACTGATAGGTATACGAGTATTATTCGAAGCTCATCATAAACAACTGAAATACTGTCGATTATATTGGGATCATCGTAGACATATTTTGTTGCGTAGGTGATTAACCAATAAACAGAAAACTGTACCTTAGTAGTTTTTTTCAGTTTCAATTAAATAAAAATTTTACTATGAGAAGTTAATTTTGAGTAACGAAATAATTTAGTTTAAAACATAAATAAAACACTTTTTTAAAATATATAATACGCAATGTCCTCATCATGTCTGATATTTCATTCAAACTCTTCAAAACAAAAGATGGACTCAAAATGGGAGCTCGTATTAGGAATTTAAATACGAGGACAGGAGTAAATATTATGAGGATACTTTTCACACGTTGGGAACTTGTAGCAATATGAACGGTAACGGCTACCTGCGGTACGGGAAACTGCTGTGAAATAAACCTCTTTAACTTCTAGTTTAAAGCTAAACTAGCTTATAAATTGAGTGTTGGGTTTTCAATTGCCTTTAAAACTCATGGCGTGTTAGATAAATGGTTTCCTTTATCGACGCTTTGGTTACATTCTACATTTGCTTTGAAATCATTGAGCTGAAACGTCACCTTTCAAATACACCCCCATACATAGTTCATTCTCTTCAAAAATATAAAAAAGTACCTAAATAGTGATGGGAGCA
This sequence comes from Coenonympha glycerion, assembly GCA_963855885.1. NCBI lineage: Eukaryota > Metazoa > Arthropoda > Insecta > Lepidoptera > Nymphalidae > Coenonympha > Coenonympha glycerion. The sequence goes on from OY979629.1 coordinate 5,880,261, forward strand.
TGTGTAGACGATCTTGAACATGCTACAATTTATCTAAGGCCGCGTGACGGTAGGTCAATAAAAAACTATTACCGCGACATATTTGAAATAGTAGATACGCATGAGTGACAAGAAAATTCAGAATCCCGCGGTGAGTGATGGAGAAAAACGATACAAATGGGAACTCCTTGCTATTAAAACCTGAGAAAACTGTCGTCGTCGTCGTCGTTTTCGCCGATGGACGTCCACTGCTGGACATAGGCCTCCTGAAATAACCGCCAAACAGATCTTGCGCTCCCTGGCACCAGCGACTTTCCGAGACTTTATTTGTGTCCTCTGTCAACCTAGTGGGGGAGTCTGCAGACACTGCGCTTTCCGGTGCGTGGCCGCCATTTCAGCACCTTGGATCCTAGAGCTATGTGCCTCGTCCATTGCCACTTCAGTTTTGCGACACGTTGAGCTTATATGTGACGCTGAGAAAACTGGTGGAAATGTGCTTTTATAGCGTTCGTTTTTCAATAACAGATAGCGAGGAAAGTGACGGAGAAGGAGGCCTGGGCAACCTCAACCGGCTGATCATCCGCCCGCCCGGCCACAGCGGGAAAGCGAAGCGCGGCCACCTCTGCTTCGACGCGGCCTTCGAGTGCGGCAACCTGGGCCGAGCAGACCACATCACAGAGCTGGAGTACGACCTCTTCATCAGACCCGACACGTGCAGGCCTCGCTCGAGGTTCTGGTTCAATTTTACAGTTGAAAACGTAAGGCAAGATCAGGTAGGACTTGTACCTATGACGGATTTCCAAGTAAAAATTGCAACTATTAATTTTTTTAAGTTTATTTATTACATTTTTATTTACAGCGTGTGATTTTTAACTTCGTGAATTTAGGAAAGGAACACACTTTATATGATGAAGATATGACTCCGTTGGTGCGTTCAACTTCCCGCCCTAAATGGTAAGCTTCCTTAAAAGTCTGTAGATAAAGTTTAACATAATATATCCAAATATAATATTATAAAGGCGAAAGTTTGTGTGTGTGTATGTTTGTTACTCCTTCACGGCTCAACTACTGAACCGATTTAGCTGAAATTTGGAACATAGGTAGCTTATAACCCGGATTAAAACATAGGCTACTTTTTATCCCGGAAAAATCCGTAGTTCCCGTGGGATACTCAAAATACCAACTTTTCTAGAGCAATCTATAGCTACAACTATAGATAAATTGTTCAAGCGAACTTGCTTGAAAGCATGTTTAAAGGTTGGAATAGGGAACGATAACGGGAAAAAGGCGTTTCCCTTAGGATTCATGAAAAAGCGAATTTGACGCGGGCGGGGCCGCGGGCAAAGGCTGAATCTTTTATCACTATAAATGTGAAAATGGCCACTATGTAGGTTCTGAACATAGCAATGTACGCATTTAACAAGTGTGTTTTAGTTGAACAAGGGGATATGGGATAGTAATGCTATAAATAATAATGCTATAATGCTATAAATAATGCATCCTAATAATCCTAATCTTATCCTAATCCTAATAATATTATAAAGGCGAAAGTTTGTGTGTGTGTATGTTTGTTACTCCTTCACGGCTCAACTACTAAACCGATTTAGCTGGAATTTGGAACATAGGTAGCTTATAACCCGGATTAAAACATAGGCTACTTTTTATCCCGGAAAAATCCGTAGTTCCCGTGGGATACTCAAAATACCAACTTTTCTAGAGCAATCTATAGCTACATCTATAGATAAATTGTTCAAGCGAACTTGCTTGAAAGCATGTTTAAAGGTTGGAATAGGGAACGATAACGGGAAAATGACGTTTCCCTTAGGATTCATGAAAAAGCGAATTTGACGCGGGCGGGGCCGCGGGCAAAAGCTGAATCTTTTATCACTATAAATGTGAAAATGGCCACTATGTAGGTTCTGAACATAGCACTGTACGCATTTAACAAGTGTGTTTTAGTTGAACAAGGGGATATGGGATAGTAATGCTATAAATAATAATTTTTTTTTTTTTTTTAATCTTTATTGAAGAGGGGTTTGGTCACATAGTGATCATGTCACCCCTAGAAAAAATCAACACATCACAATCGCCTTCTTATTCCTATTGACACTAGTTTGTACAGTCTTCTTGCCCTCCCGGATGTCGGGAAGGCAAGAATACTGTTCCATATTCCAGTATTCACTGGATTTACATTGCTTGTGTCATAAAATTCTAGACGTTCCGCTTCGTTCCGGACACATTCTGCCATTATATGGAGCACATCTTCTCTTTGGTTGCATTCGGCACAGGTCGGTGAGGAGACCTTGCCCATAAGCGCTGCAAAACTGTTTAGCGGTATGTGTCCAGATCGGAGCCGCAATGCTGTAACAATTTCGGATCTACTCATATCGGCACCGAGAAACCAAGGTCGTTTGCTTAAGGTAGGCTGTATTGTATTGTACCAAATTCCTTTTGTCACTGATCTCACATCAAAATGTTCTTTCCATAAACTAACGACCTTTGCTTTAATGGTACCTAAAATGTCTGTGTAAAATGGTAAACAGTTGTACGGGATTCCGTCAGAGATTGCCTCCTTAGCTAACTGATCCACTTTTTCGTTCTCTGCAATGCCGATATGAGAAGGAATCCATTGTAAAATAATACTTTTATTGCTCCCTTGAAGATCAGAGATACATCGTATGATATTATAAGCTATAGGGATTCCTCTAAACCCACCATTAGTGCATCTAGCCAGATGTTGGAGCGCACTCTTCGAGTCCGTAAAAATAATGAAGTCGTTACAATTAATATTGTTTATGTATGAAACAGCTTCAGAGATCGCTATTAGCTCAGCATGCATTATTGAAATTTCAGCCTCTATTTTAAGTTTTATAAAGTTAGAATTTTGAGGGTCATAGAATGCTGCTCCAACACCTTCCTGGTCTTTCGAGCCATCCGTAAAAAGGTAATAATTGTTTGGGAATTGATAGTGTATTGTCTCTTTACATATCGTTCTGAGAGTCCGTGCATTATAGGACTTTTTTGGTTGGTTAACGGAGTGCTTACACTCCGTTTGGAAAACCGATGATAAATCCACATTATTGATCCATGTGTCAAAGTTAAACATGTCCAAATCTTTACAGCAATTTATCGGTTTTGCTTCTAGGAATGCGTGCACTGATACTAGAAGGGGTTTTTTCTTGTTTATCCAGAATCTGTTCTCGCCTGTTTGTTTTAGTTCTTCCAAAACATCTATAATTTCGCTGTTTGCAAACGATCTACATTTCAACCAGAATTTTCCCGCCAAAAAAAAACGGCGACAGGACAAGGGTTCAACGTGGAGTTCAGACTCCATGACATGGACTGCTGTACTTTTTATAAAGCCTCCAATGATACGTAGGGATTGATTTTGAATTGTATCTATTTTTTTTAAATGTGTCTGTGCGCTATTATCGTACAGAAAACTTGCATAATCTAATTTACTTCGTACAATCGACATATATAGTCGCCTTAAATGGGATGGGTGTACGCCCCAACCCGAACCTGCTAAGGCTTTAAAAACATTCATATATTTCAGAGATTTATTTCTGAGTTCATTTATATGTTTAACCCATTTCAAACGCTGATCTAACCATAATCCGAGGTATTTATGTTCTTTAACTACTTGTAATGCAGAACCGTTAATTTTTAATTCAATATCATTCTGTTTGAATCCTGTCTTAAAAACGATAGCTTTACTTTTGGTGGTAGATATGTCTAAACCCATTTCAGAGAGAAATTTTGAAAGTAGGTTAAGAGCCGATTGCAGTTTATCAACTGCTTGTGAAATATTAACACTCGTAGAATATAGCGCGATGTCATCAGCGTATTGCGAGATGCACACGTTTTGAATGTTTTTAGATATATGGGCCGTAATAATATTAAATAACAACGGTGAAAGAGGATCGCCCTGGGCTAATCCACGACTAGTAGTCCTACTTATCTGATAGTTGTTTGTATGCATTTTTAGATTTCTGTCCCTCAGAAAATTTTCTAAATATTTACAAATTCGTGAACCTACCCCTATTTTATCCAAGGTGTGCAATAAAAAGTTTATGTCTACATTATTGTATGCATTGTCTATATCCATAAAACAACATATTGTGCTTTGTCTGTTTGTAAGACCTAATTGTATCTTGGACACTAAGGTTGCGAGATTATGTTGGGTGGAGTGACATTTTCGAAAACCCGTGACAGCCTCAGACAAAAGGTGGTTTCTCTCAATAAACCATTCTATTCTATTAAGAAGAATGTTATGGAAAACCTTACACAAACATGAGATCATCGAAATTGGTCTAAGTGACGAAGTAAGTCGAGGATCACGGCCAGGTTTGGGAATAGCTATAATGCTGATATCTCGCCATTGAAGAGGCACGAAATGATTGGATAAAAATTGGGAATATAGTGTCATCAGTAAGCGTTTACCATTTTTTGGTAAGTTTTTGATCATCGAATATGATATGTTGTCGCATCCTGGTGAAGTGTCTTTGACCTTAATACTTTTTTCTAACTCATGTAGTGTAATATTCGCTTCTAAATTGATGTTTTCGGATACAAATGATTGCAAATTAGTATTTGTGTAATCTGGGGCTAAATTTCTCAGTAATTCATCAGCATTTCTTTCATCTACGTAGTTTCGTTGTGGTCTGTATCCTTTTACCCATTTCATTTTATTCCAAATCTCGCTCTGTGTTGAGCTTTCATCTAATGAAGTGCACATATTTTGCCAAGATTTCGACCTGGCGTTACGCATTAAGTTTTGAGAAATACGTATTTTATCTTGTAGTATTGTAAGATTATCTGGCGTTGGATTACGGCGAAATTTAGAGAGTGCTAGACGACGTTCTGCTACGCATTTGGAGAGTGATTGATCCCAATAAGGTCGGGGCCGGAAATTACTAGTGGGGTTCGTGCAAATTTTAATAAATGGAATATGAAGATCAGCAGCCATGTTCAAGAGGTCCACAAATTTATTATAGTCATGTTGTAAATCGTTTGAAAAAACAAAATCGGTATATAGAACTCTCACAAAATGAGCTCTCACAAAATCAGGTTCAGGATCATATACAGGCTGCGGAGGAGTTACTCACCATTGGTAACTATAATATGGCCCGATTAGACTCATTAGTAGACCGATGTCAGTGCTCAGATCTTACTCCGGAGGTTGATCCTATAGTATATAAATGCAAGGAAGCGGCCTCAGAGATAGGAAAAACCAATACAAGTCTTTCATATACTGAACAGAGGAAAACTTTTGTAGTCTCAGATAGCATGGGCAGAGGATTTGGTGACTTACTCCGTAAAAATCTGAATCAAAATGTAATCAATTTATGTTTCCCTGGTGCCTTATATGAATACATAATAGAAAACATTAGAGAAGACCTATTGGACTCCTTTTCTACTGTTATATTGTTAATTGGAAATAGTCTCTATGTAAATAAAAAACATATCTTAAAAAGCTTTGACCACTTGCTTGGCATACAAAAAAAGACTGGGTGTAAGTTTATCTTTTGTTCATTTCCATATTCAGAATTTTTCACCCAAGTACAAAATAAGCACATACATAATCTAAATGAAACATTATTTAATATAACTTTTACACATAGAGATTATTTTCATATATTCGATACAAATAGATTTGTTAAAAAGTTTAGATTGACAGATGGTACAATGTACCTACCTTTATTTTATAGGAAAAAAATAGCTACTCTAGTAGCCTGTAATATAAATGACTCAGCTATATTTAGCACAAAGTCAATGAGTACATGTTGTACTAATAGTAGTGACGAAGTTAGTAATTTTACTAATCAGCCTATTTTTACATTAACAAATAGTAATAATACTATGAAAGATTGTAATAAAAATTTAAACTAAATTATAAGACAACGGATAAGCTCTGTAAAATCTGTCTTGTACATCAAAATATTCAGGGCTTACCCGGCAAGGAACACGAAATAGAGATGTTTTTAAATCAATTCAAAATCGACATTCTCTGTCTTACGGAACATTGGCTAAACCAAAGTCAATTGTTGTTGAACCTAAATAATTACTCATTGTCAAGTGCGTTTTCAAGAAGGACAGCAATCAGAGGTGGTTCCTTGATAATAACACGAGACAACTTAAATTGTAAGGAACGAAAAGATATTGTCAGTCTTTCCAGTGAACGCACTGCAGAACTGTCTTGTGTTGAGATGGAAAGATATATTGTAGTTTGTGTTTACCGACCCCCCTCAGGTGACCTTAAACAATTTCAGGATATAATGGAGGAAGTACTTAAACGACTGTCAGTTTCGACTAAAAAAATATTAGTATGTGGCGATTTTAATGTTGATATCTTATTGAGTAATTCAAATACTGTTCAGTTACTCAATTTATTTAAATGCTTTGATTTAAATAATGTGTTTAGAGAGCCCACTAGAATAACACAAACCTCGGCCTCCTGCATTGACAATATATTTTGCAACTGTGAGATTTTGGATAAGGCTATAATAAATAAGCTTAGGTCTGATCACTGTGGTCAACAAATTTATGTCTTAAATAGTGTCGTCAAACTGAAGCATATAGTTAAATGCAGACCCATAACAAAAAATAAGCTAATGCGGTTTAAAGATAAAATATCTACTACAGTTCCTGCCCTAGTCTTTGAACATGAGCATCCTGATAGCATTTATGGAACCTTATTCAAAGCTCTAGATACGGAGTTTAATAATATATTTAAATTGAAAAATATAGATGTTATGAATAATAAATTAAAGTTCAGCGATTGGGCAACTCCCGGGATTCATAAAAGTAGAAAAAAATTGTATGAGCTTTATGAGGAAAGACAGTTTAATCAATCTGCAATTTTCCGAGATCGGGTTAAAACTTATTCAAAAATCTTTAAAAATGTTTGTATGCAAGCGAAATCTCTGCATTTTAAAGAAAAAATAACTCAATCCGATAACAAGATAAAAACAACATGGAATGTAGTCAATAGAGAAGCAGGAAAAACCAAATCTCGCAACTCCAAGATCGAAATAGTTGCTAATGGTAATAAATTAACATCAGACATAGAGGTCGCGAATACCTTTGAAAACTACTTCCAGAATGTTCCTGTTTTGTTAACGGATTCTTTAAATTCCTCACCAACAACAGCTCAAAAACTTTTAAGGGACAACGTGAAAGAGTGCTCTATCGTATTTAAATTTGAACATATCACTGCAGCAGACATAAAGAAAACCTCCCGGTCGATAAAAATTAAAAGAACTGGCGACCTTTGGGGAATGTCTGTGCAAGTGGTTTTCAACATAATCGACACTATTGCCCCATGTTTGGCTATAATATTTAACCAATGTGTTGATTTAGGTATTTTTCCAAATTTAATGAAACATAGTAAATTGATACCGCTATTTAAATCTGGGGATAAACAAGATCTTAATAACTATAGACCAATTTCAATCTTACCAACACTTAGCAAGATATTTGAAAAAATCATACTGGACCAACTCCTTAGTCATTTTAACTCAAATAAAATTCTTCATTCCGAGCAGTATGGTTTTACTAAAGGCAGGAACACCACTGATGCAGGTGCCAAGTTATTAAGTCATATCTATGATGCCTGGGGACAGTCTCAGAATGCTATCGGAGTCTTCTGTGACCTGTCCAAGGCTTTTGATTGCGTTGAACATCAAACGCTACTATGTAAACTAAGCCATTACGGTATCAAAGACAGAGCTCTTGATTTCGTTGCCTCTTATTTAAGTGATCGAACACAAAGGGTATGCATAAATGACACAAAATCACAGGGTTGTTCCCCCATTATGGGTGTGCCACAAGGTTCAATATTAGGCCCTTTTCTATTTTTAGTGTATATAAATGATTTGCCACACCATGTAAATGGTATTTGCGAGATAGTATTGTTTGCTGATGACACTTCCCTAGTTTTTAAAATAGATAAAAGTAAAGAAAATTATGACGATGTAAATTGTGCTATCGCGCACGTATCGCACTGGTTCACAGTTAACAATTTGGTTTTAAATTCAAAAAAGACTAAGTGCATTGAGTTCGCACTTCCAAACGTAAAAAAATTAGTTAGCAACAAAAAGGTGATTGTGAATGGAGAAACACTAAAAATGGAGAACTCTACAGTATTTCTGGGGGTAACCTTAGATGATAAACTACAATGGGGCGCTCATATTGAGACTCTGGCAGGTAAACTTAGTTCAGCTGCCTATGCTGTGAGAAAAATTAGACAATTTACAGACGTTGATACAGCCAAGCTTGTTTACTACGCCTACTTCCACAGTGTTATGTCCTATGGTATTCTATTATGGGGCAAAGCTGCTGATATTCAAACTATATTTGTATTGCAAAAGAGAGCTATTAGATCCATATACAAAATGAAGCCACGCGAATCTCTTCGCCAAAAATTTAAAGAAATAGGCATTCTTACAGTGGCGTGTCAATACATTTATAATTGTCTACTGTTTGTACGTCAAAATATTAATAATTACAATAAACGGATAGATATAAGTAACCGTCCAATTAGAAGTGGAGCACATAAGTTAGTTGTAGTGCCACACCGTTTGCGTAAGGTACAAAAGTCCTTTGTGGGGTTGAGTGTACGCTTCTACAATATGATCCCGAAGTCTGTCTTGGACTTACCTTTGCACCGGTTTAAAGATACTGTCAAAAAACATCTAATAAATCAGGGTTACTACACCATTGAAGAATTTTTAAATAACAAAGATTCTTGGAACTTTTTATTGTTTCATACTAAGTACTAAAAATTGTATATTGAGACATTTTTTTTGAAAAGAGCAAGTACCGAGTTTCTTGCCAGTTCTTCTCGGTGCAATCCTGCTTTCCGAACCTGGCGGTAGAGTCTCGACATTTCATGAGAGCTTATATCTAAGCCTATGTGAAATAAAGAATTTCATTTCATTTCATTTCATTTCATTTCATTTCATTTCATTTCATTTCATTTCATTTCATTTCAGAACTTCTAGTAGCTCAGTGTACGCCTTCCAATCAGCTTTCTTAAAATTTCTGCGTGATATATTTTTAGCCGGTAACTCAATATGTGTGTCAATTTTAATAATAAAGTGGTCACTCCCTAAAGTTTCGTTCAAAACTTGCCAGCTCATCTTGAGAGCAATATCTGATGAAACGAATGAAATATCCGGTGAAGAGTGTTGTAAAGCCCCATTTACTAATTTGCATCGGGTTATGTCTCCGTTATTTAATGATGTTAAGATGTTATTCAACAGTAATGCATCTACAATTTGGTTCCCTCTGGCATCAACTTTATTCGACCAATTTGTATGGTGGCCATTGAAGTCGCCTAGTAACAATGTTTTTTCATTTAAAGTTCCAAAAATATCCTCCCAATCAAGCTGGCAAGTGTTGACTGATGGTGGACAATAAAGGGAAACAATATTTTTAATGTCATCACAATTAAACAGTTTGACTGATAACGTTTCTATTCTAGAGTTACGAGTATCAATAGTTTGAGCCCGTGATTTTATTGATTCATGTACCAATATAGCCACACCTCCATAAGAATCATGTCTGTCTTTTCGATATATGTTATAATTATTTATTTTTAGTTCACTGTCGGGCTCCAACCATGTTTCGCACAACACTGCTATGTGGATCTTTTCCTGACACAAAAAGTTTTCTAATAAAATTAATTTCGGCCTAAGGCTTTGGCAGTTCCATTGTATCATACTAACCTTAATCTTTTTATTTGGGTTTTTAACCATATTGATCTTGTAGATAATCGAGCAAAATTTTCAGCATTGGCCAGTCTGTTATATTATCTACTACAGCAAAAATTATCCATTCCACCAAACATTTACCTGCCGCTATCACTTTCGATTGTATCGTTCCCTCTCTCATAAATATAATCTCTTTCAATTTTCTCAATAATTCTCCTAATCTTAAGTTCTTCTCACCTGACTCTTTCTCTTTTGTTATTGACGAATGACTCTCTTGACGTCCTCCATCATCCATCTCAAAGTCTTCCAGCTGATTTTTATTAAATCTGAGTTTCTCTTTGGGTTTCTTTTTATTCGTAAGAACTTTATTTTTGGTTTTATCTGCGTAGGTGTATTCGAAAGATGTGGTAGGAATTTCGTTAATCGTGTTTTTACTACTAGCCGGCTCTTCTTTTTCAACTTCTTTTTCTTCCTCTTCTTCTTTGGCTTCTTCTTCTCCATGCTTTTCTGGTGGAATATACAAATCTAGTGCTTTGCGATAGGTGCAGTTGAACTCTGACATTAAACTTCTAAGCTTCTTTTCTTTTTTGTATACAGGGCATACCGTAGATAGGGCCATATGCTTACCAAAACAATTAACACACTTGTAACTTGTTGTTTCACAGTTTTCGTGGTTTTTAGTACACTTTGGGCAGATTCGCTTCAGTGAATTACATTTTTCGGTCCGTGACCAAATTTCCAGCACCGGGTACAGCGTGGAACTGGAAATTCGTACTTATCCACTTTCACTCTCATCTCATCGACAAATATGTGTGCAGGTATGAACGATCCTTTAAAGCACAATCTCACAGTTTCGCTCGGTATCCATCCGGGTTTATCTGGATTTCTTCGGTTGAGGCGGTTGACCGAGATTAGAATCGCGGGGTGAGGACATGTGATTTTTTCTAAAATTTTTTCATTTGTTAGGTCTAGGTCGACGTTTCTTACTGTCCCGTAGGAAAAGTTTCTTTCAAATGCCTTGTGCATTCGCCAGTCTTTGTCCTTAAATGCTTGGCAATTTTCTAATTTTTCAGCACTTAATTCGCTCGTTAAGTCAACCCTAACCTTGTAAGGATTGAGGTATTTCACTCTTATAATATCTGCGATGTTTTGTTCCTTGAACATTTTTGCCAAAGCAAACTGTTTTGGCAGTATTTCCGTGCATGTAATGTAAATTTCGATTTTATCGGTATCTTTCAATTTTTTGCTCGGTCCTACTGTTGTCCACTCACCTTCACTATCTTCCCTCGCTCTTTTCTGTGCTACTTTCTCTGTCTCCACTGGCTTTTCCACTCCTGGCATCTCGGTGTCACTCAATGACTCGATACTCGACATGTTGTTTCGCCCCGTTAAGAAGGTAGTTAACGCGCTAACGCACGGAATAGGCGGTCCACGCCGAGTTGAACCCGACGCGACCGCCTCAACTCGATGCACAAAAAGGCAGGCGCGCAACGCGCGCTCGCCCGTAGTTAATCTCCACACAAAAATGAGCGCGCAACCTCCTCGTACGAACGCCGTGACGAGACTCGATAAATAATAATGCTATTCTTAATATATATAAATCTCGTGTCACAATGTTTGTCCTCGATGGACTCCTAAACCACTTAACCGATTATAATAAAATTCGCACACCATGTGCATTTCGATCCAACTTGAGAGATAGGATAGTTTAAATCTCAATTTATCTATTTTTTATTACCCCTAAGGGCAAAACAACGTTTGCCAGGTCAGCTAGTGTTAATTAATTTAAAAACCCCAACTTCAACTCTCATCAAACTACTGTTGAATACATCCTTTCCAATTACAAATGTAAGACTTACATGGTTTTCTCTTAGATACCATTATCAGAACTGGACTAAATTGAAACGGAACCACACGGGAAGCTTTCTTATAAAAAAAAAACGGCCAAGTGCGAGTCGGACTCGCGCACCGAGGGTTCCATACCATAAAAGAAGTAAAACATTGAAAGAATCACTTTTTTTCATGAATTTACGAGTAAAATTTACATGTAGGTACTTTTGTTGGCAAACCGCAAACATAACTTTGTTTTTGGTGGTTTATTGTTATTATCAAAAAAAGTATAATAGTTGGGGAGTTGATTTTATTTTTCCTGTAAAATATACATTAATGTCTATTGATCATAATTATTTCAGATTTTTCGATTGATAAACTTCGGAGATAAGGGGGGGGGGAACGGTATTTTTTCGACAGTTTGCTCAATAAATCACACAAGTAACGCCCTTTCATATGATACCCCACTCAATATTGTTATTTCATTTTGAAAATTCGAAGCCCCGGTTTTCCCCCCTTTTTAAATAAAAATAAAAACAATTTTCAATGTTTTATGATAGCAATGGCGTTGGGTCAATATTACCTAAAACTATTCTAAATTTAAAGTCGATAGCTTCTATAGTTACTGAAATAATCGAGTGTGACAGACGGACGGACGGACGGACGGACGGACGGACGGACGGAGAAAGTCTCACCATAAGGGTTCCATTTTTACCAAATTGGTATGGAACCCTAAAAACATCAAAATCGATTCACTAAGCCAAAAGTTATGAGGTAACAAACATAAAAAAAAGAAAACATATAATCGAATTGAGCACCTCCTCCTTTTTTTAAAGTCGGTTGAAAAAATCGATTTCCTGTATTTTAACTGATTCCAGGCAACGCCTTCCTCGACGGCTGCTGTTTTACCATCGCTCGCTGGTGCATCGGGGCCGAAAGATACTCAGCATAGCCTTTGGGTTCGATAAGGAGGAAGATATTTATCAATTTGCAGCAGCGGCTCCCTACTCTTATTCCAGGCTACAAAAATATCTCGCACATTGGGAAAAACGAGCCATCGCATTTGCTACTAGAGAGAAAATAGCGGAGACAACGGTATTTCCATTAGGAATGAAATTTCAAAAATCAATATATTGAAAATGATGTACTTAGTGATTTAAAAAATTAAAATATGGTTTTTAAATTCATTTTTGAAATTAGATTTATCCTCAAATAAAAATAGGAAAAACTACCTAATTAAAACGATCAATACAAAAGGAGTTGTAACCGGACTCACCACAAAATTAAAAGCCTGCTTTGTATTTCTTGGTTGGATTTTTATATTTTATTCAATTTTTTGATTGTACCTAATATTGATTGCAAGTTTTAGTAGATGATTGTAACACATAATTGAAAATACATAATTAGGTACTCGTACCTAACTATTACGTAAAATGTCTTTATTTTAGCAAAAACGAAACATAGATTTAATCACTATTGGAGATTTGGTGCCAAAAGATTGGGAATGTACAGACTGGGACTGTAAAGATCCGAAAGGAAAACTTGCCGGAAACAAAAAGCGGGTTGTGCTGATATTGGCCAGAGTGCACGGCGGAGAACAACCGGCATCCTTTATTGCTCAAGGTACAGATAAAATAGTCAGCTTTTTAAATAAAACCGGTCAAGTGCGAGATGGACTCTCACACAAAGGGTTCCGGACCATCGAGCAAAATCAAGAGTTTAATGTATGGGGATCCTCGTTTAAATTACAAACTAATAACATTCTATTTGTAACGGATCATGAGATATTGCTCACTAGCAGACAGACAGCGAAATCTTAATAGGTACCTATCTCATTGCAACCTTTAAATTATGTACCTAGGAACCAATGGGTAGTTTTACTTCCTCCTCTAAATTCTAAACCAATATCATTTTCAGGTTTCTTAGACTACATGATAAGTTCTTCAGAAAAGGCATTAGCTTTGAGAAATGGAATTGCTATTCAGGTAAGTATAATACCTACTATATTCGGTGGTATAAGACAGTTACCTATAGATCGTCTAGTCACGAAATGAACGCCCTTCCACTTCTTTCGCTTACACGGTGAAAGAATAATGTAATTCAATACCCTATCTTTGCAACACAGTTCAGTTTCACGGTACAAAATAAAATGTTATAGGTAGTGCCAATGCTGAACCCCGATGGAGTGTTTCTGGGTAACCAGCGATCAGATCTGCTAGGGTCTGATCTGAACCGCTGTTGGAGCCGAGCTACCACTTTTGCTCACCCCGCTCTCATAGCAGTCAACGAACTTATACAAAAGATTACGGCTGAAAAAGTAAGTTTTTTAGTTTCATACCAAAATGGTAAAAATTGAACTGCTATGTGAATTTTCTTCGCCCGTCTGTCTGTCACACTCGTGTATTATTTTTAAAATGATTACAACTTGTAATCCTACCTGATGGTAAATGAATAATATGCCGGTCCCTACATTCCTAACGATTATTACAAAGCATCGCAATGGAACGCTAAATCGTTTGGAGGTACGTCTTTGCTGGTATTTTGGCAGCCAGCCCTGACCAAAACCTCCCATCAGACCAAACCCAATAATTAGAAATAATAAAATAAGTACAGTTGCTGGTTCGGAACTTGGCAAGAGTCAACAACAAGCAACAACAAGTCAAGTAACAAAAGCGCAGAAGATACTTTTGAGTCTCTTTGGTCGCGGGGAACGGGGTAGCGGGATCTGTCAACTGCATAAATTGATTCGTGCTGAAATCGAACCAGGGATCGAACGGCGCGGGTTCGTGCTCTAGAGAAGTCCTCAAGAATGGGTACTTGTTTTATTAATAGCATATTTTTGTTGCTTCAGATATTACAGTTGGATTTTATCATCGACATTCACGCTGATATCAGCCACGAGGGAGTCTTCGTCCGAGGCAATTCCTATGATGATGTTTATAGGTAACTTTCATTATTTTCTCAATACATTATGGATACATAGGTGTTTTACAACTTTAAAAGAGTTCTAGTAAAGTTTGTAATATGTGTGTAGGTTAGGTTAGTACCACCACCATATTAACCTAATGTATGAGCCCATCTGAACATTTTACGTTAACTTTCTTCATACAAGAAAAAAATGTCGAATTTCCCGCTAATATGCCACAATATGGCGGAAACTGTGCCGACTTATAACTAGTATAGTGACCATTGGCATGGACCGTGGTCTATAAATACTGCGGTCGGCTTAATGCTGAGGCCGTTGGTGTCAAAACAAGCATTTTTGACACCAGTAAACTGGCGACATTTTTGCGCTGTTTGCCGAGTCCTGTGTATTTGTCTATTGTACCTACCTAATTTTGTAGGTTCGAACGACACGCAGTGCTACCAAAGTTCTTAGGAATGCGCATCGAAGCGTGGAAGCAAGAGTCGTGCATGTACAACGCCGACGCCAACGCGGCTGGCAGCGCGCGCCGCGCCTTGCCAACTGGCCTCATTGATGCTTACTCCTTGCTGGCTTCCTTCGGCGGCCGGCGCTTGACCCCAAGAGGACCTTATATGCATTATACTGAAGATGCCTGTATCCTTTTGATTTTTTTTCTTGTAGCAAAAAACGATGAAGAAGGCCTCCACCTGATGTTAATGTGTTATCGTTACGTACAGTCCGGCAGATGCAGTGCGTCCTAGTGGGTAAATATGGGGGTAATAATGAACGATATAGGTATAGCCAGTCAAGTCAGAAAAACGAGAAAGAAAGAAAGGTCATGGCTTTTATCCTACCAACAAAGCGCGCCTACACTACATTTTAATTGAAACCGTCTCGTATCACTTTTGTGCTCGAAATACGCATTGCTCGTTAATATTATTAGTACAAATCTTTAGATATTATATTCGTAATATGGAATATTTTAAATATTAGGTACCTACATGAGCATGATATAACTTATATGAGATAAGCACAGAATATGAATTCGTATCAAAGTATGCAAATTGCAATAGTATCTACGACATAGATTCAGATGCTAGAATAGGCAGAGCGTTGGCGAAGGCATTGTGCGACTACTACCGGCACATCGCCGTCATTCCGCCGCGCGAGGGTGTCTCCAGCAAGAAAAAGGACTCGCGCAGAAAGCGGAGACGAAGACCTGTGCATGAAAGAGAAAGGTACGTTAACCTATAGTAGGTGTAACAATAATAGATAATACCTAGGTACCTATTGTTCCTTTTCTAGACTAGTAAGTAAAGCTACCTACATGTAGGTATTTAGTAGGAGATATAGGCAAATTAGGATTTCAGCATCCTATTCGACTGGCTCGATTTTCGATTCCCCGGTTTCGAACCTCTATAACTTACAATGTTCTTACAGCGATGGTAGTAACTAGGTAGGTACACAAACATCAAAAGGAAAAAACCTGTATGCCTGAGAATTTTCTAAAAAAGATGGACATTAATTTATACTTGCGTTCGAATGGGTACTACTTATTTTTCCTCGAAAACAGCCCGTTAAAAGTAGTTAAAATAATAATATGGTCCTACCGATAAATAGAGCATTACCTTACCCATGCAGTACAGAATGCGGCTATAAATAAAGTATGTATTACATAAGTATGCTAAAGGGCATCACGCCGCCTATCGCGTGGGCGATGTATTGGACGAGTAGGTAAGGGCTAAGGAGTGATGTATTAGCCGGCGGTGTATATAGTGCCTAAGCGCTATCGCTGCCTATGTAGGTCTTGATCTGATCAGCATCAGCAGGTTTTGTGACGATTGTAAAAATGTGATACGGCTACGGCAGGTCCCCCAGTTCATCGCCCGAGAGGAGAGTGTTGGCGGCCCGCGTGCTCTCGCCGCTGCTGCCCGAGGCGTCCCCGCCCGCGATGCGCTCGTTCCCGTCGCGCAGCACGAGGAACCTGGCGCACAAGCCGCGCCCGAGGACCGTGTTCGTAGGAGACAGCGCGCTGCCTATGATAACAGGTCAGTTCGTCGCCCGAGAGAAGAGTGTTGGCGGCCCGCGTGCTCTCGCCGCTGCTGCCCGAGGCGTCCCCGCCCGCGATGCGCTCGTTCCCGTCGCGCAGCACGAGGAACCTGGCGCACAAGCCGCGCCCGAGGACCGTGTGCGTAGGAGACAGCGCGCTGCCTATGATAACAGGTCAGTTCGTCGCCCGAGAGAAGAGTGTTGGCGGCCCGCGTGCTCTCGCCGCTGCTGCCTGAGGCGTCCCCGCCCGCGATGCGCTCGTTCTCGTCGCGCAGCACGAGGAACCTGGCGCACAAGCCGCGCCCGAGGACCGTGTTCGTAGGAGACAGCGCGCTGCCTATGATAACAGGTCAGTTCGTCGCCCGAGAGAAGAGTGTTGGCGGCCCGCGTGCTCTCGCCGCTGCTGCCCGAGGCGTCCCCGCCCGCGATGCGCTCGTTCCCGTCGCGCAGCACGAGGAACCTGGCGCACAAGCCGCGCCCGAGGACCGTGTTCGTAGGAGACAGCGCGCTGCCAATGATAACAGGTCAGTTCGTCGCCCGAGAGGAGAGTGTTGGCGGCCCGCGTGCTCTCGCCGCTGCTGCCCGAGGCGTCCCCGCCCGCGATGCGCTCGTTCCCGTCGCGCAGCACGAGGAACCTGGCGCACAAGCCGCGCCCGAGGACCGTGTTCGTAGGAGACAGCGCGCTGCCAATGATAACAGGTCAGTTCGTCGCCCGAGAGGAGAGTGTTGGCGGCCCGCGTGCTCTCGCCGCTGCTGCCCGAGGCGTCCCCGCCCGCGATGCGCTCGTTCCCGTCGCGCAGCACGAGGAACCTGGCGCACAAGCCGCGCCCGAGGACCGTGTTCGTAGGAGACAGCGCGCTGCCTATGATAACAGGTCAGTTCGTCGCCCGAGAGAAGAGTGTTGGCGGCCCGCGTGCTCTCGCCGCTGCTGCCCGAGGCGTCCCCGCCCGCGATGCGCTCGTTCCCGTCGCGCAGCACGAGGAACCTGGCGCACAAGCCGCGCCCGAGGACCGTGTTCGTAGGAACAGCGCGCTGCCTATGATAATAGTTATAGGCACCACGCACCCTACTCTACATCACGTAGGTACCATCATATCATCGTAGACGTAGATACTCGGCCAAAAACTGCACCCTTATTGACTAAACCTAATAAACAATGCAACAACCAATTATACCCTTAATTACAATTATTCGCATAATAATATGTTGTCTGCATGTTATCTGCCCTAAAGTTAGCAGCATTAATTAAATGATATTTTGGTGAAATTATGGGTCCAACAAATCAATTTTTGGCGATTATTACTACACGGCGCGGCAGAAGGGCGCTATTATCGAGTTGCTTCAGTTTGAAAAAAAATTCACACATAAGTAATTTTATCTACGCTCATTGCTTAAAGTTCGAATTATGAAATCAAAATGTGTCACATATTGACCTACTTTATTCACAGACTTCTATAATTATTAAAAAGTTATTCATTATAACATCGCGGTACTATGGAAATATCTCTAGATAGTTGAATAATTTCCATTACGATACTCGGCTCTGGGTTCCTGTATTTTTATGTGTCGTCATCACAGACCAGGGAATAACTTTCTTTTCTCTGTGGTCGTCATAGCCAAAAGAGAGTGTAGAGCCAAACCTCAATTTTGTTTTTTTTTTTTATTTAAGGAGTCCACAGACAACATTTAGTTCTTATTTAGTTGGTATGGGCAATGATCGACCATAAACAACAATTAATTCACGGAAATTGTTTCCGTTTTTTCCCTGCCGATGTGCCCGCGTAATTCAAATTTTTCGTGGTTTTTCGCGATTTTTAAGCTAATAAGACATAACAGGCTTATGGCTGTCAAATTGCGATAATCCCAATATCTTCTTCACGTGTTTATATAAAAATCTCTGCTCGAAAGTGTCGAGTTAAAGAAATTAGTCCGAGATTTGCGAGTTACTCACATAAAACTCGATACTCGGACTAATATCCTAGGATACACATTTTTATGCAAATATTTTGATATAATCATGTAAAGATGATACTGCCATTCTCGCAAATTGATTGCCATAAGCCTATCATGTCTAATTAGCGTACAAATTGCAAAAAACCATGAAAATTTTGAATTTCGCGGGCAGACCCGTTGAGTTCACGTTATGACTGATTAAAATGTGTGTTCATACAGAAAATTGAAAAGAATTATGTGTAATTTTTGATTATTTAATCTTCCACTAAAAATAGGTATACTTTATCTGACTTGTATAAATATTTTTCTACTCTTTTTTGTTTCATGACTATTTTAACAGACTATACGCAGTTTACAACTGAATTTTGGCGCCATACCTAACTTTTAACTTTTCAATGTGTTATTTTTGTTACTTAGTCAAAACTTAGCGCGGAAAAATGTCTAGCAGTGAAACCTACTAAAGAAAATTTAACTCCACCTGACATTTTAGTAATTGCAACAAAAATGACCCACAATCTTTTACCAACAAAGTGAAGGATTTACGACAAACGTTAGCAAGATTTTATGGTTTGGATTTATGATAATTTGAGCGTAGATAAAGTAGTGTATGAAACTCTACATAATAAGGTATTAAAAAACTCGTGTGATACTATTAAAAAACTCGCCTGCGACTCGTTTTTTAAACTCACACTCATGTTTTAATACCCCCCATTATGCATCCGTTTCATAAACTACTATTAATATCTGGGTGACCGAGCTTTGCTCGGTATTTTCTCGCAGGAGTCATATTTTTTTTTTGGTAAATTCGACATTTTCTAAAAATAAATCCTAGCTAGATCGATTTATCGCCCCCATAAACCCCCTCTATACTAAATTTCATGAAAATCGTTTGAGCCGTTTCCGAGATTCAGATTATATAGAAATACATATAATATATATATACAAGAATTGATCGTTTAAAGGTATAGGGTATATAAAATGCTCGTCTCAGTGGAGCCAAACTCTTCTAAAACATTTTTTCATGATATTTTATTGATTTTTCATGATATTTTACATTCGGTAGATCTGAGAACGAATTGGTCGTAAGCTATTTCTCATATCTCTAAATAGCAAAACAACGTTTGCCCGATCAGCTAGTATAGCTATATTTTCATCTGTGGCAAAGACTCTTCGACAGTGTAAAGGGCTAAAGGCGCTGTGTTCATGTGTCAGGTAAAGCGGTACGCACTCCGCGGCTCGCAGTCGTGGACCTGAGCGCGTACGTTCGCACGCCCGCTACGTTCCCCACGCACGGCGCTCGGCAGGCGCGGCTGCGCACGTCGCGTACACGAGCGCGCTTCACCAGCACCGAGTACGACACCAACGACTCCGATTCCTAGTAGTGGATCTTCGGGTCACAGCACACGGTCAAACGGTCACACGCCACAGCCACAAACGCTGTCACGAGAAGCTAGAAGCGGCCACAAAGGTAGCAGCGTGTGGCGGCCACCTGCGATGCCGTTGGCAGCGAGTCCATATTAATATAAAATGTATGAAAAGTACATGAAATATGTCGGTGGCGGAGTTTTGTGGTTGTGGCTAGTGGCCTGCGTGCGGGGTCACTTATATTTCAATGTATGAAAATACTAGAATCGGCTGAACTCGCTCGCATTTTAACCAGTTTTAAAAATATCTATTAATTTTAATGTCTAGTGGGTCTACACGTCTAGACGAACCGAGCACGAGCGAAGCACAAGCGCAGCTGTTCTCGGCTTCGTCGCTGTAAGTCGGTCCACACTAGACGAATTGTGTTAGGCTCGTGCTCGATTCGCCTGGCGTAGACCCACCTTTAAACTTATCATTTTTATTTACTATTTTTAACATTTACGCTCGTAAGTAAATTTCTCAAGTAATCCTCCACTATAGACGATTTCGACTGACACACATACTACAGTGTCAAGAAAGATCTTCCATTTTCTCGTAGTTTTTTAAAAATCTAGCAACTCTATTACAACTTACACTTTTATATTCTGCACCTAGCTTTTCTCTTCAGCAACCCTACTGTGTAATTAAATAAATGAAATGAAACAAACGTGGTTTTAATTAAATGTATAATGTCTAAAGCTTTCGTATTTACAAATCACTAACGCTAACATTCAGTCAATTAGAACATTACCGTGAACACTATTATCACTACAAACGTATCGATCACAACGGCAAATAATAAACGAGACTTGAGTATCGGTTAAGAGATATAATTCTCTCATCATTTTATTTTACATCAATGACAATTTGGTTTCAAATCAAAACGAATTAATAGGATTCAACCGTACCTTAATACGCATACTATGGGTACATTCAGGTTACATTGCCGACCACGGTCGTCAGGTACAGCCTCGGTCCGAATATACCGTAAACAATAATTGACAAGAGTATTGCTCCAGGTTTGAACACATGAACCGTATTCGCAGCGATCATCAAGTATTACATGGCTCTACGTCGCTAAGCAATAAGGTCGATTTTCATTGGTCCAGTATTTGGATCCAGCAAAAGCGTTCCAGTGACACTGAATCAACACTTGACAATGTAAATATTTTGCAATCCAGTCCAGAAAAAAATCCATGTTCGCTTTTTTTTTGATAGATCTTCCTTTTTACACAATGCCTGTTGCCTTCGCTTATCAATCCTTTCGCTTAGTTATCATAACGTGTGGTGACCTCAACAATATAAAATGACTACTGGATAATCTAAACGGCGTGGATCTAGTGCCACCGCTGACCCAGAACACTGAATTGCTGTGCTGGATTCAAAATACTTGACTAATGAAAACCAGCCTATATCATAGGATCGAGATCAAAGCGAAACAGCAGAGAACGGTAAGTGTGTTGGGACCGGGCGCGGCAGTGCGCGCTGAAGCACCCCCCACAGAGAATCACGCACGAGACGCGTCCGCGGCGACAAGCGCGAAGCACCTCCTAATAAATATCTTTGGCATGAACCGAAAAAAGCTCGCCGACAATTCACACGCGATTGCACTAACAACCGATAGTTATTGCTTATATGTATTGCCAACCGGAGCGGGCGGCGCGGCGCGTCACTCCCAGGCGTCGTGGTCGCGCTCGGCGTCGTCGTCGGACAGCGTGACGAGGTGCATGGGGTCGTCGGCGGGGTCGGCGGGGCCGGCGCGCGCGGCGGGCGGCGAGGGCGCGCGGGGCGCCGGGCCCGCGCCGCGCCGCGCCGCCCGCCGCTGCCGCAGCAGCTCCTCGTCGGCCGACGTGCGCGGCTTGCGGAACTCGTACACCAGCGGGAAGATGCGCTCCACGGCCGACTGCACGTCGCTCACGCTCCGGGCTGCGATCCACACAAAACATTATGCAACGAAAACAATCAGAGGAACCTATGAGGGTAGTTTAAAAATTTGAACAGTTACACACTTAGGTGTCCAGCGAGGCTAAGATGTGCCTTTTGTCAATCTCATATTTCTTTCCATATAAAATATAGATAGACAGAGGAAAAAGATCGACAAAAGTATACAGAATTATCTCTAAATGAACATGCTGGCTGATGAACTTACTAAAAGTATAGCGTTCTGAAATTATGCCTTTTTTTAAAGTGGACAACATCACATACATTGCTCCTATCCCTTAAAAAATATTTCCCCTAAAATTGTTACTTTAAGAGCTGCAGGGTGGTTTAAGTTAACAGAAAGATAAAATAATGCGAGTCGGACTCGCACTATTATAGAATAAAGAACCTTAGTAACGTCAGTCAGTTAGTTTTGGCATTTTAAAAACTGAGCTTTAGCCGCGGCTTCGCCCGCCTGATATTCGGTTTTTCACGAATTCCGCGGGAACATGATTTTCAGAATAATAGTCATGTATTTTTTTGCGCAAACATCACTTAGATGCTCAGAGTGGAAATGTAACCAGTGTAGGTACTTGGCATTATTCCCCGCTGGCAGGACTCATACAGTAATAACACGGAAAACATAATAATACCTAGCGGTACAGAAGACTCACTCCGTAAGATGATTTAAAGAAATAGCGACTCTAGCGCTGACAAATATAGAAAAAGGTGGTCTCTTACTATCGCGTAACTTTATCTCATTGGACGTACTAAAGTTGCCTCGCAATAGGGCGCACGCAGCGCGTGAAATCGACCGTACAAGAACGCGAGCAAAGTAGCCGGCGCGTGGCGCCCGTCTGATATTTGTACGTCAAGACAGCTGCCTGTAGTTTCTTCGATCACGTGATAAGTGAACCTGGCCTCTATCTCTATCTATCACAGCTAATGAGAAACGTAAATGGATAAAATGAAATGTAAATCCGGCAATACTATGAGAGTTTAACAATATGCTAAATTAACTTTCTACCGCGATTCCGAAACACGCAGCTTTCTATTTATGACAACCAAGATATACAAGACGTAATAATCCTTTTATTTACATTTAAGATTGATTTTTCAATCATCAAGTAATCATTACCCTTAGGAATAATTATAACGTTTTGACAGATTTATTATGGCATAGACTGTGGCATAGGCATGTTCAATCCTTCAGATAGTTTATTTGCCAATCAAAAAATCAGCCCTTAGGGAATAAAATGTTTTAAACACAAATCTTATGTGCTGCTATTCCAAAACCTTTCCTAGTCCAAGCCTTTCTGCTAGTCCAAACCGTTTTTATTTGGTTACACAAAACAAGTATGTACCATTGCTTACGTAACCAGTTGAACTCTACGTCCGCTGCGTGCCCCTGACGAATTCTTTTAGCTTATTCACGTGTTTAAGGAAATTGCCCAAAACTCAAAAGTTCACGTTCGCCGACCGAGATTGCGCAAACTTCAACGTGAAATTACAATGAGTCGGGTACCTGTGATTGTGACACCGCCCGTCGAGAATATCTTCAGCGTCGCTTTAGGGTTGTACAGCTTGTACGTCACGCCGGGGTGGAGCTCCGGTTCGTAGCTGGAAAGATCAAATCAAAATGTGAGGAATTAACTCTATAATGTTCCCTTCTGATAACTAGGGACCGACAGAGCTCAACGTGTGACAAAGTTGTAATTGCAGTGGAAGGACCCAAGGTGCTGGAATGGCGGCCAACCACCGGAAAACGCAGTGTTGGCAGACCCCTCTACTAGGTCGGACGACACCAAGAGAGTCGCCGGAAGGCTTTGGTTTTAGGCGGCGAAAAAATCGCGATATTTGGCGGTCATTTCAGGAGGCCTATGTCCAGCAGTCGATGTTCATCCACTGATACGAATATGACGAATGTTGCCATTACATGTATCATGCTGTTTACCAACTAATATCTATAGATATTAATTATTATGATAAATCTATAGACGATAACGAAGTCTGTATTTGTATACCATTCAGTTATATAGTCCAAACAAACTAGTTTTAGGGATTGCGTTTAGTTACACCTTATAGAACCGAAGTGCAGGGATGGTGGTCTTACAGCCAACACTAGATAGAGCGAGATTCGTAGGTTGGAAATAACTCCAAAAAGGGTTTTAGTTATGAAGACCTTGGCACATTTGGCAGTGCTCTCGGATCTTAGAAGGCCACCAGAATGGGGCTCTTTGGAATTTCTAAATTGGCTCAAGTTTGACTTGGCTTCGGCCACGGCTGTTTACCACCCTACCGGTAAACGCACCGCACAAGCGATTTAGCGTTCCGGTGCGATGCTATAGAAGTTACCATAATAGAAACCATTAAGGGTAACTTCCAAGTTTATACGACGACAGGTAAAATTGCATTCAAGTGCTAATTTGTAGAGTGTAAAAAATGTCGACGCCCATCGGCTGATATGCGACGATGAAAAGGTACCTACTTTAAGAGTTTAATTGACTTGTAAGAATAAAATGAGTAAAATCTCTCAGATATTTACAATGAACATCCATAACTATTTCTGGATTTGCACTTGAGGTAATGCAACGAGAACGAAACAAAAATAGTGGAACAAATAAGTTCTACTTGGTTAATCTTATTCCCATAGCTTCAGCGGCTTTACCTTATGAAATTGGATACCTCCCTAATCAACCTATCCATATCTTATATACTACGAGTCACTTTTTTTATTGATTGAATTGAAAATCGTTGCCATAAATGAATAAAAAAATCTGTATTCATCCATTAATGGCGAGAAAGTAAGTACCTATCGTACAAAAAAACAAAACCTTACGGCTTTTAACGTAAAATAAATTGTAACAAACATTTCCGGCTTCCTTTTTAAACGTTCACCCTTCGCCTGTTTTAATAAATTAAAATAATGACAATAGGAAACAGGTTTGTTGGATGGTTTAAATATAACAAAATAACTAATGCGCGTTACAATGATGACTAGCTATATGCACATACTGGTTTTTTATATTTGCCAACGCATATTCAATATTTTTATGTTAAATTGTTATCAATTGTAATGTAGGCGAAAGATCGTTTCGCTAATCCCGTGGGAACGACGGATTTTCCGGGAAAAGTAGTATGTGTTAATACAGGTTATAAGCTATCTAAGATATAGGCACATTAACAAGTTGTACTTCTCAATAAAATCTGTATGACAGGAAATGTGCATTGAAAAGAAAGTAACTTTTTGAATGCAAAATTAAATTCCGGATATGAAAAGCAAATTCCTAGTGCCAATGGTTCTTAAAATAACACTATTTTATTTTCTTAATATATTTTGGGTTTGGTTCATGAGAAAACTTCATACCAGTTTTGATCATTCTTCATGAAAATGATAGCAAAATTGATCAAAAGATATTCGCGCATGCTTATACGTATTTAGAAGTTCGTTCGATTTCCATTCCATCTATCGGGTCGCAATATCATAAGGCAGAGCTCCAGTTGTGTATGTGTACACATCTGTTCTTAAATAATTACATAACATGAAACATTCAAAATGCCCTAACTAATCGATCAGACAACCTGTTTTATGACCTTAAAAAGGACAAGTAGACAGTTGCCTCTCACTGGATTTAAGTTTTTACAAACATAATTACAGTTTAATTTTTAAGACCTAGTGTTAAGAGTAAGGCATTAAAAGGCCTGTGAACTACGATGTCTCCGTTAATGCAAAATACCAAATCATTTGCAACATCATCGAAATATACACGAATTACAAATTATTTTGGTATATTACGTTTGTATGGGAGACATGGTAGTTCACAGGACTCCTGAATGATATGAATATATCATTTGCGAAGAAATGTGAAGCTATATTTAAATCATTGTGGTGTGTGCTTAAATGATTTATTAATATAATGAGGATGTACCTGTATATATTGAGGATATACCTGTGTATATAGGTGCAGGTTAAGAACAGCTGACGGACATTATAATCAAGAATCAGACAGGACACAAGTTGTGTCTTTCGTGTGCAATGATTTACACTAATTGTACAAAAAATATGATATGCAATATGTTTCACAGTAAACTTCAAGAATGCGAACAGAAGACATTCAGGCCCACTTGCCCAAAATGTTGGGTTCAATATTTACATTATTAAACAAGACTCTATCATTGGACATTTTTGACCATTTCAATGCTGGGATGTGGGAAAATAATTTCAATAAAATAACTGTCAGCTGTTAAGAGTCTGCTTACCCACGATATCTTCCATATATTCGTAATACCAAAATCATTTGTAATTCGTGCAAATTTCGATCATGTTGTGGTGTTATTTGGGTTCATATAGTAATAATCTAGATGCTCCTGGCCATATCAGGTTCCAAAATAATTTTGTTAAACAATATTGTAAACGAATTTAGTTTTGCTTATTCTTAGTGATGATTTGGCTGTTTCTTCCTGGTCAGTTTCAATTTTACAAGGAGAAAAAATATGTTTTGACATTTGTGTTAGTTCATTAATAGAAATATTTTTTAGCCCATTGACCAGCTGGACTACATTAAAACTGTTCTGTGCACTTAGTAAATAAGGGTAAAAAAATTTAAAACGAAACTTACTCTGCTTCTTTATATTTTTTGGAAAATGCTATGATGCGGATACCGAAGGGCATTCGGCAGGTCCCCAGCACGTTGACGACGCGGAAGTTGCGGAAGCGCACTTGGAAGCCTAGCTTCTGCAGGGCTCGCGCGTAGCGGCGCGCGGCCACCTTGGCCTGGTCCTCGCTGGTGGCGCCCGTGCACGTGATGCGGCCCGACGACCAGATGGACGCGGTGGTGTAGGGCCGCCGCAGCTTCATCGTCACCATGCCGTTCTCTCGCCGGAACTCAACGTTCACACCGTTCAACGCTATCTGTCTCAGGTTCAGGTGGCACTTAACACTAAAACTGCACACTACATTGTTTATCATAATGTCTATTTCTGGAGTTTCTTCCTCGTCCTCTTCTTTTGGGTCCTGTTGGACCATTGCTGCATCTGTCTCGATGCATTCTGGGGGAGGCTGTTCCGGTTTGCCTGGTTCGCAGTATTCATGGTCGGGGACCATATGGCTGGCGACGGTGTGTGTAGTCATGCCATGGTTGACCACAACCCCATGAGTTGCTTTGCTTAGCTCTTTTAAACCATTCTCTTGGATGAGCGTAGCCATGTCAAACATAGCAAGCTGAAAAAAATCAATGATTATTTTAAAGTAAAAAGATAAACCAAACAAAACAGGCTATTCATACAACATGATTTTTATATTGACTAAATTTTACAGGTAAATCAGTACTTATTATGTTTTAAAAACTGACTTCAGTGTGCCATAAAGATCACAACTAATAAAATTATAAAACAACATCTCATTCATAAAGGGGTGTGAACTATGTTACATCCTATTTTCAATTAGTAATTGGAACTCGGAAGGGATTGATGTATGCAGGAAACATTTAGTTAATGTAATAAACAGCCTCAGCAACGTGAAATAGGTCATATAAAAATTATGTAATCACCAATGATCGGAATTGCAATTTTGCTTTGATATCATGATATGTGGATATATACCAATTAATAAATCTGTAACTTAATGATTTCCAATATTACAAGAATAAATAATTGATTTTTTTTAATTTATTTAGGTTTTACTAAAGAAATTTAAATTTATTTTTAAATAATTTCAATCTTCCCAATACTTTTATTATGCAATATTTTAGTTTTATATCTTTTATTTTTCTATAATGGATTATAATATATTATAAGGTACCAAAATCACACAATACTAAAATCCCACAGTTGTTGATAATGTTCAAGGTCATTCGCCCAAATTGCACTACCTATTCCGATCTTTAGTAATAACCATGATAGTACTCATATCAAACTATTATAGTCTATGCTGTTGATAGGAGCAGCTAATTAATTCTATAAAAATGAATGAAGCAAGCTATTAAATTTGAACAGGAAATGAATCACTCAAGCATAATCAAACACAGATTAATTGCAGTGCACAGTCGCCAGTTTCAGTTATCAACAGTAACCAACAACAAAACTAAAGGGTTTGCTTTATTGAAAATTGTTGATTGCACAACAATGGCTAACACTAAACACACTGCTGTAACAATGTGCTCAGAGACTTATGTGATTAAAAGGAATATTTCATTTTCTTATAGACTTTTTTTCTTTTAAAAACAAAACAGTTTTATATTTTTATTTTACAATATTGGTTTGAGCTCAATGGTAGTGCCTGGTTTTTTAAGAAATAATTATATTTTAATTATCTTTATGCAAAAGATTTACACTTTATGTTCAGCTCTTAGGCCTACATGAAATATAAAATATTTTCTATTTTATACTGCATCAACTTAAAGTTTACATACAATAGAATTCAAATAATCTGAATCATGGTTGATTTCTTAAATTTAACCTAATACTCAACACTCTACTGAAACTAAAATTCAGTCATTCATGTATGTTTCAAGGCTGCTGAAAACACTATGGCGAGATTGATATCACTCACAATAATGAAAAATTAGAGTGTGATTAATATTCTTAGGTACAAGTGTTAATTTATTATTTTTACATGTATCTACAAATTATAATACATAGGTTTCAAAGATTTTTGTTTGAAAGAGAGAAAATAGAAAATTAGAGAAATAAAAGAAATTTTTTGTGAGTATAATGGATGTTCAAAATTTTATTCAGGAAACCTTGATTGAGAACATGGCTGATAGGAAGTAATTTAAGGTGAAATGATAAAAGTAGATGTGAGACAAAGGACAAACTTCATTTCGACTGCTCTTTAAAAATACTTTCATTTTCTATAAAACACTTTTTACTACATCACACACACACAAACACATACGAATGTTATTAATATTTTGAGAAATTGTAATACTTTTTTGACCAAATGTGGGTCAATAATCTCATAGAGCAAAATTTTGCAAAGAATCAATGGAGGGGCAGTAATTCAGGCCACTTCCCACGGCGGGGCGAGATGCGACATGACACCCGCACAGCTGACTGCTCGACGGCTGCGCCCCCGCGGCTGCTCTCGGAGCTCGGCACGCAAGTCGCTAACACACTCGCCACTCGGAAATGTCCACCCCAACACGAAAATGTTAAAAGCGAACGTGAATCGACTTAACCGAATGTATGGAAACAAAACCTTTTAGCGAGAAATCGATTCGTACTTTTAGGAAGCAGAAATTTATTTTCTTTTTCTTGATAAAAAGAAAATAAGCACCAGCTAGCAGTTATTGACCCCTTGACAAAGATTAAACCACACGTGATTGTTGAGAGCATAAAGATTATTGAACTGGTTCACTATTCGCTGAATATTTCGTAAATAGTATGGGGTTGTTCCAAATTGATTTGTGTGGGCAAAAAATGAACACGAAAGACCTCTAAATAACGATTAACGAGTAGCTGAAATGGGATGACAAAGCAAAGGATGCTGTGCTACGACATGGCTAAGATTACAGTCAAGCCTTTACAAGCTTATTCACTAATTCACTAATATAAATAAAAATAAATTACCTGAAATTAAGTGCTATATTTGTCACAATTATTTTTATACCACCAATGAAGTAATAATTTTCATTGCAACTTGGTCTGGAAATTTAACTAAAAGCTCTAGTTAGGCGACTCACAATATCTATTACATGCAATATTATCTTTTGCGTAAGTTAATCGTTATAAAGCCAGTAAAATATCGCGTTAAAGTAGAATCAGATAATTTAGCTTTTGCACATCCTGTCTAGCACCGCCATATTCTATTCGTCAAGAACAAAAGTGATTTCATTCACTCAACTTCAGCAGCTGCTGCGCGAAATGTATGCGTGCATAGACAACAGATTGAGTGAATGAATGAATATTGACAATGAAGAATGAATTATTTAGGAAAATTTGTAACTGGAGTCACAGATAATATGCAAAACCATAAAGCACAAGTCAGCTGAGAGCATAGGCCTAAAAGCATAGACCTAACACAAAAAAAAATTGACTGGAATGCCTAATTATTATTTGTATAAATTAATAATAATATAAACTGTAGAAATAATAAAATACAAATTCAAAGTTTGTGAACTGTTCGTTTTTGTAAAATCTTTTTTTCTACCATTCCTACCAAACCCAGATGGCAAGATGTTAGACAGTTAAAGCCTTTAACTGTCCCTCTGGTACTGTGTCCTTTAACTTAAAGGACACAGTACCAGAGGGATCGTTCTCGCCCAGGACCGCTTTTAGCTAGCTACCGCTTGTAAGAAAATAGCTACTCTAAAAAGAAAACAATAAGTCTCATTTTAGCTTCACAAAAATGTTTGGAACGTGCTCTTGATATATAATCTCTTAGGAAATGAATGACTAATATTCTGTAATCATTGGCGAAAATCGTCTTTGGACTATTCAAAGTATGGTACATCACTTTCGTATAAACCATAGAGTACATATAATTTTTTTATCTGTCTGCAAAACTAAAGTTTCAATTTCTGACTGATTTCACTCTGGTCGCCATTGCAAAGTGCAAACATTTTGATGTTTTGCCAACTTCAGTTTATTGTTTGATCATCATCGTTCGTCAATCAAGCGGTTTTTGTTCATTCAATATTTTTACATTATTTATCGACGTGTGCCAATTAGTTTTGTAAATACGTAGTTTAGAACCATTGAAAATTCATCCAATGTGCTAAATAACATTTTGATAGTGTGTTATGTTTGCAAACGTGCATATGCTTTGTTGTGAGAACCACCTTTATCTGCTGTCACTGTAAACCGTAGCAAGTAAATTTTTCTATAATGAAACGTAAATTTCTTGCCGTTTATTACGCTAGTTAGTGCTACGTAGTGTGAAGTGAAAATTTTATCGATGCGTTGATGTGCCGTAATGAGAGTGGTGTTCCAATCCAATGTGCCTTTGAGGAGAATGATCGGTGGCGTATAGAGAACGTCTGAGTTATCTGGGGTTCAGTATGGAGACAGTGAAGGACGAGGATCGCTTGCGGCGCCTACGCGCGCTGGAGGACAAACTGTGCGACCCTCGGTCCACGGGCAACGTGGATTGTTTGCTGGACACCGTCACAGCGCTCATCTCGGATTGCGATCACCCGGCCATTCGACGTATGAAAAACGTCGAGGCCTACACCAGCAGATGTAAGCGTGCCCGATTACAATCACGTATTTACCTCCCTTGATCATACGAAACAACAACTGTACAGTAATTGAGTTGGTCTATTACTCCTGTAGCAAGCAAGTCACTCCCACTAATTAATTTGATGAGCCAATTGACTATTTTATGTCCTTTATAGAGCAGTTGCTTCTATGTTTAAATAAGAGTTGCTGTTATCATTTATAATTGAAATTGGTAGAGCTGATAAAATATTATCATCAAAACAAACTAAAGCTTATATGTCATGTAGGTCTACTCATTTTGTACTAGCTGTTCTCGCTATAAAACTTCCCACAGCAACTACTTTTTTCGGGTTGGCATTAGAAATACGCATCCCGAATTTAGGGGGGGAATTAGGGGGGAGGGGTAGGGGTGGGGTAGGGGAGTCACCCCCAACAACCCCCAGCGCGCGGAAGTCAATAGTTTTTTTTATACGAATTTTTGAAATTTGAATACAACGCTCGTGTTTCCTACTGATATAAGAATGTATTATTAATACGCATCCGGAATTTAGTGAGAATAGGGGTAACGTTATTATTATTATATTTCATAATGAAATTATCATTTTGTAGGTGAAACCCGCTCTGAAGGTGACCAGCCGACTGGTGATCCTTGATTTTTATAGGGGTAGGTTACCCCTTTCAATCGACACCCCCCCATCCCGCGGAGATGCGTGGTTTTTCTTTCACGTGTTTGAAGTTACGTGTAACGGAACGTTATTTTGCGTTATAGTAATTACTTTTATGTTGTTTTAACCCTTATTTTAAGTAGTAATTTTCTTTATTTATTTTTATTTTTAATAGGTAAATATAATGTAAAAAAGTAACGTATAAAAAAAAAAAATGTAAATATTTGTTATATTATTTTACTATCTCAGAACCAACCAACAAGGTGCACCTATAGGTAATTAGGTTAAGGTTATTTTCCTTTTTTGACCACCCAGAAATAGGAGCCCCGCGAAGCGGGGCTCCGTCGACATGCTCTTGGAGGGGAAGAGGGTGACGGCTAAGGAGTTTTCCTAGGTCTCCCCCTTTTTTTAGGCTATAGTCGTAAATTCTTATATAAAGTTAACACATAACCTAAAAAAATAAAAAAAAAAATAAAAAAAAATTATAGGTTTCCGCGCCGCGGGGGATGGTGGGGAGGGTTTCTACCCTCCCTCCTCACCCCCCCCTCCACTCCCACCCCATAAATCTAGATGCGTATTTCAAATGCAACCCCCTTTTTTCACATGAAAAGAATCTTTGGCCATCGCTCTATATTGTAGCTCATTATTAATTAAGGAATTTTAAAATCTGAGTGGTAAGTTCCAGACTAGTATGCTCAAACTGACAAACCAATCTTTATCTTATCTTACACCTTTAAATGAGCAATTCTTGTATATAAATAATTCAAATCTCGGGAATACCTTCAACGATCTTCATTAAATTTAGTATACAGGGGGTTTCAGGGGAGGTAAATCAATCTAGCTAGGAACGATTTTTAGAAAATGTTGTATTTATAAGAAAAAAAGTACAGAGAATAAAGTTTGGTCACCTAGATATTGTTCAAATAATATTAGTATAGGTAAATTTTTTTAAAATAATAATTCTGTGTTTTTTTGTCATTGACGAATACAAACAAAAGGATAAGTTTTTAAGTACAACTTGTATAATAATTGCACAGTTTGTTGGCAATTTAATCTAATCACTACTGGTACTAAATGCAACTCCATATTTTAAAGGCTCTTGAAACTACACATAAATATAAAGAACTATTCAATCAAAATTTAGATCACTTGTTAATATTTAGTTGTAAGTATTTTGTATTGTTTCAGATGAAGAATTTGCATCTGAGGTGGTTGATTTGCGTATGAAAGCAGCAGATTTTGACCTGATCAAAGTCATAGGTCGTGGTGCATTTGGAGAAGTACAATTAGTCAGGTATAAATCTACTCGACAGGTGTTTGCTATGAAGCTCCTTAGTAAAGTTGAAATGATAAAAAGATCTGACTCCACATTCTTTTGGGAAGAGCGGCATATTATGGCGCATGCTAATTCTGAATGGATTCTAAAACTTCATTTTGCATTTCAAGATCAGAAGTACCTATACATGGTTATGGACTATATGCCAGGTGGTGATCTTGTTAATCTCATGTCTAACTATGACATACCTGAAAAATGGGCAAAGTTTTATACGATGGAAATTGTCCTGGCTCTAGATGTGATCCATGGAATGGGTTTTGTTCACAGAGACGTTAAACCTGACAATATGTTAATTGACAAATATGGCCATTTGAAATTAGCAGATTTTGGCACATGCATGAGAATGGGCTCCGATGGTCTGGTGCGTGCTAGCAATGCAGTGGGTACCCCTGATTACATTTCTCCAGAGGTGTTACAGTCACAAAACGGAGAAGGGGTATACGGCCGAGAATGTGATTGGTGGGCTGTGGGAATATTTTTATATGAAATGTTAATAGGTGATCCACCTTTTTATGCAGATAGCTTAGTGGGAACTTATGGAAAGATTATGGATCATAGAAATTCACTGCAATTTCCTGATGATGTGGAAATTTCTAAAGAAGCAAAATCATTAATCAGGGGTTTGCTAACTGATAGAGTTAAACGACTTGGAAAAAATAGTGTAGATGAAATTAAACAACATCCTTTCTTCATCAATGACCAGTGGAGTTTTGAAAATTTAAGAGATTCTGTGCCACCAGTTGTGCCCGAATTATCAAGCGATGATGACACCAGAAACTTTGATGATAATATTGAAAAATCTGATGCTTTGGATGAAGCTTTCCCTGATCCTAAAGCCTTTGTTGGTAATCATTTGCCATTTGTAGGATTTACCTACAATGGTGATTATCAACTGTGTGCACGTCGAACAAAACCTTCCGATGTTGTGGATACCATATCTAACAATCATATAAATAATGTGGGGTCTGAAGCAATATTGCAATTAGAAAAATTATTAGAAAGGGAAAGAGATGCGAGACGTAAATTTGAAGATAGGGAAGTGATCCTTTGTGCTCAGTTAGAAGAACTATCACAAAGAGAAAGTAGAAGTAAAAAAGTTATCGCTGACACAGATAAGGAGCTGGCCCTTTTAAAGCATGATCTGAAAGAAATACAACGCAAGGCTGAAATAGAAGCAGATGCTAGGAGGAAAGCCGAATTTAACTATAGTGATGTAAAACGTCGTTTAGATGAAGAGCAGACTAAAAGGGTGAAGGAAATGAACAATTTACAGATATATAATGAAAAGATAAATGCTTTAGAGAAACAATTGACTGAAATGCGTGAGAAACTCAAACAAGAATCCGAGGCTGCCGCCAAGTCTAGAAAACAGGCAGCAGAACTCAGTGCTGCCCAAGCTGCGGCCGCTGCAGTGAGTGACGGCACAGTGTCCAGCCTGCGGGCGCAGAGGGACGCCCTGGAAAGGGAATGTGGAGCCTTGTCTGAGGAACTTGGGACAGCTAAAGCAGCTAAACAAAGAGCAGAAGCGTCGGTAGCCGAAGCAAACAGTCGGTTGAATGCCGCCCACGCTGAGCTGGAAAGATCATCAACAAGATTAGGGCAAATAATGACTGACAACAGACAGCTGTCTGAAAGAGTTTCTTCCCTAGAAAAAGAGTGTGCTTCCATGGCTCATGATCTCAGAGCCTCTCAACACTTATACCAGCAAGAACTGAGGGCCCATCAGGAGACCCAACGCTCTCAGCTACTTTCCAAGCAGGAGGCCAACTTAGAGGTTGTAAAGGGTGAGCAATTTCATTTGAAAATTATACTGCATACTTAATCTGTAATACAAGTTAGATGATACTAGTGATGGCCATTTACCACTTTTTGACTTAGTGCTAAGTAGATTCAGTTGTTGACATGCTCCTATATAATATCATGTTTAATGTTTTGCATGCCTCAGGAACATTGGAAAAAATATTAACAGGTTTGTCCATTATGCTAATAAGACATTAATTTTACTTTAAATACATACTTAGTCAAATCAAGTCATATATATTCTCAATAATACATTGTTGCTATGACCCTATAGTTGCTACTATTTAATTTCTTGCATGTTCTGTAAGCTACTATAAGCGCTACTTCCTCATAAGTATTTAGAAGAATTGCATTTTATGACACTAATATCAATGAAATATAAAAATGGGGACACACCCAAACTTGAAATGTTGTTATAAGATCGAATAGGTATTTTTGTATACTTATGAACCTACTCAATAGATGTATACAAATCAGTGTAGCAACAACTAGCATTTGGTAACTACAAACGAGTAATAATAAAATCATGATTAGGTAGAATTTATTCATCTTGTACTCATTCTACAGCTTTACAAGGTAAACTGAATGAAGAGAAGCAAGCTCGACAGCGCGCGGAGTCAGCGTCGCAGGAGAAGGACCGCCAGATGTCGATGCTGAGTGTCGACTACCGACAGATGCAGCAGCGCTTACAGAAACTGGAGGGAGAGCATCGACAGGAGAGTGAAAAGGTGAGAAAATAGAGCTAATTTTTTGTTATAAATTTGGGCGCCGTTGTATTATCTTAGTAACTTCGAAAAATAAATTCGTGGATAGGTAATGCGGCTATCACCTAGCTATAACCTGAATAAGTAAAGTTGCTTGTTCAGTGGTAGGAAAGAAGTACAAGGAGGCGATAAGAGGTGATGCTCCTGATTAAAAAACAATGACGGCACTTCGGGACTGCCGAAAGAAATAATTCCTACTTAAAAAGCACAGATTTTATTAAAAAGTTACATGAGGTGTCGGCTGCGCTATCAGTGTGAAGTGTCGGAAACGGTAACGATATCGAGAGGTCAATGGTTATTTCAATTCAAAAACTGACATCAAGTAACTAGGCTCTTTAACTTTGGAGATGTTGTTCATGTCAGGTTGGACCTCCAGGTAGTAATGGCACTTTGTCGGCAGGTGGTCGGGCTGCAAGCCGCGCTGGAGCAGGAGCGCGCGGCGCGGCTGGCGGCGAGCGCGGAGACGGCGGCGGCGGAGGCGGCCAGCCGCGCGGCGCACGCGGAGCGCGAGTCGCGCTCGCGGGACCTCATGTCCGTGCGCGCGGCGCTGCACGACGCGTCCGAGAAGCTCGCCGCCGCCGCCGCCGAGCGCGACATGCACTACGCCAGGGTAAGCCGTCACTGCTTCAATAGTCGATTTGTTAGTATTATGATTGACGGAGCACTTATATTGCTAACTGCTAATTTTTAAATGAAAATTATTGAAAGCTCTGAATCTCTCAACCCCTTTTTATGTCCCACTGCTGGGCACGGGTCTCCTCTCAGACTGAGAGGGGTTTGGCCATAGCCCACCACGCTGGCCAAGTGCGGGTTGGCGGGCTTCACACACCATCGAGAACATTTTTGTGAACTCTCAGGCATCCAGGTTTCCTCACGAAAGCTCTGAATACTGACAACAATTTAATTTTTTAGAGAGATTTCTTCTAAAGCTTTCATCATAAAGCTTGAGAGCTTTCATTCTGAAGTAGCTATAGACACTGCTAAGCTGTTAGTTGTCTTCCTCACTGTACTAACTCATAATCAGTAGGTACTGTATGTATGTAAAGATTCAGGAGTTTATTAAATGTTAATAA
Organism: Coenonympha glycerion; assembly: GCA_963855885.1. Taxonomy (NCBI): domain Eukaryota; kingdom Metazoa; phylum Arthropoda; class Insecta; order Lepidoptera; family Nymphalidae; genus Coenonympha; species Coenonympha glycerion. The sequence goes on from OY979629.1 coordinate 5,916,814, forward strand.
TTGTTCATCATTATTCTGAATAAAATTTACAACCCTCAAATGTAATGTTATGTTTGAACTTAGACCTCAATGTCACTGTGTGTAGGCACCATATTATATCACATACATTTTACTATTTAAAGTAAATAAGAGAAAAACATAAAAATTACTGCCAAGGCTTTACCTCAAGAGATCATAAATAAACAATGAGTCAACATCAATATCAAATCAACTTTTATATATTTTATACATACTGCACAGCGAATCTTTATTATAATAGTTATTGTAGGCTACCAACACCACAGAGATACTTACGATATTCTGTGAGTCATCATTAATATAAATATGCATTTGCAATAACATCAAACATGCCATGGTGCTTCAAATTATAGACATTTCAATCCACGAAGAAGCGCCCCACTCTGTCAAATTCGCTAATGTTTCATTCGATTCGTATAGAGTTTGACTTAGTGGGCGCGTCATCGTGGATTGAAATATCGATAATAGGGCACTGTATACTCTACCACAAAATCTTTGCATCCCAAAATTGAAAACAAATTATTGTCTACACTACACCGTCTACACGTCCTTTCCTCTATCTTTTTTATTCATATTAAACTATGCCATGTATCAAAAATCTGCATTTTCTACTTGGTTCTAGTAGTAACACCATATTGATACAAACTTTCCTGTCTAGCATTTCCATTTAAAACTAAATCTTTATGTATTATTGTTAAGCTACAATCTAGATTAACTTGCGAATTCAAAAATAAAATCGTCGTGGGCGTTTGCCGCTTTCAATATGGATATTATCCTTTCGAGCGGACTAATTCGATTCGGATTTCGCAGGAGGCAAATAAAAATGCAGATTAATTTAAAATCCACAATACTTTTACTGTTCTCGTAATAAATGATAGTCTCATCACGCCGAAATAGACTGTCCTTCGACATTACGACACGGTGACTCACTGTGAAGTGAGCACTTAGCGCGAACCATGGGCGCACACAAGCAACCCAACATTCGCCATATACGACACCTGCGCGTGCGCCGTCGCCTCGTCAAACAAATAAACACACGATTACGTATTATAGCGGTTTTTTTTCTGTGACTGTATGTATAGTCTTATATTATGTAGTCAGTAGTTATAATTGAATGTGAACAATCTTTCTTAATAATTATAAAATAGTTCGTAATGGTTCACGGAATAACGTTGACCTCAACTAGGTATTGCTTGACTATTGTATTATTTGTTTTTTAAACGCGACTATGAAGTTTTCATCTTTGTTTTTTTTATAATTCATTTACATACAATTCATTCATAAATTTTCACTAGCTTTTGCCCGCGGCTTCGCCCACGTGACATTTTTTTTCACAAATCCCGCGACTTTCCCGTTCCCGTTGCCGCTACCTATTCCAATCTTTATACCAACTTTCAAGGAAGTTTGCTAAACAATCTACCGATAACTGTTGCTATAGATTACTGTAAAAATTTGGGTTTTTCTGAAATAAAAAGTAGCCTGTGTTTCAATCCACACTATAAGCTATCTATGTTCCGAATTGGTTTAGTAGTTACGGCGTGAAAGAGTAAAAACACACACACACGCAAACTTTCGTCTTTATAATATTAGTGTGATTTATTTAGTCCTTCATTCCATTACAATAATTCTATATTTTTTACAACTCGTGTCAAAGAATTATTTTTTTTATATTATTTATTAACTGTGTTTAGTGACTTCCTTAATAATAATTATTACAAGTTATAAAGCACCACTGTACGTGATAGAGGCGCCAATGTAACATTTCTGCTGACGTGACGAATACAATGTATGCAGGTCGCACGATGCTATGAGACCTTTTATAATTTAACCTAAATAATTTTCAATTAGAGCTTTGAACATCTTATCATTAGGTACCTACGAATGGCTACTCCGCCTAGTTTGATTATTTACACTCTCTACTCTATTATTATACTACACATAATACCTACTTAATTCTTGGAAAACAAGCAACTATAGCAAGTATGTTGTATTTTCTCTAGAATTTAACCTCTTATTTCTTCAAAAAGAGACTAACTTCAAATTGATTTGATTAGAAGTATACATAATTACATACACTTCAATTTTGGTAATTAGGTATCTTTATATCACCCAAAAATATAATTTTAGTCCATAGAAAGACCACGATCTTTTAATCACGTTTACCGAGAATCGTTAGTCTCTAGAAAGAATATAGAATACATTCTTAGAATTATTGATAGGAATTACAAACCCGTTTTACAACACAATAAGCAAAACTGTTGAGGATGTAGACTCTAGAGTGTAGATAGAGTATTTGTAATGGCAATTACTCCACCTCTTCTCCGCAACACACTTAATATTGTGTGTGTGTTAGTCACGTCACAACTACTGAACTGATTTGGCTGTGCTCAAGTACCTAATAAGAAAATTATATTACTGATGTGAATTGTTAGTAATGTTTCAAGTTTTATAAACATCTGTTAAGAGGCCTATGAACTACGGTGTCTCTGTTAATTCAAAATACCAAATCATTTGTAAATTCGTGCATATTTAATCATGTTGTGGTATTATTCGGATTCATATAGTAATAATCTATGCTCCTGGCTATATTTGGTTTGGAAGTACTTCTTTAAAACGAAATAATAATAATCAATTTTGATCAAAATTTTTATAACTTTGGTCGAGTTCTGTAATACCAAAAATTATGCATGAAAACTTGTAACTTTCTTTATTAACTGGTGTTTTTCTTAAGCTGGACAGTAAAAACTGTGCTCCTGAACTAATGCCACGTGAGATAGTGTTGTTTTATTACAAAACAAATAAGCAGAAAACATGTCCTCCTTGACATAAAAATAAGCAAAACTAAATTCGTTTACAATTTCGTTTAACAAAAGTATTTCGGAACCAGATATCGCCAGGAGCATAGATTATTACAATATAAACCCGAATAACACCACAACATGATCACAATTTGCACGAATTACAATAATGATTTTGGTATTACGAATGTATGGGAGACATTGTGGGTTAGTGGACTCTTAAGTTTAATCCTTATGATAAGGTACTAAATTAGAAAGTTAAATATAAATTATACGATTTGCTACATATTAATTTGCAGAATGTTTCATCTATATAGTTGTGGATTAAACGATACAATAAACAATAAAGTTATGCGAGTTTTATAAGAATTTATTAATGTAATTAAAACAAATCGTACGTGAACGAAGGCTAGATCATAAAACTCTTGCATTATTGCACAGTTTAATCTAAGGAATGTACTGTGTCATTTTATTTCCTGCTCATCAGAAGACTAGCTATTATTTTTTATATAGCCTTATTTGTATTAATGTTGTTTTTATTTAATGTAAGCGCTAAATAGTGGGACTTAGGTTATTTAAATATTAGATAAGAGTATTATGTCAATTGTCGTCCTTAAAATCTCACAACTAGCAAATCACGCTCATTCTGTACTAATATTAAAACTGAAGAATTTGTTTGTTCGAACGCGCTCATCTACTGCTACTACTACTACTAATTAAAATATTATTTTTGTGATACAGACTCAAATTTATTTAGGAAGGTAATGACCAAAATGAGCGGGGCATCAATGAAAAATGCTACAAAAATGGAAAAAAATGTTCCACTAGTAAATACAATTAGTTTATTATTGTATATGTTATAAAATTCAGTTTATAATAATGATACAATAAAATCGGAAAAATGATAAATATCGGCATCAGTTGAGGATTTTTTATGATCGAGCTAAATATCACTTTTTGTGTTCTGCCAAGATAAAGAATGTACATCTAAATAATGTTTATATTTTTTTTTGGCGCAAAAATAAAATTTTCTCATCATTAAAAATTGATTAGAAAATAACATAAACACGGAAAATACGCCTGGGGAGCGACTCAGTTTTGTATGTCTATCTACGTCTACTAAAAACGTAAAAGTTATAAAGACACCGTTTGTAAAAACACGATCTTGACTAATATTAATCCAAAAACAAGAGATAATTATTATTTGGAAGTTCAAAGCGTACTCGGTCACGCATCGATAAATTCGCTATGTTTCACACCGACCAGTGAAATAACGGTGAAAAAATTTCGGAGCCGTTTTATATTGTTCTTTTGAGAAAATTGAATACGATCAGCTTTATTTGCATAGATAGAAATGAAGTATTTATGATTGACCCTTGTAAGATATATCCGCTTGTTATTATTAAAAACCGCGTATTTAAAATTTGTACAATAATATATTATTATGATGGACGTATAATCAAATTAAACCATCATTGATCATTCACTTACTGTAGACCTATAAATACTGAATAAGTTTGAGATTTTGTTCTATATTACGCCGACTACTTTGACTTACAGAAATTATTTATGTTTATTTACATAGATCTCGTCTTTTGTACAATCACATAGAGAGCTGAGTTTTGTTTATTTCTTTTTTGTATTGTATACTAAAAGCTTCATATCCATAATCCACAAGTCCTGACTCATAGTAGGTACTAAAATTTGTTTACGAGTAACATAGCGGCTTTCTACTTTAACCTTTATTACTTATTTTGATATATCGGACTTGAAATCATACAAGAGAGGAGGTGCGCAATTTCACGTTTGGTTTTATTGGTGATATTATTCCATACTTTAACTTTAGAGCCCGATTGCCGTTACTCCTATGTAATTAGGAGATGAGAAATGTTATCTTCAAAGAAAATCATCAGCTAGTCAATTGCATAAGAAGGATTTATAAATCAAAAACTAAATCGTTTAAGTAAACTTATTTTCTGCAATTAGTTTATTTTTATTTCAAATACTCAAAAACTCGCTGAAATGTTTTTTTTTTGCCATAATACGCCACGATAGTTAATTGCGAGACATTGCGAGAGTTTTATGGAAGACTCTTTGGCAAGCAGGATTCCTCACAATGCTAAGCACATGATAGTACTAAGCAAACTCGCTAAACGATACTCTTTTTCTTTCACGACTGATATCTAATTGAATTACAAGTCCATAAAATAACTGGTTTGGAAATTGGACTATGCTATGTGATAAATATCTGAGTAAACGAAACTATTTCGCAGAGTGAAGAGCTTCGATCTCAACTGGAGAATGAGCAGCACTACTGCGTGGTGTACCGCACGCAGGCGAGCGAGGCGCGCGCGCAGCTGGAGGAGAGCGCGCGCGCCACGCGCGACCTGGAACAGGAGCGCGCCAGCCTCATGCACCAGCTGCAGCTGGCCATCGCGCGCGCAGACTCCGAGGCCATTGCGAGGTGCGTGCCTTTACGACCTGCTGCTGTTATTGCTCTGAATGTCGCCTCGGGACCGGGTCTTGTCATGTGTGCGAGCAATCAGGCAAAGTATCATCTGATAATGGCGCCCACTTGATACGGACTATAAAATTAATAAATAATAATTATCCAATTAACAAGGGCAGAATTTTGTGCGCCTTTTTTTTGTTTTGAGGTTACAAGTATCTTTGTGTTCTGTTTGTGGTGTGTGAATTTGTTTTTATAGTACGAGATTTGTAGACAAATGTTTACAAAATGACGATTATATTTTATACGAAATCTGATGGTATGCAATTTAGTTTTTTAACTTTGATTGTTTGTAGTGACATCATTTTGGCGTCTCGTACTACCGTTTTTATCAGATGCTCCATAAAGCTAAGTCAAAAGCTTGTGTCATTAACAGAGTTTGTAGTGTGCGTTAATGTGGATAACACAGTGTACGTGTGTGTTGCGAAGGTCGATCGCGGAGGAGACGGTCGCGGAGCTGGAGAAGGAGAAGACGATGAAGGAGCTGGAGATCCGCGACGCCGTGGCGCAGCACCGCAGCGAGCTGGCGGCGCGCGACGCGCTCGTGCAGGGCCTGCGCGACCGCGACCACGAGAACCGCGCCACCATCGACCTGCAGCGGAAGGTATGTGGACAACACAACGTGCGTGTGTGTTGCGAAGGTCGATCGCGGAGGAGACAGTCGCGGAGCTGGAGAAGGAGAAGACGATGAAGGAGCTGGAGATCCGCGACGCCGTGGCGCAGCACCGCAGCGAGCTGGCGGCGCGCGACGCGCTCGTGCAGGGCCTGCGCGACCGCGACCACGAGAACCGCGCCACCATCGACCTGCAGCGGAAGGTATGTGGACAACACAACGTACGTGTGTGTTGCGAAGGTCGATCGCGGAGGAGACGGTCGCGGAGCTGGAGAAGGAGAAGACGATGAAGGAGCTGGAGATCCGCGACGCCGTGGCGCAGCACCTATGTTTTGTTTTTGTACCCACTTCATACATCGATTATCCGAATGCCTACCGACAATAATTAGTTAATCAAGTTTGTTAGTGTATGTGAGAAATAACAATATGTATTACATGCTATCACGCTCTTAAAAAGTTTGATAACGGTATACTGCAATGCATTCCCTCGTGTGGCAGGAGGTGGACGAGCTGCGGCGCAGCGGCACGGCGCTGGCGGAGCGCGTGGCCACGCTGCAGCGCCTGCAGGAGGAGGTGGAGCGCCTCAACAAGAAGCTCAACTCCGAGATCATGCTCAAGCAGCAGGCCGTCAACAAGCTCGCCGAGATCATGAACAGGTGCGATACCCCCCCGCTCAACAAGTGCTGTAGTGGACAAATTTATAACGCATCGTAATTGTGAAATCAGCCAATCACCGGGTTGTCTGCTGAAATATTGATATTTTTTACGCAGTCAGGGTTTGGTCAAAAACAAGTTTTCATTAAAAAAATATTTTTTAAAGCAAACAGGGTCTGGTGTTTAACATCTAGCACCAAAATATTCGTCAAAATGGATCAAAGAAGTCCCAATTTGATAGGGGTTGTGTTTAACAACTTAGTTCGTATCCTGCCGCCATCCAATTTTGTCATCATCAGCTCCATGTCATAATTATTTTGAGTATTTTGACATTGCCATCCAATTTGCATATGCATGCAAAATTTCACCACAATCGTTAACCAGATATATAGTGGGTCAATTTTAATGGCAAGATTTGGTAACAGATAAGAGAGCAAACATTGGAACAGGTTACTAGGTAAGGAAACTAAATAAAAGCTTATAAAAAGTTCGTAATGTCATGTTCAATTTAATTTGATAGGAAAGACATGAACCCCGCATCGACGAAGCACAAGAGCAAGATGTCCGTGCGGAAGGACAAGGACTACCGCAAGCTGCAGCAGGAGCTGACGCGCGAGAAGGAGAAGTCCGACCAGCACATCGCCAAGCTGCAGCGCGACCTGCAGGAGTCGCAGCAGCAGCTGCTGGAGGAGCAGCAGACGAGGTTGCGCCTCGCCATGGAGGTACGTCGCGCTTTTGTCGTAGTACTGCAACATGTCCGTGCGGAAGGACAGGGACTACCGCAATGTCTTTCAATAGGCAAATGACATAATTTCACTATTAATACTGTTTCCAGGTTGACAGCAAGGACGTAGAGATCGAACAGCTGAAGGAGAAGCTGGCCGCGCTGACGAGCGAGACGGCGTCGCAGTCGTCTGCCGACGCCGAGGACGGCGAGACGGAGCAGACGCTGGAGGGCTGGCTGTCCGTGCCCTTCAAGCAGAACATCCGGCGGCACGGCTGGAAGAAGCAGTACGTCGTCGTGTCCTCCAAGAAGATCATATTCTACAACTCGGAGAACGACAAACAGAACACCACCGACCCCGTTATGATATTGGATCTCAGGTTCGTTTTTTATTTGTTTGTATAATGGGTTCAAAAGGTTAAAAGCTTAAGGTTGCGAGAAACGATTTCTTATCTTGCACCCAGCTTGCACCAGTTGATGAGCATCAAATAGATCAACAGAATATTAATTTTTTATCCGTGTTAAATGTTATAGGCTTCTGATATTTGGTTTACAGCAAAGTGTTCCACGTGCGGTCGGTGACGCAAGGCGACGTGATCCGCGCCGACGCGAAGGACATTCCGCGCATCTTCCAGCTGCTGTACGCGGGCGAGGGCGAGGCGAGGCGGCCCGGCGACGTGCAGGACCAGCCCACCGACGGCGCCGACCACACCGGTACGAAACAGTTCACAGCGAGGTGTTCCACGTGCGGTCGGTGACGCAAGGCGACGTGATCCGCGCCGACGCGAAGGACATTCCGCGCATCTTCCAGCTGCTGTACGCGGGCGAGGGCGAGGCGAGGCGGCCCGGCGACGTGCAGGACCAGCCCACCGACGGCGCCGACCACACCGGTACGAAACAGTTCACAGCGAGGTGTTCCACGTGCGGTCGGTGACGCAAGGCGACGTGATCCGCGCCGACGCGAAGGACATTCCGCGCATCTTCCAGCTGCTGTACGCGGGCGTGACTTACATATTATTCAAACCATTAACTTGAATGTTGTTATTCGTTTCAGGCAACACAGTGCAGCACAAGGGCCACGACCTAGTGAGCATCACGTACCACATCCCCACGGCGTGCGAGGTGTGCACGCGGCCGCTGTGGCACATGTTCCGGCCGCCCCAGGCCTACGAGTGCAGACGTGAGTACCGTATCATTATTATATCATTGCAGTCTTAATTTCGATCGTCACAAAATTCAGTTAGATGCAACTTTTGCTCCTTTCGTAATGGGCAATTTTTGCTAGACCTTGGTGGTGAGTCTCGTTTGTAATGTGAAACCGAATGGTGGAATGAAGTTTTATATGCGTGCCTCACTCGCGTGGGGCTCGGAGTAGCACAGACTCCTTAAACTCGGTCGGTCCACAGGTTGTCGCATGAAGATCCACGCGGAGCACGTGTCGGAGGGCGAGGGCGTGGCGGCGTGCAAGCTGCACGCGGACCGCGCGCGCGAGCTGCTGCTGCTGGCGCCCGGCGCGCCCGAGCAGCGGCGCTGGGTGGCGCGCCTCGCGCGGCGCGTGCAGCGCTACGGGTACCGCGCCGCGCACACCAACCACGACCACACCAAGCTGTCGCCCAGGTACTGCACGTGATAGCCGCGTGCTGCTGCTGCTGCTGGCGCCCGGCGCGCCCGAGCAGCGGCGCTGGGTGGCGCGCCTCGCGCGGCGCGTGCAGCGCTACGGGTACCGCGCCGCGCACACCAACCACGACCACACCAAGCTGTCGCCCAGGTACTGCACGTGATAGCCGCGTGCTGCTGCTGCTGCTGGCGCCCGGCGCGCCCGAGCAGCGGCGCTGGGTGGCGCGCCTCGCGCGGCGCGTGCAGCGCTACGGGTACCGCGCCGCGCACACCAACCACGACCACACCAAGCTGTCGCCCAGGTACTGCACGTGATAGCCGGAAAGACGCTACAGAGAGACACCGAGTGACGTGATATTAATTGTGAAGGGATACGTCAATAAAAACCATTTTTCATAACCGTTTGCAAAGGCCAACGCGGTGAGCTACGATCGGTTCTTTAGTATAACTATAACATGTTTCGATTTGACCTCATAATGTAGCCAGATAACTATTAACTGGCCATAATAAGACATTTTGGCAACTTCAAAAATCTTCATTCTTTGCGTAAAAAAAAGAATGGTGTATTGTTTGCAGGGACTCGATGCGGTCGAACCTGAAGGCGGCATACATGAACGCGTCGCAGCGCAGCTCCACGCTGCCCGCGAACGCTTCCATCCCGCGCCAGTGACCCGTACGCGCTAGTCGTACCCGCCCCGTGAGATCTCGTCGTGCGAGCACCCACACACGACTCCATTACAGTGAAGTATTACCACAGAGATAACTAAATTAGGGAGATGCCCCATTCATTCATTCTAGCCTAGATTTGCGTGATATGCGGCGCCATGATGAGCGCCAAGATTTGTCGTCAAAATATGTTCATGTACTGGGTACATGAACATAGTACCTAGGGGACGCCATCTTATACGCCAGTTGACAGATTAAAAATAGTTACGCTAATGTAGGTGGGGCCAATCTATATTGTTTCCTAGGTCTGTGATTATTACACGATATTGTAACTTTTTATTTACAACTCACCTAATATTACAGTCATAAAATATAACATTTGGCTGTCAAAGGAGTTGATTTCATACTCCATGTCATTTTGCCTATAGGAAATAACGTCTGTTTTTTGTTTCTAAAATATCTAAAGAAACAAACTTAAACGATTTTTTTTCATTAATCTGTCGATTACAATTATTTTCAAAGAAGATTAAATTCTTCTGGCAAAATACATAATTATTTTGTCTCACGGTAAAAGACTTAGATGTTATTTTTGGGTTATCAAAACTATTTTATAAATTTTTCAACTTTTCTAATGTTATTCCCAAATCGACGCGTATGTCGATTCGATATACCAAAATGAAAATAAATTTGTTATGACTATTTATCATTTAAAAGATCTGATATTCGAATTGGTGACACTTTTGGTCATTAAGGCATTTTTAGTACATCGATAAAATAAATATTTAATTATAAAATATTATATAAAGAACGCATTAATAATCAAATACAGCATGCCTCAAATATCAGTGAAGTGTCTTAGACAAAGTTGAACGATTTTATAAAAATATTTGTCATTGCGTGTTTTTAAATCAATTTTATATTCAACACATTTACCAGGGGCATATTTCATTTCGTCAAATAGAAATAATAGAGACGCAATACGGTCTGAATAACGATTTTCGAAAATATTGAACTACCAAACCAAGGAATAAGTAACAAAGTCACACTTCTCATTACTAGGTCAAAATATGTAAAACATTATGCTGAATTCACTCATTAATAATTCACATTTTTTATCATATTATTGTAATTTTATCAATAAAAAAAAAGGTTTCTCATATTATATTTCATACGTGTACATACTAATATTATTCTGACTCAATACTGACATCCTGAAGATTTATTGGATGTTAAAAGTCAAATTATAACCATACTATTGTAAATTTTGTTTTGATTTCATCGTATTATATCATTTTGTGCTTGTATTATAAATACGCGATGCGTGGCTGGATTGGTTGCTAGCTGCGGCGTTAGTTACGTGAGTTGATGGACGTTTGTACTTTTACATGTTAGCAGAAGTTTAGAGCACGGAGTCAAATCATTTTTTTGACTTCTATTCAATTTCAATCAATTTTTGACCGATAGACAGGAATTTCTGACAGATAGGTCGCCTACAAACTTGTGCCGCAATACGCGAATGTACGAATGACACTAGCAAATCACGTAGTAAATGTCAGATGTGTGTTATGTAACAAAACCATTGCGAGCGTATTGTTCCGCAGGTGTGGCGCCGAACTTAGTCCCTTCGCACACGGGTCGTAAGCGTAGTCGTATCGTAAGCGTATCGTTACGACGCTACGCGTATGACCCATGCAATGTTACACATACAAATCGTCGCGTAGATGTAGTAGTAGTACTAGTAGTAGATTGGTATTCTTCAACCAGTTTTATTAATTCAAGTATTTTTTAGTTACACAAAGTCAAAAATGACTTTTGCAAGGAAATTGAAATTCAGTTAAATTCAGGTGTTTTTATAGAAAAAAATATTGAAAAGCTTATGACGCTTGTGCTTTTACGCCAGTACGCTACGACTATCGAAATGTCAATAATCAACTATGATTCGCTGCACTACGCGGAATGTTTGAATATGTTTATGCTCGTACTGCTCTCTTCGTAAGCGCGGATTACGCTACGCTTACGCCACGACACCGTGTGTGAAGGGCCAAATTTATTTTCCATACGACGGCCATCTTTCAGATAAACAATTTGTAAGAAAAAAGCAACGATCTAAGCCAGAAATAAACGGCCGTATTTTAGTTTTGCATTGTTATTAGTAGCTTGACTAATGATTTACGAGGAATTTATGAATTCCAAGCTGTTAACAATATTTTTTTTTACAATTAAGTACACCATAGCCAATGGGTTAATTATAATATTTTTAGGGTGTGTGTACTTGGTTATTTATCTGCTCACACTTGCAAATGAAACATTTGTATACATATTTGTTTGTAATATGAGCTTCAGTGGAAGGTTTGTACTACGATTATAAATAGGATTACCTCGCTCAAGAGAATTCTAAATTTTGTAATTGTTATATTGTTACTTAACTCGCTCATTGTACATTGTACTCAGTGGCCTGTCACTCGTAATAACAATCTAGAGTTGCATTTTGTTTCATTATTGAAACAAAATAAATGTAGTCTCTACAAAAACTTTCGATTTATCAAGAATATGCACTGTTTTTTATACTTGCATGTTATTTAAACTTCAAGTTGCATATAAACATTAACCTATTAGCAGTCTAGGCAAATAAGAAGTCGGCCGCGATGTGTCGGCTAATTTTATGATTTTCTTATGACTTTTTAACAATAAAAAAATTAACCGTCCCTTTCCGTCACTGGAAATATTTTGCCCGGACTATTTTGTCTCATACATTTAACCCGTAATTCAATTTTGTTTAAAAATTTTCTGCAATACGGAAAACATGGTACTTTAGGACACTAACTAATCTATGTAAGTAGTTAATAGATTTATTATAATAACCGACCGCCACTTTTTAAAGTTGCACCAGCTTAAAGTTCATTAATGATTATTATTGCCATTTAAAGCAGTATTACTACAAACTATAAAAAAACACGATTCTGTCTCTGGAAAGAGTCAAACAGCAAGGCTATTTTTAAAGGGATTGATTTATAATAATTAAAAACCTTTAAACACCTTTAAAACACCAATGCACACGATGATCAAGTTTTTAGTATGTCAAGTCTTAAAAATATCCCATTACACAATTGGATGTAGTTAATAAAACTACTGTCAGGAGCTTTGCAGCATTCAGGGATTTGGGACACAAAAAATATAGCAAATGTCAGTATCTCACATTTGCTAATTAACGACAAACAGTGCCATAAATGTTTAGTAGAATGGTAATTGCTCAACCGAAATAGTTCAATTAATTTGCGTGACCTATTCATTTGATAAGACTCGAAAGGGCTTCCTCGAATCACTCCAATTAATCGTAGACACAAATATACCTAAATATCTTCAAATCGTTATAGTCCAAATCTTGTTGTTAATGTACAATTTGTTTCGATAGCAATAACTACTGTGTCTATATAGAAAAAGCAGTAAAAATAAAATAGATGGCTTTGCTATAAGATGGATTTTTAGGCGCCAATCTTTTATTTTTCTTGCAGTTCCAATATATTATAATTTTACCCCCTTATTCATAAACGTGACAAAGCGGTGGAATAGTTATTCTGTAATCTGTGTTTGATCTTTTTTTCTTTGAATGCCAAATTACGTTTGACCAACTAGGCCAAAACAGAGTATAACTATTCATTCCATTGCTATCCCACTGTTAATAAGGGATGTCACATAATTTTGTAGTGACCTGTGTGCACTTACAATTTTATTCGTCGTAATGCATACTAAAATAAAGGTTGTACATTATTATCTTAGTATCGTTATTGGTCTTATAAATGCGAGTAAGCACCAATTATATATTTTACCGTATGTACAAAATATTTTGATACTTAGAAATCTCATTTGTAATTTTAATAAGTACCTTGTCCTGTAAATTATTAATAATATAATAGTTCGTGTATTGTTCAACCTAAAATAATTTGCCCATTTTTGAGGTATTTTTCGTCGTTTTAGAAAAACGTCGCGTTAGCGCGGTCGCTAGAAGTTTACGGAAATTCCGTCAATTGTATTATTATAAGAGGTTTTTATCAAGATACAATACAATTAAAATGTAATTGTGAACAATATATGGATGAAGAGTATTTTCTTTCATCACCTATCGCTGGAACTACTAAACGCGATACCAATTATTAGATTTTATCGCTTACAATCATGAGAACATTACTAAATATCAAACATAACATGGAATTGAACTGCTTGAACGATTGCTGCTGTCTGTCGCGCAGTCTTCATGGTGATCACTAAAGTACAAACGTAGATGTGAAAGTACATTGTTGTAACTACACACACTCAAGTTTCTTTCAGGCATTTTCAATATTTCCCTTGCCGTCAACTACCACGTGAAAATGTAATTAATATTTTGCTAAACACTATTAGTAATTCACTATAGAATCTTTGTAGGTAATTTGTAGGCCTAATGTGAAACGAAGGTCGTATTTCATAACGCTACTTAAGATGGCTCAGAGGGGTTAGTACATGTTTTTGTTCGAATTTCGAGTCAACTCGCATCGCAGAAACAAATCGAATGCCTCCATACATTTACAGCCAGCGCCATCTATTGACAGCCGCATGTCAGTGACATTCCATAGATGACGTTGGCTGTAAATGTATCCAGGAGGAATTCGATTTATTTGTTCGATTTGAGTCGACTCGAAATTCTTTCAAAAACCTGTACTATCCCCATTGAGTCGGGATAGGTGTGTAGCTGTGATACTAGACGAGTGTAGGTGACACACGTGGTGCTAAAGCGAAACAGGCCTCTGACGCTTTGTTGTTACTAGTTCTTGTTATAACATATTATAATACGCTGTTTATTATTGCTCTATAACCTGTTAACATTCCTGCAACAAAAGTTATGTTGATTTTTGTTTGTTAGTTTATAATAGACTCGAGCTCAGACCTGTCGCTTGACCAGTTATCGCTTTTTAAACATTATTATCTAGATTTAAGTTCGGAATAATCTCAATCCAATGGACCCTGACAATATGAGAATTTCAAATTGAAGTACTTAAAAATGAAATAGGAAATTGCAATTAATCGTAGTGTACGCTTATTTTTTAAACATTTTTAAATTATATTTTGTTAGGGCAGCTATTGCGATGTTCGCGAAAGTCATTCCATCATCTACCATCAAATTATTTTTGTTACTTACCCCACTTTCGGATATTTTTGTTCATTGCCAAAGAAATTTTGGAAATTTTTATTTTGCAAATGCGATCGCGATTATTATAATCTTTTTGAAGCTAATAGTCCGTTGATAAATAAATAATTCATGCTTGTCATTAATGTTAATCCAATATCTGTATAAATATTTTATTAATAATAATAATAATGAAAAGCGCGCTGGTTCTATTGTCGTATGACATTTTTGAGAGTATTTTTATTAAGTAGGATCGGACTCGGTGGTGGTTTAAGAAATACTCTCGGGAAGTCGCCCAAGCAGGCGCCGTCGTGTCAATAGATAATCCTAAAATCATCATTATGTAAATTATTTATTATATTATGTAATACATACCTTTAATAATAAACACTTTTTTATTTATCATTTTAAAATTATTAAGTTCCTAACTAGCTAGCTTCTCAGATATCGAATGTGGGCGATACGATTAACTTTTTGTCATACAGTGGGCTTATTTTATCGA
This sequence comes from Coenonympha glycerion, assembly GCA_963855885.1. NCBI lineage: Eukaryota > Metazoa > Arthropoda > Insecta > Lepidoptera > Nymphalidae > Coenonympha > Coenonympha glycerion. The sequence continues at coordinate 5,932,076 of OY979629.1, forward strand.
CGAATCTTCAGAAAGATTGGTACGAGAACTAGAGAACTTAATGCACTATCAATTAGGTGCAGTTAGTACCGTTAGTATATTTTTGGTGCATTTTCGGGGTGACATTACCTCGATGAATGCGCTTGTTGATGAGTTCTTATCGGTGAAGTGTAAGGACATCTTTGGTGCATTATGGATGTACTGATGGCCGTCTTACACGGTACATCGTAGGTGTACTTCCAGTGCGCCCGTCGACTTGATTCCAGTTGGTAAACCGCTATAAACTTGACACTCCTGATGGTCTGTGGGAGCCGCTCAACCAATCAGCTAGTCCGTCGCTGTCCGCCGGCAGCGCTGCCGTATTGTTATAGCCAACAGCTTCACCCGCTCCGCATCCCACAAACCATCAGGAGGGTCAAGTTTATAGCGGTTTACCTATAGCTGCCACTCGGGCACGTAACCACTCGGCGAGCGTGCCGTGCGCGCGTACTTCGATTCGTCATGAACCCGTTGCAATACTAATATACCACGTGCCTTACTATACGACCCACTCCCATATCATCTAGACATACTATGTTATATGTATTGATAGTTATTGTAATGTACATAATATGTTTTCAAATAAACCAATATTTTATGGATTTTTTAAGGAATTTGTATATTGTATAGAATATTATTAATTTTATCATAAAATTAATGCCTAGCTCGTAAGTGCTACATTTGTGAAAAAATAAATAACATTTTAAAACACATTGTTTTATTTCATTTAATATATTTTTTACATACTATAAACCATTTTACACTTTATAACAATTACAAATGCAGGTATAAATAAATTAATACATAATGATGATAATAACAATAAATCAACTGAAGCAATGATCCACAAGGAAAGCAAGGCATCAAAGTAGTTATTTTTGAACTTAACAAAAAATAATTTATAGGCTATTTAATATTTACATTGAATAAAATAGTTAATCCAACTTCAGAATAATAATCACTTTTATTGCAAAAAACCTTGCCCCTTATTAGCCGCAGGCGTTATTTAATTAATAAGAAAATAATTTTTAACATTAAATAACAATATTTAAAAACAATTATCGCTAATTTTATTGGTGCACAATTTATGATTTTACGACCTCTTTGCTAGTTACTCTTAGTTGCCTAAAGCTCCATATAAACCTCTACCTAAAGCCTTTTAGTCGCTTTTGTAACTGAAAAGATTAGCGTGAGAAACGTTATAGGCTCCACTAAAGATAAAAACAATTTCACAAAACTCGGTTTTAAAAAGATTTCGAAGATTGGATTTAATATGTAATACCTACGTTTTTAAAATCTTAATTCTAAAGTCTAAAGGCATGTGATAGGTGCCCTTATAGTAATTGAAGTTAGTAACCTAGCTAAGTTACACTCTTTCTACAAGCTCATTTTACAATCGCTAACGCATTAAAAAACAAAAAAAATCTTAAATCGGAATGGTAATCTGTGAGGCCAGTTTGAATTGTCGACAACGATTTTCAGTCTGATACATTTTGTTTTCGCCAAGTGCCAACGCTTTGTTAGCGATTGTAGATTTTAATTTGGCCTGCACATCAATCAAATAAACTCTCAAACGATAACTGAAGCAAGTTTTAACAGTTAACTCACAACCTTTTAATTAATTAAAAATAATTAAAACTTTCAATCAGTTTTCAGTTAGTTCGTTAAAAAAGTCCTACGGATTTCTTCAGTTCTTTCTGTTTCCACGAAGGCAATGATCGGAACTCATCGTAGGCCATGTTGAAAGTGGACACGAAGTCATCGTGCGTTAGATAGAGCTGAAACAACAGAAAATAATTACTAAAGGGACTTAGCTAAATATGCATACAAGACCTGACTCGACCTTAGTTATCTATAAAGAGAATATTAATTATCTATCTATGCATGACATCTAATTTTCTATCCAAGGTTTTGGGATGGACGTTGACGAGTCACTGAGTCACTGATAACTTTCAAATCCAAGATGGCAGCCACCACAAAATGACGTACGGTGGTTGGGGGTTTTTTTAATTTTTAATTATTCGTTGTAACTGGAAATTGGGGGTGTTACCTCTTTGGTGAGAGGGTCGACGTCCTGCGGCATGTGCTCCTTGGGCCCGCGCAGCACGGACAGCGGGTACTTCTCGTGCTGGTCGAAGCTGTTCTCCGAGTTGCCGTTGCGCAGCGCGCTGTTGCCGCCGCGCACGATCGCCTTGCCTTCCAGCGCGGCCACTATCGCACTGAACGTTTTGTGACCCTGCCAACAGATAATACAAATATTTTAGGGTCTAAAATTATAAATCGATGCATTCATGCTTGGATCATCGCGTTTTATTGTTAAAGAAGCAGAGGTATAGTAGGCAATGTATAAGTTGAACTCTGCGCAGAACACATTTTCGGATGTCAACTAAAATGCGATATGAGGGGGAGAAGCCGAGAAGCGCGTAAGGCGAGGAGCAAAATGGCCCACTGACGGCCGCAATTTCGAGAAAATTTAATTTTTGTCTACTATAAGTACATAATAGGTACTTAAAACCTATGTAATGTGTATATAATGTGGGAGAAGTCAGTTGAGCTAATTCACATTTATTACCTTCCACATTGATGGTTTCCAGTGTGGGAAGAATCCAGTGAAGTTTGGCGGCTCCCGACCCTGGCTGATGACAAATATCGGCGTTTCGGGATCTCTTGCTGCAGGATCTAATACAAAAGAACCGTAAATATTATATTTATTATTATTTGTTTAATAGTTTGGTTTATCAGTTGGTACAATGCTCAGCCGCATATATCTAATGTGTTTTCTCTATAAACGACTTATTAAAGGACCTATTCTTTCAGACAATTCGATAGCTGTGATAAAGTATTTTGTGGCATTAGGTTGAAGAAAAATAGAGAGAGCTAGTTTGCAAAGGTAGGTACCATGAGCCAGGTAGGACTGCGCGACGGCGCGCGCGTCATCCTTGGCGCGCGGGCCGCAGTGTGCGCCGAGCCACACGAACACTGCCGCGTGCGCGTCCAAGACGGCCGCCATCTCCGGTGCCAGGTCGTACTGGCTGAATGAGATTATCTCCTCGACTGAAAACGTAACAAAAGAAATTGATGAGATTGTGCTAAGAGAAATATTTGTATATCGATTAATTTTGCTTTTTAACCTGACCAAAAAGACAAAAATCTAGGCGGGTCACTAGTGATACAATACGGATCAAATTCTAGCCAGAAATGAAACACGTCACACCAATCGCACATTTAATTATATCTTCTTCTCTACTATATAAAAATAAGTCGGGTTTTCCTTCCTGACGCACGAACCGATTTCCACGGTTTTGCATTCGTTGGAAAGGTCTCGGGCTCCGTGAGGTTTATAGCAAAGAAAATTCAGGAAAAATTTCAACAGAAAAGCGGGAAAATCTTTTTAGCGGGAAAGCCATCTGGTGGCGAAACAGAGTTCGCCGGGTTTGCTAGTATTGTCTAACTTTTAAATATCACAGTAATCACAGTAACATTTTTCACTGGTACACATCTAATAATGACCCCTCGCCTCGCCTCTCGCCCGTTTTAAGGACGCTCATCCACCACACCTCTCTCTCCTCGCCTCGTATCACCTCCCCTCGCCTCATGTCGGCTCTGCCCGCCTGCACGCGACGCACCTCGACAACTGCTCGTTACAAAATATTAGAAAACTCAGGTTCACTCATCGGGCGAGTGGAGAGAGCTATACTCCAAGTATCTTTACGCTCAAACCGAAGTAAAGTTACCATCTCGCAAATTTGAAATGACATTAGGCGGGGCACATAGCAGACGATGAGGACCTTAATGGCGAACCCGTACTAACAAGCGCAGTGTTAACAGACCCCCGACCAGGCGAACTGATGACATTTAAAAAAAAAGTAACGGTGAACCGTTGTGACCAAGCAGTGCAAAACCATGAAGGTTGGTCAGAAGGCCATATGTCCATTAGTTTCGTGGGCCGAAACGTTACTTTCTTCGTTTACATTTTCAGTCGGCGTTCTATCAATAAAACTACTATGAAATAAAGAGGCCCCGCGTGTAACCGTTCTGCATTGTTCTTCGTTAAGCTCATCCAGCGGCTGCCTGCGAATTCGTCACCCTAGATTAAGGTATGCACCAATGGAAAATATCAAGAGGAAGCATGCTCGCGATCCTGAAATACATTGAAATACTTAGTTACTTTTTCAACTGGCGTAGTTTAAGTGCAAACAGAAATATGTATGCTGTATGCAGGTCATAACTCACATGAGTATTGCCCAGCCGCGCCCAGCGCTACGTAGAAGAGACGTGGCGGCAGTGGACGCTCCACTTCTTTGAGCGGTGAAGCCACCAGCAACGCCCGCCGCTCCCCTAGTGCGTTCCAGAAGTCGTGCTTTTCTTTGCCTTCAAAATTATACACGTTTATATTATGTTCTGTCATCATATTATATTCGTGAAGTGGCAAATAAGATCGTCGTAAAAAAAATAAAAAAAAAACAGATTTGCATCGGGCTAGTAACTCTTATAATGAAAGGTCATAGGATTATGACCCAGTGGTATTTCTATGATAGATTCTCTATCAACTCCTAATCGAATTCAGAACTTGTAGCCGTGACTTTCGCCGGGATATTTTGTTAGAGACTGTCAAAGATTTGGTCATTTTTTGGTATCTAAAGTTGCAGAATAAGTAATTGATTAGCCTTCAGAATTGGTAAAGTTGGACACAATCGTCCTTCGTAAATTGTCCTCCCTCAATGTTATGATCTCTTTGTTACGGACCTTGCATAACGAGAGTGTGGTCAGCGGCGGCCATGTTCTTGGCGACCTCGCGCTCGTCGCCGGTGGCGGACGCGGCGCACCACACCCACACGCGCGCGCCCTCGCGCAGCACGTAGCACGAGCCGCGCGACGCGCCGCCGCGCCCCACCTCCGCGCCGCGCGCCTCCCGCGCGTACTGCCCCGACACGCGGATGAGCGCTCGCGGGGGCGGCACCACGCGCCGCCCGCTCGCTGGAAGGAAGTTCTGTTAGAGGCTCCTACACTACAGAAATCCCATAGCGATAACGCCTTTTGATGTTAATAAAATGAAAAAGTGCTATTATAGGCCTTCTCTATTGTACATTCAAAAGAATTGTTAAGGGAGCACCTGGAACCTCAGAGGAGCCAAGAAACGTTTTGTTTCAAGGCTATTTCACTTGAATTTGAATTAAGATGGATATGTTTGTTTTGCTCTTCAAGTAATTCTAGGTATATTGTAGAAACACTCAGTTTAGTTACAAAGCAAGTTTAGTTTGAATGGATAAGATTGAGCATAAGAGACTCTTTTTTTTTTATACTTTATAGGTTTACGCTTGACCACAATCTCACCTGATGGAAAGTGTCGATGTGGTCGAAGATGGAGCGCGCTTACCTAGAAGATGCCTATTCACTCTTTTTTTAAAAGCACCCAGGTCGTAACATGCGGGGAAAACAGGTCGTAACATGCGGGGGGAACAGACTCACGATCGTATTCGGTCGCACTGCCGATGTAAGTGATCATTCGACCTTTGAAGATTTGAAGGAAATGTGCCGGTTCCTTGCCTTGGTACACCCAGGCCTAAAATAAAATTCAATTATTGCTTCAAAAAGTTGAAAACATTCGAAAATATTAATTGTGGAAACTTCGTTTACCTGGATGGGAAGACGCCCTAACTTTATGTAGAGATCTTTGGCTTCTTTTGCACCCAAATTCCTCAAATCATTTGGCGAAGAGCCACCCTGAAAAACAGCACATATAACATATTATACAGGTGTATCTGAGACAGATATCGTAGTTCTGGCGTTGGCGTATCTTTAAAAATAATTATAGGTTTGCAACTAAGTGTTTGAGACCCTTTCTCAAAAGTTTGCGATTGAAAGTAAACGCAATTTGGGTTTTTTCAAAAAGTCGTTCAGTTGCATTTAACTTCAAGCGCAACTTGAGGATTTTGTAGAGTACGTTGATCTCCGGCAAACTGGACTTTTTGAAGCATCCATATAATTTTTCCAATACCATCACCGATATAAAGTTAAGGATGAGCCCATTTACAACAAACTCCCTAATGAAATATTAAACTTATCCCTCAATAAGTTCAAAGTCGTTGTAAAACGAAAGCTCATTAATAAAGCTTACTATAGTATTAAGGATTACTCACATGAATCAAATCCTTGGGGATGAATGAACTGCTGTAATTATACTAGCTCAATTCGTTTTAAGAGCTTTTGTGAAGTGGTGATAACAGAAAACAAAACCCGACTGAGTTTGTTGTGGGCTTCTTCTCAGTGCAGGGCGCGTTGGAACCCTCGTAAACTTAGTTTTAAGTCGACTTGGAGTTATCGCCATACAAATGTGACAAATATCATAAGGACCATTTACAAGCGCCTTTATATTAGGCCTATGTGAAATAAAGATATTTCATTTCATTTCATTTCATTTCATTTCGAACATTTTACGTAAACCTATTCATCATACAAGAAAAAACATTCGCCATTTGTCGAATTCCCCGCTAATAAGGACCCTGCTCAGAATAACCAATATGGCAGAAACCGTGACTGTGGAAACGCTTGTGCGGACAAATAACAAGTATAGTGATCATTAGCGTGGAGCGCAGAACAAAAACAATACTGCGGTCGGCACTACTGAGGCTGTTGATGGAACCGAACATTTTTGACATCAGTAAATTGGTGATATTTTTTTGCACTGTTTGCCGGGTCCTGTCACTGTGTATTTGTTTATCCTTACCATCCAATAATAAAGTATGGTCTGGTCGCCGGTGGGCGTGTGGTAGGTGTAGAGCGCGAGGTAGCAGTCCTGGTCGTAGAAGGCCGCCGTCTGCGGTCGCTCCAGCTCCTGCAGGGCGCCGCCCTCGTCCTCGCTGCGCACGCGCCACATGCGGAGCGAGCCCGACCCGTCGTCCGGGACTTGTGCCTGCGGTCAATCGTAACACTTTATCCCTCAAAAACAAATTCAAAGCTATAAGGACTGGCGTGAAACGAGACACCAACACGTGCTTCTATTCCACAATATAAAAACTTATTCCTTGGTCTGTGTTCTATTCAATCTGTATACATTCTCTACATACTTAGCTACTTACTCATCATCTGGTTTTTCTTAATAAAACTTTAATTGGGCATCATAGAGCAATTAACAAAGACCATGTTTCATGTTATTCAGATGTTTAAAACTTTACTACGCAAATTTTTATTTTGGCAAAGATAATAATTTGGCAATCTGCTTTCAACCAAAAAATTGTGAGTTTTTATTGCATTCCATAATCCAACTGAGCGAATACTTACTTCAGCAGCAAGCCACGCGTTAGAAGCGAGGCTGACAGCGTCCAGCTTGGTCGTCGCAGATCTGGCGGCGCGGACCCTCACGTCCCGGCGCGCGTCGGCCCAGCTCCACAAGTGGAACAACGCCGCGAACTCCAGTGGCTCTCGTCCGGAAACCATCGATGCCACTGGCCCAGACAGTTTCTTCGCCTTCGCGAGCCCTCTCGCCGCAGCCAATGCGCCGCGGGCTTCCGCGGCTGGCGCTGATGATCCTACCCAAGCCCACACTCCTCGACATCCTCCGTCAATGATGTATACGCTCTGTAAACAAACGTTACTATAATTAGGGGGAAATTATGAGCAGGTAAACAAGCAAGGGCGGGTAGCAAGTAGAAAAATGTCTGGCGGTAATCACTCGTATTCATATAAATTGGAAGGAGACATTCCAGATACTTAATCATCATAGTTGAAAACAACTATAAAGTTCTGAAACGAAATAAGTACTATAGTAACTTACGTCTTCACGCAAGTCTTCTCTGAACAGAGGCGCGCGTTTGATTTCTTCGACGCGCGCGGCCGGTTTTTGCGAAGGCATCGCTATCGGTGAAGACCTCGGCGGCTGCGTGACTTTGTACAGGCGAGCCGGCCGCGGCGCCTCCGCGACGGACGGCGGCGGACGCACAGAACGCGAGCGCAACTCCAGCAGATTGTTCAGCACCTCGCGGTCTGTCACCGGCAACGTTTGTTCGTAGCCGTCATGTGCGATGGCAATCCGACGTACCATCATACCCTTTTCAGGTCCTCGTGCCATACGGTAGGCTATCTGTAAAGAAGAATTTAATGTTATGTCCGCCAGTCAATTCCGTCAAAAGGACACCTGGAGCAGTACCATCTCTTATAGCAGCAATGCTGCAGTATTGTTTTGACCTTTTCATACTATATGTTTGTATCAAAATATTAAAACAATAGCTACTACAGCATTATACTGCTATAAGAGATGGCGAAATACTCTTTTTAATACAGTTGCTCAAAAAGTGGCGTATTGCAGGGACGTATAGCGTTCGGGATGTGGGCTATTACATACTCGTGCTTTTTTTTTACCTTTCCCGAACTCGTGTGTTATCTTTCCCAACTGTCAAAATAATGTCTATTAAAAAGAAAAATCAACCATGAAGTTTTTACTAAAAAAATTCATAGAAGTTTTCATGATTCATGCAAATACGTATATTTCTAAAAAGAAGCTACTAATTTGTTTCAATATCAGATTTGATTGAATGAGTTTGGTTAGGTTTCATTTCATCTCATTAAATTTCATTTTCATTTCATATCAATAAAAAAAATTCTACTGAAGACTTGGTTGTATGGGCATAGTTCCCTTTGCGTACCAGAATATTATTTAGTCTATGACCAAATTTTTTTTTTTTTAAATCACCATAATGGGTAAAGAAAAAAAAACTGCTTATACTTATTCTACGGTTGGCGCCATTTTTCAGAAATTTTCTTTGCGAGTTTAGTTGTTTGTTGCACAAAATCCTTCGGAGAACATTTTACCGGAGTCAAAAAGTCGCTACATATCTACATACGACGAATTTATTGCGTGGAGAGAAGAGAAAAAAGCAAATAGTTTTTCAGAAAATGTTAAGTTAGTTGAGTTTATTGTGTTTTAATTATTTTATTAAATTGCTTCATTTTTTCGCAACTGTATTAAAAATAATCGTTCAGTACACGTGCGGAACCGTCATTGCAACTTGTTCCGACTGTCAACCCTCGCTTTCGGCTGCGCCTCGGCTCGGGTAGACATTTGTCGGAACTCTTTGCAATAACAGCCTTTCCGCACTTGTAATGAAACATACTATTGTATGAAAATGTTAAAACAATAGCTACTGCAGCATTAGGTACTGCTATAAGAGATGGTGGTAGGGCCCCTGTACATGTTTTGAGCTGTTGTCGCACCACTAAGCTAGCCCTCACCTTGGCCCCAAATATTTTCTCGATCAAGTTGGCAGCGCGGCCCAGCCACAGCACGATCAAGTTGGAGGTGTCGAGCACGAACACGCCGTCCGACGAGAGCTGCGCCCACGAGACCGGCTCCAGCTGCAGCACCACGGGCCGGTGGCCGCGCACGCGGTACAGGCGCGGCCCGCCGTTCATGACTCCGCTGCGGAGGATTCTGCCCAACAGGAATTATTAGCTTTAGGATTAATTAGGCTCAGGGGAAATAGCTAAAGTGATATACGTAGGTACTCGACTACTTACTCGTTGATGGAGAGTAGCTATAATAGTATTGTGCTGGTAATTAACTAAAAATTCCTGATATGGGTCTGTGTCCATTGGCTGAAGCTAGAAGTGCGTAGGTAAACGTTTATTAGGACCTTCTAATAAACGTAGGTAAACGTAGGTAAACGTTTATTAGGAACTTTGCAAGCTGCAACTCTGCCTCTGCAATCTTGTACTACATATAGTTACTAGTAAACTAGTAAAATATCATTTCCAAGAACATAAATACCTGGCCATTTTTCACCGCATACCTGATGCCATCGCGGAAATAGGAGAGCATCCTCGGCGACTCCCTGGCGGCGGTCTCGCGGTGCAGCACGAGCGGCGCGCCCACGTGCGCCAGCAGCTGCTGCGCGCGCCGCAGCGCCAGCGCGCCCAGCGCGCCGCCGCGCTCGCCGCACCACGCGTGCACGTGGCGCTCCGCCATCTCGCCATTGCCATTCTCTTTTATTTCACGGCGCTGTACAACAACTCGTCTTTATAAGACAGTAAAATGCATGCAAATATTATGTGTGGTCAAATTTCAAGCAGTACAATTTGTGATCTGTAGCAAGATAGAGGGAAAAGAGACCCCGCAGACTTAATCTGAACGGGCCAAGTGAAAGAAGCTTCGAAGATACGCCACATCAAATGCCATTCGCGTAGTTGTAATGTCATATCGGTGGGTGATACGATCCTCATCATTATTTTCTCCTCAATATAGGTATCTACGTATTCATGAATCATGAGTGGAAGAGGTGAGTCATAAAGAAGTAGGTACGTTTATCTATGTATCCATTTCACTCCAAAAATGCAAAACAATTTGAATAACAAGATAATATGATGTTAATACGTATAAAGTTCTTGAACTTAGTAATAATAATAAATAACACTTACGATGACATCAGGGCCTGCCGGTTGGCCGGGCAGAGAGCAAGAATACACCAAGTATGCATCCGCATCGTAAAAGGTTCCGTAGTGAGACCGCGGCAAAAGCTCCGTGCAGGATTCCTGAAAGAAAAAACTGTATAAATTCCATGGTACAAAATAACAATTTTAATACGAGTAATATTTTACAACAACTGTAATAAGCGAATGAAATAGGCGTTCGTAATTTGCCTTATACGTAAACTTCTTATTACAATAACTATGATGAACTAACATCAAAATGGGCGAACAGACCCCAACGTATAAAATCCAAGGTGGCAAAATAAATAATGGTTAGGTACAACTTGCTTTATTAAAGCTTGCCAACTGTAGTATCTGCTATGCTAACAGGGGAAGAGGCACGGAAAGAAGCATCCGCCTTTTGCTGTTGTTATGATGAAGGAGGAGGCTGCGGAGAGGGATCGAGAGAGATCTGATCTCTCTCGCAGACGCCGTAGATAGCAAACCCAGGTCCCTTAATAGCCTGGGTCCTTATGGGGTTGACCCTAACCTTGCCTGAAAGTGGCAAATGTTAATCGTCAACCATTGAGGTGAGCCCAACGGGCGTTGCGCAAGGGAGCCTTCGGTGCGTTCGTATGAGATCCGGGAGGTTTCCAACATGGGCGCAGAGGATGTCCGAGGGGGTTTTACTTAGTGGGTAAAAATCCCACATAACCCAGTCAGAGATATCTCAGTGGAGAATTCCCCCCAAAATAAAAAAAGGTACAACTTGCACCACATCACATGTACGAGTACATCAACAAAACATGTTCACAATTTCATCGAGATGGAACGCAAAGTCGTGTCCATTCCATTCCAGCATATTGATGAATTCCTCTGTAACTGACATGTTCATGCAATCTTTAATTTAATCATAACGTACAGATGATGATTACCATATTTATGATTTCGTATGATTCATACCGTTGTTTATTGTTTGATTGTTTTTTTTTATGATTAAAAATGTCTCTGCCTCTAACAGAGCAATGACCGTAGGTTTGTATTTGTGTTCACAACTTCAAATAGCACGAAATATAATGTGCTGCTTGACTCTTTGAAAGAAACCAAAATTGTAAGCACGAAAAAAATACATATTTTTTATCTAAAAGCTTCCTTTTACTGCACGGAAGGGAGCAAGGCCAAATGCCCATCATAACTGTAAATAATTAGATCGACTAATTTAAAAATTAACGCCTCTTCACTTCTACATTATCTTACAACGTGTAGGCATAGGTGGGCACCGTTAATCACATAGTTAACTTCGTTAATCGTTAATCCGCTACAAAAAAAGTTAGCTTCGTTAATCGTTAAAGCTTTTCTTTTCGGAAGAATTAACGCAAGTTAACGTTAATCGTTAATCCGTTAATATATTAAATGTAAAATTGCATTTTTACATCGTTGCGTTAGTGAACTAATAAAATCTGTTTGTGTAACAAAACAAAATACTTGTATAATTCAAATGTGTGATTTAATCGTCGGGCATAAGGTTTAGGCATGTTGAAGTTCTCGTTTTGGTGTTGAAATATCTTTACCCGTGGAAAACAAACGTGGAATAGATTTTTGAATATCTGGGGTCTGATTGCGTAAGAAAAACGTATTCATCGTTATCGTAATCACTAGTTAATTCTGCCCCGCGATTGGCTGACCCAAATCAGGAACCCATAATAAGCGGGCAGAATTTGTAAACAATTACGATAACGATGAATACATTTTTCTAAGACAATCTAGGGGTTCACCAAGTTACGCAGCATCGTTGAACGAGTCTTTTGATTGAACGAATTTGTCGTTTCATGCTTGTCTGAACCTTTTTTCGCGCCGCGCCGCGGTGCTGTGCGGTAAATAATAGGCATTGGATTAACGATTAACGGACTTTTGCATATTAACGGAAGTTAACGTGTCCGTTAACATTTTTTGAAGTTAACTTAAAAGTTAATCCGTTAATCAAAATGTTAACTTCGTTAATTAACGGTTAACGGATTAACGAGTTAATGCCCAGCTATGCGTGTAGGTACCTAAGCATAAACACGTGGAGGGGCATTCACTTTTAGATTAGGTAGGTACACGATCTTTACCTAGTTTCAGAATAGAATAGAATAGAATAGGAAATTCTGTATTTCATTTAGGCCTAGCATAAAGAGGCTTTTACGACAAGTCATTTCATTTTACACGGTCTTTGATAACCATTTCAACTAAGTTTTCGAGGGTTCACAAACGCGCCCTGCCGCTGAGAAGAAGCTCCCAACAAACTCAGCCGGATATTTTTATGTTATCACCATTTAACAACAAAAAGTATAAATACTTAATAGGCTAGTCTTAGCTAAATAGGCTAGTTCTTAGTCCTTATACGCTAGTAACTATGTGCATTTGACTTTGAGTCGGTCTTGAATAGCTAGTTCAGTTTCGGTCGGTTGAAGACGCCTCTTCTAGCGGTACCGAGATGTAGGGGAATGATTCATGGCCGCTGCCGTTACGAATGGCTTATCACCCACAATAGCTTGCAATCATTCGATTCAATGCACTATTTTAGGAACCCGTAAGCTAGTTTAAATCGGTTAACGCTGGAAGAAATAATCATATTTTTAAAAATTATGAACATTTTTAGGGTTCCATACCAAAATGGTAAAAATGGAACCCTTATAGTGAGACTTTCTCCGTCCGTCCGTCCGTCCGTCCGTCCGTCTGTCACACTCGATTATTTCAGTAACTATCGAAGTTATCGACTTGAAATTTAGAATAGTTATAGGTAATAGTGACCCGACGTCATAACAATCGTAAAAAATTGAAAATTGTTTTTATTTTTATTTAAAAAGGGGGGAAAACCGGGTCGATAAAATTTCAAAATGAGATAACAATATTGAGTGGGGTATCATATGAAAGGGCGTTACTTGTGTATTCTAAAACTAATTTTTATTTATTTTTAAGCCTGATAGTTTTTGATTTATTGGGCAAACTGTCGAAAAAAATACCGTTCCCCCCCCCCTTATCTCCCAAGTTTACCAATCGAAAAATCTGAAATAATTATGATCTACAGAAGTGAACGTATATTTTACAGGAAAAATAAAATCAACTCGCTGACTAATATACTTTTTTTCATAATAACAATAATCCGCCAAAAACAAAGTTACGTTTGCGGTTTGCCAACAAAAGTACCTACATGTAAATTATACTCATAAATTCATGAACAAAAGTGATTCTTCCAATGTCTTACTTCTTTTATGGTATGGAACCCTCGGTGCGCGAGTCTGACTCGCACTTGGCCGGTTTTTTTAATAACGGATTTCAATTATTATGATAGCTGAATTCTTTGGTCTATTGTTATTTGTTGTGCTTAAGAAAATACTTAATGTTTATTGTGTGTACATATGTTTGATATAAAGGCCCTCTTGGAGAAGTCTTTTTTATTCCACACTCGCGCCCATGCTCGGATTTTACAAACAATTTATCGTTTCTATCGATTTTACAAACATTTGGCAGGCAGGATCGTCTATAAGTCTATAAGTCGTCTATAAGCATGAGCTGGGAGATTAAAATTTCTCCTCATCAAAAGGATTAAATGCTTATTTCCTCAGTTTTGTCCATTCAATAAGCCATATGGGTCACAGATTTTATATGGGCTGATGGATTTCCTTTCCCCCTTTGCCGTGCTTGAGCTGGTGAAGAAAATATAATGTCAGAGAATATAATTGAGGGATAAAACTTTCACCTCTACCCATAAGTACTAGGGAGGGCTAGTCTTCTCATCTCTGTCTTGAAATTCAGACAAGCATAGCACGACCGCCGGTTAGGTTTCTATGGGGATTTAATGGGGATAGATTATATATCTTGAATAAACACAGTCATAAACTATTTTTCGTGCCGGAAAAATCCATGGTTCCTGCAAGTTTATAAAAATCCGAAGTTCACACGAACATGTTTTCTAAAAATGCACTTAAGCATTTTTATTTACTTAGTAGTGAGTGACCTACTTACGTCTTATTATTTACGCTTATAGAAATCATAATAATTGCCGGTTTTATCTTACTTATTATCTCCTCATCAAAGTAATTTAGGTAGCCATCGGAAACGCTCCGTTGGGAGCAAAATATTTGCTTTTTTTCGAACAAAAAATGTTTTGGTTCCGTGTGTGCATGAAATTGATCGTAAGATGTCTAGTTAATCACAGAGGCGGCTGTAAATCACACTCCAGACTGTGGATTGCAGATGACTAGCGGCCAAGACCGTTGCATCGCGATAAACATGCATCCCGCGGCAATTTATTGCACTAACCGTAGTAAACTTTCTCCTCTCTTTGTTATGAATAGACTATCAATATAATTTGTGGGACATCGATGGGTACTTAATATGAGTAATTAATGAGGTAGGCATAGTGCTCGTAGGTATATATACCTAGGGCTCTACAGCTGTAGCCATATCTAATATGACTTAGGTATCCATTCCATTTTTGAAAATTGCTTTTGGTTCGGTTTGGCCCATTTGCGCCAACCCGGGTTAGTGTACCTACCTATTTACTTAACTACTAGAGTTAACTCGCGATCCTAGAGCTTTAAAAATTGCACGTTGACTCTAGGGTTAAAAAAAAATGTAAATATTGAACCCGCGTTTCGCGCAAGTGGACCTTATGGAAAGAAATTCTGAGATGACGAATGACAGTTGTCCACCGAAAGTCATGTCTAGCTGCGATGTCTAGATACTAGATCAATTAAAATTTGTCATAACGAGGAGAGAGGTCATCTCAAATTTTGATCTTTAGTAGCAAAATTTCACTCCCGGTGAGACTTGAATCCACGTCCCCAGACCCCAGCTATCGCGGCTGGGTGCTCTTTTACCAACTAAACTACGAGAGTTCCGTCTCACCATGACGAAATTCAGATGAACACTGATTCCTCTTTTGTTTTGGTAGAACTTACCTTCTTAACTTACTTAAGTAGCTTATTTAAAACTGCAGGCCTAATATCATATTTTTTGTTGATAGAAGCAATCGTAATTCGTATTGATTCACTGTCACGCTTAGGCGGTTCGCTACGCGGCGGCTCTCAGCTATGCCTAATTGACTATTTTTTACTAATTAGAACAAGGATTTTTGATTCACCTCCTAATTGCCTACTAAGTACCTACTGACCTAATTATATTAAGTAAAGTAGGTGATGATAGAGTACCTAACGCCTGATCAAGTTTCCAAAATTATTTTTCGGTTACCTGCGTAGTTTCAAGTGGTGGGAATGACTGTAGGTAAAAGGCGAGCAAATGTTCCGAAAATATTATAATACCGAAGTCGCAATTGTTTTGCATTGTGTGAATGAACGAGATTTTTGTGTCAGCCTTTCACAAATCACAAGAGTGTCTCCAACGGTAGATAAATAAAATCAAAATATACTCTGTTCTGTTGTGTCCGTGTTCTGCACTCTTGTTCTGTAGGTTGAAACTGTTAACAACAAATAACTATCAACAAACCTAGAACTGAGGCCTACCTAGTCTGGTCCTTGGGAGTTGGATACATAAACTTGAAACCACAACAATTGTCAGCCTTAGGTATTTTATATCCACGATTAATTTTGATAGGTACAAAATTTGAAAAAAATCCAAATAATTTATGAGAATGACGTACCTAACTAACATTTAATGGGCAAATTGTTCAATTATCAATCCCCAAACATTTTTTTTAAATTTCGTACCAAGAACAGTAATCTAATTGTGAGATTGAATAGATATTTTAAGTCATATAGTTGTAGGTCTGTCAGATGTACGTACATACTTTAATCCGGCACAAAAGGCACAACCTTAGGGTCTGCTATTATCTTAGATAGAAGTCGTAGATAACCCAAACATTTATTTAAATACCTGTGTAATTTCGCTCTTTATTTCTTATTATTTTTTGCTTTTATATCTACAACCCTGGCTTAATTGATCCCCCGAAAGGTATGCAGACTTCTGCAATACAAGTTTAATCTTAGTGCAGAGTCTGCGCGCTCAAAATTTGTGTATCAAATACAAGCCATTGCGATCTAACTTTGTGATCTTAGATAGTAAGCCACATTTGTAAGTTATCAATCATCAATACATATAATAAATCTGTAGAAGACGAATTTCTGTACAATGAAAAAAAATGCTAAAAACCGAGTCAGGGAGATGTAAGAAGTGAAATAGAACCAATTTAGAATTTTTTAAATTTTTTTGTTTCTCTGTTTGTCTGTTTGTCTGTTTGTCTGTTTATCTGTCTGTTTGTACGGGCTAATCTTTGGAACGGCTGATGCGATTCCAATGAAATTTTGTGTGGTGGTAGCTTATGTCCCTGGTCAACATATAGGGTACTTTTCATCCCGTTAAATTAAAGAGTTCCCGTGGGATAGTTAAAAAACTGTAATTAATTTAACAGCTTTGTAAACAACAACTAATGAACTTAATTTAGTAAAATTTGTTATGCTGATACCTTATGTTGCCTCTTAACAAATAATATATATAGTAAAACTTATTAATCCAATCGAGTTCCCGCGGGAAAGTAAAACATTACAAAAACAGTTAGCAGGCGTCTTTCAAGTAATGGATTTAAATGAAATTTTATGATCGTACTTTATATGCCCGGTCAACATTTAAGATACTTTTCATTCTGAAAAATTATAGAGCTCCCGTGGGATAGTTAATAAAAACCGATAGCTACTTATCTACGTAGCACAAACAAAAGGACGATTTAAACTGTCGATATTTCGATCTATTGGTACAAGTCGTGGTCACTTAAATCGTCCTTTTGATCGTGCAACTAGGTATAACTATACAAGATAAGCCGTGCAAAGCAGGAACGGGTTTCTACACAGCAGCGCACCAGAATGCTTAGTTACAATATCTGGGCGTTGGTATCCTCTCAAAATAAGATGAGTTGGTTAGTATATATATTTCAATCCACGATGACACGCCCCACTCTGTCTAACTCCATGCGAATCGAATAACATAAGCGATTTTGACAGAGTGTATAAGTAGAGGAAGACCAAAGAAGATATAGGTGAATTGTGTGAAAGGGACCACTCATTTATCTTGGGAAAAATTAAGAAATTCCACGGGAAACATTTTGGTAAAAAAAACGAACTGCACGCGGGCGGAGCCGCGGGCATCAGCTAGTGTCTAATAAAATTATTCTTATTTGTCGTAATAAAGCAAAGGGAAAACACTACTGTAACGGTCACGGCTTTGGACCATAATTTCCGGAAAAGGAAGAGTAACGAACCATGAGAAAATGTCCGAGATCACAGGCAGATACAATTTGAATGTATGTAATTGTCACAGACCACAGTACCACAGACTGTGCCTACAGTGAAAGTGAATCCGGCGCTGATCTCGTGATATTTCACAATAGCTGGCGATCTTTTGTAATATGCGCAGATAAATCGTGTGATTGTGCAAAGTGCTGGCTAACTACCACTTTGCATGGATCTCGTGAATATAAAATTTAATAATAACACACTTTTGCTTAGTAAATTATAATATCTCATGGGCTAATTAATAGCTGGTCATTTACAAAATATTTAATCAAAAAGAGAATGTTACTTAATTAAATAAATAAATATTTAATTACTAAAAGAAATAATCTGCAATTACAAAATTGTTTCAGCTAAGTATTACCTATATCTTCATAATATACACTTTCTACAGTAATATTAGCTTTTTAAAAAGGCAAACAATATTTAAAGGTACATTTAATTTCTTTATGGTGCGAAATATCGCCCGGACGCGAGACACCTGTATATAGTAAAGAAGTCAACAAAATTCGCAAATGACCACCTTGCGACATCGTTTTCTCCGGCTGAGATTAATTACACTACAGACAAAGAACAATACGACTTGGGCAATAATATCGCATTTCATTGTCTCGCGATACAATACTCTGCTGAGTTTGCCTACACGTAGCTACATAATAATTAAGTATAGCAAAAAATCACCACGAAGGTAAGTATGCATTGTAAATAATTCCGTACATACTCGTAATCCTATTGACTGATTGAAAACAAGACATTCATGCCAGGGATTCGAACCTACGAGTACGACCCCCTGACAAGAAGCACAGGTCCTACCAATGGGCTATACCTGCTAAGAAAGGACAACAGTTTGCTTGGTAAAAAGTACAATATTTTGCAGGTGCGTAAAGTCAGTGTTTATGAATGAATATTTACTCTGAGAAGTTTTGTATGTATTGTACGGGTAATCAAAACTCAAAAGTATGTCCTACATAGTCGTGCCTGCTTCACATATTATGTACAAGCTTTTATTTAGTTTCATCTGTCGTTTGTTTGTCTGTAGTCAAATCTTGCAAGTGATCCACTTCCCAGTTATCGATTGAGTTAAAATACACTGCTAAAATAAATGCAAAAATTTTATGACATGGAGCTGTTTTGATGATGGAACCGGAAGGTGGCCATAGGAGTTAAGCGGTACCACCCCATCATGATTGGGCTCGTTAGACCCGTCTTGACGTCGAGTACCTACTTTGGTGCTAGCAGCTAGCTGGTAACCAGGTTGTTTATGGTGGTGATTAGAATACGGATAAAACATATAAAAGCTTGTTTTAAAAATGATTTACTACCCGTTCACAGAAGCTTTGACGATAACTTCCCCTCCCATGCCATCCCATCTTCATACTACCGCGACCCGCGCTTGTCCGTTATCAGACGGATGGGGGCAAAGAAGAAATCACCGACAAAGCTTCTGGGAGCGGGTTATAAGTCAGTTTAAATAAGTAAGTCGTAAGGTTAACTAACCGTTATTCTCCAAACGAGGAAGATGGTGTGGTCTTTGGGCACGGTGCGGAAGACTGCGTCCTGCGGCACCGCGCGCGGCGCCCCGCACTCGTCCTCCAACTGTACCACAGTAACACCATTAGGCACCATTATCTGCTTTAGTCTATTACCTTAAAGCTTGGACTAAGTACCTGCACTTACAGCTATATCATAACTCTGATTATCATCGATAATTATCATGATCAATACTGTGTGCAATGTGTCTCCACAATGTCAACTATTGAATTGTTCGCTTTTATCTACCTACCTTCATTTTTTACCTTGTGACCTTTGCCACAGAATATAATAGACAATACTCTCCGGATTCGGGTTCTAGCTATTTTGTTATGATTACCACCTGACGAGTGATTTCGTTACGGAGCGATGCTCTGTAGTTAAAATTCCTACGGACTACGAGTTATATTATAATTGTACATCGTCGCTTACCATCGGTTGACTTTGTTGTCAAGTAGGTAAGAAGTAACTACTAACTAGTACCTAGGTAACTACCTAGTTGTCTAGTTGAACACTTAAAAAAACAAAACTACTGCAAGTGTGTTCGAAACAGAATTTATGATCTATAGAAATTGAGTTTTCCGAAATAATAGTCTTTTCTTCAATGGAATCTCTTCTCACACCAAAAACAATTTAACGTACATAATAGATAAGGTTCCTACATGTACCTACGTACCAGCCTAACTATAAGCACAGTTTAAAGATATTGTATAGGATCTATTAAGTATTAACACTCCTATAATTATGTACCATTGGTATGTATACCTAGTTCATATGTAGGCCAAAGTACAGAGTAGGTATACCTATACCTACTAACTTTAAAAGCATAGGAGAAATCTGGTATATCTATTATGTTAGGTATACCTATCATAGTATCATTAATCGCCATAAAAGCTTAGGGAGCGGTCGCTATCCGCTATAGGCTTACGTCAATGTAACTAACCGGAACAGATTAGACGATATTTGTTCATTATTCTACTGAGTAAATCAATGGAGTAAATACCTTATTTTAGAACCTACCGTTACAAACATTTTGTAAGTTCAATCTTAGTAGGTACCTAGGATTGCGATTGAGTAAGTACCTAATAACTATGCGTTAATAACTTAAAAAGTTGAAAACAAATTCTTTTCATTATTCCACACTGAAAATAAAAATTGTAACAACAAACCGTTACATTCAATTATTCAAATGAACGTTGTAATGTGCACACACCGGAAACTAAATTATCTAAAAAAACATTGCACTTTCCGTTTTATTCACGAGCAAATCACAATAAACCGAGATGTTTACTTGCTCAGCGCCGACTTCCAGGATATGCATGGTGGATGACTCGTGGTCAAAAGTGGACTGCTGCCATCACTAGCGCCGCTTCCAAACCCAGCCAACTTCCAACAGGCAGACGCTCGAGAACTATACGAAACGACCGCGACGATCATCCACACTCCTGACACTAACGTGTACGACGACGGACTCAAGACTCGACTGCTTTACGAGAAAAGAAAACTTTTTTCACGCTCACTGAACACGCATATTTTAATACACACAGGAATAAATTATTTCTCGCGAAAGTCCGAGTGGATGGCGTGCCGCGGCCGAGCGATGGCTGGAGTGGCAAGAGCATCGCGTTTTCATCACCGCTATAACATCAGTATAATTGCTACTTGGGTACTCATCATAACAGACCGATAGCCTGTAGTAATTTTAAAGATAATACATAATTTAGGTCCATAAGTTACAGCGGATTGAGACTAAAAAGTGCTTGTAGGTACCAAATATCCCCTTGTCGCCTTAACTCATTCCCTTCTCATGTTTTCTTTATCTTTATCCTATTTTGTTATTAGTGTTAGCACAGAAAAAAAGCATAAAAGAGCATACCTAAACTTACTTCTTTAATCTGTCGTATTCAGTACCTGTGTCTCATAGAAGCATTAGAAGAACCATATTTTTGACACCTTTTTATGACGTACAATTTATATCCTGATGGGTAATCTTTGTATTACAGTAATAAGGAAATTCTGGGAAATTCACCATTTTTAAAATTGGAAAAATTCTAGTTAACGTGAATGGAAGACGACCCTTTCGTCAACACTTTTATATTTTGTATCTATGCATAACGACCGTTATGTCGTTATTTTCAAAACACAACGCATGCAATTTTATACCTTCACAAAACTTAGCAAACATAATACTTAGATAGATATATAATTTTATTTATTTGTAATTTGTGCATAACATTACACCTGCCCTTACTCTTGCTCACTCCCATGTCACTAAACAGTGACAATAAAGTGTACCTAATGCACTTAATAATAACAAAGGCAAAAATCAAATAGACCTGATAAAATATGTCCATCCACATTCGCTACACTTTCTTGGATGTAGATAGAAAGTTTTCGATCGCAATCTGTCAGACACTGATGTTGCACTGAGGAGGCTGCTGAGGCCAGCGACTGAGGCTGTCGACTGTCCAGGAGTTAGATTAATTCGCACTGCAACATCTAGTGTAGGAAGTACGGTTGGACGCGCTCTTTGTCCTCCGCATAATAATATTGTGTTGTGGTTGTTATCAGATATTCACTTTCGTTTGACAGAATTGATGCGCGGCGCGGGCGTGAATTTTCAACTTTTAGTCACCGAAATATTACTCGAAAGGAGTGTAGAGTTTCATCAAGTATTTTTTACGCTCTGCATATTATCATACACCATGTGTTTGGTTTCAGTGTTTAAATTTATCAACTCTTCCATTTATAACGATTTACAATAAATATCTACCTAAGTATTTACTAAAATAAATAAGTAATCGCATGATAGACATGAATGAAGGTCACTGACAGAGGTGCAGTGCCCTAGACTTCTTTTCGCTTTATTCACAATCTACTTATTCCATTTTTTTCTATTTCTTATAATATTATACCTACCTAAGCATTTTAAGTTTTTGTCGGCAGATTGCAAAACCATTGGTTCCGCTTCAGTAGCCACAATGAGCTGATAGTTATGTACAAGTAGGTACCTACCTACTATTTGATAGATCCGAACCATTCTATTGTTGTGGCACAATAACTGATCCCAATACCGATTTGCTGAAACACGATTAAAATCGTAGGTCACATATATACCTGGATTTACCAGCTATACCTATCTACTACCTATTGTGCATTAGGTATTATATTTTGTTTAGGAATTCAAGGCAAGGTCGGCAGGGCACAATGTACGATGAGCTACCTATTTCCTTTACCTACGTCAGTTTTCGTGGGTAAAGTTACCTAAGTTTTGAAATAAAGGTATTGTGCGTATAGGTACCTATAATGCGTAGTGGTGCACCTCGTTATAAGACTTCGCATCAAACCCTTTGAATATATCTAATCAAAGATCAAACCCAATTATACCCGACTACGAGTAGGGTACCCGGGATTGCCCGGGATAATGACAGCGACTTTTGATACCTACCCTCAAATCATTTAAATAATAAGTGAAAAGCATGTGAAAAGTTTGGATGTTGCTTTACAAACAAGGTTGTTCTTGAACGCGTGTTGAACGGACAGATAAATAATAAAAAATGTTATTATTGACAACAACCGATTTTGACATTTGAATAATTTATATTCATGCATCGATATAAATCTTTGTATTCATGCCTTCAAAACAAACCGCTATTATTACTTTTTCTCCGTTAACATATTAGATATCTTAATTAAAAATCACTTGTTTATATATATTGTTTGTTTATTGAAAGTTTAACAAAATAATGCAGAATGACGATGCTTCAGATAAGGGGAACGAACTTGAAGACGCAAGTGAAGAGGAAAATCATAATGTAACGAAAAGGTCCGTATCAACTGTGGGCTTCCGAAACGATCCTGGTAATCAAAATGCCAGACCGGTGATTTTACGCACGACGCAGTCTTTCACCGGTGCCGTGGAAGAACTAAGACTTTGCAACAACTTACAGCGATTAAATCTCAACAATGGTAATGCTGTGTCCACGCTACGTTCAGCGCCGGTGTGTCCTCGAGAATGCTATTTACGACCACCTACACAAATGCCCATTAGAACGAGGGAGAGAAACACGTACGATCTGCACGTAGTCCCGCCTGAAGTGCTTCACTATCACGGATACGATTTCGAACGCTCCCAAATCGCACTGTTCTGGAAAAAGGACTGTAGGAAATTCCTATGGAAGGGATTGAAGAATTTGAAGACTCACTCAAGACAGGATATAGGCAAAAAACGTCTTCAGTGATTCGTCTATAGATATTTCAATCCACGACGCGATTAGTCAATTTAAAGTTATTCCCTGGTCTGTGCGCCCCACTTTGTTAGAATAACTTATATTTCATTCGATTCGTATGGATTGAAATATTTATACTGTGTCACTGAAAATTAAGTACGACGACTACCTAGAGGCAAAAAGGACCATTTATAAATAAAATATTTTTAAATATTTTTGTTTAACAAATAAATTTATTTTTTACAAGTTAATCATATTACTCATAAATAAAAAGCTTTGCATCTAAATACAATGACTACAATCTATTGAAGGGTTTGAACTGTGTCCAAAGGTTGCTTCTCAACACCAGGCATTTCCGCTTCCGCCTCTTCGCCACATGAAAACCTCACGTAATCTAAAACTTCTAATTTGTTATTCTGTAAGACCTCCTCAACTGTATACGACGGATCTAATAAGTATTCTTGGAAAATGAGACAGGTTTCATCATCAGAGTTTTTCGCTGGTTTGTCTTTTTCCTTGTCGCCAATTTTTTTTGGGGCGCAGCCGACGATGTGCTGGCATATCTGTTTCCCGACATCTTCCATCTCGTTTGGTTGTTTGTAAGCAAGCAATGCTCCATATTTGCCAGTAGAGTAGTCGCTAGGAGCGGGCGGTGCAGGATGGGTGTATGCTGTGATTTTTACGTCTTTGCTATTAGCTTTCCAGCACTCAGCTCGTCGCAGGATAGCATTTTCGCCAACAGATCCAATGAACAGTGCCAATACTTCTGACAGCTTCTTCCCGCCTTCAGCTGGTAGGCCTCCAAGTTGCTCACTGTCCAGCTCCAACTGTAAACCAAGTAATTTATGGCACTTGCAATAACAATTTCTTAAATTCGTAATTTTAAGCAAAGTTACTAATAAAATCAAAGCTACAAGGCAATGGGTACAATACAACCGGTTTCCACATAAGGGGAGTGGAGCAGATGTGTTTGAGTAACAAATCAGATTTCGTCATTTTGACAACCCCGAAACTTAGGGGAGAGGAGATGTCGAAATGAAGAAATCTGATTGATTATTCAAACATCACTCTGCTTTGGTGGACACCGGGCCTTATACGGAAGTTGACATGTCGATGTCAGCCAGATTTAATTAATTATGCCAACATAGAAGCAGTGACAGCTTATTCGTTTAGACCTCTGCTTATAATTATTAATTAACACAGGTTGGAGGTTCAATTCAAATCCCAGGCAAACATCGTTACGTTTTTGGAGTTGTGTTTTGCTTTTGCTTGAAGGCGAGGGATAACATCATGAGAAAACATGCATGCACCATATCTTTTTAAAGACGTGTGAAGCCCACTAATCCGTAGTAGGCCTACCTATGTGGTGGTGAGCTTTGGCCAAGTCCCTCTGATTCTTTGAGTAGACCGCTAGTGCCCAGTAGTGAGACATAAAATGGAGTGGATATAGCCGGCATATACATTTTTGTTTAAATAAGAATAACTTACTTTTGTAATAGGCCCCTTAGCTTGCAAGTGAGTATGTGCAAATTTGTAACATGCCAATGTTGCATCTTCTAAAACCTTCTGGAATTTGTCATTCTTGGCCACAAAGTCTGTCTCACAGTTGAGTTCCACCAGGGCTCCATGGTTCTTGTCAAACTTCACAGCCACTAGCCCTTGAAGAGCCTTCCGGCCGGCCAGCTTGGTGGCTTTGGCCCAACCCATAGCTTGGGCTTGTTCATTCAACCATGCTTCTGCCTGTAATGAAAAGAACATTATTTATTAATTATAGTTAAAGAAGAAGAATTACGCCAAGAAGAATTATTTAGTTTTAGAAAAAATTCGCACACAACTTTGGAGTTTTGTCAAACATTAAACGTTTTCAGTTTGTTTTTAAATAGACCATAAAAGTGGGCCTGCCAGACTTCCTCTCGTGTTATTTCACTTACCCACTGGGCCTGATTAAATTTAAATCTCCACTGACAACACTCTTCTTGAGCTGTAGCAAGACTAATGAACTATTTTTCATATTTAAGTTAAAAAATACCTTATCAGAATCATTGTTGTTCATTTCAAGAGCTTTCTTGCAGTTGGCTATGGTGTAGCCTGTCTTTTTCCTCAATTTGGCCAAAAGGGACGATTCTGCAGCTTGACAGACTGGTGTAATGTGAAGCCGCCTCACTAGCTGAAGTATCATCTGTAACAATATTACCCACCGTTCTCTTACTGTATTGTTAACTTTATCAATATCACTTCAGTGTTTCGGTTGTGTCACTCAATAAGAGTGCAGGCTGTGTAATGATATCAAAACTTCTAGAATTAGGCCTTGTTTCCACCAAAGTGGAGCTGAGTTTAAGTCAGTTTCGGAGATGTCAAAATTATACATCTGATTGGTTACTCAAACACAGCTCCGCTCTGCTCTGCTTTGGTGGAAACTGGACCTAAACCTAATATATTAAATTGTCATAAAATAACTGAATGGAGGGCAATTAATGAATGTAAATTTAGAGATTTCATTTCAAAGAACAAGAGGGTAAGGCCGCAATCCGATTTTTGTCATTGTTGTTAAATACTTTACTTTTTATGTTCATACATTCAATTGAATTTCTAATTTTTGCTTTCAGTTTTGCCAACGGGGCATAAGTTGCCAACTAGGTACTGGGATTAAAAACATTCCTCACACACATAGGGTACAGAAAATCCATAGTAATATAGTTAGTTAAATGAATGCTAATTTTTATCACTCATTCATTGATAAACTAACAGTAATGATTTTCAGTGACACAACATATAGTATTGGTAGAAATATAATGGGCAATGCTCACTCAATTTGGAATTATGATGATGTACAGCTGTTTTTCTTCATAATATTAGCACTCAAGACAATTTTCACACAGTACTTTATTGTTATATTCAAATGCTGCTAAGATTTTAAATAAATTTTGGGATTACTACAACAAAATACATAAATTCTATCGACATAAACACTTTTGGTAAGTAGTTATATAACAAATTTAGCAAAAAGATTAATCAACAATGCCAACATATCAAGAGGATTTCATAGTAAGCCTAAATAAATGACAAATGTACTCTTTTATGGCTACGATAGGATCATGACATCATTGGCCATTCATAGGCCAAAGTAGTTGTTTGTTTGATCAAGGACAATCCTATACAAGTATACATAATATTGTATGTAGGGGAAGCTATAAGCCAAGCAGAGGTTTTAATTCATTGCTAAGCAAGTCATTCCATCATGAATTACCGTGGAATAGGATTCAATTCTTCGCTTCATATTTATTGTAAAGTTTTTAACCTATAAACCACAAAAAACGTTTCAATTATTTAAACAAACAATATTTATGGCAGAAAAGTAGACATCTTTTTGTTAAATAGATTATATAAAGCGTAGGTACACCTACATAAAAATAGAAGATAGGACTTTAGAGAAGCAGACGCTATAGCTGTCAGTTTTTTACTAAAAATATGAATCCCAGTTGCCATGGAAAAATCAATAACAGTTTTTTCATTCTATCAAAAACTTTCAAATACTATTTTATTTAAATAATAATATAATACATTCTAGTTTATAGTTTATCTAAGTAAATTAAGCCATTGTACTTGAAAACCTTTCATAGTTTTAACGTTATAACTAAAACTTCTAAAAA
This sequence comes from Coenonympha glycerion, assembly GCA_963855885.1. Lineage (NCBI taxonomy): Eukaryota > Metazoa > Arthropoda > Insecta > Lepidoptera > Nymphalidae > Coenonympha > Coenonympha glycerion. Next base: position 5,959,190 of record OY979629.1, read on the forward strand.
TTGGGTTTTCATTTGTAAGGTAAGGTAAAATTTGACTTAAAGATTTGTTGATTTGAAAATTACAGTAAATCAGAATTAAGTAGACTTACATTTTTACGTTTAATTACTTTACTTTATTACACACAACAAATTAATTAATAATTATTAATTCACAAGTAAACACAAAAATCTAAGGTTATTTTTAATATTTGATTTGAAAATGAAGTTTGTCAGTTGTCAATGTCATTCCATTTTTCAAAGTTGACAATGACAGTGATTTTTGTTATGTCAAAACCACAGATTTTAGTCAAAACGTTTTGTTCGTGCAACATATCCCGCAGAGGGAACACATCACTCTGTGGGATATGTTCTTCTCAATTTTAATGATTCTAGTATAAGAAAACATAAAATATGAAGCGAGGTAAGCCGACGCGAAAAAAAGTGCAGCCTGGTACTTCTTGTTCTGATGTGAAACTGCCGAAATTGCCAAAAATACAAATGCCAGAAGATTTTAAAATAAGAACTCAACCTTTATTTTCACTTCCAATGGAAATTTTAAAACTACCCCCGCCTCCCACTAAGGCAGCGAAATCACAGGTTTCTAAAGGAGGTGGACCAAGAAGAAGATCTAGCGGTAAATTAAAACTTGTTCACTTTGTGTATTGCACCGATGGCAGCGATCTTATTTTTAAAGGTTCCTTACCTCAACAAAAAAAAAAACCAGAGGGATTATATTTATTGAAAGAATTGATGATTAAACGAACTTACCTTAAGTGAAGTTCTATCATAATTTTGTGAATTCCTGTATGAAGATATTAACATGAACACTTATTAGGTATTTACGCCAAGTGATAGCCATTCAGACACTAAAGTTGAGAGAAAAAATAAAAAATTTCAACATTTTTCATTACGATATCTCACGCTAGCAACACTGTGTCTGTCCTTTCATTTAGTTCAGAGTAATTATTATAAGAGTGCCTTTGTGCTTCGATAAGCTCGTCTTGGTAGGAGCACTACAGAGCACCCAAATATGTATCATATACCTAATATATACATAACTACACAATATTATACATAACCACACAATATTATATATGTAAATATAATAATATATATATATATATATATGTGGGTTATGTTGTCTTCAATAAATATTTATTATTATTGTAATATGTACATTTTTTATTTACAAATTCATACATGGGTTTTTCCACAAAACAGGGACGGGAGGGTGTTAATATCTTCATACAGGAATTCACAAAATTATGATAGAACTTCACTTAAGGTAAGTTCGTTTAATCATCAATTTTGATTCATTCCTGTATTCGATATTAACATGAACACTTATTAGGTAGATGTTTAGAGCCATGACATTTGTAAATAAGAAATGCTTTTAAATTAATAGAATAATAAGCATAATCGCTTAATATTGAGCAAAAAAATAAAAATAACAACTTAAGTTGATATTCAAAGCAAATTAATAATTAATGGCATAATTTTGTAGAAATATTAAAACTGTAATAGATAGTAAATCAATATTATTAGTATAATATATTAATAATAATATATGTACAAAAACATATATTTTTATATGTGCGAATACCAAGGGTATATTAAGACTATATTCAAGCAGTACTGCTCGTATGTAGTCTTGACGATTAAAAGAGGTTTTAAACCTCTTTCAACAAGCTTGAAAATATTTGTATCAGTTAAAACTTTTAAATGCAACACTTGATTAATCGTAATAAATTGAGCTGTTAATATGCAACCATGAAAAATATATTTTAAACAGTAAATTGATCACGAATATATTTTTATAAACTTGAGTAGAATAAATATTACCGAGACATATTATTTTTGGAAAGAAAAAAAATAAGATCAATTTATTAATATATAAGATTAATAAATCTATGGGTTGCAGAGAACTAGTTCGTAAATTTTTGTTCATCTTGACTTCACTTTACCAAAATACAGGAGTAGGCATTAGTATTTTCGTAAAGTTTTGTTTAATTTTATTCATAGCTTTTTAGAGTTATTTCTATTAAAGGAGTTAACAATGATATTTTTATTTAATTTCCATAATAATATTGTTATTTGGGTTTTGGTGTAGGTACAGCTTTAATAAGGTCATTAAGATTTAAAGTGACCTTAAATTATATTTTTAACTGAATAGGGTGAAGTAAGAATATTCTCAAGAAATTTTGAAAAAATCCATAGAGAAATCATCTTATAAGCCTATTTTAAAGTTGATTCTGAGACAAAGGCTGATGAAGTAACTGTATCTACTGTTTATTCCTGAGTTCTAATAAAGTGATAACAATAGAAACTTAAGATAGTCTGAAAAAAAGCATGTTTTCTAATATTGTCAGACAGTAAACATCTTATACAATATAGTATGTAAAACCGTGTTGAGTTTCTCATTTCACATAATATTAAAATTTTAACTGAAGGCATAATTGTTATTCTTATTCATGTTATAATAATGTTGTTTAATATCATTAATTGTTATTTTAACAGTCACCCCAACACTACTATCGCTGTTGTACTGGTTAGTTGTAAACAAAAAACCACATATACAATTGGAATACAAATATTAGACAATACTTTTTAAGTTCTTCAGTTTCTGCATCAAGACCATTTTTTAATTTAGCAGTCTTTCAGTTTAAAAATGTGATCTGATTTTTCCAAGTTGATAATCGCAAAAATCAACGAGCAAATATAACATGTAAATAGGTAGACATGTCGAAATGTTATTCGCGATTGTTCGCGATTAATGCTTTGTAGACTTGTTGCGACGATGAAAAAAAAAATTTTTTTTTTTTGTCACTTACCCAATAATTCCACTGTCATCACAGGAGATAAGTCTCTAATCTTCGTTTAATAATAATCAGTTAATTACATACCACAGCTGAAGTACTACTGTACTGGTATTCAAGTTCCTAGTGAAGCAGTGATGACCCAATTTTCAATTATCATTTGACCTTGGTCAGTCATCATCGAGAGCTAAATCCTTGCAGCGGCGTCATCCATCGGCATGAAAGTTAAACAAAATATTAGACTTATTTAATAATGATTAAATACAGAAAACATAAAATGTAGGCTATGTATCAACTCTAAAAGAACAAAAAAAAAATATGATACATGCAAGCCAAAATTATGAACCATCATTGTTCATATTATCATAAATCCAATGAAGTATTTAATGATTCTATGATCTTATATATATATTGGTAATTTCCAAATCCTTTAACATTTTTGATGCATAGATAACCATTAGTTAATTAGCGGCGCGATCGCCTGAAAATAAAAATATTTGATCTAGCAAAAATTAATTTGGTCTTTAAATATATTTTCCATTGCGTTACGTTATTCCTAGGTATGGATACCGATATTCCTGTAGGAATAGGATACCTAAAATAAATTTAAATAAACATATCATGGATTGTTTTATAAGGACTCTACATTTTCCATATTTAATATTCATTTAAGAAATTTAAGAAATAGTCAATTATAGAAACTATAAATAACTTTGATATTCAAAAATATTGCATTCTTTTAAAAGCATGCATCCTAACTCAGTTAAAGCATTGATAAATTTGATGTAATATCTAATACATCGAGTTACGATGAAAAAATGGTTGTATTAAAAAACATGTATTTGTAATGGAATAACAAAAAAAAATTAAGTATGTTATCGAATAGGTTGTCTCATATTCAATTGTATGTGAACAGAATATAATAGCCGAGTTTTTTGCCAGACCTTCTCAGCGCAAACCCGTTTTTCAGATTCAAGCTTTCATAAAAGCCTGTAAATCAAGCCCATTTGAAAAAAAAAATCATTTTCATTTTTAATTACTTAAACATGAAAACTAACTGTAATGTTAGTGGTTCAATAGTTTATAAATCTTCATAATATAAAACCTTTTGTATAAAAGTAAATTATTATGAATGAAACTAGGATAGTACCTAGATATCTAAAGTGTCATTGCACTACATGCGAACTAAAGAAGAGAAAAAAAAATACACATTAAATTCTGTTCATTGTTTTGAGAACATAAAGAGAGAAAAAATAAATTTTCCACTCATATTTAAGCACGATAAAATAATATCATCAGGCTCGAATATTTTATGAATGCGGTTATTCTATAAGCTAAGCGGCAAACGTACGAGTAAGTAGGTGTCGTTTATTGCCCGTGGTACCCCCGATGGTCCCCCCGGGGTACCACGGGTTGCCTTCTTACCCCGACCCGACTATATGCGAACATGCGCGAGTCCGCACGAGGTTCGAAACAGCGCAACGCTCCGCCAGCACTCTGATCGGCGGCCGCGCGGCGCCTGACATGACAGGTCGACGGAAATGTCAAAAGAGGACATCGATAAGTACTTGCAAGGCTGTTTTGCTCCTGGTGCTGTTCTTGTGGGGAAATCAAGACTCTTCTGTCCTGGGTAAATCTTCGAGAAAAGTCGTCGCAAGAGACGAGTGCTGTCCTGCGATTTGGCCCGTGGGTCCACCATGGACCGACAGGTGGATTGCTCAGATATTCCTCCAGTGCCAGTTAATATTGGATCTTGATTAACTGTATTTCATATTATTGATAAAAGACATAATATACACAGAAGTTATTAGAATATTATATTATCAAATAAAATTTTTGTGTCTCACTCGTACATTTCAAATTTTGAGTAGTACCTATTACTAGTTGATTTTGTAAGACGTTGTCAATGGACTTTTTATTGATGTATCTATAAATAATGACCACAACAAGAAACGATTCGTGCGGAAGACTAAAATAATTGTAAATAGTGCATTTGATTGCGGGTACTTTTCAGACCTGGTCTAGTAAAGTAATCTTGGTTCATTTAAATTAGCAGACAGTAAAAGAAAATATTGATATGAGGGTATATCGAAATAGTTTCTAAAGGTAATCGTTTTGATCCTTTATATCATTCCAATACAGTTGGTGATAAAAAAAAAAACAGCATCGCGCGGTGTTCCCAGGTGGTCACCCATCCAAGTATTAACTGCGCCCGATGTTGCTTAATTTCGGTGATCGGACGAGAACCGTCAACCGGTGTTTTCAACATGGTATGGGGGCGTTTAAGCACCAATTTGCTATTTTGGAAGTTGCTTACAAGATAATCTTGTCATTTTTGGGAATGATTAATCCATAGGCGTTGTCCCAATAACCATCCTCAATGTATATTGTCGTGAAGGTCACACTCTCTAATGAAGTGTACCCAACACTGAAGCATAGACTGCAGAATATATTATGTTGATTGACTTTTTTGCAATTATTACCTAATATAGAGACGATAATCTTATTAACTCACCCTCATATGTATGTCGTCGTGATGATCACATCCTTTTATGCAGTGTCCTCAACATAGATGCTTTGCAATTATTTTTTGCAATTATTAATACAAAGGCGATAGTCCTCAGGTTTTTCACCTACCAACTACCCTCAATGTATGTTGTCGTGAAGGTCACACCCTCTTAATGAAGTGTACCCATCACCGAAGAATGCATCTTGATTAGCTCCTCTTGCAGTAATTAAAACAAAGGCGATAGTCCTTCCAACTACCCTCAATGTATACTGCTGTGAACGTAACACCCTCTAAGAGGTGTACCCAACACTGGAGCAATATGGATTTTCTGAACCAATAATAACAATTCCGTAGATTTCACAATTCGTTTTGACGATGAATCCGATTATTTTGAATATTTCTTTTCGGATACTTTGATTTCCGCAAGAAATACTTATAATCACTCACTTTTTTATACGAGTTTAATAATGTTGTGTTGAACGGCCGAGCACTAGAACGCTAATGGAAGGACAGACACAGTGTTGCTAGCGTGAGATATCGTAATGAAAAATGTTGAAATTTTTTATTTTTTCTCTCAACTTTAGTGTCTGAATGGCTATCACTTGGCGTAAATACCTAATAAGTGTTCATGTTAATATCGAATACAGGAATGAATCAAAATCACCTTGTTGTCCGTTTGTCCGCTACTTAAGACATCCCCAAGAAAAAAAGGGATCGTGTTTTCACTTGTATGCACTTCATTTATTTTTGTGAATTGTGTGTGTGATTGGAGGTGTGAATTACGGCTTTAATATTAGTATGACGTAATTTTGGTGGTGCCAATGAGTACAAAGAACCTTTGGGGGTCTTATACCTAACACAAGCAAAAGAAATATTTAATCCCCTGAAATGTGAAATTATTGTAGTCAAGGTATATCACTTAAAATGAAAATATCTGGGGTGACCGCTTAAAATAGAAAATAGCTTTGCTCGGTATATAGTGTAATGGGGTTTTTGTATGTTAATGGGTATTTTGTATTGTTCTGTATATTACAGTATACTAAATTTCATAAAAATTGTTCGAGCTGTTTCCTAGATTCAGATTATGTAGAAATATATACCTACTAGTAGGGCGCGTGAGTGCGCGGGCCACATGTGGCCCGCGTGCAGTCTTCCCTCCTATAAAGGTATCGCCGTCATCTCCATCGCCAATTGGAATCCGATTGGCAGTGGGCTTTAAAAATGACCAAGGAGCACTGTCATGGTTTTAAAGATAGTTAAGGGCTGTTCGAACAAAAAATACGCTGAACCTCATCAGATGAGGTTCAGCGTATTTTTTGCCCTAACAGACCTTAACTATCTTTAAGACCATGACCGTGCTCCTCAACCATCATCCAAATCCTAGATCATCATCACTTCTCATAGTATGTACATTTTCCATGGAAAGATGAATTCCGCCACAATGAATTATTTTCCATGCAACTTGAGATCCTGATAACCTCTTGCTAAGAAACCACTCTCTTATCTTTTATACTTTCCGAGATAGAACAACACGAAATTTGTATGGCGGCCATCTTGAATCCGCCATTTTGGTTTTTTTTTCAGCTCACTGCCAATTGCGTGAAGTTCCGAGTATTTTTTGTTTCAGCAGTCGCCACCTAACTATAATACCTTGTCCATGCTCCTTGACTGCCTTTAAAATCCTCAATCATCACCTCATTCCATATTTTTCTCTTGTAGTCTTCCAAAAAACCGCATCAAAGCACTTCATGTTTTACAACTCGTGGTCTCTTCAATATTCCCCATACATTTTCTATGGAAAAATAAATTCCGCCATTTTGAACTTTTTTTTCATTCATCGAGTAGACCTTCGGGTCCTGATCACTTCTTGTCAAGAAACCACTCTTCCATCTTTTATACTTCCCGAGTTAGACACCGATGAATTTTGTATGGCGGCCATCTTGAATCCGCCATTTTGAACTTTTTTTCAGCTAACTGCCAATTGGATGACATTTCGAGTGACATTTGGTCGAGCACCCCCCACCTATCTACGATACCCTGCCCGTGCTCTTCACCCGTCTTCGAAATCCTCAATCATCAGCTCTCTCCGTATTTTTCCTCCGAATGAATTTTTCCCTTTTATACGAAATGGTCATTAAAAAAAAAATTTTTCATACAAAATTGTTCAGGAGAGGTGATCAATCAGTGAGTCAGTCAGTCAATCAGTGAATCAGCACGAGTAGCTATATATATATTAATAGTAGGGCGCGTGAGTGCGCGGGCCACATGTGGCCCGCGTGCAGTCTTCCCTCCTATAAAGGTATCGCCGTCATCTCCATCGCCAATTGGAATCCGATTGGCAGTGGGCTTTAAAAATGACCAAGGAGCACTGTCATGGTTTTAAAGATAGTTAAGGGCTGTTCGAACAAAAAATACGCTGAACCTCATCAGATGAGGTTCAGCGTATTTTTTGCCCTAACAGACCTTAACTATCTTTAAGACCATGACCGTGCTCCTCAACCATCATCCAAATCCTAGATCATCATCACTTCTCATAGTATGTACATTTTCCATGGAAAGATGAATTCCGCCACAATGAATTATTTTCCATGCAACTTGAGATCCTGATAACCTCTTGCTAAGAAACCACTCTCTTATCTTTTATACTTTCCGAGATAGAACAACACGAAATTTGTATGGCGGCCATCTTGAATCCGCCATTTTGGTTTTTTTTTCAGCTCACTGCCAATTGCGTGAAGTTCCGAGTATTTTTTGTTTCAGCAGTCGCCACCTAACTATAATACCTTGTCCATGCTCCTTGACTGCCTTTAAAATCCTCAATCATCACCTCATTCCATATTTTTCTCTTGTAGTCTTCCAAAAAACCGCATCAAAGCACTTCATGTTTTACAACTCGTGGTCTCTTCAATATTCCCCATACATTTTCTATGGAAAAATAAATTCCGCCATTTTGAACTTTTTTTTCATTCATCGAGTAGACCTTCGGGTCCTGATCACTTCTTGTCAAGAAACCACTCTTCCATCTTTTATACTTCCCGAGTTAGACACCGATGAATTTTGTATGGCGGCCATCTTGAATCCGCCATTTTGAACTTTTTTTCAGCTAACTGCCAATTGGATGACATTTCGAGTGACATTTGGTCGAGCACCCCCCACCTATCTACGATACCCTGCCCGTGCTCTTCACCCGTCTTCGAAATCCTCAATCATCAGCTCTCTCCGTATTTTTCCTCCGAATGAATTTTTCCCTTTTATACGAAATGGTCATTAAAAAAAAAAATTTTCATACAAAATTGTTCAGGAGAGGTGATCAATCAGTGAGTCAGTCAGTCAATCAGTGAATCAGCACGAGTAGCTATATATATATTAACTAGTAGGGCGCGTGGGAGCGCGGGCCACATGTGGCCCGCGGGCTGTCTTCTCTCCTATAAAAGAATCGCCGTCATCTCCATCGCCAATTGGAATCCGATTGGCAGTGGGCTAAAAGAATTACCTCGGAGCACGGTCATGGATTTAAAGATAGTTAAGAGCTGTTTGAATAAAAAAATACACTGAACCTCCGATGAGGTTCAGTGTATTTTTTATTGGAACAGCCCTTAACTATCTTTAAATCCATGACCGTGCTCCTCAATCATCATCCAAATGTAGACCATCATCTCTTCTCATAGTTTTCATAGTTTTTCATAGGCCTTGTTTATTGTAGCATTCAAATTTTCCATGGAAAAATACATTCAATCACTTTGAATTTTTTTCATTCATCCCGTAGACCTTGAGATTCTAATCACGTCTTGCAAAGAAACCACTCTCTTATCTTTTATACTTTCCGAGATAGAAAAACAGGAAATTTGTATGGCGGCCATCTTGAATTCGCCATTTTGAATTTTTTTTCAGCTAACTGCCAATTGGATGACGTTTCGAGTTACATTTGGTCGAGCACCCCCCACCTATCTTCAATACCCTGGCTGTGCTCTTCACCCGTCTCCGAAATCCTTAATCATCAGCTCTCTCCATATTTTCCTCTAGTAAATCTCCGAAAAACCGCATCACAACCTTGCATAATTACCAACTGTTAGTCTCTTCAACATTCCCCATACATTTTCCATGGAAAAATATATTCCGCCATTTTGATTTTTTTTTCTATCCATCAAATAGACCTTCGGGTCCTGATCACTTCTTGTCAAGAAACCATTCTTCCATCTTTTATACTTTCCGAGATATCGGCGAAATTCGTATGGCGGCCATTTTGAATCCGCCATTTTGAATTTTTTTTCAGCTCACTGGCAGTTGGATGACGTTTCAAATGACATTTGGTCGAGCACCCCCCACCTATCTGCAATACCCTTGGCTGTGCTCTTCACCCGTCTTCGAAATCCTCAATCATCAGCTCTCTCCGTATTTTTCCTCCGAATGAATTTTTCTCTTATATACGAAGTGATCATTAAAAAATTTTTTTTTCATACAAAATTGTTCAGGAGAGGTGATCAATGAGTGAATGAATGAATCAGCACAAGCAGCTATATATATAGTAACTAGTAGGGCGCGTGGGAGCGCGGGCCACATGTGGCCCGCGGGCTGTCTCCTTCTCATCTATAAAAGAATCGCCGTTATCTCCATCGTCAATTGGAATCCGATTGGCAATGGGCTAAAAGAATTACCTCGGAGCACGGTCATGGATTTAAAGATAGTTAAGGGCTGTTTGAATAAAAAATACACTGAACCTCATCGAATGAGGTTCAGTGTATTTTTTATTCAAACAGCCCTTAACTATCTTTAAATCCATGACCGTGCTCCTCAATCATCATCCAAATCGTAGATCATCATCTCCTTTCATAGTTTTTCATAGGCCTTGTTTATAGAAGCATTCAAATTTTCCATGGAAAAATAAATTCAACCACTTTGATTTTTTTCATTCATCCCGTAGACCTTGAGATTCTAATTACGTCTTGCAAAGAAATCACTCTCTTATCTTTTATACTTTCCGAGGTAGAACAACACGAAATTTGTATGGCGGCCATCTTGAATCCGCCATTTTGATTTTTTTTTCAGCTAACTGCCAATTGGATGACGTTTCGAGTTGCATTTGGTCGAGCACCCCCCACCTACCTTCGATACCCTGGCTGTGCTCTTCACCCGTCTCCGAAATCCTCAATCATCAGCTCTCTCCATATTTTTCTCTAGTAACTCTCCGAAAAACCGCTTCACAACCTTGCATAATTACCAACTGTTAGCCTCTTCAACATTCCCCATACATTTTCTATGGAAAAATAAATTCCGCCATTTTGAACTTTTTTTTCTATCCATCAAATAGACCTTCGGGTCCTGATCATTTCTTGTCAAGAAACCACTCTTCCATCTTTTATACTTTCCGAGATATCGACGAAATTCGAATGGCGGCCATTTTGAATCCGCCATTTTGAACTTTTTTTCAGCTAACTGCCAATTGGATGACGTTTCAAATGACATTTGGTCGAGCACCCCCCACCTATCTTCGATACCCTACACGTGCTCTTAATCCGTCTTCTAAATCCTCAATCATCAGCTCTCTCCGTATTTTTCCTCAAATTGAATTTTTTTCTTCTATAAGACCCCATCCGTGAAAAAAAAAATTTTCATACAAAATTGTTCAAGAGAGGTGATAATCAGTCAGTCAGTGAATCAGCACAAGCAGCTATATATATATTAACTAGTAGGTCGCGTGAGGGCGCGGGCCACATGTGGCCCGCGTGCCGTCTTCCCCCTACTTGCCTTCCAACTTTTAGTCCCTTATCAACATTCCCCATACATTTTATATGGATTTTTTTTTCCGCCATTTTGGATTTTTTTTCTAGCCATCAAATAGAGCTTTTTTTCCTGATCAACTCTTGTCAAGAAACCGTTCTTCCATCTTTTATACTTTCCGAGATATCGATGAAATTCGAATGGCGGCCATTTTGAATCCGCCATTTTGAATTTTTTTTCAGCTCACTGCCAATTGGATGACATTTCAAATGACATTTGGTCGAGCACCCCCCACCTATCTCCAATACCCTTGGCTGTGCTCTTCATCTGTCTTCGATATCCTCAATCATCAGCTCTCTCCGTATTTTTCCTCCGAATGAATTTTTTTCTTCTATACGACCCCATCCATGAAAAAAAAAAATTTCATACAAAATTGTTCAGGAGAGGTGATCAATGAGTGAATGAATGAATCAGCACAAGCAGCTATATATATAGTAATGTAAACAAGAATTGCTCGTTTACAGGTATAGGAATATGATTGGATTTAAAATTAGTATTTGTTTCGAGATAGTTGTAATTTTCACAGGTAGTATAAATATATACTTATAACCAATGTAGCTTTAACTAATGTAGCTTTAATCAAAAACACTTATTAACAAAAAAAAGCTTTTATGGAACATTTAATACACTAATGACCTGTCTTCTTCAACTTAATCGATTCGTAAATCGTTTTGTATGTACTTTTTGATCTGCCTTTTAGTAATGCAGAGCTTCACAGCAATGAGAAAAGCCCGAGAAGATTTCCGAGCAAAATTAATGAATCTAATATGTCAGTCGGCCCCTGGCGAAGACTGCGATGCAATTCCGTCCGGCGAGGAGAAGAACATGTTGAGATATTACTACTACCTGCGATACGGCATAGACACCATACACGTCGCGCCGCTGGATAACAAAATGATTTTGCGGTGAGCTGATTTTATATATTGATTTTTTTTTAATTCCATATTCCATTTTACAGATGACCCAGCAGCCTAAGCCAAAATTTGACGACCTCCGTGGTTGAGGGGTTCCGGGTTCGATCCCCGATCGGGGCAATGTAGAAAAATAACTTTTCTACATTGTCTCGGGTCTGGGTGTTGTGGTACCTTCGTTGTTTCTGATTTTCATAACACAAGTGCATAAGCTACCTACTATGGGATCGGAGCAATGTATGTGATGTTGTCCTCTATATATTTATATTTATTTAATTTATCTAAGTACATAACGGCAAAGTAACCTGAAGATCGCTCATTTCGTGACTATATGGAACGAAATTCAAAAAAATATATGAGAGTGACAGTTGGATTCGATAAATCAGTAGCTGAATAATTTGTCGATTAGATAAGTCATTGTCGTTCCTTTTTTTAAATTTGTTCCAATATGAAATGAGCGATCAACAGTGTTTCTATAACAAACGTAAAGAAATCAAATGTCGCAACTCGTAGTCTAAGTTAGTGGAATAATAAAATTAGAAAACTTATTCAATGGAACGTCACTTTCGTTTACCTTAACTATTGTACGATTTTTTGCAGTGTTCATAATTTAATATCAATGAAATTGAAGAAATGGAGGGAATGCTTACTTACTGCCACGGAAGAAATGCGGGAAGACTTCATGATGAGCATGAAAAAGGCGATCGTCGACTTTGTGCTCAAGGACCCTAACACGGTCGGTCTTATTTTTAAAATTCCGGATATAAGTAACAGTAATTCAGTAGGTATTACGTTGGTAATTTAGAAGAAACGAGAAATTACTCATTTCGAGTCCATAATAATTATACACTCTTTAATTTGGGCAATTAATTTCTCGTTGTTAATAAATTCATAAGATACAGAGTAGCTTTCCAACCTGAGAGTTGGAAATTTGTAATAATGAACATAAATTAGAAAATAATTAATTACACAAGGTATGGCCCGCGGGCCTCGCCGTAGATCTTATTGGATTGTTGATAGATACCATATCCCATTCCTGAATCTGTTCGCGTTCCTATTTTCTAAACTATATTAGAAGAAGTTTGCTACAAATTATGTGAAGTCGGTTTTTGAAATTCCACTGGAACTAAGTGTGGTTTTCTCGCAGTGAAGCCTGTATCTATGTTAATCCAGTCTCCACAGTACAAGCTGTCTACATTTCCATTTCAGACAAATCAGTTGTTATAGCGTGATTAGAAACAACCATCTTTTCAATTTATAATAATAAATAAATAGGATGACAGCAGTGAACAATTTCAGGAAGAGTCCCTGGATGACGACGACACGCCACTGAAGAGGGAGCTAGCCATGAAAGACGACGCGTGGCGCAATCGCTACGCAGTCGCCCGCAGCTACCTGCACAAGAACCTGCACAGCGTCAACCCGTGCATAGCCCAAGTTTTACAGATTTGGTGGAAGCAATATAAGTAAGTAAGCCATTTTTACAATCGGTAGTGCAGCTTGCTATCAAATTCTTCTTCTGTGGCTCCTGGTTGCTGTTGTCCCTGATGTAACATTAATTGCTCCGGATTGTGGCGCCATCTACAACTCCCAGCCAATGTTTGTTGCTGGCAGTTTCTTGGCTGTGAGGAATTATGCATCCCAAGGGTTTGATTTAAATTGGCCCAGAAGGTCTGCTGCTTTCTTGTCATAATATTCCTTTAAATAATTTTTTTGGAGAGCTACACTCAATCACTTACCTATAAACGAAGTTTCTGCAAAAACTAGGATTTGTTTTGTCCTCTTGCATACAGTGCATGTTGAGTTAGCCTGTAAGTACCCACAATATTGTAAAACAGTATTTAAATAAAGATTTTTTTTAAAGATTGTTGTTGTATACGCGTTGGTTTCCTTAAATTGTGATTGAAGTGTTATTTATAAATAAATAAATTAATGCCTCTATCTTAGCGATCTACGGTTGATCAGCATGCGGGACATAATGACGACCAACGAGGCCTACGAGCTACAAGATTTCTGCTTCGTGTGCAAGCGACACATCGAGGCAGCGGGGAATGTGCTCACGTTGCAGTGGCTGCCGACATTGCAGGCAGTTTTCTTACAGGTCCTAATACGTCATAATTATTCTCAACGTATCAATTCTTCTTTCTTCTAGTGCCATCTCCTATCGCAGTTTAGCAAACTTAATTCCTGACTGTATATCTTCATTATAGCCTCCCACTACCACTGGCGTAAGTTTTTAAGTCAATAAATTCGTTTACGACCAGGTTTTGGTCGTTTTTTATCTTGCTTTGGAGGATACCTAAGCTAGAGCAAGTCGTATTTTTAGCATTATGCAGTTATCCAGTTTCTATTCCATCCAGCTTCTTTTTTGTACAGTTTTGTGTACTTTGTCAGTGCAGAATCCGTTTAAAATAGTTTCTTACTCCACTTTTTTAAATCAGTTATTGTAGGTATACTTACTTTGTTTTTGCGTCGCGGTGAGTCTCTTATTTTTTAATGGTTTGACGATTATTTTTGGTTCGGTTAATTTATTATCCTATTTTTACTAGAATATACTGGAATCTCATGAAAATGTTAATCAATTTGTTAATCAACCAGGGAAGTAAGAAAAAGCAGATACCAGATCCAAAGCAAGTTTCCAAAATGAAGAAATTTTATAACTGTTTATCCTGCATCATGACGTACAATCTTCAGACCTTGTGCCTTAAGTCGATGGCAGATTTCACAGAATACATCCTTGATGTTGGGGTAAGCCGTAAGACAAAGCATTCAATAATGCAAAATGCAACTATATAGCTGCTACTATATTCAGTGCCGGAATAGCAATTAATTTTTTTTAAATTTTGAAGGGAATGAACCAGGGTTTCGTTGTGAACTTGGCTTTCAAAGACGATGCTATAGGATTCGAACCAACTTTCAAGCAGTTTCGGGATCAGCTTTGCCTTTTGTATGATTTTATTATCGACGCTTGTAGACAATCTCCACGACTGGAAACTTTGCTGTATCAAGACTATGTTATCACAAATCGTGCTACACTTCGGGTATGATCTCTTTCAATTACTAAAACAAGTATACAGATTTATTGCATAAATGCTAGGAAAATCCGATTTTTTCCGATTGTTGTTTCTCAATCATTATTCAATCGTCGAAGGAATTCGAACTTTCCTGTATTATTCTTATTCAATAAGTTTATACTTTTGATCTCTCGAAGTAAAAAAAAAAAAAACAAAATCAACAGCTGGTAAAGCGTATTATTTTACCCAATAGCCCATAATTGACAACGATATTGTCGAGAAATACAAAGCGTGTGTGGCTGATTTGATAAATGAACAGAGAATTGGACCAGAACTGCGCGTACAAGATTTTGATAGCTTCGTGTGTTTACTCAACGGAGATGTGAGTATGTTTACTAGATATGCCAAATCACCTTCTCAAACAAGACATTAATTCGATACGAGAACCTACTTGAACAATTTTTATATTAAGTGTTATAAGCTTATGGTGTTCAGAAAAATCGCTAATATCTGTTAGGTCATGACCTTGGAAAAAACCAAATGGAAAACATCATAATTTATTTTTACAACTTGTGGATACTTTTGATTAAGTTTTTTTACATTTAGTCACAAGGTGAAGTTGAAAGGTTCATAAACTCGGTGCCCGAGAAAACTTTTGAACAATACTGCCAAGAAGCTGTAAAATACGTAACTCTGGCAAAGGAGATACCTTCTAAGTTAGAGGGGACTATTGTGATCGGAATGTTCAGAATGCAAAGAGGTGATCTCATCAACACGCTGCGAGGCGCCGCCACGAGACTTGCTAATACTCTGCTGAGAAGGATGACTGAGGATTACCAGAATATGATTAAAGCGTAAGTATTACTGGTTACGGTATTAAGGTTTATATCAGGTTCAAAGTTATTTTTATGAGCATATTATCTTGTCAACATTATGTCACACTAACTGCGATATCAGAACATATGTTAGGGTGACGACATTCCTTGATGGAGTTTGATTGAATTCAAATCACTTGCTGAACCCAATTTCCCGACGGAATGGTTATCTACTAGCCCTGGTCGTAGGCTTCCACTAGGCCAAATTCCAGATAATTTCAAACTTTAAAAATCTTAATTACTTAGTCGCGAATCGAAACGAGGTGATGACAAGAATTCAATGCATTAAAATTGCAGATATACTCATCTGCTCCTTCCCATTATTATGATTTTTGTAGTGGAACCATTCTGAAGTGAAGTATGTGTGTAAAAGTTTTAAAATTGAGGAATCACTGATTGTATGAAAAAGCAATGATTAATCGATCTACGATATTCTATTATTTTTTAGAATTTATGATGAATATTCCGGAATTGCGAATACTTTGCTCACTCCGCCACAAGATACGGCCGCCCTAATGGACTTGATAGATTATAACAAGAAGGTGCAGGAAACAATTATCGACGAGATGGAAGACAAACTTCGGAACGTGATGCGATATATCATATTCTTGAGCGATTACACAGTCTTTACTCCTTTGGAAATGAAGGCGAACAACCAGACATTCCACTGGTAGGCCATTTGTTTACCACTTACCCGTTATATTTTTAAAGATAATTTGAATACGTATTTTAATTTTATCGTTGCTTGTTAAAAATCAGGTATGGACGCATGCATGGAGTGGTTGAAGAATGTAAAGTAATTTGTGAGCAAAAGAAGGTTGAGTATCAAGAGTTACTACAGGTAAATAAGCATCCATAGCCGGCATCTACTTCATTTTCCACGAGTATAAAAATTGCAGTGCCTACTTAGTAGTATTATTTCCGAATAGGTCCGCATTGCCAAATTTATCGAAGACTTGGAGATTTACGATTCACAGAGCGAGGAGCTCAAGTATTGGGGTGATATCAATGAACTTTCTAAATATGTAACCCGTGCGCGACGCTTAGACGAGAAGTAAGTTTTTCTATCAAATATTTATAGTAATGTGCAAGATGTTGATTAAATTTTGTCGTTCCATAGGTTGGCTAATGCTTTAACTAAAATCGACCAGTTTAATGAAGAAGAAACCGCATTTGGATGGGAATTATCGCAATATCCAAAACGAAAAGCGATTTATGACAGGATTGTTCCGTACAAAAAATTGTACGACGCAGGATATGAATTCTTAGACAAATATAACACTTGGATGACTTCAAGGGTTAGAATACTTATCAATTCATTTGTATACAGTCGATTCAGAAACGGTCAGTCTCTGATCGTCTCTGGAGTTTTAGTGACTGCTCTATGTGACAATTACTATAAACTTTATTGTGAAGTACATATTGGATACTAATTTAGTTTGATTATAATATTATCATTCTAAATTTTGAAATTCCGATACTTTAAAATGTTGTTCATAACTACAGGTAGGAAGCTTCGACCCTGAAGACATAGAAGGGGATGTCAGTTATTTTTACAAAACTGTATACAAACTAGAAAAATCTTTCCAAGACGTGCCTGCTACGTTTCAGCTGGCCCAATCAGTCAGGTAGGTAATTAAGCAATGTCACAAATAAAACTCACCTATTTTACAAAGTGAAACTACCTACTTGAATTTATTTCTATGCTAACTTTTATGATTTGCCAGAATGAAGATGGAAGAATTTAAAACGCACATGCCAATTATTCAAACACTTGGGAATCCTGGCATGAAACCGAGGCATTGGGAAAAAGTTTCGGACATTGTCGGGTTCCCAATCGTTGTGGATGAAGAATTATCTCTAGCGAAAGTCATTGATTTCAATTTAGTCGATTATATTGAAAAGTTCGAGGGCATATCAGAAGCGGCGACTAAAGAAAACAATCTAGAGAAAGCTTTAGATAAGATGATCAAAGAATGGGCTGAACTACGATTTGAAATTTTGCCATACAAGTGCGTTTTTTGATTTGTGTATTAATTGTAATTATCGTGATTGAGCCTTATTATTCAACGAAAACATAATTTACTACTTTCAGAGATACCGGTACATACATTTTGTCGAGTGTAGATGAAATACAACTTTTGTTAGATGACCATATTGTTAAAACTCAGACGATGAAGAATTCACCGTACATAAAACCATTTGAAGAAATTATCATGTAAGATTTTTAGTTTTAAATGTCTTTTACTGACACAAAAAAAATGTTATACATCATGACACTTTTTACTCTCAAAAGGTGTTGGATTTAGGGTAAGTGGGGAATTCCAAAAACAAATTGACAATAATATGTTCACAGGTAATTAGAAGGAATAATCTATATATTTTTAAGATCTAGGATCCGCATATTAGGATCTAAATAAAATTCACAAGCATAATAGTAATATTATTTCAGTGACTGGGAAGCAAAACTAATATTGCTCCAGGAGATTTTGGATGAATGGTTGAAGGTACAAGCGACATGGATGTATCTGGAGCCTATCTTCTCATCTCCTGATATTCAACAGCAAATCCCAGAAGAGGGACGCCGCTTTAGTGCTGTTGATAAGGCAATTAATGAAGACTTAATGAAGAATTGTATAGTTTTGTGGATGACAACAACATAATATATATTTTTCTCTTTTTTGTGCTAAAACAGATGTGGCGTGAAATAATGAAAGCTGCATATACAGAGCCGAGGGTATTAGACGTGATCACAATAGACAAGATGTTGGACCGATTGCGCAAGTCTAATAATCTACTAGAGATGGTCCAACGAGGTCTGAACGCGTACCTCGAAAAGAAGAGGCTTTACTTTCCCCGTTTCTTCTTCCTGTCTAATGACGAGCTTCTCGAAATTCTTTCTGAAACTAAAGATCCAATGCGGTAAGTGCTTGCTCTTAAAATTTTAGCATAAGTAAATGAAGTTGATACTTTCTTGAGAAACCATGTAATTTACAGTGTGCAACCGCATCTCAAGAAGTGCTTCGAGGGTATCGCTAAGCTTACCTTCACCGAAGATATGGTTGTTACGCATATGAAGTCGTCTGAAGGAGAAGTTGTGGGATTAACGATGACCATTAATACTGCAGCTGCTAGAGGTCAGGTGTGTACAGGGTTTGCTTCATAAACATCATTTAAAACTCAACCGCTTTAAAAAAAAGAATAATTTTATAACAATTCTAGAAATCTTGTTGCGTAGTCTCTATAATAATCAGAGTCAGAGATATTCATAAAAATCTAATCGTTAATAGGTAGAAAAATGGTTGTTAGAACTGGAGAAAGCAATGAAAGCATCTGTACATCACGTGGTAGCACTTTCATACGACAATTACTTGGAGTGTCCACGTGAGAAGTGGGTACTCATCTGGCCAGGACAAGCTGTAAGTAACATGATACAAACTAATTTGTAGTAACATAATTATTGTATCAATGAATTAAAACAATTGAGCAGTGATCTTTTTTCCACAGGTTCAATGCATAGCAATGACATTTTGGACATCAGAGGTTACAGATGCAATTCACATTAGTGTCAAAGCCATGAGAGAATACTGGGACAAATGCAACTACCAAATATCCAAAATTGTAGATTTAGTGCGTGGTGAATTAAGTCTACAAAACCGAATTACTCTTGGTAACTACCTCGTTTAGACATTATTATTATGGATGTAAGAAAATTGTATCGTTATTGTGAACAAATTCTGCCCGGTGATTAGCCAAATCCGCTAGTAAAAAGTAAAGTTCTTTCTGTCAATCAGGGGGAAAATTTTATTTATGCTTATAATAACTATAAATAAGTTTTCCTTACATAGTTGCCTAACAGATCCACCTAATCGTAGTACGTTTGTTGCAGGAGCTTTAGTTGTATTAGATGTGCATGCAAGAGACGTTCTGATGGAATTGATTGACTTTAACGTACAATTAGATAACGACTTTAATTGGCTGTCGCAGATCAGATATTATTGGGAGGTAATAAACCAGATATAATGTGTTTGTTAATTATAACTTTTAATTAAATCAATAACACTAGGCACTCGTAATACCATTGTTTTTACGGTGCTCAATCGGGTATTTATCTTGATAGCAAAAGATGATTTTAGATTAAAAAAAATGTAGAGACTTTATTTTATTTACTTGGAATTGAAATAGTCATTGGTAAATTAAGTTTATTTCTAAATCTGTAAAATTTTCAGTTGCAAGAAGAAGACAACAGCAAGCAAATAGCAACGCGCATGATTAATTCGCAACTGATGTATGGCTACGAATACCTCGGCAACACTGGCCGGTTGGTCGTCACACCACTCACCGACCGATGTTTCAGGACACTTTTCGGAGCATTACATTTGAATTTGGGTAAATGACGATACTAATATGCTTCAATAATGGTGGTATACATTTTTTATTAATCCTTTCAGCATGTTCAAAGTTATATGTCTAGATATCTTTTCGCAGGAGTCATTTTTATCCCAATATTTAAAAGTCATTACCAATAAACTAATATAAGATAATTATTTTAAGGTGGAGCCCCAGAAGGTCCAGCCGGTACTGGAAAGACTGAGACCACTAAGGATCTGGCAAAAGCGGTTGCAAAGCAATGCGTTGTGTTCAATTGTTCTGATGGCCTCGACTATCTGGCTCTTGGTAAATTTTTCAAGGTTAGTTTGTAATCCATAATAAATAGGATGTAAGAGTATTAAACAACTTGAGTGAGACAAACTAAAATGTCAGCTACGCAAATATAACACATATATGGGGGTCTATTCATTTATCGTAGGGGACTTTATATCCGAAATAAAGTATAATTTTTAATTTAAGCAAAATTATAACGTGCTAAATATTCACAATTCTAGGGCTTAGCATCGTGTGGTGCTTGGTCATGCTTTGACGAATTCAATAGAATTGATCTCGAAGTGCTGTCCGTGGTGGCGCAGCAGATTCTATCGATTCAGCGCGGTATCAACTCCGGAGCGACAGAACTTTTGTTTGAAGGAACTTTACTGAATTTGGACAAAACTTGTGCAGTTTTCATAACTATGAATCCGGGTTATGCTGGACGTTCAGAATTGCCGGATAATTTGAAGGTGATGATTTACTGGAATGATTAGTACCATGTTGTTGAGCGCGATGATCTTTTTTTGTATATTCATACTTATGTTCTTTATGGTAAGTACATTTGAAACTATCTTTTAATCACTTTTGTAGGCACTTTTCCGTTCAGTGGCTATGATGGTTCCGGACTATGTGCTGATATCAGAAATCGAACTGTACGCATTCGGTTATCTAAATGCAAAGCCGCTTGCTGTTAAAATTGTTGCCACCTACAAGCTCTGCTCCGAGCAACTGTCATCTCAGAGTCATTACGATTACGGTATTATTTTATTACATTGTCCTCATACTATACATATGGGAAATCGTTTATCGCGATCCTACAATTTTTAATTATTAGCTTTCACCAGGTTTTAGTGATGAATATCATCAGAATGTAGAAGGAATCAAGAAATATTTGATGTTCTTAGGGACGAACTACTGATTTATGTATCATTTGGTATGATTATATTAGGCCCGTGCCAAACTAATATATTTTGATTTTGATACAGGTATGCGTGCTGTGAAGTCAGTTCTCCGAGCAGCCGGTGCACTTAAGCTTCGATATCCGGACGAAGTGGAAGACATTATATTATTGCGTTCCATCAAAGACGTCAATCTTCCTAAGTTCTTAGAGCATGATGTACCGCTTTTCATGGTAAGTAACATAGCCATTGAAATCGAAGATTTTAGGATAATAGAGCAATTTTGAAATTGACCATCTAATTAGAGATTTTAAGGTACATAATCGTACACTACCCAAAACAACACTACCTAATTTAAAAGAATTTAATAAACACTTTTGGTTAGGATACGTAACATATGGAAATGATGAAATGTTTCACAAGGCAGTTTTAGTAACTTTCCAAACTAATTTTAGGGCATCATAGGAGACTTATTCCCTGGACTACCTTTACCAGCAGCAGGTCTTCCACACCTAGTAGCGTGTCTGAAGGAGGCTTGTGTCTCTCTAAATCTACAAGCGAATGATTTCTTCGTTGAAAAGGTGATTTTACTTATTTTTTGAATTTGAAGATAAATAGTGTAACTATTATTTCTGGTATACTTACCGTTAATACTCGCAGGTACTTCAATTATACGAAATGATTCTTGTAAGACATGGCTTGATGTTAGTTGGATTCCCGTTCTCCGGGAAAACGAAATGTTATCATGCACTTGGCACTGCATTGGCATTAGTATCTGAAAAGGTATGGGCACGCCTATGGCAATTATATTATTTTCTTTGAATATGTAGCGACACTAAATAAAAGCCAATATTATCAATAATCGCCTCAGGGTCTGATGGAAGAGAAGGCTGTAGAATGGACAGTCATAAATCCTAAATCAATAACAATGGGGCAGCTTTATGGACAATTCGATCCTGTCTCCCACGAGTGGTCTGATGGCATTCTTGCTGTCAGCTACAGAGCTTTTGCAGTTTCCACAAATGACAACAGGTATAAGGTGTACTTTATTTAATTATTACTTATATAGCAATACATCCTGATATTCGAATTCACTTTGATACGTTTATCGACCTTCCCTCTTATGTCCACATGCATTTAAAAAAATTGTTGATGAGATGTTTCTACTGATATTAATTCTGGGAAGATGGTATGAGGATCAAGGATTTCCCAAGTTGTCTATTTTTAATGTAATAAATTTTCATTAAAACCTTATAAATGGCTGCATGATGAGATTAAAATAGGCAACCCAATCTTAGCTTAAAACTAAGCCCAATAAACTTCTGTATGTTAACAGAAAGTGGTTAATTTTCGACGGTCCAGTAGACGCGATTTGGATCGAAAATTTGAATACCGTATTAGATGATAACAAGAAGCTTTGCCTCATGAGCGGCGAGATCATCCAGCTGGCTCCCACCACTAATCTTGTCTTTGAACCAATGGACCTTGAGGCAGCTTCGCCTGCGACGGTACAAATTTTTAGTTCCTGATGCAATTATATTCTATTATTTTCAATAACTATAATAACGATTTTCCGAGAAAAGGGAACTATATTGCTTTAAACAAATATCACCTTCATTTAGTATTAGCTATGGACACCACTCACGGAAGGGTATCAAGAATACATTCAATGCTCATCATAAAATTTTTTCATGAGAACTGATATTATGAGAAGTCCACGAGAGATTCCTAGAATTACAAATGTCATTACAATTAACTTCTGAATTTCGGTATTATTGGGCGAAAATAACTTTCAATAAAATGATTATATTTGGTTCTTTCAGGTGTCTCGTTGTGGCATGATATACATGGAGCCAAAAGGCCTGGGCTGGAAGTGTCTGATGGAGTCGTGGCTAAATACGCTGCCGGCAACGTTGCACGGATTCAATAGAAACTATATTCGCATCCTCTTTAATCGATTTATGTCGCCTTTGCTTTGGCTTGTTGAGCTTTCTGGACAAGTCAAGGTAATACAATTATTTCATACTACATTATTTACACTAACTAACACCATAATTCTAATGTCATAGCTATTTCTTATTTACCTAAAAATATAGTTTTTTTTTAGTTATTATTATTCTCTGTAACAAAATAATGCATGATTTACCTACTGTTAAAATTTTCAGCAAATGTATGTAACGTCACGTAGTAACTTGGTGAATGCATGTATGATGCTTTTTGATACATTTATGGACGACTTCCTCGACGAGAAATATGTTGAGGGCTTATCAGACCTCGACATTAGAGCTCAACTTGAGGTAATCTTTATCAAATTGTTTTATGAAAAATTAAAAATTGGAAATATTTTTAATATAACTTAAATTAACTTCACATGGTATAAATGTTGACAACGTTTATGTAAAAACCTATTAGTATCATATCGATTTGAAGATGACATCGAACCGTTGTGGAGCCATTTGCAGTGGGTTTATTTGCAGTGTATCTTAAAAATTCAGTTCTCGAGTTCAGTTTTTAAAATTAAAGTAATTTTTTTGTTTATTAAAGTAATCGGTTTTCAGCTTATTTAATATTATGTAAAGAGATCGTATTAGAACAAATTATTATATTTTCAGGGAGTTTTCTTTTTTTCGACTATTTGGTCCATTGGAGCGACTCTGGAAAGCGATGGCCGTCCTAAATTTGATATGCTATTCAGAGGCCTGCTGGAAAAGGAATTTCCTGAAAAGGTTAATTAACTTTCCAATTATTTAAGAATTTTATGACTTCTTCATAATTTTCATTATAGTAGAAAATGTCATCCTTTGTTGATATTCATTGCATATTTTTTTATAGATTTTAGATACCTTGAAATATCCTAAACAAATTTCGAAACCGGATAAGGCGTACATATTCAACTTGCCTAAGGAAGGAACAGTTTATGACTATCGTTTTATTAAAGAGGTAAGGATAATTAATAAATTCTTCAATATTCTAGCTTACTATGAAAAATGTCCTATGGAAATGTGGTTAAAATTAGATAACGTTCTGCATTCGGTTCATGGTGACAATTATTCTCAGGGTAAAGGAAAATGGAAACCGTGGCAAGACGACGTGGTTTCAGCGCCCCCAATTAGTCGCGACACTCCTCCTAATCAGATCCTAGTAACAACGCTGGACAGCGTGCGATACTTGGCTCTCTTCAAATTGTTGGTGACACACCACAAGGCAGTGATGATGGTTGGACCTACCGGCACTGGGAAATCGTCTTACATTATAGTATGTAAAGCTCAATTATTACTGTTACTCAAACAAATAAGAATTAATCCATTAAATCGAACTTACAGATTTTAACTCTCTATTGTCATTCCAAACTGATAAAGGAATAGGAATTGGTTGGCAATGTGTTAAGCGAAAACTGGATATTGTGCCACATTAAACACTTATAAGCAGAACAACCCTAGATTAAGAATATAATTTTATAAAAGATCCCTTTAGGGATCAAGACAAACTTAGAAGATATGTAGATAGATGCATACTCTGACCAATCATGTCTGCTGTTTCGAGGATGAATGTACCTAAATATAATTGTTATCAAAATTGTTGTTATTAATTGCTTTGTAGGATTACCTGGTGAAGAGGGTTGATACAAAAGTGTACAAGGCTTTAATAATGGCATTCTCAGCGCAAACAAATTGCAACCAGACGCAAGACATTATCATGGGTAAATTGGACAAAAGACGAAAAGGTATGGGTATCTATCAACACTACCAATGTACCTGAAATCACTTAAAAATCATTTGGAAACTAATACGTATTTAAAACTCTATGTGCGTTTTTAGGGTTCCATACCAATTTGGTAAAAATGGAACCCTTATGGTGAGACTTTCTCCGTCCGTCCGTCCGTCCGTCCGTCCGTCCGTCCGTCTGTCACACTCGATTATTTCAGTAACTATTCAATCTATCGACCTGAAATTTAGAATAGTTATAGATGATAGTGACGCGACGTTATAGCAATCGTAAAAATTTGAAAATTGATTTTATTTTTATTTAAAAAGGGGGGAAAACCGGGTCGCCAAAGTTTCAAAATGAGATAAAAATATTGAGTGGGGTATCATATGAAAGGGCGTTACTTGTATATTCTAAAACCAATTTTTATTTATTTTTATGCCTGATAGTTTTTGATTTATTGGGCAAACTGTCGAAAAAAATACCGTTCCCCCCCCTTATCTCCGAAGTTTACCATTCGAAAAATCTGAAATAAATATGATCAATAGAAGCTAACGTATATTTTACAGGAAAAATAAAATCAACCCTCTAACTATTATACTTTTTTTGCTAATAACAATAATCCGCCGAAAACAAAGTTAGGTTTGCGGTTTGCCAACAAAAGTACCTATATGTAAATTATACGCGTAAAATCATGAACAAAAGTGATTCTTTTAATGTTTTACTTCTTTTATGGTATGGAACCCTCGGTGCGCGAGTCCGACTCGCACTTGACCGGTTTTTTAAATAGGTACTTAACTTTTTTCTTTCTCAGATTTGTTTATATATCCTTGAACATTCCTTCTTTGAATAAATCCTTCCGTGTTAATAAAACCTTGTATTATTTACTATCTTATTGTATTATTTTCATTGGACTATAACGTTCTTTAGGCGTGTTCGGTCCTCCAATCGGTTGCTATTGTGTGGTGTTTGTGGACGACGTGAGCATGCCGCAAGCAGAGACGTACGGGGCACAGCCTCCCATTGAAGTTCTGCGGCAGGGCATCGATCTCGGCCTGTGGTACGATCGCAAAACTAATGTGGCGATGCATCTGACTGACGTTCAGGTACATCATAAAATTATATTAAACTAGCAAACCCGGCGAACTCTGATTCGCCACCAGATGGCTTCGTTTTATGTATCATTTTTAATTTTTATTTTTTATTTTTCCTGAATTTTCATTGCTATAAACCTCACGGAGCCCGAGACCTTTCCAACGAATGCAAAACCGTGGAAATCGGTTTGTGCGTTCTGGAGTTATAGCGTCAGGAAGGAAAACCCGACTTATTTTTATATAGTAGATGTCTAAGATTTTCATGACCATCGATCCCTTTGGGCACAGTACTGATAAGTAGACTAATGATAAGAAGAGTTTGGGCATAGACCACTTGGTGGTCCAGGTGTGTAAAACCCCTTTGAGTGAGAATATAATGGAGGTCTCCTTTCCTTTTTCGCTTAGTCCCTAAGTGATATTATTGGATTGGAATGAACTTGCAAGAAAGCCAGGGAAGTGAACCTGGGATTAAGGAGACAGATGCGTGAACCACTGGGATCCTTGTTATTTACCCCATGTGTAAATAATTCTTAATGTTCAATATATTTCTTTTAGTTTATGTGTGCTATGGGTAAGCCCACGCCAGGCGCAAAACTCATAACGCCGAGGTTCTCTCGACATTTTTCCTTTTTCTGCATTGACGAGTTCGACGACGAAACACTCAAAGTTATCTTCGGGAGAATTATGTTGTGGCACTTAGATACGAGGTACAAATTTAAAATCAAATACATGAACAACTTTAATTATGATAAGTAAGTACTACGTAGCATGTTTTTTCAGAGGATTCTCAAAAGACTTCGATCCTTGCATAGAAGAATTAGTTTCTGGTACATTGGAAGTGTATAAGCAATGTAGATTAAACTTGTTACCAACACCGTCTAAATCTCATTACACGTTCAACTTGAGAGATTTCTCCAAAGTTATATTGGTATGTAATCCAAAATAATAAATTATAAGGCTTATTCATACGTACAAAGGCATCATAAAATATTAACATTAGTCGAGTTTTCATTATGGTTGAAAATTTATAAGACTTTCATAATAAAGATTAAATTAAAAATCACATTTTTATTATTACTACGTTTTTCCTTCTTATTGTTTTATGGGGACTCCTTATACTGATGATTGGTTAATTCTTTAGGGAGTATTGCTGTCGGTGCCAGAAGTGACACCAGATCTCCAATCCATAAAGCGGCTATGGGTCCACGAATGCCTCCGAGTATTTTCTGACCGATTGACGGAAGACTCAGATCGCCATTGGTTGGTGAACTGCTTGAGAGAGGCAACCCACCTTCACCTTAATGATGAATTTGATAAGCTACTTTCACGACTACACGACGGACCTGATGATAAGGTTTGTTGAAAAAGTGATTAAATCGCTTTAATGCAACCTGCTTTCAACAATTGCAAGTAGGTATAGAATATCGTAACCTTACCTCGTACTTTATCTTTTACATAGGTACTTATGAAATGCAATTTTATGTACCTTTTCAGTAAAAATGTACCTACACCTAATAATTTTCCTCCATTTGAATGGAATGTTTTCCCATAAATAAATAACTTTTTTCCAGATAACGGATCTTCATTTACGAAATCTAATTTATTGTGACTTCGCCAACCCGAAAGCGGATTCACGCTTTTATATGGAGACCACGAATATGGAACATTTGAACTCAACTGTGGAAGCGTATCTCGTCGAGTTCAACAATATGTCCAAAAAACCCATGAACCTCGTGCTTTTTAGGTAATAAACCTTAAATAATATGCATCTACCATTAAAATTAGTTACGTACTAAGCAATCTATTCTCATTTTGATAGCAGCCCTTTGATTAAAAACTCCGTAATAAAATAGCGTAAATATTCGCCGAATCTCTCTAATTATTATCTCTATGCCTTCAGCCTTGGCCTAGCAGCCTACAGCGAATATTCGGATAGACGCGTTAATGTGGCTAGTATATCATTGCAACGCGGTAGTATTTATGTGTAGACGATGTGATATCGGTAAACTGGTGCGCATCAAAAGGATTCGGGGCATCAATATTCACGTGGTTGGCTATACTTCAGTACTTCTTTCATTTTTCGTCCGGCAATGTAGACATGGACACCGTGTTGCGATGTTGTTGGTGGTGGTGTCTTTGGCCGCTACTGTAGCCAAGTCATCAATACTACTAGGTTCGCCTGACATCTTGTAATGCTCCCATAGGTTCGCGATAGAGCACGTGTCGCGCATCTGCCGCGTGCTCACACAGCCGCGCTCGCACGCGCTGCTGGTGGGGTTGGGCGGCTCGGGGCGGCAGTCGCTCACCAGGCTCGCCGCGCACATCAACGAGTATGATCTTTTCCAGGTCACGTGTCACTTACACTTACTTATTCGGTAGTATAGAGAGTTGAATGGAAGATAAATAACTGGACTATCTTTCCACGTTTTTCCTATAACACCTGTAGGAAATACCCGTTGCTCGCGATGTAATTAATGCGGAAATAGGTACTTGTTTCTCGGCAAGCCTGAAGTAATGCTCGTAAGTCGTAAGTGCGACAAAAATCGCAACAAGCGGTGTTTCCCTTTTTTTTGCCTCACGGTCGGCAACTATTTCCTGCAGGTATAGAGGATAGAAATACAAATAAGCTTGAATGGAACTCAGGCCCGGTTAGTTTAAAAATAGCTGACAAGTCACACAACATGGTGCTTCTATAAAGGTTGAAGCAAGCGAGACTTGATATAACGTCAAAATTGTACTTACGTATGTCTAGCAGGGCAAAGCGAGGATTGATAGATTATTTATAATTTGAGCCTTTTAAAGACATACTATGTACATATTGCCCAACTAACCACACGATGTCAATTCTAAGCAAACATAAGTATCCACTCCTCCAGCATAAGTACCCACTCTAACTGACCTGGATCTGCGAATCGTTACATGAGAACAAACTGCTGCTAATGACGATCTAACTAACTCTTACGTACTTATAGTTTATGGCTGCGAACTATATGGCTAAAAACATGTAATATCACGTATTCTTAAAAACGTAAATGTTTGTATGTTCGATCCTCGCTTAGTCAGCGAATTTGTCTTCTGCTTTTGTTTCCTCGTCAATTATCTAGTATGACAGAAGCTTAAATATTGATACTTAGGAATAAAATTCTTGGATTAAATACTCTCCTATATATTTTTTCTTTATGATGAAATTCCTTCTTGTGGTTAATTTGCTAGTCATCTTCGTCGTCGTCTGTTTCAAACTTATATTTCTCTTCAGGTTGAAATGAGTCGTACCTACGGCAAAACTGAATGGCGTGAAGATTTAAAAACTTTGTTGAGAAAATCAAGTACGCCTGACTTGCACATGGTGTTTCTATTTATTGAATCTCAAGTAAGTGTCCGACCGACTGCACACGTTTTGATAAGTTAATATTAAATGTTAACTCATTATTTTTGTGAATAAATAACAATATTTTATTGTGAAACAGATAAAAGAGGAAGGCTTCCTGGAAGATGTTAATAACATGTTGAACTCCGGTGAAGTTCCAAATATTTTTGTTGCTGACGAGAAGGCTGAACTTTGTGAAAAAATGCGGGTGGTAAGTATCGTCTATCAAAAGCAAAATTATGTCATCTGAATCTTACTTTAAAAATCTACTTGATATCATTGTATTATAAGACGTTTCAATCATGTTCATATACCTTTATTATGTTCCTTTTTCCGTGCAGATCGATCGTCAACGAGACAAGTCCCTCCAAACAGACGGAACTCCGACTGCTCTGTACGCGTACTTCGTGTCCATAGTGCGCGACCAGTTGCACATTGTGCTCGCAATGTCACCCGCTGGCACTTCACTGCGCACACGCATCCGCAAGTTTCCCTCCCTCGTCAACTGTTGCACCATCGACTGGTTCCAGGTGAGATGTTCCAGTGAGAGAATTGTTATTGCAGTTTTGTTGCTTATATTTTCAGTGTTCCTTAGTAAGTGTGTTAGTCTATGTAGCAGCTATTCAATACAGTTAGTTAATGGAAATCTGACCGCTCTTATTTTGGATTTAGCGGAACTTCATTACAATTTGATGAAATCAACGCAATATTTAATCTGATTTTTACCAGCAAGCTAGAAACTTCACTTATTATTTTACTTGTATTGATTCCTACTCTTTGGAAGTAATAAATTACCGCTGTATCTATCTTTCACAGGAATGGCCTCCAGATGCTTTGTTGGCTGTCGCAACACGTTTCCTTAAAGACGTTGAACTAACTGAACTAGAACGAGAAACAGCTATCAAGCTGTGCCAAATGTTCCACACCGACACGCAAGATTTAACAAGACAATTCCTGTTAAGACTTAAGAGATATAATTATGTCACGCCTACAGCTTATCTGGAGCTGATTAACATGTTCAAATCGCTATTGAGTAAAAAGAGATTGTGAGTCATTATTTCAATTATGACAGAACGTACAAGTAACCAGATGTTTTTCTCTCCCTATTATAATATGATTTTTTCATCCAATTTGTAGGGAATTAATAACAAGTGAAAAGCGTTACCTTACCGGATTAGATCAACTTGCGATAGCAGCGAAATCTGTAGCTGCGTTACAAGAAGCATTAGAAGTTTTACAACCTAAGCTAGCCGCCGGAGCCGCTGCTGTCGCTGAGACTACCGCTAAAGTGGAAAAAGAAAAAGAAGGCGTAGCTCAAGTTGAAGCTGAAGTACTCGTTGATCAAGCCGCGGCAGAGGAGCAAGTATGTCTGTTACCAATCTGTTACCAATAAAGAAAATAGTTTTGCTAACAATGCGCGTTTTTCAAAAATATTTTTCAATGTAGGCTAAAGAAGCTCAAGCTATTAAAGACGAGTGCGATGCGGATCTAGCAGAAGCTATGCCGATCCTAAATTCTGCGTTAGCGGCACTTGATACTTTGACACCACAGGATATTACTTTCATCAAGACTATGAAAAGCCCTCCCCGAGGTATCAAACTTGTCATGGAGGCTATCTGCATACTAAAGGTATCCACGTCTGATTTCATTAATTGATTCATTTGTCTCATACATTTTAGGACAAATTCAATAGAACTAATAACATTTAATTTTATTTTAATTGCATTCAATGTAAGGATGATCCGGTAAGTATTCACATTAAATCTACCTCTGCCTGCCTATTTATCTACTGTCTAATCAAAAAGCATACAGCAAAAGATATATTTTTGGGCCATTATTTCAACCAAAACTTGTTTACAGGAAATAAAACCTGATAAAATTCCAAATCCATCCGGAGTGGGTACTGTAGAGGACTACTGGGGACCATCTAAAAAGCTGTTAAACGACATAAAGTTTTTGGAGTCGTTACAAAACTACGATAAGGACAATATCCCGCCCCCTGTTATGAAGAAGCTCATGACTACCGTAATGCAGGACGATGGTTTTGTACCCGAAAAGATTAGAGCTGTGTCAGTTGCTGCCGAAGGTACGCCAAAATATTTAACATTTAAGTCGTAGTTTTGATAAAAACAAATTACCAAGTTTTAATTGCAACAATTACAGGTATGTGTAAGTGGGTGATTGCAATGACAAAGTACGACAAAGTGGCTAAAGTAGTAGCACCGAAAAAGCAACGCTTGGCGGCCGCACAGGCCGTTTATGACAAGGCTATGGCTGCACTCGCTGTTAAACAAGCACAGTTGAGAGAGGTAAAAATATAGCATTACTTTAGAGTCAGTGATAGCGTAAAGGTTCTGGGCTGGTAAAAGTTGAACTTTCTGGCTCTATGCAGGTACAATTAAAATTGGGAAAATTAGAAGAAGCGTTATCAGAGCAAAATCGACAGCAAAAACTGCTTGATGACGAGGTAATGGATTGCAGTAACAAACTGAAGCGAGCTGAGATGCTTATTTCTGGCTTAGGAGGCGAAAAGACTAGATGGACACAGATAGCTAAAGCCTTGCGGGAGACTTACAACTCACTAACTGGTTCGTATCGATCAACTCCACGATGAAAGTAAAAGTTAATTAATGTTCTTATAATTTGATGTTATCGAACTGTGCACAAAATTATTTGTTTCCAGGAGATATTCTAATCGCTGCTGGAATCATTGCATATTTAGGACCTTTTACAGCTTCATTTAGAAATGACCAAGTAAGAATATTTTTTATAATTTTTTTAAGGCAAATGTTTGTTGACTTGATTTATTGATACCATTATATTTGCAAAAGGTAAAGAAATGGGCTCACGCATGTCACGATTGTGGAATTGTGTGCACCCTGAACTACAGTTTGATCAAGTCGCTAGGCGAACCTGTCACCATTCAACAATGGAACATTGATGGCTTGCCGGCTGACGATTTCAGCGTTGAGAGTGCAATTATTATAATGTGAGCATTTGGTTTTCATGAACTTTACTTTTATTTCTTCTATCTCATCAAACTGTATTTTGTTCCCTTTTACATATATTATGACAAGTGAAGTTAAGCGTGTTCTGGCGGGAACTTTTTTGTTGCCATTTAATTTATTTTCACATCAATGAAAACATTTTATCATGAAGCTCATTATGTGATCTTCACATTAAGAATATACCTAATTTATTTTAGGACAGCACGTCGTTGGCCTCTAATGATTGATCCACAAGGGCAGGCAAATCGTTGGATTAAGAATATGGAGAAGCCTAACAATTTATGTGTAGTGAGAATGGCTCAAGCTGATTTGGGCCGTGTTTTGGAGAACGCTGTGCAATTTGGACAGCCGGTAACATATCTATCCTAATAGATTATCCTTCTTAATTTATCTTTCTTTTTTTACACGTGTGACAAATGTTTTATAAGGTTCTTCTGGAAAATGTACTTGAGGAGCTCGACCCAATGTTGGAACCATTGCTACAACAACAAACATTCAGACAAGGCGGCGCACTGTGTATTAAGATTGGGGACACCATCGTTGAATACAGCAAAGATTTTAGGTGAGTGCTACGATAATAATTATTAAAGTATTTTATTGCGTCAATATTTAAGCATAGATTTCGGCGCTTTAATTATATAATGATCTTACACAGATTGTACATAAGCACAAAATTGGCAAACCCACATTACCTACCCGAAGTTGGTGTCCGAGTGACATTGGTTAACTTTATGCTGGCTAAAGACGGCTTACAAGCTCAGCTGCTGGCGAGGGTGGTGGCGCGGGAGCGGCCGGACCTGCAGCAAGCTAAGGCGGACTTGACAACGCAGGGGGCGGAGCACCGGCGACTCTTGCAGGACATTGAGAAAAAAATCCTCAATGTTTTGTCGACCTCCGAGCATTTGCTGGAGGATGAGGAGGCCGTTCAGGTGTCTATATTAATATTATGATTACACTAGTTGACCCCGCAAACGTTGTTTTGCCATTAGGGATATAAACAAATAGCTCATGACCTACCGAACATACACAGAAATAACAATCGGTCGAGGAGTTTGGTAACGAAAATTGGCACGAGAATTTCTTATTCTATATTCTATATCATTCTTGCTAACTTTTACGAGTCCTTGTTAAGATTCCACGTGTAACAGTAAGTAAATAGGTAAAAACCACACTTCACTGGTTTCCTCATTCAATTAGAGTTCTTCCGAGAAATGTATATTTTTAGATACTCAACTCTGCCAAAGATACGTCCAATGAGATCAAAGAGAAGCAGGAGGTAGCTATGGTTACCGAGAAGGCGATCGATGTAGCTCGCGACGACTATGTACCAATCGCTGTACATTCAACAAACTTATTTTTCCTTATTGGTAGGTAATAATTTATTTACTTTCTTTTACTAGCTTTTTGCTCTACAAAGAATAATTAAATATTCTAATAATGATTCACCCGATTCAATTATCACACATTTTTAAATAAATATGTAAGCATAGATAAATAATAATATTTACGTAAAATTAAATAAAAGAAATGTTCAAATTCTGGGAAATGGACATTTTAGGCCGGAAAAATTTTCGGGAAAAGTATATTTTTTTGTGGCCATAGATAAATGAAAACATCATTGAATTTGCAATATTACGAATATAATTATTATTATTACTAATAAATATATTTGTACAGCATCATTGGCAAACATTGACCCAATGTACCAGTACTCCCTGGGCTGGTTTGAAGGCCTGTTCACGGCATCTATCGACAACACTGAGAAAGTGGAGGAAATATCTGCGAGGCTCGCTATTCTACGCGCCCATTTTACATACTCCCTTTACGCAAACATCTGTAGGAGTCTTTTCGAGAAGGTAATTTTAGGCAGTTTCTTTTTAATAATTTTTTTTTGAGCTTCTTTCTTATTTAACTAACCTATTATCATCTCTCGATCTACTGGCAAAGAAAACGTGACCAGCACTACGTGACAGCAGCAGCAGTCTTTTCCTTTGTTGGGGGAAAAAATGGAACAATTTTTTATCGTATTGCAATAAAAATATTCTGGTCTGGGGGTGTCCCCAGGAGTGTTCCTTCCCTAATCTTGTTTGATAACGAATGGTGATCAAATACAGATAAACCTGATGTATGTACACGCAGGACAAGCTGGTGTTCTCACTGCTGCTCACCGTGACGATCATGGTGGCGGAGAGTAAGTTGGAGCAAACGGACGTGATGTTCCTGCTGGGGGGCGCGCAGCCGCGACATGTCCCGCCCAACCCCGTCACATTCCTTAGCCCGCAAAATTGGGCTGAACTCAATGGGTATACGTATTTTTTTTAACATAAATGATAAAATACCCGAAATAAGCACACATTTTTTTGAAATAATACCAATGATTGAAAAATCATTACATATACATATAGACATAATTTGGTCAAAATTTCTAGCTCAATACTTAGGAAAAAGCCAAGGGAACCCATACTATTAACATCTATAACAATTCGTGGACGATGGATAAACGTTGTGAAACTGCGGTTATGAAATAGATATGACTAACCCATTTATGTCCAAGATTTTTTTTTATGATCTGAATGAAGTAACTGAATAAAAAAACCACAAGAAGATTGACTGTGAGCTATTGAAATCAAGTTCTAATACGAACCATGAACAAAAAAATATAAACTAACAGTCTGGTGAAAAAAGCGAATTCATAAATATCTCTTTGCCATCCTTTGATTTTAGAATAATAGAAATCAATAAAATTACACATAAGATATAATTAGTATGATTACTTGATTAATCAATCAAACATTACACATTTTCTCACAATCGTTATTTTTCAGTCTCAACGAGATCGAAAAATATCACGGCATCTTAGATCATTTCACGCAAAATATACCACAGTGGGAAGCATATTGTGACACGCCCGATCCTCACAACCAGCCGCTACCCGAGCCTTGGAATAAGAAGCTTAATTCGTTCGAGGTAAAGTTCATTATCGACTAAAGGACTATGTTTTTGTGTTAAAATATAATATTATGTTTAATGTTTATAATATGTACCTTTTGAAATGGGGAAACATGAACGTTTATTTAAATTTTAGAAAATGTTGGTTCTACGTTGTACGCGTCTAGATATGATGGTTCCAGGTGTTCAAAACTACGTAGAAGGTTAGTGCACCTCGTGATTCAGTAAACTAAGCTGGGGATACATTATCGCGGGTAAATTTTAATGCAATGACAAGTAAAATCATCATATTTTTCGGTAAATACGCGATGCACATTCTTAGATTAGCTGAATCTTTCTCCACCTTTACATAGAAACCCTTTGATGCACGTCAGTTTACCGACAGTTCCTCACTCAGTGTATATACTTCATTTCGACCAATTACCCAACCACAGCAAGAATGACACCAATGTTCGCCATATACCGCTAATGTAGTCCAATAATGCGCCCGAAAAGATTTGAACCCGCGTCTTCCAGCTATTGCGGCTAGATGCTCTGCCACTAAGGTTCGGATATTCAAGCCGCCCTGGAGATAATTTGATACATACGAGTATTTTCAGTTCTTAGGCAGTGTCGGACGTGCATATCAGCTCTTGTAGAAGCTTCCTAATTCATATTACACACTGCACATCTTTGTAAACATCTAGCTATAACTTAAATGTGTTCACCGTGCATGGAATTACACACACCTCTCTCAGATACGAGTATTCTGGTGCCTACGATGAGTTCCCGTACAATATAATTAAACTCTGTTTACAGAGCAAATGGGGCGTCCGTTTGTGGAGCCACCGTTGTTTGATTTAGCCTCATCGTACGCGGATTCGCACTGCTGTATACCTCTGTTGTTTGTTCTAACTCCGGGCTCGGATCCTATGGGGACTCTCCTCAAATTTGCTGATGATCAGGTAAGGATTTATGATCAGCCCCACGATAGTGTAATTGAAATGTAATCGGCATTGGTTTCATCGTAATTGGCACAACATTCTATTCTCTTATCCGCCGGCTGAACCTTTTCAGCTTATCAGGAGACAGGCTTTCTTACATTAATCAACTTACATTAATCTGTATTATACTTATTTTTATGAATTAATTTATTTCATTAATTTTTCTGAGCGTAAAAACGCGGTCTCAAAGATTTTACTGCAAATAAATCCTAAAACTTTTTTTGTAGTTACATGTTTCAAAATGCATAAAGATGGCAATAAAATATGACTTTAATGTTGTATAGTACCTAATTAAAAAACATATTTCTGTCGCTTTCATTATTTAGAAAGATAATCAATTTAGGTACCTATAATCTTGAAACATTTCCAGGGCTTCGGATCGTCACGCTTGTTCTCACTGTCACTCGGACAGGGACAAGGCCCCATAGCCGTCAAGTTGATAGATGAAGGCATCCGAAGTGGCACGTGGGTCGTTTTGCAAAACTGCCACTTAGCTAAAAGCTGGATGCCGATGTTAGAAAAGGTAGGTCTTCATTATAGCAGTGATTAACTTGATAACTAATAACTTGATTCTTCTATTCTTTAGATTTGTGAGAGCCTCACACCTGATTCAACACATCCTGACTTTAGACTGTGGTTAACGTCATACCCGGCTGATCATTTCCCGGTGTACGTTCTACAAAACGGTGTCAAAATGACAAACGAACCGCCTCAAGGTAAGTTTGAAATATTCTGATTCAAAAAACCGACGAGATGGGAATGGAATATTGGTTTCCCAAATGCACATGCCAATAGGTTTAATTTTAATTTATTTATTTGACAAAGACGTGCTGATTAAACTTACGTGCTAATATTAATTTCTTCTTTTCTTTTTATACATGACGTCTACGTATTTAGGTCTACGGGCGAACATAGCGCGTTCGTACCAAAGTGATCCTATAAACGACATGGAGTGGTTTGAAGGGAACAAACAGTCGGAAGTGTTTAAGAAGCTGCTCTTCGCGCTGTGCTTCTTCCACGCCGTGGTGCAGGAGCGGCGGCAATTCGGCCCGCTCGGGTGGAACATCCGCTACGAGTTCAACGAGACGGACCTGCGGATCAGCGTCACTCAGCTCTACATGTTCCTCAATGAATACGAAGTAAGCGTTGTTATTTGTGTTCTCGCTGTGTTTCCTCCACGCCGTGGTGCAGGAGCGGCGGCAATTCGGGCGGCCTGCTCGAGTGGAACATCCGCTACGAGTTCAACGAGACGGACCTGCGAATCAGCGTCACTCAGCTCTACATGTTCCTCAATGAATACGAGGTACTTAAGCGTTGTTATTTGTGTTCTCGCTGTGTTGCCTCCACGCCGTGGTGCAGGGGCGGCGGCAATTCGGGCGGCCCGCTCGGGTGGAATATCCGCTACGAGTTCAACGAGACAGACTTGCAAATCAGCGTTACTCAGCTCTACATGTTCCTCAATGAATACGAAGTAAGCGTTGTTATTTGTGTTTTCGCTGTGTTTTCTCCACGCCGTGGTGCAGGAGCGGCGGCAATTCGGCCCGCTCGGGTGGAACATCCGCTACGAGTTCAACGAGACGGACCTCCGGATCAGCGTCACTCAGCTCTACATGTTCCTCAATGAATACGAAGTAAGCGTTGTTATTTGTGTTTTCGCTGTGTTTCCTCCACGCCGTGGTGCAGGAGCGGCGGAAATTCGGGCGGCCTGCTCGGGTGGAACATCCGCTACGAGTTCAACGAGACGGACCTGCGCAACAGCGTCACTCAGCTCTACATGTTCCTCAATGAATACGAAGTAAGCGTTGTTATTTGTGTTCTCGCTGTGTTTCCTCCACGCCGTGGTGCAGGAGCGGCGGCAATTCGGGCCGCCCGCTCGGGTAGAATATCCGCTACGAGTTCAACGAGACAGACTTGCGAATCAGCGTTACTCAGCTCTACATGTTCCTCAATGAATACGAAGTAAGCGTTGTTATTTGTGTTCTCCCTGTGTTTCCTCCACGCCGTGGTGCAGGAGCGGCGGCAATTCGGCCCGCTCGGGTGGCACATCCGCTACGAGTTCAACGAGACGGCCCTGCGGATCAGCGTTACTCAGCTCTACATGTTCCTCAATGAATACGAAGTAAGAGTTGTTACTTGTGTTCGCGCTGTTTCCTCCACGCCGTGGTGCAGGAGCGGCGGCAGTTCGGCCCGCTCGGGTGGCACATCCGCTACGAGTTCAACGAGACGGACCTGCGGATCAGCGTTACTCAGCTCTACATGTTCCTCAATGAATACGAAGTAAGAGTTGTTATTTGTGTTCTTGCTGTATTTCCTCCACGCCGTGGTTCAGGAGCGGCGGCAGTTCGACCCGCTCGGGTGGAACATCCGCTACGAGTTCAACGAGACGGACCTGCGGATCAGCGTCACTCAGCTCTACATGTTCCTCAATGAATACGAAGTAAGAGTTGTTACTTGTGTTCGCGCTGTTTCCTCCACGCCGTGGTGCAGGAGCGGCGGCAGTTCGGCCCGCTCGCGTGGAACATCGGCTAAGAGTTCAACGGGACGGACCTGTGACCAGCGTCACTCAGCTCTACATGTTCTTCAATGAATTCGAAGTAAGAGTTAATATTTGTGTTATGAGTAGTTTTCAGTACTACCCCTTTTAAAATGTTTCCCATAAAAATGGTAGCGCTAATTGCAGTATTTTTATTGTAGTCTATTATAGTTAAGAGAATTTTAGAAACCCTTTGGAAGAGCATAATGTCTGGATTTTTTTCGACTAGGACGTACAATTCGTGGCGCTCCGCTACCTCACCGGCGAGTGCAACTACGGCGGGCGCGTCACCGACGACTGGGACCGGCGCTGCCTCAACACCATCCTCTACAAGTTCTACAACCCGCGCGCCATCACAGAAGACAAATACCCTCTCGACCCCTCCGGTAATTTAACACGGTCTTTTAAACTTACATATTTTCAATCCTCGATCATCATCTCTACGTACATCTTATATTTTCCCAGCTTTCCACTCTTCATTGATATAGTTGTCCGGTGATGTTCAAAGTAACATATCTATGCGTAAATACCATATATTATAGTCATTCAGTTTCACGCATGATTTGATTGTTGATTGATCAGATACCACAAAGTTGTGCAGATTGGAAATCATGCATGAAAAAGACTCGAACAAATTAATTCTAGTTTAAAAGTAAAACCTTTGCAAGGCATCAAAAATTCAGTTATAACTGATAAATTTTGCATGTCTTGAAAAAAAGGTTTATAATAATAATGCGTTATTGTCTGTATAGGAACATACTATATCCCGACGCTACGAGAGCACATGGACTTCATAACATTCGCGCGGTCTCTGCCCGTGGCGACCCCGCCCAGCGTGTTCGGCTTCCACCCCAACGCTGACATCACCAAGCACTTCCGCGAAGCCGAGGAGCTGCTCAACACCGCGATACTTACGCAGGTGATTTATGATCTAGATAGTATTTAATAGAATACCAACAAACGTGTGATGCTCAACGCCAAATCGAGTTTCTTTTTTGGTTGAGCATTGCGTTATAGATGGCCGCCAGTGCTATTCGAAGGTTTTTTTTTAGTCCCAATGAAACTGACTCGGAAAGACTTACTTTTCGTATGTATATGAGGTTATTTAAATATCTACTAGACAGTAATTATTATTTATCTGAGGTTATCCATATTCAATTGATCGTAAAGTTCAGTCTTTCATTTCTAAAACTTTAGTATCATTTGATATGCGAAATATAATAATATCTATTGAAGTAGACTTAGATATTATGCTTGTAATACTATGTAGGTACCTACAAGTAGTGCCTAGTACAACTTTCTTTTGAAGTATAATTTTATTAAATCACAGATTTTAATTAAATCATGGTTTTCTGTTTCATTCATCCATCTTCGTCGGACTGAAGGATCGCACAGTAAGCAAAACTTTGGAAATAATTTCGTTATTGTTCCCGGTCTTTGTACAATTTAGTAATCATTTTGTATTTTATTATTCCCAAAAGGATCGTTTCAAACAATATTTGGTGAGTACTAAATTAATTTTTCTGAAAATAATTCGTTTTGTATTCAGTGAAGCTTAATTCTTTTGCACGAATAAGCATATTAATCACTGAGTGTACAGTTTTGCGTTTTATATATTTTATAAATTATACGCTTTAGTGCTTTCGTTTATTCTTAAGTTTAAATAATATTCAGAATGCTACGTAATGTTGATATATTATATTGTATGTACGTATGCAGCTTGCCAATATGTAATTGTATACTTAATTGGATGTAACTGCGATCGCTCGTTCCGTACATCCATGTATCATTATTAAGAATGACATACCGAAGATCTCTGTCATTCGCATACAAAGTTTATTCCATATATTTGTGGAATGAGATACTCGTATCGACGATCGTAGATATTACCAATAAATTGGTATAGCTAAGGCCGCTTACCCACGCATAACGCTGAATCTGAAAGTGATGATTATAGTCTAAGGTGGAGCGCGCTGTCCTGGGAAATGCCTATTCACTCTTGATTTGAATATGATCAAGTTGTAGGTGGTGGGAAAGACAGTGTATGGGAAGGTACTCCAAACCTTTGCAGGAACGAGAAGTCTTACCACTTCGCACGTGTATTTGAAGAGGTGTAAGCCTTTACGATGTCTTGCGGCTCTTTGGTAAAAAGGTGTCGGGGGAACCTACTCGTAGTTTATAACGACTTTGTGTTGTGTATCGTCACGTCAGGACACAATGGCCGCCGGAGCAGCGGGGGCGACCCCGGAGGAGCAGGCGATGGCGATCGCAGAGGACGTGCTGGCGCGGTTGCCCAGCAAGGTCCTGCGCGGCCCCTCACACGAGGGCGACGTCAAGCCGGCCGACATGACGCCCATGTCTATCGTGGTCATACAGGAGGCGGCCCGCTACGAGCGGCTCGTCAGCGTGGTGCGGACCAGCTCGAGGGCTGTTATTGGAGCTGTTCAAGGTCCAGATATTTTTTATACATATTACTATCCTACGCTTCCCAGCTGGTTACAACAAATTGTTGTCCCCATGTCGATAGCTTTAATAGTTTCTAAAATAATCGAGTGTGACAGATGGATGAAATTTCACTAGCATAGCAGCATAGGCTTTTCGGAGAGTCAACACACACGATCCTGCGCCTTCACCCGCCCGCTACCAGTGACCCTTTTCAGGACGTCGTTTTCTTACCTACCTGTACCTGTCTCCACTCCAGAAAACGTCTGCCCCAAAGGCCGTTGACTCTGCGACAGATATGGTTATATCCACCCACGGGCACTTATGCCCGCTAATCGCTGGGCTATGCCATTACATTGGTTCTTCTACGGATATCCTGGTTACGGATTCTATCCCTAATAGAAACACCCAACATAGCCCTCTCCATAGCACGCTGAGCGACATTGAACTTGAGAACGAGGCCTCACGGATTGACCTGAAGAAACTGTAAGAGTTCCGTTGTTGAACCTACAATTATTTAACGTAGGTAACCAGTCGTTCGCGCTCAAAGTAAATAATTTGTAAAGCTTCAAACTCCTGGAAAGCGTATTGACGTCAATGTTTTCGCTGACGAAACAGTTTATATTTTTAGGTTGACGTCTCCGAGATTGCCGAATCATAAATTTGAAAGCGTCACATGGTGTCGACACTTCGATATTGGCCGTGATTGCGTTCGCTTTGTTGGGGGAAATGATTTCGTAATTGCAAACTTACTTTATAAATATACCATACCTACTCAGTTACGAGTAAGTTTTACTTAAGAAGCTATTTTTATTCAAGTCCATTTCTGAGGTGATAAAGAGCCTGCGGAACGCTACCCGCCTTTTGCATTTCTCCTTTCTTCCTTCCTTTTTTTGTTCTTATGAAAAAAGGAAATCAGACAAACCCTAAATAAATTAGAAACTAACGAAAATATTATTTTCATAAGCATGAACACAATCCGGAGACTTGGTCAAAAATATTTGTTGCGATTATATTTTAGATTTTAGATTATGGTACCGGATAAGCTTCTTTACGGTAGGCTTACCTGGGTGAGTCTCAACTATTCTAGGCACACACCTCAGCTTGCCTGTTTAGTCATAATAGAAGTCTGCGCTGTCACATGATCTATTATATTTTGCGGTCGTACCTATATATGCCACATACATTTATTTAATTTAGATCCATATATAACGTAGGTACCAAAAGCAATCTCAGAAATGGAGGAGGAATAATGCACATAGGCAGGTCGAAGTGTTTGACCAGAGCCAAGAAGTACAACTACAATTACTAGTCCAATTTGTCAGGCGTGAGCGTCCTCAACGATATAACGGAGGAGGTGCTGACGAGCATGGTGCGCGGGCGCATCCCCGCGCTGTGGGCTGGCAAGAGCTACCCGTCGCTCAAGCCGCTCGCCGCCTACTTCACAGACCTGCTCGCGCGACTTGAGTTTCTGCAGGTAACAACCACGTGAGGGGTAGATGACCATTCATGAAACAAAAATTCCATGCGGCTGTATGTGTCTTAAAAAATTTAAAAGCATATAAATTCACCAGCACTGTTCTTGTTATTAATTTGTCATTAGTGCAAGGGAATATCTTACTTAAGAGGGAGTTTCGTTGCCCAATAACTCCGACTCTGAGGTCTTAGGATGACGAGCGTGCACTACGTTCATCATCGTCGTACGATATTGCAAACCCAAGTTCTGGGATGCAGCGCTTTGAATCTGGCATGAGCAGGCCAGATGCGAAGCGCTGCGTCAAAACTGCGCTGGGAAATTTTTAGATACAGTAACCCTAATTCTTTTGGCCTCAGAATTGGCACCAGTACGGACCGCCGGTGGTGTTCTGGCTCTCAGGCTTCTACTTCCCACAAGCCTTCCTCACGGCGACGCAGCAGAGCTACGCGCGCAAGTACAAGATACCCATCGATCAGCTCGCGTTTCACTACGAGGTAAGGTGCTATTGTTATGTTATTGGAAACTCACAGACTGAAAACGATATCTTTAATTAATCCCCATTTTTTACCCACTATAGTAGTTAAGTAGTAGGTACTAATTGACTGCAATCTAACCTGAGAGTAAGGCAAGATGCAGCCGCATAATTATTAAAGGTGTTTTATTAAAATTAATTATTAAAAATTTGCCAAAGGTGCCAAGTAATTTAGCGATAAATAAATAATCAGATAGGCCAAGGCCTCCTTCTAGATGAGACCATAGCCAATTTAGAAATTATAGATTAAGAGAAGTTTAATACTTAAGAGACCTAAAGTCTCACTCATTTTACGGGTAACTACTTACTGGGCACAGGTACATATCTAGCACAGGCAGGAGCGGGGTGCCATGCTCAACAAACTTTCAACATACAACAACTACAACTGCAAAATACAACTTCGCTATAAAGTAAAAGAAATCCTTGTGTTGGTGATGTAGGTGCAGCGTTCGAAGAAGCTGGAGACACCGCCGGAGGAGGGTGTGTACATCCACGGACTGTTTATGGAGGGCGCGCGCTGGAACATGGACGCCTACGTGGTCGACGAATCCATCCCCAAAGTACTGTACGACGAGTTCCCACCGGTCTGTACTCCAAGTTACAACCCAGTTGTCATCCATGTAACTCCCTTGCTCCATTCTTATTCTCTACTCACACTCATTTTAATATGACATTATCTATTAAGACATTGCCGCCAAGGCCTGAGAACAATTTGTAAACATTAGCGTTTTTGAAGTGCTTCTGAGACATTATTTACCGGGTGATAGAAGTTTTTCTTTTAATCCATCGG
This sequence comes from Coenonympha glycerion, assembly GCA_963855885.1. Taxonomy (NCBI): domain Eukaryota; kingdom Metazoa; phylum Arthropoda; class Insecta; order Lepidoptera; family Nymphalidae; genus Coenonympha; species Coenonympha glycerion. The sequence goes on from OY979629.1 coordinate 6,003,498, forward strand.
ATTAATACCGCCGCCACCAAAACATTGCTGCATCGGCTTGCAGGGCACTAAAGCCGTCGAAATCACAGGGCATAATAATACTATCTCAGGATGACAAAAGTAGTTCAGTGTGTCTTAGACATTGCAATGCGAAGTTCACTGCATCTAACATTATCAGGCGTAGCGCTCGGATGTCCTGCTCGTCTCATCATTCATATTTCATTGCTATAAAAAATATCTTATCTTGCTTTTACCTTCTACTTTGGGATCCAATGTGAAGAGCTCTTCTGAGGCTATTGTTGGTGAATATTCTGACTTGTTGAGTCAATGCGTACTTAAGACGCTTTGGAATATTAAGCACCTATTAGATCTTAGGCAGTGGTCTGAGAGACGCGTTAGGTCGCCTCCGGCGTTACGTTAGTACGTAATGTACAAGAGTGGTCTATCTGACACTCCTGACGCGGCATTTGTTGTTCTGAGATTCCCATACCTAGTAGCATTCATAGGAGGCGTACAGCGTCACGCCGGACGCGACCTACGACGTCCGCCTTATGTACATACGTGGTACACATATAGAATTGTTCTTTAGTATACTCGTATTTAGGTGTGGCTGATACCGCTGAAACGCGAAGACATCCCCACGGACGTGTTCTACAACTGCCCGCTGTACAAGACGGGCGACCGGCGCGGCGTGCTCTCCACCACGGGCCACTCCACCAACTACATCCTGTTCATGCGCCTGCCCACCGCGCAGCCGCCGGACCACTGGATCATGCGGGGCGTGGCTCTGTTGACGCAGCTGCCCTTCTGAATGGAAATTTCGGAATCACCCAAAGATTTATTGGGGTAATACGGGTTGGATCAACACTTTTTTATATCCTATCACCATCCATCCTATCCTCTAATCTACATGATGCTGCAGACTCGATCCAATCTGCAGTTCATCCATATACACAGTATTTTTTATATAACCCTGTATACCATCCACGATCAAATTAAACTGTCCAATCAACATTCCCATGGCATCATCAGCAGATAAAACCAGCCATACACCATCCTTCTTATGACTTATCATACGGCGTACCCGTATGTTGGCGTGGATTGACATGACAATTATAGTACACCTAATAATCGTCATATCAATTAAATAGGTTCTTTTGGAGCTCTTATTCATGGATTAATTTTTGTTTACTTCCCCCATTCCATTATTTTCCAAATCTGCGGGATGCATAATAATAAATCTATCGAAAAAAAATGTTCTTGTATCAATTTGCACCAATTAGTCGTCGATTAGAACATAAAAACGGTAAATAAAACTAGAACAAATTTTTAAATAGGGATTTAGAACATATCCTAAAGATTTTTTTTTAAACTTAACCTTTTTTATTAGGGTTCCATACCAATTTGGTAAAAATGGAACCCTTATCGTGAGACTTTCTCCATCCGTCCGCCCGTCCGTCTGTCACACTCGATTATTTCAGTAACTATCAAAGCTATTGACTTGAGAAATTTGGAATAGTTTTAGGTAATAGTGACCCAACGCCATTGCCATCATAAAATATTTGAAATTGTTTTAATTTTTATTTAAAAAGGGGGGAAAACCAGGACTTCGAATTTTTAAAATGAGATAACAATATTGAGTGGGGTATCAAGGCAATATGAAAGGGCGTTACTTGTGTATTCTAAAACCGATTTTTATTTATTTTTATGCCCGATAGTTTTTGATTTATTGAGCAAGCTGTCGAAAAATACCGTCCCCCCCCCCCCTTATCTCCGAAGTTTATTGATCAAAAAATCTGAAATAATTATAATCAATAGAAATTTATGTATATTTTACAGGAAAAATAAAATCAACTCCCTAACTTTTATACTTTTTTGATAATTACAATAAACCACCAAAAACAAAGTTAGGTTTGCGGTTCGCCAACAAAAGTACCTACATGTAAAAATACTCGTAAATTCATGAACAAAAGTGATTATTTGAATGTTTTACTTCTTTTATAGTATGGAACCCTCGGTGCGCGAGTCCGACTCGCACTTGGCCGGTTTTTTTAGCTTATAGAGCATTCATAAAAGTCATTTCATGAACATTATAAAGGTACTATAAAAATTCTTAAATGTAAATCTGGAAATATAAAATACAAAAAATAGTACACAGAGGAATAGTAGGAACGTGTCCGTTATCCAGCTTTAAATTTATTTAGAATGCGACAGAGATTTTGTTTGCTTCGAACATTTAACGTTCTCGGAATACAGAATGAGATGGAATACTTTTTAAAATTATTATAAGCGTTTTAAGCTTATCCAAGCTATCCACGTATGGCTGTAATCCACGTTAGATTACAGTTAAAACCTCATTACCAAGTTTAATCATACACTGACATAGGGCCTACCTACAATAATATGTACCTACTCGTATGTCACCAGCTCCTGGTTCGCCCAGGTGATTCCGTATAAATTAAAAAATCTTTCCATATCTCTTATTAACGGCGTAAACGGTCGTTTTAAGCGAGTTTTAGTATAAAGAACAATGGTGCGGGCCCATACATTGGTTTTGCTAATGCAACATGAAAGCGACTATAAATGAAAAAATATTTTTTTGATTGGGTCCGCAAGCCTGAACTCAATGCTAAAAGATTTTTCTAACAAAAAAGTGGAGAAAAATTAATATTTATTTTCAAAATATTGTAATTGAGTATTATAACAACAGCGACCTCCGCCATGAACCATCAGAGAACATAGACAATACACTATATCCTCTTTGATAAATACTTGTCACTTGTTCGAGAATTTGTCAAGAATTTGTCACTGTTGACAGTTATAGCCATGTAGCTGTCGGATAGTGTTGCGAGATGCCGGAATTAAAAAAAACTCCAATCGACTTAAAGAAAAATCTAATAGAGTTCAAATAAATAAATAATGAATTACAAGGGTATTTCGGAAACGCTAAACTACCAAGACAAAATGCTCTATGCTCAAAATAATCGATTGTAATAGATTTCAGTAATAATAATAATTAATAGGTGTACTTTTCTGTCAAATAATCATAAATCTGCAAACAGTTTATTTAAGTGTGACTGGCTCACACGGAAAAATAATATTCAGTTTTACTCCAACGCAGTGGAAAACCCTAAAGTAATTTAATCTTTTTATATAATTCGAGTAAATTAATTGCAAAAAAAGGAACAATGGAAATTGATACAGTTATTGTCGTGTATTCTACATTAGTACCTGAAAATAGGATTTTCTTCAGTAGCTGTTACATGTTGTTCTCGTACAAAAGTGGACCGATCGTCAAAAAGATGGAGTATAAGAGTGGAAAAGTTTGGCATCCGGCAACACTAGCTGTCAGGAATGTGGAAACGGAACCTATCAGTAATCAATTGAATTTCTTTAAATATTTTATTTTTTGACCCGTCCTTTACAATAACTGGTGATACCTTGAAAAAATTCAGTTATTTACTAGAATCGTCTTGTAATAAATGTTACATCTAGACGCTAAACTTCATTTGTGTACATTTATGCCACTGTTCTTTAAATACGAATCAAAATCCCGCAGCGGGATTTAAACCCGCGTCCCCGTAAGAGCGGTAATGGGTGCTCTTACCGCTGAGCGATACGGGCCATATCCCTTCGCGATGAAATTAAGATTCGTATGTTAAGTTCTTAGGCAGAACTGGCGCCATCTATTGGGAAACATTGCAGTTTCAAACTAATTTTTCGAAGGCCCATCATTACAAATGGAGCAATCCTCGAACGAGAAACGACTTTTAGTAACCTGCAGTTTAAAACCTATAAAGACAAATGTAGTCGCTTAGAAGAAGTAACAGGATTAGATAACATTTTCTCGATAGAAAGTTCTCCCAAAAGTCACTCGAAATTCTTTATTTTTCTAATTTTTATCGACAACTACATTGGATATAATTGAATTTTTGTTTTAATCTATCAGTAATTATAATATCCAAAACTTCTACAAACGGATTTTTGAGAACTGACTTAGTTTTTTAGTAATTAGGTAATCGTCGTTTTTCTGTTGTATTTATTCTTCGACAACGCTGCATGTTGCAACCCACCAACGTATTGGTGTGAGTGAGAAGGACAAAAAGAAACTCAATGTATAAAATTTCAGAATCAGTGAACGAATGATTGCATGCTTTTCTTATCATAGATTAGATTTATGATTATGAATCAAGTTCGCCTTTTATATGTTTTTAGTACTTTATTTCAATGCCTCTTTAAATTAATCTAAATATTCATACATTTTTATTAACATTTTTTATTTATTCGTATCAAAAGCTTCTGAAATAAAAAGGAAATTCTGCTACGAAATTACGTCGCCTCTGAAAGTACTAATTACGTTTTTGCCCCGGGTCGAGTTAATTAAAATGAAATTTTGTTTTGTCTTTGTTGTAGCTTCTTATCTCGCCAACAAAGGACTAACCAACAAAATGCATTTCTCTCTTCCAGGTACCTAATGAAGAAAGCAATGAGTGATATCATAATAAATAGCCATTAATTAGTTTTTAATGTTTTGTCGAACTCTAAAAAGTATGTGGCAAAATTAAAATAATGCTGTTATGATTACTGTTTTACACTTGAATACTTAGCTTTTAATTTACTTGTGTTTTCAGGAATGAATATTAAATTAATAGAATTTAAGTTTCATTATTAATTATGAAGTACTCACTCATATCGTTTTTTTGTTAATAATAATATAAATCAGTATCCAAAAGGAGAGCTCTAAACAACCCATATAAATTCGAAATTAGGTCTATACATTCGGATTTACTTGAAAGAACAAAACGTGTAGAAAAACGAAAAAAGAGTAAAACGTTTACGCACGTGGCGAACAAATATCTCAACGTACTACTTACTAGCGCGTTCTGTTTCAGTCACTTTCGGCCAGTATCATAAACTATGTAGGCTAATAGGCAATAGCCGTGGAAGATTTCACCAGGCTCGTAGCTCGCCGTAGCGAGGGGTCAATGTCATGGTGGGAACAGGGGGATACTCGTGTTCCGCCATCGACCCATCGGGATCCACAAATTGCCAGTCTGGCGACTATTACGGGCGCAGCGACTCGGAATTAAAGCATATTACACTGCCCTGTCATTTAACATGAAAAAGCTCGCATACCAGATACGGCATGTATTAAATAAGCGAGTAGTGGGCTGATGCGCGGGGTGGGGGTGGCGGTGGGGGCATAGTACGGGAGGCACTCGGTCTGGCGCGGCGTCGCCCCGGTAACGCGAGATATTGATCTGCGCGCTCTCCCGCGCAGCATCCCGCGCCCGCGCCCCGCGCAACGCCGCCTCCCCAGCGCCCTTGATCTGCTCGACCGCCGCCCTCGCAGCGCCACCCCACGCGAATACTTATTACACTTTGCACTGCATACTTCACGTAATTCAATGAAGAAATTTCTCTTGTAGCACATATTGATGTTGGTACTACTTTACCTTTTCAAATTACTAATTAGTTTCACGCTGACTTGGGTTCGGGTACACGTGTGGAGAAACGAGAAACGAAGTATTTTTGTCGCAAGACTTAGGTAGGTATTACATTTTCTAACATATTATAACGTGTAACGTGTTTTAATCATTGATGCTATTTTAATTTTTATGTGAAATAGAAAAAAAAAATTTGTGTATAGACTGTACACACCTACTCGTAAACTCCGTTTGGCTACCACTGTTATATTTTTTGATAAAATAAAAGTATATCAAAGTTTATTGATTAGTAGAGACAGCATAAATTAATGCACTATTTTCGTCGTTCTTTAATACTCGTAGAAAACGTTGGGTCGTTAATATTGCATTTGTTAGTGCTATTCTCAAACAGGGATACATTTTATCGAGTTGGGGGTGGAAACACCCCAATAGCTACTATAACTACCCACTACAGTTGACACTTGGTCCAATAATTCAGGTCGAGCCGAGACGACTCGCTTGATGCTATTATCGCCTGAGGTCTATTATATTCCATTGAACAAAGCTACAGGGGAAATAATTAAGCCGGCTACCTACTCGTAGCTGCGGTGGTGACTTTAATCACCATAAGCATTAATTGGTTCAACTGTAACTATACCTTTACAGGTAAACTTTATAAAGTTTACACTTAACAGATACTTGTTTGCAAAGTTGCATTTGAAAGGTTTTTTTTATTTCTTAGCACTCGTCAAGCAAACATTGTTGCAGTGTTTCGTGTGGTGTGAAATACTGAAGGTAGCGAATCATTTTCATTAAACATAATAACGAGTATGGTGTGTCCTCTCGTAAGTGATGCTAGATACTAAAGAAACTTAGATAGGTCTACTCTATACTTCTCATTCAACGTAAATTGTTAGCGCATTTTCATCGGTTCCATTGATTAAACCACCATAACAAGTTAGACACACAATTATATTTTATATCGTTTGTTGCTCTTGTTATAGGTATTCCAATCCACGAAGACGCCACTCTATCAAAATCGCTTGTTTCATGGAGTTTGACAGAGTGGGGCCTGTCATAGTGGATTGAAATATCTATACTGCTGCAGTTAGTAGTAGCAATATTAGAAAAATATATAATTTCCAACGTAACAGGTATCATACAAATACTTTGGGCAGAAAATATACTACTTTCTGCCTATAAGAACTTGGGTCTGCAGTCGTATACAGAAAGGATCTTTTACGTCGTATAAAATATAATGTTCGCAATAACTCTTCCGTGAAGGCGACAAATGTTCGAGGGATGAGGAGAAACTGACGTCATTAAAAATATAGTGGGTAACTTTGCGCAACGCTCGTCCAGTCGTCTCAATTCCATTTCGTTATGTCTTTAAGTATTGGGATCTTCATAAAACGTGTTCATAAGTACCTGCTCCATAGAAATCGAAAGTTAAAAGTCTATTGGAAGTTAAAAATCGTTCCAAGTGCAAGTCAGCTCGCGTAAAAAAGGTCCCTATTAGTCATAGGTCATAGACATTATGGTTAGGAAAGTACATAGCCCTTAAAAACCCGAATTGTAGGGTTACGTACCAATATTATAAATGTATACAAATTGTAAAGAGTTAAAAACGGGACCCTATTACTAAGACTATGCCGTCTTATTAATAAGTTAAGTTATTCTTATGGTTTTACTTTATCTGCAGTAGTAAGACACGCACTTGGCTGGTTTTATTTCTCATCAAAAAATACATAATATACACAATCAACGCTTAATATGCATACCAGAATATAATATACCAGAATATATAATATACCAGAAGGGCCGGAAGCCTACATTTAAATCAGGGCAAAGCATTACCATTAGGCGAGGGCTGAACTAGCTGAGTTTTCCGCGATACCTACTTCAATTTTTCAAGCCGCGAGCAAACCACTGGAAAAAAGCGAAAAATAAAGTAAACAACGTGCGCTATCTCTCGCTACGAGGATTTAATTAAAATGAAGCGCTAACGTCCGGCCGAACGCTTGCGACTCGCTGCGTACGATTTCTATCTATTTACTACCGTATAGATAAGTACGAATACGAATACAAACACAGTTCCAACCCTCATAATTAAATTATAGACAGTCAAATGATTGCAGTCAGATTTGAGTTAATTTGTATTTAATTTCTTCAAAGGCTGTCCTCATGGATGAATGAGTTTTCAGCTTCAGTAGCTCTTGTTCATTTTTTTTTATACCGTATATTATTTGTTGTTTCCATATTTAAGTATGAACCTTTTTTTCTTCAGTTCAATTTTATTATGAGATAAAAATAATATGAGTCCTTGAGTTAAATAAGAAGAAAATACCCTAGTCGGTAGTCCTTACTGCTACCTACAAACTACTATGTAATCAAGACACGTGGCAGCGTGTCAAGCCAAGTTCAAGCAAAGGAACTGGCTAGCTAGCGCCAAGAGTAAGTTTACACGAACCACTTGGTGCCACTTTTGACCCTTCTATAACTCAAAACCTATTTAATGTAAACACATAAAACTACGTGTGTTTATTATATCCATAAGATCATATAGAAGCCCAATTTTCATGAAGCTAGCTCAAACGGTTATAAAGATATGAAGGTCAAAAAGTCGTAAAAATTCATACTGACTGACATATAGTACAAAAACCTAACCTACTTCCAGATGACCTAGAAGGATGAAATTTGGAATCCAGCTCGGTAACTGTGTGTAAGCGTAGGAAAAAATCAAAAAATAAAGAAAAGTCAAAAAATAAGGGGTGTTCCCATACAAACTGACATATTATAGTACCTAAATCTAACCTATACTTCCAGATGACCTAGAAAGATGAAATTTGAAATTCAGCTTGGTAGGTGTGTGTAAGCGTAGGAAAAAATTAGAAAATAAAAAAAAGTCAAAAAATAAGGGGTGTCCCCATACAAACTAACATATAGTACAAAAACCTAACCTACTTCCAGATGACCTAGAAGGATGAAATTTGGAATCCAGCTAGGTAATTGTGTGTAAGCCTAGGAAAAAATCAAAAAATAAAGAAAAGTCAAAAAATAAGAGGTGTCCCCATACAAACTGTCATATAGTACCTAAACCTAACCTACTTCCAGATGACCTAGAAAGATGAAATTTGAAATCCAGCTCGGTAACTGTGTGTAAGCGCAGGAAAAAATCAAAAAATAAAGAAAAGTCAAAAATAAGGGGTGTTCCCATACAAACTGAAATATAGTACCTAAATCTAACCTATACTTCCAGATGACCTAGAAAGATGAAATTTGAAATCCAGCTTGGTAATTGTGTGTAAGCGTAGGAAAAAATCAGAAAATAAAAAAAAGTCAAAAAATAAGGGGTGTCCCCATACAAACTAACATATAGTACAAAAACCTAACCTACTTCCAGATGACCTGGAAGGATGAAATTTGGAATCCAGCTCGGTAACTGTGTGTAAGCGTAGGAAAAAATCAAAATATAAAGAAAAGTAAAAAAATAAGGGGTGTTCCCATACAAACTGAAATATAGTACCTAAATCTAACCTATGCTTCCAGATGACCTAGAAAGATGAAATTTGAAATCCAGCTTGGTAATTGTGTGTAAGCGTAGGAAAAAATCAGAAAATAAAAAAAGGGTAAAAAAATAAGGGGTTTCCCCATACAAACTAACATAAAGTACAAAAACCTAACCTACTTCCAGATGACCTAGAAGGATGAAATTTGGAATCCAGCTAGGTAATTGTGTGTAAGCCTAGGAAAAAATCAAAAAATAAAGAAAAGTCAAAAAATAAGAGGTGTCCCCATACAAACTGTCATATAGTACCTAAACCTAACCTACTTCCAGATGACCTAGAAAGATGAAATTTGAAATCCAGCACGGTAACTGTGTGTAAGCGTAGGAAAAAATCAAAAAATAAAGAAAAGTTAAAAAATAAGGGATGTTCCCATACAAACTGAAATATAGTACCTTAATCTAACCTACTTCCAGATGACCTAGAAGGATAAACTTTGAAATCCAGCTCGGTAACTGTGTGTAAGCGTAGGAAAAAAACAAAAAATAAAGAAAAATCAAAAAATAAAGAAAAATCAAAAAATAAGGGGTGTCCCCATACAAACTGACATATAGTACCTAAATCTAACATACTTGCAGATGACCTAGAAAGATGAAATTTGAAATCCAGCTTGGTAATTGTGTGTAAACGTAGGAAAAAAATCAGAAGATAAAAAAAAGTCAAAAAATAAGGGGTGTCCCCATACAAACTGACATATAGTACCTAAATCTAACCTACTTCCAGATGACCTAGAAAGATGAAATTTGGAATCCAGCTCGTTAATTGTGTGTAAAGTTAGGAAAAAATCAAAAAATAAAAAAGTCAAAAAAATAAAAAATAAGCGGTGTCCTCATACAAAAAACTTGTAATACGCGCTAAAAAACCAGGTTCTTCGTGCCTTAACCAATAATAGTATAAAAGTGAAGTACATATATATGAGATTTGAATGAATAAATAAATACTTTATACAACTCGTTCGCTATAAGTTTGCCGCTGTCAACTGTCACGCGTTTAGCGTTGTCTCAGCCACTCATTTCTAGTTCCAGTAAGAAAACGCTATACTGACATCATTTGACAGCAGCAAACTTATGTTGTAGTAGCTGACCCGGCGAACTTTGTTCCGTCTAACAGTTGATTCTTTAATTTGGACATTGCAACATTAGGTACTTTATTTTTCTATTTTATTGATTATCACTATTATCTCTAACATTCAAGACAGTGTAGAAAATAGTATAAAAAAGAAAACCACGCAGCGGAAACGCAAGAAAAAGCTTTAAACTCAATACCTGCCTAGTTTTCTTTACAAAAAGTAATGATATCCCAGTTTTTATCTGAATTAAAATGTTGTATAACTTTATAAAATGACTGATGTAATGAAAACTGGCCAAGTCAAATCTTACCTATTTTAAGATCTCACATTTTTGAATAACAGCAATTGTTATAGGTATCCAATAAAGCAAAGAAATAGAGTTTAATAATTGTTCATATTGTTTTTTTGTTCCTATAAATACAAATTTCGATTTTACATAGAACTTGGCACTCATTTTGATCTCCATTCTTTTTGCGGCTCTCGAACTTGGCTCTCCTTTTTTACATTTATGTTTTTGGTGGGATAATTCTCTTCTAAAAGTTGCAGACTTTAATTTCTTACACATAATAAAGAGAGTAAGAGTAGTTCACTACTCATATAATGTTAAAATCTTCGTTTGCATAGACCCACTTGGCACGAAGGGTTTAGCCCGTATGATCCGATAAAAGCTTACGCTTAGGAGCGACATATTTAAACGCTCTATTTTAGGTGTTCCATAAACCATTTAAAACCTGGGGCCTTATTCTGTATCGTTCACTTAGTTAGTTAGTAACCCTAACTGGGTTATTAACTAAGAAAACGAAGGCAAAAATCCTATTTTTGCACAAATTACCAACCTAGGTCGGTATGGTATCATAATAGAATACCATGCTAGTTGCTATCTTGTACAAAAAGAATACAAAAATAGGATTTTTGCCTCCGTTTTCTTAGTTAATAACCCAGTTTGGGTTACTAACTAACTAAGTGAACGATACAGAATAAGGCCCCTGATGTCGCTGGACTGGTTACTAAAATTTATTCCTAAACATGATCTGAAATAAATCTCTCTTTTAACATATCGTAGTAAAGAATTATATTATGCAGTATGTTGATAGTAGGGAAGAAACCGTACATTATGTGGATTAAACGAATATGATATATATTTTCTCGATATTTTTATAATATTTTGTTAGTGCGATTTAACCGCGTGATGAACCATCTCAATTTGCACAAAATGTTCGGTATATAAGAAGTCAAAAAATAACACTAATCAGACTAACAATGTGAGAGACAACATACGTTATAGGAAAAATCAAAAAAGTCTTCAAAATTTTACAAATTTAGCGCTGCTAAAGTTTTTTATATAATAAAGTAAATTGCTGTTTAACGGGAGAGTTTAAATATTAAAAGTCCGAAATGGTACAAAGTGAACCGGCACATCTTCCTTAATGAGTTTGAAAAACAAAATGCTATTGGAGGCCTTTGTTATTATACATACAAAGGCCTCCGTTTTTTTGGTCTAAAATAGACCGTATAGTAAATTGGTATCTTGACTGTGCCTTGTATCCTTGTAAAGTACCTCTTCACTTCAATCATTTATATTACAAAACCAATGACGAAATACGCTACGATCAAAACCGACTCGAAATAAATCTTCATGTACGAGTAGGTGGCTTTATTTAGGTAGACCACGATTCCTAATTGGCATACTCGTTACAGAGATAAAGCAGCAAAAGTTCCTACACAAGAGTAATTTTTTCTTTTGCTTCTTATTTGTATTTCTACTCACATGTATTTTATGGAATATAGCCTACAACATAACTTTCGGATTTATATGGATAACAAAGTGATTTTTTTTATATTTGGTGTTCGGAGCACTTAAACCAAAAAAAATCGTAAAACACAAAAAAAATCTTATTTAATAATATCCATTTCGTCCTTGATGTTTCACATATAGAAAGAAGCCCCCAGCAACCCCATGTCATCGGAACACCTACAAATGTATTCATTATCCGAGCCAGGTTTTGATATAATGCGTATTCATCATAGCTAACGTGTGAATCATTATTTAATTGAAGGCGCGCAGGGCGGGGCGATCGATCGTCTCGCGTCACCATGGCAACGCTCTCCCCGCGCCGCCACCCGATTCATTTGTAATCATTTGTTTCACAGCCTTCGAATAATGGCCTCGTCAAATCAAGAGAATATGATAAATCATCTCAGACGTGGAACAGACACCTGCTGCAATATGACATATATATAGTAACCGAAGCCATGCGATCAGATACTTAGACAAGATTATTATTTTAAATTAAACCTTACAAGACTGTGTTAGATGCTATTCTGTTGATGTGAAAAAAAGAAGCTATATTCTTTCCTCGAGTACAAATAAAATACGGTAGGTTACTCAAGTATTCAGTATCCATACCAGCCAGTATTTATATTTATTAATAATAGTAGCCAGTATTCAGAGATTCAAATGATTTATTTCATTTAGGCTCATTTTACAAGCACTTATGAATAGTCATGAAATACTTATACACCTAGCTATTAAATAGTGATAACTATTTAACAACTTTAACTTTGGTGTAAAAAATGCAATAAAACAAAAGTATGTTCTACAATAATTAAGTACAAAAAACTTCGCGATACTATATTATGTCCAACTATTATCGTTATGTTAATAAAAGTTAAAAATATAAAGAAAAATCATTCCAGTGTCCACCCGTGCGAAGCCAGGACAGGCCGTTAGTATTAAATACTTCCATGTCTCGTTCACTTTTCCCAGCCTTTGTAGAAAAAAACATTTTTCTCCTTGAGTAGAATGGACAGAAAACCTAACTGAATTTGAATTGTCTTTTACGTTACTATTTCTATACATACGGTTTATTTATCTAAGACGCTTTGTTTCTCAAGATTATTAGGGGGATTACTACACAAGAGATCGTGTGCAGAATGTGTGGAGGGAATGTCTGAAGCAACCGCCGTACGTAGCCGCGCGCTACGTCGTAGCACGGAAATATTTCAGCGTTCCAGGAGGTTCCTTTACCGAGATGCCTTGAAATGAGACTTGCCTACATAATACACCTTCGGTAGGTAATTTGCAACCGAGAAAGATACTTATATCATAACTGACTCGCTGACTAGGCAAATGTTGCTTAGCCATTTAGGATGTGAAAAATAGCTTACGATTTTTTTCAAACCTTTCGATCTTGACAAAAAAATTCATAAGAATCGGTCGAGCAGTTTTAGCCGAGTTTGGTTACAAACACTGTGACATGAGAGTTTTATATATTAGAGAAAGATAGATTTAAATTTTACAGAAATTATAAAAATAATCCAAAGGCTCTCAGGCACTACTAAAAGTCTCGTACAGAATAAAGCATTGTTTACTGTTTCAAAAGGCACATCTAAATAATATAAAGCAATAATGTTTTAATAGATGAGTTGGCGTATGGTAATTTATGAAGGAACTTTTTCTTAGAAAAACACCCCAGAAAATTTTACAAAAAACATTTCGTTAATCTTAATAAGAAAATAAAATAAGAGTAGGTATTTGCCAAATTAATGGAATCCATTTAGTACACTGACATCAAAACAAACAAAGATCAGAAGAGGAATTCTCAAGTACCTGCCTCTTGCAGAAGTTATCGTTCCAGCGATGAGCTGAGGGCCTGAGGTTTCGCGAGTCCTTTCAACTTTAACTCATCAATGGCATAAATTTTTAAATTCCTTATTTCAACGCTTATCATGAACAATAATTTCATAACAAGAAAGCCTAACAAAACGTAAGAAATTATTCGATGAAAAAGAAATTGAATTTTTCAATTTATAATTACATGTTTTTTATAAATTGATACATACAAACTTTTAAAATTTTTGTAAGAAAATAATAGAGTAGGTTGCTTTTTTATTTTTTGTTTTCAAAATGTTGATATAAGTATTAACCTAGCACTACATTCTACTACGCAGTAATGCGAAGTATTTTTACTGCGAACATAAAAAATGAAAAAAATCGTGAAAGTGATCTGTGAAATGGTTAACATTGCGCGATGAGATACATTTTGAATGAATGAATTTTATGGAAAGTTGCATCGTTACCGCATCCTAACCTACTATAAACAAATAAACGCGGAATATCGGTGGAATTAACTATTCCACGTTTATTTGTAATGTGGTAAGAGGTTAAATAGGGTCGAAAGTAATCAGTTACATAGCCGCGTTCAGCTTGTACGGCCAATAATAATTTCTTATAATCTACAAATAAATGACATAAAACGACGACGATATCTAATTAAAATTCGCATCGCACAAAATGTAAATTTGAAATAAACGTAAAAAAGCTTTGACCGATTGTGGAGGCGAGACCGGGTGAGTGTTCAGTTTTCTCAAATAATTTTAATAGAAGTCCTTTTGGAGCAGCGTGGGCGAAGGTCCGCGCGCGAGGGGTGGGGTCAGCACCCGGGGGGCAGGGGGTGGCTGCAAAATGAGATTTCCTTTGAGCTCGGCAAGCGGTGACCGCCGCCAGCTTTACTCGAATCGTGTCCCTCATACATCATGCGACACACTCTTGTACATTATATAATATTACGATTTGTTGGGAGTGTTATATCATACCCATAACTTGTACGAGTTGTACGCTTCATAGTATTTTGTATTTATTCAAAATGTTATTTGAATAAACGCTTCTATACAAACTTAACTCCTATCCTTTATGGGCCCTTTATTCTTAGCGATTCTGCAGTCGGCGTCGGAGGTCGTGGGTTCAATTCCCACACCTAGAAAATATTTGTGTGATGAGCATGAATGTTTTCCAGTGTTCGTATGTGTTTTCGATATATAGTATTTATGTATAAATGTATATTAAATATTACTTATATTAATATCATGAATATTTATCAGTTATCTAGTAACACAAACTGGCTATATTATTTTTATATTTATTTATTTATTCTGAGAAAATTACTTAATTAGGCAATGATTATTTATGAAGTGAAAATCTAGATTTAGTTTTTATGGATATGAATCCGATATGTCTACTTATATAATGCACAAATTCGTACAGAGGCATTCTAGATATAGGTACAATCGCCGGAGGCAATCGAGTTTACCTCCCGCAGAACAAGTATTAGATAAAATACGGTAGATAATATCGATACAGAGGTATAATACTGAGAATATGCTAACAATATTCCTATAATAAACATTAACACTACGACCGGACGCTGTATATCGCCGATTCCGGCCTAGTCCAGCCTTACACAAAGCCTCATTAATGTCTACCCGTTCTCCACTCCAAACTATCGAGCCATAAGGGTTTCCTTCATCTACTTATGACAGCACCTGTTTGGAAGTCGACAGCTGTTGCATAAGCGTCGTTGTACACTACAGTCGTGACAAACAGAACTGACGTACCTGCCACAAGCGATACGATGCTACGCCGTAGCGTTGTTTCGTAGTGCTTTCGTAGCTTTGTAGGCTAACCTTACAGGATTTTTTTGTATCACTGAGATGCGGCTGTCCATAGATGGCGCTGGCTGTAAATGTATGGAGCAATTCGGTTTGTTTGTGCGAAGCGAGTCGACTCGAAATTTGTATCTACAAAAGTGTAACCCTACTGCTATCGGGCAAGATTGTGTAGAAACAAATATTTTTTTCTAACCAAGTTAGGAATGAAAAAGTTTAGACGTGAGTAACTACTGCATCTTTAGCCATAATATGGCATTTTGCGATGGAGCGAGATTCAAAAAAATTCACGTGACTTCGCGCATTCGTATATATTTTTTTGAGTTTCGTTCAAAAGCGAATCTTAAGAAACGCATGAATGGGCTAGATCTACTGGTAAGCTGCGAAAAATTCACTTGGGTTCCGTAAGCTTTATAAAATGCATTGTAACCCAGTTACAAAATAAAATACCTAATGAGAAGAATTCAATATACGAGTAGATGTTCGTTTTCTGTTACTCACCGTATAGCAAAACTGAAATCGAGATTTGAATCAAAATTTATTCAATAACTTTTGCTAATACTTGATTTTGGTCGTTACGTAGTGGGCAGATACCCTAAGTATCTGCATCAGAAGGGAGCACTCAATCACGCCGGACGTCCGTCAACTTTTGTATGCGGCCACCGTTCGCCGCTGGCTGTTTGACATCCCTCGTATCAGTGAAAGCCTCCCAGCGCTCGAGCCCCGACCCCGGGCGGATAGCTACTAATTTTGAAACGTAACATGAATAACGTACGCGAATAATTTTGACAAAAAGTAGGCATGTATAGAGCGAATTTGATTCAGGTATGTAATATGCCTTTCATTTTGAAATCCTACGTGGTTCAACACTCTATTCGTTATTACTATTATTTATTAATATAAAACCAGCCAAGTGTGAGTTGGACTCGCACACGAAGGGTTCTGTACCATCTAAACTCTTATAAAATTGTCGTGCCAATATTGGTTACCAAATGTCTCCGTAACGGCTCAACCGATTGTTATGAAATTTTCTATGTATGTTCGGTAGGTCTAAGAGCTGGTCGTAAGCTATTTTTTATATAGGGATATAAACAATAGCTATAATGGCAAAACAAAGTTTGCGTGGCTAGTTAACACAGCTAGTCACAATTTGAACTCGCCATCGAAACAGAAGTCACTATCATCAAGCCAGTCCCAATCCTCTCAGAGTGGTTTGAAACTTACATTAAGTTTCTCCCAAATAGAGTGCAGTGGTAAATGCTCTTCAAGCACTTGTTCAATGTTGAGTCTTCAATTCATTATTCACTACTTACAGTATCAGTATGGAACTTGTCTTGTATGTGTTCCTGTAAAAGCTCGAAATATGGTTAAACCCAGGTTTTATTACTGAACCTTAGTCAGGATAGAGCGATATGAATTGGTTAATGCAAAGGTTTATTAAAAAATACTATTCATTGTGTCCTAAAAGAAAGAAAGAAGAAAGAAAGAAGAAAGAAAGAAGAAAGAAAGAAGAAAGAAAGAATAAAGAAAGAAAGTCTTTGAAGTAGAGATGGTGACGGTGTGTTAGAGTGTGGAAATATTAATAGTGGTATTATTTAATAGTGGTATAGGTTCGATGATCACAGAATTATTACCACCATTCGGATTATTAGAACCATTAAGAGCTGTTATTAAACTCTTATGTTGTTTTTTGTGGAAAATGTGGTTCCATTTTTAAATTACAGACATTAGTAGGTATATTATACGACCACTAAACCACGATAGAAATGGATTTTCATACATGGGTCTTGAGTCACCGAATGGCCAGTACAGCAAATAAGATTTATCTCGAAGAGGTTTGTCCAGATAGTGCACAAATTTCCAAGCATGTTTGAGAAAAATATATTTATTATTATATACCAGCTACCTTACTATACGTCTGGTGAGTTGTTTAAAAAGTTGTTTCCCCTGGCAAAAGCTTAACTAGAAGAGTTAGCGGTTTCTGGTGGGGCGCGGAGCACGTTTCGTATTAGTTTCCTGCTACGTGTCGCCCGACACCCGGTCTCTTGCCGAACTTTATGAAACACAGGAGTTCTTGAGCCGCTTTAGTGTTGCATCTACGAATCTATACCCATAATAACTATTTAATAAAACATAGAGAATAGAGCAGCGGGGCGACCGTCGCCTAATGTTTTTCGGGCAACCGAGTTCAAAACTCACATTGCTTTTATGCTTTTTTCTGTTTTATGAATATTTATTTTTTAAAGTATAAATATATTTTAAAAATATAATTAAATATTCTGTGAACATTTCAACCGTCCTATACTTTTCCAAAAAAAAACACGTTTGTTGTATGGAAACAAATATTGTCGTTATAGCGGCTACAGTAATGCATCATCCCTGAAAATTTCAAGTCTGTAGCTATTACGCTTGAAGATACAGAAGGATATACAGCCTGGCGACAGACGGACGGTAGTAAGGACGGACAGCGAAGTCTTAGTAATAGGGTCCCGTTTTTACCCTTTGCGTACGGAACCCTAAAAACTGATAATTTCTTAACAATTATTTTAAAACTTTATTGCATCTAGAAAAAAAATACATACTCGTAAAAAGGTAAAAAAACATACTTAATAAAAAAAGTCTACAAAAAGATACCCGTGTTTTGATGAGCCAAAAAAATAATTTACCTGAAACAAAAGCTTTCTAGCCCGAGCAGAACGGTGAACCCCTCTACCTTTAATAAAGTTATGAGAAATTCAATTTAACGACCAATTTCGTGAAATATTATTGAAACAATTTTACGGAATCTTTTAACTTAATTGAATACTTCCCGGGACAATAGTATCGAGAGCCCAAAGGAAATTCCTCTCTTCCAATTTTATTCGCAGTTCAATAGTCATCCAATATTTTACTGATATGTATCTCAGGAAGAAAACTTGTTGCTGGAAGCTTATATTATAGTAGTTCATCTTTTCTGGTTATGTAGACATTGGTGTCGATTCTGTTGGCGTTTCTCTAAACTAAAAATCGTTAAAATTAGAGTTAGAGAGGTGTGCTATTCAGAAGACACACTAAATGACAGATCTAACTTAAAATTTAGTTTGACAGCTCCAAGTTATTCAATTTAGATTTTAGAGAGCAAAAGCTATTCTGTTGTACGCGCTAACTTTCTAAGTTTAGAAAAGTCAACCTAAAATTCTTTAAATTAAGAGAGGACCTCAGGAGGTGCCGACTAAATTTAACTCGTCAGTCGTTAAGTCGAAAATCACGGATTTGTTATTTAATATTGCAAGAAATATTTTTAATATGATTGAAATTTAATATTACTTAGTGAGAAAATTAGAAAAAAACTAGTAATTTTATTTATTAATTTTTAGTTACTGGTGTGATAACCTCAAAATCATAAATTTAAAAATTTAATTCGTCTCAAAAGTTCCTCTTGCTTTTTGTTTGTTCTTTTCCTAATGTTATTCATCTATTATTCTTCTTAAGTAGTTTTTAAATCTTTACTATTATTTTCTAATGATAAATACAGTCCGATAAGGCTCTCTTGGCACTTGAATGACGGTGTCGCTGTTTCATAACAAAAGCAGCCAGAAAATAAAAACTGCTCAATTTTACTTCAATTTTAGTTAACATTAAGCAATAACAACACAACACATAATAGCTATATATACCGACAGAGTTCCGATTTTGGCCACGCACCAGAATAGCCTTGTCGCACTGTACGTGAAATACCCAACTGACAATTGACAAAATGACAACCGTGATATGAGTATAGACAAGGTATAGACAATTAATCAAAGATAATAGGCGTAATTCACGTGATGAACTAAACAAAATATAAATTTTCGACACTTTGTAAGGTGATTAGACTATTACTTTTGTATTTTGAGTAACTTATTTTGATATTTTTAGCTCAAATTATTTTAAAAATTAATAGGAAAAATAAAAAACAACATTTGTAGAGTCTCTTTATCATAAATGGCAACACTACACTAATCACGTGTAACTAAATTTAAACGTTAGTTTAGCGAGCCTTTTAGAGATTCTTAATTTAGTTGAAGCTGCCAAGCGAATGTCACTTAGAGATACAGACACCTAAATTAAAATATTTTAGTTTAGTTTAGGTTTAGAGATTTTGCACAACAGAATCGACACCATTGTTTTGGTTTTGAAACTTGAGATAAATTTAGTTTGGTTACTATTTATATTTAATGAAGATACATATTTAATTTGAGAGGTGACTAACTGTTTGCCCCTCAAATTAAAAGCACGCAAAATATTGCTGTTATGACAAGTTTTGTAACGTGGAGAACTTGAAATGCATTCGAGTTAATATTTGTTTCTATTTCTTTTTTCAAGTATGACGAGACAAATTTGATGGTTATTTGATGTTGAGTGGTACGACAGAACAAACTTAAATGCAGTGCACCTCAGGACTTTGCATTGCAATATCATATGATACTACTGCACTGTTCTCGCTATCCTGAGGCATCAGGGTCTGGTCTCATTATCACCAGTAGTTTCTCACTCATCATCACCAGTGTTCTCCAAACCGAAACAGAGAATTACTTTTTCATGGCAGAATATCTGACACTGTATCATTTACGCGAATGATCCAGAATAAGTCCTACCACATTTTAGTTAATTCCATAACAAAAGGGTGATTTTAGATTTAAAGTACAGATATACAGGCTCATAAAAAGTATGCTATTAGAGCATGTTCAAAATGATTTGCTTGCCAAAAAGCACGCTCATAACTGGCAGAAACTTCGTACACATGCTAGTTAGTAGCAATTGCTCGAAACAAGCATACCTTCGTGCTACTATGTAGTATGTTTGTCTGTACCTTTAAGTACACTTGAAACTGCCAAAGTACCTAAATCTTTTATTGACTGTACCAGTACATACTGATGACGTACTTATAAAACGGTATCCTCCTTAAAATACATTCAGCGAAGTCGGTATGCTAATACGATGTAGATACACACGTACCTACTTTCAGTTTCAGGGCTGATATTTACACAAGTTTGGCAATAAAAGCTCATGAATAGGGAAGATACGTCGGGCGGAGAGACAACGCCTTTGTGTGGCGATCCCTGCGAGCTGCGCCGCGGGCACTTCGCTCGTGCTGAGGCATAATTGTGCCACTTGCCAATATTTGTACCCACTCGAATATTCCACTCACGAGGGATTCAAATTAAACGTGCTTCATTAAAAAAGATAAGGGTTTGTCAGAGTATGTGACTTGCCCATGCCGTCTGTATAGGGACGGTTTTTGGGGCACCGGTGCTGGAAAACTGTCAGACCACCTGTCTGTCAGTGCACCAAGCAATCTGCCACAAAGGGTCATATCATTATAATATTCCACTAAATGCTTAAATTATTGTTTATCTCCGGTCTTAGACGCCATAGTCCAAGTATAGATATAGATAGAATATTGGACAAAGGGCTCCTACAATGATTTCCAGCCCATACGATCCTGTGCCACGGTCGGATGTCTGCAAACGATGAGCTTTAACCTGTGTGGGATCGCTATTCCAGCACTTTAGGTCCCCAACTTCAGACGGCCCTACGAGCTATGTGCTATTCGGAGACTCTGGTTTATCTACATATCTCCTTATTTCTGATTTGATCACGAAGAAGTACTCCAAGCATAGCTCTCTCCATTGTCCTCCAAGTGACTCTAAGCCTTCTTATAAGGCATATAGTCAACGACCATGTCTCGGATCTATATTATTATGTCATCACATGTAGATTGTACAATAGTTCATGTAGATAAGGGCTGTTTTTACTCAGTTTGACACAATAAAACTGAATGTACAATTTCAGTCTTTCCTTACCATTGAAGCAAGCGATATTTAATTGCTCCAAACGCACTACATATTACAACTACCCTTGATTTGCTGGTACTGTGGCGAGGCCGGTGAGCGGCTGGTTGGCGTTTGACGTCGTTCGCGGCTGGCCGCGCTCGTTACATGCACCGCTGGGGACAGCCTAACTAGCTAGTGTGCCCATCCTTGTCTGCCATCCCCTTGACACTGACCATTGATATCACTCCGTACATACAAAAACATGATGTCAGAATAAATGAGCAAAATATAGTATAATATGTTATCATTTATCTATATGTTTAAAAAAGAACATATTGTACGTCCTCTATTAAAATATCGAGTGCACGAAATGTGGGAAAAAGTTCGAAAAGCTTAAATTAAAATGAACTGCGTTTATGACCTATCATTGCGACTATTATACTTTAATGAAACTAAGGAATCATAACTCTGAAGAGATCTGAAGAGACCAACATTTTAAGAGACACCTAAGACCTTAAGTGACAGTTGTTGTAACTGAAAACTGTCACCTATAGGCTTAGGCGTTCCTTAAAGTGTTAGTGAAAACGAGCATAAGAATTTATAGCTCTATGGCTTTATAACTCTAAGGAATTAATTAGTAAGAGGTATGAAGGTTCAGCACTTTCAGCAGAACTGAAAAACATACGTAGTTACGACCCGAGCCAAGCAGGTAATAGAGTAATTCATAAGTATAGACAGATATAAACGTACGTTGGACCCCCTGTCGCAACCGGCGCGTCGTGTGGCAAACATCTTTTATGCTCGTAACATACTCCACGCCGTAAAGAGATTCTCTGCAAAGCTAAATTAAATGGACGCGCTCTCGTCTGTCTCGAATTTTAGAATAAACACTTTTAAAGAGGGAGGATTTATAAGCCGATTATTAACAGACGTCGGCTTTGTCTTAGTGGATGAGATTTTATAAATGAGAAGCGCCGGGACATTTTCTTTGAAAAGAATTTCATTTCATTTTTTATATCAACATTCGCGAGAGATGCATGAATAATAAATTATAGTATTTTCTACTAAATATTATTCATTTGAAATTATTTGCTTTGAAAATTAAATGTTGAGATTATTTTAAAATCCTTAGAAGTCTGTTACCAGCAATATGCTTAATTAATATGTGAAGATAGACGCGTAGTGTTTGGTTTCGCTCATGCAAGACACATTCTTAATAAGAAATATATAGCACTAAGCAATTTGCAATTTATATGACTGAATGGCATAGCGGTAGCGATCCTGCCGTCCGCATCGCAGGTCGCAAGTCCAACCAGTCCAACAATTGGAAAATGTTTATTCATTATTAAAGAAAGTAAATCCTTTAAAGGATTAGCTACTCGTATGAAGTGCAACTGCTGACGTAGCACATTGAGAAAATATCTTAATTTTAGCCCTTCGATAGATTTTATCATATCATGAAAAGAGGAGCGTAAAGAGGTTTAGTTTTAATTTTCGTTTTCATGTGTAGGTTTTGAAGGTATCATTTGTTTACATCGAGACTGAGAATAGGTAAGTACCGAGTGGATGAGGGGGGGTAGTACAAGGTAGTTTTTGCTCTTATTCGCCTCCATCCATATTAAATTCCAAGTGTCGCTATAGCGACGAGCTCGTCCGGGCTCGCGCCGCCCTGGAAGCCAGCACGCTCCACTAATTCACCTGTCTCCCACGCACACAGCCGCGCCACCTCCACACACCCGCGTCACACGCTGCTATGCGCTCGCAAAACAACCTCCCGAGCATCATCGCAGCGTATAAAGAACCCTATCACGTATCGCATGAGTCGTTTTTGAATAAAACCTAGATTTCCATCCGGAACGAGCTAACCGCGGCCCGGGCATCGGTTCTGGGTATGCTCGTTACACGCGGTCGCAACCGACTCGGTAAAGCGAGTACATCGGAAGCGGGGCAGTCACCTTAGAGAACGTTTCAGCTCCCGGGCATGAAATTTTAACCCGTTTTTGCCCTTTCGTTTAACTGCACTTCGCGTTCGCAACGTGGAAACTCAATTCGAATGACTTCACGTGTCGCCGCGCTTTCGTAGCGGAAACTTCTCGTACAGGTTGTGGAAACTGAAAAGCTTCCCGTGCGGCGAGCGGCGTGCCGTGAATATATGTATGTTATCGCGAAATGTTCAGATGATCGATTTTAAATACTGGCTCGGTGCCGAGTTTTCTCTCCTTGCCTTCATATTTGCTTCCTTATTTTACCTACATGTACCCTGGTAATGTTAAAACAATTTTCAAAAGGTTATTAAAATTTCTTAGTTAACAATGTCTGAAATATATTATGATTTTCTTACATTGTCAGTCTGGCCTGGCTTGATTGAGCTTTAATTAATCACCGAAAAATAAAACGTGCAAGATCAAGATTCAGCAACAAAATACCATAATTTTCAACATAAGGTGGTCCAGTCCGGCCAAGGTAGCTCGCGAAATTCATAATTTAAAGTTACTTTTTCGCAAATGAGTATTTTGAACAAAGTTATTACTAAAAACATGTAGTTTCATATTTTTTTTGCTCGCAAAACTAATTGCCAAAAGCCTACAATGTTATAATTAAACTAATAT
Source organism: Coenonympha glycerion (assembly GCA_963855885.1). Lineage (NCBI taxonomy): Eukaryota > Metazoa > Arthropoda > Insecta > Lepidoptera > Nymphalidae > Coenonympha > Coenonympha glycerion. Next base: position 6,027,387 of record OY979629.1, read on the forward strand.
TTTCAAAAAACTAATAAAGTTCGAATTTTCGCGGCTAGATGTTCGGTTCCTATCCACCTTAAAAAAATTAAACTGCAGTTGATAATTCGATTTGCTTTAGCACTAGGTTCACATTCTATAGAAAGATACTCGTAGCTATGTACCAAATGAAAATCAACTTTGTATTATTTTAAAACTGAACTCATAAAAATTAATATAACCGTGGTATTAAAACGCTTTTTTCTTAGGTAAGCCAACACTGCCTTTAAAAAAACACTATTTATTGTTTTTAGGTAATAGAAGTATGACGTGTTAACTAAAGGAAAAATCTTTGTAGTCGATACGTCAATAGACAAAACTACAGAATGTGTATGCGTAACTGTCCGGTAACTATTCGGTATTCAGCCGGCGCTTACGCCATCGGCCTATTGAGGATTCAGGAGGTAAGCCATGAATTAAATATATAAGGCATCCCAATTGTGTAGGCTTTGAAAAAGGTAGCAGTTGGAACTTAGCCAGAGCTAATAGGAACTGTGCCGCTTACATAAAATATTAGTCACATGTCTTGTAATACATACCCTCAGAAATATACTTCTTCTGTATAATTTGATCGAGTGGAGCCTGATCTTTGATTAATGATTGAAAAGCGTGATTGACTTTTAAAAGCATTGCAGCTTAGTTCTAACTAACGCTAACTTAACACAACTTTTTTAAATGTACACACACACAAATACACAGTTTTCTGTATGTGTGTGTCTATATTTTTGTAACTACTTCACGCCGGAACTACTGAACCAATCACGGGTTTATGTAACGGATTATTTTTTTATTATTTCATTATAATATATTATGAGGATTAACTTATTAAAAGATGGCTTAAATATTTCAGACATATACTTAGGTGAAACTGTCAAAATCGAGCCCTTAAAAATGTAACACCGTTCTAGTTTCGAGCCAACCTCATTACTGATTCGAGTGGCAGTTTAAAAATGCAGCAAGGGCTCGTCATTTTTATCTCGTGCAGAGGTAAGCTTTCATCAGCGCTGCGTCACCCGCCCCGCTATCCACCGCACCGCATTTAAAATTCCCTCGTGTTATGCTCGTAGCAAAATCTCGCTTCACCCTTGACTTCATTGCTACAATTACTCCATTCCCAGTTAATGTGATTAATATCGTATGCAGTTTAGGCTCTAAAAATGGTTGCACAAGTTCAATGGTTACGCAACTACGATAAGTAGAGTAAGGCCCTTCGCACACAGCTCGTAAGCGTAAGAGTATCGTTATGATGCTACGCTGTATAACAATTTGAAAACTACGCCTCCTACGATGCGCTGCAACACCGCTTCGAACATGTTAGAAAATGTGCGTGCTCGTAATACTCTCGTCGTACGCGAGGATTACGCTACGTTTGCGTGCCGTGTTCGATTCTGAGTTGAGGTAATCAAATATATCAACAGCCTAGCGGTGACTTACCTGATGCTGAGTGACGTTATAGCCGAAGATGTTATCACACTTGGAGGGAGTAAATACCCCTAGCAGTTTCTAGACAGTATCGCGCCGGAACGATTAATCGCTTGGCGTTTCATCTTTGCTGGTAAGGTGGTGACCAGCCACGGCTTGTGAAGTCAGCCAACCTCAATCATTGGGGCCCAATGTAGTGGACTATGGTCACACCATTCTCATACCTTCATCACTTTTACATTGAAAGGAGAACCGTGCCCAGTAGAGCAAGGCACGTAACCACGAAAAGTATATACAATTCGCGTAGCGCGAGTGTATACGCACGAGTAGGTATATCATTAGAAATGAACTAACTAACAAAAACAATGTACTCTCAACCTTCAGTTCAAATAACTTTACTAAAATTCTTATTTTACCTCAGTATAATTTAAAGTCGTTGGAGGTCGTTCATTTACTTAAGTACGTAATTAACGGGTTTATACTTCCGTCTGGGAGCGAGTTAGCGAGAATTGCAAGAAAATAGGAAAAGCCTAGCCTATTATTCAACAAGGAATGACAAAAATAATCTTAAAATATAGATTATATCTTTAGCTTAGATTTGTTTCTTTACAGACTTCCTAATTACTTAAAAACCTGCGTTTTTAAGTTAATATAACTATTCATATAAGTTTGACTTTACACTGTTTTTCGTGGCAAAACCATTTTGCACTGAAAGATAGAATAATAAGTAACCTTTACAGAGTACACCCTAATAGAGTTATTAGAGCATAGAATTAGATAACAGAGTAATATGATTGTAGGCAAGTCTCGTCTGTAGCGACTAACGAGCGGAGTGCGGCGCGCCGCCGGGGACCACTTGCGACAACGTCTCCACTTAATTTTCAATTCAAATAAGACGGGCCATCTCTCCGCCGCGGCAGGCGCAATTTGCGTTCTCAATGACGTCACATGCAGACAGAGCAGAATATGAGGACTGAGCGCGCTTTATGAAATCATTCGCTGCTGACTTTGCATAATATAAGCTCGCACTTTGCTATTTTTTTGTATCGTACGAAACAAAGAAATAGTATACTAAAAAAGTAAACTACGATAACAATAGTATTAATAAAGTTGAAAGATGAAAAAAATGTGTAGAAAATACTGACGATCAAACAAAAGTAGTCTAGGTGCCCGGGCAAAATATAAATAAAAGGATCAGCTATGAGAGGTCGTAATGAAGAGTACTCTAAGAAGGCATCACCGGAGCGAGCGTCCGGGGCCCGGGCTGGCAGCGACCTCGCGAGATGCACCGAGCAACCCCTAATTGAATAGCCCGGCCGGGGCTAATCAGGGCTCAGCTGAGCGGTGCAGGCGCGCGGGCGCGGGCGGCGGCGGAGCCACGCGGGCTGGCCGCGCCCCCTGCGCGCGCCGCCTCGCCCGGGGAGCTCATTCAAGTAGCGAGCGCGCCCGGTGCCAGCCGCCACCCTCAGGTATGTCCATTTTGCTTTTGGTGTTTGCACGCCGTGGACCGCTGTCCGCGCCCCGCGAGTGTCGGTACTGTGAGTGAACCGTGAGGTACGTACGCATGCACCGTCCGTGTCGACTCGACTGTCGCACCGCACCGCTCCGCTCATTCCGAACGCGTTCGCCGACTAACCACCCCGGCTCCGGAGATCGTGTCTTCCCAAGTGACGGCCTTGTGATCATTCCACGTTCGAATTGCACATAAAATCATAATTTATACGGTTCATATATTTAGAAATTCAACGTAAATAAAAAGTGTTCACGCGTAACAGAATAACTTAAAGAGAATCTTTACCGGTTTGTAGAGCTTAACGGCGGTTTTAAAAAACGACGGAAGGATAGAAGCACAATTGTGACACACTGTTGGCTTTATGTTGCATGATCTGTCTGAGCTTTCTTTGTTTCGTACTTACGTATCTTCTCATCCGCTTCGCTCGGAGAGGGCTCGAGCGCTACGAAAGGTGAGTCAGTGAGTTTAATCGTTGTTATTTGTTCAAGCGCTTTTGGTGTTCTTATAATCCGAACGTTACGTTTAAAAATATACGTTAATTTTTTTATGTGCATTATTTAGTTTTTCTACAACAGCTGCAAATATTTGATGCGTTACAATTACAGTTCTAAGCGTTCATTTCAAAATCAATCAAATACTTATTTTCTTTAAAATTCTTTCTTTCTCACTTTTAAGGTATCAATTAAACTTATTTTTATAACACTACTGGAATAGTATCTAAATAAATTTAATATGGCAAATAATCAGCATGTTTTTCAGTTAAACACTTTGTATGTATTATTAAAAGAGATTTTTTTTAATAAAAGGGTGTCTGATGACTGACTGACTAATTTATTATCGCACATCTCAAACCACTTCACGAATGTTGCTGAAATTCGGCATACAGGCAGCTATTCTCACATAAGCATCTGCTAAGAAAAGAGCTTTGGAAAGTCAACCCCTAAAGAAGTAGAATTAAGGCTACGCGAGCAAAGCTGCAGGCGCCCTCTAGTTATAAATAGGCAAACACAGGTAGATTTTTGCAACAAAGTCATCAGAATCCTTTACCACGCCCGCTTCGAGACATGGTTCGCAGAAAGCGTGAACTTCGTCAGCGTTGGGCGCGAACACGCTGCCCGAGGGTGAAACGAGATCTTAACCGTCTTGCGGAGGAATTAGCTGTAGCTCTCGTGGCACTCGAAGACGAACATTGGGATGACGTCATCGATCGAGCATCCGAAGACGAGACAACACTGTATCATCTCTGCAAAAATTTAACCAGAAAAGATACACCCATTTACCCTCTTCTCGACCAGGCGGGTAAAAGAAGATACTCCCCCAGCGACAGAGCTGAAATACTGGCTAAATACATGGAAAGCCAGTTTACTCCGAATGTACCAAACGAGACTGACACCGTTATCGTCCAGCATCACGCGGCTGTTCACTCTCTAGTAGAGGAGTTCTTGTCGGCTGAGCAACCCCCGCTCCCGGGAGATCTTTTCATCTCCCCGTCTGAGCTACAAAAAGCAGCTTTTCGTCTATCCAGGCGCAAGGCACCGGGCCCCGACGGAATCCCGAACACAGCATTGCAACAGCTGCCAAGAAGAGGACTGGTAGCGCTTACTAGGCTCTTTAATGGGATTCTTCGCACCGGCCACTTCCCTGAGGCATGGAAGATCGGGAAAGTAATTGTTCTCCCGAAACCTGGCAAGGACCGCCGCCTCCCAGCAAGCTACCGGCCTATCACATTACTCTCACACATTGCCAAGCTGTTCGAGCGGCTGCTGCTGCGACGACTTGAGCCTCACTTGCCCCTGCGCGAGGAGCAGTACGGGTTTCGAAGCAGCCACTCAACAACGCTCCAGCTTACTAGAGTTACCAACTACTTGGCCAGCCAACTCAACAACAAGCACTGCACAGTCGGGGTCTTCCTCGATATCGAAAAGGCCTTCGACAGAGTGTGGCACGCTGGGCTATTGGCCAAGTTGCTCGATACCTCCACCCCTCCCGCGATCATAAGAGTGCTGGCGTCCTTCCTGCAAAACAGAAGCTTCTATGTCTCGGTGGAGGGTGTGGACTCTCAACCACGTCCCATCAGAGCCGGAGTACCCCAAGGTAGCTGTCTGTCGCCTCGCTTGTATGCGGCATACACAGACGACATCCCTACCCTCCGTGACCATCTACGTGAAGATGAGGAGGATGTACTGCTAGCCCTGTATGCAGATGATAGTGCTTTTTTCACGTCGTCCTACCACCAAATCGTCGCCACCAACAAGATGCAACGGCTGCTGGACCTGCTTCCGGAGTGGTTGGATAAGTGGAGAATGGCAGTCAATGTTGGGAAGACTGCCGCTCTGCTGACCGGCGGCTCCAGGCCGCTACGCCAGCTGAAACTCCGAGGACAGGACGTAGAGTGGAAGACCTCAGTGCGGTATCTGGGGTGCTATATCGATCGAAATCTACGCATGGCAGCCACGGTTAACCACGCAGTCTGTCAGGCAGCGGCGGCTCGATCGATGCTCCACTCTCTATTCACTTCCAACCTGACCACCAGAACGAAACTGCGAGTCTACGGAGCCTACGTCCGCTCGCGACTGACGTACGCGGCCCCAGCCTGGTACGCCCTCTGCCCCGCGCACCAGAAGAAACGACTCCAGGTCCAGCAGAACAGATGCCTGCGCCTCATAGTAGGAGCTCCGCGATACGTCCGCAATGACGTTATCCACAGGGATACCCGCACTCCAACCGTGGAAGAGTTTGTTCGCCACTTAGCATGCACTATGTTTGCTCGCGCGGACACAAGTGCATGCCTACACCTCCACGGAATAGCCCCGCTACAAGAAAGACCACCGGATGGGCGTCCTTTGCCCCGCGAGCTCCTTCTTCCTTACGCGACGGTGCCAAATCCTCACATTGGCATCAGCGGCGATGAAGAGGACGACGCGTGCAATTGGATGCCCCAACAACACAGTGGATGCTCCAAGGCCGACGCCATAGAGGCGCGGCCCCAGCCCAGATTAGAAGGGCTGAAACAAGGAACCAGGCAGTGATTGCCTGTGAGGACACGCCCGGGCAAGGAGGCTAAGCCTCGAGGCCCGTACCGCCGACGGACTTCGGTCGTCGGAGAAGACCCGATTGATTGAACAAAGTCATCACGTGTTATTTAAAATCGCTTATATGTTGCACTGAGGCCTGAGAGGCTGTGCCGGCAGCAGGCGAGGGCGGCGGCAGTTTGAGATAGTTCTGGAGCGAGGGTTGGGTGGAAGGTGGTGGGGGACTTTCACTGGCGCCGCTACTTCACCTTGCCGACTGGCGCGCTGCCAGCACCGCGCCGCGCCGCCCGCCGCCCGCCGCCTACACATCACGTATTTTATGTTGCGTTTTATGTCGCTTGGGCTGTCTATGTCGCGTATCTGTGTTGTGTTAGTATTTGTGTCTATGGGGACTGGGGATAGAATAATGTTATGGTACATAGCATTTCTATGTTACAAGACAGAAACATGCAAAACACTCTAAATGATTTCTAAAACGTTAAAACATTTACTACCTTCGTACGTTTTGGCCTCTTATCTTGCAAGCTGAATTCGAACTGTTTTTTTATGAAACACTCTTTCGGTGGCTATGACATGATTTATATGAATCTTTTCTACCTTATCTTACAATTATTTCATATTTACAAAAAAGCGATTACCCGAAAAATCAAACAATAGGTGCAAATTTCCTAAAACTTTAATAAGAAAGAAATAATAAAAATCAATCGTTTGGAGAACAGAAGTAGACAAATATCAGAAAGCATATCCTAAATACCATATTACCTGCCGTGCCGTAAAATCCGTGAAATCATACGCGTACAGCCTTCATGATAACGCAGCGTTGTCACGGCCGTTGCGTCGTAGCGCGGCGTAGCAGTACTACGAGACGGACGAGCGACGGCGCGCGCCGCCTACGCCCGCGCGATTCAAAACTTTTCAAACGTTAACTTTACTTAGTTTCAAAATTCAAACGTCTACTTTATATTTTCATGTTTATAGTGATTAATACTTAGTTTAATAATACGTAGTTTAAAATTATAGAAGTCTGTACTCTGTATTAAACAAAAGTAAGAGGTGACTGACTATCTTCTATAAAAGCACCGTTAAAATCATTGGATGAATCGAGCTGTTTGGCATACGAATATTTATATAGCTATTTTTAATTAAGGCATCTGCTGCAAAAGGACTTTGGAAATTTTACTAAACATTGGGAAATAGAGGTCACGGGAACAAAGACACGGGCTATACCTAATCTCTAATAATGTTAGTTGTAAATTGAATTTGTACAACTTAACGTAGTTTGTGAGTTTTCGTCGGTGACATGTAATTAATGTTAGCTCAATATCTGCCTTACGTCCGGTAGAATGGTTTTAAATTATTATTATTATTATTTGGTTGTTATGCTACAGGTTAATTTATTCAATTCTAAACATATTTTTTTTACTAATTTACAAACTTTATATACCTAACTATACTAATTACAAATATTATATTTTAGCAATGGTGTAAGACTGTACAAGCAAATTAAAAAAAATATTTTGTTAAATATTTATTTGTTGAATATCATTTTTTATAAAATTACAAAAATATTTTTCCTAAATATTATAAGTAAAATTAAAATATGAGCCTAAACTCATTGTGATTTATCAATAAAGTCTGAATATAAAGAATTCGCATACATTAACCTTTACCTACACTTAAATGACATAACTTTGAGATAAGCAAACTTTATCTATAAATCGATAATTTTATTTATACAAGCCACGTACCTGAAATTGATCTTTATGTGCCTTAATACCTTCTATGTAGGTACCTGCTATGCTATCTTTATGGTTTTGATTTTATCAATCAAAACATTTTGTACTTTGTATATACTCTGCTACTTAATGTTAGAGGATATTTAGCAGATATTTGTTACAATACAACAATGGCCTATTATTATTTTTCGCCTTTGCCTCTCTTTTTCTCTTTGGGATTTTTTAAAACTAACTCTATGTGAGCAAAAATGCGCAAACGGCATGATATTTCATATTGTTTTCGTCGTATATCTTTCTATCAACTTTCTTGCAATGCTTTATTTTACATTTTATGAGTACATCAGTTTTTACCGACAGTTGTTATCTTGTAATTATATGTTCAATTATATTTTGATTTGTAGATATAGAGATGATCGCACTTTACATTTACATTCTTAACTGTTAAGCAAATAACTTTCAAGCCTCGTATCTTAATCAATTTTGTTCCGGCTTACATCAATTAATTTATCGGGATAATTATAATACCAAAACCTTGTGTAGTTACAGCTCATCGCTAGTTTTATATATATTTGGCATTTAAAAATCTTTCACACGACTTTACTGTTACGTATCAATCAATCCATTTCTGCTTCTTTTCCAATGCAACACTTACCTATTCGTACTAAAACGCTCGATTTATTCAAAGTAGCTTTATCATTTTGATAACGCAATATAGTACGTTGATAATAAAATGGCCGGCGTGTAGGGTGAGGGGACCACACGTTCATTTGTAATTGAAATGGCTCGACTTGCATATTTAATGCTCTTTGTACTTATCTACATATAATTACATATAAGCTTATTTTTAGGGTTCTGTAGTAAAATAGAAGAAATGGAACCAGTAGAATGCGATTTCTCCGTTCGTCCGTTTGTCTGTCTGTTACATTTAAGCCAGTAAACTATTAAAGCCACTAGCTAGCGATATCAGAACAATTATATCTAAAAGCGGTCTATCATCATTGGAATATAAAATTATTATTAGTTTAATAATTGTTTTTTTACCATATTTAGTGGGAAGATAATTGCATGTTTGTTTCAAAGAAAATGACTAGATATCTTATAAAAGTACTTTAAATGAACAGAACATTTGAAACCGACGCTCTAACTAATAGATTTTTTTTAATAGTAGGTAATAATAAACTTTTTCAAACGAAGTTATTTTTACGGTTGGTTAATAAGAGCTATTTTATTTGTTTGTAGTAGAGTACACTCAAATTCCAAATTTCAATATGGCTGAAATTGTTTACTTTTAGTAGTGGTAGTAGTGTAAAGAAGTAACAAACATAAATAAATAAATAGCCAACTCAGATCAACTTAATAATACGAGAAATACATCGTTGAGCTTATTTTTAAAAACTAATTATATTCTAATATTTTACCCTTTTTATATTTTGAAGATCTGTTTGCCAGCCGGCAAAGGCCCTTCTCCGATGTGTAACAAGCATACAAAATAACATATACATACAAACTTTCGCCTTTAGTAAGATTCGATCAAACATTTACAATACTATCGCCAAATGCATAGTATTCGGCCCGATTAATAATAATTTCATTGAATCCAATGCAACATTTGACAGCCGCTACCCGCCATATTGCATGAGGTTCGCGCACGCGCCATGTGCTCGTATCAATTCGATCCGCGCCCGCGCAGCTGCGCGCGAACATCGACCCCTGCCTAGACAATTCAAACTTTACGCCCAAAAAACGCACCCCATATTTTGGGTTATTAATTCAACCCGCTTTGTCTAGGAGCATACCTACTTTACACTAGAGCGATATTTGCAACAGCCGACTGCATAATAAAATGCATTGAACTCTTCATTGCATGGGTCACAGATTTTGAGTATACGCCAAAAGTCCGTTTGATTGTTGTACATGTAATCCTAAAACCGGTTTACATTGAATGAATATTCATGAATGTACGTACCTACTAGGGTCGTTACCCTAGTTCAAAAAATAACGCTTAATAAAACAGATTATAACACTTTCAAAACATCTGCTTTACAAACGTTACTGGAGAAAACGTGAAAAGAACCTAATGAAATTGTAAGACAGAAATTTCTTAAAATGACTTAATTTATTATTTCTGCAGTATTTTTTTTTTTGCAGTTGTAGATAAGTCGCAACAACTTTTATCTCACTAAGATGAACAAAAATTGTAATAGACAGCGTGAAAAAAAATTTAAAAATGAATAAATATTTTACATTTCCACTAAAAAAACACTATTTCATGGTCTCGTTGCGACATTCCCAAAAAAGACGTGTGAACGGCTGCCTTCACACGGCGGTCATTGAAAGCTTTAGGCTATAAAATAATAATAGATACGGAACCCGACGCAATCACAAAGAGTGTGACGGAAACAATCGTCGAGGAACAATGAGTGCTCGTGAATCAAACAATCGATCAGCTCACACATTAGCGTGACAGCTGCGGGGCGCGGCGTGCTATACAAATTTTCGACGGGGTCCCATCTCCCACGGTTCCTACTTGCATTTCCACCTTCAAATTAGACAAATACACAGGACCCGGCAAACAGCGCAAAAAAATGTTGTCAGTTTACTGGTGTCAAAAATGCTTGTTTTGACACCAACGGCCTCACTAGTAAGCAGACCGTAGTATTGTATACGGACCGCAGTCCACACCAATCATCACTATACTTGTTATTTAGTCCTCGTTTCCACAGTCACGGTTTCCGCCTTATATTGTGGCATATTAGCGGAAAATTCGACAGATGGCAATTTTTTTTTTAGGTCAAGAAGGTTTAAGTAAAATTTTCAGATGGGTTCAATCCTTAGGTTCATCTGTATGGTTCAATCCTTAGGTTCATATCGATGCCTTCATGCCAAGAAAGTGCCAAAGTCTAAGAAGCTATTTTCGGTAAAAATCTAGTTACCAAAATATGCTCAAGCTCGATAAGCTTAGCACTTTATAAAAAGAACTAGTAGGGCGCGTGAGTGCGCGGGCCACATGTGGCCCGCGTGCAGTCTTCCCGCCCATTAAGGTATCGCCGTCATCTCCATCGCACATTGGGATCCGATTGGCAGTGAGCTGAAAAACTTACCAAGGAGCACTATCATGGTTTTAAAGATAGTTAAGGGCAGCTCAAACAAAAAATACGCTGAACCTCATCGGATGAGGTTCAGCGTATTTTTTGTTCGTACAGCCCTTAACTATCTTTAAAACCATGACATTGCTCCTCAATCATCATCCAAATCCTAGATCATTGTCTCTTCTCATAATTGTACATTTTCCATGGAAAGATAAATTCTGCCACAGTGAATTATTTTCCATGCATCCCGTAGAACTTGAGATTCTGATCACGTCTTGCTAAGAAACCACTCTCTTATCTTTTATACTTTCCGAGATAGAACAACACGAAATTTGTATGGCGGCCATCTTGAATCCGCCATTTTGTTTTTTTTTCAGCTCACTGCCAATTGCGTGAAGTTCCGAGTATTTTTTGTTTCAGCAGTCCCCACCTAACTATAATACCTTGCCCATGCTCCTTGACTGTCTTTAAAATCCTCATTCATCACCTAATTCCATATTTTTCTCTAATAGTCTTCCAAAAAACCGCATCAAAGCACTTCATGTTTTACGACTCGTGGTCTCTTCAATATATTCAACATTCCCCATACATTTTCTATGGAAAAATAAATTCCGCCATTTTGAATTTTTTTTCTATCCATCGAATGGACCTTCGGGTACTGATCACTTCTTCCTAAGAAACCACTCTTCCATCTTTTATACTTTTCGAGATATCGACGAAATTCGAATGGCGGCCATTTTGAATCCGCCATTTTGAATTTTTTTTCAGCTCACTGGCAATTGGATGACATTTTGAATGACATTTGGTCGAGCACCCCCCACCTATCTTCAATACCCTCCCCGTGCTCTTCACCCGTCTTCGAAATCCTCAATCATCAGCTCTCTCCATATTTTTGTTCTTAATGATTTTTTCCCCTCTTTAAGAAATGATAAGTAAAAAAAATTTTTTTCATACAAAATTGTTCAGGAGAGGTGATCAATCAGTGAGTCAGTCAGCACAAGCAGCTATATATATTGTAATAAAGATTCTACTGAAGATTCCGGATTAATTAAGGTTTCTGGATAAATATATTATTTTAACTCATGATGTATTTATGCCATCGATAGAGCAAGACTCGTCGCAATACTTATGAGTTGAAACATAAAGATTTCAATGCCGATAAACTTTATGATTAAAGCAACTGAGGTCAACGTACCGCCACCGTACTACCGATTACGCCACGCGCCTCGCAAACCCTTCAAAGTTAACCCCCTCGTATTAAAATACGATCGAAAAAACGCGCGTAAGTGTGCTAAGGTCGTCCGGGCTATAAATAAAAGGGTTCTTTTAGCCCTACAACAGTTCGGTGTACTTAGGACTTGCATTTAATTAAGTTTCCCTGTGTTTCCCGTGTTATTCCATAATTTATAGAAGCAAGCATACTCGGTTGAGTTTATTGCGGGCTCTTTTTAGTACATGACACGTTGACCCTCGTAAACTATTTTAAGTTGACATCATGAAATATCATCTCTTACGGTAAATTAAGTATGTTACTAACACCTAATAAGTGCATGTATACGTAAGTTAGACCTATGTGCAATAATTTTATCGGAAACTGCAATGGATTTTTATGTTTTTTATGTGTGTGTAGGTACGTAATAATAATTTCCCAAAACGTTCAGAAATAAATTTTCGATAGTAACTCTTGTCTTAATTTTTTAGTAATTAGGTTAAACGTCTTATTTCTGTGAAATTCTCCCGCAGTACTGCCTGTCGCACCCACCAACGTAAGACGTAACGTATAAGAGTGAGGAAAACAAAAATAAATTCCGTCTACGGCCTTAACAGCAGGTAATCCTGGCATTAATTAAGTAAAATGTTGCGAAATAAAAATATTGCGGAGCATGTAGAGTTTTCTCGCTTACCCAGTTCTCAATTACAACTATTAAACTATTAACTATTAAACTGTATATCAAAATGATTGCGCAGTTTAAAGTTTATTTTTTTAGTTCCGAAAAAGGAATCAAAAAAAATGGGAAATGCTTTCCAAAAAACCAACTTCAAATGCCACTACAAAGAGTGAAATAATTTTTATTTAAATTTTAGGTACCTACACCAATTCGAAGTCGGGCAATGTTTCATACAATCCCTAATAGTCCTTCTTACTTACTTGATGTGCGAAGAAATGACGAAGTCATAGACAATCGCCCGACTTCGAATTGGTGTAGGTACCTAAAATTTAAATAAAAATTATTTCACTCTTTGTAGTGGCATTTGAAGTTGGTTTTTTGGAAAGCATTTCCCATTTTTATTTTATACTTTTTAGTGGAAAACAATAAAATGCACAAGGCGTTGTAAAATACCCAAATTGCTTGAGGTGTGTTCATAAAATCTGAAGAGATACCTCAAATTCACCAAGATCCCATCATCAGACCCTGACTTGATGACTTTAGTCATCAAATCAGTATCTGCTAGCAAATGCACCAGTAACTATAAAAAATACCCAACTCGCTTCAAGTATACTAGCAAAATTTGAAGAGTTCCCTCGATTTCACCAAGATCCCATCATCAGACCCTGACTTGATGACTTTAGTCATCAAATCAGTATCTGGTAGCATATGCACCAGTAACTATAAAAAATACCCAACTCGCTTTAAGTATACTAGCAAAATTTGAAGAGTTCCCTCGATTTCACCAAGATCCCATGATCAGATCCTGACCTGATGACGATAGGACAACTTGAAAAATATTACTCTTTCTAATAATACTCAAATAGTTTCATGTGTCCATACAAAATTTGAAGAGTTCCCTCGATTTCTCCAGGATCCCATCATCAGATCCTGACTTGATTAAAATGGGACCATCTGGAAACAAAACCCTCTTAAACAAAAAAAGAATTTTCAAATCGGTCCACGCGTCTTCGAGTAATCGGTGAACATACATAGATAAAAAAAAAAAAAAAAAAAAAAAACAAAGATTCCGACGAATTGAGAACCTCCTCCTTTTTTTGAAGTCGGTTAAAAAGGAAAAATATCATTGCTGCTTCCTTGTACGAGTATTAAGAAAGTACTGGTGTATGCCCAGTTCTGCAACGCTAATTTAGACCAGTGAAACGGATTATGATAAAGGTGCACGTCGAGTGGAAATGTCGCGCTTTCGTTGGGAAGATGCCGCCGTCGAAAGGGTGGCAGATCCAAACTAGCTTTTAAAAGCAAAAAAACGGATAAACTCCTATTTTGTAATGTAAATTGAAGTTTTAGTGAATGGTAATTTTCACTGTAACTTGGAGAAAATGAAGGTTTATTTAGGGATGATGGCTGTCTAGTTTCTACCACAAAATAGCTACAACATCCTGAGGGATGGCATGTCACTGACATCCAATTCGTATTATGCACACGTATCTCATACATATCGGTTTGCACCCTTGCAATTTAAGTGCATTCAAGAGACAATTTCTGTATAGGCCTACTTAACCCATTTATTGACAGGATCTTTGCTTTCTATCAGGCGCAAACCTATATTATATACATAAATGAATTAAAAAATACTTTCGTAACCACCTAATGTAACCTTCACTTCACAAACCTATTCTAATTTAGATCGCAGTTCAAAACATTGCGTGCTTACAGGAAAATATTTACGAACAGGGAGTAAGTATTATTGCCAACGAATTATAAAATTTTTAAGATTCAATAGATTATTCTAGTTATATCAAAAAGCGTCTCGTTATGGTGAACTACGAGTAGCGGACGCCCGCAGCTCCACCCGTCTGAATTTCGGTTTTTCACAATTCCCGTGGGAACCATGAATTTTGCCGTGGAAAGCATGATTAAAAGTAGCCTTTGTTTTAATCCAGGATATAATCTACCTTTATTTCAAATTTCAGCCAAATCGGTTCAGTTTTTGCGACGTGAAGGAGTAACAAACATACACACAAAGTTTGTGACTAAGTGTATGTGTGACACACTCACAAACTTTCGTCTTTATGATATTAGTGTGATGCGATTGGTTGTCAGATGGATCATGGAAAACCTCAACAGTCGTAGCAAAGGTACGACCTCCGTGGTTGAGTGGTTAGTGTGCCGGTTTTCATGGCACCGCCATCTCTGAGGTTCTGGGCTCGATCCCCGGTCGGAGCAATGTAGAAAAATAAGTTTTCTACATTGTCCCGGGTCTGGGTGTTGTGGTACCTTCGTTGTTTCTGATTTCCTTAACACAAGTGCATAAGCTACTTACTATGGGATCGGATCTATGTATGTGATGTTATCCTCTATTTATTTATTTATTTATTTATTTATCTAGTTTAGTAGTCTTTTCTATTTCTTCGAACGAAATTCAAAAACTATAAGAGAATGAAATTTTACCAACGGACATTTGTTTACTACGAATCCCTAGTTCCAAGAGCTTATTCGTCACAGGGACCTCAACTATGATTTTTCTGAGCTAGGTGAATAACATACCTTGCATGCAAAAAAAATTGATACCATTAAGTCATAAAAAGTATAATCCCATAGGTAGTTAGTAAAAATACAGTACAAGCTTTTCGAAGAAGATTAAAAGAGTCACTGAAGAAATTCTGACCAAACCTTTTTTTAACTTTAGAGCATCTGGTAAACCAACAAATTTCACATTTTAATGAGCTAAATGTAGAATAGAATAGAAAAAATCTTTATTTCATATAGGCCTAGCATACAGAGGGTCTTATGACACGTCATTTTATTTTACATGGTCATTTTAATGGTGATAACCATTCACGACTTAAAACTTAGTTTACGAGGGTTCACAAACGCGCCCTGCCGCTGAGAAGAAGCCCAGAACAAACTCAGCCGGGTATTTTTTTTACTATCACCATTTAACAATAAGTAGTATAAATAGTAAGTGTAAAATAGGCTAGTAACAACAGAGCAAATGTATGTAGCTGTCACAACCATGCATTGAATACGAATTGATTCCACTTTCAGAAAATCGAAAATCGGTCAAGAAAACGTATAGGCGACATACTCGTACTTTCTGAAGATGTCTGTCATGAAACAACAAAAATCCAATTATGGATAATAGCGTTTAGGTTTTTTAAAGACAGTATAATAATATAGGTTCATACTACGGGTGTGTGTGTACGTGTACCGCATGTGTGTGTGTGACTTGATAAGATTACTGGATATGTCGTGTTGCTTCATTGCATTATCGGATTTATCTGACAATAATATTACTACTATTAGTAATAGTAGTACGAAGCAAACAGTATCAATATAAACTTTCACCTTGATATTAGAGTGATTGTAGTAATGTAATATTCAGTTGAAAATAGACTACGTAATTTAATCAAACTATTATAACATTAATTTTTCAATTTTACGCATCTACCCCGTTTTTATTATTTTCAATATTATACGAGTGTCATCGATCAATTTTGGTAACAAAATAATCTACCAATCAGCCTACACTCTACATATTGACACCTACTGCTGGTCAGGCCTCCCCTTATCTTAACTTCTCGCTTTTCAACCGACTTCAAAAAGCAGGTTCTCAATTCAGTATTTTTAATGAGGTGTTTTTTTCTGGTACTGTACTACCTTTCTGTGGTACTGGGTACAATTTTGATGGTTCTTTTTTATTTGGAAGCTTTCCGAGTCGTCCGATTTTTTTAGTAAAATTTTTAACAACTTTTTATTTATCCATTATCCATTTCAGAAGCAAGATTTTCAAATTATTCTTATAAACGTGGATAAAGCGCATTTGACACGCTACCCTGTTGTTACATATCTAAGGGAGTCTGGGTTCGATCGGAACGAGCATTGCCTAGTTATAAAAAAATCCGCTGTGCCAATAAATAGGCACCTATTGAGATTCTCGGTGGATAGCCGGAAATGTAGAAGATATTGTGTTAATTAGAAAATGCCAAAAAATATATTTAACTAAATAACTACGATGATTTAAAAAGCATTCGTCACCCGCGCCCTACAACCATTAATAATTTCAGCATTATTTAAGGTCTAAACTCTAGTCCCGCCCTCTGAGCCTCAGCCCCCTTACCATAAACTTCACTTTTTTGAATATAAGAAGAGCAAAACGTACTTACAAGGAGGCAAGAAGTCTTCCCCCGTCCGTCGGTGGAGATAATATCCCTTGATATCATGAGTGATCATGAGGTATAGCTGCAGCCTTACCCTCATGACATACGATAGATGAAATACAAATAGAACGAAATTCCAATAATGTATGAAAATGATCGCTAATTCCGCACATTCTTCTACATATTTTCAATTTCGTTCCATTGCCATTCCATCATATGGCTCCTGATCAGTTGTAAATACAATAATCAATGTCGTAATAGTGCGGTAATATTCCATCGATTAGCGCACGCAAGCGGCTAAGGCCAATGATCTAGTACGTGATCGCAGACGCACTTGTGTGATGTCATCGGAAGCGTTGAAGGGCTTCGCTCTTGTCACTCGTAGCTCGCCCTGAGACCCGAGCCGAGCCCCGGGGGACGAACTCTATCATACCTATTACTTACCCAACCATTGAACCAATCCATCGATCGCATAACATAATATCCACTAGTGACTAGACGCTGACTGCCCCAATAAATATTGACACATCCTTAAAATTAATGGCGTAGACGGTCGTTTTAAACAATTTTTAGTTTAAAAACTCTAGTTTAAACTATAAAGACGATAATTACTGTCAAATTGAAACTTCATGGATTTTGGGACGTTAAATACGCTGTGAAGCAGAAACACTTTTTATTGAGAAAAGTTGGATAACATTTTCTCGACGAAAAATCTCAATTTTTTCTAATTTTTATGTAATTGTATTTATTGTTTTAATTTGTCGGTAAAAATAATATCCAAAAACGCTCTAAACTCTAAACAGATGTTTGATAATGGGCTTAGTTTTTTTAAGGAGGTAATTATAAAACTTCGATTTTCTGTTCTATTGTTCCGAGTTCCGCAGCGTTGCATGTCGCACCCAATCATTTCCAAAATTCAGAAATAGTACATGTTTGATATCTGGCTTAGTTTTTTTTTATAATTAGGTAAAACGTCGTTTCTCTGTGAAGTTCTTTCGCAATAATGACTGTCGCACCCACCAAGTATACGTAAAAGTGAAGAGGACTAAAATAAAGTCCGTCTACGGCCTCAAAATAGCAAGTAAACATTTTTTTCCTGAATTTCCTGAATTTGAAGTAATTGAAGTTATAAAGCTCTGACGGACAGACGGATAAGAGTAGGTAAATCTAACCAAGTTAAGCTTCACTCAGTCAACTAGGTATACTACCGAACCGAACCTACCGAATAAATCTAAAGTATATATAGGTATAGCTTTTACGTATGAACCATAAAATCGATTATTACATACCTAGTTACGTGGATTGAAAGCACTTCAAAATGAGTCACTATCGTATTATTTTAATTTTTTCACGCGTAGACAGACCGCAAAGAAAGTCGGCACGCGCCAGAAAGTTCCTCATTACCAAGAGCATATAAGATTTTATTTTCCTTTTATTCTTTGTTGATATAACAACTATTATAGCTATGTTTAGTACATTGTGCGAATTGTTCTCCATTATTACTACAGCTGAATATTATTATTATTGTTCTGTGAAAACTAACACTGCGAATAAAATCACAGCAATATCTTTTTGAAATAAAATTGCTTCCATACATACTATTTTAATTAAATTATTTAAGTAGAGTTTTTGTCATTTTTCTACATTTAAAAAAAATTCGAATATCTGAATTTTCAAAATTTTTGGTGACGGGAAAGCCCCTAAATGACCTTAGCTTTTGATACAATTACTCAAAAGGCTTTGGATCAATAGATCTCAGTAATTTTTATGAATTTCAACTAGTCAGCTCCACGCGTTCCTATGAAGGAGATGAACAACAATTACTGACTGTGACTCATTACAGCCCTTTGTGGATACATAACCCTAAAACACTATCTATGCACAATATTATAAACATACATCGTACCCCCCGCTTAGTTTGTCGATCTTGCAATAACATCTTCGACTTGCATTGCCATTTAGCATCAGGTGAGATAGCATGGTGGTCAAGTACACTTAGCACACGGTTACCTTAAAACTGTAATAATACACACAAGTTAGCTTAACTCGCATACTACGTAATACGTGGTAATAGCGGCGCTCATAACAATCGCGTGGCCCCTCGACAGCCCTCGGCCGCCGCGCTGGGGTTAATTGCCCCAATGTTTACGTTCTTTCACCATGGAGAGTGCACCGCTGCACGAAGTCTATACACTACACACTACACAGTACACACTTTGATTAGATACGCCTCGCCTACTACCATAAATGAGTACTTACTTAACAAACAAAGTTTTCACGTCTATTCAGGAAAAATAGGTTTTCAAATCCACCGGAATATACGAGTACATATTCGTATTATGTTAGTTTGCCAGTTACTATGCCGTGTGGGGTAACCAATACCCCAATGCTCACATTGGGGTTTTGGTTATACAATAAGTTTTTGATGTATCGTTTAACCGTACCCCAGTACATACTGGCCATGTTTAACGGCATAAACCGACAATTTTTAACGACCTCAAAGTAAAAAAAAATTAAAAGACAACTTTACTTTCAAATTTAAACATCATGTATTTTGAGTCTTTAATCTAAATTCGCTTCGAAGCAGAAACACGATTAGTTATTTCTCGGTAGAAAGTTCTCCCAAATGTTGCTCAAGAATCTCCATTTCTTCATATTTTTATTGAAAACTACAATAAATGTAAATATAATTTTTGTTTTACGGTATTGTCTTTAATAATAATATTCAAAACCGCTCATATTTTTTTTGATAACTGGATTAGTTTTTTAGTAATTAGGTGAAACTACTTTTTTCTGTAATATTCTTCCGCGACGCTGCATGAAGTATTCGTAAAAGTGAGTAAGACAAAAATTAAATCAGTATATCCTGCTAACGCATAATAGGAAGTTGCGGGAAGTCGCTGGTTACAGTGGCGCAGACAGGACCATGTAAGTTGGAAATCATTGCAGCAACTGTAGGAGGGTTTTGTTCGCAAAACCAGTTGTAAACCAGTTGTAGACCAAGCCGTTCGTCAAAACGAACGGCTTGGCTACAACTGGCTTGGCGAGTCTACAAATGTCAACTAAACTATTCAAAGAAAACTTATTCAAAGAAATTATTTTATAGACGTAGCTAGAAGAGCTGCATCCCTACTCTTTTACCAATAAACTTTTTTTACGCACGCGTCATCTGGCCGAGCGTTGACTAATTTCAACGGATAGCTACAATTATAGGCATTGGAATTATTATTTCTCACAGATTTTAAACCTTTTGATCGTGAACTATAAAATGACTCTGATGACACCGGGCACATCGGCCTAGAGTTCTAATCCAGTAAAGTGCGAGCGCGACCCCACCAATGTGCAGTTGACAATAAGGACAGCTGCATCTTGCATTGTGCGCAGAACAATGCCATCAGCCATGCACCCCTGATCTATGCTATAAAGCGCAGTGTACACGCTATCATAGAACGCTTGAGGGTACTCCTTGGCGCTGTTTCTATGCGTCGCTAGTTGTCCATTCCAGTTTATAAATAATAAAAATACTAGTAGTCTCCTAGTAGTATTCATGTGTTATAATATCCCTAGTGATGTAGGTAGAGTTTTACCGCAAAATGATTTCCATTCCGCAAGACAAAGATCCAATATTGGATTATCCACCGTCACTTTCTCTTTAGTAATATAATTTAATGATTTAGTTCGAAGAATTAGACTTTTATTAAAATGGCGAAAGTTTTTGCATGTATGTGTGTGTATTTTAGAATGTAGGATCAATACAAACAGTGTATAGTAGTAGTAAAAGTGAAAAGTAAGTAAGTGTGAAAAACCAAAATTCACCTGGCTGGAGCCACGGAAACGTCTTTGTAATACATAAATAATAATAATTAATATGATATTGTGCTTATACAATTCTTGCTCATTATTTCAATCGTTTATAAAACCAAGGTTCAGACGAAACGATATACAAAGTTGAATATTATCTTTAGAAATGTGAATAGATTACATTAGTACTTTTAAATTTTAAATTAGGTCATACATAACAAATAAAAAAGTATACATTTATGTGCAATGAAACCCTGGTTACCTAGAAGCATCTGAACCTCTACAATTTTGCGTGTATGTTTTAGTGCTTTAGTGTGTTCGGAATGTAATGTTACTGTGAAAATCTAATCATAGATATAAAAAGAAAGGTCCCGACTCATTACCACCCAGATACAATAGTCAAAAAATTGTAGATGTAATTGTGAATTCATAAAAAGAAATGTAAATGTAATCGTACATTCATAAAAAGATTG
Organism: Coenonympha glycerion; assembly: GCA_963855885.1. Lineage (NCBI taxonomy): Eukaryota > Metazoa > Arthropoda > Insecta > Lepidoptera > Nymphalidae > Coenonympha > Coenonympha glycerion. Next base: position 6,048,523 of record OY979629.1, read on the forward strand.
AGACTTGAAAGTAAAACATTTTTCACTCATTGTTATTTTGGAAAACAGATAAGGGGGAAATTCTCACTCGATCACGTATGTGACTTAGTCAAAGGCAGAAGCGGGTCACCTAATTAAATTAACATTTTTAACAATATTTTATTTTCGTGAATGAAGAATTTAATCACGAGGAAGGAGAGTTTGAACCATGATGAAGAAGAGTTGCAAAGAGTTGTGAAGAGAAGCTATGTGAAGAAGCCAGTCCACCTCCTCGCGTTCACTGCGATGCCTCTATGTGTCCATGCTGTCATAAGGCACGCGGTGAATGCCAAGAGCGGACTCTAGCGCCGGGAACACCGACCGGACACGGAGACTCGAAGATCAAGAGCATTGTGTAACAAAAACGTACCACATGGGTGTAGTGTTATAATGAATAACTTTTTAATAATTATAGAAGTCTGTGAATAAAGTAGGTCAATATGTGACACATTTTGATTTCATAATTCGAACTTTAAGCAATGAACATCACTGTACTATGGAAATATCTCTAGATAATTGAATAATTTCCATTACGATACTCGGCTCTGGGTTCCTGTATTTTTATGTGTCGTCATCACAGACCAGGGAATAACTTCTTTTCTCTGTGGTCGTCATAGCCAAAAGAGAGAATCCTAAATTTTGTTTTTTATATATGGAGTCCACAGACAACATTTAGTTGGTAGTCATGGGATGCGCCATGATCGACCATAGACAACAATTGACTGATTAAAAAGTGTGTTCATACAGAATATTGAAAAAAATTATGTATAATTTTTGATTATTTAATTATCCACTAAAAATATACTTTATCTGACTTGTATAAATATTTTTCTACTCTTTTTTGTTTCATGACTTTTTTAACAGACTATACGCAGTTAACAACTGAATTTTGGCGCCATACCCTAACTTTTAACATTTCAATGTGTTATTTTTGTTACTTAGTCAAAACTTAGCGCGGAAAAATGTCTAGCAGTGAAACCTACTAAAGAAAATTTAACTCCACCTGACATTTTAGTAATTGCAACAAAAATGACCCACAATCTTTTACCAACAAAGTGAAGAATTTACGACAAACGTTAGCAAGATTTTATGGTTTGGATTTATGATAATTTGAGCGTAGATAAAGTAGTATATGAAACTCTACATAATTAGGTATTAAAACACTCGTGTGATACTATTTTAATACCCCCCATTATGCATCCGTTTCATAAACTACTATAATTTAATGTTTTAGAGTTTTATATTTGTTTAAGAGCCACTTTGAACTTATTAAGGGATAATAAGTTCAATATTTCGAAACATAATTATAGGGCTGCATTATTTATAGAAGATCATCTTTTATTGGCAACAATATTAACTTGATTGACATGAAAAATATAAACAACGGCTTTTGTCTATCAGCCTATCAGGGAGCACAATCTACCTAAGAATACGTTTTTCGTACACAGGGACAATACTAGATAAGTCTTTCCTCTTAAGAGTCCTGTTACCTACGATGTCTTCATACATTCGAAATACCAAATCATTTGTAATTCGTCCATATTTCTATCATGTTATCATGTGTGTTATTCGGGTTCATATGGTGTGTGTGTGGTTCGGGTCCAATCTATATGCTCCTGGCCATATTTGGTTCGGAAATACTTCTCTAAAACGAAATATAAATCAATTTTGATCTATTTTGTTAAAAATTTGGTCGAGTTTCGTAATACCAAAATTTATGAATGAAAACTTGTAACTTTCTTTATTAACTGGTGTTTTTCTTTAGCTGGACGATAAAAACTGTGCTCCTAAACTAATGCGACGTGAGATAGTGTTGTTTTTATTACAAAACAAATAAGCAGAAAACATTTCCTCTTGCAATGCTTTAATGCAGGCGATGGCTGTAGATTTATAAGCCTATGGATGGCTGCCATATAAACATATAAACAGTCTGACTCTGACCGTCAATACTTTCAGACAAGGCCTTTGGCTCTACCTGCAAGTGGACACAAGGGTTTCTACTTTCTACTACCTTCTTTCAGTTAATTAAATAATTAATTATTACGTGTAAGTAGGTTATTATGTATGTGCTATGTGAATGTACATGATGTTAAAATACCTACCTTAGTCCTTAATTAACATTAGTAAATGCCTATGATTTTTGATATATTATTAATATCCTTTTAATAAATTATCCCAGCAAAAACATTTTCATGTAAAATGTTGCCAAGACGAGAACATGTGGCTCACACTATCAAAAAGTTATCAGATCTCATGTAGAGCAAGACTTCTAACTCTACACGCCCTAACTCTATAAATCCTAACTTTATAAACTCTACACTTTAGTCAAAATATATTATGTCTTGGCTGTTTCGGTACCGTCACATGGGCGTAAAGTGAAGTGAATTTATTCACTGTTCAGTACTTTTCTAATAGAGTTTTGCAAGTGGCATAATGGACCATGCAAAATTCAAGAAATTTCACATTAAAATAAATGGTATCACCATTGTTATGGGAAAAAACTTCCATTTATTAAAAATATCCTCTAAAGCAAAGGAACACACTTTTGCAAAGTGTGATGAAGTATTTGAAACCAATGCAGTTAGTAAAACCTAAGTGCAGTTTCTGAGGAGACTCAATACTTATCTAATAAATAATCGTTACTACAGAAACTAGGTATTGTATATCAGAAAAGTACAAAGTCAGTGAATAATATTTTTACTTTACACCCATGTGACAGTAACGAAACAGCCAAGACATAAAATATTTTGACTAAAGTGTAGAGTTTATAAAGTTAGGATTTATAGAGTTAGGGCGTGTAGAGTTAGAAGTCTTGCTCTACATGAGATCTGATAACTTTTTGATAGTGTGAGCCACATGTTCTCGTCTTGGCAACATTTTACATGAAAATGTTTTTGCTGGGATTTCACTTCTTTTTGTAAGTTGTTTACGACTATATTTTGTAATTTCCTTTTCTTTGGTGTATTTCTTGAATATCATTGCAAGGGTATACAATTGTAGGTCATCCCAGTTATCTACAACATGTCGCACAATAGCAGTCCTGACATGCAACGCCACCTCAAAGTCAATTTTTTCAAACATCAAATATGTCAAGGAATGGAAGAGGCAGGAACCATCTCCCGGCATATGAACCACGCGATGATGGCGGGGTCCCAGTTCTACTTCTAGTGAAACTATTTCACAAGCCATTTTCAAACTAAGGAAATATAATACCTAATATTACCTACCTAATATTATTTACCTAACTATACCTAATTTTACTTATTTAGAAAACCTACCTAATAACGTAGATAAGTACTATATTACTTACTAAATTTATTTAAAAAACCAACCTTAACACCTAATTAACCGACTTCAAAAAAAGGAGGAGGTTCTCAATTCGTCGGAATCTTTTTTTTTATTTACCTATTTAAAAACCTACCTTATAACAATCTTATTAAATCAAAATAAAAACGTGTCTTGCGGCCTTCACTAAAACAACCCTATACCTACTAAACTAAGAAATAACATTCAACAAAATCATAATACCACTAGACAAGACAATACAAGACAAGACAAGCACAAGACAAGCACAAGACAAAACTATCAATCGATTTACATGTGACGTTAACCACATCCGCGTAAAGGACTTTAAGTTCATCGTATATACATTCTGTAAAATGAGAACTTACAGCGCGAGTTAACTCCGTACAGCGCCATCTGTCGAACGGTAGAGGAATGCGCACGGGCTATTAGCATAAATTAATGAAGTCTAAAAGGGTAACGAGTTAACGAGTATTGGCCTTAACTTATAAAATATACTTGAAAATAGTAACAATTTCGTTATTATTCCATGGAAAATATTTATCAAATACAAGATGCATACCTACAGTGTCTATTATTTATACTTTATAATGTATAACTGCGCCTGGCCCTTTTTAGGGTTCCATACCAATTTGGTAAAAATGGAACCCTTATGGTGAGACTTTCTCCGTCCGTCCGTCTGTCACACTCGATTATTTCAGTAACTATTCAAGCTATCGACTTGAAATTTAGAATAGTTATAGGTAATAGTGACGCGACGTCATAACAATAGTAAAAATTTGAAAATTGTTTTTATTTTTATTTAAAAAGGGGGGAAAACCGGGTCGAAAAATTTTCAAAATGAGATAATAATATTGAGTGGGGTATCATATGAAAGGGCCTTACTTGTGTATACTAAAACTAATTTTTATTTATTTTTATGCCTAATAGTTTTTGATTTATTGGCCAAACTGTCGAAAAAAATACCGTTCCCCCCCCCCTTATCTCCGAAGTTTACCAATCGAAAAATCTGAAATAATTACGATCAATAGGCATTAACGTATATTTTACAGGAAAAATAAAATCAACTCTCTAACTATTATACTTTTTTAGATAATAACAATAAACCGGCAAAAACAAAGTTATGTCTAAATATATAAAAGAAGATACTGACTGACTCACTGACATATCAACGCACAGCCCAATCCGCTGGGTCTAGAGACTCCAAATTTGGCACACAGATACCTTGTGAGGTCTAGGGGAGCACTAAGAAAGGATTTTTCAAAATTCACCCTCTAAGGGGGTGAAACGGGGGTCCGAAGTTTGGATTTTATCAAGTTAAAATACGTCTTCACGCCGCAACTACGGTACCGATTTGGCTAAAATTTGGAATGGAGGTATATTATATCTTGCATTACCACATAGGCTACTTTTCATCCCGGAAAATTTCATGGTTTCTATGATAATAGTGAAAAACAGAAATCCACGCGGGGAAAATATTCCTTCTTGCCGTAATTACTCAACTTATTTGGCTGAAATTTGGAATAGAGATAGATTTTATCCTGGACTAATACGAAGGCTACTTTTTATCCTGGAAAAATCCATGGTTTCCGCGGGAAAACTGAAAAACTGACATTCACTCGCGAAAAATACTACTTCACGCTGTAATTACTGAACTGATATGAATGGAATTCGGAAAGGAGATAGATTTTATCCTGGATTAATACATAGGCTACTTTTCATCCCGGAAAATGTCATGGTTTCTATGATAATAGTGTAAAACAGAAATCCACGCGGGGAAAATATTCCTTCACACCGTAATTACTGAACTTTGCCTGATATTTGAAATGGAGATAGATTATATCCAGAATTAATAGATATTCTACTTTTCATCCCGGAAAAATCCATGGTTTTCGCGGGAAACCTGAAACATTGATGTTCACGCGCGAAAAATACTACTTTACGCTTTAATTACTGAACTGATATGACTGAAATTCGGAAGAAAGATAGATTTTAATACGTAGGCTACTTTTCATCTCGGAAAATTTCATGACTTCTACGAGTATAATCATAGTGAAAAACAGAAATATTCGTTCACGCCGCAACTACTGAACCGATTTAGCCCAAATTTGGAATGGAGATAGATAATACCTGGATTCACACCTTAGCTACATTTTATCCCGAAAAAATTCAAGGTTCCCATGGGATTAGTTAAAAACCGAAATTCACGCTCAAAAAAATATTCACGCCGCAACTACTGAATCAATTTGGCTGAAATTTGGAATGGAGATAGTTTATATCCTGAATTAATGCCTAGGCTACTTTTTATCCTGGAAAAACTTATGGTTTCAATGATAGAAGTGAAAAACAAATATCTACGCGGGAAAAATTTTCCTTCACGCCTTACTCACTGAACTGATGTGGCGGAAATACGGAATGAAGTTAGATTTTATCCTGGATTAATACAAAGGCTACTTTTTGTCCCAAAAAATCCATGGTTTCCGCGGGAAAACTTAAAAACAGATATGCACGCGGGAAAAATACTACTTCACGCTGTAATTACTGAACGGATATGTCTGAAATTCAAAGGGGGGTTTTATCCTGGATTAATACATAGGCAAATTTTTATCCCGGGAAAATCCATGGTTTTTAAGAAAATATTTAAATAGCAGATATTCATGCGGGAGAAATACTCTATCGTGCCGTCACTTCTGAACCGATTGGGCTGAAATTTGGAATGTAGATAGATTATACCCTAGAATCAACTACTTTTTTCTCGGGAAAATCCATTGTTTTCGTGATAATAGGGAAAAACAGATATTCATGCGGGAGAAAATTTATTCCTTCACGCACAATTACTGAAAATTTTTCGTTTAAAGTTGAAATGAAGATTGATTTCATGTAAATTAACACAAAGGGTACTTTTTATTCCGGAAAATGGATAGTGTCCGTAGAATAGTTGAAACTAAAATTTAGGTACGCGTGCGAAGCCGCGGGTATCTGCTAGTTTGTAATAAATTATTATTAATGCTCTGCGTTTGTTCTTCAATGATATTACAAGAAGGCTAGCTTTTGCCCGCGACTCCGCCCGCATGAAACCGTTTTTCACAAATCCCGACGGAAATGTGAATTTCCCGTTTCCGCTCCCTATTCCGACCTTATAATGCCTACTTTCAAGGACATTTGCAAAAGCAATTTACCAATATCTGTCGCTATAGATCTACAGATAATTCGGGGTTTTAAATATCCCACGGGACTTATGGATTTTTCTGGGATAAAAAGCAGCCTATGTCCTTTCCCGAGCTCTAGTCTATCTTTGGGCCAAATTTCATCAAAATTGGTTTAGTCGTTTTTAGGCGTGACAGCGTAACAAACAAACTTACAACATTTATAATAATACTAGCTGACCCGGCAAACGTTGTTTTGCCATTAGGGATATTAAAAAAGACCTCAGACCTACCAAACTATACACAGAACATTTCAAAATCAGTCGAGCCGTTCCGGAGGAGATTGGCAACAAAGATGATCCGAGAATTTTATATATGTCATGATTTTATTTAATCTATGGCTTCCATTGTTGAGACCACAGAATGCTGACCAATCATAGCATTTCCCGCCATTGACATTGACAGCTGTAAAAAAAAAAAAGATATCTATGATGGAGAGAGGCTGGAGTAGAGTGAATAATTGAGATATTAATTAATTTGAAAGAAAAGCTATATGCTATTGAATTGTAATACCTACTAGAATTTAACAAATGAATGTCAAAGTTATGATGTATAAGCAAACAAGCTAAATAAAGTGTACGAAGTTAACAATGGGATTTAATTTACAATAATTCAGAAGTGACAGAACCTACGCGAACTGCTAACCCACATATTATTGAGGTATGATATTATTCTGATTTCATTTCGATTATTTATTTGCATGTTTAGCCGGTGGATTAAAATAGTTTTATTTAAATTTTTGTTTTAGTCTACCTACTAAGCAATTTGTTATACCTTGACGTGTAAAATAGGTAGCTATGAATGTTCTTACAAATATTAGTCAAAGTATAATATATATAATAGAATCTAGAACTCATAACGAAAACATAAAAGTCAAAGTAGAGCCAATTCGTAATTACTTTGTTGAACCTCGTCAAGGTGAAGATAAAATACCAATTTTGATTTATTTGCAATCAGCAATGCCTTAAATCCCTATTGAACTGTATGAGTTTTGTTACTGCGAATACAGAGTGCAATAATAGGGTGTCGCTTTAGAGGAATAGAGGTTTTTGGTGCTTGTAGGTATAATTCGAGTAAATATTTTGTTCATACGAATTGTACCGTACTATCGTACAGCGCCATCTAGTGACAGCGCCATTAACAATTGTATTCTTATTAAATTAGAGCATAGAGTGAGAAATGCTATGACTGTGCATAAAATACAATGTAATAGAATAAACATACATAGTTATTTTTGATTAAATTATTTTATGGAAACAGGCAGTTTTCTAGGTTAATTGCAGGTAACAGATCTTTTTCATACTGGACATACCTACGTTAGTTAAAATAAATAAAAATAAATTGATACCTACGTCATATGGGACATAATATTATCACATAGCCCAATGTTCTGTGACTTAATTTATAATAATTGATAATGACAGTCATTCGACTATGAATTGCTTCAAAAAATTAGCAAGTAGGTATTTATGCTAGAGTTATATTGGCGCCGCCGTATAGTTTGTTCATTGCTAGTGATGTTGAATATAGCTGAAGTTTTTAAGAAGAATAGGGACATTCGTGGATTTTCATAACATTTTGTACTTCAGTTTCCAGTATTATCGGACTATTGTATGTATCTATAGTCAACATAAGTTCAAGTAATTTGAATAATTTATGTAACGCAGCAATAATTTAGCAATTTCAAAAAAATGATGTAGGTATATAATAACCTACCTGAGCACAGAAACTTTTACTAGGCATATATCGTATATTGAAAATGGAAATAAATTAGTTCCTTTCCGCTGAGCAACATAAGTTATAGATATGAACAATAAAGAAGCGGTGAACAATTCCAAACTGACAGTTATTAAGAACAGTAGCGTATGATTTTGATTTTTTTTTGCAATTCTCTATAGTTCTTCAAAGATATGCCGTGGCAGAGATTATGAAATAAAGAAACATATTATTATTTTAATTCATTTGCAATTCCCTAGTACTTGAAATATTTAGACAGGAATTATGAAATAATGGCATGACGATAAAATTAATGTGATTCTGGTTGAGGCATTTACAACAATTGATGGGAGTTTATTAGTAATGTCAAGCAATTTTTAAATAATGTTGATTTAGTGTTGGTTTATTAAAGATTGAATTAAATTAATTGGCAGTTAAGAGTGCCGTGACTAAATTATAATATTATCATTCGGTTATGAGTGCCGTATTTAATTTTTCTATGATGTCCTTGGTTATGTATGCCAAGATGGAAATATGTATGTTCTAGGATGAATAATGACCTTGGTTATGTGTGCCAAGATAGAACTATGTATGTTCTATGTTGAATAATGTCCTTGGTTATGTGTGCCAAGAGTTACTTGGTTATGTTTGCCAAGTGTTGCTTGGTTATGTGTGCCAAGTATTGCTTGGTTATGTGTGCCAAGAGTTACTTGGTTAAGTGTGCCAAGAGTTACTTGGTTATGTGTGCCAAGATAGAACTATGTATTTTCCACAATTATTCGGTACACATAGTACCAAAATGATAATAATGAGTACTTAGTTGCAGTTTGTCGGTGTATTAAAACACTAAATCACATTACTAACAATTTACTGTGATTGAAAAATTCGGAAAAGGGCAATAAACTTGTTTGGACTATATGTTAATGAATAGTGACAAAAAAAAATAATGGTAGAATGATAAATGGAATTTGAAACAATATTATACTAAAAATAGACGTATTATTGAAAATTGTTTACTAATAATAAAATATATTTTTATGAATAATCTTTTTGTATTACTAATGATTGATTTATATTAATTTATCATTGTTTATTTCATTTGCCGGGAACACGGCACGATCAACGAGCTGGTCATGGGAAAACGCTGCTCAAAGGCAAGCGCGTGAGAACGCAGTCTCCTTCAACAGAAGGGAGATGCATGGAACGAGCTAGCCGTGTACGAACGCGGCTCAGAGACAAGCGCGTGTAAACGCGACCCCCATCATAACTCCAGATAACTACAGATGTTTCTCCACAAAGCACATAAATATTCCCATCAAGGATCATGGACATGTTGAGAATGTTAAATCAAGACACACGCAGCTTCGGCACTGCTCGCGGCTCACCGAAATGGAGCCGCTGTTGGAACAGGTACCAATATCAAACAGCAATGCAACAGCAAGCAATAAGCCTCCCAACAAATGAGGTGGTTAAACTTATTAAATCTTTACATCAAAAGGTTGACAAGACCCAGCGATCATTTTAATGTAATTCCAGACTTCGATCCGTCCAGCAAAGGACTTAGCGTAGTCGAATTGTTAAAGTATGCGCGTGAATGTCATTAATAAGGGGGCCAAAAGCGTACCGTACATTTTGCGTCATAGAGCATGTAGGAGTAGGTTAACTTCCGTACACATAACAGTTGGAACGAATGGCAAGGCAAGGTTCTAAAAGCATTCAAATGAGCAAAATAACGGTCGTCTTTTGGATGAAATGCTTGTATGCATTTTACGAAGTAACAGAAATTTAAACCAATGCTATTATTGGCATTTTTAAATTAGCGGTAATAAGGCAGTGGATTATATCATTCGCGGTAAATTAGTTCGGAACAGAGCGCAAGGATTGAATTGTAAGGAACCTAAAAATCAAGGTATATTGTATTTCCTAAATTAATAGCGATCTTAGCTAACAGATTTATTTGACAACAAAAAAAAATTAAATGATAGTGATAATGGAACTTTAATGAGGAGACATTATTTAGAAGAGATTTATTTAGAAATGCCCAATATCCATATTAATGTGTCACAAATGGTTTAGAATTGGTCACGATTTTGTAACCAGTGAACAAATTCCCTTAACTATTTATTGTGAGATTTGTGAAACTGAAATAAATAAGTATTTTGTGATATTAACTAACAATAATTGTCCGGATGATAACACCTACAGAAGTGCTATCTAGGTTTTATTCAAGAGATTTTAACCTTTCATAAAGGCCTTCGGCAATTCTGTCGTGTCTCATTTCAAATAGTAGTTTAATTTCATTATTAATGACGTTGCAGCAAGCTCTAAGAGACACACACTTCTTTTTGGTTTTTAATCACTATAATTATTAACCTAATATTCTTTACCAATAATACCTTGCAATAAGACAGACAATTCCTGAAGCTGACTTGATTGAATGAAGATTCAGCTATAGTATCATTTGAATATTATTATCTCAGAATAATCATTTCTAAGAAATATTTCTATCATTGACGAACATTACTAATGTCAAAACATGGTTTCTGCTTCACGTAAGATCGTGACCGTTCTTAAAGAACCAATGCAGACAAAATACGAATTTGCATTACCGGGCGTCAATCACGTCACGAAATAAAAAAAAACCGGAGAGGTGAGTAATCAAAGGATATCAACAGGAATTTTGTAAGTAAAATTATAAAGTGCAGAGAAAAGTGAAAGATAAGTTAGGTCATGTAGTAGGCATCTAGTGGTATCTGGTAGCACTAGGTTAGAAGTATGCAACTTAGTTAGTCAGTCTCCATCGGTATTGGTTGTCCAAATTACGTAATAAAAAAAAAATACCCTATCACAGTGCATACAGTCTGACAGTCGCTTATCCACGAGCTTACAACCAAGCCGAACGCTTCAGTCAGATCATTTTAAATTCACTGACCAATACATAAATGTGCCAGTGGCATCAAAAGTGCGGCAATAAATACTCTATTTAAATTAGCATACTCGAGCCGTCGAAACTCGCAATGATTTTTAACGCACCGTAGCATCCGCACTCCTATTAAGTTAGAAGTTATATTATACACAGTATAATGTAAAGTTGACGCACTCACGGAGCTATTGTTGTTAGGTAGGGCTTTATCTAGTTGGATTGTGACTTGTGAGCGACGACCTATTTACATGAATCTATGGATGGACCAAAAGTAATTCATTCAAAGACGAACGTAATTGGGACGCGAAAAGATAAAATACCATTCGACTCGACTTACAACAAACACTTTCATTCGACAAATTATTTCAGAAGTTTTATAATATTGGTTTCCTTATGATTTTTTTTTTAATTAATTAATCGATTTTATCATTTTTGTTCGATATTTTGATTTCAGATAATTAAGTGTCCAATATTGTCTACATGTTAATACCACAAATTATACCAAATTTAAATTTTTAGAGCCTTACGAAATTGTTGAAGTTATGGAAACGATACAATACCATAGAGTAATAGCTAATATTGACAATACAGAAATAACCGAGTTTGATATAATCTATTGTGATATTATAAGGGTCGTAAATGGGTTATGACGTGTGACTATGAGATCGTCTTAACCTATAGGACGACGCTTTTCAATACATTTGTAAGAAAATAGACTATTTTTTTGTTTATAAATTGAAATATGGTATGTACTCGTACGTACGTACCTATTCAGTACTCACAATTGTGCAAGTTTGATTTGAAGTATTTTTCAGAACACACAAAGATCTATGTAATGGGCATACAGTACTTTCTAAGGTAGATAACTTTTTGACTATCCATTGGAACCTGTATAGATAAGTCGTTTTATACTATAGAAAATGTGAACAATAAAATTATTATGATCTTTTTTGAAAAATGGAGTTTGGTTTATACTGTTATAATTTTTAAAGATTATTTTAAAAATATTTTAGTACTTTATTCTGTAATGTTATTGAGAATGAATTTTGATATATTTTATAGAAAAATGAATGATGATCTACCGCACTAATATCTTTTAACTCCTGTTTACTGCTTCTGTAATTTTATTTTATTTTATTTTTGTCATAATATGCCTTCTTTATAATATACAAGTGTAAAAAAAAACCCATTTAAAACAACAGTTTTGCAGCAGACCGCATTTAGGCAATGTATGTCTGAATCAAACGTAACAATTTATTTGAGTCACCCGTCTCAAACAAGTGATGTTATGTTAATAATTTTGAGTTAGGTATTTATAATTTTCTAACATATTAGGTAATTAATAATTTTTAATGGATAATTTCCGTATTTTATGGAAACTCATTATAATAATATTGTTAGGAATAATATTAATCTAAGAAACCAAATGTCATGATTATTTTAAAGAGATTTAGATGTATATTAAAGTCAGTATTATCATATATTATTTATTTGGTGGTATTATTTAGATATTGTAATTTAACAATACTGACTATTCATCAGTAAGTGGATGTGAGTTAGGCATATGTGAATTAAGTATTTGAATTGAGTTGTATTTTAAGCAATAATATTATAAGAGAAAAAGAGGATTGAATTAAATATATATTGTAATTTTGTTAATCATTAAGATAGAATAGTAGTTACTTAACAAAATATTGTAACGACATATTCTATATTTTATTAGATACAATAATGGCGTGGTGGCGTTGCTTGATTGGTGGTAGAAAATTTTACTTGAAAATTTAAGTATTGTGCACCGGGAGGTTGCACAAGAGTGGATGGCCGAATGTCATGATTTTATTTAATCTATGGCTTCCATTGTTGAGACCACAGAATGCTGACCAATCATAGCATTTCCCGCCATTGACATTGACAGCTGTAAAAAAAAAAAAGATATCTATGATGGAGAGAGGCTGGAGTAGAGTGAATAATTGAGATATTAATTAATTTGAAAGAAAAGCTATATGCTATTGAATTGTAATACCTACTAGAATTTAACAAATGAATGTCAAAGTTATGATGTATAAGCAAACAAGCTAAATAAAGTGTACGAAGTTAACAATGGGATTTAATTTACAATATATATTAGAAGATTAGTAGAGCCCAGGATAGACTTAGCTAGGATTGAGATAGGATATACTAACATAGCATAAGTAAGATATAGCTGTACGGACACCACAAGTCCGCATTCAATATTTAATATGACATAAGTCACAACATATAGGAACGTAAGTAATTACGACGTTAGCTAAATAAACATGCATAATCGGTGATCAGAATGACAATTATTATATGAGTCTTAATTTCAAAAAAGATATGGCCTTGTAGGCCCTTCGTTATGTATATCTTAAAAGTATAGTTCGCATATCTACGTCACTGAACGCACGCGAGAACCGCACGTGTGTGCAACGTTGTTAGTACTCAACAATAAAGTCGGTCAATCACCTTGCTCCAAATAAAAGAACTGAGTTCGCAGCCCAAAATATGCAACGTTGGTAAGTAGATGGTACCAGTCGTGACGGTGGTATTGGATCACGCTCGTAGACCTATTACGAAGATTTATGCTGACGGTGCCTAGTGACTGACTGTATCTATCAGAATTTCATTACATTAAACAATGATGTGATCTATAAAACCTAGATCACATCAATGTTGATTGTTGGCCGTATAATTATAAAATAAAACGATTTTTTTTATAATTGCAATTACGTTGGGCCACTATTCCTACAACCAAAGATTTATATCGCCTATAACTATTACTTTCAGGTCGCTATTTACTGAAATAAAGGGTGACAATGTGATCCTAGAAGGGTTCCGATTTTTTCTTTTGAGGTACGGAACCCTAAACTAACTACCCTACTAACGAATAGTACGAGTCGGAATCACCTATCGAGATTTCCACAAAGAGGTACATTAGTATTATAAATTTAAATAATGACTATATTTTTATTGATTTTATTAGGTACAGATGTTGAGGTCAGAATTTCAGTTTTGATTACTTTGTATAGTAAAAAATAAAACTATTTGCCACAAACATTTTTACACAGCCTCTAGCCTTGTCACTTGAGAATATGCTTTTAGTTTAAATTCGATCCCAATTCCCAACTCGCATTCCGGAAACAAAGAGTCGTGACAGATATACATACAGATCGCAGACAGACAAAAAAGTGATCCTATAAGAGTTTCGATTTAGTTTGTACGGAACCCTAAAAATAGCCTTTTATAGTATAGGCCCATTTGTTTATGAAGTCCATTTATTAATCCACCATTTGTGTATTGAATAATCTGAAAAAGATATTAAGGAAATTGTTGAAAGTAAGCAAGCAAGCAAGCAAGTAGGTAGAGTAGGAAGTCACGTAGCGTCCGTGACCGAGGTCCAGCGAGTTTATCTCGTATCAGCCGTACGTGCTATACTAAATAATTACCAGCTATAGTCAGCTGAAATACTCTTACGCCTAATGATTGTTATCATGATAAAGCTAAAAAAATCAAGAGAGAATTAAATAGCTCGTGGCTTACTTTTGTTTATGAGTTGGCAAAGTTTGATTTAAGTTAAACGGGTCCTCCATCCATTTCTTATTCAAATTCATACCGCACACTTTGTTAAATATTTACTTTTGTTGACTACTTAATATAAAATTTATTTTTGTTCCTTCTTAATTGCGATTAATATAATAATTTGGATGATTGTTACTCAATCTCGAACAAGTACCGAAAACATTCGGTGCAAAACTGCTTTATGATCGTGGTGGTGTATAGTACATTGCATAAGTGCCTGTTAGTTAGGCATATGTGAAAGAATGAATACTTTCTATTATTATTTGAATCTGGACCATATATAGGCAGCTTATTTCCAAGATTAACATATAGTGTAGAAGACTACTTTAAAACCCGGAAAATTCAAGAAACAGAAATTTTCTGTAGCAATCTAAAGCTATGCCTACTTACATTACTAGCTATAGCACAGTAGGTTAGGAGAGAGAGTGGGAACGGGTACAGGAATGGGCCATAACTCGTGCAGTTTGTCGAAGTTCAAATTCCACGCAGACAAAACATAGTTTCAAATAAAAGTACCTGCCAAAGTACATCCAAGAAGTAACTGAAGTATGAACACCATCCCATAGAAATTTCAATTTTGATACATTACATATACTAGTATAATAATCTATAATCTATCTAATAATCGGGTAATCTGATTAATTTAATTGAAGTCATATCAGTACTAAAAATCTAGGAAACATCGTAAAGTGTTTTGGCCAAAATTGACCAAACGCCGCTTTCTCGCTCCCGCCTGCGGCTGGAGAGGGAGATGGGGCGCGCGGCTCCGGGGGCAGCGCGGTAGCCCCCCGTGTACGCAGTCGAGTAGGTACATTCGTTAACAGGTCCGTGCGGCGGCGCCTATTTGCTGCGCGAATCGTCTTTAAGTATATTAGCGTAAGGTCTACTGGTCGCGCGAGACGGGACTCAATGTCCACTCCCGCGCTTAGCGAACCGCCGCCCACGCCGCGTCGCCCGGCGGTCGCTCGCCGTTTGGGAGTTCTTGAAAAACCCCGACGGAGTCGGTCGACTGTTAGTTGCCGCGTCGCCCGCGTGAAATCGCCTGCCACGCCGCCTAGTGCCGTCTTATTATTTATGAGGAGCTATTTATCGCGTACCATTTTGTGCCGCGTAGCCCGCGTGCTGTTTGCCGGCCACGCCGTCACTTGCCGTCCGCGGTCGCCTAAGAGTCCGGTTCTAGAAGCCCACTGAAACGGTCAATACCCAAGGCCCGCGTTGCCCGCGTGAAGTTTGCCGGCCACGCCGTGTCGTTTAGTTTTACGAGCCCGATTTATTGCGCTCCTTCGTGTGCCGTGTTGTCCGCCGGTTCGTTCGAACGCCGCGGGCCCATTTGACTATCCGGAACACTGTTCCTTGTGCTCCCGCGCCATCTGGATACCACGCCGCCGCGGACTCGCTACTCGTGATCTAGTGCCGCCGCCGCGAAAGACCCCTCAAAGGAGGGCGAGTGTGTTCCTTTGCATTTAACACAGCAGGCACCACACACCACATTCCATCATACACGAACACACTCCCCGGATTCCACGTGCGTGCTGTCTCCTGCGCCGGTAAGTACCTAGTAGTAAGTCGTTCTGTGCCGCGGGATAAAACCCAGTGCAATTCGCCATTTCCTTTTTTTTTGGTGGGTCCTTTTCGACCCACCCCGCCGCTGCCTGTGGGAATCCGCTGGCCTGCTCTGATGGGCCCGGCAGTTGCCCGCTGATTCATTGGCACAGGCGCGGTGCGTATTCATTTGGTAGCAGAGCGTGGTTTGTCTACACCTCGCTTTGCGTTTTGCACTGGTTTTGCCCGCCGCGCCGTTCATTTTCTGCGCCGCTGGCATAAATCCCGCTTTCCGCCACGCGCCGTGTCGTTCGCCGCGCTGTTAGCGGAAATTCCGCAATCGCCGCCAGTTCCGCTGCGTCAACGCCGCGTTTCGGCCGCGTTCCGATTATTATAATTATAAGTTTAATTACATCATAATTTGTTTGTTACATTTGTTATTGTTTTGCTTGCGTGCCGGTACCGCCCGCTCGCCACGTAATTTAACACGCGTATCTACTACGGTCGCGCCGCTTTGTTCATTGCGACTACGGTACGACCGCGACCGCGATACGACTTGTTTACTATTGCTTTAATTTTATTATTGCTAGCACTCGCGCCGCCCGCCGACTTGCCGGCCGCCTTTTCAATTTATTGTTGCTTTATTTTTGCCATTTGTTTACATTTAATTTGTTAGAATGTCCGCGAACATTAAAAAGCTAGCTGTACAGATACAGTCTGAGCTTCGCTGGGCGACGTCCGCCGCGGGTTTGATAGGCCGCGAAGATAGATCCGCCGCCCTATTACACCGAGCGGACCAGGTGCGGACTCGGCAGGCCTCTGTGGAGCAGGCCTTCCAAGACCTGCTCACCCTCGGTCCCGAACAGGAGGTACTGAGGACGGCTCAGGCCGATTACGACCAGTTCTTCGAACTGATGGACTCGGTGGTGGAGGCCGCCCATGGGATCCGGACCGCCGCTGATGAAAGGCGTCGAAGTGGCGCTTTTAGAGACTCCCCCAGCCGACCGCCCACACAGCCGGCATTACTAGGGAAACTGCCCACGATCGAGCTGCCCAAATTCGGTGGGCAGCTTCAAGAGTGGATGGGCTTCCTGGCGTTGTTCGACAGTCTGGTCCACGCCAGGAAGGACCTGTCCCCCACCCAGAAGCTGACATACTTACTGTCCTCGCTACAGGGCGAGGCCCTGGACGTGGTGCGGCACCTCGACCTCTCGGAGGAGAGCTACACCACGGCCCGGGAATTGCTGGCCAGGCGCTACGAAAATGTGCGCCGGTTGGCCGACGCACATGTAGCCCAGCTACTCGCCTTGCCCGCCGTCACCGGGGTGGCCGGCCTCAGAGAGGCCTTGCTAAACCCTTGCATTGTGGCCACCAACGCTCTCCGTCGATTGGATCTCCCCGTCGACCAGTGGTCCTTCTTGTTATTGCACATAGTGCTCTCCCGCCTGCCGTCGGAGCTTAAGCTCCGCTTCGAGCAGCGCTTCGGAGGGGACGGTGCAACCTATCTGCCCCCTTTCTCCGACCTCCTGAAGTTTTTGGAGCAGGAGTGCCTCCAGGCCGATAACTCCGGAGTTACCGGCCCTCGAGTGGCCCCTGGGAGGTCCGAGCATGTCCGAGGGGGTGGGGCAAGGACTGGCCCTTCGGCGGGGACCGGCCCCAACCGGCGAGGCCGTGGAGCCGACGCCAGGGAAGGTCGCCGGGTGTCACAGTACAGCGGGGCCGTGGCAACGAAGCTCCCCCCCTGTGCCTATTGTCGGCACCCCGGCCACCAGGTCTCCTCGTGTCCGCACTTCCTGGCCAAACCGGTTGCGGCCCGGAGAGAATACGTGTCGACACGCCAGTGGTGCTTCTCTTGCCTGGGCCAGCATCTCGTAAGAGACTGCCCGCGCCAGCGGCCCTGCCCACACTGCGGCGGTGCCCATTCGGCCCTTTTGTGCGCTAACCGGAGTGGTTCCGGTCGCCAGGACATTGGGTCGCGCACCCCCCCCATGGGCGGGGGCGCTCGATCGCGCACCCCCCCCATGGGCGGGGGCGCTAGTCCTGGCCACCCGACCAGTCCCGTTAGGCGTTCTCCGGTGGACCACCAACCTCCTAGTGGAGGTAGGGGTTCCACCCCCCGGAGGAGGGCTTCACCCCCCCGCGTCACGGTCACATACCCCTCGCGTCATCACGACGGGGATATCGCGGCTGCCCCATTGAGCGTCGTCCCGCGTCGGTTCTCGCCGCCACTACACGAGTGGCCGCGACTGGAGCGCCATCCTCCCACCATAGGTCGAGGCGATTCCTACCGGGTGCCGGACGTTAGCCGCATGGTGCGGCCCCAAATGGGTGAACGGTCCCCTGCTGATTACCAGCGCCCTAGGGGCGGTGGGGCTTCACCCCCCCAGGGGGGGGTCACACCCCCCCAGGGGAGGGTCACACCCCCCTCGCATTTTTATGACGGGGGTCTGACGGCCGCTCAAATGAGCGTCGAACCGTCTAGGTTTTTGCCTCCCCTCCATGTGTGGACGCAACTGGAGCGCCATCCACCCGTGCTAGGTCGAGGCGCTCCCTACCACGCCCCGGATGCTAGCCGCATGGTGCGACCCCGGGTTGGTTATGCCGGATGGTCCCCACGTTGGGTACCCTCCCCCTCTCTAGCAGCGCCCCAGCCGGAGTACCCCCGTCAGTGGGCTCCCGCTGGTGAAGGCACGTCGCGCTAGGTGTCCGCCACCCTAGCTGCCACCTAGCCACCTCCCCTGAGACTTTGGATCTACAGCAGTCAGTATGCCAGACCATACTTTTGTCGACTGCCTCAGGGAGGTTAGGGTCTCAGGCTACAGGAGTGGCTCTCCCTTGTGGCCTCACTCCCGAATGTTAATCGGATTTCGATGCCTCGTTGCTTCCTACCGCCCGGAAGGTGCCACGCCAGTCTCCACGGCTTTTGTGATGCGTCCGAAAAAGGGGTACGCAGCCGTGGTCTATTTGCGAACTGTCAGTGACACCGGCGAGGTCGCAACCCACCTTGTCTTGGCGAAAAGTAAAGTGGCCCCAATTCGGTCACGCTTGACGATACCCAAATTGGAGTTGTCTGGAGCCGCTCTTTGGTGCGCCTTCTCAACCATGTGCGTACGTCCCTCCTATCGATCGTTGACCTGACGGACGTGTACGCCTGGTCGGACAGCGAAATTGTCCTTTGTTGGTTGCGAGCCGCTCCCCACAACTTGGAAGTCTTTGTTGCCAACCGGGTTTCCCAAATCCAGAATTCGGAAACCCCGTTGACCTGGAGACATGTGCCAGGGGACCTGAACCCTGCAGATTGTGCTTCCCGCGGATGTGAAGCTTCCGACCTTGTCAACCACTCTCTTTGGTGGGGCCCTGACTGGCTGACTCGGAATGAGTCCGCCTGGCCTCAGAGTAGGTTCGCCGAGCCCGACGAGTTACCTGGCTTGCGAGTCGGAGTTGTCGAAGATAAGCCAGCCAATCCGCTGAGCTATCTTCAGGAACGCTACAGTTCCCTTGATAAATTGATTGGGGTGACGGCTTGGATTCAGCGCTTCACCCACAACGCTCGGAACCCACGCGACAAAATGTCGAACCCGGTCTTGTCGCCCCTGGAGAGACAGGAGGCCCGGACCTTTTGGATACGTTTGGTTCAACTGGAGCATTTTGAGTCCGCTATTGAGACACTGAAGCGAGGTTTACCTTTGAAAGGCTCGCTCGCCCGCTTAAACCTCTTCCTGGATGACACCGGATTGATACGCGTTGGTGGACGCCTCCGGAATTCTGACTTACCCTATGGGGCACGTCATCCCTTGTTGCTTCCGAACAATAGCGCTTTTGTAAAATTGTTGGTGACGCATTACCACGTCAAAAATGCCCACGCTGGCTGCAACGCCCTTTCGGCCATATTGCAGCGCGAATTTTGGATTTTATCGGGACGACGCTCCATCCGAAGCGTCATTTTTAAGTGCATTCCGTGCTACCGCCTGAAGGCCAGCACCATGCAGCCCATTATGGGGGACCTCCCCACCGACCGTGTCGTGGCCTCGCGCCCTTTCTCGGCGGTCGGGACGGATTTTGCGGGGCCGTTCTTCGTCAAGAGCTCCAGCCTCCGCAATGCTCGTTCCCTCGAGGCCTACCTTTGCGTTTTTGTTTGCCTGGCTACCAAGGCCGTACACTTAGAACTGGTGAGTGCCCTCAGCACCGAAGCCTTTGTAGCCACGCTAGGCCGCTTCGTTTCACGCCGAGGTTATCCGCACCTGATCCGATCGGACTGTGGGACCAACTATAAGGGTGCCGATAGGTATTTGAAGGAAGTCGTCCAATTTTTGAATGAAAATAAGGTAGGCATCGGCACGGCAATGTCCAAGATGGGGATAACTTGGACCTTTGACCCGCCAGCTTGTCCCCACTGGGGCGGGATCTTTGAAGCCGTCGTTAAGGTCTCAAAGACGCATCTCCGACGCGTGATAGGTGAAACCATTTTGACTTTTGAAGAGCTCGCTACCGTTTTTTGTAAGATTGAGGCTGTCCTCAATTCTCGGCCACTCTGCCCCTTATCGTCCGATCCCAATGACCTGGAAGTTTTAACCCCCGGTCATTTCCTAATTGGTGAACCCCTTAACGCCCTGCCGGAGTACCCCTTCAGGGACGTGAAGGTCTCACGATTGTCTCGTTTCGAATTGCTACAGCAGATGACCCAAAATTTCTGGCATCGTTGGTATTTAGAATATTTGCATCTCTTGCAGCAGCGCGTTAAGTGGTCAGACAAGACCGACCCACCTAAGGTTGGTGATCTTGTCCTAGTTAAGGAGCCTAATTTGTTGCCTTTGTGCTGGCGTCGTGGACGCATTCTTAAATTGATATATGGATCCGATGGGGTTCCCAGAGTTGCCGAGGTAATGGTCGGAGATTCGGTTTTGCAGCGAGCCGTCTCTTCCTTATCCCGCTTGCCCATTGGTTAGTGGACCCCAAATCCTTGGGCCCACGGGCGGGGGGATTGTTTTGGCCAAAATTGACCAAACGCCGCTTTCTCGCTCCCGCCTGCGGCTGGAGAGGGAGATGGGGCGCGCGGCTCCGGGGGCAGTGCGGTAGCCCCCCGTGTACGCAGTCGAGTAGGTACATTCGTTAACAGGTCCGTGCGGCGGCGCCTATTTGCTGCGCGAATCGTCTTTAAGTATATTAGCGTAAGGTCTACTGGTCGCGCGAGACGGGACTCAATGTCCACTCCCGCGCTTAGCGAACCGCCGCCCACGCCGCGTCGCCCGGCGGTCGCTCGCCGTTTGGGAGTTCTTGAAAAACCCCGACGGAGTCGGTCGACTGTTAGTTGCCGCGTCGCCCGCGTGAAATCGCCTGCCACGCCGCCTAGTGCCGTCTTATTATTTATGAGGAGCTATTTATCGCGTACCATTTTGTGCCGCGTAGCCCGCGTGCTGTTTGCCGGCCACGCCGTCACTTGCCGTCCGCGGTCGCCTAAGAGTCCGGTTCTAGAAGCCCACTGAAACGGTCAATACCCAAGGCCCGCGTTGCCCGCGTGAAGTTTGCCGGCCACGCCGTGTCGTTTAGTTTTACGAGCCCGATTTATTGCGCTCCTTCGTGTGCCGTGTTGTCCGCCGGTTCGTTCGAACGCCGCGGGCCCATTTGACTATCCGGAACACTGTTCCTTGTGCTCCCGCGCCATCTGGATACCACGCCGCCGCGGACTCGCTACTCGTGATCTAGTGCCGCCGCCGCGAAAGACCCCTCAAAGGAGGGCGAGTGTGTTCCTTTGCATTTAACACAGCAGGCACCACACACCACATTCCATCATACACGAACACACTCCCCGGATTCCACGTGCGTGCTGTCTCCTGCGCCGGTAAGTACCTAGTAGTAAGTCGTTCTGTGCCGCGGGATAAAACCCAGTGCAATTCGCCATTTCCTTTTTTTTTTGGTGGGTCCTTTTCGACCCACCCCGCCGCTGCCTGTGGGAATCCGCTGGCCTGCTCTGATGGGCCCGGCAGTTGCCCGCTGATTCATTGGCACAGGCGCGGTGCGTATTCATAAAGCATGAATGAATGAAAACAAGTAAATAATTAAAAAACACAACTGCCCTGTGGCATAATCGTTTAGTAGTTATGGTGGAAAAAAGGAAACTTACGTATATAGGTACACAGATTTAAATCTTTGCATACGGACACTCCTTTTTTGGGCAGTCGTGTGTAAAAAGTAAGCAAAGAGTTACAAATGGACAATCACCCCGAAACCTAACGTCACATTTCCAACCCCTTATTACGCTGAGCGATTGCGATCTGGGTCCCGGACTCACGACGTCAAGGGGGTGAATGTATTACGCCTTTTTAGTGGATGGACACAGATTATAATGAACGGACGGACGGACGGGCGGAATCATGCGAATCGGACGAGCCGTTTTCGAGTTCTAAAGACAAAAGAATTACACTTACAAAAACTCTAAGAGATTTTTTAGAACTCTATGTAAAGAGCGAAATAGATTCTCTTCCGTTTCCTCTCAAGATATCATAAAAATCGTGATTTTTTTACTTAAGGGGCCTGTGAACTACAATGTCTCCATTTATTAAAAATAACAAATCATTAGTAATTCGTGCATATTTGGATCATGTTGTGGTGTTATTCGGATTCATATAGTAATAATCTATGCTCCTCGCCATATTTGGTTCGGAAATACTGCCTTAAAACGAAATAATAATCAATTTTGATAAAAAAATTTATAACTTTGGTCGAGTTCCGTATTACCAAAAATTATGACTGAAAACTTGTAACTTTCTTTATAAACTGGTGTTTATCTTTAGCTGGACAATAAAAACTGTGCTCCTGAACTAATGCGACGTGAGATAGTGTTGTTTTTTTTTCAAAACAAATAAGTAGAAAACATGTCCCCTTTGACATAAAAATAAGCAAAACTAAATTCGTTTACATTTTCGTTTAACAAAAGTATTTCGGAACCAAATATGGCCAGGAGCATAGATTATTACTATATGAACCTGAATAAAGCCACAACATGATCGAAAATTGCACGAATTACAAATGATTTTGGTATTACGTTTGTATGCGAGACACCGTGGGTCAGACGACTCTTAAAATAGGTATGTAAGAAAAAAAAAATTTCAATCTTTATAAATTTTAATATTGAAAAGACCAAATATGTTAAATGTAATAGATGTTTTTTTCAGTTCTTCAGGGTTAACCCGCTTTCCGAACTTGGTGGTAGATTTTGATCAAATGTAAAGCGTCTCATTATGTGATCGGATATATTATGCTAAGGAGGACGGATACTATCCGGGATTTTCATTTTTATTGATTGCAATAACGTTGAGCTTTTATTACCTGTATCTATAACTATTTATTAGTTACTAAAGTAATCGAGTTTGACCATTGATCTATAATATTATCTCATAGAGTTTGACAGACGGACGGAGAAAGATAAGATGGACCCTAAAAAACTGAAAATTGAAAATTTTGGAACAATTTTCACGAAAAAGGTGAGACCCAAAATACATGACGTTTAAAGGGATCTGCCTATATACGGTCCTGAAACGTAATTATTGTCTTTATAGTTTTTAGCCTGCAAGTGACCAAAAATTGCTTAAAAACCTTGTCAGCCTGTAAATGTTTCTAATTAAATTCCTACCCCAATAGAACTACTTATGATATACCTAGACTAATCGTGGGAACAGTTAAGAATATGGAAAATAAAGTTTTTAATACTGGATAGTAGGGAATTAAGGAGATAAGGTTTATAAAGTTAATGATTGTATCCGTTATCTAGTCCAGTTTATATGTTGCCCTTATCTTGATGGGGACGATGATATTCATTGTTCATGTTATTTCGTCAACTTGTTTCCATATTGATAAAGAAAACGACTGATATCTTTGTAATATGGAAATGTCACATTTTACAGCCTATTACACATTTACTTTTATAAAAGAGTGATCTATGCAGATACAGTTTCTTTGTGTAGATTTTTATTATCTAAGGACAAAGAAGATTTTTAGGGGTTCATTCAATGTATCAACGAAATTCACATTTTAAGGGGTAAAGGGTTTTTAGGGGTTCATTCAATGTATCAATGTGTGTATGTTCACTGAACCCCTAAAAACCCTTTACCCCTTAAAATAAGAATTTCGGAAATTCCGTTCTTAGTGCATCTTCATGACCTAATATTAATCTAGATACTAAATTTCAGACATCTAAGACTTTTAGTTATTCCGGAATAGCTGGAAAAAGAAAATTTCTAAATTCAACGATTTTTCCATCTTAAACTTTGAATTTTGGAAATCCCGTTCTTAGTGCACCTTCTATAAATATCAACATAGGTACCAAATTTCATATATCTACGACTTTTAGTTTAGCCGGAATCCGTGGAACAACGAAAATGCCTCACTCTTTTATATATTAATATCTGGGTGACCGAGCTTCGCTCAATAGTTTAACTACTGGCTAATAGATGGCAGCAGGAGGGATTCAATTTTTTCTAAAAATGAGTCCTAGCTAGATCGATTTATCGCCCCCAAAACCCCCTGTATAATAAATTTCATGAAAAACGTACGAGCCGTTTCCGAGATCCAGATTATATAGAAATATATATAATTGCAAGCATTAACATACAACATATTATATAACAAGCATTGCTCGTTTAAAGGTATAGGATAGGATAGTAACTAGTAACTTCCTGAGGGAATTATAGGCAGTTCATAAATGTACAATTTTTAAGTGGCATCCCTAAATACAGCTCATTCAATATGAATGAACTGGAAATAATGAAAACTATTTTATAGTAATAAGTATTATATATTCGTTGCTATTATGCTTTGTTGACAATTGACATCACAGTTAGGGTTGCTAAAAACAATTTGTCGAAATTAAATAATAGGTAAGTTTTGTATTGAAAATAAAACAAAATAATTTGATTTTCTTATCTCAATTAATGTGTTTCTAGGATCAAGTAAAAAGGTTAGCTGCGGGCACACTATACGAATTAACCAACACCTTATAGATGAAGCTTGAGCCACGCAAGTATATGAATCAAGAAGAAGCTTGGAGATTTAAATTCAAGTATCAATGTCAACGCAATCAAAAGTTACGACCATTTTTCCCAAACTTATCTATCGACTGACCCGTGATCATGAATTTTGGCAAGAAGCAAGGACCCCTTGCACAAGTATACCTAAAGGGAAATACAGAAAGTTTTTCGTCAAGTTTTGGAAGCTCTAATGGATTTAATTACAAGTTATTATACGCCAATGCTTTACTCATATTATATACATGATCAATATTATGGGTATGTATGAAATTGATAGCCTCCATTTTTGAAATTGTTTTAAAGGAGTAGGAACGAAGTTTCCCTTCACATTTAGTCATCTTGTTAGGGTAAAAAGGTTAAATTAAATGTAATTTCTCAATAGCAAACTACACAAAATCTAGGAAAAGATAATCTTACAAACTTCAAACCACGTAGTCTGAGCTTCAAACATATAAATCCATATTGCACCTATTTCGGTTCATAATAATACATAGGTATAGCATCTCAATAGATCCCTATATAGTTACGTAACGAGTACCTATACATAAACTGGAAAATGACGTCACGAAAATTGTTTAGAGGGAAAAACACTTTTATCTAAACGGTCCAGAGAGTAAGTCGGGACAAACCCGGCGTGAGTCAGGCGGGGCCCGCCACGTGTAGCGTGAAAATTATTCACTGTCATTCTGCGATATACATTTTGGCTCAAATTCAAAGTATTCGAGCCGTAAGCAGTGAGCCCTCTAAACAATGCGACTTCGAACGCCAGTATATTATATTCTTTGTCTGATAGATAGGTAGGTATTTCGCTTTTAGATTTTCTCCCTTTGTTTTTGGTGATTTGAAGTGTGCTATTGAATAATTATTAATTATGCAAATTGGACCTATTATTATCCATAAGCGTAAGAAGATATTTATTTGCTTTGGAGAGAACTTTAGTATATCGGGCCTTAGGAAAGTTCACTTAGATATCAAAGTAGATATGAAAAAGGATAATTTTATTTAAGATTGCTTCATTTAAAAGAAAGAAAAGAAATTCAGAATAGAAGACATGGTCGTTATTTTGTGTATTATGTCATAACAAACAATGTGAGTCATTTGCATTGAACCTACCCAGTAAATCTGTGTGTAGTAGCTGTGGTAGTAGGGAGTAGGTGCAGGCACGTATGCCGTATGGTTACGTGTCCTGCTATAGGCATAAAACCAGATTGCCTTTTCAGTACATAGCACAGTGTGATTGGACAAAGGAAGGTGATAATTAGTTGTGGACAAAAATAGTCGTGCCGGGCCCTGGGCCAGGTGACGTCAGCGCGCCAGGGCCGCGGCGGGGCAAGACGGGCCCCGCGCCAGTGTCGCGCGCGCCGTCAGTCTGGCCGCACGCAGTGTCGCCGCCCGCGCCCGCTCCGCTGCCGCCTGCCGCCGCTCGCCGCCTGGCGCTGCACGACCCACCCTCGCTCCCGGCGCACCACCCGTGAGTACCGACACCCCTTCATCCCTACGTTGTGTGTTCGCCCGAAACCACTTTCGAATCGATGCAACATGGCAACGTCCGCTGCAGGTTTCTCTTCTGCCGCTTCGACTCCACTGTGGACGTACCAAACTACGCGCAGCTCTCCCTTCCTGTGCTGCCCGCCTGTAACCTGTCTCGTAATTCGATATATTATAACGAGACCTAGATTTCCCGTGTTGGTAGCGAGGAGCGTGGCAACCTTGGCGCATCGTGCAATGCAACGGGGACCTTGCAAGTCACGCGTCACAGTAACCTCGGCTCACGGCGTGCTCGTGCCGCTACAGTGACGTCTCAATATCTATCTTTATATCGATTGCCCGCCTCGAGCGTTATCCATTGCTTACGCGTTTAGCGTTTGCCGAACGGAAGCGGGCTTTACCAGGCAATGTATTATTAGAAAATGGGTTCTCACGCGTTTTGGATGCGCTCAATATTATGTTAGTTCGTAGGAATATGTTGATAGACGCGTATTTAGCGCGCACAAACAGCTGACCGACCGTCAAGCGACGTAGTTCTTTTAACCGATAAAAAACAAGACGCGGTCACTCAAGGACGGTCAACTACTATCGAGAGGTATTTCCCGTTCAGCGGGCACCGAAGTGCAACACAAATGACGTGCAAACGACGCTAGTCATTAGCACTGCTAATGTACTCGTACCTACTGGTTATTTGGCTCCCGCTCACAGTCGACGGGTTGTGCAGTTGTGCTTTGTGGGTCATGCCGTACTCCGACTCTACAACACTCCGGCGGAGCGATATTGCCGTTGAATAAGTGAAGTGAGGGGCCTCAGCCGCGTTTCCCGAGTTATCGCACTGGAAAAACACGCCACATTTTATCGCGTGCTGTACTATCAGCTGTTGCGAGCGATGCGCGTCGCCAACACGGTTAGTCATTGTTGTTTACGCGAATACCGCCTCTATGGCGTCACATACGAATTACTATAATCGGTTGTGCATATTATCAACAAATGAACGAAACTACGTCAATCCGTACAACCTATTGGCATTGCTATGCTGGTTTCTCGTAAGCCACCCACAATATCTATGTTCGTTTAAGGTCTAGTCTACACATTATTCATGAATCATGAGTGAATAATGTTTTGTGAAATCCATATAGGTAGGTAGGTACATGTTCTCAATCCTTCTCTATGTACACTTCTATATGTGGAAGTCTATCACAACTAGCTTTTCGTTCGTTTTTTTTTTTATTTTTAATTGAAAATATCCGTATTCTTCAGAACTTAGCAGGCATTCGGTGGCGTAGGTATAGTCCCTCGAATTAGATCACAGATACAAGGCCGATGGATCTCGGAAGTGTTTCAATGGAAAATATTTTCAAGTATTTATGCGTTAATAAGTATTTATTTCTTGAATCATCAAAATATACCTACCTACTTATAAAATGATATTATCTATCAAAACAGTTTACTGGAAATGATGTGCCGCATTTGCATATTTATGAATATTACTTCAAAGCAACATTGAGGATAGCCTCTACAGCGCCTCAACCATTGCCTCGCGTCGACATTGGTCGCGGCAAGTGGCAACAAACCGGTAGATAGGCCGCGGTTACCCTTCGCCGGACACCGCAGCCGCAGATGGCTTGATACCTACTTTTAATTTAAATAATTCGCACTTACAGTTTCAATTTGGTCACAGTGTAGGGCAACGTGCCACGACTTCCAGGTAAAATTCTATCAAACAATAGCTGCACCGTGCAATGCCCGAACTTTGATCATGGCCCCAATATACATTGAGACACTCGGATTGCGCAATTTTTCCTTTATTCAACAAGCTCACCGGTGGACCGGTATTTCGGTTTGTATCTATTCCAATATTCATACGAGATTTCGTTTCTTTTCAGATAGTCATGGTACGAAAATACGAAAGAATGAGCGGTCGTCAATCCTGGAACGAAGAAGAAATGGCCAAGGCCGTGGCAGCCGTGGTGTCCGGCAAGATGGGCTACAAGCTCGCCGCCAGGACCTTCCACATACCTCGCTCCACCCTGCAGAGGAGAGCTAGTAAAGTCCGTTACCAGCAACCCGACGAGCCGAAGCCTCTGATGGGGCATTACAGGCGCGTTTTCACTGAGAACCAAGAGAAGGATCTAGTGGGTTACATTAAAAGCATGGAGAAATATTTCATGGGCGTATCCCGAAGAGACATCAGGGAGCTCGCGTTCCAGTACGCCGAAGATAACAATCTCAACCATCCTTTCGATGCGAACACGCGAATGGCGGGTGAAGATTGGGTGAGAAACTTTCTTAAAAGAAATCCAGAGCTGCTTCACAAATCAGAAAGAGAATATGAACTAGAGCCGGTAAACTTCGACCAGTTCTATCATTTCATGTGTCAATCATGATCGTAAAGATTCTATTAATAATATAGTTCTAATAGCCAAGGTCATTTAAGGCCCACCCGACGGAGCCTCAGGTCTGTAAAATGAACGTATTGGACACCACCTGTGTACGATATTATATTAGGTAGAAATTAAATTCGGAAATCCGTTTGCATGCACTGTAAATGGTTATAATAAATTATAACTTAAGAAAGGGATTTTTATAAAAACACATAGGTAGAATATTAAAGACTTAAATTAAGATATTAATATATGTGATTAAAATAGCTAATTAAAATAATAAAATGAAAGGAGCCTAGCTCCCATAATATTTATAGGTACTAATATTATTATTATTTATATTCCATTCGTTCTACTTAATAATTACGATGGTTAAAATGGAGTACTTATCAAACCTAACATTCTGTGTATAGCAATTGTAGTTATTCTTGTTTATAGTTTATATTCTGTTATTTAATGGTAATCGGATATAGGGCTGTGATAAAGGAAAAGGTTTATAATATATAGGGAACATATCAAGAGAAGAGTGGTTTATCAAAAACTAAACAATATGTTTATTGTTTATTCTTATTCTTAATCTTGCAGTACTCTTGATTTTGGCCCAAAAGTTATAACATCAATTCATTTTACTCTCTCTTATTATTTATTGCTGATCTGCTATTATTAACCCCTTTATAAAGCTACAAAAAAGCTATGTTTTATAACTTTTTTTCTGCTAAGTCATTGCCTCTTTGCTTTTTTCTATGTACGAGTATATTGGCTAAGAACACGTACATTACTAAAATTCTAAAAAGTCAAAATTTATATTTAACGGCAATATCATGCCACTTAAACCTTTTTAATTTTGTTCAGTAATGGCAACATTTTGAAGTTTGCCGGACTTTGCAACTTTGAACCCAGTTAAAATGTACTAATATTACATTTCCGAAAGAAAACAACATAATTCGTAATATTAGTAAAATATAGCTAGTTGAAATGTACCCAATTGTACAGTCCGGATTCGTCTTTGGCTTTTAGCAGGAAGCTTAAAGTTATTCCTACGGTAATTTTAAATTATAACTTTATTACAATAAAATGTTCTAAAAGCACCCTCCCTTACGGGATTATATGGGAATTGCAATTTTATTTTCTCTTGAATTAAACTTTTTAATTCAGATGTATCCTTTCATAAAATAGTTATAGAATCTTCTCTACAAGAAAAAGTAAACTAAGAAATATTGTGATAAAGGTGAATGGTGATACTAGTGGGAATGTTACGGTAAATTCTTTTGTAAGTTTATAACTGAAATTATAAAGAGAGGTAAGAGGTATTTTTATAATTTATAAATTAATTAAACAAATTAAAATCTGTACCTTTGAACTTACCCACAAATTTGTCGTTACCTGATATGTTTTGATCTCTTGAAACTAGTTTTAATAAATAATTAATACCTACCTAATAAATGTAACAGTCTCTTGTTGAAAAATTGATGCAAATTGTCGAATGCCAAACCACGTTATTATTATTTGAGATTTATATTTAATTTATAACTGTAAGTAAGTACTTAAGTTTGATTTTAATAAAAGTTATAAAAACATTTTGGTTTTTCATTTTACAATCGTTTTTTAAGTCGTTAAATACTTATCACTATTAATAAGTATATGTACCCACTTAATTATTTCTACTGATATTTCATAAGTGCTAACAAGTGGCCTATAACATAGTATCTCTATGGGCCTATATGAAATAAATGATGAGAATCTTTGAATCAATAGCTTAATTGTACCATTATCTACTTAGTGTGATTTTACACGTATTGCTCATGTCATTTTGTATCAGTACCTACACATTTCAAAATATAACATTATCCAGACGCGGTCATAAATTTTAAGTATAAAAAAATCTGCATTGTAAATAAAATAAGAAACTGACGGACATATCAGCGGTTTGGCTGGGTCTACAAACTTCAATTTTGACATAGGTTCCTCAAGGTCTAAGAAAGGATTCAAAATTGACCCTCTAAGGGGTGAAACGGGGGTCTCAAGTTAGTATTTGACCAAGATTAAATACTCCTTCACGCCACAACTACTGAGCCGATTTGGCTTAAAATTGGAGTGAAGATATTATATTGTACCTTGTTAATTATTTATAGACTCGATTCAACTGGACACAAGTATGATCAATACTGCACGCTGTAAATTTGAAGAACGTTTACACATTTAAAGATCTTGACAAAACCATGAATCAGACGAGCTCGTGAATAACGTGAACCTACGAAAATATGAACTGCATTGCACCGAAATGAAACCTGAGGATATATGGGCATCAGAAATTCCGAACGATGTTCCTTTATGTACCTGTACCTTTTTCGTACAAGCAAACACTAGGGCCATCTGTCAAAATCCTATAGGTGGCTGCTGAATGAACTACATCTTGGTCTCTCTCCTGGTGACAAAACAAGCATTTTTGGCACCGATTAACAGCCGATATTTTTTTCGCGCCGTCCGGTCCGCAATAAAATTAGCAATTACGAAGTTTAGTGTTTTACAGAAACAACACAAGCTTCCACAAAGTTCAGGCGTGGAAATTCTGTAACTGGCGTCTCTAACAAGTGGAGAAGATAGTGTATTCTATCCACTGTAAAGTAGGAAAAAAATTCTGAAGACTATTCGTAGAAGGTTGGTAGAAGGTAATATTTGAAGAAAGCAAATAAGGAAGGAAAATACGATTCCCGCCGCTCATATGGGTATGGTAAGTAGATTGGTGTCATCACTAAAAATGCAGTGTAAGGTTCTGGCTCACAAACAAGAGTAGGTAGTTCGTAAGGTAGTAAGGTTAGGTAAATCATAATTTTGAATTGTTTTTCTATCTAAGAAACTAATTGAATCTAAAGAAGAATTTACATTTGGGTCAATTTTTTTAGTAAAAATATCGACGCTATATCGTTATCCAATGCAATAATAGCCCAATGGTTAGAACTTTGTATCCTAGGCGGGTGTTTGAAATTAGAACTTCTTCTGACTTTGCGGATATATAGGTGTGTATTTTGTGCACATAACCACTGGAATGCAGCGGTGACGGAACACATCGTGAGAAAACCTGCGTACCCAACTGAGAATTCTCCATAATATTCTCCAAGATGTATTTGCAACTCGTAACGTGGTCGCTGGCTATGGCTGGCTGGCTCAGGGTCACTTAGCGAGCGATGGAGAGAGCTATGCTCGGAGTATCTTTGCGCGATCGATTCAGAACTGAGGAGATCCAGAATGACCGACATAGCACAACGTTACGCCAAACTGAAGTGGCAATGGGCGGGGCCCACAGTTCGCAGGACCGATGGACGTTGGGGACCCAAGGTGCTGGAATGACGGCCATGAACCTAGAAGTGCAGTGTCGGCAGACCTCCACCAGGCGGTCAGACGACATCAAGAAAGTCGCGGGGAGTCGCTGGCGCCAGGTGGCGCAAGATCGTGATGTTTGGCGGTCATTTCAGGGGGCCTTTGTCCAGCAGTGGATGTACATCGGCTGAAACGACGACGACAACGACAAAGACTTGGCCAGCGTGGTGGAGTAGCCAAGCCCTTATAGGTATTATTATTAAACTAAAAAGAGGCTCGTGACTGAGCCCAACATGCATATTTTTACTCTACTATAAGTAGCTAAGTGATGGTGACCTGGGCCATTATACTGTATCGCAGTGATGGTCACTTAGTGCTCTTGAACGAGCTTCTTTGACATTTATTTTTTATCGCAAAAGATGCGCAAAATTGGTTTAAGCGTATTCAGCCAGGAAACGTTGATGTTTCAGATGCTTTTCAATCCGATTGTCTCTTGAATTTAATGCCATCATTAGTGAAAATGTTGAGTTGAGTACTAAAAAACAATGAAAATAGAAACCTTTTCCCCAGGTTTATAAAAGTGTGTTACTAATTATTATGCATTAACTAAAAACATTCCAATATAGGTAGCATCACGTAGAGTCACTGTAGAAGTATAGGTGCGAGGGTAGGAGCATGTTGTCTATATTTCTGTCAGCCGTGTCGCCATTAAAAGCGTCGTCGAGTGGCTGTTAGCCCCAGACATCGGAGCTACGGCGTGAGTGCAATTTGCTCGCTAGTGGACTCAAAGAGAGCGGTAGTTACAATCATTATATTGCTACAATGTTGCAACTATGCATACATACATAGTTGCAAGTATAATCACAGAATATAAGGTAAAGATCGCTGGATCAAGGATCCAAAGAGAATATGTAAATTAATTAACTTTACGCTTGCAAGACTAGGGTGGTTCGCAGAAGCTTTGCCGGTGACTTCTCCTCCGTCATCACTTCATACGACCGCCACCCGCGCGGACCTCTCATCAGACGAGTGCAGGTTGCAGTTGTATGAAGTGGGAGGGGAAGTCACCAGCAAAGCTTCTGCGAACGCGTTTATATACACCGATTAATTTTTCAAAATTGAGCAATTCGCTTTTGGTTTGGAAAGTATACCTATTCCCTTTTCATGCCGATCAAACGTGATTGAAATATTAAAACACATTAGGTTTATAACACCGACGACCCATAATTTCCGAAATAGACGGTTAAAACTATACTAGTCAACTATTCAAGTTTCTTAAAGACAAACTAATCAAGAGTTACGGAGTAACTACGTAACGGCATTGGAGTTAGAGTCATTAGGCGCGTTAGTGGTTTGACGCGATCTCTGGGAGACAACGACGGATATTGAGTTCGTAATAAAGTTACCTACACTGCTCAATGCTTCATCTCAGTGGTAACTCCTTTGAGATGAGCGCTGAAGTATTCCTGATTTTTTTAACATAGGTATGCGAGTATACGACAGTGGGTGATATAGGTCCTGGAGCACCAGGGGAACTGCCAATGCATTGTTTGTTTATCTATCCCTTGAATCACCCCATATCTATACCAATTGTCATGATACCTACCTATCTGGTACTAAACATATAAAAATCTCTTCTTACTTAACTTATCTTTTCATTTTACCATGAAATTAACAGAAAGACTAGCATAATAACAAAAGGGCTTTGAGAAATATGATAATCATCGTTTAAATCTTCGAGAAAAACATGTTTTTAGGATAATCAACATCGTTTAAGAGTAAGGGCAGTTTGTTTTTCTTGTAAAAACTTTTCTGACGAGCTTTACATTTTACATGCTTGTTTTTTTTTCGTTCCGTTCCGTTTTTTACCGTTTGGGTTTCGTCCCAAAGGGTAAAAAACGGAACCCCTGATGTGCGAGTCCGACTCGAACTTGGTCGATTATTACAATACCAATTAGTTCCTTCCTATAGAAAAGAGTCCTATAACTCTATAATCTATCAGTTAGTAACAAGCTAAAAGACTAATTTTAGTAGTCGCAAGAGCCTTTACAATTTTCTTTAGTGACCATGCTTTGGCCATATTGGTTTTTTTTGACACTAGATATTTTAAATGAAGCCTGTCCTTATAACTGACTGCACTAAATAGAACCCGGACTCACATTTTATTTACGAAAGTCGAGGCAATCCAATTACATCGATGTTTGCGCTCTCAAAGGACTCCGAGAAGGCGGTGGCTCGCTTCCTCTTCGGTACACCTTTCAAAAGACATCGAGAGTGCACTTACAAAGGCACAGAGACCGTGCTCTTTGCAGTAAATAGTAAACAGCGCTTCTTTATTTTATTTCAGTATTATTTAGTAACGGTCAATGTGGGTAAATGTAAACAGAGGTAAATTGAAACACATTTAATAATTTCGTAGTAATAATTAATATCCGTCCGCCCGTAAAAGTTTCAAATGCTCCGCGAAACTCAGCTTTTCCCCGAACATTTTGAAGGCTTCATACTGGTATAATAAAGGGGCTTTGGTGATGTCACATATTCGAGAAATAGGGACAGCGAACAACACGAAATTAGATGCATGTTTTCTTTATTCCCCTCGGAAATTTTAAATTATAATACACACTGCAGCGTGTTCGTTGAGATAAACTGACTTTTTAAAATTGCGAGTACTTAAGCCATGTCTTTCGTGAGTAACGAAAGCTATGTTCATAAGTTTCGTGCAGAGTAGTCAGTAGGTTACATTTACATTCTTCTTTTGTCGATTTATAAATAACTATTTTACTGCAATTTCAAGTGATACTAAAGGCGCAGCCGAAGATAATAATAATAATATTAACACGTGGACCAACTATAACTTGAAGGGGGTAGGTATACTGAACTTATAAGGGTATGACGAATAAACTCAAACACCTTCTACCGTAGAATAGCATAAACATTAGGGTTTATGCGATGCTACGGTTATGCTCTCTTTTTTGGGGTTCCATAATAAAGTGCTAAAAATGGAACCCTTATGCTGATTGTTTTATTTTATTTATTTGGGTTAACCAGCAGGTTTACATGATTCTTAACATAAATACATACAAAATTATTAGCAATACGTACTACATTTTAAGGTAATCACTACTTGCTGAGTTCTTTGCTTGCTTGCGAAATTGAAAACTATAACTAAACTGACATTAGACCTAATAAATACAATAGAATAGGCAAACTATTTTTTAACAATTAAGTTGCTCCACCCATCTCAAACTGCACAGGGGACAGGTGTTGTAAGATAGTATGACGTAGAGTCTAGGTTACATTAAGGTCATTGATGGTTTTTATTTTCCCTCCTCGCTCGCTCAAATACGTTGGTGGTGCGACAGGTAGCATTGCGGCAGAATATGACCAAAAATGAAGTTTTACTTAATTACAAAAAAAAACTAAGCTAATTATCAAAAATCAATACTGAGGAGTGTTTTTGGAAACTTTAACCTACTACCGAAACAAATTTAAAAATTCCCAATAGAAAGTTGTCCCCGAGAGTTGCCGCAAAAATTCCCAAAATATATGACGTTTAAATATTAAAGTAATTGTCTTTAATCTTATGACCCTCAGGCACCCTTCAGGTCTCTAAAAATGGCTTAAATAACCATTTAACCCGTTGAAAAGTTTTGCAAGTTAGTAAAAAGGCTAAGCTAACTTAAAATCGTATTAGGATCTCTGCACAACATCGCACCTCTAACTTAAATAATATGAGGCCGAAGTTAGGCAGTTCAACAAAAGGGTGGCCACCTCCATTGCACACAGGTAAGTAAATTTTCACGCAAAGAAAACTTACGAGCCCTATCCCGAACTCCGGTGGAGGGTAGAATATTCCTTTGTCATGGAAAAGAATGCGAAACCCCACTCGCCCTGGAGGTTCTATGCTACGAATTACTTTCAAAGCATATTTCCCTCTTCAACGGCGATCGTGAAGTTTATAAAATAGTTACGAAAAGAAAAAATAAAGATAATTTTTAAACTATGCATTTCCGAAACTAATAAACACCCGGCTGAGTTTGTTGCGGGCTTCTGCTCAGCGGCAGGGCGCGTTTGGAACCCTCGTAAACTTGACTGTATGTTAGACCTATGTGAAATAAAGATATTTTGATTTGATTTCATCTGATTTAATATTTAATATTTATATGCTCTAGAATATTACTGTTAGGAAATACGAAGGCACTGGTATTCATATCAAAAGTATCTGCTCTTATCGTACAAATGCAAATTCGTAACATTTACTATTTATTTATTTAAGTAACCTTTTTTAAATGTAAGACCATTTTTACTGCACTGCACACATTGTAAAGTGTACATTACATCGTGAACCGTCGGTCGTTGTCTCTCCTAAGAAACAAAAAAGATCGATGTCATCAGTTAATATTTTTTTTCGCTGTCGAAAACTAACTGTTTAAACCAATAAATCTGAAACTATTAGGAACGAAAACTAATAGAAATTGGATTTAGAATACACAAGTAATGCTCTTTCGACCCAATGAATATTGTTATTTCCATTTGAAATTTTAACGTCCCAGTTTTCTCCTTTTTTTAAATAAAAAACTATTTCCAATTTTATATGATTGCAATGATAGCGGGCAATTATTATTTACAACTATTCCAATTTTCATGTCAATATCTTTAATAGTCACTGATATAATAGACCGTGACACACAGACATACAGATAGATGGGCAATAAAGTGATCTTCTCTAAAAAAACGGAACCCTTATACGGTTCCGTTTTTTTTTTCTTTTGAGGTATGGAACCCTTAAAATTAGGCATATTACCTACTCACAAGACCAACACTTCGATTAGATAACAAAAGAGCTTCGGTGGAAAATAGATTTCAAAGGTATTTAGGTTAAACAATACAGCGCCCAAAAAATAACGAAAATATGGGTCTCATAAAGAACAAAGGCTCCGTAAAATAAATTCTTATGTAAAATGGTGAAAACATTTGAACGTGAATTCTATCATCCGATATTTAAATCCGACAGCAGCGGCGCGGTCGGGCGGCGGGCGGGCGGGATGCGAGCGCCGGGGCGGGCGGGGCGGGCGGGGCGGGTAATTAGGCGGCCCGGCGGAGGCTGTATTGATCGCCGCGTATCCTAGCAACGCGCGAGATGGCAGCACGGCCGTCCCTCGCGCCGCGCGATCTTTTTGTTCGAGCTCACTCCAGGTGAGACCGTTTTGATATAATCTCTAACGAGATGATTCAATTCGATTCACCCGCAACATTCAGAGGAAGATTATGATACTATTACATCCCTTGCGGCGAGACCTTCGAGATATCGTTGCGGCGGATCGCGGATTATGTTGAATTTTTTAATACTTCCAGTGTTTACTGTTGAACAAAGGAGCGCGAGGAAATTTAATAAAGGCTTAGCGGTGGCAGCACTCCAAGTTCCAACCGAGGCCGAGACGAAAGCTTTGTAAATATAATTAAGAAAATATTATGAAAACATATCTCCTTCATCCGAGGCGAGCGCTTCAGGGCACGTCTTGGTACGCCTCCTTTGTGCGTTACATGCAAATCCGTTCTATTATGGCATTAAAAGATACAAAACGCGTACAGCAAGGTTAGTAACAAAAACAATAATGCTAAGAATTCTATAGCCTACTTTTACTTGCCTACGTTTCCGGTTTCTCCCTGTATACGGATTGCATGGTGAAACGAGATCGATCGAATCGAGATCTCAAACTTGATTACCCAAAACTTGTTCTACCCCCACAGATTTTCACCGGCTATTCAACCAAAATTTTACTTGTAGTATTTTTCAACATAGCCTTTCGAATAGCTATCTATTTTCTACAATAATACTTTAAAAAGGTTCAACAATCTCAATTTCTTGCATTGCGTATGTTATCTATGCAAGGTCGGATTCGTTGTCTGATGAATCACAAATATACACATTTTCTTCAAAAACAGCAATTATCCCAAGACATGTTTAATTAAATTTCATGAACTTAAAAATTAAAGTGATACATCGTTAAGTCCAATTACAATATAATCATTGATTAAACATATTACAGGATCAGCACTTACCGACGTCACGCATACATTTTTAGGCTCCGCTCTGAAGCCGGATTCTTAATTTGTCAAAACTGTGAAATGGTGCTAATGTATGCGACCGTCAGCGGTATGTGCTGTCAGCGGTACCGAAATGTACGACGCGCGACGCCATATTTGAGTTTTTTTGGCTTCAACATGCGTCACATCTTTCCCGTCCTCTTAGCGTAGCGTATTTCATTTAATATATAACTTATATTTAAAAGCTATTTCTAAATGTCATGACAAAATGAAGACGACAAATATTTTCCAAATATTAGCAATTATTGTACATACTCGTACTTCTGAATAACAATAAATTGTAACAGGAATTTTAGAAGCAATCTCGACTGGAAATTTCTTTGATCTGACGGAAGAAAATGTACTTCGCGAGAATTTCTCGAAACTCGTGCATATTTTTCTAATAGCAACGTTCTCGGAAACGGGAAAATGTAATAATATTACGGTGCACCCTCCCCGAGTCCTGCATTCTAGCGAGCGCAGCGTTACACAAAGACGCGTCCCATTTCCCGATAACATTTTCCATTCAAATATGATATGAATACCTGACAATGTTCCGGTTGACTCGGCATGGTGAACGGAAATAAGTAATAGTTCACTGCGTAATGGCAACATTGTTTATTACTCATTATTTTATCCTTCTATACAATTATTATAACATTGGCTTTAAATTACATTGGCAGGGTACGTCGAGATTGGGAGCAACTGAGATTTTTTACCCTAACTTTTGCCGCGGATCTGCCTGCGTAAAATTCGGATTTTCAACATTTTGGGGTAAAAGAGAAACAAAAATACACAGTAAACACAAACCCACACTAAATCCACGTATGCGTGCACGCACACACATACACATTTTTGTATTTATTTATTTCCTCCACTCCTGTTATTTTAAAGTTCATGTTCTGGATCAAGTTCATACATTTACTTACTGAACCGATTAAGCTTACATTTGGAATGGAGAAAGACCTGAACCTAATTATTTTTTACCATTTTGTAATAAACCAAAATCCACATGGGCAAAACCTAGTTCAATATATACACATAAAATATGAAAAATATCTTTATCAAAATTTTAGAGTGAAATAAATTATTTAATGAAATCACAACTTATGCTCCTACGTAGGTCTACAACAGCTCTACAACGTAGACCGTTGTAGCAGCGCTACAACCAGACTAAACCGTAATAAAACTAATTGAAAAAATATTGTCTCGTTAGATACAATATATTTGGCAATTTCATTTGAGTTGAAAATAAAAATTACTTTTGGGGTGGTATTAGCTCTTTTTGAATGAATACTCTCAGTTTACTTTAAGAATATTCTCGTAACACCGTGTTTGAATAATGTAAAGAAGGTAGACTCGCAGTAAGCCTGTCAGTTATCTTTGCCTGTATTTTTGAACGAGACCAGCTGTTGCTACCCGTGACTTTCTCTGAGCGGTATTATATTTTTGGCAAGTAAAAGTAATATTATTTTAGCATAAAACCTCAAAAAATCTCGGTTAAACCAAAATTACTTTTAACCACATTCTTTATTTAAAATACATAAAATTGTAGTTTCACATATATTCGGTAACTCTAAGAATAAGTCTATTTTTTAAACCCCTAACTAGGACAAAACAATTTTTTGCGGGATCAGCTAGTTTATAAGTATAAGATAACAATCTATGTGTGTAATTATGATAAAATAGTAATTCATTGACTTATTTCAAATTACAATCGGCATGTATATTTTAGACAAAGGCAATATACGAACTTTAAGACCGTAAACATTTTTCCTCCCAGTTTTTCTCGCGTACTTATTGCCTACACATATTTGCATGCTCAGCTGAGCGGAATATCGCTACTCTACTCGCAAGTATTTTATATGTATATTGTATATTGTACAGGTGAAAAAAGCACCGTCATTTATGAAATACACATGATAGGTATTTAAAAAGCTAGTAGGTTCTTCAATTATATACAAAATTTCCCACATACTATTTTTTAACTTACTCACCTACTTTATATTTTACTAGGTAGGTACTGCCAAAAAAAACCATTATGTTCTGCTTGAATCTGGGTCCGAGGAGATTTGATTTTTTTTAATCCCACAAATATCGTGTTAACCGTACCTATACGCTATCTCCATTCCCAATTCCAGCCAAATCGGTTCAGTAGTAAAATGCGCGGAGAGTAAGAAAATTCTAAGCATATAAACATTCACATTCTTAGTATTGGACACTGGATTTTGACCGCGGCTTTTCCCGTGGGGATTTTACAAATCCCGCCAAAGCGGAATAACAATTAACTCTGGTATCGGTGTTCTGTTTAATCTACTATATAAAAATAAGTCGGGTTTTCCTTCCTGACGCTATAACTCCAGAACGCACGAACCGATTTCCACGGTTTTGCATTCGTTGGAAAGGTCTCGGGCTCCGTGAGGTTTATAGCAAAGAAAATTCAGGAAAAATTAAAAAAAAAATTAAAAAATGTTACATAAAACGAAGCCATCTGGTGGCGAAACGGAGTTCGCCGGGTTTGCTAGTTAAAATATAATTTATTTATGTTACTTATCTTAATTCGTTTGGTCTAAACTAGAACTAGAATTCAAATGTACTATATAATAATATCATAGATAGATTTATTTTCCCCGAACTCAGAGTCCTGCTGGGAATATTTCCGTGTTCAATGGAGCGCAAAATTGCTACAACAAGAGAGTCTCGAGGAATTTTCACTTTCGGAAAACAGCAACGATGCTTTTAGTATCGCGTGAAAACATCGTAAGTATTCCATTTTTTCGTGTTAGGCAAACTACTATCTCAATTATATACAGCTTTGGAACCTAATGTAGTCTCTTACCAAAAAAGCGACGTCATAATTTATGAAGAGTATTCATTGACTTATGCGAGTATTCTATTAACTACTGGTTTCAAATGGTCGATTTTCAAAGCAGACCAGTTGGGAATTTTAAATTTCCTCAGGTCTAATATGGTGGACAGCCGTGATTGGTTACCTTATAGCAAATGGGTACTGCCAAGCTAATAAGAGTTCTGCGAAAATAACAGGTGAGATGTCATGTAACAAACTATTAAATCAACCGATAGGGGATATAATTCTTACCCATTCCAACTGACTTCGATCATTATAATCTATCTGATGATATCAGATAGATTAATGCCGGTTCCCAATATTTTATCTATTTTCCATTTGCTCTACTAGAGATATCAATGTGACATAAGCTCTATACAAGTTATGTGAAATTTCTGTTTCTACCTAAGGCAAACATGGATAGATTGAATAGTGGGAACCGCCATAAGTTAACCGATTGACGTTGGGACCCATGGTAAAGATTGGCAAACCCTTCATCATGAGAATCGCTAGGAGCCACTGAATCTGATCGACGCAAGACCAAGATCTCAACATGAAACATATTATAGATCCAGCAATAGACACGACCATAAAGTAACTTGTAGATGTAATTGAATAAAAAATCAATTAATTTACAGAGTCACAATATTCGAATAAAAAACGAATGAAAAGAATACATTGTGCGTCAGACATGTCGACGCGACGTCCGCGCCATGTCCAAAGTCCGTAATTAAAAACCTTCCCATTGTCAATGAGCGTGATGCCCGGCGAACTACCGAAAGCCTCGCGGGGCTAATTAAGGACCTCGGATTGAATCTGACACTGAAGCAGAACCTGCCTCTGAAATATTTATACCTGTAAACAATTGTATCGATTTATTACACCTATATATTACCTGTAGGTATATTAGGTGAGTATTTACTGAATAGGGTAATATCTGTGGATGTACCCATTTAATAGTCGGGAAAATTTTCATTACAATGGTCCTTTCCGTTCATTGCGACCTTTTGTACTTAAGGACACCTGTCTCTATCTGAGCTTAAAAGTTGTTTGTGTGACCTTTTGGTCTTCTCAAGGGATTATACAGATACATAATCAAAATTGTAGAATCCTAAAAAGTCTTGTACAAAAACATGGTTTACAATCAACCAAGTGAACCACCGTACTTCGTAAATACTACTCCTTTGTCGTGGCCGCGGTCCCAGCGACCGAATCAATTTTCTGTCCGATTTAGCTGAAAGCGTTTA
Source organism: Coenonympha glycerion (assembly GCA_963855885.1). Lineage (NCBI taxonomy): Eukaryota > Metazoa > Arthropoda > Insecta > Lepidoptera > Nymphalidae > Coenonympha > Coenonympha glycerion. Next base: position 6,091,223 of record OY979629.1, read on the forward strand.
TGGCAACACAATGGGTATCGAACAATCGCCTCCTCCGAAAGTAATTACTCCACATCAGCGTTGTCGTGTGCAGTCGCAACTCGCAAACATGGCCGAATGTACTCATTAAACGGGCACAAAGCAAGCAGGCGGCAAACAGCCAGCGGCGCACCCTCCGCGCCGGGATCAGGTGGCGAGAGGTGATATGCAATTGACAGCAGGATACAATCGTAACTTTGGCACGTTCACCACGCAATTTCGGTCCGTATATCTGGTGAGTTTATTCGCTAAAATGGGTCGCAGAGGCGAGGGACGGCGGGCGGGGGCCAGACGTTGCCAATAGTTACATCCGGGCTCGAGCTCGGCGCTGTGGCCGACACGTTCTAGCTACCAGAGCCACTGTAGCTATTGCTAGCTAGCTACTCGTATCATATATAGAAACTTACATACATTCAATAGACAACTGTTATGTACTACGCGCATATAGCATTCGTACATGCCTGGTCGGCAATATTCACTGCAAATTAATAACTTGTTTCAGGAATCTGAACAGAGTAATTACTGATTGTACAATGTGAGTGTAGACCTATACATATACACGAGTAGGTTTCGTTACTATGTCCAAATTTTCTCTTTATTTTCTAGCTATTGTACATATATTTTTTGACGCGAATACGTTATTTTTGCTTCCTTAGTGGGAGGCAATTCAAAGAGATGAAAAGATGAATGATATTACCTCACCCATTTGATTACACCAATCAATAACTAAAACCAAACGAATTCCGAGGTAGACATACCTACTAGATCGTCTAAGCATCTACACTTCATTACCATATTCTGCTTAATAAATATCTATTCATTAAAAGAGCCGTTTCCACTGAAGTGGTGCGGAGCGGATCACAGATTGACAGACTGATGCCAGTGGAGATTGCAGGCCCTCTGATTGTGTCCGCTTTAGTGGAAACTTCAAACTTCCCCTTAACTAAGGGCACTTGATCTCATTTGATTTGATTTATCACGACGATCCAATTTGAATTGCCAAGCTACAAGCACTTGTGCGTACATCCTTCACGTATTTTCATAACTGTGATAAATTTTAACACTTGTATACCAATTAGTAATGCCTGTTTGCTTGTCAAAGATTAAATACAGGTATAGTAGGTACCCGTGTAATGAGACTCTGAGAGCCTTATAGTTCGCTCAAATTGCTTTGAGACCAGTTAATACCACTTGTGTTTAGTCAGTCGCTTTGAGAACGGTAGAATATTATGTACTAACGAGACGCAAGTTATCGTTATGTAATCCTAATAACATTATGTGCTTCACATAATACAAGTTACAACGTAAGTGTTAAGTGTTAACAACATAACTGGGTACACTACATTTGTATGTTTACTCAGCCGATTTGGATGAAATGGATGACTTTTCTCGCGGGATTTGAAAAAAAATCTTCGCTGGAGGAGTAGCAGGAAAATGTATTTTTACTTAATTTTTGTTTACATGTATCTTTACAATATTGTATCTATCCCCTAAGAACATATTTATATTCTTGGCCATAACTCACATATCCGAGTTTAAGCTTACCCACCCATCTATCTATATATATAAAAGAAGAAACTGACTGACTGACTCACTGACATATCAACGCACAGCCCAAACCGCTGGGTCTAGAGACTTCAAATTTGGCACACATGTTCCTTGTGAGGTCTAGGGGAGCACTAAGAAAGGATTTTTCAAAATTCACCCTCTAAGGGGGTGAAACGAAGGTCCGAAGTTTGGATTTTATCAAGTTAAAATACGTCTTCACGCCGCAACTACTGTCTGTCTACTACCGATTTGTCTAAAATTTGGAATGGAGGTATATTATATCTTGCATTACCGTATAAGCTACTTTTCATCCCGAAAAAATTCATGATTCCCGTGGGATAAGTTAAAAACCGAAATCCACGCGGAAAAAAAATCTCACGCCGCAAGTACACAACCGATTTGGCTGAAATTTGGAAAGGAGATAGATTATATCCTGAGTTAATAAATAGGGTACTTTTCATCCCGGAAAAATCCATGGGTTTTGCAGGAGAAGGGAAAAACAGATATTCACGCGGGAAAAATACTACTTCCCGCCGTAATTACTGAACTGATATGGTTGAAATTATGAACAAAGATAGATTATATATTGGATTAATACGAAGGCTACTTTTCATCGCGAAAAATTTCATGGTTCCCGTGGAATTAGTAAAAAACCGAAATTCACGCGGAAAAAAAATCTTCATGCCGCAAGTGCACAACCGATTTGGCTGGAATTTGGAACGGAGATAGATTATATCCTGGGTTAATAAATAGGCTAATTTTTATCCCGGAAAAATCCATGGTTTTTGTAGGAAAAAAGAAAAACAGATATTCATACGCGAAAACTACTACTTCACGCCGTAATTACTGAACTGATATGGCTGAAATTCGGAATAGAGATAGATTGTATCCTGGATTAATATAAAGGCTACTTTTCATCCCGGAAAATCCTTAGTTTCCGCGGGAAACCTGAAACATTGATGTTCACACGCGAGAAATACTACTTTACGCTGTAATTACTGAACTGATATGACTGAAATTCGGAAAGGAGATAGATTTTATCCCGGATTATTACAAAGCCTACTTTTCATCCCGGAAAATTCCATGTATTCTATGATAATAGTGAAAAACAGAAATCCACTCGCGAAAAATATTCCTTCATGCCGTAATTACTGAACTGATTTGGCTGAAATTTGGAATGGAGATAGTTAATATCCTGAATTAATGCCTAGGCTACTTTTTATCCTGGAAAAGTTCATGGTCTCTATGATAAAAGTGAAAAACAGATATCTACGCGGGAAAAATATTCCTTCACACCTTACTTACTGAACTGATGTGGCTGAAATGCGGAATGAAGTTAGATTTTATCCTGGATTAATACAAAGGCTACTTTTTATTCCAAAAAAAAAACCATGGTGTCCGCGAGAAAACTTAAAAACAGATATGCACACGGGAAAAATACTACTTCACTGTAATTACTGAACGGATATGACTGAAATTCAAAAAGGGAATAGGTTTTATCCTGGATTAATACATAGGCAAATTTTTATCCCGGGAAAATCCATGATTTCTAAGAAAATAGTTAAATAGCAGATATTCATGCGGGAGAAATACGTGCCGTCACTTCTCAACCGATTGGACTGAAATTTGGAATGGAGATAGATTATATCCTAGAATCAACTACTTTTTTCTCGGGAAAATCCATTGTGTTCGTGATAATAGGGAAATACAGATATCCATGCGGGAGAAAATTCATTCCTTCATGCATAACTACTGAAATTTTTTGGTTTAAAGTAAAAATTAAGATAGATTTCATGTAAATTAACACAAAGGGTACTTTTTATTCCGGAAAATGGATGGTTCCCGTAGAATAGTTAAATCTAAAATTTACGCGTGCAAAGCCGCGGGTATCTGCTAGTAGTTGATATAAATATACTCATAGATATCTATAGGTATGTATCTACTTTCATGGCGTTCAAAAAGTCCTCAAGCTGTTCAAAAAGTTCTCTGTTTTTTCCAGAAGCTCAATTATAAAGCGTGTATAATCCCAACTACTGTTTCAAGACAATCATTTTAATATTCTTCAAAACATCGTAACCAACCTATACTTATACCACACTTCCCGACAAGTGTCCTAATTACTGGCCACATCGATTTCCTTAGACTGTACTACAGCAAAATGTTTTCAAAGATAACAAATCCTCATCAGACCAAACCTTGAAACTAATAGTCAAAATATCCTCTTTCATCCAGCGGAACTTCAAACTTTGATAATGCTACGTGATACCTACAAGTAAATGCTAGAGTCAAAGTATTAGGTATTAGGACTTAGAAGGAAAGGTGGATTATCAATTTCTTAATTATGTCTTAAAGGTATCAGTTTTCTAAAGATAACTTATGAATAATTGAAAAAACATGGTAGGTATATTGTATCTATTAAAAATACCCTCACACTCGGTGACCAATGCTTGATTAGGTACATGAATAATTTGTTAGTAGCAATCAGAATCGTTAATCAATAATCATGAAGACATTTTGCCCATCTCTGGTCGTAGGCTATAAGCCTCCTCATACTCATCTTTAGGAGGCATTAATCTCCGCAGAGATTTATAGCATCTCCCGGCCGCTGTGTTTGCTGTAACAAAGCTATCAATTTTACCCGTTCTGCCCCTTCTGGCTTGTATATTATCACAGGGAAAACGTGGCGTAAAAATATCGCCGCTTAGCATGTCTAATTTGTAGCTTGTCCCTTTTATATTCTCCAGCATATAGAGCACACTACCATCGACTACATAATCGTACTAAATTGTATATTGTACTTACTAAATGGGAGAACTATTATAAAACTTTTCATGTATTTAAAAAAAAATCAATGAAATACATTGTAGTTTCCAATAAAAATTAGAAAAATGGAGATTTGGAGCAACTTTTGGAAGAACTTTCTATCGAGAAAATTTCATCTTATAGTGTTTAGGCCACTTCTGAGCGAATTTAGATTAAAACCCCAAAATACATAACGTTTAAATTTGAAACTGTCTTTTTTTAATCTGAAGGTCACTAAAACCGACTGTTTATACGCTTGAATAACTATGGGTGAGTTTGTGGTCTAAGTGCGCGAATATAATGGGCACTCACATCACCATTCTAATATTATATTTTGTTCATGAGGTGTGTTCTATATGATAGGTATAGGAACCTATTTCCAAAATGAAAGCGACTTGTGTCATCGGTGGCCACAGGGGACGCCGCGCACGGGGAAGGGTCCAATTAATCATTAAGGCGACTATATCCCAGCACTTTAGGTATTTGTCGCACAGTCAGACCCGCTCTACGATACCTAGCGACCATTGCCGTGAGCCGAGAAGTTAGAATGAACTCCGTGAACCTATTCATAAATATTTGCGTCACAGTACTGTGCAGTAGTGTACTGTTACAGTTGGACTATTTGTCATTATAATTCGCTTCACGAAATATATGCTGGAAGTTGCGTTTTTTACGTATATTTTGACTTTTTTATGGTAATCTATAATATCAACCGAGGTATTTATTTATAATAATTATGTATTACTAAAGTAGCAGGATTTGTAGAAATTTTTCTTGTACATATTAGGGAAATGAAGAGTTTTATATTTTTTTACCGTCCATGCATCTTTCTTTTCACAGTAGTAGTTTTGACACATTCTGTGATCACCATAAGAGTGCGGCATTGAGTTTAACAATATCGTTGTGCAGAACTGATATGGCAACGTTTTTAGGGTTCCCAGATATTTTGTGATATCTATACTAATATAATAAAAAGGTAGCGTAACGATGTTTGTGAGTTTGTGACGTTGTAAGGGGTAATCTCTGGATCTACTGAACCGATTTTCAAAATTCTTTCACCAATACATTATCGTGGAGTGTCATAGGCTATAATAATTTCCAAAATTAACTATGCATTGTTACTAAAACTTGAATAATGTAATCCAAGTCGCAAAAAAATTGCTTTCATCGCGTACGCTGCGATTGAGGATAGAACAAAACAAAATCAAAATCATCAAATCAGTATCAAAATCTGCAAAAAAGTCCGCAATAGCATATGCCTATCTCCTATGGGTAACTCGCAATAACTGCTTTTACTTTAAAATTGTGGATTAAAAATAAATAATTTTTGTGAAGCTTATTTAGCCCATATGGTATTAATTTATATCTTTGTAAATATGTTTTTTAGAACGGAAATTTAATGTAGAATAGGTCTGCTCCTTACTCTATACAGTTTAAATACATATCTTCAAAGATATTAGCAAAACAAAAACGCGCGGTATGCAGGAGCGCGCCGCCGCCGCTTCGGTCGTTGCGTGGCGATAGGATAGGCATTTATCATTCATTTATTTGAATGCCTCGCGTCCAGCGCTGTGGGCTGTGGGTATAAGGCCCGTTTTCCACCACAGCGAAGCGGAGCGGAGCTGTATTTCAGTAACAAATCAGATTTCGTCATTTTGATATTTTTGAAACTGAGGGATGTCTAAATGATGAAATCTGGTTAGTTATCCAAACACAGCTCCGCTTCGCTCCGCTTTCGTGGAAACCGGGCCTAACGTGGGACAAAAATATTTCTAACGCGGAACGGAGTCCGCGGGCACTGCTAGTTTTATATATTATTTCACGATAGCTTTTCTCATTATCATAATTCTTATGTTGGTAAGTGTTTTTCGATGTCTCAGGGCATTTGTTTCTGCTGCCAGTCTGCGTAGTTTTTTACAAAAGTTGCGTAATATGTGCTTGCGACACTCAATTTTTTCAACGGTTACATTTTGATTTTCATATTGTTTGGCATTGAGTATCCTTACATATGTCGAGTCGACATTTATCTCCAATCATTGTGTGATCTCCAATGTTGTAAATGAGACCGTTCATCGAAATAGAAGCCTTCTAAAATAATTTCAGTTTCAACAATTAAAAAACGCGAATGCCCTGTTATAAAACGAAGTAATAACTCGTTTTTTACTTTTTAGTTCGTTTTATAACAGGGCACTCGTGTTTTTAGGGTTCCATACCAATTTGGTAAAAATGGAACCCTTATGGTGAGACTTTCTCCGTCCGCTCGTCCGTCCGTCCGTCCGTCCGTCCGTCTGTCACACTCGATTATTTCAGCAACTATCAAAGCTATCGACTTGAAATTTGGAATAGTTTTAGGTAATAGTGACCCAACGCCAATACAATTATAAAACATTGCAAATTGATTTTATTTTTATTTAAAGAGGGGGGAAAACCGGGGCTTTGAATTTTCAAAATGAGATAACAATATTGAGTGGGGTATGAAAGGACGTTACTTGTATATTCTAAAACCGATTTTTATATATTTTTATGCCCGATAGTTTTTGATTTATTGAGCAAACTGTCGAAAAACATACCAGCCCCCCCCCCCCCCCTTATCTCCGAAGTTTATCAATCGAAAAATCTAAAATAATTATGATCAATAGAAATTAACGTATATTTTACAGGAAAAATAAAATCAACTCCCTAACTTTTATACTTTTTTTGATAATAGCAATAAACCGCCGAAAACAAAGTTAGGTTTGCGGTTCGCCAACAAAAGTACCTAGGTACATGTAAATTATACTCGTAAATTCTTGAACAAAAGTGATTCTTTTAATGTTTTACTTCTTTTATAGTATGGAAGCGGTGCGCGAGTCCGACTCGCACTTGGCCGGTTTTTTTTTAATTTTTTAATTACTTATTTTTATTTTATGTTTTTTACTGATGGTCAGCAGTTAGGTGAAGGTATTTTCTGTTACTACTCTCCAATACCTTCATTTTGATACCCATATTATGATAGTTGAAGAAAAAAATTTATTCCACTTTTGAAAATGGCGCCTCACATCCGCCATATTGATTTTTCCAAAAAAATATAGTCTTTGTTACTCGGGAGGATCCAAGGATTCTAACGATACCCCATATATCCAAATCTGTTCAGCCGTTCAGAAGTTATGGAGGAATAAAGAAACATCACATACATACATACATACATACATACATACATACATACATACATACACACATACATACGTACATACATACATACATACATGAACCCTAAAAACATTACACTCCTTTTTTTGGGCAGTCGTGTAAAAAGTAAAAAACGAGTTATTTTAGTTGAACAGATAAACAGTAACAGTATATAAACTGTGGTTACGCGTGATGGTATTTGCGCGTGGTGGAATTTACACTACCTACCATAATTTTCTTAGTTCGTATCAGAGTTTCTTCGGAGCTTTTGAGGACTAGGTATTTTGATAAACTCAAGAAACACTTACTATATAATTTTTGTAAATTCTCCTTCGCTTCCTGTCAGATAGTTTTTTTTTCCAGCGCATTTAAAAAATAAATAATTTTAGCGCGAAAGGAGCGTGAGTCGTGAAAACTTGCGCAGGTCCGTCTCGTATGGAGGCTCGTGAGCCACTGAGTACATCGTTTATTCGATGCGTTAGACCATTTTATGACTTCTGTTAGGCGAAATTTTGCAGCAATTTTTTTATTTAATATCTGTCTGCTCAATGGATAGGCAATACAATGAGCTTACTTTACGTATAATTTTTATGAAATTTAGTCCAAAGCTTTGGAAATACCATTAAAAAAATGAACAAAAACGACCTGTTTTCAAAAATTTTTATGATCGAGGCAAGTTTAACTTATCGTGTTTTCATGAGGCCATTATAGAGATAAAGCATGTATCTTTAATATGTATTTTTAACAGTGAAAAAAAACAATTTTTTCATGACTTTGAATTGCTTTGAAAAGTGGCGTAGTCGCTAAAAACCGGGATAATGGGCCGTTAATAAGATTCACTACATTCGTTGCGTCAAACCACCCCACTTTGCTGCCTGCCTTCATATCGAATTTAACAGAGTGCCAGAGGAAATTTCGCAGCGTCCGTGTTAGTAATTATAATACAAAAAAAATATTTGAAAATCAGATGTTCACATAAATGGGATTTCACATGATGGTATGTTGACCTAAATGGGATTAAGAAGGTAGGTACAATGCAAAACAAATACAGAATGTTTAATGGCGATTGGGAAGCTGCTGGATAAAAAAGAGTCTCAGATAGTTTATCTGGCGATTGAAAAATCAGCCCAAAGTGCGAAACCTACCTACTACCAATTTTAGACATTCATGAGAAAACATTTATAAATGACACACAGACAGGCAACAACAAATCAATCCTATTAATACGTATCTATAACTTAAAAACCTTGTCTTCTTTTCTTTGTGTCACGTATGATTATTTTTATCTTATGTTTACTGTTTACTGGAGTGCACATTTAATATCTTGCATTAAAGTCCCATTCATTGTCATAAATCCCGCGGGGTCTTTGTCTAAATCCTTGTGTTCCGCACCTGAAAGTGACGCTAAAGGAAAAATTAAAAACCTTGTTAGTCTCAAAGCAATAAGAGAGCGCTGAGCGCGGCAAAGGAGCGCCGGGCGCTCAAAATAAAACACAATCTCTGTGTTAGAAGCTCTAGGAACCTGTATAAATGCAGCACATTTCCAGGCGCCTGCCTCTTTATTGCCTGCCGGGCAAGACAAAGGAGCTAAGACTGCGCCGCACCGGTGGAACAAACACGAATTTATTTCGTACTACGATGGCATAATGTGTTCCAAAGTTGAATTTTAACTAGCTGACTCGCCAAAACATTGCTTTGCCATAAGGGATATTAAAAAAATGGCTTACAACCTACTCTCAGGCCTACCGAACATACACCGAAAATTTCATAACAATCGGTCGAGCCGTTTCGGAGAAGTTTCATAACAAAAAATTGGCACAATTTTTTTTAATATTATAGAGATTTTGTTCTGAGGATGTCCCTAAAGCCTGTTTGCTCTATTAGTTATAGTGCTCATGAGTAACTATGACTTATGATGTCATACTTTTATCCCAGTGCCAGTAAGGCCCACTTGCGTCGGCCTGGGTTAGTGATTATGTATTCCGTGGTTAGTGTGTTAACTCAGAGTTAGCACGCTAACCCAGAGTAAGTTGACGAAATCATCCAATGAGAGACGTTGACTCTAGGCTTAAAAATGTAAATATTTAAGTCCTGTTTCGCGCAAGTGGACCTAACAAACTCTACGTAGTTGAAGATATAACACGAGAAAAGTGAGAAAAGTCTCGTATAGGTACGTAGTATACAAATGCTACGAAATAGTCATAGAGAAGCATAGATTAAGACCTCTTTTTCTCTTGTTATATCTATGTAGAGGAGGTATTAAGTAATTCCGAGACGCACAAACTTGAACGTAGACGTAACCAATTTGAAATGGCGTCACGCGGTCTGGCAAAATGGCGGCGGCGCTAGGAACGCGAATTATGCCGCCATTATTCACGTCACGGGACTTTTCTCTTTTTATACGCATCACGAACGAAACGTAAAGGCATGTATAATATATCTTTTGTGTTATTATATTCATTAGTTTTATTTGTACCGTATTTACTTAACAGAGAACTTTGTAGAGGCTCTACTTTTTACACAGAATTGGCCGAGACCGACGCGACTGCCTTTTATGCCGTAGGTACGACAAAAGACCGACAGCTGAGTGAGATCAACAGGAACGGCTATGTAACCCTATTTTGGCAAGGAACCCCAAACCCCATTATCCCAATAAGGATTAGATAAAAAAATACTGAAAGTGTTTAATCATAAAACACTTTAAAAAAATCCTTTTTATGGGTTCAAGCAAAGTCATATAAAACCATTAATAAGCCTCTTACCCTATCCGTCTAAGTCAACATCGGTGTTCTCAGAGATGCGGCGGGGTGGCGCGGCCCGGAGCGTCGTCATGGCAACGCACGGGGGCGAGGGCCCGAATTTTATCGATTTGGGTACAGACAGCAGCCGAGCGAACTTTAGCCTACACCGCCACGACTCAACGCTCGTGTTCGCTGATTTTAGAGGTTAAGGGAGCGTTGACATTTGGGTTTATGTTTAAATGGCAATTTTCCCGGACGTTCTCAGCTAAAGATAAATTTTATGTGTACGCATTATGTATTTAATCCCAAATAAATATTGGATCCAGATCCGTATGACCTACATATTTGTTGTAGGTATACCTACAATTTGCCTACCACTTACCTAAGTTGCTATATTCCTAGTTACTATTAAGACTTCAAGCCAATATACCTACAGAATCCTAAAGAAGTGCAATACCATTAATTTCTAAAACTCCTTGCGTATTAGAACCACTAGAGAAAGGACTTAGATGTGCGAGCTTGGGAATAATAGAAAGGTTTCATAAGCTTTCTAGGAGTGCAGGGAAGATAATTAATCTTCTGAAGATCTAGCTAGTTGTACCTATCCAGTATCCACATTCCACACTTACCTTCTCGTACCTTTCGTACCTAATCTATCCTATAACATATTTCGTGCGTCACTCATTGCATCTGCGCCTTAAAATTTGCCTTCAAAATTGAAAACAGTAAACAATGAACGCTAGACCGTGCCGTTATCAAATGTAGTCAAATTCATACTGAGCAATAAATAGTGTTTGTGTATTCAACAGAGTTAGGCATGTTGCATTACGGGGGGCATCGGATTAGACGGCGGCCTGATTACCGGGGTCCACTGTTTGTACATACTTTTAATGTTTTTTTCTATATTGCCAACGTCTACAATTTCATCGTCTAAATCCTTTTTATCTGCAGTCTTCTCTCAGAATGAGAGGGTTTTTACAATAGCCGACTATGCTAGCTAAGCGGTAGTAGGTTGGTGGGCTTCTCACACCTTTGAGAGCATAGTAATGATCTCTCATGCATGCAGGTTTCCTCACGCTGGTTTCCTTCATCGTTAAGCACGTATCTGATTTGTACGTTCGTTGTTTGTTTGTAAGTACTTTGACATTTTGGAGTCATTGTGTGTTTAAGAAAACTACTTGTATCACTAATTAGTAATTACAAATTATTTCATGTTTTTGTTTTTTGTTACTTGTAGTGGTAGGTACTGTATTCTGTGCATACTACATTTTTTTTTAAGTAAAAGTAAACAGTTTAAACATGCAATAGTAGTTTATGAAACGGATGCATAATGGGGGGTATTAAAACATGAGTGTGAGTTTAAAAAGCGAGCCGCAGGCGAGTTTTTTAATAGTATCATACGAGTGTTTTAATACCTAATTATGTATAGTTTCATACACTACTTTATCTACGCTCATATTATCATAAATCCAAACCATAAAATCTTGCTAACGTTTGTCGTAAATCCTTCACTTGGTTGGTAAAAGATTGTGGGTAATTTTTGTTGCAATTACTAAAATGTCAGGTGGAGTTAAATTTTCTTTGGTAGGTTTCACTGCTAGACATTTTTCCGCGCAAAGTTTTGACTAAGTAACAAAAATAACACATTAAAATGTTAAAAGTTAGGTATGGCGCCAAACTTCAGTTGTAAACTGCGTATTTTTTTTTATATGTGCGCGCAGAACCATAGACGATAAATGTTGTCGTCTATGGTCAATCATAGCCCATCCATGCAGTCTGTCAACAAGTCATGAAACAAAAAAGAGTAGAAAAATAATTATAAAGTATATTTGGAGTAGATATTTAAATAATTTGAAATTTAAAATAATTATTTACAATATTCTGTAAGAACGCACCTTTTAAACAGTCATTTAAAGCAGGGAAAAATTATTGTTTCCGTGAATTAATTTCATGACTTTTTTGACGGACTACTCTCGGTAATGACCAAAGACAAAGTAAATATAAGGACAGGAAATTGTCAGTCTTATTGGGTGGGTATATCCGCCATCTTGTGTAGAATTAAAATAGCCAATCACAGCCATCGGCCAATCACAGATAGGCACCAGACAGCTGATCAGAAGGGCTGCTCTAACTATCTATCGATATGGAAATATTATCGATGTAGTAAGTAGTTCGTGGTTAGTCATTAAAGATTTGAGAGAGCAAAAATGAATGAACATAACCTACCGTTAAAAACCTACTGATAAAAATTAATGGCTAACGGTTTTGAAATCGGTCGCCTTGATGCGAAGTAACGATTATCTTAAGAACATACAGTATTACGAGTCGTATACATTTTTCTCCGGAGATGCAAAATTATTTTTTTGTGGAATAAATACCTACCTACCTTAAAAATAAAAAAATATTGCTATCCACATGTCACCAACTAACAATAATTATTATCTGACGTAACCATGACACACATACACATTAAATATACTGTATCTGACGTATAATTCAAATAACATACTATCTAGTATAATGTTGTAGTAAAACACAAATTAGTTACTTACAGTAGTGTCAGATAATTTACATGTAATAGTAGTATTATGATTAATACACGACGTGATGAATTAGGCTCTTCGTTAGTTATCGAGAAATATTCTTTTTTTTAATCTTGAGGTTACAACTCCTCTTTAATCCTCAGTTTCTCTCACCCATTTCAAAGCTCGGTCAACGAAGTTTTGCGGGACTCCTATTTCTGGGTGGTCATGATAATAACTACCAATAAAGATCCTATTCGTCACCTAATTTGTCGGGGTTCTCCAAGTCCCGAGCTCGCATCGGTCGCTCCCGGATCCTAATATTTGTAACAAACATCTAATCTGCAAATAGCGTAGATCTGTAGTAGCTGAGACTTCCAGTTCAAATGTTCAAAGTTCAATGTGGCAGCTATTTTTTAAATTTTGACCACAAATTACATGTCTTTGCTTGCTGCAATGGTTTTTGTAATTTAAGTCATTTCGAGATATGAACAATTATTTTCTTATCTTAAAATACAGTCACGCCAAACTGACTTACAGTTGTTACTTAAAAGTTGTCAGACATCGATTTTAAAGAAATTCATTATTCATGAAAAAACTTTAGAAAGGACATGGCCAATTTTTTCATGGGCGTTCGTAATTCAGTGTACACCAATGATTTTTGGTGTTATAAATTCGTGATTATAGGCACATTAAATTGGTATAAATAAGAAACTCACAGAACTCACTCCTTACAATTTGAATTTCTACTACTCTCTGTTTCTTTTTTATAACTTTAATCTATAATATTATTGTCTATTGCGTGTTAGTATTGCCTATGTATTTATGTCAGTTATTAGGTTTTGTGGGTTGTGGTCAGCAATATTATTATAATATTTACCTGATGAGCTTAAAAATTTTATTTAATTCATACAAAATAAATTCACATCTCTGGGAAAAAATAAGTATGCGTGGGTCTTCTCGTTCTACTGAATCTCCCTTAATTCATCGTAACTTCAAACTAAGGCGACCGGATTTAAACCATCAGCCAATGCTTTAACAAATCCCGCGAGACCAAACTATATCTATTCCTGAAGCCTTTTCTTCTTTTATAAAAGTTTGCAATAGATAATAGCTATAGAAAAGCTTTAGTTTCTGTAAAACCCCGAGATTTTTTCCTATCTACTCAGCTATCACAAGCATAGTATGAAATTTATCGATAACGGTATAATAGTAGTCACATCATTAGTACTTTGACATGAAGCAATGCGCATGTCAAAGTGCTACACTTTATGGCGGTTTTTGCCACCCCGACACATATAGTGATAAGTAAACTATGGCCTCTCTATATATATGTTTAAGGGCAATGGGTAACATCCGGGCGCGAAAATTCAAATTTTAAATAGTTTTTGGCTCATAGTGGGCTAATTATACATCGGAGGTTAATGGCAATGTGTTTTGCGAGCACAGAATTTATGTATCTACATGTTTTTTATAAAAACTTTGCTCAACAATACTCATTTACTTCATATTGGTTCCCGATAGCTCGAAATCTGGGAAACTGCAAAAAATTATCTTTCGGGAACCAATATGAGATGAGTGGGAACTTTCGAGCAAAGTTTCTATTAAAAACATGTAGATGCATAAAAAGTAGGCCCGCAAAATGCATTGCCATAAATCTAAAATGTTTAGTTAGTTTAATATTTGCGAAAAACTAAATAAAATTTGAATTTCGCGGGCTGGTAGGGCCGCAACACCTTAAATTCTCTAAGGTAATGACTACCAACTAAATGTTGTCTGTGGACTCCATATAAAAAAAGAAAAAATTAGGAGACTCTACACTCTCTTGGCTATGACGACACATAAAAATACAGGAACCCAGAGTCCAGTATCGTATTGGAAATTATTCAACTATCTTGAGATATTTCCATAGTACAGCAATGTTATAATGAATAACTTTTTAATAATTATAGAAGTCTGTGAATAAAGTAGGTCAATATGTGACACATTTTGATTTCATAATTCGAACTTTAAGCAATGAGAGTAGATAAAAGCTTTTACGATACAAGCAACATTAATCATGATTGATGATGCCACAGATCAAGAGCAAGACTACAGAATACCATAATAGAACCTTACGGGCAAGACTCAAATTGTTTTTGTTCACATCAAACCAAATTAATTATTTATTAAAAAAATAACCGGATAAAACACAGTACACCCTTGTAGCATAATTCCGTGAATCAAAACCAGTAGGGTAGATACACAGAAAAACCAAACTCTCGAAGCGATTTTTGAGTAGGGATAATAAGAGTAGGGGAACAAAGGGTTCCGCAAGATATGAACTACTTTACCCCTGCGCTGCGCTCCGCTCCCCTATCAATTGTTACCAGTTACGCATATTTTTACTTTCACAAACCCTTGGCCGGCGTGGGATCGTGTCACGTTTTCGTCTACCGGCAGGGCTACTGTACCAATATTGATGATACATTTTTTTTATTTGATGGTTATCTTTGTTCGCTTTTTAAATTAATAGGAGTTCTGCAGTCTGCATTAGTTTGTTTCTTTATATAAGGTTCCGTTACCAAAGTGGTTAAAATTACCCTTATACTACGACTTTTTCTGTCCGGCGGACCGGCACAGTGGATTGCTTGTAATAATTCATGTATATATCACAGGAAATGTATGAAATCAGGAATTCTATATAATTCCTAAGAAATCTATGGAAATCCTAAAATCGGTCAGTAATGTATAATTTTTTTAATTTTATGCGGGGAAAATCGTGGGATTTAAATTCCAAATTGAGATTACTATACCGAATGAACTTAATGGGGTACCCATGATTTTTATAATTGATCTATATTAATGTCCAAATTTTTGATTTTAAAATTAAAGCAGCCAAGAATATTTTGTTGTGAAAATTATACAAAGGCCGATTAATACTAAGGGGCATATCGCTCACAAAAGGGGCATAAGGGTACAAAAGTCTCTGAAACATTTCTCGTCTCGCGCGCGGAGGGCGGGCGCGGGCGGGCGGTGGGGCGAACGCGACACCCCGCTACGCGCCACGCGGCAGTCTCCAGCCACAGTATCCATAATTTATGTGTTCGAACAGACCGCGAAAAATAAATGAGCAGCAGGAATTAGTGGAAATAGAAAGCGTACTATTACTTATGCAGAGTTGGCAAAACTCTAGTTCTGAACATTTTTTCATTTGGACATTTTCTCATTTCAAGATTGACCTAATTATGTATGTATAATTACTAGCTAACCCAGCAAAAATTGTTTTGCCATTCTGGATATAAAAATAGCGAACGACGAACGAATGACGAACTATTCTACGAATATACGAATACGAACTATTCTCAGAACTACCGAACATACACAGAAAATTTCATAACAATCGGTCGAGCCGTTTCGGATGAGTTTGATGACAAAATTGGCACGAGAACATATTTAGAGAAGATAAAATCAACCATTGTAACCTTATTTGTCTTAATGGATACTTGATAAACTAAATCCTAAGTAACATAGAGAAATATCTCCCAGAGCTCTACAAGTTAGCACCTACTTGACTGCGATTTCACTTGATAGTAGTCATGATGCGCAGCCGCAGTTTAAAGATATTCAATTTACTGTGATGCAGCCGAAGATGTTATCGTACTTAATTGGATAAGTAAGAGGTAAGCAGCTCCTAACGTTTTCATCACAATCGCGTCGGAAATTCGGAATGCTAAATCGGTTGGCGTTTCGTCTTACTAGGATACTGTTAAGTATTTGTTAACCGTCTAATGCCATTTAAGAACAAAACCAATAACGCTCTTTTTTGCCAAAACAGGACAGTAGGTAAGCTGTGTACGGCCTTTCTATCCCGTACCAATCAAGACACAATCCAGACACCGTAATTTTTTTTTTTTACGCTATACAAGTTAGTACTTGACTGCGATCTCACCTGATGGTAATTGATGATGCAGCCGAAGATGTTAGCGTACTAACTTGGAAGGGGTAAGTTATGTCACCCCAACGGTTTCTACACAGCATCTTACCGGCACGCTAAATCGCTTGGCGGTACGTCTTTGCTGGTAGGGTGGTAACTAGCCACGGCCAAAGCCTCCCACCAGACCAGACCTGAGCCAATTTAGAAATCATAAAATTCCAAAGTGGCCCGTGGCGGGAATCGAACCCGCGACCTCCCACTCGAATACGAGCGTGCGTGTCCTGCGCCACGGAGGTCGTCAGAATATCTCTCTCAAGTCTTCACATTTTTATTGGAACGGCTTGTCACCCTGCGGTGGGTCAGCAGTCAGCACAGATCAGCGCGTGTGGGTACAGCGGGGCACACAATACATCACTGAATATTGCAACAATGTAGTCTGTATTATACCCACGTTGTTACTGCACCCACGCGCGAGGAGGCGCCCGAGGCCTTTTTAGAGTTCCGTACCCTAAGGGTAAAAAACGGGACCCTATTTCTAAGACTGCCGTCCGTCATCAGACTGTATCTCTTGAACCGCAACAGAGACACATGAAATCTTCACAGTAAAAAATCTTCATGATGTATTTCTATTGCAGCTATAACATCAAATACGAAAAAGCAATAAAATAAATAGGTTCCCATAGAACAAACGGTATTTGGTAATGGTACGGAATTTTATACTTACTGAAATTTTACTTACTGAAATTTTTACCCGTTAAAACCCGTTTTATTATACTTACTGAAATTATTGGGAATTAAATCTCGCTTATTATTATAATTTTTTTTTTCAAACGGAATAAATTTAAAGGCAGTAATGTTTTCTCAAAAAATATTTTATTGAAAATTGAATACTTAATAGTACAGAAATTAGAACATAATTAATAATTGTAATTAGTATAAACCATGATTTTTATTAATGTCAAGAGCCCCAACATCCTCCATAAACTTCCTCAAGCTATCAAACTTCACACTAACAGTATCGAAACAAATCTAGTTCACATACTTCCATTCCTAGCTTCTCATGCTTTTCAACATAAGGCCCGAACGCCAAATGCATCCGCAGACTCGACTTCGGTGCGTTTGATCCCTACCATCGGGCCTTCTTTAACCCCAAGCAGCGCCGGCATCACTTGCGTCAAAAACTGCCTCAAATTAGGGTACTCCTCACTTATAATATCAAAACAAATCCTGTTATCTCCAATCCTCGCTACTGGTAAACTGACGTAGGGCGCGAACGCCAAATGGTTCCGTAGACTCAACTTGGAAAAAGCGTCGGGTATCGAATCCATCAGTTTGTCGACTGTCTGCGAGTCAAGTTTACTGAAGACGATGCCGTTGCGGCGCACGCCGAGTTCGTAGAAGCAGCTGATTAAATCTGCCGAGAAATGTTTCAAAATTTTCTTCTGTTGTTGATACTGCTGATCTCTGCCCTCTGACCTCTCGACTGTGGATATGTTCTCCTTGTACCTAAAACAATCAATTACTCACTAATATAAATCACTAAAATCACTCACTAATGATATGTTACTAAGCGTTCTCTATCTTTAGGGCCCACTACACCGTCCGGAGCAAGATAGAAGCTTCAGGGGCTGTACCACCATCTCTTATAGCAGAATTAATATAATATTGCTTTCATAATGACGTTGTATAAAAATGACAAAAAAATATTACAATAATACTGCTATAAGAGATGGCGGTATGGCCCCTGATCACACTGTCCTAATTTATTTACTGCATCAGGCCCTAACTATAAAAAGAAAAACCATGGAATAGAGATAAAAAAACGCACGAATAGGTAGTCTACGATCACAGATCGTGTAATTTGGGACCACAGATGGAAGATTCGGTTTCGGTCGACTAAGAGTCTGCTTTTCAAATCTGCTTTTAATTAAGTATCTAATGCCGCTTCCCAATATTAATTATTCTATCTTACATTTGCCCTAGTAGAGATATCAATGTGACATAAGCTCCATACAAGTTATGTGAAATTTCTATCATAAGGCATGTAAGGCAAACCATGGATAGATAGAATATTGGGAACCGCCATAAATGATTGTCAGTCAGCAACCTCATTTTTTTTCTAAATGGCCAAAAGCGATTACACTAAAATAGGGTTAGACTTACTTGTTCGCATAGAACTGAAAATTTCTACGAATATCTGAGCCACAACAACTAATTTAATAGTTGTTGTGGCTCAGATATACTAAAAAATTGCTTATCTGTAAAGGTTTACGAACGATTTTACGTGATAGTCATAAGAAAACATTGCATCACATGAACGTTTAGGTCGATCGTGCCTCTCTATCGCTTGTTCCGCGCTCTCGCTTGCACGCTCGGCTCAGGCTGAACGTGACAAATAGTCATGATTTTTCGTGCGTGCAGCCGGTATTCATCAATTTAAGATGTTACACGACGTTTTGGATTTTTCTGCATAAAAGTATGTTTAGCGCTCAGTAGTTTTATTTATTTTATACGTTGAATACGTACTTTTTATAGATTTATAGAATTGACCCCAATCTTTAAATAAATAATTTTTTTGTATGACTCGCCTATGGGCGAAGAAAAAATTACTGTGGTAACTATTCAAAAAGAGCCTGTGAATTGTGTTGCCTTGTGTGCCTAACATTGTGTTCTCAAAAGCAAGTGAAGTCTACCCACTGCTCTCAGTGTGAGACAAGGCTGGTCTGTGGGTCGCGTCGTAATGAAAGGTTGAGACTTACAGTAACAGCAGCTCTGCGAGCGCGTCGAGCGAGGCCGCAGACGGGGACAGCAGCGGCAGCGCGAGGCTCAGCGCGCGCGCCGCCACGCCCGCGCCGCTCCACACGTGTCGCGCGCGCACCTCGCCGCGCACGCAGCGCACACTCGCGTGCACCGCGCCCAGCACCGCGCACGCGCTGCCTGCAACAAACATGCCCTTCACTAAACTTCGCGCACCTATATTATGCTATAGTACGCTGGACTTCGGACTGTCAACGTAAAAATGAAGACACTTAAGCCGCCCAGTGTCCATGGAACTAAAATAAAATTACATTCAAAACTACGGTCATTAGTAACAAAATGTCAATTTAGTAGCGTAGAAGGGGGCGCTTCAAATCTGCAACAAAAATGCATTATCAATTGCTTGGAATGTTTGACCCAGCGAACTAGTATAATAGAGATCAATGGTACACACGAAGTCACCAAAAAGTAGTTAGGTATTTCAATTTTTAAATTATTGTAGAAAAGTAAATTAAGCATTAAGGACAAATTAAAATTTTAAGTCGCACATTGTAGCGGACTCGCACCTTTTTTTCACTAACTTTACTGACACTAAAGTTTCATCAGAGGTGTTAACTTGACATAGTGATATATCAAAAACGTCAAAATTTTCCATTATAATACAAAGTCGACCTACCTGGAGAAACCTGCAGTCCCTTGTTAATCATGTCACTTATGTGTTTCGCAACCAACTCCAGGACCTCTGCAAAGTTGACTTGTCTGTTCGGGAAATAGTGTTGCTTTTGAGTACTCGCGGTTATCTAAAAAAATATGAGCATTTTAAATTTTTTAACACTATTAGGTCCACTTGCGCGAAACGGGGGTTCAATATTTACATTTTTAACCCTAAAGTCAACGTCTCTCATTGGACAATTTTGACAATTCACTCTAGGTTAGAGTGTTAACTCTGAGTTAACACAGTAATTAGGGGTGGCGCAGGTGGGCCTTAATGTTTAGTAACTTACTCAAAATAAGTGTTAGATAAGTTAAGAGAACTAAGAAACACGCTTTACACCAGTAACCTTCAAGAGTTCTACTATTCACCTCTGGAATGAACATGCAATAAAACAAAATAAGGTTGAACTAAATAAAGAAATAACAAAAAGGTTAGTCGACATCACAGGAGACCGAAGAGTTGGCAGCTACCTCAGACAAAGACCTTGCTATTCAAAGGGGGAACGCTGCCAGTATCTTCGAAACCATGCCTACAGGGACTTCCTTTAATAATATTATTTGGTTTTTAAATTGTATATATTTAGTTTTATACGTACTAGTTTTTAATTTAGATGTAGTTTAATTTTATAGCTACATTTGATTTTTAATTTAAGTTAATATAATATCTTTATATTCAGGTTGAACTTACAAGATTAGTATACATGGTGGTTACACTACGCAGTATTGCGAGCTGCTCCAGCGGCTGGGCTCGCAGGTGCACTTTAGCAAGGGTGGCCAATATGACTTCCACAGGTTCTAAGTTGTCCACATTCACCCATTCTGTAAGTTTGAGTATCTAAAACGAAATTACTGCAATGTTATTTTCCCATTCCCTTATTTTACAAATTCAAAATATAATAATTTTGATTAAGAACTCAAACTTATGTAACAATGATAATATGCAGCACCTTGATCACAGAAATCAATCTGTTACCAAATTTATTTTCGCAAAAGTTCGCGACTGTCGGTAAAAAAGAAATCAAGTTACCTCGGCAAAGAAGTCCTTTTCGTTCCAAAACGGTAGGTACTGCGCCAAGAAGACGGTGACAGCGGGCAGACCGTGCAACAACGTGGCCTGGAGGGTCGCGAGCCGGCTCAAAAAGTCCTGCTTTTCCACGTAACTATATGGCGAGTTCTCTAGAAAACCTAAGAAGTGAAATATTATTATCAACCATCATACCGTATTTTTTAATTGGGCCAAAGCTAATTTGCAGAGTCCCTGCAGAAAACAAAAGTGATCTTTCACTTTTGTTTGTGTTTCACCAAATGGACATTATGTCTGTATGCACTAATTAAATGACAGTTAAAATTAAAAACACAATTTAAGGCGCATATGGTCATGAATCTACACGATTGATGCGACGTTCGACTAAAAAATTAGGGCATTTGCACGAACTAGTTATTGATATAGCTCAAATCCCTATAGAAGACATATGTCCAACAAAATACCTCATCGGCCTAAAAAAGCTGTTAGAGCTGGCAGTCAGTGGAAACCACATACCAGTAAATAGAGCATAAATGACCATTGAAACAAACAAATAGTTGATGAATGAGCACAGTACAGTGTATATAACATTGCAATAACTATGAATTTCCACTCACAATGATTCAACATGTGTTGCAGGTCATAAGATAGGAAGGTGAGGTCTGCATCGGACGCCGCGACCAGCAGAGTGAGACCCGCCGGGTTGCAGAGCAAGGCTCGCAGGCGCGCCGGCCGCCGCATGTCGTGATACCTTCTGTACTGCAGGAGCGATACCGAACTGGAAGATACAAGAATACATTCAATACCAAGCTGTGTTCTAGCACTATACTTGCCTACAAACCAGACTGTAACACTGGTTTCTTCACTGAATCGTTATTCCCTAAGAGCAAAGTTGCAGAGGTTCCCTTTATGATGTTAACAAAGGATAAAAAGAATTGTTTTTTGTTTCCAAGGGACCACCCAAGCAAAGCAATGTGGTGGGTAATCTAATTAATAATAATTATTATTAAAAACACACTGTGACTATACTTACTCAGAAAATTCTAAATGACTCTTCATAGTGCTGTCCTCGTATAGTTGTGATCCAATATTTACAAATTCCAGATTAGGTATCAATGGATCAGCCTTTTTACTTCGCGATTTCTGCAAGCACATATTAATTACATTGCCCTTATCATCTTATGGGAGCTTGGGACCTACTGATATATTTCCTTTTTTTGTATGAGTTTATAACCTCGTTAAAATCAGCTCCTATTCGATAAACAGTAATGGTTTGTAAATTTTTTAATTATTGACGATTTCTCTTCTTATTCCTACAAATGAGTTGTATGGTTGGAACATCATATCACGGAAACGACAAATCAAACTACAAATTTTCTGGGATAATTTTTTTTAACATTAAATTTAAATGACTACTTTATTCCCAAATATTTTTAACAAACATTTTACATCTAAAGATTGGACTTTTGAAAGTAGAAATTCGATGCAAACTAGAATCATCATTTTGTAAAAAAAAAACTTACGAAATTCAATGGATTAGTCCAAAATAGGTATCCTGATTCTGTGTTTATATCTGAACTGTTCCTTTTTATCTGAAAACAAAAGAATAATTTGTGTAAAGGTTTATTAAAAAAAAAATTAATCACAGGATGTCGAGTGACTTTATGTTAAGGACATTAAACTGGCTGTAATGCTAATGCTAGTAGATTTGTTAGGGGCCCCTAAGGGAAGCATACCAAAAATGACATATTTACTAGCGATTTAATTTTTATGGGTATGAATTAAGAGCTTTTTAGGGTTTGATACCCAAAGGATAAAAACGGGACCCTATTACTAAGACTTGGCCATTCGCTGGAACCCTCAGTGCGCGAGCACGACTCACACTTGACCAATTTAATTTTTAATATTTGGGTGACTGATTTTTCTCGGTATTTTCTCTATTTGCCAATAAATGGCAGCAGGATTCATATTTTTTTTTTGGGTAAATTCGACATTTTGTAAAAATCAATCCTAGCTAGATCGATTTAACGCCACCAAAACCCCCCATACACTAAATTTCATGAAAATCTTTCGTGCCGTTTCCCAGATTCAAATTATATAGATTATAGAAATATAAATATACAAGAATTGCTTGTTCAAAGGTACAGGATTTGTACTCATACCTGACTGTTTCTGAACCGTGACATTAAGGTTTCGTTAACCTTTCTGAAGGTAGTTTCAACAGACACTGAAAGTACAGCCTCAGGGACACACTGCGGTTTGTATGATTTTAAAAGACCAAGCAAAGCATGGATCTGCTTAACCATATTCTACAAAAAATATATCTGGATAAAATACAAACGAAAAAAAAATATAGATATGCATACAATTGTATACAAAACACGATTTATAAAAACATTGTTGTATTATTACTGTAACAATTTGCTATTCACAAACAATTTTTTTTGATTTACTAGGTTTTAAGAAAAACTCTTATTCTTAAAAAAAATTTGGAATAAATACTTCACTACATACCTTTTTTCCATCTCTCTTTTTAGCTAAATCAATTAAACCTAGAACTCTTTTTCTGGCAACATCAGCTGGTTTTGTCAATGTGTATATAAGCTTCATAACGTATGGTGCCTGAAAATAAAAAATCACTTAAATATTAGTCTGCAAACAGCCCATTACAAGACGCATTATTCTGAGCAATTTGGTGTAACCGCTCATCGCATTTACAAATTATCAAAAAAAAATAAGAGGGAACATTTTATCATTCCAGGCATAAAACTTCAAACCTGCCTCTAGATTGTGTAAGAAAAACGTATTCATCGTCATCGTAATCGTTTGCAAGTTCTTTTGCTTCCCTAATTTATGTCAGTCAATCGGTGGGAAGGATTTGTTTTACGATTTACGATTACGATAACGATTAATATATTTTTCTTACGCAATCAGACCCCTGATAGAATAGTCTTCACTAAAATGAGGTTACCACTGATAAGTGTTATGGATTCAAAAATTCAAAAATAAGTAGCACTTTTCGAGTTGCTTTTTTTGACTTTTTAGATATGCAATGACAATCAGTAAAAGATTATGACAATGAATAGAATTAATCTGTGCATTCAGGGAATCTCCATTGTTTTCAGGTACATATGTAATTCATCTTAAGTAGGTTTCTCATTAATTTCATAAAATAAACGCCAATTAGAAGTCATAAACAAAAAACCTTACCAATGCCTCATATGTAAATAAGCAGTAAAACAGTTCATATCCAATCTCCAAAGAATTCATGTCTATTGAGTCAGTTTCCATGGCCACTAAAACAAAGTTTAAAAGTTATCTATTATAATCCATACTAGCTACATAAGGTAAGGATAGACCAGCAAAAACCACATCCTTACAAATACCTAATCTGTGACAGTTCCAAACTTCAATCAAAACTCGAGAGCAAAAGCAAAGCATTTTTAAATAATCTACACTGGGTTTTTTGAAGTAGTTTACCATCTGGATCTATATAAACATCATACAAAGATGTCAAACTAGCAGTGCAATCTTCATTTTTACATGACTGCCCAAAAATGAAGTGTAATGTTTTTAGGGTTTATGTATGTGAGTTTCTTTATTCTACCATAACTTCTGAATGGCTGAATAGATTTGGACATATGGGGTATCGTAAGAATCCTTACATCTTTATAAGTGACATAGGCTATACTATTTTTGGAAAAAGTAATTTTACCACCAGGGCAGTTGTGTTTTTAAATTTTTAAATTATTTACTTGTTCACACACAATACAGCTGCACGCCATAACCCCAAAACTGAATTGAATTAAATTGAGTCCACAACTTACTACAACTTAAAATCTCTGACAATTATTTGGCTTGCCTAACTAAACATTTTATTTTATTTTACAATAAAGTTGTGCGAACACACAACCACACAAACACACAGTCACAAACCTGTGAGCCAGTCGAGCAGAAATCCAATTTTTGAAACATTACTTGTTGGGCTGTCATAGCTACCGAGGATCCATTGCAAGGCATAATTTACAGTTTTTTCTCTCACTTTTTCCTGT
The DNA here is from genome assembly GCA_963855885.1 of Coenonympha glycerion. Lineage (NCBI taxonomy): Eukaryota > Metazoa > Arthropoda > Insecta > Lepidoptera > Nymphalidae > Coenonympha > Coenonympha glycerion. Next base: position 6,116,485 of record OY979629.1, read on the forward strand.
GGCACTATGCAAGTTCCCAGGGTCACCCATTTTGCTATAGCTGTAAAATCAAATATCAAAATATAGTCCATTGTTAACCATGTGAATGTGTTTATGAGAACTTAGACAAAGGAGGACAGAACATTAACGTTATTATATCATAACTATTGAGCCACTTCCTGACATATTCATTATTACCCACTTCCAGAAGCTTTGCTGATGAATTATTTCCCCTTACACTTCATACTACCGCAACCCGCATTCGTCTATTTTATCAAACCAGTGTGTGTTGGGGTAGTATGAAGTGGGTGGAAGTCATCAGCAAAGTTTCTGCCAACCGGTTATACAGTAGGATTGGAGAATCACAACACTACAGAAAGAGCACTTGAGAAGCATCCACACAAATTGATTATAATGATCGAGATGAAAGTAGGTACATGATAAGAAAACTAAAGCTAGCGCTATTTAACAGGCAAATTTCATTAAAGTACTTTAAAATTGATATAATCTGAGAATGTCGTAAAAAAGACACGAGACTTTATTATAGTTACTTACGTATAGCTAAATTAAGCCACACTTTAAATAAAGTATGAAAGTCTTCGTAGTCCAATCCAATGGTTTCAACAAGGTAGCCTAACTCGACTATCTTACTTTGGAATAATTCTTTATCGAAACCTCTCCTCAATGTTTTTATGTAGTCAATTAATTCATCCACATCAGCCATCTTCAACTTTTGAAAAAGTACGTAAGGAACACAATTCAAATTCTTTGGTAAGCTGCTCAAAATTTTTAAGATCTAAACAAAACAGTCAAACAAAACATAAACATTGACTCAAACAAACCATCCAAAAACCAAGATTTCAAATCATTTCAATTTCAAATGAATTGATTTCAAACTGAAAAATTCGTTAGATCTATGCTGTCAAGCATCTGTCATGTATCAAACTTGTACCTAGCATTGTTATTAGAGATATTATCTAAATATAACAAGAGTGCGATCCAAACATTTTTGTTAAGCTAAAATGAAACTTATTATTATTACTTTCGAGTAGCTATTCCCTTACAAGCGGTAGCTAGCTTAAAGCGGTCCTGGGTGAGAACGATCCTTCTGGTACTGTGTCCTTGTCTAACATATTGCCATCTCAACTAAGTATTGGCTTTGGTAGAAATGGTAGAAAAAAAAATTGTTTGCTTTTTTATGATTTACCAAAACGAACATACACAAACTTTGAAACTTATTTTATTATATCTTCAGTTAACGTGAAATCAACGGCTCTGCCCGCGAAATTCAAAATTTTCGTGGTTTTTTGCAATTTGTACGCTAAATAGCCATGATAGGCTTATGGCAGTCAATTTGCGAGAACGGCAGTATCATCTTTACATGATTATATCAAAATCTTTGCATAAAAATGTGTATCCTAGGAAATTAATCCGAGTATCGAGTTTTATGTGAGTAACTCGCAAATCTTGGACTAATTTCTGTAACTCGACACTTTCTAGCAGAGATTTTTATATAAACACGTGAAGAAGATATTGGGATTATCGCAATTTGACGGCCATAAGCCTATTATGTCTTATTAGCTTAAAAATCGCGAAAAACCACGAAAAATTTGAATTTCGCGGGCACACCCGTGGTGTGCTCCTTAATATAATTATTAATTTATGTAAATAATAAATATTGCGTTGTACCCGCATAAAAATAATTCATTACAACTGGTGGTTTTTTTCATAAACAGCAATCATATTCTGTAGGGTAACCACGAATTATGTGGATCAAAGATTATTCTACTCACGTATCTAGTAGTGGTTAGGTACATACGGTACGGTAGACAAGTAGGTATATTACACTAATCTAACGTAAGTTATGTTTCTTTTTTAATTTGATGAGCAGGGGTGGACGGTGGTTAGTATACTGTAATACTATTGAAAATTGGTCTTGATACTATGGAACTCTCAGTGCGCGAGGCCGACTCGCACTTGAACAATTTTTTTTTACTGCGTTTGTTATTCAGGAGATAGTGTGTTAAAAATATTATGCTACTTTTAGAGGTTGTCATTATGATTCGAAAATTAAATCTTTCATTCACAGACATCTTTCTTTTGCAATAGTCGTAATTTTTTCTCGCTTGAGCATTGCTTAATTCTTGATCTTTGTTGTTTCATTTTCGATTTTTGATATTTGATTGTTGATTGTTGATCTTTGATCTTAGTTTTATTATTTTTGATCTTTGATCTTTGATCTTTGATTTTTGTTTTCTCATTTCTGATTTTTGATTTTGACAGACAGCTTTCTCACGCAACGAATTTCATTTTAGCTCGGCATTGCTGCCTGAATAATATGTACCTTAGCTACCCTAAATTTTTATATGTAGTGACATATTAATTCTTAAAATAAATAGTATTTTAATGTAATTACATTTCTTAGTTTCGTTTTACAATGTATTGTTTATTATTTTTCAATACAGTTGTATGGTATGGCGCACTTTCAGAGGCTCTCATTAGTATTCGAAAGTTAAATTTTGCGCACAGGCATCTTTTTTTTTCGTGGTCGTAACTTACTTTTACAAGCTCGATCATTACTTTTGCAAAACGTTTGATACCAAGGAGTTTTCATTGTACTTACAATAAAATGGGATGGACATTGGGATGGGATGGACACAGAAAGATTTTTTTTCGTCTTCGGATCTTTTATCTTTTATCTTTTATCTTTTATCTTTTATCTTTCATCTTTCATCTTTTATCTTTTATCTTTTATCTTTTATCTTTTATCTTTTATCTTTTATCTTTTATCTTTTATCTTTTATCTTTTATCTTTTATCTTTTATCTTTTATCTTTTATCTTTTATCTTTTATCTTTTATCTTTTATCTTTTATCTTTTATCTTTTATCTTTTATCTTTTATCTTTTATCTTTTATCTTTTATCTTTTATCTTTTATCTTTTATCTTTTATCTTTTATCTTTTATCTTTTATCTTTTATCTTTTATCTTTTATCTTTTATCTTTTCTCTTTTATCTTTTATCTTTTATCTTTTATCTTTTATCTTTTATCTTTTATCTTTTATCTTTTATCTTTTATCTTTTATCTTTTATCTTTTATCTTTTATCTTTTATCTTTTATCTTTTATCTTTTATCTTTTATCTTTTATCTTTTATCTTTTATCTTTTATCTTTTATCTTTTATCTTTTATCTTTTATCTTTTATCTCTTATCTTTTATCTTTTATCTTTTATCTTTTATCTTTTATCTTTTATCTTTTATCTTTTATCTTTTATCTTTTATCTTTTATCTTTTATCTTTTATCTTTTATCTTTTATCTTTTATCTTTTATCTTTTATCTCTTATCTTTTATCTTTTATCTTTTATCTTTTATCTTTTCGATTGCGTCGCCTTCGATTTCGATCTTCGATATTTTATTTAAGGTAAAAGCAAACAAGATGGAAATTGGCCCCCAAAATCTTGAGCAAACAATATTATCTCTTTGATTTGTTTTTTACTAATTCACACAACTGTATTGAAAAACGTTGTGTGATACACGGGTGTATAGGTTTTTGCAAACGAGCTGTCATTAACAAGCCCGAGCCGAAGGCGAGGGTTTTTAATGTCACGAGTTTACTTTCCACCCTTGTATCACAATGTACTATTTCAATACAGTTGTATGGTATGGCGCACTTTCAGAGGCTATCATTAGTATTCGAAAGTTAAATCTTACGCATAGGCATCTTTCTTTTTCGTGGTCGTAACTTACTTTTTTTTTACAAGCTCGATCATTATTTTATATACTATATAAAAAGTTTGATAGCAAGAAGTTTTAGTTTACGTTTTCTTTTATCTTTTTGTTTTATCTTTTTTATTTTATCTTTCATATCTTTTTTTATCTTTTTTATCTTTTTCAATTTTTTTGTATCTTTTTTTATCTTTTTTATCTGTTTCAGTTTTTTTTCATCTTTTTTATCTTTTATCTTTTATCTTTTATATTTAATCTTTTATTTTTTATCTTTTATCTTTTCGATTGCGAATTCGAAGTTGCCTTCGATTTCGATCTTCGATATTTTATTTAAGGTGTTGCGGCCCTACCAGCCCGCGAAATTCAAATTTTATTTAGTTTTTCGCAAATATTAGACTAATTAAACATTGTAGGTTTATGGCAATGCATTTTGCGGGCCTACTTTTTATGCATCTACATGTTTTTAATAGAAACTTTGCTCGAAAGCTCCCACTCTTCTCATATTGGTTCCCGAAAGATAATTTTTTGCAGTTTCCCAGATTTCGAGCTATCGGGAACCAATATGAAGTAAATGAGTATTGTTGAGCAGAGTTTTTATCAAAAACATGTAGATGCAAAAATTCTGTGCCCGAAAAACACATTGCCATTAACCTTCGATGTATATTTAGCCCACTATGAGCAAAAAACTAAATAAAATTTGAATTTTCGCGCCCGGATGTTACCCATTGCCCTTAAGGTAAAAACCAAACAAGATGGAAATTGGCCCCCAAAATCTTGAGCAAACATATCTCTTTGATTTTTTTTTTTACTAATTCTCACAACTGTAATGAAAAACGTCGTGTGATACACGGGTGTATAGGTTTTTGCACCCTTGTATCACAATGTACTATTTAAAACCACATTTATAATGAAAATAAATGTTTTCGTCATAGGAATTTGTCCTGTGTTCCGTTTCATCATGGTCACCTTAAATTAGAAAGGGACACAGCGCCTACCGAGCCCTCTCGCTCGGACCGGTTTATTCGTCATGGTGGACAGTCTAGCTATAATGATATGCTAGGTATGTCTATGAGCATTGTACCTTTGACTATTGTACCTAGCGATTATATCCTCTTTGGTATCAAACAAAGAGTATAGTACCTATATAATCACTACAGTGCGACAAGGCTATTTTGGCGCGTGGCCAAAGTCTGAACTAACGCCGCTATCTTGTGCCACTGTGTTATAGTTCGCTCTGTCAGTATATCACTATTGATGATTAAACGAACTTACCTGTAAGTGAAGTTCTATCACAATTATGTGAATACATTTTATTCGAAAATAATAATAAACACAATCAGGGTACACTTTCATTGTACTGGCAATTTCGCACTTTTATCTATTTTGTTTTTTAAAACTGACCACCCTGATGGACACGCTGTCCCAGCCTACGTCCGTGCCAAGCTTCATTCTTTAGAGAATATTTAACAAAATTTTCGTATTATACTCATGGGTTTTGGGTATGGGAGGGACCTTATATTATTATTTTCGAATAAAATGTATTCACATAATTGTGATAGAACTTCACTTACAGGTAAGTTCGTTTAATCATCAATTATATTTCATACATTTTATTCTTCAATAATAATAAACACAATCAGGGTAGATGTTTAGAGATGAAAATTTTTGTTAAATTATGGACATTAACAGATAGTAAATTGTTTCCTATTATAATAGGAAATAGGTCCTCTTTATACCACAGAAGTATTTAATTAACACAATCTTTTCGTTCAATTCCTGGATCAATAAACCAGTCACATTACAAATAGGTTTAATTTATATTTAGATAGATTATAATGATTAATGATTAGAGAGCAAAAGAGCTATTGCGACAGAAGCATCATCGCTCAATAAGAGGTTATAAAACTTAGGTAACGTCCGTAATGGTTGTTACCAGCAGACTGCTTTTCTGATGAGGTCAAGCAACAAACTACGTGCTCGCCGAGGAAGTGTTGCGTACTTGGTGCTGAGTACACTGAAACGCAGACCTCTCTCGTGAGAGATTATATTCCTCGGCAGACACGTTCTCACGGTGGTCTGCCTGCAGGCGACCTTATGAGGTCGCTTCAACATTATCAGGAGGTTGTCTATTATATATCTTGGTCTAAGATTTTGTAAACGACATATCGATTTGTTTTTCAAAGCTGTGGCAAATTTTTATACTTTCTCTTCAGTTTTGATTATGGTATAATTAAAACTGGTTCGCCCTGAGTAGTAGCTGGCGTTGTATAAACTCAATAATTCCCTTGAATTATATAAAAACAATAATACTAACTTTAACTAATGCTAATGTTTTCATTCTGTGCTGTGTCTACTGCCTAAAGCTAAAAAAGTTACAAGATCAGCAAAGCAAAGTTACGGAATGAATAAACTCTTATTAAGGCCCATTGAGCAATGTGTTAGCATACTATATTGTGTGCTACTATGTGGTGTTTGATGTTAATTTATCTATTCATTTTCGCAATATAATATATATATATATATATATTTTTTTTTTTTTTTTTTGACCCAAAATCATCAGCAGAAATTAAACTCAATGCCGAATGATAACAAGTAATCGTACCATATGCTACGTCGTTAACAAGTTGTTCTGTTGGAAATTACGAGGTTGACTTATAATGTACGGATTGTACGGATCTCAGTCGTTATTAAAGCAGTATTGCCACAAAACTTTGTAAATAACACAAAATTTTTGAAACATATAGATTATTAAAAATTCCAACAAAATGTCCTTTTTTTTTTTTTTTTTTTTAATGCCTTCAGAGAACTTCCTCCAGTAATTCCTATGAATTGTGGTTCTCTAGGGAAAGACCATATTTATTTATTTATCATCAATAAATGTACTATAAGAAGTAAGTCTTTTGACACCTTATGTAAAAGAAGAAAATCCAAAGTTGTAAAGGTCCTTAGACGATGTATGTCTAAAGCATTGTCTATAATAGTATTTTTAAGCATTCTACCTCTAGAAGAATGTATAGAAGAGCAAAGGTAAACTTGGTGTTCCAAAATGTTCAGAATGCGTCTGTTTCTAAGACGTCTGGGTTCATATTGATTACATTTCGCATTATTGCAAGAAGCGATAAATTCAATAACTGGATTGAACTCTTTGAATAACTTTGGAGTATATAATTTTACAGCGGTAGCTTAATCCCATTAACTGGATGTAACTCTTGGTCAGCTTTTGATTATCTTTAATTTCCATATAAGAAACAATTAACCCAATCGTTTAAATGAGGATATTTGATATCCTCTATGCAACTGATGTAAATCATGTGTATCAAAATAGATGTATCGAAAAATATGGCCATCAACTCTGTAAAGAGGTATTTCGATTCATCTTAACGTTAATTATTACAAAAACAAAAATCCCTCTAATGAAAAGAATTAGTCTTCATCTAGACCGGGAAATCGTGTGAATCACTAGTTCAACCTTTTAGGTTTAAGGGAGTTAGATGACTTAAAAAATGTTTTGTAACCACTGGCCATCTGATAGGATAACCGATGATGGACGAACAGCTGCGTCTAAAGTCTAATTTTTCTTACGGGCTACATTTTTTGTTTCTACAGACGTTCTGTGTAACCCCATCCATACCTAATAGCTGGAGAAGTGGACTTTAGGACTTTTAATCGGAATTAAGCTTAACTCTTAGATGATACAACGAGTTAAGCGTATAAATTTTTTTACAGAATTTGAATTGTTACATAATTCACGTCATAGTTTGCGGTTGGGTAACGATACTGCCATATCGTCAGAAATTAAAATAAAACCAGGAAACTGAGCATGTTTTGAGGGTAGTAAATAACTTTAACACTCTAACACCTAACAAATCTTCATGAAAAAACCGCGGTAAGTATCTGAGATGAGTCACAACTTCTTTATGTATTTTACCAAGGATGAATCGGTACTTTAAAATAAGATTCTTCAGTTCATAGGCATAAAACCCTTTTTAAGTATTCGCTTGTAAGCTGTTCTATGAACTATCAATTTCAAAGGATTTTGAACTACAAGTTCATTCAACGCCTTTAAATTTAGAATGTATCTTTTACCACGTAAGATTTTGAGGTTAGACACATCTTAACTATAATCGAACATGCAGTGACTCACTCCCACATTATCTCACCCAAAAAAGAAATGTCGATTGTCAAAGACATTTGTCGCTTTTTCTTTGTTGTGAACGTGTAAGACGGTACACTGTGTTAGTGTACGATTTTTAAAATGGTATTATGTAATAATAATTTTTTGGAGCTAGTTCCTTAATTTGTTCAATTCATTAAAATATTTTATTGAATGTACGTACATTTGTACACCTAGTGAAAGTAAAAAAATAGTCTTCACTTATTATAACTCCCGAAATTCTAGATCATGTTATAGATCGTGACGGATTCCTTGTCAGTGATATGTAACCAATAAACTTCAAAATGTTGAAGACAACTGGCATATAGGTACCTTAATGTCTAGCGTCGTCGATGAACCTGGTGGAGACTCGCTGCCACGTCGCATCTTCCTCGCGGCTGATCGCCAATACTCAAGTGTGTCACGCCCCCCCTGCTGGCCGAGCCGTAACGAGAGGGGGCCCAGCTAGTTTCTCGAGAAACGAGATTGCGCTGTCCCAGCGGTGGGTGTCGATAGCAAAGTCGCCCGCCGCGCCCTGCTGGTTTCTTTATTTACAACACCTGACGATCAGTAACCATTGAAACTAGTATAATGCCCGAAACTATTTCTCTGAAAAAACATCTGGTCCCGTTCGTGAACTTTAATTACTTGTCATTTGTCGAAACAAAATGTCGTTTGTCAATACTTAAGCTTCTTCTCAGTTCAGGACGCGTTGTGGTTTAAGATTTTTATTAGTTTTAGAAAGAATTTAACAATTCACTTCAATGAAACTTTCAGACTAATGGTACATTATACATAATATTGTTAACTTATTGAGTTTTGAGCTAATAGTTAAATTATCATCCCATTACACAATCTGAACATTAATTTTCGAAAGTAAGTAAAATTATTTTCCACCACAAAATCTAAACATTATTGTTGTAGGTACATAGTTAGAAAAGTTCGACGCGTTGGTACCCTCGTGGTAGTTTTTAAGTCGTGAAATAGTTATCACTGATAAAAGGCTATAACGTTTAACTGGCTATTCATAAGCCAGGCAAGTATATCAAATAAACTATTTGATTCTTTGCAATGAAGGTCGGTTAGAATTTTACAACTGTCGGGACTAACCATTAATATAGTTCTTGTGACTGAGCGCCGATAGCAATTTGGGATCAAAGTCCGGGAGGTCATGCGGAGCCACTTGTAGTGAAGCCGAGAACAGCGCCACACCGACATCGTCCCCCGTTGGTATCCGCAAAGTCCTTTGAGGTATTTTTAAAATCCTTCGTGTTGACCCGCAGTCAACCTCCAGGAGCATTGACGCATCATGCTATGCTTTCGTGGTATCCTCAACGTGATACCCTCCAAGCTAGCTTAGAGATGCCTGGACTATTTCGCGCATCATGCTATACTTTCGTGATAACCTCAATGTGATACCCTCCAAGTTAGCTTAGAGATGCCTTAGGATTTCAATTTTTGGACACACTTTCGTCGGCATTGATATTTGAGTTGATGTGATATCTGGGAAAAAAGGTTAATTTTCACTTACCCTCTTTCCTCGGAGTCTGACGAAGATGAATGCACAATTATATGTTTTGATTTGATTTTATTTTTGTTATAATAATAAATTTTACTAGCGTCTAAGCATTATCAGTATAGAAAATTAAGCAAGTTTTAACACTGAACACTTATTTTTTTTTTTTACTTTGAACCTAAATTAACAAAAACGAGACGTGTTTTTGTAGTCGAGTGCTCATTGCCGCGCACAATAAAATAATGAAGCTTGGCACGGACGTAGGCTGGGACAGCGTGTCCATCAGGGTGGTCAGTTTTAAAAAACAAAATAGATAAAAGTGCGAAATTGCCAGTACAATGAAAGTGTACCCTGATTGTGTTTATTATTATTGAAGAATAAAATGTATGAAATATAATTGTATGTGATGTTGTTTTTGCTTACTTTTAACTGTTTTAAACTAAAATTGAAGTTAAATTGAGGAGATTTTATTTTATGGCTGCCTTTGTTTTGCATCAGCGCCCTCCTTCAAGTGCCAAGAGAGCCTTGTCGGACTGTACCTACGTATAGGTAATCAAAGAACCAAAGTTGCCAATGAACGACGCATAGTCATGGCGCATAGACAACTAACACTATTGTATTGTGACAATTGACATTGGCATATGTCATAGAATGGTCATAGATTATGATTTTCACCATAGATTTAAACATATATTTAAACATAAAATACATGTAAAATAAAGTCCAACTTATCATTGATCTACACTGTGTAACAAAAACCCTGTGGTTCCTGTGAGCTGCATAAGTAGAATCGATATTCAAATATAAAAAATCAACTCATTTGGAAAAACTAATAAATTAAAATATTCAAATTAAATATTAATCATTATAATTTGTAAAATAAAAATGATTTCTGACCCCTGCGAACTCTAGGGCAACAAGAAATAGAGCGACCGTGAAAGTAAAATGCGCGAGCTACTGGTCACTCGGCAGGCGGCACTTTGTAAATACAAAGGATTGTAGACGGTGCGGCGGCACGCTTTGACTTGACTCAAAGGACGCCGCGCCGCGTCGCCCTTTTGAATTTGGAGGTACTATCAGATGTATGAAACATTTTTTTGATGTGTCTATTTTATTAGCTATTTTGACTATGAGCCATAACATGAACCAGTACATGATTTTTTAAATAAGATGTTCATTAATGGTACACCTTCATGATTATGTATAGGTACCCAAAAGGGCCAACAGGGTTTTTGTTACACACTGTATAATACGATAATACGTTCTCAAAATAATTGAGGGCGTTTGTGTCGCTTATATGGTAACACTTGACAATTCCATACACTGCGACGACAATAGGCTTAATACTTGATATATATATTGTGCTTTTTATGAAAGGAATAACTAAGAATCTTGAATAATTAATTTCGAAAATATTCTTTTTAAGTATAGGTGAAGGTGTATAATCAGTCTTATTAAAAAGTAAAAGAAAAAATATAATTCTTCTAAATTAAGTCTTGTAGTGGATGGTCGCAGTTATACTCGCTGGCTGGCAATTGGCATGAACAGAGTATGGAGTGTAAAAAAAGGCGGTCAGTTTCAAACGGTTTCAAACCATAGTTTCAAATTAACTAAGGCCCGGTTTCCACCAAAGTAGAGCGGAGTGGAGCTGTGTTTGAGTAACCAATCAGATTTCGTCATTTCGACATCTCTTCTCCCTTCAGTTATATCTTTTATCTTTATCTTTTCTAATTTATCTTTTTCTTGGCGTTCTGGCTCCGCACACGAGTGCTAGAGCCAATGTCAAAAAAATTTAAAAATGTAAAAGATGTATGTGGTATAAACACAGACTAATAACACAAGTATTTTGTTTGAAAATAAATTGAGAACGAAAGAGAAGGATTCACACTATGAGATATCAATAGAATCAAAATAGAATTCTTTTGCTTGTTCCAAACGTCCACGTCGCTACGTGTAAATGACCGGCCTGTTTACGTTTGGAATCTCTTCCCTATGAATTGAATTTATAAACGTTTGATATGCTCGCAAATCTCATTGCCGCAAGCCTACGATGTATTATCAACTAATCAATTGATTGCGAAAAATTAAATAAAATTTGTTTGGCGCCCCGAAAATACCTATCAGTGATAACAATGAAATCTGTGTATTTTTTTAATTGATCCGAAACTCTCACCCACGGTGTCTCCCATACAAACGTAATACCAAAATCATTTGTAATTCGTGCAATTTTCGATCATGTTGTGGTATTATTCGTTGGATTTGTGCACCACAGACCAGGAACCGAAAGTTCCAAAAAAAAGTGTTGTGCTGTGTGCACTACTCTCTCACTCTCTTTTGTCATTGATATTATATACTAGTTACACAGTCTGAGAACACGAAAATTGCGAAAATACCTAACAATCTGTTTTCCAGTTTCTACAAAATTATCTTAGATCACGTTCACCTACCTGTCTGTTTTTATTTTCCGTAGGTAGTTCTTTGATTAGGTATATAGAGGCTGTGTTGGCCCAAAAGTAATCTGATTACAATTACAAATTACTGATTAATAATTATAATCAAAAGTTTTAATTACAATTAATTAATCATAATCAAAAATTTTGATTACAATTAATTAATCATTAATCGTAATCATTAATTTGATTACTTGATTACTTATTTTAAATACTTATTAAATTTATTGGAAGAGCAAAACCAACAGCTTATGCTGGGCAAAATTTAAAAAATATGGCCGCCATTTTGAACTTTTTTGTTATTGGACTGAATTACTTCAAAATCGAAATCTGACCGTAGCAACAAGTATTGAGAAAGAATATGGTGCCAAAATTTAAAAAAGTGGCCGCCATTTTGAACTTTTTTGTTATTGGACTGAATTACTTCAAAATCGAAATCTGACCGTAGCAACAAGTATTGGGAAAAAATCTGGTGTCAAAATTTAAAAAAGTGGCCGCCATTTTGAACTTTTTTGTTATTGGACCGAATTACTTCAAAATCGAAATCTGATCGTAGCAACAAGTATTGAGAAAGAATCTGGTGTCAAAATTTAAAAAAGTGGCCGCCATTTTGAACTTTTTTGTTATTGGACCGAATTACTTCAAAATCGAAATCTGACCGTAGCAACAAGTATTGGGAAAGAATATGATGTCAGAATTTAAAAAAATGGCCGCCATTTTTAACTTTTTTGTTATTGGACCGACTTACTTCAAAATCGAAATCTGATCGTAGCAACAAGTATTGAGAAAGAATCTGGTGTCAAAATTTAAAAAAGTGGCCGCCATTTTGAACTTTTTTGTTATTGGACCGAATTACTTCAAAATCGAAATCTGACCGCAGCAACAAGTATTGAGAAAGAATATGGTGCCAAAATTTAAAAAAGTGGCCGCCATTTTGAACTTTTTTGTTATTGGACTGAATTACTTCAAAATCGAAATCTGACCGTAGCAACAAGTATTGGGAAAGAATATGATGTCAGAATTTAAAAAAATGGCCGCCATTTTTAACTTTTTTGTTATTGGACCGACTTACTTCAAAATCGAAATCTGATCGTAGCAACAAGTATTGAGAAAGAATCTGGTGTCAAAATTTAAAAAAGTGGCCGCCATTTTGAACTTTTTTGTTATTGGACCGAATTACTTCAAAATCGAAATCTTATTGGGTGGGTATATCCGCCATCTTGTGTAGAATTGAAATAGCCAATCACAGCCATCGGCCAATCACAGATAGGCATCAGACAGCTGATCAGAAGGGCTGCTCTAACTATCTATCGATATGGAAATATTATCGATGTAGTAAGTAGTTCGTGGTTAGTCATTAAAGATTTGAGAGAGCAAAAATGAATGAACATAACCTACCGTTAAAAACCTACTGATAAAAATTAATGGCTAACGGTTTTGAAATCGGTCGCCTTGATGCGAAGTAACGATTATCTTAAGAACATACAGTATTACGAGTCGTATACATTTTTCTCCGGAGATGCAAAAATATTTTTTTGTGGAATAAATACCTACCTACCTTAAAAATAAAAAAAATATTGCTATCCACATGTCACCAACTAACAATAATTATTATCTGACGTAACCATGACACACATACACATTAAATATACTGTATCTGACGTATAATTCAAATAACATACTATCTAGTATAATATTGTAGTAAAACACAAATTAGTTACTTACAGTAGTGTCAGATAATTTACATGTAATAGTAGTATTATGATTAATACACGACGTGATGAATTAGGCTCTTCGTTAGTTATCGAGAAATATTCTTTTTTTTAATCTTGAGGTTACAACTCCTCTTTAATCCTCAGTTTCTCTCACCCATTTCAAAGCTCGGTTAACGAAGTTTTGCGGGACTCCTATTTCTGGGTGGTCATGATAATAACTACCAATAAAGATCCTATTCGTCACCTAATTTGTCGGGGTTCTCCAAGTCCCGAGCTCGCATCGGTCGCTCCCGGATCCTAATATTTGTAACAAACATCTAATCTGCAAATAGCGTAGATCTGTAGTAGCTGAGACTTCCAGTTCAAATGTTCAAAGTTCAATGTGGCAGCCATTTTTTAAATTTTGACCACAAATTACATGTCTTTGCTTGCTGCAATGGTTTTTGTAATTTAGTCATTTCGAGATATGAACAATTATTTTCTTAAAATACAGTCCCGCCAAACTGACTTACAGTTGTTACTTAAAAGTTGTCAGACATCGATTTTAAAGAAATTCATCATTCATGAAAAAACTTTAGAAATTTTCACTCCTTACAATTTGAATTTCTACTACTCTCTGTTTCTTTTTTATAAATCTGTTGTTTGTCTGTTTGTCTGTCTGTTTGTACGGGCTAATCTTTGGAACGGCTGGACCGATTCCAATGAAATTTTGTGTGGTGGTAGCCTATGTCCCTGGTCAACATATAGGATACTTTTCATCCCGGTAAAATAAAGAGTTCCCGTGGGATAGTTAAAAAACTGCAATTAATTTAACAGCTTTGTAAACAACAACTAATGAACTTAATTTAGTAAAATTGGTTATGCTGATACCTTATGTTGCCTTTTTAACAAAATATATATATAGTAAAACTTATTAATCCAATCGAGTTCGCGCGGGAAAGAAAACATTACAAAAACAGTTAGCAGGCGTCTTTCAAGTAACGGATTTTAATGAAATTTTATGATCCTACTTTATATATATGCCCGGTCAACATTTAAGATACTTTTCATCCTGAAAAATTTGAGAGCACCCGTGGGATGTTTAAAAAAACCTATAGCTACTTCTCTCCGTAGCACAATCAAAACGGGGTCGAAATATCGACAGTTTAAATCGTCCTTTTGATCGCGCAACTAGGTATAACTATACAAGATAACCCGTACGTAGCAGGAACGGGTTGCTACGTACACAGCAGCGCATCAGAATGCTTAATTACAATATCTGGGTGTTGGTATCATCTCAGAATAAGATAAGTTTGGTTAGTACAGATATTACAATCCACGATGACACGCCCCACTCTATCTTACTCCATGCGAATTGAGTAACATAAGCGATTTCGACAGAGTGTATAAGTAGAGGAAGACCAAAGAAGATATAGGTAAATTGTGTAAAAGAAGATAGCACGTTGACAGGAGAGATTGGAAGAAGACTCCTTTACGGGTCCATCGAATCCAAGGACCACTCATTTTGTAGGGTAATCTTGGGAAAAATTAAGAAATTCCACGGGAAACATTTTTGTAAAAAAAACGAACTGCACGCGGGCGGAGCCGCGGGCAACAGCTAGTCTATAATATTATTGTCTATTGCGTGTTATAATATTATTGTCTATGTATTTATGTCAGTTATTAGGTTTTGTGGGTTGTGGTCAGCAATATTATTATAATATCTGAAAATTTTATTTAATTCATACAAAATAAATTCACATCTCCGGGAAAAAATAAGTATGCGTGGGTCTTCTCGTTCTACTGAATCTCCCTTAATTCATCGTAACTTCAAACTAAGGCGACCGGATTTAAACCATCAGCCAATGCTTTATCCCGCGAGACCAAACTATATCTATTCCTGAAGCCTTTTCCTCTTTTATAAAAGTTTGCAATAGATAATAGCTATAGAAAAGCTTTAGTTGCTGTAAAACCCCGAGATTTTTTCCTATCTACTCAGCTATCACAAGCATAGTATGAAATTTATCGATAACGGTATAATAGTAGTCACATCATTAGTACTTTGACATGAAGCAATGCGCATGTCAAAGTGCTACACTTCATGGCGGTTTTTGCCACCCCGACACATATAGTGATAAGTAAACTATGGCCTCTCTATATATATGTTTAAATTCTCTAAGGTTAGGTACCTACCATGATCTGATTAAAGCGTCAAGCCTGTACAACAAACAGAGATTTTAGGTACCTACAAGTAACAGAAAACAAATGTTGACATGGATGAGTGGGGTGCCGAGAATGAATAGGATAAGGAACAAAGATTTAAAAATCTTTGATAAGGAACGACAATGTATTTGAAAGTTGCACTGTTGGAGGGTTGAAAATAATATAACTAACGGACGAAAAAGTAGGGAAAGAGCGAAAATGGTGGATTGCAAGTTGCCTTCTGATGGGAATGAATGGAAGAAGAAGTGTTGTGCGGACCCTACATAATATGGGAAAAGGTGCCCGTATATATAAAAGTACTCTGTGGAAAAGGGCAATGGGCGAATATGGATTACAAAAAAGATAATTAAATTAAAATCCAAAATGGTATCCCTAAAATTCATAGACAAATAATTTTCCGTTATTGCAAGATCGAATTTCTCATGAATTCATACCTACCTAGGTACTCAGACCATGAAATGTCAAATTAAAAAGTGAAGTAGAGTTGTGGCAAACATTGAAATATATTTCGATAGAATGATCGATTTAATTCTAATTCGACTATAATAGTTCGACTTTGCTAATTCGATAATTTACTTATTTTTTTTTATAAAATAATATTATACTATCAGTGTAATTTTTTAATTAATCAAATGTTGGGCTTAGGTTTGGGAATAAAAAAAGCCCGTATGTTTTATATTTAAATAATTTCGTTACATATTTGAAACTGACAATAATTATAAAATTGTTTTGTAAAAAGTATTTCAAACCAGTTTTACATGATTTAACTTTGCAGTAGGATAACCTATAATATTAAAAAAAAATCTGACATCGATACCTACGTAAAAATTTATATCGAATATAATTTATCGATACAAGTTTCGAGTGAATACTCGTATTTACCTGAATCGGTGTCCCTTTTGAAGTAAACAGTATGGATATTTGCCAGTAGATTATTTTATGAAAATATGGTTAAAATCTTTCAAATAAATACAGTTTTATGAGTGTTCCAGATTAAGGTTTAATCATGTGGCCTATGGTTCTTAATATGACCCGCGACGAATGTCGTCGGACGCTCAGAAGACTCGGTATATATTTAGTTTTATAAATGGCATTCGTTTTCCCTCCTATGGTTTTCTTCAACAATGCTTAGAGCGATGCTACGCTTATTGTATCTTATTATGACCGTATTTATGTCCCATTTTCATAAATGCTTTGTTTACTTTTAGAATTGGAAGCCTACTCGAATATGATGAGTGTATTTAGAGCACAAGGGGAATTAGAAGACAACAGAAAAAAGTTGCTCGAGGAGCTACGCGCCGTTTTGCACATAAGCAGCGATCGACACAACGCTGAGGCGCGTCGCGTGTCCAACGACGAGCTCCTTTCCACCATTGCAGAACAGTAAGCTGTCTACAGCAAAATGCATTGAGCACAAGATTTATTTTTAAACAGTAGCACAACAAACTTTAAGATGGCTGAATCCTATCAGTATATCCATGATATATCAATATGAATTGTAGTGCTCACATATATATAAACGCATACAATACTTTTCTAATGGGATATATAGCTCATTTGAATAAAAAAAAATCTAATGGCTTGGCCTTATAGATAAATAATTGTTGTAGTTTGTCATATTATATTTTATACTTTATTAGAATCTCATGCATTGGGTTATAACCTGTAAATTGAGTAGTATGTTGTGTTCATTTTTAATTATGCATTAAAAAGAATTTTTTTCTTAAAATAATAAAATATAATATAAACAAAAAAGAAAAATTGATTCCAATTAACTTATTTGAAAAAATAGTCTAAAGAATGTAATTATTTGTGTCCATTTTATTTAATCGCTAACTTTTGTGTAGGAATTCGGTTTACCATCAAATCCTGTGGGAACTGGATTTCTAATCTCGATTGCTGGAATCTATGGTTGGATTAAGTCACAGGCTTTATTTGTAGATTATAATCATGTCCATTCCAAATTTCAGCCAATATGGTTCAGTAGTTCTAACATTTATAATAGGACCTGGGTGACCAAGCTTTGATCATTACTATTTTGGATGGAAAGCGAATAGATATTCATGCATTAACAATGCCACCTCAAAAAATATGAGGCAACAGTTGATGACAAATTTAAAAATTTAACCAATGAAAGAAGGTACCTACCACAGAAATTGACATTCAAGCACGATATAAATTGTAGGGACAGTGCCTTAATATTATTTGTATTACTTTTTTACTTTCATAAATTGGTGAAAAAAAAAACTATTGGTAATCTTAAAAAATTCATTATCTTAAATAGAAAATCTCATCAAAATCATATGAGGCATTTCTGAAACCCACTCAATAAATTAATATGCAAGAATTGCTTCTTTAAGTAGATAAGATAAATATTTTGAATCCCACTTGTGAATATGACTAGTATCGCCTACAATATATGTGGATAAAAAAACTGAGAGTCAAAGAAAAGAAAATGATTATGTATTACCAAAGTTACATCAAGTAAAGTTACAAGTTAAGTAAATAAACACAATGCTTAGACCTCCAATTAGGTATGAAAACCTGTATCAGGAGGTCTCAAAGAGACATTGACAAGTTTCAGTTGCACAGGGATATCATATCCACCCGGCGCTCATAAGATTAACATTTTATCCTTTTCAATTGGAGAGTACACAACAATTACATTTTATATTTAGCTTATAAAACCAAACTTTGGATGAATAGTCCAATTATTGTTCCAAAAATTTGTCTTCATAAGATAAGCGAATAAACTAATGTTACAAAAATTGTTATCAGTTTATACCTGTTGGGTTTTTGCTGGTGATGTTATTCCTAGATGTTCACAGCCATTTATTGGTATTTCAATTGTCACATTACATACCCCAGGCACCCTTTAGAAGACAAAGAAAACAATAAGTTCTTATTCAATGGATCTCATGAACTGAAAATTTATACATGTCTCATGAGACACATGTCTCTAGACATGTGCAAATAATTTCAATTAAAGAGTATGACAGAATAAAAATTTATTAAGTTTTCTTTTGTGTCTTGGAAAGCAGGGGTAATTGCTTATATGCCTCCTCTGGCTTTTTTTTCTGGCCCACGAAAATATCAGTCATAAAATTTTTCATTTTAATTTCATCAAGAAATAAATGATTGATTATTTGTTGTTTCTTATTGATTGTTATTTGTTAGGAAGCAGAAATAAATTATTGATTATTTGTTAGGTTGGCTGGTCCTAACACAGCTCTAGGATGGATCAGCGAAGGCCGGCGACGAGTGCCTCTGATGCCGCGAGGTGTAGCGCAGACTATGTATACAGAGTTAGCTGATAAAGCAGCCGAGGCTTCCGCTGCAGAAAACAAGGAGATCAAACATAGAGTTGAGAGTGAGAAGCTAGTCGCCCCCAAGTCCAATGAGGAAGAAATGCCAGATCCTGAAGGCCAGACTGCTGAAGATGCCCTCCAAAGTAACGAAGTTATGGATGACATGATGTGTACCCCCATTGCCATGGAAGATCACACAACAAAGGTAGGAGAAATTAACACGCATGATCCAAAAATAAAGACACACTGGTATAATTTGTATTATGTAATGATATTTTTGAAAAGAGCAAGTGGCGAGTTTCTTGCCAGTTCTTCTCAGTGCATACCTGTTTTCTGAACCTGATGGTAGAGTTTTGACTTTTCATAAGAGCTTATTATTCTGGCCTATGTGAAAAATTAAGATTTTCATTTTAACTTTTTCATTTTGAGTCCCAATGCCATTATTGTTTTTATCCTCAGATATGGGAAACAGAACTGATTTGCCGCAAGAGAAAAATACCTGAATGTGGAGTAGTGCCCGAGGAGCCCCCGCCTCCTGTCAAGAATATGAGAAACATACCTGTTAACACCAATCAGAAGCATCTCAATCTGTCACAAGTGTATTCTCGCTTCTCACAACCAGCAACAAGTATGTATAAACTTATAAATATTGTATACCAAAAATAAACGTTATTTACCTGTAACATAATATCTAAAACTGTAAAAAGATACAGCTGATAATAATTTTAAATCTAACATTCATATTCAAGAAATGCTTATTTGGATATACTCATTTGGTCATTTTGCAGGTAAAGTGACCGGACACTCAAAACATTCTTACAATCAAGTGAGTAAAGTTTCAACTAGTAAATCAAGTCAGCCGCGCGCTCCTCACAAGCCGCGCGCGCCCAGGCAGCCCAAACTGTCCAAAGCACAAAAGAAAAAACAAGAGCCACCCGTCTCTCCCAGCAAGCAGTACCCGGGGTCCTTGCAGCTCGATTACTCGGGACCGCCCGGCTCCTTCCAGGCGAGCTACGCGCAGTCCGTACTCGGCGCCAAAACGAAACCCGACTATATGGACGAAATGAAACCCAAGACGATGCCTTCGTCCGGCGCGGTGCCGGAGTCGCCCGCCGCGCACCCGCTGTCGCAGCCGGCCACCGCGCCGCACGAGCTGGCCGCGCGCGTGCCCGACGACGCGCCGCTGCAGGCGCAGGCCGCGCACCCCGCCGCGCCCGCCAAGCAGGACCTCCCCGGACACGTCGTCGTCAAGAAACGCGGCTACGGCGCCCCTGATAAAAAAATACAAATGTCAGAATTCAAAGTAATACAGAAGCCCATGGACGAAATAAAACTCGTTTCAAACCGACCGCCGGTCGCTTCGCAGAACCCGACGCACAGACCCATCGGCACGTCCGGGAAACTCGTAACGACCAAGGTCATCGGCTCCCTGCCGAAATCCAGAACTTCCGCCGCGACCGTCTTGCCTTCGGAGAAAATGATAGTCGTATCGAAAGCGTCTATAGAAAACAGGATACCGAACTCCAAAATCATAATTACGTCCTCGGTGGTGACCACTCCGGCCAGAGACAGCTCGCACGTCGTCACGAGTGGCGCTTCGCATCGAACCATCGTGACGTCGGAAGCGCTGACCCCTAAAGGCATCCCGGCGACCGATCTGAAAGTTTCTGCGAAGACTTTCGTTTTGAATCCGAAGTCTGGACAAAAAATGGTGGTTGTCCCGGCGAAAGCCAAAGAGGGACAGCATCCACTGTTTCACTTTAAAGGAATCCCCACGACTATGAAACTGGTCTCCGTCAGCTCGCAAATGAGCTCTCAAACCCCGAAGTCGGCCGGAGGAACCGGCGTGTCCAAACCGGCTATCGTGAACGCGATGCCTTCGAATGCGAAAATTGTCGGAGTGGAGCCTATAAAAACCGCTAATATGGCGGATATAGTTCCTGTGAAAGGTCTTTCGACGGTCTCGACTCCGAAAATAACGAGCCCCATAGTCAGACCCATGAATCTAATAGTCGTACAAAAAGGCGCCACCTTGAATAAGACGCAGCTTACTTTTGCTAAAAATGGTAATGACGTTTCTAAAATAATCATGGGTAAAAACGTGAACAAACTGTTACAAACAACGAAACCAGATCAAGTGGACCCCTCCAAGGCCGGAAATGTTATAGTTTTAGAACTCAATAATGAGCAGACGGCCCGAACTACGACCATGTCCGAGATATTGGACAGCCGAAGTGCCAGCGCGCCCGACCAAAACAAAACGGGTCCCACACGGCAGATAACGCAAGACACGCCGGTGTTGTTTGATGCACAAATCACTCCCGAAACTTGCAACACCAGTAGCTTAGACTCCACCGCGAGTCTGCAGGAAATGGAGCAAATAGAGGAATCCAGTTTATTAATGGACAAAAGCGTGAAGGATAAATCAAGTTTTAGCAAAGGCGTCGATATCAAAGACACCTCGAGCGTCACGGACTGGGAGATGGACTTGGACGCGTCGGGGAAGAGTAAAGACGTCGACAAGTTGAATTCATTGCACCTCGACCTCGGCATGTCAAGTGACAGCGAAAACGAATACATAAACAGCCACAAAACCAAGATCCCGCACTTGCCTGCTGAGAGGATACAGAGCGCTACGCCCACCGGTGAGTTCTAAAGTAACGACGATTCACTAGCGAACGCGGAAATGCATGTGTAACTGGTTTTTTTTTATGATTTTTTTTTATAGCCGTACATTTTTTTTCAGTAGATAGCCTCGACAGATATAGCAGTTCGAGCGCTCTGTCTAGAACCACCAGAACGCTTCTCAGTCAGCTTCAAGACGACGGGTCATCGAGCAACGACTCGTCGTTCGCAATCAAGGCGAAGAGTACAAAAGTCAAGGATACGGAGATGAAGTTGGACAAATCGGAATCGGAAGCGCTGTCCAAGGCGCGGGCGAAGCTTTCAGAGAAAGTAGCGGAGGCGAGATCGCAGCAGAAACGAATAGACGTGTACAGCACGGCGATAACGCCGTCCGACATTCACCTGGACTCGTTCGCGTACCTCGACGAGACGCTGATGGCGGGTGATGACGAGTTCCCGGCCGACAAGCGCGACGCGCGGCCGAGCGACGCGCTCGACGACCAGCTCGGCCGACTGCTGGGCGACGACTCCGCCAACTCCGCGAACGACGACGACGACTCGCAAGCTGTAAGTGAAACTCTGCCTTTACACAAACATGAGCAATAACATAATTTTATGGCATATTGTTGGAATATTTCTTTAAAATGTAATATTATAATGTAATTAGGCGGGAGGCCAAGCCTTTGTATAAGACCATCCATTCTTTCGTCCAATCGGTATGACGACGATAACGTATGCAGGATTAGTTAGGACTATGTATGGGCGCTAGCTATGTTTGACGGCATAATCTTTTGGCTTGATCCGATTGGATAATACCGATTGTGTATGGAGGTCGGCGATCGTCAGTTCAGTAAAATCAAGACAGTAAAAGTACTCTGTAAATCAAGACTTGTCGGTAGTAGACATCGACGTGGGCGCGTTACCATGGCTTCAACTGAACGAATGAACTGAACCGAACTGAGTGGTGAACGTCGCTGCCGATTGGACAATTTTAATTAAGGTGTTGCGGCCCTATCAGCCCGCGAAATTCAAATTTTATTTAGTTTTTCGCAAATATTAGACTAACTACACATTGTGGATTTATGGCAATGCATTTTGCGGGCCTACTTTTTATGCATATAAGACATTGAGGATCTCCAAAATTAAACCACAAATTGTTTCTCTGAAATAACAAAGAAACGACATTTAAAGTTCACTATATCTCGAGTCCTCAATCACATTCTTTCTATGAGTTTTTATTAACGCAATGCACAAAACAATTTCAGCGTCCCTCGCCATTTTAAATCATCGACACAGATCACTAATCATAGGTACAGACAGCTGATACGCGAAGCGCGGCAAATTCAAATGAATGAAATGTCACTCATTTCATTACATCTCCCCCCCTAAGAGCGAAAATTCTAAGCAATATATCTGTAAAATGTACTTATAAGTCATCTTCATATTCATTATCATCTCCTTCATCTTCTTCAGCCTCTGTTATGACAGGTTGCAATTTTGTTATATGAAATAATGTTGATTCTGTTTTTCTGTTGCCTGTATCAATCCTATAAATGGAATTCGATATTTTCTCTATTATCTTGAAAGGGCCTATTTTTAATTCGTCTAATTTCTTTCTATTCAGTCTATTTCCATTTTCTACATATACACTGTCTCCTACATTAAATTCTTGCATTTTTCTATTTCTATCAAATATTTTCTTGTTATACTCATGAGATTTTATTGTATTCTCTAATGCCAATCTTCTATCAGCAATCCACTTGTCTTCCTTTTCCATCGTTTTGAATTCATTTGGTAGAATACTGACATTTGTACCATCCAGTAAATATTTTGGTGCAAAACCTGTAACGGAGTGTTCTGTTTCATTATATTTTTGTATACATTCTCTTGCCAGTGTTGTCCATGTTCTCTTATTATTTTTCTCATTCATTTTACACCTTATTTTATTTACTATTGTTTGGTTTAATCTTTCAAAATTAGTTTAATATTATTTTCCTGCAAAAATTGTTTAAATTCTCTTGAATTTATGCCCGGATATTGATCTGTCAGGATAATTCGAATCTCATCTGTCTCTAGTACTTTCTTTGTTAAATTTATAAAGTCACATGCATTCTGGGTTTTCGAAGTCGCAATAAATGCATATCTTGTGTAGTGATCTACTAAAAGGTGTAGATATTTCTTTGTAGACCTAGATCCTCCAAATCCACCAATAGTATCCATTGACATTATTTCAAATGGTTTGGTGGCTGGTCCCAGTTGTGACAGTAATCCAATTTTTTTTTGACATCTTGATTTATTTTTTATGCATATTTCACATGTTTTACAAATATTTATGATACTTTTTGTTAGGTTTATAGCCGTATATATTGAACTTATTTTTTTCTGCAGTTGTCTGATCCCAATATGGCATAAATCTTCATGCACCTTTTTTATAAGTTTTTTACTAAATTCTTCTGAGAGGATAATCTTTTCCTGTTTCTTTATTTTTTTATAATAGATATTATTTTTTAGTATTAAATTTTGTTTCTTTTCTCTCTTATTGTTTCATTTTTCTCTTGGTCTCCAACTATATCTTTTATTTGTATTAAATTAACTATTCTCAATGTTTCCTCTCTGTTATCTTCTGGTTCTAATACAGGGTTTCGGCTCAAACAGTCTGCTTCTACATTTTCTTTACCAGGTATATATTTTACGGTAAAGTCATACTGAGATAGGTAGTATGTGAGATCACCCAATTCTTCATCTGTCCTGCATTTAATGTTCATGTTCTCTAGAGGTTTGTGATCTGAGTAAATGGTGAATTGTTTTCCGATGAGCCAGTGCTGCCAATATTTAACAGCTTCTTTCATAGCAAGACATTCTAAATATATAGCCTTTTTCCGTTTTTGATGTTCATTCAATTTTTTTGAGAAATATGCCACCGGTTTGTCTTTACCATCTAGTTGTGTCTGTTTTAATATTGCTCCAATGCCCAAATAATGCCCTCCAAAGATGCATCGGTAAAGATTTTGATTGGTAAGTCTTTGTCGAATATTTCCAAGACCGGTTGCGAACATAAATATCTTTTTATCAGATTGAATGCTTCTTCACATTTCTCTGACCATACAAATTTCTCGTTTTTTCGTAATAAATTGTGTAATGGATCTAAGATAATTGCACTTCTTGGTATATAGTCATGGTAGAAGTTTATTTTTCCCAAAAATTGTCTGATGTTCTTTTGCGTCTTAGGAGTTGGAAAGTTCCTTATTGAAATCAAATTGTCTTTTAGTGGTCTTACTGAATTGTTCTGAATTATATGGCCGAGGTATTTTACCGAGTCTGAAGCAAAGGTACATTTCTTAAACTTCAGTCTAAAGCCTTCTTTAATTATTGCCTCTAATACATTTCTAATGTGCCTTATATGTTCTTCAAAGGTAGACGAGTATATCAAAATATCATCAATATAGTTAACAGAGTATCCTGTGAGATTGTGTTTTCTTAGAATATTGCTTAAGATTCTCTGGAAAATTGCTGGTGATGTTTTCAAGCCAAAAGGGAGGCAGGTCCACTGGAAGTGGCCATCTTGTGTGACAAATCCTGTTTTACTTCTGTCTTCCACCCGTAATGGTATTGCCCAAAATGCTGAGTTTATATCTAGTGTAGTAAAATACTTGCAATTTCTAGTTTTAATAATTAGATCATCTATCAAAGGAAATGGTTGAGCTTGTGGTATAACTATTTTGTTTAACTCTCTGAAATCTACACATAAACGGGATTTTCTATTTTCACCTTTTTTAAACGCCAATGTCACTGGAGCAGCGAAAGGACTGTATGATTCTTCTATTAAATTGTTCTTTAGTAACATCGATATTTGCTCTTCAATTTCTAATCTATCTTGTATTGTACATCTGTATGGTCTTTTACTACAATATTTATTTACTTGTAAATCTATGCGAGCTTCATAATCTTTAACTGAACCTATATCATACTTGTCCTTAGCAAATATTGTTTTATATTCCTTTATAATTTTCTCTATCTCAATTTTCTTTTGATTATCTAAATGGTCTGTCATACTTATAAATTCCTCTGTTTCTATGTGTTCATTGAAATTTACTGTATATTTTTTTATATTATTATCTTCATTTCTGTTATCTTTAGACATCCTGTCTATTTTATTTGTTATTTTCTTTTGTTCTATCTGCAAGTTCTCATTTTGAGTTAATCTGAATTTCTTTATCATATCTAATCCGATTATGAAATCATCAAAATCTTCATTTTCTACTATGTATACATCCACCTCTTCTTCTAAATCAAATATTTTAATTTTTATTGTTATCAAGCCATCCATCTTCTTCACACCATTAACCGTTTTCATGTATGCTATGTTCACATCATCTTTTTTTTATTTTACTTTTATTAATCTTGAATTTATTATAGAAATCTGTGAGCCTGAATCATAAATACCACTCACTTCTAGTTTATTTTCTAATAAAAGCTTGATTTTGATTAATGGTGTGCTTACTAGTTTTTTTTTTTCAGTATGTCTACTTCAATTATGGAGTTATTGTTTACATTTTTAGTTTTAAGAACTTTTTCAGGTTCATTTTTATTTTTCTTGAACCAACATGACTCCTCCGGATGATATCTAATTCCTTTGTCCAAAGACTCACAAGTCTTACATGACTTCTTCTCATAAGTTTTATTTTTATTATAAAATGTACTGCTCTTTATGTTAGTTGAGTTTTTCTTATACATCGTGCCTTCATATTTTCTTATCTCGTTGAACAAGTCAGTAGTGTTGTTGAGTTCATCCCTGTTTAACTTATTTAAGATAAATCCAGGTAAACCAGTTGCAATAAGATCTATCATTGTTTTGGAATCTATAGATTTGTTTATATCTAATAAAAGCCGTTCTTTTTTTATGGCATAATCAATTAACTGTCCTTCTTTATACCTAAATGCGAGAGCATATATGACTATGTCCCATCCTTGGTTTTTAAAAGTTTCTAAAAACTTGTCTTTCCATTCACTCCATTCAGAATTTATTGTTAGTTTTATGATCATCGAGCTATACCAATCCAAACAAGGTTTATCTAAAAATAACCTCAAAATATCTATTTTTGTCTCATCTTTTGTTATATTAAAGCGCGCACACTCTTTTTCAAAAATTTCTATCCATTGCATCGCATTAGGATTTTTGCTTGTGAATTTTTCAATAATAAATTTTTCTGAGATATGTTTTAAGTTATGTTGATTTTCTTTCTTAGTTGTAGTTTCTATTCATTGTTCCAAGATTTGTTGCAAAGTGTCATTTTTGTCCTTTGCTTGTGTTGTGCTCACTTCATCTAAATATTGATCTAAAAATTGCATATTACCTTCCTCATCTACATATGTCTTCTTTAGATTTTCATCCAACTTTATCCATACTTTTCTACTCTGGTGTCTTTTTTTAATGCTATTTTTTACTTTTGCGAAAGTGTTCGTTTTAACAATATATGTATGATGACTCACCGGCTTCAGTTCCTCGGGTAAAACATAACATTTTCCTTCTTCAGTACATATTGAAGTTATGGCTAATACATTTGATTTGCCATCATTTGAGGCTATCATCGTAAACTCAAACTGAAGCCGGTCCATATTCTCTTAGTTCACAAAAATGTCGTTTTATAAGACATTGAGGATCTCCAAAATTAAACCACAAATTGTTTCTCTGAAATAACAAAGAAACGACATTTAAAGTTCACTATATCTCGAGTCCTCAATCACATTCTTTCTATGAGTTTTTATTAACGCAATGCACAAAACAATTTCAGCGTCCCTCGCCATTTTAAATCATCGACACAGATCACTAATCATAGGTACAGACAGCTGATACGCGAAGCGCGGCAAATTCAAATGAATGAAATGTCACTCATTTCATTACATGCATCTACATGTTTTTAATAGAAACTTTGCTCGAAAGTTTCCACTCACCTCATATTGGTTCCCGAAAGATAATTTTTTGCAGTTTCCCAGATTTCGAGCTATCGGGAACCAATATGAAGTCAATGAGTATTGTTGAGCCGAGTTTTTATTAAAAACATGTAGATGCATAAATGTTGTGCCCGCAAAACTCATTGCCAGTAGCCTTTCATGGATAATTAGCCCACTATGAGAGAAAAACTAAATAAAATTTGAATTTTCGCGCCCGGATGGTACCCATCGCCCTTAATCGTGTGTGAATACCGATTTGACTATAGAATGGATGGTCAATGGCCGGCATAAGTCGCGAGGACGGAAATGTTACGTGACGTCATGACATGACGTCTCGTGTACACCGTACAAGTTAGACTATGTTTATTGACAATGCGTTTTAAAATACAAAAGGACTGTTAGCATATTATATATTTATTACTTGCGTATCATCATTTTATTTTGTCACTCATATTATAATTGTTGGTTGCCTGTGATAGTTCGTTAGTTGGGCATGTAGCATGATCGAATGGGATTAGAATTTCCGTCGTTAAAAATATATATTTTTAAAGAAAATTTTACAAAAGAATGAGGCTATTATTTTTTAAAAATCAGAATTCGAAATACTCCTACTTTGTCAGATGACCAATTATTTTTATTTTTATATGTATTAGTAATTAATTTATAATTTTGTATGTAAAATAAGAGATTTCCGAATAATTTTGATGAGTCTTTGAAACTAGAATTCTTTACTCAATTGTTTACTATTGATACCTAATGTGAATGCTTATAAATTAAAAGTGGTCATGCCTCGATCAAAGCTAGCTCCATTCGAAATATGGGCCTTGGAAATTGGATTAAGAAAACCGTAGTTTTCCAGTAGAAGGCTCCGCAGTCTGCCTATGACTGAAAACAATGTGTACCTATCGAAATTATCATGTCAGCGGTAGTTGCTCCCATAGCTCAATTGGTAGAGCGCCCAGCCGCGATAGCTGGGGATACGGGTTCAAGTCCTGTTGGCAGCGACAATTTTGATAAACTTCTAATTTATAATAATTCCCCATGTGTGAAACACTGTAACAAAAATATAAAATATGAATGCTGTTTATTTGGGCGCTTAGGGAAGCCCTGTTACCTGTAGGGCGTTACTCATAGCATATCATGATTTAATTCAATAGTAACCAACTCAAAATTTTTGTAAGTACAAACATTCTTGTCGTTCAAGGAGGATAAATAAACAAACATTTGATATATTGCTCAATTTACATAAAATATGTTTAATGTATTTTCGTATAGTGAAATTCAGTTGTATTTTACGCTTATTTAACTAAAAGTTTTACAGTATTTATTTATTATACGAATACACAATAGTAATCATAATCATCAATAATAATAAAATCAATATACATAATAGCGAAAGGTCACTCACTGATTGACTGACCGACTGAGTTTCTAACTGTAAACTGAAGCTGGGCAGGCAGGTAAAGATCGTCGAATTAAAAAATGAATGGTCCTCCACTACATTTTTCTTTCAAACTGTGTAGTGGCGTGAAGCGGTGGAGGGGCGTTCATTTTTAGATTAGTCGATCTACACTCATTTATGTCTAAGAGATGTAAGCTAAGAAAGGATTATATTATGGTAAATTGGGAGTTAAAGGTGCTCAGAAGATTTTTAAAAGCAAGCCAATGTAACCATATTTATTTACGAGTATCTACATCCTGTCTATCGCTCGTTCATCTAAAATCTAAATTTATAATGATTGATGACCGTACAAGAACTAACACCAGCAAAGTAGCCGGCGCGCGGCGGCTGTCTGAAATTTGTATGTCGAGGCGCCAATTTGTAGTTTCTTCGATCACGTGCATTTTAGTAAAATTAAAATAAGTCGATTTATTTATTTATGTTGAATTATTAAGTGTTGTGATCATATATAAAGGTTTTCATTAGCTTTACCCAAAATGATAAGTTATTGTAACGCACAATCGCAATGTATTTATAGTTTAATATTTTATAGAAACTGTCAATAGTCCCTTTATTTTTTTATAGACTGTAGAGCTTGATACTTTCTTTATGATAGTAGCAACGAATATATAATATTACATAGTAGATTGTATAATGGTCAAAGACTAACAATAAAGCAAACTGATATTATACCAGTACATACATGTGAAAAATGATGATATCAAAATTTGATGGGGCTCTAGTACGTAAACACGGCTATCTGTGGCACCTTAAAAATGTAAAATGGAAATCTATAATTAGCAGGACAGATTAATTTGTTTTCCTAGGTACTTGAAAAGAATCTGTATGGTCCAATATACAGGAATACCGCCCACATGAAACACCACACACAATTCTTCTAACACTTTCTTCGACGCACGTTTCATCCCGACACCGGAACATCCTCGAAAGATGTTTACTTCACAATACGAAATCGTAGACTCACGATTAATATGTGTACTGCTACTTAATGTAAAAATGTTATTAAATTGCACCGAGTCGTTCATCACGCAATGGTATGGATACAGTTTTATAGAACTTCATAACTATTTAAAATGTTGCCTCATTGTATGATTGCTAGACTGTGCTTAACTTGCTCTCTTTGCAGACTTAGTTATTCTTGCTAATTTAAAGAAATAAGCAAAAGTGCGGGTCGGACTCGCGCATTAAGATTCCCTCATCATCAAACCATAAAATATTATTAACTGAATATAGAGATATTTAGAATCTACCAATTCCTAGTCCGTGGAAATTCGAACAGCGCAGCGTAGATACAAAAACTTTTTATGACAACCTCCTTACAACTTTTCGATAGACGACCTCGCTTCCTCGCACAACGAAACGAACTCCATAGCACAGATCTAGGAAACAATATGGATGAGCCCCGTCTACAAAATATGCGTGACTATTTTTTTATCTGTAAAGTGGCGCATAAGATGGCGATTTCAAAGCATATCTTGGCGCTCATCATGGCGCCGCATGTCACGCAAAGCTAGGCTATAGAATGAATGAATGAGGCGCCTCCTTAGTTCTCTTATCTCTATGCTCCATAGGCACTCAGAGGTTTTGTTTTTCATAACAACATAAATGGCCGTAACTTTTGGCCATTTATATTGTCATGAAAATAGGTTGACATAAAGTCTTGAAATTTTTATAAAGCCATTTATGACCATTTTGCTCCATTACAGAGAAAAAGGGTAATAAATGGCGGACAGACGGACAACAGATCTATAATAATGGTTTCGTTTCTTCTTGTCTGAGGTACGGAACTCTAATATTGTACATAATGATACATACTTTCATAATATTATAAATGGTGCATTATTAATTCTGATATGATATAGGTTATTAGGTACATCATAAATAATATAAAAATTTATTGAACAGTGTTGAAATTAAAATTTCAACAGACAACGACTTATTATTATTTATTGAATCCGAGAGGTGTAGGACCAAAACTGCAACATTTTTATAAAGATGCTAGCTGACCCGGCAAACGTTGTTTTATATTAATTATTTCTGGTACCACTGCATGGCATTTGAGCGTCTAATGTCGAAATATTAGCCTTAACTAAACATTTATATTTTTGGTACCTCATCCTCTCTGACTATTAAACAAGGTGTGGGTTAATTCGCATAGTATGCCCGCAGCTAACCTTTTAACTTGATCCTAGAAACACATGAACGTGATAAGTAGTCCCAATTATTTTATTTTCAATACAAAAATATTATTCCATTCTGTGACATCTGTGTCCCTAACTGTGACATCTACAATATAATCACTTTTTTTTGTTTCTGATAAGTATTATGTTCCTAAGTTCAATATTGCTTCATTAAAATATTTTAGAATCGAAAATTATTTCTGCATAATAAGGACAATTTTATGTCCTTAAATTTCAATCGACATTGTACAGACAGTGGCGCCTCCATTATTCCTTCTTTTGTAATACTATAAAAAAATTGCTTCCGCGTCGTAGACTTCATTAGAAGTAAACATTTGCCATGATAATTATAATGTTCAAGTTTGTCATTTACATCTTGTAATACGAAACCCGTTCGCAGAAGCTTTGCCGATGACTTCATACGACTGCAACCCGCGGACGTCTGATAACAGACGATCGCGGGTGGCGGAAGTATGAAGAGGGAGCGGAACTCATCGGCAAAGCTTCTACGAACGGCTTTTATTTTTAAAAGTTTATCTTACGCCGCGTAAGTCGAGCTTGTAGCTGATCCGTCATAGATCGATTTTAAACAACATTCTTATACACTGACCATTTATAACAAAGTATATAAAGTATGTATGGGTCAGTATAAAAGTTAAACTAATCTTTACCTACTTAATTTTTTATATTTATGTACTTTTGGGTTCCATTTATTACAGCGTTTTACCTATCAATAAAACGCTTGAATATTCATTTACTTCATAGTTCTTTTGTTCAAATATAAGCACGGTAAGTGGCAATGGTACATATTGGAAATTAATGTTACATTCTAAAGAAATAGTGCCATGAGTATAGTTAATGTTTGAATTGTGACAAATTTTGTACATATGAATTGTATTGTTTTTTAATGAAATAAATACTTAAGTCAGCTGGACGATGATTTTAGACTATTTGTATCATAATACATATTGATAAAAATAAATAATAATTTTACTAAACACATTTTTAAATGTGCAACTTTGTGTAAGTTTACATAAGGCTAAGCTAAGTAAAATGTTACATATACATTTTATATTTCAATGCAGGTTAATAAAAGTTATGTTTGTTATTAATTTAATAAATTATACTTTTTAAACACGTTAACATATTGTACCACAAACGGTTTTGATTCTATTAATCTGCATGCAATAAAATGTAGTAATAACATTGTTTGTGAGCTGTAAATATTTTGCGTAGATTTTAGTTTCGTTGTAGAATCATCGCAAATGTGTTATACCGATTTGTGTTTTCGCATTAAGTTTATTTTATTTACTTATATTGAAAATAAACAGTTCAATAACGTGATTTTTCTTATTTACGCAACACCTGAATTGAAATTAATTTGATTTTTTATAGACAAATAGTAGAAAATGAAAAACAGTTATTGAAAACAGCGTTATATTTATATTTTATATTTAGATATATAATAATATAATACATCATAATACAAAGGCAAAAATAACTTACAAATCTTTGAAATGTTTTCAAAAATAGTATGTAGCATACAGAACCAGATTTTTATTCCGCCTGAATATTATATTATAGTATTACTGACAGAAATAATATTATATAATTTTAATCTATACAAATGTTATTTTCTATAAGACTAACTTGCTCCAATTAGAAAACGGCTCTACCTGTTGAATTGACATAATTATCACGTTTTAGTAGGACCTGTGGTGATATAAATTTTACATAATGTAACTATGCATTTTGACATATCCGACATTTCCCGCTATGTATGCTACTTACGACCTAATAAATACTCTAGATAAAAAAGAAAAATGCATGAAAAACAGCAGCCAATAAAAATATTCAACTTATCACGTAATAGTATAAATAATATTGAGTAAATTATCACTAAAATAAGAGCATACTTGAACCAGTAATTCCATTCAAAATTATATTTTGAATCTCACTTGGTTTGGTAAATGTTTTAACATTTGCCTGCTGGATGTAAAAAATAATCATTGATGAAGAAAAGAGAAGTCTATGCGAATTTTTGTCGTTATAATTTTACTCTTATGGCAGTATATAATATGTTTTATAATTATTCGATATGTTGTTTAAGAAGTCACTTTGTGCATCGCCTCGGCAACATAGTCGACATTCTTGGAGGAGATTCCGGCAACGGATATGCGGCCGTCCTTTGTCAGGTAGATGTGGAACTCCTTAGTGAGCCTTTCAACCTGAAATAGGCAAAATTCTCATGAATATTTGAGGTCTCAGAATAAAATGATCCCAATAAAATCATTTTCATGTAAAATGTAGCCAAGAAGAGAGCACATGGTTCGCAGTGTCAAAAAGTTATCAGCTCTCAAGTAGAGCAAGAATTTTAACTTTACACGCCCTAACTCTACAGGCTCTAACTTCACAAACTAATATTTTAGTCATAATATATGTTTTGAGGGTTAAAAAACCGGCCAAGTGCGAGTCGGACTCGCGCACCGAGGGTTCCATACCATAAAAGAAGTAAAACATTGAAAGAATCACTTTTGTTCATGACTTTACGAGTATAATTTACATGTAGGTACTTTTGTTGGCGAACCGCAAACGTAACTTTGTTTTTGCTGGTTTATTGTTATTATCAAAAAAAGTATAATAGTTAGGGAGTTGATTTTATTTTTCCTGTAAAATATACATTAATGTCTATTGATCATAATTATTTCAGATTTTTCGATCGATAATCTTCGGAGATAAGGGGGGGGGGGGGGGGAACGGTATTTTTTTCGACAGTTTGCTCAATAAATCAAAAAATATCAGGCACAAAAATAAATAAAAATCGGTTTTAGAATACACAAGTAACGCCCTTTCATATGATACCCCATTCAATATTGTTATTTCATTTTGAAAATTCGAAGCCGCGGTTTTCCCCTCTTTTTAAATAAAAATACAAACAATTTTCAATGTTTTATGATTGCAATGGCGTTGGGTCGCTATTACCTAAAACTATTCTAAATTTCAAGTCGATAGCTTCGATAGTTACTGAAATAATCGAGTGTGACAGACGGACGGACGGAGAAAGTCTCACCATAAGGGTTTCATTTTTACCATTTTGGTATGGAACCCTAAAAACGACGAAGCATTTTAAGAAAAGGTACGTAGTGCCCTTGC
Source organism: Coenonympha glycerion (assembly GCA_963855885.1). Taxonomy (NCBI): domain Eukaryota; kingdom Metazoa; phylum Arthropoda; class Insecta; order Lepidoptera; family Nymphalidae; genus Coenonympha; species Coenonympha glycerion. The sequence goes on from OY979629.1 coordinate 6,150,905, forward strand.
ACTTCGCTTGGCCCTTCTTGGCGCGGACACTACGATGTCCTCAAAAGTAAGAACATTATTTTGAAATTAATTCACTGCTTTATACACATGTACATATGTGCGTGTAATAAAAAAGTTCCTTTCTTATCTCTGGTCTACATTATCAAAAGAAACTAGTCTTAGTCAGGCATTTTTAGTGATCTGGGTGATTTTAGGTGATCCTACGGGATTCTCGAAAAATCCTTTCTTTCCCTTGTAATTGTTTACAAAAAAAGGGATCCTAAGTGCTAAACTTCAGCATTCTAGGACGCGGGGTTTGGGTTGAGCGATGATCACCAAGTCCAGGATTCTCCTTACGGTGGGAACGCGAAAAATAATTTCTTATCCCATCAATAATTTCTTATCCCATCAATAATTTCTTATCCCATCAATAATTTCTTATGCATCAGAAAAATTTTAGCTTACTAGGGAGTTGCCCTAACTCCCTAAACCTAGAATGCTGGATGCTAACCCAACCCTGGAAGACTGGACTGTTCGATTTACACACTCGATGTAGGTGGCAAGTGGCGAGCGGGCGCGTACCTGGTCGGGCTTGAGGCCGGTGAAGCAGAACATGCCGATCTGGTCGGTGACGTGCTGCCAGTTGTGCTTGTTGCCTACGCGCTCGATGCCCGCGCGCAGCGCCTTGCGCATGCTGATGATGCGGTCCGCCATCAGCTTCACGTCCGACAGCCTGCGGGCGAGCTCTTACGTTCATAGGTTGCAACAATATACTACCCGGTTACAATATCTGTGGACCTGGCGTCGATGACGTCACGTCGTGTCAGCGCTCTGATATGGTGCGCAAAACAAAAGCGCCGGGGCGAGCGCGGGGAAGTGAAAGGAGAACGGGAAGGGGGTACGCATTCCAGCGAGGTCCACAGATATTGTAACCGGGTAGTACCTATGTAAGGCGTAAGAATCCCTATTCAACTCTTTGAACTGGGACTGCATTACTTATTTTTATCTTAGGATAAAGGCCCATTTAGATGATGCTATTTTCTTTCTTTGTACTGAATTCAGGTTTTCTCAACACAATTAAGGTCGTAACTCGTAACCCCCCACGCTGGCAATGTGCGGACTGGCAAATGAAGTCAAGAAATTCAGCAAAGCTGGCACAAAGTAATTGATAGAGCTGATATCAACAGTTCGCAAATGTTATAGTATAAGACCGCGACACTCACCACTGCTGCTTCAGCTGGGGGTCGGTGAGGATCTCGGTGACGAGCCGCGCGCCGTACAGCGGCGGGTTGGAGTACATGGTGCGGATCATGATCTTCATCTGCGACATCACTTTGGCGGCCGACTCCTCGTCGCCGCACAGCAGCGTCAGCGCGAGGCCACGAGTCACGACACTCACCACTGCTGCTTCAGCTGGGGGTCGGTGAGGATCTCGGTGACGAGCCGCGCGCCGTACAGCGGCGGGTTGGAGTACATGGTGCGGATCATGATCTTCATCTGCGACATCACTTTGGCGGCCGACTCCTCGTCGCCGCACAGCAGCGTCAGCGCGAGGCCACGAGTCACGACACTCACCACTGCTGCTTCAGCTGGGGGTCGGTGAGGATCTCGGTGACGAGCCGCGCGCCGTACAGCGGCGGGTTGGAGTACATGGTGCGGATCATGATCTTCATCTGCGACATCACTTTGGCGGCCGACTCCTCGTCGCCGCACAGCAGCGTCAGCGCGAGGCCACGAGTCACGACACTCACCACTGCTGCTTCAGCTGGGGGTCGGTGAGGATCTCGGTGACGAGCCGCGCGCCGTACAGCGGCGGGTTGGAGTACATGGTGCGGATCATGATCTTCATCTGCGACATCACTTTGGCGGCCGACTCCTCGTCGCCGCACAGCAGCGTCAGCGCGCCCGCACGCTCGCCGTACAGACCTGCCACGAACAAATATTAACGCGATGAAAAGATCTATCAGCTGCATTCCATTTGTCGTTCCTGAATCATAAATCAACAACGTATATTCCAACATAAACAATGTACCTTTTTTTATACGTGTTCAGGACGAATACGAACAACTCTAGGGTTAGGTTCCTTATCGAAAAGTAATCAAAAATGGCTAAGGAACATAAGTTCTAAAATGAATATTTTCGGAGAAAATAATTTTTCTTTTGTAAATAGATCCAAAAATGATTCCCATATGCCGCACTCTTATTTTTGCGACGTTGCCAAACTTAAATCATTCAAAAATACTACAACTACGGTCTGAGTAGTGATGTGCCAGTAGAAGCTATCTTGTCGGCATCGATAAAGTCTTACCGCGAACGATAGAATATAAATTTTCCTTAGATTTCAATCTTTTACATTTTGGCAATATTGAAAATAATTAATTTTAAACTTTATGATTGTAACCGAAATCATTATGTACTTACCTACTTCCTGCCAATAAAAAGACTATTTTCTCCTGCCAATAAAAAGACTTTATTTACACCGTTAGTAGGTACTCGTAAAAGGTAGAATACCGAAGTAAGCTGAATCTATTTAAATTCACTTAAGCTTACATACTGTCTACATTACATTTACCATACTCAAAAATACAAACATACTTTTGTCTGCGTAAACGTAGGTCAGCAAGCTCGTATAAGTTCATAACTGAATAGTTAGGTAAACAATTAAGTTCATCAGTAAGATTCTCAGTATCGATTGTCGATATTGTTAAAAATTATAACAAGAGCGCGCCGCAAGTTCATAAGCTTCTGAAGTTTTTTGTAGAACTTCGGGTCTCTCTTTCTCTCAGGTATACGTATCCCTTAGTTAAACTGCGATCGAAATACTAATTGTTTCCTTATCTTTATTGTTGAAGCTCCCTTGAGTGTGTGACGGTCCAGCCGGTTAAATCAGGGTTGTAGCTTTAAGGTACAATGTGAAATTGACTTTTTTTTATTTACAATTTACATGCATAATATGATATTATTATGTTATTAATTAGGTACAGGTATTAATAAAATTATTAAACATCGAGCTAAGCAATGTTATAAGCGAAAATTTTAGTAAATTCCCTACGATGATTTTCAAATACAAGTAATCTTAGGGAATTTTCTATCAATGTAGGTGTGTAATATGCCAATCCATATTTGCCAATCTGAATGAGGCCAGCGTGATGGACTATCTCTTCGAGAATTGGAGGGGAAACTCGAACTCGTGTTCAGCAGATTGCTACTATTGATCCTGAATTTCCTTTCTTCCACATTCATATTTTTTAAATTCACACATAGATGACTGTTTAAATCACTTTACTAAACCCATTCTTTAAAACGATACGAATCGTTGATAAAATTCTGCCAAATATTTTTTTTTTTAATTTTTCATTAAATCCTTATTGTGACAACCCTCGCTTGTGGCCACAAACAGTGTTCATTGTTTAGTAAAATTAAGACCATTCATAAGTTATGTTTTAAAATGCGACGATGTCAGTTTTTGCATAAAGGTGTGTGTAACATGGATAGTTGGAAATAGTTGAATTACTTTGTATGAAAACTGAATTTTATTTTTTTATTTTATTTAAAAATTATTTCTTATGTGGTTCGATTCCTATAAGTGGTCTGTTCAATACCTCGAAGTTGTTCGTATTCGTCCTGAACACGTTGTATAATAAACTGAGTCATATGACATATTGCATTTCTACGCGTTATATCGAATGGAACTAAATTAATGATAGAATATCATACGGCTACGGCTATAGTTTTCGAAGCGAAGCGAGCGTAGAGAAAAATGGATGAATTGAACAGTATACCCATGTTCTTTGCGAAGCTCTGCGCCAGGAGGATCTGGTGGCCGTCGTCCACGAACTGGCGCACGGCGAAGGCGTCGTTGTCCACGCTGCCCGTCGCGAAGCCCTGGTACGCCATGTCGATGAACGGCAGCAGCTTCTTCTCCTTGATCACCTGCAAACATACACCATAATCAACCAGGGCTCGTATTTTGTACAATTGACGTTTCCAGTGAAAAACACTGTTGTCTATGGTTCGTCATACATTACTGCTTTATTAAGTGAAATGAAAGGAATATTTCGTGGCAAACCTACAATGGATAAAAAATAAATGTCAAAATAACTCGTTGAAGGTCACAGAGTGATCATCGCTGCAGAATAAGGGCCCTGGACTTTCAGCCATATTGCACTTTGCTAAAAAAATAGAAAGGGATCGAAATTCAATCTGTATGAAAATGATATCTAAATTATTCGCGTAATTTTTTAAATGTTCAAAAACAATGCAATAGCAATCTTTAAAAAAACGCATGGATGCCAGAGCTGCTGACAACTATGAACAACGTGGACACGTACTAATCCCACTTTTGAAACTAGTATTTTGTAAGTAATCTTAGATAAAGTTTACCGCTGACAACTGCTTCCATTCTTCGGGCCTTGGGTCAACACCGGTCGGGTTGTGGGCGCAAGCGTGCAACAGAATTATTGAGCCTTCTGGAATTTTCTGAAATCATAAGAATTTTTCATATAAGTAAAGAATGTGATTCCTGAAACTATCAGAATAATAAGTTTTATTTACGAAAATGAAAACAACAACACATACGCACGTCGGAACACGTAAAAAGATAAGTATTTCATCACAGTAACTTTAAAAACGATAACATACAAAATTTTATATACCTATTTATTTTATTATTTCATTTTATAATGGTTACGTCACAGAAGATACCTCCTTCAATAATAATGGACGCTGTGGACTAATATACGAATAAGCACACTAGAATATTATAAACAAGGTCAATATAATAAACTATAAATTACAGACATAAATTACTGTTTTATCTCTAGCCGGTGTTCCACACGCTAAAAGCATTGACGAAACCTAAATATGCTCTTGGAATCCCTGAAAGCAATGTCCTTGACATTGTTTTATTTCTAGGGACTGCAGGCTGAGATGCGTGAATGCATTCCCCAGCGTCTTAAAAATTGTTTCTCATGAGTCATGATGGTAAGGCATCCAATATACATCCATCATTCACTCGGCCGGAAGCGGCTCGGTGAGAAGCTACCATCTGCGGGATTATGCCTGAACGCCTCTAAGGCCGAAGGCAGCCTAGCCGAATCCAGCAAGGATTCATGTGCTTATCCAATGGAAAACTCTATTAGAACAATCTTCTATTCTATTGAACTTAATGATTTTGACGACCGAAAGGCGTAGCGGTAGCGATTCTGCCGTCAACGTCGGAGGGTTTGATTCCCACAACGGAGGTCGTGGGTTTGATTCCCACAACTGGAAAATGTTTGTTTTAGCATGAATGTTTTAATCAGTTTTCTTGTACCCATCACACAAGCTATCGCTTACGTTGGGGCGATGCGTGTTTGATTGAGATGTGTGCAATATCTACTGATGTATATTTATTTATTTGTTTTATTTGCTCAGTACTTGTTTTGTCTAAGTGAATTGTAAAGTTCTCTTACAAACATTACTAGTCGCTTATCACGTTTTCGTCGTAACGGCGCGACCTACTCTATCAATCATCACCGATTATTACGTTATATCTATATTACGCTAGAAACAATCCTTATCATCTCCCACTAGAATATTATTGATATGTAAAACTATAATAATATAAACCCTTGATATATCTATAAAATATTATTTGTCTCACATTGAAATAGATTATGTACTGCATAAAATCCAAAATACAATGCAAATATTATGGGAGTAAAGTTATGTACAAATAAACATATAATTTGATTTATTTAACCAGGGTGTCCACTCTAAATCGTCAAAACATTTCCCTGACTTTTCCCTGACCATTTCTAAAATTTTCCCTGACCTTTTTCAGGGTGTCCACTCTAAATCGTCAAAACATTTCCCTGACTTTTCCCTGACTTTCCCTGACCATTTCTAAAATTTTCCCTGACCTTTTTAGCTGTAATTTTTCAAAGTAAAAATGTTTCTCTTGCGAATGATTGTAAGAGACAAAAATTAAGTCTTCACAAACATTCAGCGATTTATGTTATTGGCTTTCCAAGGTGTCCAACTATCAAGGTGACAATTTTCAACAATTTTCTATACATTTTTAGACTTTTACATTAATTTTAAAGATCAATCATCAAAAAGTCCTGGTTTTCCCTGACTTTTCCAGGTAGAGAAGTCATTTCCCTGACTTTCCCTGACCCACAATAGCTTCCCTGACTTTTCCCTGACTTTCCCTGACCTTCCAGGTCCGTGGACACCCTGTTTTTAGCTGTAATTTTTCAAAGTAAAAATGTTTCTCTTGCGAAAAATTGTAAGAGACAAAAATTAAGTCTTCACAAACACTCAGAGATTTATGTTATTGGCTTCCCAAGGTGTCCCAACTATCAAGGTGACAATTTTCAACAAAATTCTATACATTTTTAGACTTTTACATGAATTTTAAAGATTAATCATCAAAAAGTCCTGGTTTTCCCTGACTTTTCCAGGTAGAGAAGTCATTTCCCTGACTTTCCCTGACCCACAATAGCTTCCCTGACTTTTCCCTGACTTTCCCTGACCTTCCAGGTCCGTGGACACCCTGTTAACTCATTTTTGCAACCACAATCAATGATAATTTTTCGAAAAAACAAATTAAATCAAGGAAAATAATGAATTATAAGCAACTAGCAAACCCGGCGAACTCCGTTTCGCCACCAGATGGGTTTTATTTAATTTTTCCTGAATTTTCTTTGCTATAAACCTCACGGAGCCCAAGACCTTTCCAACGAATGAAAACCGTGGAAATCGGTTCGTGCGTTCTGGAGTTATAGCGTCAGGAAGAAAAACCCGATTTATTTTTATATAGTAGAAGAAGATGTAGACTGTATAGATTTGAAACTTGGCATGCCTCAATGCATCTTACGTGAACCAACTAAATGAGAATTCGTGCCAAAAATTGATCCATCCAACAATTTTACAAGTTGAAACCAACAACTCACAAAAATGTTAAGATTAAAAAAAAACTTGAATAAAATTGCAACACCGTTAGCGCCTCTGGCAACTATATTTGTAGCTAAATTGCTTATGTCATTGTGAAACACAGACACAAATTTGCGCACATTATAGAGAAACAAAATTTCATACTTACAGAAATATCTTCAAGAGCTCCTTTGATGTCGAAGCCATTGGTCTTAGCGTCAAAATAGCGGTACTTCTTGTGTGGTAAGTTGAGGGTGTTGCAGATCTGAGGGTGGTTTCCCCACGTGGGTGTTGATAGCCAAATCTCTTTGTTCTTAGCGTAGTGTTTTGATACAAATTCCAGACCAAGTCGCAGTGCACCAGTACCGGAAAGTGTCTGTGAATGTGAAGTTTGTCATAGTTACAAACCTTTTATCATATTTGCATTATATTACACATAACTTTATTATTTATGAGCCTACAATACATGTTACAACACAAGTTAGATATGACAAATAATAAAGGGTTGTGACAAACAGACAGACAGACAGACAACAAAGTGAAAGGATTCCGTTTTTTTTTCTTTGAGGTATGGAACCCTAAAAACAGTAACTACAGAAAATAAATATAATTATAAAAAGTACTTTTTAACAGACTTCATTTATTCATTATGTATTTATAACTGTAGATACCTCATTGATTAGGTTTATATGTTATTTGTACAGATAACAAGTATGATAATCTATCTCTAAGGAACATCATACATGATACACAATATAATTATTATGTATGTATGATGGCAAAGGGAAATCCATAATTCCCATGATTTGTTGAAAACTGATATTCACATGGGCAGAGTAGAAGAAAAAAATTAGTTAGGTATATTACTATAGAATGGCTGTGCCCCTCACAGGATGCTAATATGCTAGCATTATTTAGATGCAAAAAGCAGTTAATAAGTGGTGATAGCTCAGTGGTTCTGACCTCTGCCTCTCATAAGGAGGTCGCGGGTTCGAATCCTGGGCACGGATCTCTGACTTTTTCGAGTTATGTGTTTTTAGGAAACTAAATATCACTTGCTAAACCGTGAAGGAAAACATTGTGATGCATGCCTGAGAGTTCACAAAAATGTTCTCGAAGGTGTGTGAAGGCCGCCAACCCGCATTTGGCCAGTGTGGTGGGCTATGGCCAGTCCCCTCTCAGTTTGAGAGGAGACCCATGCCCAGCAGTTGGACATAAAAAGGGGTTGAGACTGGTCTCCTCTTAGACTGAGAGGAGAAAAAGGGGTTGAGATGAATTTAGATACAAGTGCTATCTATAGTTACCTGCACAGTACAGTTGGATTTGTTTTTAAGAACTGGACTATTTTCTCCAAAGGCTAATTTTGCAACTGCATCTGTGTAGGCTGATTCACCACCGATCGGAGCATATTCGTGGTTCAGTCCTTTTTTGAAAATAATTTCTTCTGCCTAAAAAAGTAAAAAGAGTTCTTTAACAATGATTTAAATGATGAAAATTTTGAAAAGGATAGCACTGTTTCTATATGCGTCAAATTAATTCAGTTTTAAGATTTTGCACAACAGAATTGGCAACATTATCCTTATTTTCTAGGTATACATAATAAAAAGCACAGCTTTTTTTCTTTAAACAGTTATATATGATTTGTGGCTACCTTTTTAACAGAAGGCAATATAAAGGGTTTTCCCTGATCATCTCTGTAGGCTCCAACACCGAGGTTGACTTTCTTAGGATCTGTGTCTCGTTTATATGCCTCAGTTATTCCTAGAATAACATCGGGTGGTCCCATCTGCACATTTCCCCACCAAGTGCTAGAAATAAAAATTAAATAAAGCACAAGGGCAGAGTCAAGCTTTTTCAATACGAAAGGAGCTAGTCAATCAATTCCTCAGTCTAAATATAAAGAGGACAAAATCTATATAGTTACTAGCTAACCTGGCAAACGTTGTTTTGCCCTTAGGGGGTAATAAAAAATAGATAAATTGAGATTTAAACTAACCTATCTCTCAAGTTGGATCGAACTGCACATGGTGTGCGAATTTTATTATAATCGGTTAAGTGGTTTAGGAGTCCATTGAGGACAAACATTGTGACACGAGATTTATATATATTAAGATTATATCAACCTACTTATTTAAATATGTATCATAGAATACATTTGCTTTGCTGGTGACATTCCCACCTGCCTCATACAAGTTACAACCTCAAGCTGTGCTCTGCTCGTCTGATAACAGGACCGTGCTGTTGGTGGTCATATGAAGCGGGAGGGGAAGTCACTGTCAAACCTTCCATGAACAGGTAGTAGTTATGTATAATGATTAATCTATTACTGTTAACAATATACATGTACTAACTGCACTATATCTTCTATAATCAACTTAATGCAGCCAATTCCAGTACCTTGTTAACAGTATTTTTTTTACATTTTATTTATTAATAAAGGGTATCTTAAACTGTATAAAATTATATTCTAGGGTTTATTAAGACTGCAGTTCATTAAAGTTTTCTTTTGAAAAGGGTTTCTACTATGACGTTAAATAATAATTATGCACCTAAGTCAAGGATGATTTAATGAAACAATTTAAACTTTCCAATGTGTGTTTGATTTGGATGTTTTTCACTTCTTTATGCTACAATTGAAGCGATTTGCCTGGCCTGACTTTGTTTAGCTATCTTATCACACCAAAGGGTTATTTTTATCGCAAAAAACTGCATGGTTCCCGTAGGTTCTGTAAAAAAAACCGGCATGGTAGGAGTAGCTAAAATATGTTGAATGTGGATCTAATAGCCATATGATCTAATAGACAATGTTGATCTAATAGACTCTAGATTTAAAAGTGCTTAATGTTGTACAAACTCCAGTGAAAAATATTGTATGTTATTACGTAAACAACAGGAAACCTGCCGGCACATACCTGCTCGCCCTGGAGACAATCCCATTCGTTATCGCCTCCGCATAGTGGTTTTTCAAAGCCTGCGCTGATAATTTCTTTAAAGCATGTGCCATTATCATACGTCTCACTTATAATGAGTTTAGTAGGTAAATGCAAGCCGGTATTAAATTAAACGGAAAACGAAAAACCACCCGCGCTGAGATAATTCTGATAATGTGGATGTTTTGGGTTGCCAGCGTTAATTGAAAAAGTACCCCATAAATTATTTGCTTTAATAATATATATATCTATCTCTATCTATATATAAGGTGTTTACAAATTTTCTGCCGTTATTTCGGGAGGTGATTGTTGATGTATTAATAATAAAAAAATATAATATTTTATTGAGCCCGGGGACTGAGATTTCATCACTATTGAAGTGTATATGTATGACACAATCACCTCGCAGAACGGTGTCAGAAAATATGTAATTACTTACCTTATACTATAGCGAAGATAAGATATTTTGTATTTTTTTGAAATCCCACCGGGAACCGTGGTAATTTTCGGGACAAAATCAGCCTATGTCCTTTTCCAAGCTCTATTCTATATATGTTCCAAATTTCATCAAGATTGGTTCAGTGGTTTAGGCGTGAAAGCGGAATAGACAGACAATCAGAGTTACTTTCACTTTTAAAATATTAGTAGCAGTAGTATTCTATGGTGCTCGTGACACAGGTTTTCCTGGTACGGACGCCAAAGCACTCCATCAGGTTAAACATTTATTTGTATCTACCTATTCGGTGCACTTAATTTAAGATTTCTGTTCTGTGCAACATTTTCCTGGGTCAATAATAAATAAATTGAAACTGAAATTGAATTGAAATAGTAGGGATTTTCCATGGGGAATAACAGAGTTGAGAGCTTATCTCACTACTAACAGGAAGCCATATCGTGAATCAGTGAGATCATACGCTCCTGCTGTCCAGTTGCAGGGGTGATCTAGAAAATACCCCTGCTTCTCTAAGCACTAAACAATTTAGTAGCCGAAATTGTAAAGTGCATCTGCCACACTCCATAGGTATGTACTATGTACGAGGCAGGTATTACATCTTAACCGGAGTTCATAACTATAATAAGAAAAACAAACAAAATTTTTCGTGAAGAAAAGAAATATATACTTAGGCAAACAAATCACAGTCACCATTTTGGGTAAAATTAATTGCCACGTACTGTACCTTGCGTATTTGTAAGTTGTAAGTTTGCATTTTTATAGAATCAACATTATTCAACCATTAACTTTGAAAAAAGTAATGGTACAATAGTAGTTTATAAAACGGATGCATAATGGGGGGTATTAAAACATGAGTGTGAATTGAAAAAACGCGCCGCAGGCGAGTTTTTTAATAGTATCACACGAGTGTTTTAATACCTAATTATGTAGAGTTTCATACACTACTTTATCTACGCTCAAATTATCATAAATCCAAACCATAAAATCTTGCTAACGTTTGTCGTAAATCCTTCACTTTGTTGGTAAAAGGGTCATTTTTGTTGCAATTACTAAAATGTCAGGTGGAGTTAAATTTTCTTTAGTAGGTTTCACTGCTAGATATTTTTCCGCGCTAAGTTTTGACTAAGTAACAAAAATAACACATTGAAATGTTAAAAGTTAAGTATGGCGCCAAAATTCAGTTGTAAACTGCGTATAGTCTGTTAAAAAAGTCATGAAACAAAAAAGAGTAGAAAAATATTTATACAAGTCAGATAAAGTATATTTTTAGTGGATAATTAAATAATCAAAAATTATACAGTCCGACAAGGCTCTCTTGGCACTTGAATGACATTGTCAGGGGGCGCTGTTTCAGAACAAATGCAGCCAGAAAATAAAATATCCTCAATTTCACTTCAATTTTAGTTTCATTTTAGTTAATATTAAGCAATAACAACACAACATACAATAGAGATATACCGACAGAGCGAACTATTAAACAGTATAACAAGATAGCGGCGTTAGTTCCGATTTTGGCCACGCGCCAGAATATCCTTGTCGCACTGTACATAATTCTTTTCAATATTCTGTATGAACACACTTTTTAATCAGTCATATAAGGCAGGGAAAAATTATTGTTTCCGTGAATTAATTGTTGTCTATGGTCGATCATGGCCCATCCAATGACTACCAACTAATCCAATGACTACCAACTAAATGTTGTCTGTGGACTCCATATATAAAAAAACAGAATTGTGGATTGGTTTTACACTCTCTTTTGGCTATGACGACCACAGAGAAAAGAAAGTTATTCCCTGGTCTGTGATGACAACACATAAAAATACAGGAACCCAGAGCCGAGTATCGTAATGGATATTATTCAACTATCTACAGATATTTCCATAGTACAGCGATGTTATAATGAATAACTTTTTAATAATTATAGAAGTCTGTGAATAAAGGAGGTCAATATGTGACACATTTTGATTTCATAATTCGAACTTTAAGCAATGAGCGTAGATAAAAATAGTTAAATAATAAAACGCAAGCCTTTGCAACTTGACTTTATAAGTTGGAAAATGTTTAATGATTATACATATTTGTACGTAAATGTCTTTTTATCATTTAAAAAAGTCTTAAGTAATTTTTGATATTTGAAATTAGTTGCAATTCAAAGTAATATTAATATCTGCTTGTATTTGAGTAAATAATATTGGTCTGGTCACCCTTATCATAATTCTTGCAATTTTGCAATTTACGTCACCATAGCCAAAGTCGCGGAAAGGTCAGATCATAGATTTTCTCTCATTTCCGTCCAGTTACAGAGTAAAATACAATCATGGAGATACCATACTTAGATCTAAGAATCACAGACCAGGAACCGAAAGAAGAATACAATCATAACTGATCAAAGTTGTACAGATTATTAATTTGTATATCCTTTTTTGCTATATATGCCTAGCCTATACGAAGTACATACAAATGACGAAATACGCTACGCTCAGAGGACGGGAAAGATGTGATGCATGCTGAAGCCAAAAATTTCTCAAATATAGCGTCGAGCGACGTATATTTGTCATACATTTGTACAGGCGACAGTGGTATGTGTTGTCAGCTGTCAGCGGTACCGTTAACCGTACCCGTACCGTACCGCTACGCTAAGAGGACGGGAAAGATGTTGAAGCCAAAAATTGGCTCTAACTGGTATATTGAAGTCAAAAGTTGACTGTCGGTCGCTTTGATTATGTGTATATATATATATTATAATCAGATGTTCATAGACCTAGTATATCATTATTAGACTGTCCACCATGACGAATAAACCGGTCCGAGCGAGAGGGCTCTGCATTTAAGGTGACCATGATGAAACGGAACGCAAGACAAATTCCTATGACGACAACATTTATTTGCATTATAAATGTGGTTTTAAAAATAAAAAACAATACCTTATAGAACGAAACTAAGAAATATGTGATTAAATTAAAATACTATTTATTTTAATTATTAATATACCTACATATAAAATTTTAGGGTAGGGGCTAGGGTACCCATTATGCAAGCAGCATTGCCACGCTAAATTGAAATTCGTTGCGTGAGAAAGCTCAAAAAATAATAAGATTAAAAAATAATGTTCAAGCTTGAAAAAAAATTACGACTATTGCAAAAGAAGGATGTCTCTGCGTAAGATTTAATTTTCGAATCATGATGACAACCTTTGAAAGTACGCATAATATTTTTAACGCAAACTATCTCCTGATAGTAACAAATTCAGTAAAAAAATTTTTCAAGTGCGAGTCGGCCTTGCGCACTGTGAGTTCCATACTATCAAGACCAATTTTCAATAGTATTACAGTATACTAACCACCTCCGCCCATCAAATAAAAAAAAAAAACAAAAATTACGTTTGATTACTATTTAATTTGTCTACCGTACCGTACCTATTTACCTAACTACTAGATACGTGAGTAGAAAAATCTTTGATCCACATAATTCGTGGTTACCCAGAATATGATTGCTGTTTTTGAAATAACCACAATCTTGCATTTGGTATTACCAGTCGGTTACTCAGTTGTAATGAATTATTTTTATGTGGGTACAACGCAATAATTATTAATTACATAAATTAATAATTGTATTAACTGGAGATATAATAAAATAAGTTTCAAAGTTCAAGTTCGTTTTGGTAAATCATAAAAAAAAGCAATTTTTTTTTACCATTTCTACCAAAGTTTAGTTTACAGTCCGACAAGGCTCTCTTGGCACTTGAAGGAGGGCGCTGTTGCAAAACAAAGGCAGCCATAAAATAAAATCACCTCAATTTTACTTCAATTTTAGTTTAAAATAGTTAATAATAAGCAAAAACAACATAACATACAATAGTGATATACTGACAGAGCGAACTATCAAACAGTAACACAAGATAGCGGCGTTAGTTCAGACTTGCGCCACGCGCCAAAATATCCTTGTCGCACTGTAGTTGAGATGGCAAGATCTTAGACCAGGACACAGTACCAGAGGGATCGTTCTCGCCCAGGATCGCTTTTATCTAGCTACCGCATGTAAGAGAATAGCTACTCTAAGGTGAATCCAATAAGTCTCATTTTAGCTTAAGGAGCACACCACGGGTGGGCCCGCGAAATTCAAATTTTTCGTGGTTTTTCGCGATTTTTAAGCTAATAAGACATAATAGGCTTATGGCCGTCAAATTGCGATAATCCCAATATCTTCTTCACGTGTTTATATGGCAGTATCATCTTTACATGATCATATCAAAATATTTGCATAAAAATGTGTATCCTAGGATATTAGTCCGAGTATCGAGTTTAAATGTGAGTAACTCGCAAATCTCGGACTAATTTCTTTAACTCGACACTTTCGAGCAGAGATTTTTATATAAACACGTGAAAAAGATATTGGGATTATCCCAATTTGACGGCCATAAGCCTATTATGTCTTATTAGAAATCGCAAAAAACCACGAAAAATTTGAATTTCGCGGGCACACCCGTGGTGTGCTCCCAGAAATGTTTGGATCGCACTCTTGTTATATATTATATATATATATATATTATCTCTATGCTATAGGTAGTCTGTGACCTATAGTGTTAGTAGTCTATGGTCTATACGTCAAACTTAAACTGCAAACCCCCATGACAGACAGCTGCAAAGTAGTCGTGAGTGCAAAGTGCAAAGTGCAAACTGCAAACATCAAAACATTTTCTTTGACATTTTCTAGAAATCAAACGACAAACACTAAACAGCAAGAACCAACAAGAAACTACGAAAGTAACTGCGAAATAATAAGATTTGATCAAATTACTAACAAAGTACCGATTTGGTTACCTGTGTTCAAATTTCACGGATCTCTAAATATAGTGTTGCAAAAACAAAGGTAAGCAGTTTTTAGTGAATACGGATTGCCGAAAAATAGTGAAAACAACTTGAAGTATGTAATAACTGTCGTCGTACATTGCGGCTCTTTATTGATTAAGATTCTGTAAATAATTGCATAATAATATCTTTGATGATAATTTCGTTTCGTACAGGTTGCATCATGCTTTCACGATTGTGCGTAACTCGCACGGCGTTCAGTGTCACTCATTCACTGAAGACTCCGGTGCCTCAGAGATTTGTACCGAAAAATTATGTCGTACGGAACTACGCTCGCGAACCTCGCTCCAGAGTGGCCACGCGATCGCAGCCCACAGTATGGGAGAGGTTGATGGCTCCAGCTGGTCCTAATGGTAAGTAGTCATTTTTTTTACTGAAAGACTAAACAAAACACTTTCCAGATGTTTCTGGTGCTAGGTATCGTATTTTATTAGTAGGAATTAGCTAACAACAGTCTGCTAGGCTATTTCCGTATTCCAAGGTCATCAATTCATCAGATTATAGTCATAACAGAAGCAATATGATGCCTTAAATACTACTAAAAGCTACCGTCTTCAAAGTTGTTTTAAGCAAATCCTTACACTAAAAGTTTTTAAATAAATAATAATTATTTACAAATGGACATCCAATCCAATTGTAATAGGAAAAAAAAAAATTGGTATGCTGTAAAATGATGTTGCAATATCGATAGGTGCAGAATGCCACTGCACCCTGTGGCATACTGCGGCAATGCACTGGAATGCAGCAGTATCTAAGCGCCAATTGTGTGTTGACTGATGGCAAAAACTTGTTATTAATATGAAACTTGTTGGTTCCAGCTTTCAGCTTGGGCAAAGGTGCACTAGCAGGGGCATCAGCTGTGGGTCTCGTGGCGTTGTGTTACTACGGCTCAGGAGTCAAACCCGGCACATTGCAAGAGGCACAGTAAGTCATAGAATAGAAAAATTCTTTATTTAGGCCTAGCATACAAAAGCCCTTATGACAAGTTGTTTTGTTTTAAGGTGCGTTGGGGTAAGTTCGGACGGTTTTTAGTTGTATTTGGAAGATGTTGGTAAAAAATATTTTGCACAAAAGTTACAATATTTAGCACAATAAATTAAAGTGAAAATTGATGATTAATAAATAGGCTTTATATGTTATTTGTTTTATGTAGCTATAAATGAAACAACTACTACTTATCAGGTGTTTAAAATGCGAATAAAATTTTAAAACCGCGGGTAAAATCGGACGTTCGTGGGTAAAGATCGGACTACCTTCTAAAATCGCCATTGTGGCTTAGAACACACAGTTCACAGAAAGCGCATATCCGATCTTATACGTCCTACAAGATTATCTTTGATTTTTTTAAATATTGTAAAAAAAGGAACCTGAAGAGTAAATTCCTGTTTTTTTTTGTTTCGGACGTCCGATCTTACCCCACTAGACCAAATCTCAAATTGCACTGGCTCTCAAACTTTCGCGTTCCTGATCATGATAAGCTTTTCTTTCAATTAAAATTATTTATCTATTGGCAGATTAAAGATTAGATAGCTTATACTTTATGTTTTGGATATGAAATAAATAAAACCTAACAATTTATTGCTGATCACATGTTTATTGCATTGCTTAATATTATCAATCAGTCATAGGTTTTGAAAAATTAATGAAATTGTATCTATTATAATTGTAATATCTATCTATTATATTCATTAGAATAAATTTAACCGAATTCTCTTTTATTTGAAGTAATTATATTTGCCTCACAATCTTCAGGCTGACAGTCTTAAGTCTTTACGTTTACGTACAACAAATTTTGCTGTGTTATTAGATAAATTATTGTTCTCCACTTTTACTCGTATTTACTGCCGATCGTAGGTAAATCCTCCTTCTAATACGAAGTTGCCCGCAGTGATTTTCCCTTGTATAGACGTGGCATTATGACCCTACAAAGAAAATTATTTTAAGAGTACCTACAGATAGATATTTATAAAACTAAATTATCGATTTAAAATACATAGGTACATTTTATATTTGACCCGTAAAAAGAATCTTACAAAATTTATTAAGTATAACATTTGAATAATTCTTAATTAAATGTAAATACCACAAATACAATATAAAAAACAATTCATAATAAAAGGGACAAAATATAACAACTTTAGACTGGTACACAACAATAGATTGTACAACACCAAAGTTCGTAGGTGAAAGTTCGGATTAAAATAAAGTTTGACAACCACATGCATTTTCATTCCGGTTTAAGATCGGATCTTTTTAGTCCGAAATTCACCCATCAATATCTGTATGGGGAAAGTCCGGATCTCAGCCTAAACTCACATTTAGCATATTATGAACAGACATATATCACGAACCACCACATATCTTGATATCTCAAAGATTTATTATTTGAAAAAATAGGTAATACTTACCAAAAAACAGAAAATTATTTTTTGGGGTAAATCCGGATCTCGTAAATTAATCTATTAGACGACACTTTCAGTATAATATGCATAACTCACACCTAAAGCGTCGGAACGACCAAGACGGACTCGGACGCGGGGCAATACGAAATAGCGTCCCACACTTTGTTGCCCGATTAGAAAAATATCTACTAATTGGGAAGTTATTTAATAAATACGGTCTTACCCCATTTACGATCTTACCCCAACGCACCTTACATGGTCACTTTAATGGTGATAACCATTCACGACTTAAAACTAAGTTTACAAGGGTTCACAAATGCGCCCTGCCGCTGAGAAGAAGCCCACATCAAACTCAGCCGGGTATTTATTTTTGTTATCGCCATTTAACATCAAGTAGCATTCCCTCTGTAAACTAAGATAATGACAACATGTTGTTTGTTTACCTAGATTAGCCATGAATCTATTTTAAGCTTTCAGCATTACATTAAATATTCAAATTTTCATATTAGTAACTAGTTTGAGTTTCTTGTTTCTTATTAAAATAGTTTTAGTGTGAAAGTATGTTTAGGATTTTCGTATAGTAATAGTGGCTTCATCACAACAACTGCTGAAATTTTTTAATTGATATTGAAAGTAAAATAGCTTATTCTCTGATTTATTACATTACTGCAACATTTACTGTTTCCTGCAACTATATTTTGTAAATATAAATCCTAAATCCTGTGGGAATAATTGATTAAACAGAGCGACCTATGATACTGACTGATATTGACTTGGACTATGACTGTGCCAATAGAACTCTTAATAAAAGGTACAGACCAGAGAATAAGTTTATTCATTTTGTCTGTGTTTAAAAGAAAAAAAATCCATCTGTATGATGACTTTTGTGTACCATTTTGCATAAAATTACAACTCTGTATTACATAATTATATAGTGTTTTTCATTAAGAAAACACCTATTAATTATTTTCATGGTAACCCGAATTACATTCCCATTGTTCCAGTCTTTGGCCACAATTTGTGAAGGATCGCATCAAAGCTACATATGGTTACATTGCTGGATCACTGGTCCTCACTGCTGGCAGTGCTGTTGCTGTTTTTAGAACACCAGCTCTTCTCAACTTAGTCGCTCGGAATGGATGGATGGTCAGTAATTACTTTAAGCATAATGCTTAACTAGTGACTTGACAAAATTAGATGTTGTAGTCTAGACACATCAATAATAATCAGTCATTCCTGTTTTTACGCTTTCTGCACTCCTTCTCCATATAGACTATTTATAAATAATAAGTATAATATTGTGAAATAATAAGAAAAGTCATACATTTGACTACAGCCATCTTAGCAGGACTGATTAATTTGTTTTGCTATTATCCGCTACTTGAAAGGATTCTGTATGGTGCAATATGCAGGAACACCATCCACATGAAATACCACACACAATTTTCTATCACTTTCTTCGATGCACGTTTCGTCCCGACACCGGGACATCCTCAGGAGATGTTGACTTCACAATGCGAAATCGTAGGAGTAGAATCTTATTATGGATTTCCGCAAAATAACGCCTGCTTCCATTCAATACAGCCATCTTATTCATATTGTTTCTAATTGTCATATGTATTTCAGTCAATCATAGCGACCATGGCTCTGATGATTGGGTCGGGGATGGTGGTGCGAGGCATGGAATATACGCCAGGGTTTGGTGCTAAACAGCTTGCGTGGATGGTGCACACTGGGATCGTGGGAGCGGTTATTGCACCTATCTGCTTCCTTGGTGGTCCGATCCTCTTGCGTGCTGCTTGGTAAGCATCTCGAAATTTTAAACTTTGCCTAAACTGAAGAATTAAAGCACACACACACTAAGCTTTATATGCTCATCAATACTACTGTAATGGTTTGAGTATTTTGGCCTACCTTGTTTCATCTACCATTAAGAGTTCCCTACCAAAATGGTAATAATTGTGATGGTAAGTGCCATTAATGAAAGCCAAATCGGTTTCAATTATAAAGATAATGGAGATAGATTATATCCTGGATAAACAGACAAGCTAGCTTTTATCTCGTATCATCCATTGTTCGTTAGGCGGAGCCGCGTGCAACAGCTAGATAGTAAATAAATAAATAAACAAAAAGATAAATAGAGGACAACATCACATACATTGCTCCGATCCCATAGTAAGTAGCTTATGCACTTGTGTTACTGAAATCAGAAACAATGAATGTACCACAACACCCAGACCCGAGACAATGTAGAAAACTTATTTTTCTACATTGCACCAACCGGGGATCGAACCCTGAACCTCAGAGATGGCGGCGCCTTGAAATCCAGCACGCTTACCACTCAACCATCCGGTCGTCATAGCATAATTTAAATATTTATTTTTGATTACAAACAGGTACACAGCAGGAGTGGTGGGTGGTCTGAGCACGATCGCGATCTGCGCGCCGTCGGGAGAGTTCCTCAACATGCGCGCGCCGCTGGCGATGGGTCTCGGCGCCGTGTTTGCCGCGTCGCTCGCCGGCATGTTCCTACCGCCCACAACTGCGCTCGGAGCGGGTAAGTTGTCTTCATAGTGCACCGGCCGTGGTGGTGTGAACTGAAGTGCTTAATAGTAATAAGGAACAGTAAATCAAAAGAAACAATGAAGTACGTACATATTATATCATTTGGTTCAACTGCCATAGATTTTGGGCTCTTTATTATGCCATAGCTTTTGGCTGATTATTATTTATTACACTCTTCCGGCAAAGGCGTACCGCCAAGCGTTCAGTGCGATGCTGCGTAGCTGTCAAGACCCTTTCATTTCACGTTAGTACGATAACACCTTCGACTGCATCATCACTTCTCATCAGATGAGATTGCAGTCAGATACTAACTTGTATGTATTAGAAATAATTTCCACAGACTGTTCCAAATCAATGGATAACTCATATGGTAGCGAGATGTCAGTATTTCACGTTTCTTAAATACATAATTATTTTCATTCAGAGTGAACAATGCGCGATCTCATTTTATAACCACAGTAAATGTTTGTTGCAGGATTGTATTCCCTTAGTTTGTACGGCGGGCTGATCGTGTTCGGCGGGTTCCTCTTGTACGACACGCAGGCCATCATCAAGCGAGCTGAAATGCACCCCACGTATGGATTCCAGCCCTACGACCCGATCAACTCGTGAGTCATCCTACGACAATTATTATTATTATCAATGGCAATACTAATCGTTACCGAAAAACAGAAGCTGTATTAGATATTTCAATCCACAAAGACGTGTCCCACTCTGTCAAAATCGCTTATGGTCTAGGATCCCGCTATACAACGACCTTCACCGAGCTGCTTATTGGATGAAAACTATTTTATATCCAATTAAATATGACAATAAATATATCGCAAGTGGGTTGCCTAAAAAATTTCAGTCCAGGATATGATTAATTAACAATTAAAAAAAAAACCATTGTAACATGAACTCCTATTTGTTAGAGTTCCGTTGACATCTTAGTTCAAATTAGATTGGATGAGCGATTCAGGTCGCAAATTGCAATTGTGCATAATTGTGCATAAAACCTACGATTTTATAATCCGTTAACTTTCTTTTGCCAAAAAATATAGATCAGAAATACTTTCCTCAGCCAGGAAAGTATTTCTGGCAAAAAGCACTATTTATAACATCCAATCTAACTTGAACTACGATGTCAACTAAACTGTTACAAATAGGAGTCCATGTTACAATGGTTTTTTTTTTTAATTCTTAATTAATCATACCCTGGACTGAAATATTTTAGGCAACCCACTTGTGATATATTTATTGACATATTTAATTGGATATAAAATAGTTTTCATCCAATAAGCAGCTCGGTGAAGGTCGTTGTATAGCGGGATCCTAGGCTATTATGTTTAATTCGATTCGTGTGGACTTAGAGTAGGCCCGTCATCGTGGATTGAAATATCTATATCCATATTATGTTAAAAACTACTAGAGTCAATTGTCGTTGCAATCATTAAAAATATAAAATCGTTTTTATTTTTATTTAAAAGGGCTTTACTTGTGTATTCTAAAACCAATTTTCATTTATTTTTATGCCTAAATTTTTTTGATTTATTGGGCAAATTGTCAAAAAAAATCCCGTCCATTATCTCTGAAATTTATATTAGGTAATCGAAAAATCTTAAACAATTATAATTAATAGGGATTAATGTATATTTTACGGCAAAAAAATAATGTCTAAATATTATAGATTATTAACAATTAATCACAAAAAAATTAATCACAAAGCTAAGTTTGCGGTTCGGTTTTCTATAGTAGTAGGGTCCCTCGGTGAGTGAATCGACTCGCACTTGGCCGGTTTTATTTTAAATAGTCTCAGTCTTAATAACCGGGGTTTTATTGTTATTATTTTTTTCAGAGCAATCTCAGTTTACCTGGACGTGCTGAACATCTTTATGCGCATCGCCATGATCCTGGCCGGCGGCGGAGGCAACAAACGAAAGTAAACGGAACCGACATAGTATTAGCTATTTATTCATAAATTCATAAATACAATGTGAACTCTATTATTAGCGAAATCTATATTTCTATTATTATCTTAGCGAATTAAACTAACGAAAGAGTCCGTAAAATTTAGAATTGTGGTTGGTTTCGTCTTTCATTAAATAAATGTTATTTGGAACTAAAATACCCTTTCTTGAAGTTCGCTTAATAGAATTTACCTTGACTTATAATAGCAAGCATCAGTCACACAATACTCGATTTGTGTACTTTTTGGCTTAGCAAATTTTCGTGCTTATTAATTTCGACCATTGAAATCGTAAGCAGTTGTGATATTGTATGATATAACGAGTAAAGGTAAACATGTAAGATATCGTTAAGTATGCGTAAATAGACTGTATAACATAGTTTTATTGTGAAATAAATTGACTAGTGTTTATTATTTACACAATTGTTTTATTTGCAGAGATTAACGGCATCCAGGCGTTACTTATGCACCTAGAAGTTAATAGAAAGTACCTATATCTCTACTCTTGATCCCAACTCATTTTGGCTTGAAGCGCGATGTTTACGTGAAGAATTTTTGTGCGTTGAGACATCAAACACTACTTATATATTTACTAGCTTACAAGCTGAAAGCTTACTCGTATTGAATTCAAAATATATTCAATATACTCTATGATTCAAAATACAAGTAATGAAATAAACGGTTCTCTATAAAGTACCACTCCTATCATTGTTATGTTTTAACCTGCCTTGAATTGGTACATTTATTTTTACAGAACTCAGCCTTTTTTCACGGAATAAACGTATCTAGTCTGTTGCATACAAGATGATAAAATATTAATTCTCATTTAACCTAGCACATCACACAATGGTGCATAGGATTTTGCCCAATCCCTGTGCAATATCAAGGAGGAATGAGGGCGAGCGTGCCAATAAAACCAATGCATAGCATGGCTCTATATACTTTATTTACAAGCTATAATTTATTTGGAATAATTTAAGCATATCTGATATAACGTTACACAAATTCTGCATAAGTTAAACTACAGCAAATTTCTCACTACCTGCAAGTAAACTCAACAAGTTTATGAAATCTGAACACAAGTTTTGGTGATAGTTCTTTTTTCCAGTACCTATGTACTATTTAGACTTAAAACATACTTAATTCAGTTTTAATGGAAGCAGGCGTTATTTTCCGAAAATCCATAATGAGCAGGACAGATTAATTGGTTTTGTTATAATATGTAGGAAGTATGAAGGGAGGCGGTAGTATGAAGCGAACGGGTTATAAACAGTTTTGTTAAGTGTTTCTCAATCAGTAAATAAGTACCGTTTTAAGCAAAATTTCCCCAAAATGTTAATGATATTATGGAATAAAACTGCTGCCGATAGTGAGTATTCAATAGCTGATTTGGGATAATTGTAACGAAGGTTAATTAAAACTGGGTTAAATTTGACGGATTCTCATGAACCTTAACCTAACTTAATAGGTCAATTCTAAATATACCTAAGGAAACTTTGGAGCAAATTGTGCATTTTTATCACCAATACACAATTTAAATGCATAATTTAATAAGTAATTACAGTTAAAATCGTCCAGATAAGTAGGACAATATAAGTTAAAATAATATCACAATAGGTATCCAAACCTGATCTTTGGAATAAGAAATTAGTTATAGTAGGCGGCGTTCAGGTTGAACCCTGCGCAGAACACACTTCACTTTCGGGTGTGAACTGAGGGGCGCTATGAGGGCGCCGAGAAGAAAAGCGCGAGCGAGGCGCGAGGCAACATGCCAGCGGCCATTTTGGATCAACTTAATTGCCGCGTACTACAACGTGTTCAGGACGAATACGAACAACTCTAGGGTTAGGTGCCGTATCGAAAAGTAATCAAAAATGGCTAAGGAACATAAGTTCTAAAATGGATATTTTCGGAGAAAATAATTTTTCTTTTGTAAATAGATCCAAAAATGTGTCCATTATGCCGCACTCTTATTTTTGCGACGTTGCCAAACTTAAATCATTCAAAAATACTACAACTACGGTCTGAGTAGTGATGTGCCAGTAGAAGCTATCTTGTCGGCATCGATAAAGTCTTACCGCGAACGATAGAATATAAATTTTCCTTAGATTTCAATCTTTTACATTTTGGCAATATTGAAAATAATTAATTTTAAACTTTATGATTGTAACCGAAATCATTATGTACTTACCTACTTCCTGCCAATAAAAAGACTTTATTTACACCGTTAGTAGGTACTCGTAAAAGGTAGAATACCGAAGTAAGCTGAATCTATTTAAATTCACTTAAGCTTACATACTGTCTACATTACATTTACCATACTCAAAAATACAAACATACTTTTGTCTGCGTAAACGTAGGTCAGCAAGCTCGTATAAGTTTATAACTGAATAGTTAGGTAAACAATTAAGTTCATCAGTAAGATTCTCAGTATCGATTGTCGATATTGTTAAAAATTATAACAAGAGCGCGCCGCAACTTCATAAGCTTCTGAAGTTTTTTGTAGAACTTCGGGTCTCTCTTTCTCTCAGGTATACGTATCCCTTAGTTAAACTGCGATCGAAATACTAATTGTTTCCTTATCTTTATTGTTGAAGCTCCCTTGAGTGTGCGACGGTCCAGCCGGTTAAATCAGGGTTGTAGCTTTAAGGTACAATGTGAAATTGACTTTTTTTATTTACAATTTACATGCATAATATGATATTATGTTATTAATTAGGTACAGGTATTAATAAAATTATTAAACATCGAGCTAAGCAATGTTATAAGCGAAAATTTTAGTAAATTCCCTACGATGATTTTCAAATACGAGTAATCTTAGGGAATTTTCTATCGATGTAGGTATGTGTAATATGCCAATCCATATTTGCCAATCTGCATGAGGCCAGCGTGATGGACTGTTGGCCTATCTCTTCGAGAATCGAGGGGAAACTCGAACTCGTGTTCAGCAGATTGCTACTATTGATCCTGAATTTCCTTTCTTCCACATTCATATTTTTTAAATTCACACATAGATGACTGTTTAAATCACTTTACTAAACCCATTCTTTAAAACGATACGAATCGTTGATAAAATTCTGACAAATATTTTTTTTTATTTTTCATTAAATCCTTATTGTGACAACCCTCGCTTGTGGCCACAAACAGTGTTCATTGTTTAGTAAAATTAAGACCATTCATAAGTTATATTTTAAAATGCGACGATGTCAGTTTTTGCATAAAGGTGTGTGTAACATGGATAGTTGGAAATAGTTGAATTACTTTGTATGAAAACTGAATTTTATTTTTTTATTTTATTTAAAAATTATTTCTTATGTGGTTCGATTCCTATAAGTGGTCTGTTCAATACCTCGAAGTTGTTCGTATTCGTCCTGAACACGTTGTATAATTACGTATGTAAGTAATTCGATCAAAATAATCGATTTTGCGCGTACACAACGTTCCATGCTTTGGCTCTTGTAAATTAAATACAATCTACAGTTTCACGATTTTCCGAACCAAAATTTTTGTCAAATAAAGATGTGACAAAAATGTTGCGTCAAGGCCACTATTTAAAACATTTCATTCTTAAAATATACACTAAAATTAAAGACTTAAAATAAGGCCTCTGTTCTTAATACTTTAAAAGGACATCACATACACTTTCTATTTCATCACCATTTTACATAATATCGGGATCATCAAATTTAAATACAATAATATTTTAACGCAGTAATTTTTAACTTATAGCTAGCCATATTTAATACATTATTGTGAGCAATAAACATGATTTATTGGAGATCATTGCTGTCACTAAAGGAAAAATAACTTCAAGTAGTAACATCGCCAGTCTTGTGTGCTTGCTGTTTTAAATAAAGGGCGTACATTTGTCGCGCCTGGTTCAATACCCTGTTTACGTTATGTTTACGTACCATTTTGTCGAAGTGCATCGCTAGTTCGTTGTAGTCCATGCGATTTCTCATTATATAATCTCTGTGCTGCAACAATACTGTCAGGCATAAAAACATGAGGAATGGATTCCCGCCTCCGAACACTGTCGGGGAAGGAAGACTGCTGATGCAGTTCTTGACGGAGCTCTCGGTCCCGACCGACGGTACGACGGCGCTCTTTTGCACGGGCGGTTTAAAAACCTCGTACTTCTTCTGGAAATTGTTTATCGTAGATGCCACGCTCTGTAAGTTCGACTGTTTGACGTTTAGAAGAGATTCGCAATTTTTCTTCGCGTTCTCCAACTCTTGGGACATATTTGAGAAGAACTTATGGGATTTCGAATTAAGCTCTTGCTGGCCGTGTTTCAGAGTAGGCGTATCGATCGATTCTACGGGATCCTTCTCTGAGGAATCCGATTCGCTGGAATGTGTGTTGGAATGTGCAATGCTTTTTATCGATTCTTGAGGTTCCAAAGAGTGGTTTTTCCTCAATAACCTTATAGGTGTTATTGACTTTTTGCCGGAGTGTTCCTCGAAAATTTCGCCAGTGTCACCATCGAAATCTAATTCTGCTTGTTCATCCGGCGTCTGCGGACAACTGGCGGTAGTTCTAGTGGTCGGCGTGTTTCTGTGAAGCGGGTTCTCCCATAAGTAAATATCCTCTGCACTTCGCGCGTTCGACTTTATCGTTTCGAGGAGTGGCGACTTTTTCATCGTATCCGCAGATTCTGTCACTTCATTATGAATTTCAAGAGCGTCGGTAGCCACACAGTCCGCTTTCGTTTCTGTGTAAGGCGCTTCGGGTTTATCATCGGTGCTCGTAGAATCTGATGGCGAATCGCACATCATACTACAACGGTTGACGTAGGAAGGGCCAAACACTTGGCGGTCTAAATGTTCTAATTCCAGTCTTAGCTCTCTCGTCATGGAAGTCGTCATGGGATAGTATTCTTGCGAGTCGTCCGGGCTGCTGCCGTCGTTGGTGTCCAAACTCATTCTGCTAATTTTATTGATCCCTTGATTCTTTAAGGCCGTCGATGCTAAATCGTTTTCGTCGTAGGATGTTTTGGTTAACGTAATTTTGGGACATTCTTTTGACCGGGTACGCTCGATAACCGAATGGGTCCGCTGCAGCTTCTCTTGTTTACCCACATTGGTTTTAGTCCCGGTGGCAAAGTTCAGAAACTCGTTTAGATTCTTGATCATTCTTACTTTCGGTTTGTTGGAATCGGAATTTTTTGAATCATCCAGAGTGTCCAAGGAAGAAAAAAAT
Source organism: Coenonympha glycerion (assembly GCA_963855885.1). NCBI lineage: Eukaryota > Metazoa > Arthropoda > Insecta > Lepidoptera > Nymphalidae > Coenonympha > Coenonympha glycerion. The sequence goes on from OY979629.1 coordinate 6,178,171, forward strand.
TTGTTATTGTGTACGGAAATTTTATCTCTCAACAGCCTTATTTGATTTCCCAAAGGAGTTTCTTTCGTCTCAGCGTGCGAAATGCCGTTAGACAAGTTTCCGGTACTCGACCAAGCCACCGTCGTCTCTGGAACATCCAAAACCTTCCCATGTTCCGGTACACTCTTCATACCTCTCCTAGTGTTCACTTTCGGATCTTTGGTCGCTAATAGCGCAGTTGTTTCTGTATTCACATCAGCAATGTTCTCGCTCGAGATTTTCTTCGTCTGTAAAACCGCGTCGTCTAAACTTTGAAATTCCTTGGCATGTTTTAAAGATGAACTATTTAAAATTTTGCGAGCGGCATTTTCGTCTAGACTATGATTGATTTTCTTTGCGGTGCCAAGCTTGGGCGCTTTTACATTCGCTAAACTGAAACTCGAACTCTGTCTCCTCATTGCACACACTTTGGTGTAGGCGTTTTCGCGCGGCGCCTTCATCAAGGGGCTCAGCGGAGGGGGGTCGATGTCCGTTTCGAGCGTCGCATCGAAGTCTTTCTCCTTCAAGGACAATTCCATCGTCGGGGCTTTTTGCGGCAACGAAGCCCACAGCACTTCGAGCATTCTGAGGGCGTCGTCGAACGCGAATTCACGTTTCATTTCTAAAAGCAACCATCTGTAGCAGAACAGCAAGTCGTCGGCTTGTTGGGATTTCAAATAGTTGTAAAAATCTGGATCATACACTTGTAGAGACTCCGTCAAATGCGTGAATTTGACTGTCATAGCTTCGCCGTCGAGCAGAAAATTGGGGTACAGCCGACTCATGAGAGCACAGAGACAGATGTAGGCATGCGCTTCATCTCCCATCGTCACCAGCAGGGGAGACGCTAGATCTGACATGCCTTGACAGTAACTCACCGTCGGATGGTACAAGGCATACCTAGAAAGAAAGATGAACATGATTAAATGTTTATACATATCAAGGGATTCAAGTCAAAGGCTTTAGAAGTTTTTACTCAAAGGTTTTAGAACTTTTTATTTACTTTACAATTCTTATTCAAAACTTCAAAATGATTATTTCTTAATATAGGCCTAACTTACAGGCACTTATTTAATACTAAATAAATTTACGAGAGTTCCAATGCACTAAACTGAGAAAAAAACCAACAGTTGCGCATTTTGTTTTGAGTATATGTCACAAAGATCGCTTAGATCTAGTAAAAATTAGAGAAATTCAATAAAAAAATCAATATTAATATGAAGGTACTTGCGCCAATTGCTCAGAATTGTTCAGAGCGGCGACTCTACTGTATCGTTCGTTCGTTCGTTTCAGCCGACGGACGTCCACTGCTGGACAAAGGCCTCCTGCAATGATTTCCAGCCCGCACGGTCCTGCGCTAACTGTATCCAGCGCCTTCCCGCGACCCTTTTAATGTCGTCAGTCCATCTGGTCGGAGGCCTGCCAACACTGCGCTTACCCGTACGGGGTCGCCATTCCAGTACTTTGGGTCCCCAACGTCCGTCGGTCCTACGAGCTATGTGTCCCGCCCATTGCCACTTCAGCTTCGCGATACGTTGAGCTATGTCGGTGACTTTGGTTCGTCTACGGATCTCCTCATTTCTGATTTGATCCCGCAGAGAAACTCCGAGCATAGCTCTCTCCATCGCCCGCTGAGTGACTCTGAGCCTTCTTATGAGGCCCATAGTAAACGACCATGTCTCAGATCCGTATGTCATCACTGGCAACACGCACTGTTCGAAAACCTTAGTCTTCAGGCACTGATGAATATTGGACGAGAAGACATCACGAAGCTTCCCGAACGCTGCCCAACCGAGCTGGATTCGGCGGTTCACCTATTTCTCGAAATTGGACCTTCCTAGCTGGACCGTATGTCCTAGGTATATGTACTCGTCTACAATTTCGAGTGCAGAGTTCTCAACTACTACTGTATACTAAGAAGGAATTTAACCGAAAAGGCCCCTTACGTCGTGAGGATATTGAAGAGAGATGCTATGTTCTGGTTGTCGTCACTTCCCGCGTAGAAGTTGTGGTGTCTATCTGTTCGAAGGACATCTTTACGAACCATACTCGTCACATAGGCTAAGTCTGCATTTACCTACAATACAAAAAAATATCTCATGTTACTGTTCAACCTAGCATATTTTGTCTTCCATTTGAATTCTTTCTGGTCATTTGATTCCATTTTTAATAAGTTTGCTTTATAGGAAACCCATAATATAGCTGTTTTATAGAGGTGTCAAAGGAAATGTATGAAATCAGGAATTCTATACAATTCTTAGGAAATCTATAGAAATCCTAAAATCGACAGGAAATTTATGTAATAAATTGTACAATGTCTTTACTATTGATGCAAAAATTCTAACACACATTTCCTAAATAAGCCCAGAAGTGTATTTCTTAGGAATTGTATACAATTCATAGTTTTCACACATTTCCAGTAACAGAGGAATAAAAAATAGTCAGTGCTACCTACATTTCTAATTTCAGCGAAATCAGCTATTTATTACTCAATCACTTTATTTGTGTAACAGTAATAAACATCGAAACTTACGAACTTAAAATAATATGTAAAATTATTATTATTATCACTTAAAAATTGATTATAAAACCACTTTTTCTAATCGGAGCTAGAGAGTAATATTATGATCTGCTGCATTAATGTGGGTTGGCTGCCACTTCTCTTCTACGATGCCCTATTCCTTTACTTACCATCCCCTTTTGTATGCAATCTTTCCACTGAGATCTTAGAGCATAGTATTCATTGGCTTTTCTTTTAATATAGTCCATTCTTTCTTTTCCAGTCATTCCGTCAGGGTACACATTCAATATGTGTTTCCATACCACTTTTCTGTAACAAAGTAAAAAGTGACACTGATTTAGGGAATGGATTTCATGCAAGAGAATTTGTTTAACAAATCTATATATAATGAAAAACAAGCAAAATATAATTAAAAAAAGACAGACTTATTACCACATAGCTCCTAGTTAAAACATAATTAGTTTTTTATTACACTATACATTATACAAGTTAGTACTTGACTGCGATCTCACCTGATGGTAAGTGATAATGCAGCCGAAGATGTTAACGTACTAACTTAGAAGGGGTAAGTAAAGACACCCCAACGGTTTCTACTCAGCATCGCACCGGAACACTAAATCACTTGGCGGTAAGTCTTTGCTGGTAGGGTGATAACTAGCCACAGCCAAAGCCCCCCACCAGAACATTGTGAGAAACATTTTGGTAACAAGGTAATTTACTAAACAAAAACAATGGCTTTCCATGAAAATAAAAAACCCACTTGATTCAATATTTACCGTAAACTAGGTTCAATCCCACCACAGTATATAACTTCTCGAAGCTTTGTTGTGTTATTGATCTGTCCAACTGCATCTAAGAAAGCTCTAAATTCAATGTCGTTTAATGGTGGCCGCGGAGGAGTATTAGGGTCATCATAGAGATTGAGTGCTCTTGAGAACATACTAAATGTTTTTTCAACCTGAAACATACAAAAATTTAATGCATTACATAAAATTAAATAATTCAATGATTGGTGACAGGAATGCCAAATAAAGTTGTATATACGTCAATCGTACGACGCCAGCGACGCCATATTGAAAATCGATCATCTGAATAATGAAAAAAATTATATTTTTTTCAAAAGTATGTATTCTAACTACATAATTTTATATTCCCGTGAACAACAGATTTTCCTTAATCTTTTAAGATAAGGTAGCCAATTTGAAACATCTCCTTTCCACTATTATAAAGTTAATAGGCTTCACCATCAATGGACTTTGTGGACCCAAGGTGCGGGAACACCCTACATGGACAGTTGTCAAAGTCGTAGGGAGATGCTGGTGCCAGGTGGTGCAAAATTGTGGTGCTAGGCAGTTATTTCAGGAGGCCTATGTCCTGAAACAACGACAAACGACGATGAGGCTTTACCTGGTTCATGATTAGCCCCTGAAAACCAGTCTGTGTTTCCTGCTTCTCCACTTGTGCAGCTTGATGCACTGTGGGCTGTTCCTTGTTGTTGTGGTTGACAGGCGCCGCAGGTATGGTGGGAGGCTCCCAGTCCTCTGAGGCCTCCGCAAATGGTTTCATATCCACCTTCAGCAGCACACATGGTTCTGATCTCTGAGTTAGTGCTGTATTATGAGCCCTGAAGAAATAATTTTTGCTAAGTAAGACAAAAGTATATTAAATCCAAATCTCATGTCAATAGCTGTAATAATTAAGTGTGAAATAAAAAGTTGTAACAGAAAGACAACAAAGTGATCCTATAAGGGTTTTATTTTTTTCCTTTTGAAATACAGAACCCTAAAAATTATTCAAGTGTGAAGCTGCACCACCAAATTCATAATAGCTTATAAGCTAAACCAGAAGTAATATGGTTCTTATATTTATAGTGGCAGACAGACAGATAAGTAAGTGATCATTATAAGGGCATATTATATGAATATATTTGGCAACTAAAACAAGTTGCAACCATTCATTAATTTGTATTCTAAATTGAATATTAATTTCTACTAAGTATTATGTTTTGTTATTGTGAGTGACTCTTTATAACTGCACAGCAATACAAATTTTTCTTGAGGTATGGCATCAAACAACATTAAGCAAAATTAGCCAGCTGAGTATGACTTACTTCAAAAATGCAGCATCTAAATCCCAATCAGAGAGCAATGGCAAATAAATTTCTTGTCCATAATCGTCAACAGTCCTATATGACAGAGTGAAGTCAGACTTAATATCAAATGCTTTTACTAAAATGCTTTGTAACACTTCGAGAGAAGTTATCTGGGGGTCTACTGAAAACTTTCTCAATTCCGGTTGGAGTTTTCCTTCGCATTTCTGGAAATGTAACGAATTCGCTATAAAATAATTTTACAACTTGGTAAGCCGTTTAAAGTAAGCGTAAATAGTAACAAACAGAAAAAACTAACAAAGTGTTTAAATTCGTGCAACTATCCTTTTTTACTTAAATTAATAATTCAAACCTTAACTTTCACTCGCACTGCTTCTTTGCTGTAACCAAACATGTTTTTACATTCCCTGTAAAGAAGCTGCAGACTATTTAAATAGTTAGTGCTAGGCGGATGTGCATTTTTGTTGGAAAATATTTTATATACATTAGTCAAGAATATTTTTCTCCATCACGAACATAACACGAAAATTCTATTGAAAATTCATCAACGTTCAACAACCATTTGTCAAATCACAAATGTCAAATGTCAATTGTTAATTTGTGGTCTGTGTTCAACAACCATAGAGATGACAGATGGTGACATAGTGTTAGTTGTCTATGATTGTGACCAGAGACAACAAAATGTGGTAGTGATTGTTTGTGGTCTTATGGTCGTGTGCAGTAGTGACATAGAGATAATACATACATATAACAAGAGAGCGATCCAAACATTTTTGTTAAGCTAAAATGAGACTTATTGTTTTCAACTTGCAGTAGCTATTCTCTTACAAGCGGTAGCTAGCTTAAAGTGGTCCTGGGCGAGAACGATCCCTCTGGTACTGTGTCCCTGTCTAACATCTTGCCATCTCAACTAAATATTGGATTTGGTAGAAATGGTAGAAAAAAATATAGTTTGCTTGTTTATGATTTACTAAAACGAACATTAACAAACTTTGAAACTTTTTTTATTATTTCTCTAGTTAATATAATTGTAAATGTATGTAAATAATAATTATTGCGTTTTACCCACATAAAAATAATTCATTACAACTGAGTAAAGTAGTTCTTAAATAGTAAAAAAAAATTGTCAAGTGCGAGTCGGCCTCGCGCACTGAGAGTTCCATACTATCAAGTCAAGACCAATTTTCAATAGTATTACAGTATACTAACCACCCCTGCCCATCAAATTCAAAAACAAAAACAAAACTGTATTTACCTAATCACTACTAGATACGTGAGTAGAAAAATCTTTGATCCACATAATTCGTGGTTACCCTACAGAATATGATTGCTGTTTTTGAAAAAAACCACCATCTTGCATTTGGTATTACCAGTCCTAAACATTTAAGAACTACTTTACTCAGTTGTAATGAATTATTTTTATGTGGGTACAACGCAATAATTATTATTTACATAAATTAATAATTATATTAACTGGAGATATAATAACAGAAGTTTCAAAGTTTGTGTATGTTCGTTTTGGTAAATCATAGAAAAGCAAACTATGTTTTTTTTTCTACCATTTCTACCAAAGGCAATATTAAGTTGAGATGGCAAGATGTTAGACAAGGACACAGTACCAGAAGGATAGTTCTCGCCCAGGACCGCTTTTTGCTAGCTACCGCTTGTAAGGGAATACGTACTCTAAGTTAAAAGTGATAAGTCTTATTTTAGCCTAACAAAAATGTTTGGATCGCACTCTTTTTATATATATATATATATATATTATCTCTATGGTGGTAGGTATCTTATTTCTTTAGTAGTCTATGCATAGATTAGTACCTAACGTTACAACTAATAACTATCATAGAGTACATTGACTATATACAAGAGTCTATGGTCCAAATTTGCAAAATAATCGAAGGCTCAATTTCTATTTTCTATCTAATTTTATCAATTATCAACAATTTTAGCGGTAATATAATATAATTAAATATTGTGTAAATAATTAATAATGAGTGCAAATCATGTGCCCCACGTTGACCGCGAGTTGGATTTGTCAAACACAGGTCGCGGAGTGTGGCTTGTAAAAGTTCCTAAGTATATAGCAAATAAATGGGATAAAGCCCCAGGTGAAATCGAAGTAGGTAAATTGAAAATTTCCCGTGTTCCCGGACAAAGGGCTCAGGTTCAGCTGTCGTTGTCCGAAGCTGTGTTGTGCCTGAAAGAGCCTGGCGAGCAGTCTATTCCTAAAGAACATCGTCTTAATGTTTCAAACGTGACACGGCAATCTTTGGGAGTTTTCTCCCATGCAGTCCGTAAGTACTTCTTATAAAATATAATATAAGTACCTGTATTACGAAAGACGACAACAACTTTTTACCAAATAATCTACTGATTTAGTTCTAGGCTCTTAACTGTGCCCAAATAAAATAATCATTTATGATTTTTTTTACTACTCATGGCAAGTGTCAAATGGAATTACAAGGAAATTTTTTCTATTTTAGCTTCAAACACAGATTCAGTGGTGCCAGAGTCTGAAAAGCTGTACATGGAAGGCAGGATAGTACAGAAGTTGGAGTGCCGGCCGTACGCGGACCCTACCTACTACAAGCTTAAGTCAGAGTCCATCAGGAAGGCTTCCATGCCACAGCGACAGGTGCAGCAGTTGGAGAGGATAGTGCAAACCTTTAAGCCTGTTTCAGATCATAAACACAATGTGAGTGATTATTTGACATTTATTATTCATATAGCTGTAATTGTAGTTCAGTTTGATTCATGTACCTAACCTATCAAGTGCAGAACACAGCGCAGTATACCATTAGCACCAATGTGTTGTATACATACAACACGCACATGGGGTTTAGTGGGTATTCAGGATGCTTCACGTCCTGCAAGTCACACATACCCGCAGCATCTTGGGTTCCCTGGAGGGGAAGTCACTCATCCTCGCTTCGTCTCTGGAGGCCTGGGGGCAGTGTGGGTTGGGATGCGTAAATGCATTCCCCAGTGGCTTATAAAAAAATCCTACCTATCCAGTGCCCCTGCTTATGGAAATTTCAGGAAACCCTTTCTTACTGTCTACATCATGAGGGGGTGCCTTTATGCTAAATTTCAGTTTTCTAGGTCCAAGGATTTGGGCTAGGTGAATACCCAGTGAATGAATGAGTCGGACTCATTTCCTCAGGCTGAGGATTTTTTATTACTACATTCAGATTGCAATTATGTTCAGTTGCGTTTCAGTACTGTCCAATAGTAATTTTCTTTGTGGCAAAGACTTTGTTTATTGTAATATTCAATTTCAATTTAGGGTATTCATTATCTGTTTACAGATTGAGTATCAAGAAAAGAAGAAAGCTGAGGGTAAGAAGGCTCGTGATGACAAAGAGGCGGTACTCAATGTGCTCTTTGCTGCGTTTGAAAAACATCAATATTATAACATTAAAGATCTGCAAAAGGTAAGAAGTTGGGAACTTAAATATTATATCAACTATACAATATCACCATCACCGCCATTGTAATTTAATCATAAATCAAAAGATTTACTTTTGTATGTGCGGCATATTACTTGTTACTTGTGTAAACACACACAGACAGTTACTTGTGTAAGACAATATCTAGATCAAAAACAATATCATTGATTTATGTTACAAAAAGAAAACCCCCTCAAACATGAGGGCTGAGCTTGTCCAAGGTTTCAGTGGGTAAAAATCCCACATTACCAAATCTACTTAAAGATTAGATATCTAATTGAAGAATTTCCCCAGGAAAAAAAAGGTTTGAAAAAAATTCAGCAAAACTTCCCCCCAAAAAAAAAGTTACAAAAAGAACTCGGCAAAACTTCCCCCCGAAAAAAAAAGTTTCCAAAAGATCTCAGCAAAACTTCCCCTGAAAAAAAAGGTTTCAAAAAGAACTTGGAAAAATTTTTTTTGTTTTAGATCACTAGACAGCCTATTGTATATTTGAAGGAGATATTAAAAGAGGTATGTAACTACAACTTGAAGAACCCCCACAAAAACATGTGGGAACTGAAGCCAGAATACAGACATTACAAACAAGAAGTGCCTGTGGAGAAGAAAGAGGACAAGAACAGTTCTGATAGTGATTAAATTATTGTCTAGACTGATTTGACTTGATTTCTACCTAATGTATCAGTACAAATGGTAAGTTGTGGTGATTTGTATAAATAGAAAGATAATAATGCATTTAAAGAAATATACAATTAAATTGATTGGTAACAATGTTAAAATGGTTTAATTTTTAACCAAAATAGGAAGCATTGATTTTCAGTTTTCAGGGTTCTGTACAAAAATGGTTAAAATGAAACCCTTACTTTGGTCACACTCAATTATTTCAGTAACTATTAAAGCTATCTAACTGAAATCAGGACTAGTTATAGGAAATTGTGGCCCAACGTCTGTGTAAGCATAAAAAATTTAAAATAGTTTTTATTTCTATTTTAAAACCCCTTTTCCGTTGCGGTTCGGTTTGTTTAATGAACAAAAGTGACACTTCTTTTGTAGTATAATACCCTCGGCGCGCGAGTTGGACTCGCACTTTGCCGCTTTAACATGATGCAGCAATTAGCAGATCATTTTATTTTATGAAAACTAGGGCTGCGGCTACAGTCCTGTGAACTAAGGAACCGGAAAATTTTATGCGATCTTTCAAGTACCTTTCAAGTAAGTTAAATGAAATTTTAACCATTATCAAAAATTAATTTATTTTGTTCTTCTACAAATACAGAACCCATAATAACCTGGATTATCATAAAAGGTACTTTATGTCTCAAAAGAGTTGAGTAAGTAAGCTTGTTGTATGTTCATAATGTTACTTTATTATCTTAAATATGGGAAAATTGACAATTTCTTCAAGATAAGGGTAGAATTTAAAGTTTAGTAACAAACATGCAGGTATACATCAAGAAAAATGCTATATAAATTGTTAGCCGTAACTTTAATGTTACTACTAAACTAACCTATAATAATTTTAACAACAACATATTTTATAGAAAGTAATTGTAGAGCACAGGTTGTCGTTTGGTCGACTGTTTGAGCAAAACAAAAAGTTGTTCCCAAACGATTACCACAAAGATTCTCGCTAAACAGTCGTTTAAAAAATAGTTTTTTATCCAAATATTATTATTGAATAGGTAATCGGAACAACCGATTATAAAGTAAATTCTAGTAAATTTACTGAGCAACTAACCAATGTGCTCTGAATAGCCTTATTTTTGTTAATAATAATAAATAATAATTGGTTTGTAGTAAATGCGGTATTATAAAGAAGTAAAGATAAAAGTGTACATTAGTGTCTGATTATCCAACTTCCAAAAAATGTAGATATGGAAAAATTGGATAATACACTAATAAATAACTATTCAGTCGTGAGATTCAAAGTCGATATTCAATTTGTCCATTGCTTGAGCGAAGATTTTAATTGATGACGTCGTATTTAGATTTTTCGATGTATCTGGCGAGTGAGCAAGACAACATTGCACCCAATAGCGGCAGCAGCGCAGTTCCAACGGCGATTCCAAATAGTATATTCAAATTGTCCGTCAAGTACTCCGTTAATACTTCATAACATCCCTGAAAATAATAAAAAAAAACATGAAATATAAAAAGACAACTGCCTTTAAGTTATTGTAGTCTCTAGAGATGTTAGTAAATATACACCACATCATATCGTTCTATCGTTCTATCTCCTCACAAGTCAATTATGTAGTGCGTTCCAAACTAACAGCATCTTTATTTCCTTGTCTGGTCAACATCAAATTGTTCCTTTCAGGTAGAGCACTTGATTGTTTCTATTTAATTTTGGGACTTAGCATATCATCATGATTTAATTAATGCTTATAGTGAAATCTGTGGCTTATAGTATATAATTACCCAATAATATATTAGGTACTTTCTCTGAATAGGCTTTCACAACTATTTTTCCTTCCTTTCGATTAGTGCTTTTATACTTAAATATTTTTTTTTGTTTTTATATTTCACGAGGACCTAATTATTTACTTAAACCTTATTTACTTACCCTCTGGTACACATCACTGTAGTTAGCCGTCACGCAGCGGGTTTTATCCACGCAGCATGCGATCGGAATTACTCGTTGCGGAGATAGTCGCATCCAGTCCGTATAGTTAGACACGCCACAGCATTGCAACTGTAATCAGAATTTTAAATAATACTAAAGGATAAAAGATCATTTTTTTTATTGCGGAGTGCGGACCATGATACTTTTTAGAGTCACTTTAGAGGATAAACAGAGCTAGGACTCGGAATATCAGAAATACCAAACTTGCCTTGAAAAAATATGATACCTAAAGTCTACACAAACCTCATTGGAAGCAAGTTTGATTGTTCGATTGGCAGAGATAGCATAGGTTTTATAGTAAAAACGAGTTGCGTCGGTGCAGTTATTTCTGATTTTTAGCCGCTTTAAAAGTTACGTTAAGTATTTCTTTAAATATTCGTAAATAAAAATAATACCGTCGATTGAGCGAAGTCGAAGTTGGCCTTTTGAGGATCGTAAGAGATGATTGTCTTCGTCAGTCCGTCGTGCAGTCCTCTTGCGAAGGTGTCTCGGTAGCAAACCGCTGATGCGCCGACTCCCGCATCCATCATAAAAATGCATACCAGAAAACCACCGTACTGCAAAATTTATAATAATGATAGTTTAAAAGTAGGGCGTCCGATAAAAATGGATAAATAATTAATAAACAGCTACTAGGTACTTACCTACTTAGTCTTAATTATCTGAAATCTATTTGGGAAGCCTGAGAACCGTTTTGTAAGATGGAAGGTATGATTCTTACTGATATGAAGCTTAATTTTTAGTATTGGTACAATTTAAAGGTTACTCACGATATACAGCAGGACAGGCTGTCCTTTAATGATGCATGAGAATGCGATGGAGCTGACGAGAACGATCAGGCTGGCGATGCCAATGATCACGAGCGGGGCCGTCCCAGAGAACTCTGGGGACAACTCCATATACTTATAAAGGTCGAACTCCGCCCACAGACCCACAACGAGGATGAGAAGGCCCGTCAGCTGTGAAAGTGTTGCATTCGCGTCATTCAAACCGAACCCGCACAATGGACACAAAGAGCTTCACGGTAAAGAAAAGAAAACCGTTTTGGACTTCACGTTCTGTGAAAGTATCAATTAAATAGACAAATTTAATTTAAAAATACTCCAGCTATTGTTGGTTGTTGAAAAATTGGCATAAGCACCTATTTCTGTTCTTTCGACGCTTCTTGGTTTGTTTATAAATTTTTCATCACGATACGATACTCGATAGTGAGCGACAAAAAACTGAAGATGGACTTTTACTTTTTAAAAAGCTTTAGGAGATCAGTTTTCGCCTTTGTGCTCTGATGAAATAAAAATAAAACTGCGTGCGATTTAAATCGAGTGTTGAATTAAAACTCACCCAGAACACAATGTTGAAAACGAAAAGTAGAGTCTTTAGGCAGGCTATGACTGCCACACTCTTGAATTGGTTGCCCATTGTTCTTCAGCTTTGTTTTACATTTTCGTGCGATTGTTAATTAAGCGACATGCTTGTCTCTGTGGGCCGATCGCCGGAATGAATGAGCTTATCAGATGATAACAGTGCGCGCGCTGGAGAAGTCTGCAACGCGCATGCGTTGATAAATTTATTGGCGTCTCCCTTTTGTTTGTAAATAATATCGAGAAAGTTATTATTAATTATTAATTTTTAGAGACCTATGAGCAAATGTAGAACGTCTATTCTTAGCTCTTTGTTATTTTGCAGAAAATTCAAAATTTTAATAACGATTTGTCATTGAGCTTTTTCAAATTCAAATTACCTATACCTACTTTATAATTATTATGATCAAAGATTTATAAACATCGTCGCTGGATTATGATTGTTTTCATGTCCCCATTCTCACCATTTCATTATGTAAATATGTAAAACACCATACCTACGCTCAGAGCAACTAAAGATCTCAGATTTATTCATGTCACCTTATTAATATTCGTTATGAAATGAAATACAAATAAATTTAGTTAAGTAAGTAGGTTGATAGTTGATACAATGAAGATAATCTATTCTAGAATTTAAGTGCAAAGAATAATTGAATTAAAATAACCAGTTTATGGCAAGGTGACTAAGTTCAGACCCACAACTTGCAGCGACCGGGATATTAATAGCTTCACTTTTGCTTTTATTTGAATAGATAGTACCTAGGTACGCAGCTCTACCCACAGCGGGATTAATACCAACTCTTAGAACTTTTATTAGTTCCTTTCTTTCCCTGTTACAACTTTCCGAGCTTGATCGCTCAGGCAAAAGGCATGCCCGTATATTATGTGCGACCTTTCAGTATTTTATAGTTTTGTTAGTCGTTCAGAAGTGACTGCGCTGCGCGTGCGCACGCTTGCCTGCTCGACCGCTCGGCGCTACCGGCATTGGATTTTCATAAAATTTAACGATTTTTTATAAGTGAATCTTAAGACCGACAGTGATTGATAAAAAAGAAACCCCGGCTAACATTTATTAGGACATAATGGTTTCTTCCTTGAATTTATTAATCGTCGGAATTGTATGGCAAACTACGTTTGTGTCCATGATTGCTGAAATTGAGACAGATGATGGTAAGGTTTTAATTAATTTTAAACGTATTATAGACTTATTCTATTGTTTAGAATTTTCGCATTTTGACGACCTCCGTGGTTGAGTGGTAAGCGTGCCGGTTTTCAAGGCGCCGCCATCTCTGAGGCTCAGACTACATTAAATGTGCTCTGAGGTCCGTTCGATCCCCGGTCGGGGCAATGTAGAAAAATAAGTTTTCCACATTGTCTCGGGTCTGGGTGTTGTGGTACCTTCGTTGTTTCTTACTAAGGGATCGGAGCAATGTATTTATTTATTTATTTAAATATCTTTATTGCTTAAAATTAGTACTTACATAAAATTACAACGAAAGGAAAACAGAGAAACACAAAGGGCGACCCTATCACTAAAGTGATCTCTACCAGGTAACCCATAATTACGGACCTTTGATCTGAAAAACGACGGGGAATCGCAATAAAAATAAAAATTAAATACATAGACTTACAAACTAATACATACACACTATAATAATAACAAATATGTAGAATATATGTATGTCATGTTGTCCACTATTTATTATTTAAGTATTTTTATTTAACATCTAGGGCAGACTGTATATATAATAATACGCTCGCGTTTTCACACAATACTCTAACACTCGCACTTCTAGATCCTAAAGTACCTATTTTCAGATTTATGGCGTCAGATATCGCTTTAAATGTGGGTTAATTTACGCAGTATTAAGGCTTTTTGCTAGTGGTTTTGTAGGTATTTTCTGTTAATGCTGAAAAATTCTTAGGAAACTTCAATTTCGACGTTTTCAAAATACCTTGGGTCTTGGACCGTGGTAACCGTATGTATTTGGGAGTTGGGTTAAGCAGTAAGTAGCTGTGGCCTATGTTGCTCCATGTGTCTTCAAATAAAAAAACTCCATTTTTAAAATCTTGAAGTTTAAAGATTATTCCACTAAAATACACTAAAATAGGCATCTTTATCACAAAAGAATTAGTAGGCATACCTTACCTTGTTATAACTTTGTTCAAAGCTAACAAAGTGACCCCTAAACCTTTGTGTTATATTGTTGTACTTAGGTACTTTTCGAGAAAACTGGGTCGAAAATATCACGTATTCTGCTTGCAGCTTTATATACAACTAAGTATCTATACTCGTTTTGTATGATTCTGTTCGTTGTAAATAGGTACGTACCGCTGACATAGGTTTTAAAGGTTTGCTGATTTAGGTACATTGCAGTTACGTTTAACTAAGACTTCATTATCATCATCATCGCTGTCAAAAAGTTATTACATTTTATGAATAACCAATACGATCACTGCTCAAGCTAGAAACAAATCTTGCGGTGTAAAAGCATGGCCTGGTTGTATCATAGAAGTTTTTATTTATGCCACAATAATAGACATCTAACCTGGACAGGGCGGACGGCGCGGAAAAGTGTTGCCAGTTTATCGGTGCCAAAAATGTTTGTTTTACCACCAACAGGCGACGCTGTAGTTCGCTCAGTAGCCTATAGAATTTTGACAGACTACTACTACTGTTTGCTTGTACGTAAAAGGTTTATGTAAATCGTTCGGATGTCAATATCCTGAGGTTTCCTATCGGTGGCCAGTGGCCACAATCCAAGCTGTACCTACGTATAAAGTAGGTATATTTACATGTCTACCAAGATATTTGTAGAGTTAGTTCAGGTCCGGTAGTCTACCTAAGTAGGTAGTCAGAGGGGTGAGATTGGCTCTTCATAAGATTTGATAACTTTTTGACATCGATGATATAAAATAAAATGTTTCGTAATTATGGAGTAACAGGGAATATAAGTTTAGAGATTGATTGAAAAAGCTTGTGAACACTTCTACTCTCTTCGGCTCCGGTATAAAATTACATAATATAATTAACTATAATATCAGCAACGGAACTCATAATTATTTGTCCCACGGTAGTGATTACATAAAAGTGTAGCAACAATGGTGGTTTACTGCAAATTAGACATTTTTCACACTCTTCACAGCGAACTTTTAACGGTTTTGTTGCAAATTGCAATCTTTGATGCACCGTATACCTACCTAGTACCTACTCACCTATCGCTTCGCCCGTTCCGGTTTTTATCTACGACAATGACATAATCATGAATTTCTTCCACTGATTTTATCCGTACCTACTACCTTTGTATTCCGTTCAGTTTTTCCCATCTTAATAAGAAAATCCCTACTGACACTTTTTTCGAACTCGGTGAAAATACCATAGTACCCAAAAAAAGCCTATTTTGTAATTTATTTTTAGTTTAATGTTAAGAGTCCACTAACCCATGATGTCTCCATTTATTCAAAATACCAAAACATTTGTAATTCGTGCATATTTCGATCATGTTGTGGTGTTATTCGGATTTATATAATAATAATTTATGCTCCTGGTCATATTGTACGTAAATACTTACTTCTTTAAAACGAAATAATAATCAATTTTGATCAAAATTTTTATAACTTTGGTCGAGTTCCGTAATACCAAAAATTATGAATGATAACTTGTTTCTTTAACTGGACAGTATAAACTGTGCTCCTGAAAGAATGCGACGTGAGATAGTGTTGTTTTTATTACAAAACAAATAAGCAGAAAACATGTCCTCCTTGAATAAATAAAAATAAGCAAAAGTAAATTCGTTTACAATTTCGTTTAACAAAAGTATTTCGGAACCAGATATGGTCAGGAGCATAGATTATTACTATATGAACCCGAATAAGCACGAATTACAAATGATTTTGGTACTTATTACGAATGTATGAGAAACATCGTGGGTTAGTGGACTCTTAAGTTAGGAATTTTGGATCTTAAATAAGATGTAGGTAGGTACCTACTTATCTAAGTTTGTAAGGTATATACTGCAATAAGTATACTAAAGAGTTATGACCCTATCTTTCTAATCGTTGCATCGGGAACGCAAGCCTTATCTTGCATCTCATCATCAAAGTACAGTTTTGACCGAATTAACTTCTGTCTCTGAACTGCACTGTATAAAACAAAGCAAATTATTTTGAAACCATTCATGTTATCGCTTTATATCTTTGTTATTGTGTTATTGTCAATGTGACATGGTATCATATTGAGGCAGCCCATATAGCAGGCCCCCGTTGTTTATCCGTCATTCATCCTAATAATGGCGTTCAGGCAAGTAGGTACTATACCTACCTGGGTAGCGGTTGGTATTACTCCTACCAAGTTAGTACGATAACATCTTCGGCTGCAACGTCTCTTCCCGCATCAACCCCTGGATTGTGTAAGAAAAACGTTTTTTCAAAGATTCAAAGATTCAAATCGTTTATTTTATATAGGCCACTTTTTAGCACTTACGAAATATCAGTAAAAATAATAAAGTATTAATAGTGATAACTATTTATCGACTTAAAAATTACGTTTACGAGGGTTCCATTTTCATCGTTATCGTATGCGTTCAAAAATTCAGCCCGCTGATTGTTTCCCTGCTTTACGTCAGCCAATCGGGGGGCAGAATTTGCGAACGATTTCGATAACGACGAATACGTTTTTCTTTCGCAATCAGACACCCATCGGATTGCCGCTAAGTACCTACTAACTTGTTGCGTATATATAAGAAAAAAAGGTATTTAGGTACCCCAAGACTCAATCTAAAACTCAGGTTGATAAGTACCAATGAATTACGATGCAAATCGAATTGTCCCTTCGCTTTAAATTGCTCTAACGAGCGCCTGTCCGCCGACCGGTCGAGCTACCGTGCCGCCATCGCCAGGCTATCAGATGCAGTTCCCGTTCACCATGATAGATCACCCGAGAGCAAAAACCTGTCCATCGTTTGAATAGTATTAACCTAGACCTACATTAGGTCAATGCCAAGATAATGATGGCTTTACTGCTTGGAATAAGGTGACGCCCGTTTGTGCTGTTACCTACGATGCTTAGGTACTTACGTGTTAGTAGATTAGATCCTGATGATGATAGTTTGAGTATGTATTCCTACTGTGGCAATATCTTACAGTACAACGATTTACGATATACCTAGACTTCTTAGTCCACTTTATATCTATCCACTTCTGCAGTTTTTTTAACATATAAGAATGTGTTAAAAATCTGTGTGTGTGAAGTGGATAGATATAAAGGGTAGTGAGACTACAGGAGGTAGGTACTTACACTAGCGGCACGCTATGATGGCCGGTTTGACGTTTGTCCGCTCATGAAGTTCCGTATTAATTGATAACGACTTTGAAGGAAATAATTGTATTACTTTATTGACGATAGTGATGTGCAGAGATTCATAAATTTTATCGAATGTAGTTTTAGGTTTAGGACTCAAAATTTATTTATTAAATTGATTTCTAAAATGTATACAAGTGTAGAAAAATCAGTTTGCACCATTTAAGAGGTGAATGTACTTGTGAATATGAACAATTTTCACTATGTGGACAAACCTCTGAAATCGCAAAAAAATATCAGCTGTTTCATACAAAAGGTAAAATTTTTATTTTTATATGATATATACCACAACTCGGCATTTGGTTTTCTAAATTGAAAATTTTTAAAAATGGAATCTAATACGATCGTCACATAGGATCGCTGGCTAGCACAACTACTACCTCCGGCAAACTCGCGTCAATGCTCAATGCAAAACAAAGCAGTTTCGAATTGACGTTGCTTCGAAAAGTATAAACTGTCAGTGCAATGCGATTGTGATATAGTTTTGACCTGGCTTTGGATTTCAAATATTGATACTGCATTACTGTTGACCCTTGCTCGTTAATTTGGACTCTGTTCAAGCCCTTTGTTGTGGATTTCGTCGATATGACCGAACGTACGCAGAGAACTGTTCTAAATAGTCAGACACGTGAGTTCGTAATACGCCTTCGTAACTATTTCGATCGTGAAGCTCAAAATGGAGGGCCAATTTTACCTATAACGTCAGTGGTTGAACGCGTAGCTGATGCGCTTAATATTGGACAACGAACTGTTAGACGGATAACTAAAGAAAAATATGGCGAGACTGGCACAGAAGAAAATAAACTTCACACACCAAAAAAGAGAAAACGAGCAAAACCAGTCGTAGGCATCGATAGCTTTGATGCCGATGCTATCCGAAGACATGTTTACGGCTACTATTTACAGAAGGAGTATCCAACAAGAAAAAAGTTGGTGCATTCACTGAAGGAAGCTGGATTATTCTTCGGTGGGGAAAGTTCTTTAACGAAGATTTTGAAGACCATTGGATTTCGATACAAAAAATGTAACAAACGCAAAATATTGATGGAAAGATTTGATATAGCGATGGCAAGGTATACTTTTTTACGGCAAGTGAAAGAAATCAAAAATTGGCAAAATGTTGTGTTCTTGGATGAAACATGGCTTAATGCTAACCATACTGTAGGCCGTTCTTGGAACGATGACACAGCAGCATCTACTTCCAAAGTTCCTGTAGGAAAAGGATCGCGACTTATAATTTGTCACGCCGGAACCATCAACGGGTTTGTCGAAGGTTCTCTCATGGCTTTTGCGTCAAAAACCACTGGAGACTATCATGAAGACATGAATGGAGAAAAGTTTACTGAATGGTTTACCTCAATGTTGTGTAGCCTCCCTGAACTATCTATTATAATTATGGACAACGCCCCATACCACTCGATGCAAATTGACAAGCCACCTGCCCAATCCCAAAAGAAAGCTGATATCGTCGCATGGCTTCGTAAAAATGGCGTAGATGCAAACATGAATATGTTAAAAGCGGAATTAGTACGTCTTTTAAAAGAAAACAAACCAACCAAGATCCGATACGTCATTGACGAAATAGCATTAGAACATGGGCACAGAGTTATACGGTTACCGCCTTACCATTGTGAGTATAATGCGATTGAGTTGGTGTGGGCTCAAATTAAGGGATATGCTGCAAGACACAATACAGAACCCCCATTTACCACAAAAAAAATGCTAAAATTATTAGAAGAAGCTTGTGAACATGTGACTAAAGGAGACTGGGAAAAGGTTGTGAATAGAACTGTTAAATTAATAAGGGAAGATTATGAAAGAGATGTGAAAATAGATAATATTATAGAAAACGAACATATAATTTTTAATGTAGGTGATGATAGCAGTGACGACAGTGAAAATAGTAGTATGGACGAATCTGATTAATTATGGCCTTTTGTGGCACCTTTTTTGGTATCTTTTGTATTCATATGTTTCTTGTGTGCATATAAAGTATGTATATTCATTTTCATTCAAATATTCAGTTCGTTCAAATAAATTAAATAAACATTTACATTTTTGTTTTATTAAACCTATTTAATCAGGTACAAAAACAAAACTTAATTGTTTTTTGTTCGAGAATAAATTGACATTCCACATCACTATTGTAATGTGTCAAACCGGCCATCATAGCGTGCCGCTAGTGTAGGCAGTAGGCGTCGTAGGCTATGGGCAAAGTCATACTCCCATGTGATTACCCGAGACGTCATTTGTGAGGAACATAATTGAACAGGTTTGAATAGGCTATTTGACAACAGTGAAAATATACCTGAAATTGTGGTAAATCTCACAAATAACAACGTAAATAAGCATATTTCACTTTATTTTAATCAAATATATGTATATTTTTCAGCAAAATAAGAGTTTAATAATGTTATAATTTTTGATATTTTACCTGTGACAGGAACGCCCTGTGATTGGTTGCAACTCTGGTGACGTCACACTCGAAAATTTGCGGGAAAACAACAGCTTTTTGTACTGATTTTTCTGAGTGTTTTGTTTGGCGGGCGTTTTATTTTATCTTTTAGCTATTTAAACAGTATTTTTCTGGTTAACTTTATAACTAAACATACTAAGGAAATAAATAATGAAGTATTTCAAATCGCAGAATGGAATCAAATTTTGTGCGAGCTGATAATAGCAACCTACCTAAGGTAGATGCTTTTATGGTTGCACTTTACTTTAAGAATAATGCTGATTATTATGGCGCGGAACTGAAAAACATAAAAACAGCAATGTAAGTACTTACCGCGTCGAACATATTAGTCCTTCCTTTATTTATTATAATCATTAATCATTATCTAATTTTAGTTTATGTTGACAAATACTCAGGAAGTTCATGGGAGTTCTGTTTATCATGGTACACAAACACTTTTTGAGGGCAATAGGCTATTTGACAACAATGAAAATATACCTGAAATTGTGGTAAATCTCACTAATAACAACGTAAATAAGCATATTTCACTTTATTTTAACCAAATATATGTATATTTTTCAGCAAAATAAGAGTTTAATAATGTTATAATTTTTGATATTTTACCTGTGACAGGAACGCCCTGTGATTGGTTGCAACTCTGGTGACGTCACACTCGAAAATTTGCGGGAAAACAACAGCTTTTTGTACTGATTTTTCTGAGTGTTTTGTTTGGCGGGCGTTTTATTTTATCTTTTAGCTATTTAAACAGTAATTTTCTGGTTAACTTTATAACGAAACATACTAAGGAAATAAATAATTAAGTATTTCAAATCGCAGAATGGAATCAAATTTTGTGCGAGCTGATAATAGCAACCTACCTAAGGTAGATGCTTTTATGGTTGCACTTTACTTTAAGAATAATGCTGATTATTATGGCGCGGAACTGAAAAACATAAAATAAGCAATGTAAGTACCTACCGCGTCGAACATATTAGTCCTTCTTTTATTTATTATAATCATTAATCATTATTTCATTAGGGTTCCATACCAATTTGGTAAAAATGGAACCCTTATGGTGAGACTTTCTCCGTCCGTCCGTCCGTCCGTCCGTCCGTCTGTAATAGTTTTAGGTAATAGTGACCCAACGCCATTGCAATCATAAAACATTAAAAATTGTTTTTATTTTCATTTAAAAAGGGGGGAAAACCGGGGCTTAAAATTTTCAAAATGAGATAACAATATTGAGTGGGGTATCATATGAAAGGGCGTTACTTGTGTATTCTAAAACCGATTTTTATTTATTTTTAAGCCCGATAGTTTTTGATTTATTGAGCAAACTGTCGAAAAAAATATCGTTCCCCCCCCCCCCCCTTATCTCCGAAGTTTATAGATCGAAAAATCTGAAAAAATTATGATCAATAGGCATTAATGTATATTTTACAGGAAAAATAAAATCACCTGCCTAACTTTTATACTTTTTCTGATAATAACAATAAACAAAGTTACGTTCGCGGTTTGCCAACAAAAGTACCTACATGTGAATTATACTTGTAAATTCATGAACAAAAGTGATTCTTTCAATGTTTTACTTCTTTTATGGTATGGAACCCTCGGTGCGCGAGTCCGACTCGCACTTGGCCGGTTTGTTTTAGTTTATGTTGACAAATACTCAGGAAGTTCATGGGAGTTCGGTTTATCATGGTACAGACACAAACACTTTTTGAGGGTTATTTATGGAGGTAATTGTACATAATGAGGTACTACACAGCATTTGTACACCATTCTTTCTGTTAAAATATATTAAATTTAAAGAAAAGCGAAGAAATTCAACTAAACTGTACGGTACTGTAGTCTGTTTATATGCGTTTGACAATGTGTGACGTCACGAGTCCGATGACAAGCGCCATTACAAAATTGGCGTTTTTGGCGCGGTTTTGAAAATTGAAATTTTAAAAGTGGTTTTTAAAGGGAATTACATTAAATTTCCGCGAAATATCAATGTAATGTGCTTAATAGGTAGTAATAAATTCTTTAAAATCATTTTCAAAATTTAGTCAAATAGCCTATTTAGTTTGGAAAAGATTAGAATTAGGGGAGACGATTATTACGTCACGTGACAATTGATTGTTACGTGATTGAGGGTCGTATTGAAGCATTACTTACTTGGGTTTGAATTTAGTTTGGAAAAGATTAGAATTAGGGGAGACGATTATTACGTCACGTGACAATTGATTGTTACGTGATTGACCATTTTATTGAAGACTTTGAATTATGCGTCATTTGCGACTGGCAATGGACGTCAATCACCATCGTTGATCTTCAATCACATAGTTGCGAATGACAATGTCTTCAATATAGGTCCTTTAATAACGTTACAATTGAAAATATTGTGAATCATCGTATACAGGGAACTTTAGAGTGGTGAGTTTGATTCTTCAGTAGGTACCTAGCTCTCGGACACCTAAAATCTTGGTTTCACTTTTGAAAAACTCTCGAAATCGAAAGGATTTTTTTAAATAAATATTCTAGTTTTATAAAAATAAGAAATCTAGAGGGTAGAACATGTAGTCTTAGGTAAGTTTCTAGTAGAAGTGGAAAACTTAAACGAAATAAGTAAATAATGTTAAACACATTCAGTGTAGTGTGCTAAGCCACGTGCTAAGCAAACAATTGTGAATTCACTTAGACAGACTCTCAATACAATATTTTTACCCACTAAGTTTCCAAAGTGGGTTTGATAGGCATACGTACCTAATACTTACCTATAATGATCTTTGCTATATAACCTAGGCATTTCAACATTGTTAAGTATATTTTGTCATATTTAAGTATCCACTGTCTTTCAATTCATACTCGCAGGTTCGGTTCTACGATCAAAGTATTGAAGTGCCGAGCATGATCCTGGATCCTGATAAACCCAGCCAATTATTATTTGTCTTGGGTCAGCTGGTATAGTTACTGAGATATTGTGTAGACGTACAACAACTACTACATACCTAAGTATATCGCTGCCTTGGCGTTTTCAGCATCCAATCTGCGATATACTTAGTAATAATCCCCACACCTACTATAATTTAGGTACCCTTGATCTCTTGTCATTGTTGTATTCAAATATAAATTCTAGGTAGTCACACTACACTACATAAATCACCTGACACTGAAAGATGTTTACCGCTGCGGCCTGCAAGTGTTTACCGTGTAATCGACCCAGTTTGTTTGTTTGTCAGTTTTTGTCAATACTTATGACCCAGCTGCGCGGGCGCAGAGTCAGACCATATCGCGATTCGCGCGCGTCTTACGTCGTTGAAACAGCTCGCGGTTGGCATTATGGATGCGCTAACGGTCGCGCGACTCGTTGCTTGGTTTGCCAGATAGCAACACTAATTGAGATGGAACCGATAAAATCGGTAATAGCGGCAGCCGCAGCCGACAAGAAAGTGTAACCGTCAATTTTCTTGTAGGTTCCTGTCTCATTCTCTTTGTCTGAGATGTTACTCGTATAGGTTTACCTATCTATTATTTATTGATAGAGAGAGTACACGAAATCAAAACTTAGTAGACACACTAACTATTGAAATACAAAAATTCCTTCGAGAGCTTTCCCCGCGGTTAACAGCCTCAACTGGTGACAGCAGAGCTGGCTCATTTTTGCGCAAAGAATCAGCCTAGCTGTTCAACGCGGAAATACAGTCAGTATTATTGGCACCATTCCACGCGGCCGCGACTTGTACAGTAATTAAAATAAGCTAACAATAAGTTTCAGGCAAAAAAAAATCAAAAATCCAAAAAATTTAAATTGCTGCTTTTAAGTACCTACTTAGGTACTTCTGAAAGTGTCAACCGACGTGCGGCAATAAAACACATTATTTTAACCCAAAAACCCTAAGGTTACATAGTAGATAGGTACCTACCTACTGTACCACAACATGACACACTTCCCTCGTGTTTAAGTTTTGACCCCAGTCCG
The DNA here is from genome assembly GCA_963855885.1 of Coenonympha glycerion. Classification (NCBI taxonomy): domain Eukaryota; kingdom Metazoa; phylum Arthropoda; class Insecta; order Lepidoptera; family Nymphalidae; genus Coenonympha; species Coenonympha glycerion. The sequence goes on from OY979629.1 coordinate 6,202,037, forward strand.
TTTTATGAGCGGTTCGGTTGACTTCAAATGTAAATGTCGCGCCTAACAACTTTATACTCTCATTACTGAGAAATGGAACATATGTGACTTTCACTAAACGCGTTCGGTTAACCACCATATAGCTGTTTAATTTGTTGTTTATACTAATCATGACAGGCGGAGAATCCTAGATGATCAATCAGGTAGATGTTTGATGACATATCACAAAAATGTAGACTGGTCGAGAGACAAGATTTCAAAGCATTAAGAACATCGTTAGACTAGATTTTTTTATCGCCATTTAGAAAGTTTTGTTCAAATCTTTCGTCGATCGATTTGCATATTATTTTGCAGATTGGCAGGTACGGGAGTAGGTGTGATTTATAGCAGATTAGACTTTCAAATACCTATAACAAATTGCGTGTTGCAAAATTCCCTAAAGTGGGAATATTAGGTCTTTGAAGTGCCTACAGATAAGCCATCCCAACACCAATGGTATAACAAAGGCATTGTTTAGTCCGCTAAGGCTATAAGCATTTTACCTAAACCTATTAGATTAGTCTCCAGTATGTGTAACGAGGTATGCAGTGAGAAGATGTAGGACGACCGGTGGGACACAGAACCGTATGTCCTTAGTATGTGCGTTGACCGGGTCTTCTTCAGTAATTTCATTTAGGTGAAATTGTTAAACTTTAATAAAATAATTACCTCCTTTGGTTTTATCTCCATTCAATTCGTTGTTAAGCCACATCTTTATAAGATTAGTAACGGTTCTTTATCCCTATTTGAATTCGCTATTTTCGATTATGGAGCCTACCCACGGTTAAGTCACATTTATTTCTAATATGTTGTTTTACTTTCATCGTCTGTTAAGAATGGTGATTCAGATTTTGTCTGTTTTACTTTCATAGTGTGCCTTTTTTTACTAAGCTCCAATTAATCACTTTTTAGATAACACCCTGAATGTAACACATTTTAAGATTGAAGTTTTTATCTACATCAGTCCATTATATTCGTTGATCAGTCTTCAGAAATTTATATTTCACATACTTACAGTGCGACAAACTCAAAACTCAAACTAAAAATATCTTTATTTCACATTGGCCTAATATACAGGCTCTTGTAAAAAGTCAGTATGATATTTGTCACATAATATATGTATGGCGATAACTCCAAGTCGACTTTAAACTAAGTTTACAAGGGTTCCGAGTTTCCAACGCGCCCGGTGCACTGAGAAGCCCAAAACAAACTCAGCCGGGTTTTGTTTTCTGTTAACACCACTTCACAATGGCTCTTAAAACTAATTGAGCTAGTATAATTACAGCAGTTCATTCATTCCCAAGGATTTGATTCATGTAAGTAATCCCTAATACTATATAACTCACCACTCACCATAGAGGAGTTAACAAACCTCCCAAAGATACTTAAAAAAAACCGGCCAAGTGCGAGTTGGACTCGCGCACCAGGGTTCCATACCATAAAAGAAGTAAAACATTGAAAGAATCACTTTTGTTCATGAATTTACGAGTATAATTCACATGTAGGTACTTTTGTTGGCGAACCGCAAACGTAACTTTGTTTTTGGTGGTTTATTGTTATTATCAAAAAAAGTATAATAGTTAGGGAGTTGGTTTTATTTTTCCTGTAAAATATACATTAATGTCTATTAATCATAATTATTTCAGATTTTTCGATTGATAAACTTCGGAGATAAAGGGGGGAACGGTATTTTTTTCGACAGTTTGCTCAATAAATCCAAAACTATCAGGAATAAAAATAAATAAAAATCGGTTTTAGAATACACAAGTAACGCCCTTTCATATGATACCCCACTCAATATTGTTATCTCATTTTGAAAATTCGAAGTCCCTGTTTTCCCCCCTTTTTAAATATAAATAAAAACAATTTTCAATATTTTATGAGTGCAATGGCGTTGGGTCACTATTACCTCAAACTATTCCAAATTTCAAGTCGATAGCTTTGATAGTTACTGAAATAATCGAGTGTGACAGACGGACGGACGGACGGAGAAAGTCTCACCATAAGGGTTCCATTTTTACCAAATTGGTATGGAACCCTAAAAATCTTTTATCATCAATGTAAAGTGGGAAGTAGGGCAATACACTTAAATGCATGGCAGGCAGCAACTAAAGGTACCTATTCAGTGCGAAATCCATTGGCAAATTCAACAAAAGCTTAATGTTCGTTGATTTTGTGAAGAGGTGTGGAGGTCTGAACTATGATTTTGTTCTACATGCTTAAAGTAATATTGGTATTAAATATTAATGTTAGCATTCCCATATCTATACTTATACTTACTAATATTATAAAGCTAAAGAGTTTTTTGTTTGATTTTTTGAACGCGCTAGTCTCAGAAAGTACTGGTCCGAATTGGAAAATTCTCAATGTGTTTGATAGTCCATTTATCGAGGAAGGCTATACAGTATATATTACGCTACGGCCTACGACCAATAGTAGCGGAGCATGAACGATAAATGTTGCGAAAATGGGAAAAATTGTTCCTTTTGCATTTTCCGTTGCTTGCGCTGCATAAATGGTTAAAGTTACGGAAAAATCATGTGTGACATAATTGTTCGCTTTAAAAGTTTTAAAAAAAGTCCGCAACGCCACATGCCTATATTTTATGGTTACTAATTATAACGGATAGGTAGGTACTTATGAAGAAAACAAAATTCATGCGGGCAAAGCCTCGTGAAACATCAGCTAATCTTCTTAATATATATAAATCTCGTGTCACAATGTTTGTCCTCAATGGACTCCTAAACTACTGAACCGATTTAGTTCAAACTTCGTGAATATCTGTCATTTGGTCCAACTTAAAAGATAGAATAGTTTTTATCCCACGTGGACGAAGTCGCGGGCATCAGCTAATATTATTATATAAGTAAGCCATCTTACAACGAACCTATCCCCTTCCGTACCTAACCTAACCTAACCATTAGGTATTACATTATTTTAACCGTCCAAAATTTTGCCCGTAGGTAATAGCTATTCACGGCAAAGAATTTTCGGAATCTTCAATCTTCATATACGGCCAGCCAAGACGTAGTCGGCGCCGACAGTGGGTCAATTTTTAATTGAATACAGCAAAAAACGACGATTATACACGCACGGCCAACTTAACAATAAGATTTGGATTTACATCGTTTCTCAAGCAATTTAAAAGTGTTAAAATTCTGATGGAGACGTGTGGAATCTTCAATAAAATTTTACGCACCGTTTTTGTTGATGATCTGTTTTGATTTTCTGGATCAAAAAACAATAAGGTTGGGTTCGCGTATTTGTCATGTGTGTGTGTGTGTGTGTGTGTGTGCCTATTGTGTGTGCCTTCCTGTCCACGCCATTTGTGTGTAAAGGGCATTGCATTCGAGCAGCTTGATCTGAATCTATTCTAGATTAGGTACGGCTGGATTATCAGGCTGGATCATTTTCTGCCCTAAATGTCCTGATAAACATTCGGTAACGGCGAATTCGGTGCTACTAATTCATTATTAGGTACTCATATCCTATTTACTATTTATCAAGGTCCACCTGTTGACCCGTACCCACATTTTCCCACCAATAAAGTAAGCAAGAAGTGCAGATAGAGCCAAAAATTGAAAATTTTGATAAAACCAAGTGTGTTTTATCTTATACAGTTGAAACAAAATGTAATGAATAATGTCCATTGTCCATAGCCTATCGCCTAAAATGATGTAGGCTGCAGGCCATTTATTTGATGTGGTCTTCAAAATACAATAGGATTTTACGGTCCAGTCATCAGCATCCGTCATTTCGTGCATGGTTTGTATTCATGCCTACGAGTTGGTAAATTAACATGGACATTAACTCTAGTGTTGCTTCACTAATTTCGATTGTTTGGTGTTGTTTTATTATGCGTAGGTGACAAAACAGAGAAAGTTTCAAGTGTAGTTCAAGGTCTGCTTAGAACTAATAATAGTTTTCCTGACAACTATTAGCATAATATATTAGTGTGAACAGTTCATGGATATTCCCATTCGGAATACATACCTATCTCCTAATCTCCTTTCTTCCTTTAGTTTGTTAATTTTTTCTTGTCTAATGGAAAATATTGTATTACCAGCGATATAAATCTTTGGTATTACCTATTATAGCTGGTACCTACATACCATTACAGTAAGCACTTTCCTATGGGCTAATATGAATTAATGCTTTTTAGGCTCCAGCAGCTGCAGCAGCAATAATTATGTCCGGTCATTTGCCGGTCATAAACAATAACACTGAATTGGTACTAAACATTGATCTATAATATTACTAAACAAGTATTAGATAGGTACTTGACAAAACTATCAATGCCGGCGAATTGCCAGCATGTTTACTTATGGTTTACTTAATTACTCTTTATTAACTCAATTTTTTCTTTCTTCCAATGAACTATTTTCAAACTTTTGACTCTTGTTGAAAACTCTATCTACCTACTTACATTGATCTATAATATCATCAAAGAGACTTACATGAATCTTTGTAAATTGTTGAGTAGAACTAAATGGGAACTTGTTATTGTAATTTCTCGGTGATTCCGCTTTCCAGATATTATTCACTAGTTTTTTTATCGTAAATGGAATGAAAAATACCGTTAAAAACGTGACACTTTATCGGCCTACATAGATAAATTCCTCGTTACCACGGGAATTACCTATTGCTATGTATCTGGGAGGAATACCGTACGGAGGGCTGCAATTGCGATTACGCGGTACGCCAGCAGGTGTCGTTAACGGACTAAGTGCCTACTTCTAGCCTTCGAAGACCTTAATCACATCACACATGCTATTGCATCTCGCCTATCAATGGCAAATTTTAAATATTCTTGTTTATATTATTAAAGATTAATGAACCACGCACTGTTAAAAAAGCGTAAAGTACCTATAGGAAAGTGCTGAGTTATTATGGACCTAAGTATATGGTAGTTATAAGTGTAAGTAGTTCTGCGAAAACTAAACTTTCTTACTTTATATACTTAGATTAGCTTTAGTGTTTGGGTAGACAAGATTTGGCCCACTAATTTATTGTCACTTTTGCTTTAATCAATTTCTCATTCCAGCCCCAAGTCCGATTACTTATTTCTATGTTTTTGTAATCGAGAACTACGAGTATCTCATTACATCGGTCGTATTACTTGCTTGATGACAGACAACTCAGTGAGCAAGTCATTGGGTTAATAGGGTACGCGGATCGTTGCATCGCCGAGGCATCCAAGCGTCTCGGGGTCCAAGGAAACCAATTATAGAAATTGACTTGGAAAATAAAGTGCTAATAGCGTAACGGTGTTTGAAGATTGTTCACTCACTTGTTCTAAAGCGCACGCAGTGAGCACAGAGACATTTTCTGTTGCGGTTTTTCTTTACTTTTTCCAAGTTACGCGATGTACCTACGTAATTTGAAACGCTAATCGGCCTCCGCAAGCCTCTCCCTTCAATATACCTAACTTTTGTTTCTACTGGGGGCCTATTCTGTACCGTGCAATTTGTTAGTTAATCACTGAGGGACTTACGAAAAAAGGGCTGGTGGAGCATATAATATTTTGAAGTGAAGTGTCTAAACTGCCGATATTTGTTGGTAGTGACACGAAAAGCTCGGAGGTAGATCACGCCAATAACTGCACTAAATAAATGGATCCTTTAATTTTGTCTTTTACAGAGGTGTTACATTTGATCGGAGAGCCAGACTTCCGCGACGTAAGACTTCGATGGGAGTACGGCAAAAGCGAAGACTCTGATCCCAGGAAACTGTTGGCCTTTCAAATACATTACTGCGAGTTACAAGCCTGGGGCCAGTACCGATGCAGAACTAAGGTAAGGCAAGAGTTGTCGTCGCATTTAACTGGACTTCCAGCAAACGCTTTATTATTTCTTTGGTTAATTTAAAGATTTGAATTTAGCTCGTGCAGACTCATGATCTGGATTTTACCAAATAGTAATACGCACTTCCTAAGTATTTACTATTGATATACCTACCTAAGCCTGAAAATCCATTGCTGTTTGCATAGATTAGATTTAAATGGATTTTGGAAATAAGTTCTTATGGACCGCAGGCTGGCAATCAACGTCCAAAAATTGCTTCATGGTGGTTAAATACAAAAGGCCGAATTGTTGGGAATGCTCCGGTAGCTGTTGGTACCAGTACCAGTCACCACCGTCGAACGGGGGATAATAGCCCGGCGTGCGCGCCACACCATGACCGTGTCGTGCGACCTACCTATCTGCGGATGCGCATTATTTTATTTTACTGATGTTTTGTAATTCAATTCTGGTAACAAAAGATAACAATAGAGGTAAAGTACCTAAACACTATAGGCCTCTGTAGTGTTTAGGTACTTTATATGCACCTCTAGCCATATGGCATTTTGCGAGTACCTACCATAGCCAATGACCATAGCCATACCTCTAGCCATATTATGGCATTTTGACGTAAAGTCTATTCAATCTCGAGCGATACCAGACGTAAACAAACCGACTGCCAGGTCATTCGCTTAAGCAGGGTTGCGCAACCTTTTTAACGTATACTAATTTTTCAAATTTAAAATAAATTTATGTTTTGACAATAATATCGTATTGTTTGAATTTTTTTAATGATATCTTGAAACTAGATTTAACATAAGTGAAAGTTTCGTGTTACGCGCCACTTCAGTGCCTCACTAGAAGCACGCTGAGTGGCACGTCAGGTCATGCAGCGCCACGCCATCCACGCGAATGGACGCTATTCTATACAATCGCTTCGAATGTTGAGACAAGTGACACGTCAATATCACGCGTCAATTAAAATATTTATTCTAGGTTTATGATTAGGGGAACAAAATAAAATATAAAATATTATCCAAATGTTTACGATAACCCCCATGACATGCTTTGACCTTGAAAGCGAAAGTCGTGAGCGGTGCGGCAGATAGCAAACAAACAAGATAGAAAGAGATAGTCATATTTTGTTTGTTCCGTCGTCGCTACTACTAAATGATCGGCTTTTGTTTACGTCTGGTCTCGCGTTTTGTTGAAAAGACTTTAGGTACGCTAAAAACATAGAAATGGAACGAACTATAAAAATTTATGAAAAGCTAAATGATCACCTAAATTGGTCACCTGACACCGCGCATTCTTATTCTTTTTTTATTTTTGTTGAAAGCGATACAATAGCATTATCTTAAAAAATGCATAAGTATGGTTAAAGCTGAGCGAATTTAATCTAGAATTCAATAGTAAGAAATATGACCGGGTGAAGTGGACCTGACAAAAACGCCACAGGAGGGAACGTGAGGCCAGCGAGCGGATAAAGTAATTAGCGAATAAAGTCCTTAGAAGTAATTGAAGAAAAATATTGTGAATGAGGTTCTAAACTTCAATACGTATGTTTCAGGTGGTCGACAACATAGAAGAGGAAAGAACTGCAAAATTGATGACGGAAACAACAACGCCTAAAGCACAAGTTCCATCTGCTAAACGTGGTCGCACGTACACGTCATACATCACTGGCCTACGGATGGCCACAACTTACTCTTTCGAAGTGCGCCCGGTGAGACGGGATGCCAGAGACTTGGCAGATCCGCATTCGATTGGCTCAAAAATAATCATAGTGCCTACAAAAGGATGTAAGTGGTTCACTTTTACAGCTATGTAGAATTAAGGACAGATTGTCTCAACTAATTTAAAATACACGTAGGACTTAGGTACCTAATCGATAAATATAAGGTCTGATTCTTATGTCTTTAGGCGTAATTTAAGTCGACAAAAGTAGGCTGAATCAACAAGGCCAAAGCCCGATGAAAAATATCACTTAGGGTAAAATATTTTCTTAAAATCTTGAGTTTTTACTACTCGTATTACTAGTACCCGAAACAGACAATGATGGATATTGCGTAAAACAAAAAATAAATGGAATCAAAACTTATTGCATCTCGCTTAAAACGAAAATCGTATGCAGAGGTGAGGAAAACCGATGCCGCATGTACACAGTTTTCGCAAAAAAAAATGACTACTGATTGTTAATACTTACAAGTTTCTCTTTAGAAATTTCTATGCTCTAAGTGAATACGTAAAATAAATGTTTGACAAAGAGACAACGTATAAAGACATGGTAGAATGCATTGATATAATATGTTACACAGCTCATTGGTAGAATGCGAATGAATCTCCATATGACGACAAACATTTTGAAAACAATAGCAATCGATTAGCAACTTTTAGCCCGAATTCGAAGAAGAGTGTAAGAGCAACTACCTATTGCCTTTTTGATTGATACCTATGATTTCTGATAATTTAGGTAATTAACTTTTGTCTCAATTTTAGTTTCTGCGCGAGCTACGCAATGCTTGCCTCATGCAAGCGAGGTTGAAGTATCGACTGGTCCTTATTTCGGTGGACGAATAGCCGTTGAGGCAGCAGACGGTGGTCCCGAGCGATGCTCAATCCAAGGCAACCCGAATAGCGCCCAGGACGCGTACATCTTGAGAATACATCACGACGAGTGCGGCTCAGAGGTCAATGATACCACAGTGGCCACTTATGTGATCGTCCAAGAGAACTTGCCGATACTTACACACAGCACACGCCGGTGAGTCACATACCTACTGAACAAAAAGTGCAAACAGTTTTCACTTTCATACTTGTGTGGCGGATGATTTATTGGTCAAGGCCTGTTTAAAGATGCTTTGTAATTTTGTACTTATCGGTGGTCATAGATACCTACAACTAATTGTGTTGTGAGTGTAGTAGCTAGTAGCTACTAACTTATACCTAAGTACGTATTTTTCACACTAATGCACAAAAAAGCAGTAGTATGCAGCAAAAGTATGTTTATGTTGTGAGTTTCTTTTATAAGTATTTCTAATTATACTATTTCATAGCAAAGAATGACGAGACAAGAATACCTAACTTTAGTTCGCCTGCTATTAAAGTGATACGCCTGCCCGTGTAAGATGCAGTGCGGCCTAGAATTTAATATTGCTATGTTGAACTGCACGTCATCCTGAGACTTCTTCTTACTTCGGCTACTGTGCCCTTTAAACCGAAATCAAGTAATGCAATTACTGTATTACGGTTGAATATCATATCGCGGGCTTCAAACCCCTCTGGCGTATACCTAAGCAATACCCCTACTTTTCGGGAGACAAAAAAAAACTTAATATTAAGTTTTTATTCAATGGATCTCTTTAACTGAAAATTTGCAAGTGTCTGCATAAACAAAACTTCTCCAGAAAAGAAGGCTTATTGCTTATACGTCCCTCTGGTTTGAAGCCCATGATATTATCTCACATTGCCGTGGTGTAAAGGTAGTCTCAGAAAAAAGTTCTAGTGACAACAACCTAGTGAAACCTGGCTTCTAAAGACGAAAAACAATATAATCAGAAATCTTTTTCGGCTTTCAGGTTCTTAGTCCTTTGCACGTATAAACCGGAAACACTCACGGTCAGAGCAGGAATTAATTTGCCTAAGTCTAACCCTGGCGATGTTTTACTTGAAACTAAGTCCCATGGAGTCGTAGAACCATACGACGATCGAGACCTGAATGACAACAGTCTCCAACCAGCGCGGCTTGAGGCTATGAAGGAAGAAACAGAACAAAGTTCGTAACCACTTTGCGATACAATTATTTTGATATACTTCTCGATTAATTTGGTGCCAACAAAATAGGAATAGAACCCATTTAAGTATTTCGGGACCGAGAATCCTACAAAATGATTTTATCAATATAAATCGATATATACTTAAAAGTATACATTAGTAGAAATGAGACAATGTGCTTATTTTTTTATAATTGTAAGATTAAGATAATTTTTTTATCCCGATTCCCGATCCCGAAAGAATATCGGATTTTTGAAATCTAAATCTACGAATCAAAAGTAGCGGGCAAAAGCTAATTAATAAAGATAAAACAATTATTTCAGGTATGTTTGGAGAGATATCCCTGGTAATGTTCCTTGTTGTCGCTGCATTTGGAGGAGTTGGCCTTCTCATATGGAAGATGGTACCGCAAGCTGGTAGTAGTACGGATAGCGTTTCCGGGTCCGCAATTTCGTCACTCTCTCGAAGCGGATTTTTCAACAGGAGAAACATAGATAGGTTTTCGGATAAAAGTTCTGTCTACTCAATAACGCTTTCGGAAAAAGATGAAACAATTAAAAAGCCAAGTGAATGTGACAACAAATCAGAAGCTTAAACTTGACGAATCCGAATTACGGAAATTGATTTGTCTTTTTTAGAACACTAATTTTGTCTGCGAATGATATTGCTTTGTGAATAAATGATACAGAGAAAACTGAAACTTGAAAATAGTTCTGAAATTACTTTAACAATTGGGCCCGATGATAAATAATTTGCCGTTAAGTATTAAAGTTGTAAATACGTTTTTGTAAGTTTAGATTTTAATCTAGGTCAGATATAGTATTAAGATAGTATTAAGATATCATGCGGATGTATCTGTCTACATCTGGCCAGTATTAATAATTATTAATTATACACTATGACACTTATATTGCCATAAGTTATCTCACTATTCTCAAATTTTAAGTTATATAAATATCAATGACCGCATCGTATTTCGCAACGCACATTTCAGATGAGCAAAAAGTCTGCCCCCTGATTGCGTAAGAAAAACGTATTCATCGTTATCGTAAACGCTAGCGAATTCTGCGCCATGATTGGCTGACGCAAATCAGGAACCCAATCAGCGGGCAGAATTCGCTAGCGTTTACGATAACGATGAATACGTTTTTCTTACGCAATCAGGGGGCTGATGCGTTATATTACAGTTTTATTTTTTCAAAGTGTGATGGTTGCCAGAGTTTGTGTTGTTTTGCTTTACTAAATATTATTAAATAAAAGACTTGAATCGATTGAATTGGATTTTTATTTAAAAATAATATCATTTGGTTCCTTTAACATCGAAATCTCTTTTTCAATGTGTAGCTCTCTAAACAAGAATTGCTTAACAATATCATTTAGTTCCTCTAAAGCCAACTGCGCGTGAAGCCTCACAACAGAATCCTTGTTTTGATCTTTGTAGAGTTTGTTCAAACTTCTGTAAATCGGTAATAGATTGTCTTTCAATTCTATCAACGTTTCCTTTCCCATTCCCTTGAGTAAACTTGCTAAAACCATCACAGCTGCTCTGCGACATTCTATTGCTTTATCTGTTTCGATTATACTCCAAACACAAAGCAGAACCTAAAAAAATATATGCGAAATTAGTAACGGCGTTGGAACAAATTCCTATTTCAATGTTTTATGTACAGACATCACCTCATATACGATTGAGCCCATTTTATAATGCAGTACTAATGCAATTTCTGCTAGGTTAGATAAAGCTGAGGCTCTAATTAAGGGGTCGTTATCTCTGCAAGTGCATAGTACTGTGTTAAGCAAGACAGTCTTGTGTACTGCTGCCATTTCCCCTGAAAATAAAATAAAACCACTATAAATTTTATCTTTTAGAAGACAGCCTAAAAATACAGTGTTAACTAGTCATTTCTGTATTAAATGCTACACTTTGCTATACTACTCACCCAATTTTCTAGTAACTTTAACAATCACATCACCAACTTTCATCCTTATTTCAGCAGTTTTGTTCCTATTTTCCTCACTTTCTACGTCATTGGACTCAGTTGTAATATTTAGATATTCTTTACATAAAACACTTAAAACATCACTAGTACAGTGTGAGGCAAGTGAGGCTAAACAATTTATAGCCGATAAGTAAATGTAAGTGTCCGAATCCTTGAGTTGTTCCTACAAAAATATATTAATTTGCATTGATCAGACCATCCAGTCTGAATAAGGGAAACTAAATGAGGTAAAGCAAAATTTCAATTTCCATGTAGAAATTCTATTAAGCCAAATATTTTATCAAACTATTTTAATGATTAAATTTAAAATGGCACTCACTTGAAGCAGGCAAAATATGTAATGTCTTTTGGATAATGTTTCAGGATCTCCTTTTTCTATGAGTTTACTTAGCTCAATGATTCCATGAGCTCTAACAGGTAGTAGATTGTCAAAAACATTTGATAGTGCTTCTTCAAAGAGGCTTACTGTAGATTGAGGATATTCTGATAATATTAAGGACTTTGTTTCTTTACTCAAAATTTTAATGTATTCAGAATCAGAGTTACTCATATTTTCTAATACTGGAAGTATGCTGTGTAATTTCTTTTTCAGGTCGAAAGTTTTATTTGTGTTTGATAAAACTGTATTTAATAAAACTAATGCAATAGTTTTACATTCTTCATTTGTGCTGCCAATATTTTGAAGTAATATTTGGTCAACGAAATTGATCACTATCAGGGGATTTTCTTTTAATACCTTTATAACCTTGTCCGATGTTGATATTTCCGACAAAATAGTAAGCATTCGAGCATACTTTTTGTCATTTGAATTCAGAAACATTGCTTCATCATCCAAACTCAAAAGAGTCCCTGTTTTATCATTCACACATCTCATATTAGCAATATCTACGAATATTCGAAGACAGGCTTCAAATATATTTTTTAAGAGTGTATTGTTTTCACTTGCATTGAAAATTTCCACAAAACTTATAACTGCTTCATCTTCTGGATGCTCCACATGAGAATTAACAAGCTTGACTGTCAATCCTGCATCATAGTCTTCAATAAGTATATCTGTGTCTTTAGATTTAATTTCTCCAAAAAATAACTTTTTTAGTACATCACTTAATTCAGTTTTGTCAATTATTTCTAAGGCTTTTAAAATGATATTAGTTACTTTTAATTTCATCTCATTATTTGTACATTTGAATCTCAGTAGAAAAAGTATGTATAAGTTAGGTGTTATAATTTCAGGTGGTATATGAACTTGACTAATGCATGTGCATGCATATAAGATTTGTATACTGTGTTCTATTTCTTGAGGAGTAAGAATAATGGTACCAGGTAAATTACATTTTGACAACAAAGCATCATAATTCAAAACTTCAAAAACTTCATTAACCAAATTTTTAACTGGGTCTGCATTACAATATTTCTCATTTAAAGTCATAAGACAAGAAACTGCAGTGACAATGTATTTTACATTGTTAATTGCAAATATATGTTTTAGTTGCAAAGTTATGTTTTTAAGATATTCATTGTCATCCATGTTTCCATGTTTAGCTGAAACTATTTTGCATATCATCTCAACTTTCTTCCATTCAAGTCCAGAATCCAAATCTTGACTGTCAATAAAACATCTAATCAGACTCAATAAGCCTCCAGATACTGTGAGACGTCTACTCATCTCTTTGGCTATAACTTTTTTAACAAACAGAGGAGTTTTGTGATCTGTCACATTTTGTAACACTAACAATTCTTTCATAAGCATAGGCTGGAAGCTATTACTGACTAGATATTCATATATATGTATATATTTCTGTCTATCTGCATTTAATTCATCATATCTTTCTTGACTCATAGTAAAGTTTGTGTAAAGCCCAGGTTTCTTCAGAGGAGCAAACGCTAATTGTATTAAAGCTGCCAAGTAGTCACTTAAATGAAAGGCAATTATAATATTCTTTAAGATTGCTACATTATAACTTCTGTGTAAAAAATCTGTACACAATACCAAAACATGATATTTCTCTTCTTCAGACAATATTATTGGTGGTAAGGATTGTGCCGATGAGCATCTCTGTGATAGGTTTATACCTAACCCTGGTAACAAACATGATGCAATACCAAAAGATGCAATTATTTGATAACATGTTCGTAGAAGTTTCTGGTGTTTTACACTAATAAGAACTTCACTATTTCTTGTTATTTCTGCAGCAAGAGAGTCTATTTCCTTAATGATGTCCTTTAAATATTTGGATAAAAGTTGATAGGTGTCATTGCAACTATTATTAGCATCTTTAGAAGTGGTGATATTGTTGAGAACAGCCAACATAAATTCCTTGTTACTGTCTAGAATAATAGAAAATAAAATGATTGTACTAAGTAGGTACAAACTGTTGACAACAAAAATATTTCATACAACCAAAATACCTAATAATTGATTTGATGAGTATTAATTAATTGTAAGATAACCTAACCTCAAAAAATATAAACGCAAAACACATCGTAAAGTGCCTAATCGAATACATTTTGATGCAGTAACGTGTAAGCGTTCTATTTTAAATTAGTTTAACTAAGTATCAAAAGCTTACCCGTTTTGATAAGTTTTTCAATTCGCTCAAATATTACACCAACATCTACCATTATGGACAAATTCTAACAATTAAAATTAACTACCTTTATTACTTTTACATTGTGTACATTATTATTATCTATATTGTTTAATAAAACTTATAGTGCTAATAAGTAATAATAGGTACAATATACATCGGTGGCTAATAAAATCATACAAAGCGATAATTTTAATTTTTTGTAAATAATACTTGCAAAATGTAAACAACACACTGTGACTGGTGACACTACGACACTACAGTCTACACCATGTCTACACAGACCACGAAAACAAGAGCACAGAACATTATTAGTATTACTCCTAACCATAGACAACTAACACTACACCACACCACACCACAGATTAAAGACATGTCATATCTTTAATCTGTGCATTTGTTTTTTTTAATCTATCTAACTTTTTTATTATAGTACTAGCTTTTGCCCGCGGCTTCGCCCGCGTGAATTTCGGGGTTTTACAAATCCCGTGGGATCATGGATTTTCTGGAAAAAAACAGCATAATATGTGTTAACCTAACTTTGCTAATTGCTCCAAAATCTCAATTTTTCTAATTTCCATCGAAAACTACGATGGACATAATTGTAATTTTTGTTTTAATGTATCGGTAAAAAATAATTCCCAAAAACGCTCAGAACGACATTCAAACCACTGGCTTAGTTTTTGAAGTAATAAGGTAAAACAACCTTTTTCTGTAATATTCTTCCGCAACGCTGCATACTAAAACATAACCCACCAACGTATTCATAAGAGTGAGAAGGACGAAAATAAAATCAACGTATCCGCTTAAGAATCAAATAATTTCAGGACCTTCACCTTATACGTATCCATTTTCGCATTTATAGCATAATTACTATCACATATTCTATTGCTAAACTAAAACACATATTTTTAATAGCGAAACAGTTCTAATATCAGAAACTATACAGGAACACCTTTTTAGCATTATTAACCTGTATCCCATTGCTTAACCAAAACACACATTATAAATAGCGAAACATTTGTACTTTCAGAACCTTTATGGGTAGGTACCCATTTCCACATTTATAGCATTACTAATTACTATACCATATCCCATAGCTCAACTAAAACACAAAATGCTAATAGCGATACAGTTCTAATGTCGGAACCTATAATACGGGTACCTACCCATTTTCACATTTATAGCATTATTATCCCATATTCCCTTGTTCAACTAAAACAGTACAGTGCTATGTTCAGAACCTACATGGTGGCCATTTTCACATTTATAGTGATAATAGATTCAGTTTTTGCCCGCGGCCCCGCCCGCGTCAAATTCGCTTTTTCATGAATCCTAAGGGAAACGTCATTTTCCCGTTATCGTTCCCTATTCCAACCTTTAAACATGCTTTCAAGCAAGTTCGCTTGAACAATCTATCTATAGATGTAGCTATAGATTGCTCTAGAAAATTTGGTATTTTGAGTATCCCACGGGAACGACGGATTTTTCCGGGATAAAAAGTAGCCTATGTTTTAATCCGAGTTATAAGCTACCTATGTTCCAAATTTCACGTAAATTGGTTCAGTAGTTGAGCCGTGAAGGAGTAACAAACATACACACAAACTTTCGCCTTTATAATATTATTAGGATTATTAGGATTAGGATTAGGATTAGGATAGGATTATTAGGATAACCAACGAATATTTAAGTAATATTACTAACGTAATATTCTATATTCGTCAACCGAAAAAACCGGTAAAACCGAATCTCCGAAATATATGTACGCGCATAGCTTCCGATCGACTGCACCAAATTTTTATTAGGGTTCCGTACCCATAGGTTAAAAATGGGACCCTATTACTAAGACTTCGCCGTCCGTCCGTCTGTCTGGCACCAGGTCGTATCTCTTGAACCGTGATAGCTATAATACAAACTTGAAATTTTCACATATGATGTATTTCTGTTGCCGCTATTACAAAAAATACTAAAAATAGCAAAAAAAATAAATATTTAAGCAGGCCCCCATACAACAAACGTTAATTTTTGTTTTTCTTTTTGATGGGCAGGGGTGGTTAGTTTAATACTAAAATCTGTGTTTAATACTATTAAAAATTGGTCTTGATAGTATGGAACACTCAGTGCGCGAGGCTGACTCGTACTTGACCAATTTTTTTACTAAGTTTGTTATTATCAGGAGATGGTTTGTGTTAAAAATATTATTTTTATTATGCGTACTCTCAGAGGTTGTCATTATGATTCGAAAATTAAATCTTACGCAGACGTCTTTTTTTTGCAATGGTCGTGACTTTTTTTACGCTTGAACATTACTTTTTTTTTAATAATAATTTTTGATTTTTAATTTTTTTAATTATTAGTTCTTAAGTTCAAAGTCGCTGTAAAACGAAAGCTCATTATTAAAGCTTATTATTAAAGTAATCCATGGGGTTTTTTTTTTACATGAATCAATTCCTTGGGAATTTCAATGTCCATGGTTGCAACTTTCAAGGAAATGAATAATAAAGAGTGAAAAGTAGTCTGTGGATTTTAACTTGAACGTTGCGATTCAAGCAGACTTTTCTCAATCATTCAAGATCTTTCAAGATTCTCCATACCTACATTCTCTTTGCCATGGAGCAGACAATGGAGCAGACCATTGAGCAGACTTTGTTCTGAGGTCGAGTGACTTGAGTTCTGTCAATGTCAATTTTAACCACAGACTAAAACATAGACATTGGACCTAGGGTAATAATGTTCTGTGCATTGGACTAAAAGAAAAAATAATTTTAATTTTGTGATCATTGTGATTTTGTGACAAATTTTCGGCGAGTCGATAAAATAATTTACAAATAACATTTAATTTTCCAGTTACATATTTACTTAAATTAAAATATTTCTCGACGGTGTCTATTGTCCTGGGTCACTAATAAATCACCTAACATGTTGATTAAGGTTAAGGTAAGCGTCTAGCGGAACTACCTACTGTAATATGTTTATTTATGTGAATCCTTCAACGTTTAACATACGAAACAAAGTAATTTACTCATATCTATGTTTTGCAGACGCTTACAGGCAAAGAAATCGAAATAGACATAGAACCTACCGATAAGGTTGAGAGGATCAAAGAGCGGGTTGAAGAAAAAGAGGGCATTCCGCCGCAACAGCAGCGGCTTATATTTTCTGGCAAACAAATGTAAGTATGAAATCATTTTTGAGTGCATACCTCTGTATAAGTGTTCAACATTAAGCTGATGGTAAGGGTTTTGAAATCTGTCGCCTTGAATATTTCTTAAAACATGATATAGCTTTAACCTTCTTAAAATTCCGGTCGACGGAACTCCACTTGGCGGGGCTCTTATTTCTGGTTGTTCATTAAAGAAAATAACCACTCAGAAGGATCGCGGGACCTTGCAGGCCTCACCATACTCTTCATAACCTAACTTATCCAAATTGGGGAGCCCTCAAGTCCCGATATTGCTTTGCTCGCTCTTGTATTCAAAGTTATTTGTGACGATAAACTTTTGCAAATGCTTATAAGGCCCTCAGACTTGTGATAGTTAGTTAGTTTATAAAGTGAGTTAGATATAAATGTTCAATTAACTCTTGAGTTGAGTTAAAAAATTAAGCAAATTCTCCGGGGCTTGAGCCATAACAATATTAAGACATATAGAGATTCCATGCATAGTTTGCTGAAATATGGTATAGTAAAATGAAATGAAATTCCAAAAATGTATGAGAAATTGCTACATCACATTGTTTCACGTGCCTTTCTTTTTTCCCCAATGCCTTAGTATTTTTTGGCAAGTGTATTGAAAAACATTGTTCAATGCACAGGCTGAATTGTCATTGCCACTTGTCCCAATTGTTAAATATTGTATCATATATCTTTAAATCCACATCTGTTTCTTCTTCAGGAATGATGAAAAAACAGCGCAGGATTACAAAGTTCAAGGAGGATCAGTTCTACATTTAGTGTTAGCCTTGCGAGGGGGCCAGTGATCTCCAGTATGTCTTCATCTCAGTTTTATAACAACATTGCCTGTAATGCAGAACACACTACATTATAATGTACAGCTATAACAACTATGTATGTTATGTTTTATGTGTACACGCCACAACAAACTGGGACAGTTTGAGCTGTTGATATTTCTACCCAGTTGCATAGGTGGTCACAATGGGACTGCAGTTTATGTGTGCTGAACTGACTTGATATATTGACAGTTCAAAATGTCCTTTATCGTGTTATGTACCCATGTAACATTAAAACTTTATATTATTTGTGATGTTTTCTAGTTGTCTCTGACATATTATAACATGTTTTGTGTTGTGTATGCAGGCACTTAATATGAAAAAGTGATAAAAATTATGTTACTTGGTTATTTTTAATTACAGTAATTTAACTACAGCTTTTGTCTTGTTCTTCTGGGAACCATTTATGTCAGTTTATTGAAATTTAGTACATACAATCTACTTAGTGTTTACTTACTGTACAACTACAACAGCCTTGCAGCAACTTTTTTTGTAGTTATATTCATTGGGGCCACTAAAAGAGGACTGGCACTTGATGTGGTATCAATATGGACTGAGAGGTAAGAGTTGTGGAATGTAGTGGACATTTCTCAGGGTTTCTGAGCAGTTTCTCAGGGTGCTTCCATTATAAAATCAGATAGCAGATACACAGTTCTAGACAAATGATGAGATGGCTGTTGTTTCCTTAAGTTTGTTAATGGATATGAAAATGACTTTAAAATTAGCACCTTGAATGGCCCTGTTATATCATTTTATATGAGAAAAAATTGTTGTTACTAGAAATGATAAAATCTTTTTTTTTATTATTGGAGAAGGATTCTTCTTACATTAATAATTAAACTTCTTCTTTTAACTAATAGAAAAATGATTACTATTTCTTTTTAAAGTGTTGTATCCAAGTATCAAAGAATGCATGAAGCATCCGAGAGCATAGTCAACATTATCACTCCCAATAATGATTTTAGTAGTAGAGGTAGTTAAGTACAATATACATAGGTCTCTGCGGGGTTACAAGTCAGACCAGACCAGAAAAATCAATCAGATCTGTTGTAATCATTAATATTTACTTATCTCTGCTAAGTGTATAGAGAAAATATACCCTTCACTAAAACTAAACTAAAATATAATCAGCATTAAATATTTGCAACCTAGGTCAATTCTTGGTCAATTCATATTTTATTTGCTGACATAATTTGAGGGTTATGAAGTAAAAAAAAAGTATTATAATTGAGCAAGTAATTTATTACACTCATAACATTGTACATAATATAATCCAGCTATGCACATGTCGCACTAAATTATTTTACCATAAAAAATAAACATCTTTGGTTTACTAAACAAATATTCAACAACACCAATTTCCATATATTTTAATGATAATATTATTATCTATAACAATACTAAGATGTTGCAACACACATTTTGTGTACAAATTTTAGATAGATAAATATTATATTTTATTTGAGCTTGAATTACTCATATCTTGAGGCTAAAGTTAAAATGTTAAACTTGTTTCACAATTACAAAACATGCAAAAGTCAATACATAGTAGACCATACATACAAAGTGAACTTTTTGTACAAGTCAAAGTCGCATTTTTTAATGGATTAAAAACATTTTTGTTACATACAACATACAAGAAAAGCTTGTGGCTTGTGCATTTCTTGCAATCAAACAGTTTGAAATTTCTTTTTTAGTTGTAGCTCAAAGTTATATTAAGGAGCACTACATCAGCTATTCTTGCCATCCATTCAATATGTTGATGTAATTTTGGACTACACCAAACTACTCTTCAATGTCTTTAAAAGTTTTTGTTAGTTTACAAACATCATATTATCAAAAACTATTAAATGACTTTGGGACGGACACATTATAATACTTTAAATTTTGAAAAACATTATATGTTAATAATAATAAGTTTAAAATTTGTGCAAACCTATTATTAATTGGCAAGTTTTTATTTTATAAAATATAGAATACAAGCACTTGGCATGAGTGTTATCAAAAGAAACTATAGTAGTAAAGGACTTAAATATTAGGTACATGCATTACTTTTTGGCACATGAATATAAAATGAAATGGTTTCTTATTCTTTTATTGGATGGTATAGGGTGTTCCAAAAATTACACTCTAGCCAAAGAGGCTTATGATTATGACTATTGAATGACTTATATTTAGCTGTTGCCAGCGATAAGCAGCTTCGCCTCCGTGAAGTTTGTTTTTTCACAAATCAGGGACAGGGAAACGTAGATTTCCTGTTCCCATTGCCTTTCCCAACCCTTATAGTTATAGATGGCTTGGCTGAAAATCGTTTTTATTCAAAACCCTTGGGAACTGAATTTTTCGCGATATGAAGTAAGCCAGGTTTCAGCCAAATTGGTTTATTTGTTTTGGCGTTATTGAGTAACATTCAAACTCACTATCTTTCACATTCACCTAATTATAGGATTTGTACCGATGTAATAAGGACGCACATAACAATGTACAATTCCCTCTTGCGAGTGTTGGCTGTCCTTCTAAAAATACTACTTACTAGTTGGTAATAATTATAGCAGTCAGCTTTTTTGGAACGACACAATTACAAAGCGTGGGTTTGCTCGTTTTTGCTTGCTCATAACCACACACACAATATCACGGAGGGACATAAAATACGGCCTCACTGTTATAGCAAATATTCCCTATGTATTCATCGCATCCATAACAATGTCACTAACGAACTAAGTACAATTAGAATTTCACTGTACAGCTACTCTGGGAGAAAGGTGACAATTAAATAATTAGGTACATAAAAGAGTTTCATAGTTTTTTCTAATTACAACTATAATAATTATTTATTGCAGTGAAATTGAGTTGTTTAGCTACATATGAGATCCATTTAGCATAAGGGTTGACCGCGGTATCTGCAAAAGAAAAGCGACAGATTAAGTTTTTGTTTTTGGTAAACTGGCTTTATTAAACAGGGTGGAAAAACTAACAGGACATGGATGAAAAGCACATTAAATATACTTAATTAAATATTTAAATTTTTTCCAGCAAGTATGTATAATATCAAGTACAAGCAATTGCACCAACAAAACATCAGATTTTAATTTTTTAATGGTCTCATTCATCCAGAAGTGGTAAACTGTCGTTGACTAGTTTACAGTCGCATTGAAGCTTCTCAAAACTTAATGAAAAGCCGTGAAAGTAGTGTACAGAACAACACGATAGGTACCATCTCTCAACCATCGGACAGCGCCGGTGTGACCCATCCGTATTTGTCATGCGTCTTGACGAGCGAGCGGAACGCCTCCTCGGCGCGGCGGCGCGAGAACTCGCGCGTGGAGCGCGGCGCCGCGCGCGCCACGCGGCCCTGCCCCTTCACCACGGACGCCGCGAACTGCATCACCACCGCCTCCACCGTGTACGCGGACGCCCAGCCGCGCGGCGTCAGCAGCTCCATGCATATTGCACCGCCTGCAAACAATCACCTCCTCATATTACTTACCTATTATAGCTTATGAGTTTTATAGAGAGACCATTAGCTTATTGTAGAGTGGACACAATTAGTATTGTTGACGAGTGTCCATTTATTTAATACGAGTAGTAGTTAGTACCTAATAAGGGTAGTTATAATCAAGTAAGCCTTTATAATGAATTAATGATTTACGAAGATTTTTGAAACATGAAAACAATTAAATTAATGCATACACAAAACCCTAACGGTTTCTACATAGTATCGCGCCGGAACGCTAAATCGCTTGACGACGCGTCTTGCCTGGTAGGGTGGTAACTAGCTACGGCCGAAGCCTTCCATCAGGCAAGTCCTGAACCAAATTAGAAATTATAAAATTCCAAATCGATCAGTTTTGATATTGGATACGACAACCAACAGTTGGAAAGAAAAGCAAGATCATCGCCTACTTAATGTTGAGTGATACACCTGCCCATATCGGTTGCCTGCGTCTTAGGACTTTGCAGTAATTACTATGTCATAATAAGTTGATAAGACGCATTGTACATATTCACTGCACTTTTCATCCCAAGCCAGTAGTTATGCTCATCATACCCAGTAAAGTCCGCATAAAAAAGTAGGAACTAAGTAGGAACTCTTATTATAATTTTAGCTGTAAGCTGAACCTTCCATAACAAAGCCCTTCTCTATCCTCGGCTCGATGACCCGCATGAAGGGCGGCGCGAAGGGGAAGTTCTCCGGGAACACGAGGTGCAGCAGGATGCTGGGGATGCCCAGCTCGCGCAGGTCGGCGCTCAGCTCGCTCTCCGGGTCGATCTGGTGCAGGCGCACGTGCCACTCGAACAGGTTGTCGTTCACCAGCTCCACCTGCGCGCGCGCAGTGTACAGCACATGGTTCGCCTTTCCACATAATTTAGTTTCCACATTATAGTACACGGTACAGAAGACTCATGCCGCAAGATGATTTAAGAAATAGTGACTCTAACGCTGACACAAATAGTGCAATTCAGTTCGCAATAGCGCCTGGCCCCGCGCCGTACATAACACGCAACAAACTCTAAAGTTGTGGTCTCTTTCTATCGCGTAACTTTATCTCATTCGACGTACTAAGGTTGCCTCGCGATCGGGTGCACGCGCTTGAAATAGACCGTACAAGAACGAACGGGAGCAAAGTAGCTGGCGCGCGGCGGCCGTCTGAAGTTAGTCGACGTACTAACTTCAGACGGCCGTGCCTGTAGTTTCTTCGATCACGTGATAAGTGAACTTGGCCTAGCATTACCAACACCGATATGAACCTGAGGATGAGCCCATCGGAACATTTTACGTTAACCTTTGCTATACAAGAAAAAAGTAGCGCCATTTGTCAAAATTTTCGCTAATACGCCGCAACATGGTGGAAATCGTCCCTGCGGAAATTCGCGTGCGGACTAATAACAACTAGGTACTACAATACTACTATGCATTCACAGTAGAACACAGAACACATAATATTATTTAAAAAGTAAAACGCTCACTGTAAATACAGGATTCGGCCTGTGCTCCTGCAGCCGTTGTATTTCCTTGAGCTCTTTCATGAGGCGGCGCGTGCGCACGCCCGCGGCCCGCTCGCGCGCTTCAGTGGCGCCGACTGCTTTCTTGGAGAGCGTGGAAGCGGCGGGACTGGCTGGCAAACTTACGGCTGCTTCTGCTGGAGTGACACCGTCTCTGAAAGTTGAAAATTAAAAGTGAATATTTTAATTTTGTATGAATGGATGAGGCTGCAATGTTCTTTACATTTGCTTCTTCAGATTTTTTGAGACCATGGTTTAGTTTACTTAACACACTTTAATTACGATATCGTTTATCGTTAGATAGTAATTCCATCCGACCACTTTAAGAGCATATCAAAATGTTGCAATAAGTAGCGTACCCACATACTGCACTGTATTCATCAGTCTTTTGACATGTAGCCGGTGCAATATATACATATTTTCTAGCAAATCACAGAACTCTAAAAATCCTTATAGCAAACATGCAGGCCAGCGTCCTCTAGAAGTTTTCTAAAACAACTGCAAGACTTGCCATCTATTATAATATTATTATTACTAGTACATACCTATAAGCTACTTGCCTGTACCTAACCAATTCAAAAAAATGTATCAAGGATATTTATTATCATCTAATTTTTTATAATATTAGGTATTTATTTAACAAAACAAACAAAACAAAGAGGACAAAACGTAGTCTTGAAAAATAAGGAATATTTAGCGGTTCTATAAATACGCTCAGCATAATTTAAACGCGATCGCAGTAAATTATTCACATACAACTATGTAGCCGAGTGAAAGCAAAATTACCTCAGTGTAAGCAGATACACACTTGTAAGACGTGTGGGCTTGTCACTTTGAAAGGTTCGCGGAAATGTTAAAAAAAGTTATTCTGTACTTTACTTTTGATATTTAGTACGGTATCCTCGGTGCGCGATTCTGACTCGCACGATTCGCTGGTATGGATTAAAAAAGAATTAAACTAAGTACTTTGTTGCCTAGCAATTAGGATCAGCGTTGCTGCTTTTTTTTGGCTGATTTAGGTAGGTTTTACTGTATACCAATCAAGTAAAAATAGTATTGGTAACATTTGTTATGCTCACAGCCGGTCTTTCGCTCCAGTAATAGCCTCACTGATAAAGTGATAAGGTATCTTGGTAGGCGTGTAACGAGACAGCTTTCTCCGAGAAATGATCGATGTAATCTCACGCATTCGATGTAGGTACTTCACTACTTGTACCAGTTTATACATAGACGTTAAACTATAGACATATCACATAGAAATATGGATCGTTTTATACAGTTACGCCTATAAATTAACGTGAAATATCGGTGGGATAATTAATCTCTGTTTTAAGGGTTCCATGCCAAAATAGTAAAAATGGAACCGTTATTTTGAGACTTTCTCCGACAGTGTAACGGAAAGATGGACTCTATCCGTTACACTCAATTATTTACGATCGATATAAAATTTGGAAAAGTTATTTTTATTTTTGTTTAAAAAGGGGGAAAATCGTGGCTTCGAAATTTCAAAGTGAGATAACTATTATTATGTGAAAGGGTTACCTGTAAAATGTTCATTCTTAAACGATTTTTTATTATGCTTAATAGTTTTTTATTTATTGGGCAAGCTGTCGAGAAAAGTTCCGCCCTTTATCTCCGAAGTTTACCGATTGAAAAGCCAGAAATAATTACAATCAATAAATAGAACGGAATGTGCCAATACGAAGACTAGCTGTTAGGCATAATATCTTGATAGTACATGATAATTGATAGGTATACTTTTGTTAACGAGTTAGGTGGGAGTTGTGTAGACTAGACTAGCTGTGCGGTAGGTGCAGCTTGGCCTTGCATTGCAGCTGCAGCTTGCCTTGCATCGCAGTATAAAAAATAAAAATCCCCTGTTCTAAGAAACCTATCTACACGCAGAATTTAGACAAGAACTAAATACACACTGACACAAACGTATACATCTAGCACAGGACATCTACCGCTTGAACCGTCAAGACTATTATACCCATAGACCAAACTTTATATTGTTATATACCTACCGATCAAAGTTTTGATAGTTACATAGATGTCTTTGTTTTGATTTATATCAGGCCTGGCTTGGAGATACAGTAGATCTTCGTTTATGCGAACTAATTGGGAGACGTGGGTATTTGGCAATACGGTTTTTTCGGATAACCGCACCGATTAAGCCATACTTATTTATGTACATCATACATACATAGGGTTAATTCTTATACAAAAAAGTGTAGTGAAAAAATCATCAATTTTCGTAGCCGTGCTGCTAAATCACGGATTTATGTTTTACTTTTCAATCTCCATCGGCCGAAGAAACCAAATAAGTAAGAGCTAAGTAGTTGAGTAGGTACCTAATTACTCATATGGGACATTCTGATTGAGACTCAGTGCTCGTGTATTGGAGTGGTTCTGTATTGTTCCGCATTGGAGTGCAAATGACGCAGGTCGCAATGTACCTACGAGTCTCGAGAGTAGAGACACGAGCAAGCAGCGGTCACTTCGCCATATCGCGTGGCCTCATACGTCTAACGTAAACAAAGTCTTTGTCTCCTACAGTTTCGCAAAACAGACGTCAACTGCGCTTTTGCGCTTCCTTGAAGCAAGTCTTTCGAAATCTGACCGAGTTGGCATTAGATAATATATTCAATGTTTCTACATTAGGCATTTTGTGGAACTCTTCCTTTTTTCGAAATCGGCAACTTATTATTAGTATTATGACAGAGGTTCCTCGCTCTGGAACCCTGACCACCGGTCGCTTGGGCCGTTAAAGCTCCGCGACCAGTGGTGGACTCAATTTTTTAATATTTTTAACCGTGTTTTTTTTTATTTTATGTTTTTAGAAACATTCTTAAAAATATTAGGTATTGTTTTTCAGGTGGAAGCAACTCGTAGTTGTAGAAATTGGGTTGTGCACTATTATCACGTTTTTCGGAGCTTTTAAAAAGTTCGTAGCGCTCGTAGGACCTAGGCTACGACGTAAAAGGTATTTTAATTTTAG
Source organism: Coenonympha glycerion (assembly GCA_963855885.1). Taxonomy (NCBI): domain Eukaryota; kingdom Metazoa; phylum Arthropoda; class Insecta; order Lepidoptera; family Nymphalidae; genus Coenonympha; species Coenonympha glycerion. The sequence goes on from OY979629.1 coordinate 6,228,210, forward strand.
AAAACTGACTGGTTCTTTCTAATTATACTCACTATTACTAAGTATATCTACCTAACTACTTAATTATTTTTACTGACTTTTCATAAGTGCTAACAAGTAATGGCTATATGAAATAAATGATTTCATTGTGATTTGATTTGATATATAAACCGAAATATTAATTTACGTTAAAAATCTCTGTTTTTGTTTATAAATTTCGTAAAAGGTGTGAATTAAATTCAGTATTTCTTACGACACCTAACCGTTAGGTACGCGTTATGATTTACGAACAAGATGTGAGAATGCTTAGGAAACTAATATGTATACAAGAATCCTATACATTTAAACGAGCAATTCTTGTACCTATATATATTTCTATATAATCTGGATCTCGGAAACGGCTCGAACGATTTTCATGAAATTTAGTATACAGGGGGTTTTGGGGGCGATAAATCGATCTAGCTAGGATTCATTTCGAATTTACGAAAAAAAAATAAAAATATGACTTCTGCTGCCATCTATTGGCCACCGAGCGAAGCTCGGTCACCCAGATATTACTTAATTAAACGATTATGCTTCCTTATTTATCCTTGTAATGTGTTTACCTGTTTGTAGAAGTCTTATCTTACCGCATTCTTATTCATTAGCAGAAGTTCCAAAAAAGACGTTCTAGATAAATATAGTAGGTACCTCTATTAATTAACATATTTGGAGGCTTGAGTAATGCATCGAAAAATATACCTACTCAACAAAAACCAATTAATATTATTTATGTTGATAGATAGTTAAGTATGTATAATATTGTATGTATTTTTTGTGGTCAAGGCAAGAAGTTTATACATCATTACCTCTACAACGTAAGTACTTCACTGTTTGTTATTATATCAACATTCAAAATTGATCATTGGTCCTTGATTAATTATTCATGCTGCTAGTTACAGAAATTCCAGAGTTATTTTGTAACTGTAGACAAACGAGGGCAAAGAATGCGGTTTGATTACATACATAGAAACACATCTAAGTTACATTTCTGTACCTATGTAACATCCAATATTAGCACCTGGCAGAGGTGTTATGTGATAAACTGATAACATTACTTACATAACACTTATAGATATTTCAATCCACGATGACACGCCCCACTCTGCCGTCTTCGTGGATTGAAATATCTATAAACTTTTAAAGCTAATTTTGGAGAAAGCACTATACCTAGTCAAAGAATTATGTTAATGTAAGAAATGTTAGTCATATTTTATTATAATGATTACATAAGAAAATATGGCTAACATTTCTATACCTACTCACAATTCTAGAACTAGTGAAGAGTTTATGTTTGTGATGCTCGACTCTACCACCCCATTCGGTGAGCATTTTACGGAGAACCAACAATCAATGACGTAGGAATTCATAGGATAACTCAAGTATAGGCTCTAGTTTAAAATGTCGCAGGAGGTCTTTACCGAACTTTCAAGTGTAAAATTATAATATTTTCTTAAAATGTGTTTCCGCTTCTCAGGAAATTTAGTTGATTAAAGACCCTGGACTTAATAGTTTTTAAACTGCAGGTTACTAAATATCGCTTAAATAACCGTTTTAGCCTGTTATCAAATCTGTGGTAACTAAGAACAATTATAATAATTTACGTCCTCGTAAGTGACATTAATATGATGAGAAACTAGGGAAGCATAATTAGGTCGTCGGCCGTCGCTCGCGCTCCGACTAGATAGAGCCCTACAACGACAGCTCCATGAGGCGTGAGTGCGGCAACTTTTTCTTGTTAGTGTGAGTGTGCCAATTTGAAATTTGTACGGTGCGCGGATGCTGGTGTGCATGGATTTGCGTAGCGATGGCTCGGGTTTGCCAATTTGGGCAAAAAATTTTTTTTGGGCTTCTTGGGCCTCTATGTAAGGAAGGCTGGGTTACGAGTTAGGCGACTTACGAGTTACCTACAATAAGTAAGAATACATTCTAATACTTAATTAACTTGTTACCATACTGCCTTGAAACTGCATGCCTCACCTGAGTACTACACTACAGGGCAGTATTCTAACTGTGCGATCTACGAGAACGTTTGAAGTTTGAACACCTTACATTGGAAGTACAACATTCTCTTTCGTAACACCTTTGTCGTGTTTATAAACATGGTAGGTATGGCGACATAATTTTTGCATGTTTCAGTAACAAGAGACCTAATTAAAAAACAAACTCGTTACGCAACTACCTTGGCAGTACCCCAAAAACGACTTTTATTAGGTATCGCTCTTTCTTTAACCGATTTTTGAACTCTTTTTTAGAGTTCCGTAGTTCCGTACCCAAAGCACAAAGGGTAAATCGGGACCTTATTACTAAGACTTCGCCGTCTGTCCGTCCGTCCTTCCGTCTGTCACCAACTCATCAGGCTGTATCTCTTGAACCGTTAAGACACTTGAAATTTTCACATATTATGAGTTATGACGTATTTCTGTTGTTTTAATGTACTTTTGTTAACCGATCACTCATACCTATTTGTACATATAGGTACCTAACGAAAATAATCTGCGATTCGATTTTTGTATGTAGGTATACTTACTTATTTAATGTTTTTTTTATTTTTTATTCTTAGTAAGTATCTTAATCACTGTAAATCAGTGTTGCCAGAGTATACTCAGCCCAGGTTGCCATTTGTAGGTTCAAATGTTGCCATTTGTAACCAAATGTTGCCATTAGAAAAAACAAAAAAACCGGCCAAGTGCGAGTCGGACTCGCGCACCGAGGGTTCCATATTATAAAAGAAGTAAAACATTAAAAGAATCACTTTTGTTCATGATTTTACGTATGTATTGTATAATTTACATATAGGTACTTTTGTTGGCAAACCGCAAACCTAACTTTGTTTTCGGCGGATTATTGTATTTATCAAAAAAAGTATAATAGTTAGAGAGTTGATTTTATTTTTCCCGTAAAATATACGTTAACTTCTATTGATCATAATTATTTCAGATTTTTCGATTGGTAAACTTCGGAGATAAGGAGGAGGGGAACGGTATTTTTTTCGACAGTTTGCCCAATAAATCAAAAACTATCAGGCATAAAAATAAATAAAAATCGGTTTTAGAATACACAAGTAACGCCCTTTCATATGATACCCCACTCAATATTGTTACCTCATTTTGAAATTTTGTCCACCTGGCTTTCCCCCCTTTTTAAATAAAAATAAAAAAGATTTTCAATTTTTTATGATTGCAATGGCGGCGCGCCGCAATTACCTACAACCATTCCAAATTTCAGGTCGATAGCTTTAATATTTACTGAAATAATTGAGTGTGACAGACGGACGGACGGACGGACGGAGAAAGTCTCACCATAAGGGTTCCATTTTTACCAAATTGATATGGAACCCTAAAAACCTGTAAAAAAACGTTCTGTGCCTTTTAGTAATATAAAAATATTTATACCTAAATACCTATTGAGTACTGGTTTATTGCTCTGCATTTTGGTTGAAAAAATTTAAATCGAAAAAAAATCATGTACATCCATTTAAAAATAATAAGATGGCAACACTACTTTCATTTGTTTGAAAATTGTATCCGACTAGAGGACTTTGTAGGTAGCTACCTAATATGAATAAATTAAAAAAAATCATTTGTTTGACATTGACATTGGTTTTTCAAATAGGTCTATAGGTAGCTTCTTCGATTAAAACAATAAAGAGGACTTACCAATAGATTTAAAAACAAAAGTATTTGAAAACCACGAAAAAATTTCCTTTGCATCGCACTACACAGTGCACACAGTCACACACAAAGAATTTATTTAAAACACTACGTATTAATTATCTGCTCTGTGGTCACTAAGTTTCTTCCATTTTTGTTTACATAAAATTACTTTTATCTCTAGCTTCACCAAAATAGACCTTTTGCTGATAGAAATATGGGTGCAATTTGTTTGTCTATTATATAAGCATTTTCATTTGGGAATAAAAATGCGTTCAAGATTTTGATTTTCTTAAATTCGATGAGTTCAGTTCATCTGCGAAATATATTCGATATTTTTTTACCGATGATCGCGCGACAAGTCGAAAAGTTGCCAAAAAGTTGCCATTTGAGCTCGGTTGCCATTTGGTTGCCACGTAGGGTCAAATGTTGCCAAAATGGCAACCAAAGTTGCCAAATGGCAACGCAGCTGTAAATTGTAATGTATTAGAAAGGGGTGATCTAGGACACGTGACCCATTGCGGGGGCGGGTGGGAGAGGGGGTGACAGTGTGATACAAATCTTTCGTAAAAATATTAGCAAACTGGCAAAAAATACGTAAACATAACCTAAAAACTTGTGATTAATAATAATAATTTTTATTATTTCTCGTTAATTTGAGTTATTTACGAAAGCTAGTGACATTGCGAAGTGTATTACATAAAAAACTTTCGTGAAAATATAAGTTAAGTGGCCGAAAATGCGTTACGGGTCAAGTGTCCAAGTTGAGCCATTAGAAATACTACTCACTTCGGCATTTTTCCACAACAATATCACTTTCACAAATATTTACAAAAGTTTTTCGCAGCAGCTCGCCTATGACTTGATTTCAATTTTCAATTTTCAACTGATTTTAATGACGTATAACCTTACCAATGACGTATTAGTAGCGTAGGTACATAGAGAAATAATAAATGGCGACTTTCAGTGGTCGTTTTGCTGTCTCTTTTCTTTGACATTAGTTTAGAAGGTGATAGAAAACGTCAACCATAGATAAGTAAGCACTGTAGTCTGTTTATGGAAATATGAAGAGGCAGGACGATGGGTACCATCCGGGCGCGAAAATTCAAATTTTATTTAGTTTTTCGCTTATAGTGGGCTAATTATACATCGAAGGCTAATGGCAATGTGTTTTGCGGGCACAACGTTTATGCATCTAAGGTCAACCGGGGCAATTGCGTTACATTTTTACTTTATCCCCCTTTACCTAGTCATACCACCGTAATGATAAAATCATTAGGAAAATTCTTAGTACAAATGTGTTTTGAAGTTATTCATGTGTAAGTTTGACCGATTTGTTTCTTTCTTGAGTTACGATAAAATGAGTAATTATGTTTTTTTTTAAAAAGAAGTATTTTAGACGCATTTTCCCTAATTGGGGCTAACGCGTCTTTATTAAATAACTTCCAACTGGTGACTTTGAAGATTGAAATAAATGTATTTTGCTCCAATTACACTTTTGTGTATGTATCTATCTAAGTGAATCTAAAGAAATATTAAAAATTCAGCCTGTTAATGTAATGTTATGAAATCTGGGAAAATGCGACTAAAAAGCCATAGACGCATTTACTCCGTGAGAAATCCAGATGTTCAGAACATTTTGTTTGTTAAAGTAAAATTAAAATGACTTACTTATGTGATGTGTCTCAAAAAAACATTTTGTTGCAAAAATTTATATAAAACAACATATATTAATATTCGAAAAAGTTTAATCAAAATTAAGTTAAATTACAAATTGTAATATTTTAGCATATTAAAAAAATACCTGTAGTCACAAGATACTTGAAATATTAAGGAATTTAGTTTCAATCGTAATTATAGAAAACTATTACTACTAACTATAAAATACTTATTTTAATGAAAATATCAAATGAGCTATCCTTTGATAACTGTCCACATCCAAAACATTTATGTGACCAGACAATATGCGTTTTATGCCATGGCCAAGTAAGTTTCTGTTCTATGCCAATTTTGAAAATCATTTCTTTCTAAATATTTATCGATATCGATGTATCTCAGTATCACCATTGGTATTGTACTTTACTTTATCTGAAATATAAATTAAGTAAAAAAGTAATTTACAATTTTCACTACTAGAAAAAACAATACTTATAAAATCCTTAAAATTTAATCTTAAACTGAGAAAAAGCAAAATGAAAATTCAGCTTTCTTTATAAAATACCTATTAACCTCTCTACATCTAAATATATAAAAGGCAAAGGTGACTGGCTGACTGCGGCTCAAACCACTAGACATATCGGGCTGAAATTTGGCATACAGATTACGACATTAGACACAGCTATTACGACGTAGATATCCACTAAGAAAGGATTTTCTAAATTTCTAAATTTGTGTAGTCTACGTGGACGAAGTCGCGGGTAGAAGTTAGTTTATTATACACCACAAAAAAGGTTGAAGAACCCTGGTTTTGGGGCAATTGCGATAAACAGACGCAATAACCTCAAAACAGCAGACGCATTTACCTCAAAAATCCAATCATAACCTCTAAATTTGAGATCACAATTTCTCAATAATTAAAACTTTTACAATAAAAATAACTGTGTTCACATATAAGCTATATTATATTGATTACATATACTATATAATGAAAACAAGAGATCCACGAAAAATGTGGATTTTTAAGGATTTTGACCACTCACCTCGCGCAGCACCTCTTGTCACGAAACATGTGATTTTAAAAATGGCTGATATTTCGAATTTGTGAGTCACAACGCCCTCTACTGAAGATTTATGTTACGATTTTAGTGCAAATAAACAAGACTAGATGGCAGAAGCAGTTTTATTTCGACCAGATTTTAAATAATTTCGAATAGACTCAATAGCCCCAAAGATGCAAATCCCCCGGTTGACCTTACATGTTTTTAACAAAAACTCTGCTCAACAATACTCATTTACTTCATATTGGTTCCCGATAGCTCGAAATCTGGGAAACAGCAAAAAAATATCTTTCGGGAACCAATATGAGATGAGTGGGAACTTTCGAGCAAAGTTTCTATTAAAAACGTGTAGATGCATTAAAAGTAGGCCCGCAAAATGCACTGCCATAAATTTACAATGTGTAGTTATTCTAATATTTGGGAAAAACTAAATAAAATTTGAATTTCGCGGGCTGGTAGGGCCGCTACACCTTACCGAACACCAGCCGCCCGGAGGATTGTGGACGCGAATGTCCGAATGTGACATCAGCCTCCCGCCTGCTCCCGCCGGCTGTTGGACGCTTTCGGTGTACCTACTCTATGCAATTTTACACTCGGTGGAAAAAAAATAATTTCCGCTAGTTACGGAATTCCTCGAAATAACGTCAAAATTAATAAATGATAATTATTTTGATCAAAAAACGTACTTCGTTCGTATATCTGCCCAACAACATTGTATTTAGCAGAAGGTTTATTTTGTAGTTATACAATATGTCTGCACTCTGCACTATCAATATGGTCAGCAAATGTGCTCCACATCTTTGAATCGTCGGAAACAATCTCGACCTTTCGAGTCGAGTTAATTTTAAAATTATATAAGTAGGTACCTATACCTATCTAACCGGAGTTGTCTCTCAGTGTTTGTCCCTCTCTCCTCTCTCCTCTACCATGTGGTTGGTAAATAAACAGTAATGACTAATGAGTTTTGATAAAAGAATTAACTATTATTATTTTGTATTCCTTGATATAGGTATAACTATACATATACATAATATAGTACCTACATATATAATAATTTAATACATAATATTATAATAACATAATTGCGGGCGCGTGAAACCTTTTGTTTTGTCAATGAAAACTCTAAAAGTTGGCAAACTTGCAGACAAAATCTTGATATTGTTGTATGGCTGAACTCAAAAGCTATTGATTTATTACAAAAAAATATGGTGTTAATGACCCCGTTTCTGCAAAATTGATTAATAACATAGCGATTTTTTTTTGGGCAATTTTTTTAATTCGAGGCATTTTTGGTTGAGTTATTTTAACGTTTTATTAACAATATTATTGGGTATCCAGAGATGGAGAATATTGTACCTAGTTATGAAATGAAATGAAATGAAATGAAATGAAATGAAATGAAATGAAATGAAATGAAATTCTTTATTTCACATAGGCTTAGTTATAAGCTCTCATGAAATTTCGAGACTCTACCGCCAGGTTCGGAAAGCAGGTTTGCACCGAGAAGAACTGGCAAGAAACTCGGTACTTGCTCTTTTCAAAAAATGTCTCAATATACAATTTTTAGTACTTAGTATGAAACAATATTTTTAAGATATCTCGTGAGGAGATGGAAGCATATCACTATCGTTCCAAGAATCTTTGTTATTTAAAAATTCTTCAATGGTGTAGTAACCCTGATTTACTAGATGTTTTTTGACAGTATCTTTAAACCGGTGCAAAGGTAAGTCCAAGACAGACTTCGGGATCATATTGTAGAAGCGTACACTCAACCCCACAAAGGACTTCTGTACCTTACGCAAACGGTGTGGCACTACAACTAACTTATGTGCTCCACTTCTAATTGGACGGTTACTTATATCTATCCGTTTATTGTAATTATTAATATTTTGACGTACAAACAGTAGACAATTATAAATGTATTGACACGCCACTGTAAGAATGCCTATTTCTTTAAATTTTTGGCGAAGAGATTCGCGTGGCTTCATTTTGTATATGGATCTAATAGCTCTCTTTTGCAATACAAATATAGTTTGAATATCAGCAGCTTTGCCCCATAATAGAATACCGTAGGACATAACACTGTGGAAGTAGGCGTAGTAAACAAGCTTGGCTGTATCAATGTCTGTAAATTGTCTAATTTTTCTCACAGCATAGGCAGCTGAACTAAGTTTACCTGCCAGAGTCTCAATATGAGCGCCCCATTGTAGTTTATTATCTAAGGTTACCCCCAGGAATACTGTAGAGTTCTCCATTTTTAGTGTTTCTCCATTCACAATCACCTTTTTGTTGCTAACTAATTTTTTTACGTTTGGAAGTGCGAACTCAATGCACTTAGTCTTTTTTGAATTTAAAACCAAATTGTTAACTGTGAACCAGTGTGATACGTGCGCGATAGCACAATTTACATCGTCATAATTTTCTTTACTTTTGTCTATTTTAAAAACTAGGGAAGTGTCATCAGCAAACAATACTATCTCGCAAATACCCTTTACATGGTGTGGCAAATCATTTATATACACTAAAAATAGAAAAGGGCCTAATATTGAACCTTGTGGCACACCCATAATGGGGGAACAACCCTGTGATTTTGTGTCATTTATGCATACCCTTTGTGTTCGATCACTTAAATAAGAGGCAACGAAATCAAGAGCTCTGTCTTTGATACCGTAATGGCTTAGTTTACATAGTAGCGTTTGATGTTCAACGCAATCAAAAGCCTTAGACAGGTCACAGAAGACTCCAATAGCATTCTGAGACTGTCCCCATGCATCAAAGATATGACTTAATAACTTGGCACCGGCATCAGTGGTGTTCCTGCCTTTAGTAAAACCATACTGCTCGGAATGAAGAATTTTATTTGAGTTAAAATGACTTAGGAGTTGGTCCAGTATGATTTTTTCAAATATCTTGCTAAGTGTTGGTAAGATTGAAATTGGTCTATAGTTATTAAGATCTTGTTTATCCCCAGATTTAAATAGTTGAATGAGACCATTTGAGAACATGTGAAGCAACAGACTTTCAAGTTATTACTGATTTTTTGTGCACATACCTACCTAAAAAGACGCAACTAAAATTGAAATGGCTCCCACGGGGAGGGTGTGAGGGGGGCGCTCTTCCTTAATAGGGTATTTTTTTACTTTAGGTACTTTATTAATGAGCTATAGAACCCTCCCTTAAATTATCGCTAGTTCGATCCCGGACACACTGTACCTAGATAAGTTTATTAAATTAAGTGGGTAGTGGGTACATGACTTTTATGATTACTCACGAGGAGACGGAAGAAAATCCTTAGCGTTCGAAGAATCCTCATGTTATTAAAGAAATTCTTCAATTCTTCTAGGTAAACCAAACCTTAAATATTACCTATCTACATGACTGCAAATTGCAATCTCATATTGTAAGATGTACCTAGATAATATATAAATCATAGTACCTCCTATAAATTCAACGGTTGCTAATCAGTATGGCCACTATGTATTTAAATTTTGAACCCTATTTCGCATGTCCTTGTCCCTGGTTGTAACCAGCTACAAGCGGAACCTCTTAGCAGACCAGTGCCCTATTCATCAAACGTTACAAGCCTTGTATTACAAGCGATTCTCTTGTAAATTTCTACATTTTTACAAACGTGCGTTCATCAAAACTACACGTGTAAATTACAAGCTACAAGTTATATCACTTGTAATACAAGTACTTTTTCACACGTGTATTAGTAGTTTTGTTCATCAAAAATGCTACCGTTGCTTGTAGCTTGTAACTTGTGGCAAAAAGTTGGCGAGTCTCCGCGGACTCTTTACTTGTAACTTACACATGTAGACATACGTACCTACCTACTTAATACATTTGATAATTATTATATTATTACCATTTTCGTGGTTTAGACTTTAAGTATTCCACAAGCTTAGTCAAATGAATGGCGGGAAACAATAAAATCTTATATTTATGGAAAACAAACAAAAAAAAAGAACAAAAATATCGTTTATAAATAATTATGTACTAGCGCGGAATTCTAGTTAATAGTACAGTACGACAAAGCTAATGTTGGCACGTGGCCAAAATCGGAACTAACGCCGCTATCTTGTGATACTGTGTGACAGATTGAAAATTGGGGAGGTTTTGTTAATAATAAGCGAAAATAACGTAAATACTTGCAACATACAGACAGATATACCGTCACAGAGTTCTATCAAACATTGTCACAACATAGCGACGTTAGTTCCGATTTTGGCCACCCGCCAAGATAGCCTTGTACTTGCGGTATTATATTCGTTGCGCAGACTTTTTTTAATTAAAAACAACATTTAAAAAAGATGTACTTGCGGTACCATATTTGTACCATAGATATTGCCCAAAGACAATTTTTTTTAATTAAAAACAATATTAATAAAAAAAAGAATCTAGTAGGTATAGTCTGCCAAAAAAGCCATGAAACAAAAAAGAATTTAAAAATAATTATAAAAGTCGAAATAAAGTACATTTTAGAGGATACTTAAATAATCAAAAAAATATAGATTATTCTTTTCAGTATTCTGTTTGAACAGATTTTTCAATTACTTAGTCATAATATAAGTCAGGGAAAAATTATTATTGTATCCGCATTGATTGTGTATCCGTGAATTAATTTCAAGACTTTTTTGACGGAATACATGCCACACTTGTAAATTAAAAACTGCAAGTTTCTAAAATCTACAAGTAACGTGAAATTATTTGATGAACGTAATCTACAAGAACTTGTGAATTTTTATTTAAACTTGTAACTTGTGAGCTTGTAGACTTGTAATGTTTGATGAATAGGGCACAGACCTGTGCCCTATTCATCAAACGTTACAAGCCTTGTATTACAAGCGATTCTCTTGTAAATTTCTGCATTTTTACAAACGTGCGTTCATCAAAACTACACGTGTAAATTACAAGCTACAAGTTATATCACTTGTAATACAAGTGCTTTTTCACACGTGTATTAGTAGTTTTGTTCATCAAAAATGCCACCGTTGCTTGTAGCTTGTAACTTGTGGCAAAAAGTTGGAGAGTCTCCGCGGACTTTTTACTTGTAACTTACACATGTAGACATACGTACCTACCTACTTAATACATTTGATATTTATTATATTATTAACATTTTCGTAGTTTAGTCTTTAGGTATTCCACAAGCTTAGTCAAATAAGTGGCGGGAAACAAAAAAATCTTATATTTATGTAAAACAAACACAAAAAAAAGAACAAAAATATCGTATATAAATTATGTACTAGCGCGGCATTCTAGTTAATAGTACAGACTACAGTATGACAAAGCTAATCTTGGCACGTGGCCAAAATCGGAACTAACGCCGCTATCTTGTGATACTGTGTGACAGATTGAAAATTGGGGAAGTTAAGTTTGTCTTGTTAATAATAAGCCAAAATAACGTAAATACTTGCAACATACAGACAGATATGCCGACACAGGGTTCTATCAAACATTGTCACAAGATAGCGACGTTAGTTCCGATTTTGGCCACCCGCCAAGATAGCGGTATTATATTCATTGCGCTGACTTTTTTTTATTTAAAAACAACATTTAAAAAAAGATGTACTTGCGGTACCATATTTGTACCATAGACATTGCCCAAAGACAATTTTTTTTAATTAAAAAACAATATTTAAAAAAAAAGAATCTAGTATAGTCTGCCAAAAAAGCCATGAAACAACAAAAGAGTTTTTTGACGGACTACATGCCACACTTGTAAATTAAAAACTACAAGTTTCTAAAATCTACAAGTAACGTGAAATTATTTGATGAACCTAATCTACAAGAACTTGTGAATTTTTATTTAAACTTGTTACTTGTGAGCTTGTAGACTTGTAATGTTTGATGAATAGGGCACTGATCCCGCGCTGATCCCATTTATCAATTTCAAACTGCCCGCTAACGACGCGCCGTCTGACCCAGAGGGGTCGATAGGCAGTCAATAAAATTAGCCGCAATCAAGAACTTTTCTTACCTATGTCGTCGAAATAAACCGCGTCTGGCCGGCGAGCCGCTCGGTCCGGCTCCATCCTTATCCAGCTTCTCCGGAGATCGGAAGAGCTTCCGAAACGCAGCAGCCACCTTCTCCTTGGAACGCGAAGTCATTTTGAACAACTTCCCAACTTCTAGCGCACCGAAACTTTATATTTTGTCGCACAACGATTTGTTTATTTTACAGCAATTTACGAGTACACAATTCACGTCAATCCATCAAAAAACAACGCAAACGCCTACGTGAACGGGCGTCGATTTGAATTTCGAATCCGTAAAAGCTGCCAGTGTCACATTTGCTTATAGTTTTGATATTGTGCTGCGGTTGCTTGTCGCTTGCAGTCTCGCTGCGTGCAGTCAAGCACGTGCGACTACTGGCGACGTGAGAGTAATGATGCCGAATGCCGATAAAATCGTATCGTCTTGGCACATTGAATGGAAGTGGCTACTAATGTCGGTTGCGGTGCGTCGTCGGGTCGTTGTGTCATACGCGCACGCATGATACAAAGCGTCGGCGCATATCGGCCCTGCGCACACGCAGCGCGACGCGTGTGAACGAACTAGCACTACCACTATCCTTTTGTGGTTCGCGTGAACTTGATTGCCTAGCCCTGAAACAAAGGAAATCATTTTAAGTTGGTACACGCCACACGGCACTGGATTTTGTTAACTGGGTCAATATTAAAGGTACTTAGTTAGGTTTGACCGTGAATCTACTCATGTATTAAGTATATTATTTCCGTTTTTTTTTGTTTTTGTTTATAATGATTTTTATATGGTTCCGTTGGAGTTTATGTTCTTTATTTTATTTCATACATACTTTGTGGGTCAAGTCATCGACATTGTATAATTTCCGTAGAAATAATATTTTTTTATCAGGACATTACTTATGTTAAGTATAAGTATATGATAATGCTATGTTATGTAAACGCTAAATAGCGTCTCGATTCTTGCGTAGGTATGTTAACTATAGGCACAACGAAAAGAAAAGGTGATGAAATGGTGATGAAGAAAATCGTAAAGGTCGCTTCCTGATTGACTCATATTAATATGGCGTGCCTCGTTGGTCTAGTAGCGAGCATTTATCATAAAATATTATATAGTGTGTCCGGGATGGAACTAGCGATAATTTAAGGAAGTGTTCTATGGCTCATTACAAGTAAAAAAATTCCACAGCCAAAAATGCTTTAAACTAAAAAAACATTGCCCAAAAAAATTTAAACTTGAAGTTATTGGTTAATTTTGCTGAAACGGGATCGCTAAGGCCATATTTTTTTGTTTTAAGCAACACAACATCAACATTTTGTCTGTAAGTTACTAACTTTGAGAGTTATTATTGTTTAAACATAACATAACTGCGGGTGCGTAAAACCTTTTGTTTTGTTCAAGCAATGATAACTGCTCTATGTTGATAATGATCCCCCCCCCCCCCCCCTTTATAGGAAAATTTTTGCTTGTAACGAGCCATAGAACACTCCCTTAAATTATCGCTAGTTCGATCCCGGACACTGTATCCTATACCTTTAAACGAGCAATTCTTGTATATATATTTCTATATAATCTGGATCTCGGAAACGGCTGCACCGATTTTCATGAAATTTAGTATACAAGGGGTTTTGGGTGCGATAAATCGATCTAGCTAGGATTCATTTTTTTTAAATGTCGTATTTACCATAAAAAAATATTACTCTATTCCTGACATCTATTGGCAAAAAGTTAAACTATTACGGTAATTTCCTGATGCCATCTATTGGTGAGTGGCTGTGATATTACCAAGCAAAGCTTGATCAACCAGGTATAATCATTTACTTCATATTTTTTCCCGATAGCTTGAAATCTGGGAAACTACATGACATCTATTAGCGAATAGTGAAACGAATTTTAATGACCGCGGCCGGCATTTGTTTTAACGAGAATAATATTATAATGCTAAAGGTAAAATATGACTTCTCCCGACATCTATTGGCGAGAAGTTATATTAATTTTTTTATGGAGTCAACGAACTGGGCGCGAAAATTCAAATTTTATTTAGTTTTCTGGTTTAGTGGGCTTATACATCCTAAGCTTATATAGTTTATACACAACATTTATGCATCTCATATTTGTAATCAAAACTCTGCTCAACAATACTCATTTACCTCATATTGTTTCTCGATATATTGAAAACTAGGAAACAACGTGACATCTATTGGCCAATAGCAATACTATTATAATGGCCCAGACATCCAACTGTTTTAACGACACAATAAATATGACTCTTTCTGCTGACATCTATTGACGAGAAGTACTTAATACTAATTTTTTTTATGGAGTCAACGAATTGGGCGCGAAAATTCAAATTTTATTTAGTTTTTGCTAATAGTGGGCTAACAATTATACATCGTAAGTTTATGGCAATGAGTTTTGCGGGCACAACATTAAAAGGGGCAAGGTGGTATTCTCTCGTTCAAAGCTAGCTCCATTCGAAATAATGGGCCTTTGAAATTGGTTTTTAATCGTAGTTTCCCAATATCAAAATTATCGTGCCATCCACAGAGCAAGATAATCCATGGCACAATTGGCAGGGCACTCAGCCGTGATAGCTAGGGGGTACGGGTTCAAGTCCCGTTGGCAGCGATAATTTTAAACACTCGAAATAAAATAACTTACGTAATTGGTTGATGTAATGTAAAAAATTAAGTATTAGTATAATATATAAATATTAAACTAATTACACTCGTGATTTTTATTTAAGGAGCACACCACGGGTGTGCTCGCGAAATTCAAATTTTTTGTGGTTTTTCGCGATTTTTAACCTAATAAGACATAATAGGCTTATGGCAGTCAAATTGCGATAATCCCAATATCTTCTTTACGTATTTATATAAAAATCTCTGCTCGAAAGTGTCGAGTAACGAGTTAAAGAAATTAGTCCGAGATTTGCGAGTTACTCTCATAAAACTCGATACTCGGACTAATTTCCTAGAACATTTTTATGCAAAGATTTTGATATAATCATGCAAAGACGATACTGCCATTCTCACAAATGCGTAATTAGCGAACAAATTGCAAAAAAACAATGAAAATTTTGAATTTCGCGGGCAGAGTCGTTGATTTCGCCTTAACCATACTTACGAGTTCATATTTTTTTTTATTATTATGTCGATAAGATCGAAAAATATTTTTTCATATTTCATCATTACATTAGTACCTATGTAATTCATATTTAAATATAGTTTCTACTCCAAATTACAATTTACAAAAAAAAACCGAGCGAAGCTCGGTCATCCAGGTACTAAGTAGTTAACTGGGAAACGTTGCCTTGTTTATCAATAATTAATTTACATTTGATATTAATACTAGATAACTAGTAAGTTTACGATTTTTGCATAACTAGGTACAAATATGACCATTAGACAAATAAGAAGTCGTAAGTAGGTATCAGCTTAGGATAAGTAATGTGTGGGATCAAGTTGCGTAATTCTTATTTTCAAGAACCTAAGTAAGATTGCAGAGCTTAACAAGGCTTCAAATTCAAGATCATGTTCACCAGAGTCTGTAGATAAAGTGGCATTCTATTAGCGATGTTGCGAATAGAAAAGTCCAAAATGTATGGGATTGACATTAGCTAACGCTATGGCGGGAGCGTTAGCTAACGTCATTCGTCAATATCGTACATTTTTGGCATTCTATATCGCTAAATAAGCGATATCGCTAATAGAATGTTACTTTGTCTAGGCCCTAATTTGTCCAATTAGACCTAATAAACTAAGCAAAGCTCGAAGCAAAGTGTCAGTATAAAACTTCTACTACGAGTACTCGTAAGTAAGTAGGTAGTACTAAGTATATAAGCAAGATTTACTTAATGCAGGTTTTGCAAGGCCGAGGTAGAAGTTTCTGTAGGTCTTTGTCTTGTAGAAATAAACGACTCACACAAGGGTAAAATCTAGCGGATTGAGTGAGCACATTACAGGCCTTTGATAAATAAACATTTGCTTCCCGAGCACCTTTTTATTTACGTCGCCAATCGACCTTCTTTTACCCTTAGTAGGGAGTTAGGGACGAAGGACGGCCACTAGGGTTGCAATTTAATAAATCTACTTTTTCCGGACATGATCCCATAGTATGTTTTTCGGATGATGTTCTTGTTAGAATAAGTAATAAGTTAAACCTCTGCTTTACCCAAACAATGATACTCGTGCTATTTGGCCTACGCTACTGCTTGCCTTCTTTTCCTATTCTGTCATCTAAGTATTTCCCTAATATGACTTAAATAAATCTTTCACCACGTCCCAAATTTTTAGCATCACTTATAGAAGGGGAATACTTATTCTGCTATTCGGGACAAGTGACAACAACAGATCAAAAACCATGAAAATCGGTGTAGCCATTCTCGAGTTATTAGTGTTCGAACAAACTCGCGGACTTTATTTTTTATACAAATATAAAAAGGTAGTAATAATAATAAAATTAATTTAGAACAAACAACAATATTAAGAACAGCTATAAGTTTCAGAGATATAAACTGACGATTGTTTATTTCATCCTTTGTTGTGTTATAGATTACCTTGTTTACCTATTATGGTGTATTAATATATACCTATGTTTCATGTTTGTTTAATCCTTCCTTATTGTTAAAAAATTAGCATACAGCAATCATCATTAAGTGTTGTATGAATATGCAATTAATAATTTAATGTACCCACCTATCCTATTAATAATAATTTAATATGTAGGTAGCGAAGTTTACACCGCTGAATTCCGATACTATCCTGAGAAAGTTAAAGATCTGGTGACCTCAGAGCCTTAGACGAAGGACATAGAGACCCACACCGCAATATTGGCAAATTGCCTGACATGCGGTGCTATTACCTCCCTGAGGGATTATGCTTTGTTTTTCTAAATAAATTTCGTAGCTTCTGTTGTAATATAAAATTATATCAATGGATAAAGAAGATAGGTAATAATTATTTTAAGAATATCACAAAAAATAAGTATAGGTAAAGATACTTTCTTTGAATTTGTTCTACTGAATTATAATATCAAGCCTGGTTAGGTACATAGTAACCACTTATTCGTTAAAAAATGGCGATTTTATTATTATTGAATGCATTGCATATTTATGCAGGTACCTAGTCGATTCGCATAACGCTGTGGTGTAAGGGTGTAACGCATCGACTACATTTCGTTTAAAAAGGTTATGGCATTTGAGTACCCCTACATAAAATTATAAAAAAAAGATATTGAAAGCAAAACATTTTTTGAGAACACTGAGAAATTAATTTTACAACTATTAACATAGAGCGTAAAACTGGATGTAGATCAAAACCCATTATGGCCGAGAATCGTGAAATTAAATTTTCGTCAGAACGTCAGAATTAACGAGGGTAATTTGACTTAGCTGCTAAAGCAAAGCTAAAACGCAAAGCTAAATTATAAAATGAGTTATTAGGAAATTATTTTCCCAGTAACGTGCATTATCGTCGATCACCCACGCTGTCGATACGTTTTGAGACTGTGTGATGTGTCCCTGCACTGCCGTGATGCAAGCCAGACGGCAGGAACCATGCAGACTGCAGTTCTTGTAGAGTGCACTGTGCAGGTTGTATAGAGCTTTACGCGTCACCACAACGCTACAAAAGGCTTCCGTCCGCGCCAAACAAAAGACTGCCGCTACAGATTACCTAATACAATAGTCACCTACTAGTTGCCGGCATTGCGGCATGAATTGATGGACCACACACAATGCATAGATACCTACTTAGGTACCTAAATAATAAATATAGGACGTGGTTATGGTCGCACGCAAAATGTGGTATCGCCACATGTGAATCTTTGATGGATATATTTATTTGCAGAATAACTTGGAATGTAAAAGCTTGTTTCAAAATTAAAGATACCACGTTTCCGTAAGTAAAGAGTGAAGACTTTGATATTTACGGATTTTAGTGCTAATTAAACATTGATATTATAGGTACATATTACTTAAACCAAAGTAGGATTTTTCAATGTGCATGAAATGATAAGGATTGATTTTGCTAGTGTATCCTTCCAAACAGCTATTCAAGCTTAAATTTATCACATACCTACTTAGGTCGCGATGTATGCATACTCGTATTGTGCCCATAGAACATTATTAATTGTGCCTTCTTGATTCTTGACCATTTTTTAGAAGTGTAGTATCCATACTAAGATAATATAGCTATCCATAAGATACCTACCCATATGCCATCGCCGACTTTTTTGTAGCTCCATCAAAGACGATTATCCCACCATGTATTGTTTTGCTAAGTATAGGTAATTCCTTTCTTAAAGTAGTTGAGCAACTACTTATGTAAGTACCTACCTACTATGTTCAAAGTGCATTTATGTTTGTGGCTTTCCGTTTAATCGGCGCACTGTCCTAGTTCCGAATTCCCACTTGGTGTCGTGCTAATTAATTTGGGATGCGAATTCCATTCCATTATCGTCGAGGGTGCAATAAGAGCATGTGACAGATTTTGGGTTAAGGGTGTGGTCACCAGAAGTGTTTAAAATAAAAGAGGTTATTTTCTGTTAAAACTTTTATTCGAAACGTTAATTTATTTTTAAACTGTTTATCTTTTCTAATTGTTGGAATAAATCTACCACCGGTTCGGAAAGCAAGTTTTGCACTGAGAAGAACCGGCAAGAAACTCAGCACTTGGTCTTTTCAAAATATATATTGTACAAGCAATGTTACAAGTAACTTGGTAACAATAATCACTAATTAATTAATACAAAATGACTCGACAATGGTCGATGAGATCTAATGATATTATTTATCGATCCACAGTAATTTAACAATCTTTATAGAACACAATTATTATACTCAGCAATATGTAAGCCACATTAACTGGATTAATTAATTCAGAATGACAACTACAAAATATAGTTAACAAATAAATAGATAGATAACAATTATAGGTTATAAGAAATACTTAGCTTTTGCAGTGCCCCAACAGCTCTGTCCGGTACTACGGTCAGAAATAGAATAATCCCCAGACTGCCATATTCGAGGCTTTTATACTATCGAGTCAACAAGTGGGAGATCCCTCTCTTTATTTAACTACCGTCACTAGTCAAATTGTCAATATCCTAATTAATTTACAGAGAATAACAGTATTATCAAATAATCATATGATTATATTGTTTTAAAATGTTATTTTTTTTGTAGTTAAATATTGAATTACTTAAAGAACAGAAACACACAAACCTATAGAAGTAGAATGATAGTGTTTACAAACAATTGGTATGATGACTTCCTACCAATACAAATCAAATTGTCAACATTCTCATTTAATAACAGAGAATGATAGTTATATAAAATGATCATATGATTATTAATGTTATTTTTTGCAATTAAACATTAGATTACTCAAAGAACAGAAATACACAAACCCATGGAAGCAGAATGATAATGGTTATACACACTTGGTATAATGACTTCCCCAACTTCAATAAACGTAATGCAAATTAAGTTCCGTTTGTCATTAATATTATAACAGCTATGTTTGTCATTAATGTAATAATGTTATTCTTCATGTATTAAAGTATTAAATTAATAATATTTTAATTAATTAATAATGTGATTGTACAGACAATCAGTATCTTGACTTTCTTAACTTTTATAAAGGTAATTACGATGAAATACATCATATAATTATTTGCAACCAGTAACATAATTATAAATATTATTTGTTAAATATAACCACAGTATAAATATAAATAATTAGTGAAATAGAAGGATGATCACTTGCGTATAGCAACCACCTATATTCACACTTGAAAAATGATGATACAATCATTAATAAGCAACCACACAATTTTGTTACTTTTTAAACAAACACAGTAAACCACACAGGACGGTTTAATTACAAATCATGTTTGTTACCAATAATTTGTGTAGTAGCTTTCCTAACTTTTATTAATATATTTGGTTAAGAAACATACACAGTATACACATTGAAATTATTGCTGTTTATGTATAACCGTAACCTTATTTATTCTCGATAAGAAGTCACATTTTAACCCATAATATATCACATGCATGCAAACAATGGCAATGTCACCTCTCTTGTTTGGACTCGCAATCGCATCCACAACATATTCTCTAATTTCTATCTATCTTTGTACAGTTGGATCAGCCACATAATTGCGTTAAGACGTGCAATCATCAATTTTTAGGTCGCCGCCTCGTTTCTTATCCTTCTTTAAACTACTAAACCTAGAGTTTCAAAACGGCCCTTTGAAAAAAAAAAGATTCCGACGAATTGAGCCCCTCTTCTTTTTTTCAAAGTCGGTTAAAAATAGACAATCAACATAGAAAGGCGTGGATCCTCGCTCAAAAGCACAAAAATGAAATACTTATCAACTCAAATTCTATATTGTACCCGAAGGTTCAAGGGACCACGCCCAAACCACTACAGCTATAGATTTAGGTACTTGGTCTTACTGGAAGTAACTATGGAGTTATTTTTGAAACCTCCAATGAAATTGTTGAGTGTTGAACAATATGAAAATGCCATATGCAAATTATGCCAACAATTTGGCCGGGCACGTGACGCCCCAAAACAATGAATATTATTTTATGTTGGTCAAAGGAAGTATTTGATGAACGTCAATATGGTCCGCCCTCTGAGCTTGCGTACGATACAAATTGTGGCCAGGGTCATTGAAGCGAGGGAGCACCTACTCTTACTCTGTCTCGAGTACCTTGTGTCTATCCAAGAGTACTAAGGATGATAATACCTATAGGATCTTTTTTACAAGCTTTTTGTAACTTGATGATTAACTACCTACAAGTTTATTTTATGGCACTTATTCCATATAATAAGAATATTTTAGGCAATGCATGCATTTAGGAGACTAGCACAAGACGTAATCTTTTTGTCCCGTGAAATCAAAAAACTTTGAACTGAGTTTTATTATAAACTAGCTGTTGCCCGCGGCTCCGCCCGCGTGAATTACGATTTTTTTACATATACCGTAGAATTCCTTGATTTTCGCGGGATTCTGGTGTGATGTTGTACAGAAACTTGTTCTTACTTCTCACGGGTTATCTTATGGTGATTTTGAAAACTCATTTTTTTAATAATTATATAAAGTTTCATTAATAAGTACTTGAAAGATCAAAAGGACGATTTTAACTGTCGATATTTCGACCCAATGGCATAGGTCGTGATCACTACGTGACCACGACTTGTACCAATGTATCGAAATATCGACAGTTAAAATCGTCCTTTTCATTTTGATTTTTATTCTGAAACCACGAAATATGTCAAAAATTATTAAATCATGTGAAAAGTTGTACTGGTGGTAAAAATCTTCTTTCAGAGTTCGGCCGGGTAGGTACGACTGGGATTAAATACTCTACTAACAATATTCCCCAGCCCAACATAAGAGTCTGTTAAAAAATTTTGTTTCATCTCAATACAATCCCAAGTATCAGAATGGGCAATGGCTATATATTTCTTTACGTATTAAAAGACCTATGACGGTCAATCGGTTAGGACCAGTTAAGACCTGAGAGTTAAAAATATTTGTGAACCATTATTTTACTCTTTCCATGTTGCGGATGATAAAAAAAGACGTGGCACTCTGGGAATGTCCACAAAAGTGAAAACTTTAATCTGTTCATGTCAACAGTGCCATCTTAATATAAAGTCAAGGAACAGTACATTACATGACAATTAATTATTATTTAAAAAAATTCGGTACATACAAAATCTTCTGCTAAAACTATTTATTTACGGCTGTAAGGATAGTCCGGTCTAACTTTAGCTCTACGTCTTAGCCCTAGGTTCTTTATCCATTCCGAGTTTCAAGTCACCTACTTGAACTTATCGCTAAAGGTTCTGATGCCTGTAATTTCTGAACTACAAAAGTGATGATGATAAAATTTGTATGGAATAATCTTTAAAGAACCTCCTTTCTAACAAAGAAAGAATGAATCAAGTCGGACAACGCGTTAATGAATTATACGTAAATACACATTTTGACTTTGATGCCGTCTTCCAGGGAAACCATGATGAATTTCGGAACAAAAAGTATCCTATGTCCTACCTCGGGGTATGAGCTATAATTATGTCAAGTTTCATTACAATCCATCCAGCGGATTAGCCGTGATGCGCGGTCGTGAAACAGACAGACAGACAGACAGACAAAAATTAAACAAATTACAGTTTTGGCTTCAGTATCGACTAAATAGTGTCCTCCAACAAAAATTTTCAAAATATCTTTAATGTACAGAATTCGACCCTTTACAGTTTTATTATTATTATTATTATATATTAATATCTGGGTGACCGAGCTTCGCTCGTTAGTTTAACTACTGGCCAATAGATGGCAGCAGGAGTCATATTTTTATTTATTTTTGGTAAATTCGACATTTTCTAAAAATGAATCCTAGCTAGATCGATTTATCGCCCCTAAAACCCCCTGTATACTAAATTTCATGAAAATCGTTCGAGCCGTTTCCGAGTTCCAGATTATATAGAAATATATATACAAGAATTGCTCGTTTAAAGGTATAGGATATTATATTACTAGCTGTTGCCCGCGGCTCCGCCCGCGAGAATTACGATTTTTTTAACCGACTACAAAAAAAGGAGGAGGTTCTCAATTCGTCGGAATCTTTTTTTTTTTCTATGTATGTTCACCGATTACTCAAAGACGCGTGGACCGATTTGAAAAATTCTTTTTTTGTTTAAGAGGGTTTTGTTTCCAGATGGTCCCATTTTAATCAGGTCAGGATCTGATGATGGGATCCTGGAGAAATCGAGGGAACTCTTCAAATTTTATATGGACACATGAAACTATTTGAGTATTATTAGAAAGAGTAATATTTTCCAAGTTGTCCTATGGTCATCAGGTCAGGATCTGATCATGGGATCTTGGTGAAATCGAGAGAACTCTTCAAATTTTGCTAGTATACTTAAAGCGAGTTGGGTATTTTTTATAGTTACTGGTGCATATGCTAGCAGATACTGATTTGATGACTAAAGTCATCAAGTCAGGGTCTGATGATGGGATCTTGGTGAAATCGAGGGTACTCTTCAAATTTTGCTAGTATACTTGAAGCGAGTTGGGTATTTTTTATAGTTACTGGTGCATATGCTAGCAGATACTGATTTGATGACTAAAATCATCAAGTCAGGGTCTGATGATGGGATCTTGGTGAAATCGAGGGAACTCTTCAAATTTTGCTAGTATACTTGAAGCGAGTTGGGTATTTTTTATAGTTACTGGTGCATTTGCTAGCAGATACTGATTTGATGATCAGTCATCAAGTCAGGGTCTGATGATGGGATCTTGGTGAATTTGAGGTATCTCTTCAGATTTTATGAACACACCTCAAGCAATTTGGGTATTTTTACAACGCCTTGTGCATTTTATTGTTTTCCACTAAAAAGTATAAAATAAAAATGGGAAATGCTTTCCAAAAAACCAACTTCAAATGCCACTACAAAGAGTGAAATAATTTTTATTTAAATTTTTGGTACCTACACCAATTCGAAGTCGGGCGATTGTCTATGATTTCGTCATTTCTTCGCACATCAAGTAAGTAAGTAAGAAGGACTATTAGGGATTGTATGAAACATTGCCCGACTTCGAATTGGTGTAGGTACCAAAAATTTAAATAAAAATTATTTCACTCTTTGTAGTGGCATTTGAAGTTGGTTTTTTGGAAAGCATTTCCCATTTTTTTACATAATATACCTTCTTACTGGAATTCCTTGGTTTTTCGCGGGATTCTGGTGTGACGTTGTACAGAAACCTGTTCTTACTTTGCACGGGTTATCTTGTGGTGATTTTGAAAACTCCTTTTTCTTAATAATAATATAAAGTTTCATTAATACGTAGTTGAAAGATCAAAATGACGATTTTAACTGTCGATATTTCGACCCAGTGGCACAGGTCGTGGTCACGTAGAAATATCGACAGTAAAAATCGTCCTTTTTATTGTGATTTTTATTCTGAAACCACGAAATACGTCAAAAATTATTAAACCATGTGAAAAGTGATAGAACTCTTCTTTCAGAGTTCGGCCGAGTAGGTACCACTGGGATAAATTACTCTACTAACAATATTCCCCAGCCCAACATAATATAAGAGTCTTTTAAAAATCTTTGCTTCATCTCAATACAATCCAAAACATCAGAATGGGCAATGGCTATATATTTCCTTACGTATAAAAAGACCTTAGATGACAGCCAGTCGGTTAGGAATTAGGATCGATAAGACCTAAGAGTTAAAAATATTTGTGAACCATGATCTTACCCTTTCCATATTGCGGATGATAAAGTTTAAATCTGTTCATATCTTAACAGTGCCATCTTAATATAAAGTCAGGAAACAGTAAATAGCATGACAGTTAATTTTTATTAAAAAAAAATCGGTAGTACCTATCTCAGAGTTTTACATTCAAGTTCCACATAAATTGTAGAGATGGCGCTATACGGTATAACGTAGCGATCAGCACATGATTTTTGTTCACCCTAAAAGTGAAAAATTTTAAACCATACAAAATCTCCTGCTAAGCCTATTTATTTACGGCTGTAAGCGTACTCCAGTCTTACTTGAGCCCTACGTCCTAACCCTAGGTTCTTTGTGCATTCCGAGTTTCAAGTCACCTACCTACTTGAACTTAAAGGTTCTGATGTCTGTAATTTCTGAACTACAAAAGTGATGATGATAAGATTTGTATGGAATAATTTTTAAAGAACCTCCTTTCTAACAAAAAAAGAATGAATGGAATCGGACAACGCGTTAATGAATTATAACTAAAAAACGTTTGGACTTTGATGCCGTCTTCCAGGGAAACCATGATGAATTTCGGGACAAAAAGTATCCTATGTCCTACCTCGGGGTATGAACTATAATCATGTCAAGTTTCATTTAAATCCATCCAGCGGATTAGCCGTGATGCCCGGTCGTGAAACAGACAGACAGACAGGCAGACAGACAGACAGACAAAAATTAAACAAATTACAGTTTTGGCTTCAGTATCGACTAAATAGTGTCCTCCAACAAAAATTTTCAAAATATCTTCAATGTACAGAATTCGACCCTTTACAGTTTTATTATAAGTATATAGATTATATTATAAGTATAGATGAAGCGAAAGGAGTTAAAAAAAACCGCCCAAGTGCGAGTCGGACTCGCGCACCGAGGGTTCCACACCATAAAAGAAGTAAAACATTAAGAGAATCCTTTTGTTCATGAATTTAGGAGTATAATTTACGTGTAGGTACTTTTGTTGGCGAGCCGCAAACCTACAATGCGTTTCAAATAAGAATAGGACTGGACTCGTGACTAACTTCATACTGTCAGGTGCTGACAGCTAAGCAAAAGTAGCGTTAGCATAAAAAAAATATGTTACAATAAAAATAACTAAGTGTCGTTTAAATAATATTATTTTATTTTTTAGGTTTGACACTTACGGATGATGATTGAAATACAAACAAAAATTATTATACCATAATAATACCACAATACCAGAATTTACATAATAATCAAGTATATACTTTATTAAAATATAAAAATACTTATGAGTACTCAAATCAAAACCATAGATTTTTCTGTAATTAAAAATTGATTTGAGTACTCACTAGTTTCGATATTTTGATTATTACGTATCGAATGCAGTATCGATACTTTGATTTGATACTATAGTTGTAAAAATATAAAAAGCCCGTTTTGGCATATTATGTCATTTCGACGAGTCATGTAATCGCTTGTAATGAACCATACGACTCGCTACTCGATACTCACGATGAATCGAGTCAAGTTTGTATCAGTACTTTATCGATTTGATTAAACTGTAATTGTATATTGTAAAGTGCATTGGATAGTCAGAAAATATGGTTTAAACTTAATATTGCTGGTATTTTGAAATGATAGAAAAATACGAAAGCTCAATTTGTCTTTAATATATTATTTTTAGTTAGGTACCTACAATACCATTCATACAATCATACATTCACTTAGTCACTTGCTGCTCGGTCAAAGACAAACCGTTCTATAGAAATCAGTGTCGCCAAGCTCATTCTTTGCAGTAAAGATCCCTACACAATTGTCGATTATACTATTAAAATCGAATAAAGCTGGTGACATTCAATAATTAAGTGGTCACAAGCACAACACTAATATTAAAAAATGAAAGACTGATCACGTAACTGATAAACATCGTTACTGCGTCCCTGACTTTTTTTGCACACCGCACGATGTCATCTGAAGTTGTCGACCAATGCGGTTCAAGATGGCGAATTCTCAGTCCTATTCTTATTTGAAACCTCAGATCACTCGAGTTTGAAACGCATAGTAGCTTTGTTTTTGGTGGTTTATTGTTATTATCAAAAAAAAGTATAATAGTTAGAGAGTTGATTTTATTTTTCCTGTAAAATATATAAACTTCGGAGATAACGGGGGGAACGGTATTTTTTTCGACAGTTTACCCAATAAATCAAAAACTATCGGGCACAAAAATAAATAAAAATCGGTTTTAGAATACACAAGTAACGCCCTTTCATATGATACCCCACTTAATATTGTTATCTCATTTTGAAATTTCAACAACCCATTTAACCCCCCCTTTTAAATAAAAATAAAAATTAGTTTCAAAATTTTATGATTGCAATGACGTCGGGTCACTATTGCGTAAAACTATTCCAAATTTCAAGTCGATAGCTTCGATGGTTACTAAAATAATCGAGTGTGACAGACGGACGGACGGACGGACGGACGGAGAAAGTCTAACCATAAGGGTTCCATTTTTACCAAATTGGTATGGAACCCTAAAAACGTTATTAGAGTCCGCCGTTCACGTCCGCAGTCTGAGTCTACATAATATTGCTATGTGCTGTACAAAATGGCTGATCAAAATAACAAAGAAACACACATTTCTAAAAGTATTTTTCCGTGTAAGGTAATAAACCTTATCCTGAAACACTGGAAGTGCTTTTCTTTTCAAATTATCTCCTTGAATGCGGATATAAAGAGGGAATTTCTTTTCAATGGCACATTTTGTTATTCGAATCTAGATAGCGAATCTAAATGAAATAAAAGTCTCTTATTGCGTAAAGCATCTAATTCGAGTTAAAAAAAGTTTTTGAGTCGTGTGTAAATTGACTATCGCAATATTATTTATTCGGTGCTATTGCCATGTCTGACATAGGATCTTTTGTGTTAAATATTAGTGGTCAGGAAATTACCTGAATACAATTTTCCGAAACGAAAAAATTCTCCCTCTATTTAGTTAGTTAGTTTAGTTACTTACTACTGAAATCGTAACACCGCTTTACTTCCCAACTTCCCATTTGCGTTGCACATTTTACATTACCGTTCCGGCTTTTCCTCGGAAGCTTTTTATCTTCAGAGGCAAATGGAAATGCCTTCTTTGAGTTATATATTATACCTACGTGTTTTTCATCTTTGCTGCCCTTACTTCACTTTAAAATGATGATTATGATAAAGGAGAATGGCGAAAATTGGCCCGGCCAACTGCACAGTATGTGCAAAGGAGTTTCCTCCTCCTCACGGCAGAGTCCGCACAGTGCACATGCCTGTGTCTCGGAGTTTGAGGTTAAACATATGTTTGTTCAGGCCACAATACCCCGTGAGTGCCCTAGGCAGGATTCTAAGCTTCTTTCTACCCAGCGGTAGCCTCGGAGGCAGCCTTCTTGCTGAAGGCTCTTATTAGCGCTTTTGAGTTATTTTGCCCGTGAGTGTGTTGGTGGATAGGTAAGCAGATAAAAAGATCCGATTGCAAATATAAATTCTAACATTCTCCTATTCCAGCATGCAAATATTTAATAGGTACTTAAGTAAGTCAGTAAAACACTCTGTTACGTGAAGATGAGCCAATTAAATCAAATAAATAGTCTTTGGTGAGATGTAACAGAACAGGATGCGCTCAAGGAGGGTTACACAACAAAAATGGTCATGTAAGATATACTCGTACCTACATTGTATGATGTACCTAGCAGCGCCAGACGCATAGAAGATTAGACTAATACCGTCACAACGATAACTGCTGAAATTGAGAACACGAGGATGGATCGTAATAATAAGTATTATCTAACAATATGGAAGACTTCTGTGGCCTGTCTTTCTGGTATCAATGTAAAATCAACTGTCTGAAATACACATTCGATCAAAATAGTGTACACATTTGATCATATCGGGAAATGGGAATGTTTTTACATCTTCGATTATTCTAACAACGCTAAAGAACCTAATACAGATCAGGGATTTACCTACCCCAATCTACTAACTTATTCCACCGACGTTCAATATAGTATTGTGACGCAACTTAGTAGGTATTCGATAGTAAAATCAAAAATGCTATGGGGGCGATTCACACAACGTTTTCACACACTGAGTAATGTGAATCAAGAAAAAAAAACTTCAACCTTATCGAGCAAAATTTTAATTTCACTATTCTCGAGTCTCGACCTTGTTGTGTTTTTAACTACCTACATTGAATTTTACGTTCTATATCAATAGTCGTAATATAATTGGTAATAAGTAAATTTTTCAGTGTTCGCAAAAAATGTTTTGGTTACAATAATATCGTCTGCTTAAAATACGTAAATGCCATGACCTTTTTAAACATTTCACTTCACTAAATGTAGCCGACGCGTTACGTGAATCGCCTACCAGTGTAGAGTAGTAGACTAGACGGTAGAATCTGCAGCCACTCGATTGTGAACTCTCCCAACAAGGACGATACGTGACCGAAATAGAAATGGCCCTTTTATCTGTGCTGAGCTCAGACCATCACAAGCGTATTTAATGTTAAAAACATAAGGTTTGATATCTATTACTTCTGTATACCTCTGAGTAACCTGTAACTTTGTTGGGGTAGTACCTACCTACCTACTTTGTTAAATGTTAAATTCTGAATTCTCGACTATAAATGTCGGGAACTCAGAATTTCCCCTTTAAACGCTAACTATGACGGTTCGTTATTCCACATAGGGGTTAAACTGGCGAAACTAAGGTTTCACCAAACGCATATTTAAGTTGGTATATATCGTAAATCGTAATCGAGTAAGTTATAGCGCCTGTAAAGTCGTATATTTTAGGTCTGTCATATTTTACAGACACTGCCAATAAAAAATACGCGAAAACAATGACTTCTTCTATGTATATGTATAAAATTGCGCAGAAATCCCCTTGTTGCATCTTTTGCAGAGAAGATAATGATAGATCGCCCGGAGTCCTACCAGCAGAACTTTGAGTGCTTCTGGAAGGATATAAAGTTTTTCGGTTATAGTGGGTATTGTACCTAATGAAGTAATGACTGATAGAGGGTTGCTCTGTTTTATTTTTTTACCCACGACGGAACGGAGTACGGGTATATGCGTTTAGGGTGAGAGACCGTTTGTACATTAGTTTGTTGATGAAATTTTTTGTATGTTTGTGTGTTAAATTGTTCACACAAAACGAATATCCAATAAAAAAAATGTTTGTTTGTTTGTTTGTTTGTTTGTTTGTGCACATCCAATGTTCCCATTTATTTCCAAAACGGCTGAACCGATTTAGATTCAGTTTTCTGTATAATGTTTGGTATTCATTGGCGATGGTTCGTAGATAGTTTTTACGAACATCGATCACCAGGATTTTCTTGGATTTGTAATTATTATACTGATAGGTTCTTAGTCCTTACTTTCCTTTAGTCGGGGAGTTTTAAAAATATTATTTAATCCTTTTTCAATTACAAGTCCATAAGAGTCGTGGGTGTTAAATTTTTTTTAATTTTCCACTTGTAAACTCATGATTTTATGAACATAGGTAAACTTATAAAGAAAATCCTTTCTTAAAATTTTATCAAAATTATTACAACTGTTTGCGAGATCTTGTTTTTTATGGACATCACGATCCCGTATGACGAGAACCTCGTGAGAGCTGAGACGGAGAAAAAACGAAAGTATCTGGATCTGGCTCACGAGGTTTCTGCCATGTGGCACGTGGAGTCCACTGAAACCATTCCAATTGTGATATCTGCTAATGGTTTAATCCCAGGCGGTGGTGCCTCGACTCGGCTAGGATAGTCCGTCGGTTTCTTAGCCTGTCGCCCTGACCCCCGGCCGTTTGGTCTCCCCTGCCGGGGTGTAGTCCTCTGCCCGGTACATATATGTATGTGTGTAACGTTTATGTATGTTTATTTAATCTATGCGTATGTAAGTTTATTTTATATACGTCTTTGGTTTTTATATATATTTATTTATCATGTGCCGGGTGTGAGAGTTCATTTAAATATGAAAATAATAATAGATAATAGTAGTGAACAATTTCACATACATTGCTCTGATCCCTTAAGAAGATACCTATATAGAGGGGTGGATATTAAAAACGGCCAAGTGCGTATCGAGCTACGCCCAGTGTAGGGTTGCGTAGTTGCGAGTCACAATAAATAATTATTGTTGCTGATATTTTGTAGGGTTCCGTACACAAAGGATAAAAAAGGAACCCTATTACGGAGACTTCGCTGTCCGTCCATCCTTCTGTCACCAGGCTGTATCTCTGGAACCGTGACAGCTACAGACTTTAAATTTTACAGGCAACAGAAATACACAGATGATGTATTTCTATTGCCGCTATAACAACAAACACTAAAAACTATAATAAAATAAATATTTTACCTATCAAATCGGATGCTAGTAGCAGAGCATGTCTCACTTTTATTTTATAGAGGTCTCTAACGACCTTCCAGTAATAATCGTCAACAGGCGCCACGTTGTATGGCCATAATAAACGTCGTTGGGCTTAACGATGCAGCGCTGTTTGAAATTTCCATTTTAATGTTAGGAGAAAATGAATCATGTCTCGACTTTATCTCGCATTATGCTGTGCTCGGCTCTAACCAATTAGCAAGCGGAGACTGGAGAGTAAAATCTGTGGCGGAGAGATTACATTTTACTATCAGTTTCGTGTTTCAACTCCACCCTGGCCACTCCACCATAAATAGCAGTTAACTACGAGTTTACCTATCTACCAGAGAAACTTACCTAACACCATAAAACTTAAGGACGATTCCCAGTTGGAGGTTAAAAGTTATGTTGGTAGTAGGTAGGTACTCACTTATCACCAAAGATTTATATCGTTGCTTATCATTAGTAGATACTAGAAGCACTATTATTGTATTCCGTGATAGAAGGTAGATAGATACTAACTGTGATGTTCCCACACTGCACAATGTATAAATTACGTGGAAACACTTCACTATCACTATAACTACCGCTACGTAAATAACAGTACCACTCTCACCCGATGCTCGTACAACAATGCCCGCCCGTCTATCGGACCGCCATATTTATACATGATACTAACAACCGTATAAGTGTCAACAAACCGGAAGTCAATATACAAGACAATACGCCAATCTCAAAGTAGTTACTAGTAGTACTCTCTGATCGTAGTTCACAGGACTCTTAAGTACCTACGTACCTACCTAAGTTGAAAGTTCCTTTTGAAAAATGATATATGTAGTACAATATATCGGTTTGTAGTAGGTATACCTACATAAGTAACTATAAATCGGAAAATTACTAGTGGGTGGACCTTGGAAGGCCATGCTCCTTCGAAGGCCAATTATTAAAATTTCGTAGTTATTGCCATGTGATGACAAATTCCTTCTATCTACATAAACATCCATCGAACTAGAAATCACAGACGCGGCGGCGAATCGCTCGCGCCACTATTTTGGCAGTACGGTCCCTCGCTTCATTGATATCGGAAATCGACGACGTTAAAATAAGGTGGGTGTACCTTAGAAGGCCACTCTAACAAATAAATAGTTAATATTCATCTAAATACTGGATAAATGAAACTAACAAATATTTAAGTAATACTTTGTTTTATTACGTAACATAATATAACCCAATTATTTTTATTGTAGATTTAATCGCTATTTATTAAGTTTTAGTGTTAAATGACTGATTTATTATAATGGCCTTCTAAGGAGCCTTGTTCCTAGCAACGCCATTTGGTTCAATGAAACTTAAGTTTAATCAATATTGATCGAATCTGAAATTTAAAAAAGTGGTTTATATGTTACGTAATAAAACAAAGTATTAGTAGGTACTTTAT
The DNA here is from genome assembly GCA_963855885.1 of Coenonympha glycerion. Taxonomy (NCBI): domain Eukaryota; kingdom Metazoa; phylum Arthropoda; class Insecta; order Lepidoptera; family Nymphalidae; genus Coenonympha; species Coenonympha glycerion. The sequence goes on from OY979629.1 coordinate 6,260,692, forward strand.
TATTTGTTCGTATCATTTATTCAGTAAATAAACGAATAATAACTGTTCATTTGTTAGAGTGGCCTTCCATGGTCCACCCACCTTATATACCTATAGCCAAAAATCAATGCCTATAGCCAATAGCTGTTCGTGCTGATTCACTGACTGACTCATTGATCACCTCTCCTGAACAATTTTTTTATGAAATTTTTTTTTTACTAATCGTTTCGTATAGAGGGGAAAAATTCATTCGGAGGAAAAATACGGAGAGAGCTGATGATTGAGGATTTCGAAGATGGGTGAAGAGCACGGCCAGGGCATCTAAGATAGGTGGGGGGTGCTCACACAAATGTCATTCGAAACGTCATGCAATTGGCAGTGAGCTAAAAAAATTAAAAATGGCGGATTCAAGATGGAAGAATGTTTTCTTGACAAGAGCAGATCAGGACTGGAAGGTCTATTCGATGGATAGAAAAAAAATTCAAAATGGCGGAAAATTTTTTTTTCCATAGAAAATGTATGAGGATGATACTTTTATAGGCGAGAAGACAGCACGCGGACCACATGTGGCCCGCGCCTCCACGCACCCTACGTATAATATATAGTATCATAGCCTATCAGTAAGTACCTATAGGTAGTAGATTTTCAGTTATCAATTATGATTATTATTGAAGTGGAGGAAGCATAAAAGTACCTATTTCTTAAAATCGTTGGAAATTTAGCCCTACACAACAAAATGTGGAGAACGAGTTACGCAAAAATGTAATAAAGAAAAACGGATTCGAATCGGTTCGCTTGAAGAATTTTATTTGTCCCTTTATTTATTTTCTACATTGAAATCCACTTTTATAAAAGTGTCCAAATGTCTCGTGGGCACGATATTACACAGCCTGGCTAGATTCATTTGGCACCAAGCATGCATGTCTATGTACCCGACCAACGATGCTGGCGCTATATTAGGAAGTAGACAGAACCGACCAAGTGCGAGTTGGACTCGAGCACCGAGGGTTCCATACTACTTAAGTAGGGTAAAAGAAATTGTACCTACATAAAAAAGTTTGGTAATGATCCGCAAACTATCAAAAAACTCCTACTTATACTTGATAGAGATTTGATTTTATTTTTTCAGCAATATTATGTAATTATACGTTAATAAATTTCAAAATGAGACTATATTGAGTGAGGTATCATATGAAAGGGCGTTACTTGTGTGTTCTAAAACCGTTTTTTATTTATTTTTGTGCCCCATAGTTTTTGATTTATTGAGCAAACAGTCGAAAAAAATACCGTTCCGAAATTCCGAATTTCCGGAAAATACTATGATAGGGGTAAAATATGTGGTATTGAAAAAAAATATGCATGATTATTATGACAGTAATTTTTCACAGCGTCCACTAGGTATTAAGAATTTACTCGTATTACGCTACATAATTATTTAGTACTAGCTGTTGCCCGCGGCTCCGCCTGCATGAATTACGATTTTTTTACATATACCGTAGAATTCCTTGATTTTTGCGGGATTCTGGTGAGATAATGTACAGAAACCTGTTCTTACTCCGCACGGGTTATCTTGTGGTGATTTTGAAAACTCCTTTTTTTTAAAAATAATATAAAGTTTCATTAATAAGTAGTTGAAAGATCAAAAGGACAATTTTAACTGTCGATATTTCGATACATTGGTACAAGTCGTGGTCACGTAGTGACCACGACCTGTGCCATTAGGTTGGGCGTTGGGTGCCTGTTCATTGTGATTTTTGTGAAATCATGTGAAAAGTTGTACTGGTGGTAGAAAACTTCTTTCAGAGTTCGGCCGGGTAGGTACCACTGGGATAAAATACTCTACTAACAATATTCCCCAGCTCAACATAAGAGTCTGTTAAAAATCTTTGCTTAATCTCAATACAATCCCAAGTATCAGAATGGGCAATGGCTATATATTTCTTTACGTATAAAAAGACCTATGACGGTCAATCGGTTAGGACCAGTTAAGACCTGAGAGTTAAAAATATTTGTGAACCATTATTTTACTCTTTCCATGTTGCGGATGATAAAAAAGACGTGACACTCTGGGAATGTAAACAAAAGTGAAAACTTTAATCTGTTCATGTCTCAACAGTGCCATCTATATATATACTTATACTTATAATAAAACTGTAAAGGGTCGAATTCTGTACATTGAAGATATTTTGAAAATTTTTGTTGGAGGACACTATTTAGTCGATACTGAAGCCAAAACTGTAATTTGTTTAATTTTTGTCTGTCTGTCTGTCTGTCTGTCTGTCTGTCTGTCTGTCTGTCTGTTTCACGACCGGGCATCACGGCTAATCTGCTGGATGGATTTAAATGAAACTTGACATGATTATAGTTCATACCCCGAGGTAGGACATAGGATACTTTTTGTCCCGAAATTCATCATGGTTTCCCTGGAAGACGGCATCAAAGTCCAAACGTTTTTTAGTTATAATTCATTAACGCGTTGTCCGATTCCATTCATTCTTTTTTTGTTAGAAAGGAGGGTCTTTAAAGATTATTCCATACAAATCTTATCATCATCACTTTTGTAGTTCAGAAATTACAGACATCAGAACCTTTAAGTTCAAGTAGGTAGGTGACTTGAAACTCGGAATGCACAAAGAACCTAGGGCTAGGACGTGGGGCTCAAGTAAGACTGGAGTACCCTTACAGCCGTAAATAAATAGGCTTAGCAGGAGATTTTGTATGGTTTAAAATTTTTCACTTTTAGGGTGAACAAAAATCATGTAACTGGCGTTATCGCTACGTTATACCGTATAGCGCCATCTCTACAATTTATGTGGAACTTGAATGTAAAACTCTGAGATAGGTACTACCGAATTTTTTAAATAAAAATTAACTGTCATGTTATTTACTGTTTCCTGACTTTATATTAAGATGGCACTTTATATAACTGATGGCACATGAACAGATTTAAACTTTATCATCCGCAATATGGAAAGGGTAATTAATGGTTCACAAATATTTTTAACTCTTAGGTCTTATCGATCCTAACCGACTGACCTTCATCTAAGGTCTTTTTATACGTAAGGAAATATATAGCCATTGTCCATTCTGATGCTTTGGATTGTATTGAGATGAAGCAAAGATTTTTAAAAGACTCTTATATTATGTTGGGCTGGGGAATATTTAGTAGAATGGTTAGTAGAGTAATTTATCCCAGTGGTACCTACCCGGCCGAACTCTAGAAAGAAGAGTTCTACCACCAGTACAACGTTTCACATATGGTTTAATAATTTTTGACATATATCGTGGTTTCAGAATAAAAATCACAATGAAAAGGACGATTTTAACTGTCGATATTTCGATACATTGGTACAAGTCGTGGTCACGTAGTGACCACGACCTGTGCCACTGGGTCGAAATATCGTATTATATCGTAATAATCGTCTTTTTGATCTTTCAACTACGTATTAATGAAACTTTATATTATTATTAAGAAAAAGGAGTTTTCAAAATCACCACAAGATAACCCGTGTAAAATAAGAACAGGTTTCTGTACAACATCACACCAGAATCCCGCGAAAAATCAAGGAATTCCAGTAGGAAGGTATATTATGTAAAAAAATCGTAATTCACGCGGGCGGAGCCGCGGGCAACAGCTAGTCTTAATATAAAGTCAAGGAACAGTACATTACATGACAATTAATTATTATAAATTCAAAAATTCGGTAGTACCTATCTCCAAGTTTTACATTCAAGTTCCACATAATTTGTAGAGCATATTTATTTACGGCTGTAAGGGAACTCCAGTCTAACTTGAGCCCTTACGTCCTAGCCCTAGGTGCTTGGCCATTCCGAGTTTCAAGTCACCTACTCGAACTCATCGATAAAGGTTCTGATGTCTATAATTTCTGAACTACAAAAGTGATGATGATAAAATTTATACGGATTAATCTTTAAAGAACCTCCTTTCTAACAAAAAAAGAATGAATGAAATCGGATTACGGGTTAATGAATTATAATTAAATACACATTTTGACTTTCATGCCGTCTTCCAGGGAAACCATGATGAATTCTGGGACAAAAAGTATCCTATGTCCTACCTCGGAGTATGAACTATAATCATGTCAAGTTTCATTTAAATCCATCCAGCGGATTAGCCGTGATGCGCGGTCGTGAAACAGACAGACAGACAGACAGACAGACAGACAGACAGACAGACAGACAGACAGACAGACAGACAGACAGACAGACAGACAGACAGACAGACAGACAGACAGACAGACAGACAGACAGACAGACAGACAAAAATGAAACAAATTACAGTTTTGGCTCCAGTATCGACTAAATAGTGTCCTCCAACAAAAATTTTCAAAATATCTTCAATGTACAGAATTCGACCCTTTACAGTTTTATTATAAGTATATATATAGACTAGTAGGGCGCGTGGGAGCGCGGGCCACATGTGGCCCGCGGGCTGTCTTCTCACCTATAAAAGAATCGCGGTCATCTCCATCGCCAATTAGAATCCGATTGGCAATGGGCTAAAAGAATTACCTCGGAGCACGGTCATGGATTTAAAGATAGTTAAGGGTTGTTTGAATAAAAAATACACTGAACCTCATCGGTGAGGTTCAGTGTATTTTTTATTCAAACAACCCTTAACTATCTTTAAATCCATGACCGTGCTCCTCAATCATCATCCAAATCGTAGATCATCATCTCTTCTCATACTTTTCATAGTTTTTCATAGGCCTTGTTTATTGTAGCATTCACATTTTCCATGGAAAAATAAATTCAACTACTTTGATTTTTTTCATTCATCCCGTAGACCTTGAGATTCTAATTACGTCTTGCAAAGAAATCACTCTCTTATCTTTTATACTTTCCGAGATAGAACAACACGAAATTTGTATGGCGGCCATCTTGAATCCGCCATTTTTTTTTTTTTTTTCAGCTAACTGCCAATTGGATGACGTTTCGAGTTACATTTGGTCGAGCACCCCCCACCTATCTTCGATACCCTGGCTGTGCTCTTCACCCGTCTCCAAAATCCTCAATCATCAGCTCTCTCCATATTTTTCTCTAGTAACTCTCCGAAAAACCGCATCACAACCTTGCATAATTACCAACTGTTAGTCACTTCAACATTCCCCATACATTTTCTATGGAAAAATAAATTCCGCCATTTTGAATTTTTTTTCTATCCATCAAATAGACCTTCAGGTCCTGATCACTTCTTGTCAAGCAACCATTCTTCCATCTTTTATACTTTCCGAGATATCGGCGAAATTCGAATGGCGGCCATTTTGAATCCGCCATTTTGAATTTTTTTTCAGCTCACTGGCAGTTGGATGACATTTCAAATGACATTTGGTCGAGCACCCCCCACCTATCTCCAATACCCTTGGCTGTGCTCTTCATCCGTCTCCGAAATCCTCCATCATCAGCTCTCTCCGTATTTTTCCTCCGAATGAATTTTTCCCTTCTATACGAAATGGTAATTGAAAAAAAAATTTTTCATACAAAATTGTTCAGGAGAGGTGATCAATCAGTCAGTGAATCAGCACAAGCAGCTATATATATATTAATTTCTTTCGTATTTAGTATTAAAAATATTATCATTTCAGATTCAATAAGTCGACTTCAGTAAATTATATAAGTATACCTATTATATTATGTCATAATTCAAAACAATGAATATCTAGGTAGGTATATAGTTATTTGAAAATATTTACTAACCTGCCGCACAATCGAAGGTCGGCAAAGGGCCTGGATCAAGCCTAAAAGGTAGAAGTTCACACGCGGCAGGACTTCAGCGGAGATTCCCGCACACTGAGAATACAGCTCCGAGTCGCGAGAGGGCGTCCCTCTCGCTAACCCCAGACCATCGATCCACCCTTCATCACCCCATCCCATCCCACAGCTGCTCTTCGCGCTTATTGCTACAGACATAAAGCGTATTTTCCCGCACATCGCAAGTATTCCCAAGTGATCCCTACTGACGTAAAACGCGTCGAGCAGAAAGCTTATAGTGACGGTGATTGCCGAGCTTTTATGTTTTTACGGACAACGTTTATGTTATTATCTGCTGTCTCCCGCCTTGCCTTTATTAGCGTATTTTTGATTGATGCACAGCGATGGTTGGTATTATTCAACCCAGTTGAGCGACAACGTAGACGGAGGAACCAAATCTTTTACTGCTAGGAGTTCGTTAGCTACAGAGTAGGTCAGAGATTTATCTTATGTTCCCTGAAGCGCACCTATTATCTATATAATAGAATTTTCGGAAATTCATGCATTCAAGTAGGTACCTATACCTACTAATAGTAGGTAACTAGGTACCTACTTGTTATATTTACGAAATGAAGTAGTTTCATAATTCATTTCAACTAGGAATACGTCTGGGACCGACTTTCGACCTTCATCGCAAGTCGCAACTGTCTTCATAACATTAGCTACTATTTTTCTGAAGCAACATAACGCTCGCAGATCACTAAAAGTTTACGGAGGCTCTCGGTCTCGATTGAGAGATTCAAAAGTACCATGTCATCGGCGTAGATATACTTACATATTGAAGTTACTAATACATGTGGAGCCTACGTGTTATCTGAGCCTTTAGGTCGTTCACGTACAGCCTAAAAAGGTCGGGAGAGGGTAAACATCCCTGGCGTACGCCACATTTTAGCCTGTCCCTTCGCCCATCTTCACTGTCAATCGAACTAATATCTCAACAGAATTTACTTATTACTGTATTTTTTAACAGACTTCAAAAAAAGGAGTAGCTTCTCAATTTGTCGCCTAATATTTATAGGCATTACAGATACGAGGCGTGCCATTTCTGCGACAGTAAATTGTAATATACGTGGTCGAAGGCATTACACAAATCGAGGATGCGTACCTATCTACTTATGTAAACCGATGAAGCTCTGCTGACGTAATGGTTTTAAGGGTTGCTTTCAAACTCAAAAACGCAGAATCGGTCGATACCGGCGCCTGTAACCAAACTGAGCAAAATCAAATCAAATTATTTATTCTTTCACATAGGCCGAAACTATAGGCACTGAAATATCATACTCTACCTACCGCCAGTCGAAACGTTATAAGCAGGATTGCACCGAGAAAAACGAGCAAGAAACTCGACACTTGCTCTTTTAAAAAATAATATTTGTGTTTAAGAAAAAACATTATAATAGTATCTTGTGAGCAGACGGAATATTCTTGCTTCCAAGAGTGTTTGTGATTAAAAATTCAAGTGGCACTTACGTGAATATGATTCTCAACTGACGAAAATCAAAAAAATACTATAAGAATGACATATCCGATCATTAAATTGATCATTTGACTTCCGCGTATACAACTGCCATTCTCATCCACTTTTTGAATTTTGTTTCATTTAAGCGATCGACAGCTTTTTGCTGCAGACCTCAGAGGCATAGTTTTTAAGTTTTAAAACAGGGCTTCCGAGCTCTATTGTACGGGATTCAAATAAAAAGAAAGTATTAAACAAACAACATAACTTTATTTCGTATAAGAATTGATAACTTTTAATCACAACAATTCTACAATCATCTTGCATTACAATGCTTCTATATACATTCCTACTTAGTAATTGACGACTGTCAATTTATACAACACTATTTTTCGGCGTTGGTAGCTAACCTATGTATGAGTAATACTTATAAGGCGGTTCCCAATAAACTACCCATCTTTTATTTGCCCTACTAGATACCTAAGCCTTTCTATCTCTAGTAGGGCAAACCTTGGATGGATTGGATGTTGGGAACCTCCAATAATGTAAATCATCGAAATTACATATTTGTTGAAAGAATGTTTGTAGAGAGATGGTCCATACCCTTTATAAGGCAAAGGGCAGTACATATATAATCATTTCGATAAAGGTTCAAATATTTTTTTAAATACAGTAATATCATATTAAATACGATATGTTTCATATTCATTTGCATCAAAATAATTAATTGAAATTAAAAAAATCATTTATGCATAATATTTTCGTTGAACACCGAACTTTTTTTTTTTTTATACAATGCAAAGGAAGACTTTTTGAGTCGGAGTTGATATATAAGTATTTTTAAGAAATATTTTGACGAAATAATTAATCGCAGAATGGGCCGTTTTCAACATAATTCATTGGACTTTCACTTTATTTTCTTGTTGTTTTTTTTTTACTGATTGAAATACCGATTGTTTTGTAGCTTTAGAAAGCTTCTTTATGTCTGTTTTGTTTCTTCCAAAGTGAACACTATACAGTTTCATAATCTTATTAATCAAAAATACGAGTAAATCATTCTAAAAAAAAATTTCAAACAAAATTAATAACAAAGAAAACAAAAGCACATCTACGGTATACCCACGGTCTACCTAATATCAAAGACAAAAAAATTAATAAGAGTGTCTAAATGCAAATTAATAATAATTTTATATAGATTATAGACACTTTAATTTGAAATTATATTATGTATTTATTAATTATTTTTATTTACATAAAATTTGCACCTTGACATTTGTTAATTATTAATAATCATTAATAATTCCTATCTAATAAAGAGTTAAATTAAATACTATGCCATCGAATGCACAACCTTTTGCTACTCGATGATAAAACTGACTAAAATTATTACAAACTTTTTAAAAATAATTGTACAAATTATATGTATAACGTGTTTTGCTAATTTATTTGAATATATTATTTCATATACAAGGCAAATAAATAAAATTTTTCATTCAATTCTTCCATTCATGGGTATAAAACAATTCCTTTAATTTCAATGTCACAGATAATATCTGTGTACACCACACTAAAAAAATAACAAATACATTTTACTAAAATATTAAAATTAAGTATTAATAGGATACAACAACACCATATTTTATTATTTTTAATGCATAGTATATTATATTAAAACTATACAGAAAATTGGTCTGACCAGGAAATGTGTATTTTAAGCTCTCTGATTTTTTATTCTTTTTTATGGCTGATATAAACATCACAAATGTTTATATAGGTTTGTTTTGGTCATTGTTGTAGTAAGATTTATCGTTCCGGTGCGATGATGTGTTTTATGTATACAATGTGACATGTGCACGACCGAATATCTATGCAGCAATCTAGTAGAGATTATTACCCATTCCAAGATAGTATGATTACATCTTAGATATCATCATCGTCATCAGACCATGAGGATTGGATCGCAGCAAGTACTGTTTAAAGTTGAATACAAAATAAGTATTTTGTCAGTTAAGCAACTAACTCTGCTACAATCGGCAGCGTCATGCCAAATGGGCGACAGGAAGGATGGTGTATGGCCGGCATTACGGAGTTAAAGACCAAACCTAGAAAATACATTTGGCAATTTAAATAGTTTTGTGTATGGTAAGTAGCTATGTGGAGTCTACAATGTCTATGTTTAAAAGTAAAACTAGTCAAATACGTATATGTAAATGAAATATCTTTGAATATAATAATTGTAAAAACATACATACTTTCACATGTGTTTTGACCTACATATTCACGTCCTTTCAAACTTATACGTTGAGGTGGAATATTTCACTTAAATTAAAATCACAAATAATACTTAATTATTATGATACAATAAACAAATCCTACGTAACTTCCAATTAAAATGACCAACACTTGATTTTCATTTGATTTCATATCTTAATTTTGTTTTCAATTTGATGCGATTGGAGCGTTTGAAAAAACTTAGCTTAGCAACAAAGTACTAAGCACATCTCTGGTGGACAATCACCCTAAATTAATCAATATTTTCATTGCCAAATATGATTTTTTGATAATCTAAATTTAATTCGCCTAATGAAACTTTTAAATGCTGTCCCTATTCTGTTTCAAATTAAATGTTATCCCTATCCTGTTTCAAATTAAATACTTGGCTTAAACTACTTCAGTTTAATAACCTAATACTGACCATACACCATCCTTCCTATCGTCCAATCGGCATGAAAGTTATATATATCACACCAATAAACGCCAAGACAAGGTCAGTTCCAACTGGTTCAAAACCAATCGGCAGCGTCATGCCGATTGGGCAATAAGAAGGATAGTATATGGCCTGCATAAGGAGTTAAAGACCAAATCTTAGCTACTAGAAAATACATTTGGCAATTTAAATAGTTTTGTGTATCGTAGGTAGGTTCGTGTAGTCTACAATATCTACATTTAAAAGTAAAACTATTCAAATAATTTCCTCGCCAAATAAAGTCTCATTAGCTCTTATATCTAGTCTAGTAATAAAAATATGTATATCTATATAATATAAAAGAAAAATCTTGTCGTCCATTATTAAAATGAACTATAATAAAATTAATCGTTTCCAAGTTAAATACAAGAATACGTATTTATCACAATCATATTATAATTTGAATGCGTTTCACAGCAATTTCTCTCTTATACACTAATACAACAGCGAGACTTAAGGTGCAGTTCCGTCCACAATATCAACCGAGAAAACGACACGACGTTAGTGTCGCCAGAAGTGCGTTTGTAACGCTTAGCAACAGAAATATGGCGCAACAATATTTGCCGATATATTCACTAAAATCACGAACCTTTTTTATTTGGTGGTCAGTCTAGCAGTAAGTATTGACTAGCAATTTAATTGAGATTAATACTCACATGCGCCATAAATTCAGAAAATATTTACCGTTAAAAAGAATCTGTGAAACGGCACTGGCACTTTTATTTGGTTTAATTATTTGTAATAACAGCGACACTAGCGGCGTTAGTGTCGTCATTTAAAATGCGCTCGGAACTATACCTTTAGGATTAGGTTCCTCGAAGTTTTAAAAACAGTTTAAAAGTGCAGATAGTCTATATATTTTTAAATATGTGCTTTAAATATCATCCTATCAATTTTTTCACCAATTCACGTATGTCTAAAGGTAGTATAAAAAAACAGTCTACTTGAATAGTACAATTTTTTTTAGTATCATGTTCTTTAAAATTCCTGTTTGGTTTTTCTAGAATAGCTTACATTCGGTAATATTTTATTTCGATATGGAGCTTTTCAGTCCTTGATCTTTATAAAATTGAACTAAAATAAATTATAGAATTCAAAAAAGAAGAGTATTGTGCCAATTATTCTGCTATGCAATATCTCTAAACTAAGCTAATTTCATGTGTCTAAAATTAATGCTATCTCATTCCATGGGGAGCACTTTGAAAAGGATAGCACATGTTTAGACGCGTCACATTAGAGTTTTCGCACAACATAATAATTGGTACGTATGAATACATAAAAGTTATATCTGATAGCGGTTTGTTTTTGATAACTTATTACTTATGATGTAATATTTTTAATACTTAACTATGACATATGGGAAGTTATTCAATCCTTCATCTAAGCACCTTTACAATGCCTCAATTCGTTTCCAACTGATCGTTAGAGTCATGGCAGTTGCAGCCATAAAGTGGTATATTCTGCTCTCACTCACTCTTACAGCTTTACGGAAGACATTTTCCACATTTTTGGCCCCGACTGTCAGGGGTATTTCGTTGAGGTACCATATAGAATAATTAAGCCGAGAGGTTTCGTTTCTGACATTTTACATCTTAAGCTTGTCATAATGCCAACCTAATGTTCAAGAATTTCATGATTTATAAATAAAATACAGTCGAAAGTATTCAAAATCATTGTTCGCAAATTTTGTTACGGCCTATTACAATTGTTATGTAGTTCGCATGTTTATTACTTGAGCACAACCGTCGGCCACTAATTCGATTTTGCTGTTTGAAATTTAGATAGCTTATAGGTGAACACAGAGACTACTTTTGATCCCGAAAAAATCATTAATTCTCGTGGGATTTGTAAAAAATTTAAATCCACGTGGGCTGCAAACGATCACACATATTTGCAGGTTATTGTTTAAAATTGCTTCCATACTAGGAGGCAAATCAAAAAACCAATGATAACAAAATCGAGGAGTACAATTATTTTTACCTGTCAGGAACGCAAGCTTTCGGCGGCCGCTCTGTCGCTACTCGACGGTGTACGGGGGTTATAACAAATATAACAGGGCGCACGCGTCGGTCGGGGGTCGTCATAAGGGCTGGCGGCGGCGGGGCGGGGCCGCGGCGGAGAGGGCGCGCAGTGAGCGCTATAAGTCCGTCTCCGTCCACTGCTAATCGCCGCGTCGGAGGCGCCGCGACGCTGCGGTGTTGTGCCGGTAACACCACACCTGCGGCGAAATCACCAAGTTAGCCGTGTCCCATCACCAGGATATATACAGTGCGACAAGGCTATTTTGGCGCGTGGCCAAAATCGGAACTAACGCCGCTATCTTGTGATACTGTTTGATAGCTCGCTCTGTCGGTATATCGCTATTGTATGTTGTGTTGTTATTGCTATTGTGTAATATTAACTAAAATAAAATTAAAATTAAAGTAAAATTGAGGAAATTTTATTTTCTGGCTGCCTTTGTTCTAAAACAGCGCCCCCATGACAATGTCATTCAAGTGCCAAGAGAGCCTTGTCGGACTGTACCTAGGGATTAGCCCATCTGAACATTTTACATAAACGTTCTTCACACTAGAAAAAAGTAGCGCCATCTGTCAAATTTCCGTCGTTGTGAAACCGCACGGAAGGACTAATAACAAGTAAAGTGATCTGTGGCGTGGACTGCGGTTCATAATCAATACTACGGTCGGCTTAATACTGACGCTGTAAACTGGCTAAATGTGTATTAGTAAAATCCACACAACTTTGAGCTTTTAGGTATCAGGTATGCAGCATATGCAATTATGCAAGACTTAACAAGTGTTATAAATATTTGTGACCCGAAAAGGACATTGCCGATTCTTGTATGAAAATTGGGCTATACTTGCGTCTTAACCAAATCATCGGTAAAACATTGGAAATATTCCCAATATTACGTTAAAAAAAAATCAGTAAGATAAAAACCGGGAATTTGGAGCAATCTTATTTTCTATTTTTCTGATATTTTGAGGTTAGGTTAGTTGTTTTCACGCACTATAAGTACTTATCGGTATTTTTGCCCATAATGATTACTTTATTTAAAGCGACCTCGTTATAAGCGTGGAACCCTGGATGATGCATATAGATATAATTATTCCTACGGCCATACCTACACCTGTTTACATTACTATAAAGCAGATCTACTTCACAAGTATCTAGGTAGGCATTGGTATATCATAGTAGGTAGGTTATGCTATGTAACGAAACGTTACCAAAGTATGTAAGTTTATTAATATTTTTTTCTTTATATATATTGTTATCTACGTAAAATAATATTTAATAGTATTTATTATATTATTGTGCATTTATTTTTTATAATGGCCACCCCGTAGTTCCTTAAAACTTCTGTGTGGTGTCGCTGTTGACGATTAGTGACATAGACAACTAACAGTGACGCTGACCATAGACAACTACGACTGAAGAGTTGATGACATTTAAACCAGTGTTTCTATTTACGAGTTTGGTTTTACCCTAGTTTCGACGGTGGCGCCGCGACAGATTATTGAGATAAGAAAATTAAGGAGGCGCCCCATTTGTAGCATAGCTTTACGTGACATGCAGCGCCATGGTGAGCGCCAGGATTTGCTGTCAAATGTTCGTGGTACTTCCCTAGGTGACGCCATCTTATGCGCCACTTTACACATTAAAATAGTCACGCTTATTTTGTAGACGGGGCCCATCCATATTGTTGTACCTAGGAACCTAGCGACAGATAACATTAGAATCGTTTCAATAATTATGAGCCAAAGGTTTTGCTGGAAATAAAAGTATTATACTTAATAATTTGAATACACTTATGAATAGGTTTTAAGCCACGTAGGATTTTGTCACGATCAAGATGGTGTGCTTACTTTTTGTTATAATGGGGTCTTACACTACTTTTGAATTTGATAAAAAATATTACTTTATTATAAACTAGGATAAAAATAATAACGTGCAGTGAAAGAAATATTAAAATCCAACGAAGATTTACAAAGTTACAGGCGTTTAAACTTTGGAGTGGGGGGATCTTCTATCCCTTTCTCGCAAAACGAAAATTTGTATGAAGCCGCACGAAGCTACTATGGCATTGATACTTTGTGACCACAATTTCATGTTGCTATCTCTGTCTAATCAGAAATCTTTAAATGCTTATAACTTTTTTGTTATTTGATCGATTTAATTAGTTCTTTCAATGCACGTCATTATTTTAATTCTACTTTATAATAAAGTAATAAAAAAATTGGAGTCAAATACCCTATTAGCTGCACATTACATGATCAAACAACACAATGAACGTGATGTTTGTTGTGGGCTTCTTCTCAGCGGCAGCGCGCGTTTGGAACCCTCGTAAACTTAGTTTTAAGTCGACTTGTAGTTATCATCATTATTATGCAAGAAATGTCATACCGACGTTCGCAAGAGCCTGTATGTTAGGCCTATGTGAAATAAAGATATTTTGATTTTGATTTGATTTTGATTTTGATGTACTCTGTGGTGTTGCAAGTGCTTTTGTTTACCGCAATAAAAATGTTCAGTGAAGCATTTCTTGCTTTTCAATAAACAGCTATAAAAATAATTTGAACAGAAGGTGCAAATCTAATCTGTATAGATGCGGTAGAGATATATGTACAGTTCAACAAGGCTCTCTTGGTACTTGAATGACATTGTCAGGAGGGAGTATCTAGTCAATAAAGATTTTTTTTCATTGAAAAAAATCTTTTGACAATTTCAATTAAATGTAAGCAATACCGTACAGTGTGCTTGGCTTTATTATTTAGGTATTTAATTATAGTTTCTTTATTATGTTTTACATATCTACAATTGTAATTGGGTTTTCATTTGATTTATTTCCCTAAAAAAGTGAGTTTATAAAAAACTGGTATCATTTGCCAAGTGGTAGTGGGAGTGACGTTTCCAGTGCCTATACGGCAGTTCCGCTTTTATCGAGACGTTTAATTACTTTTATTTTCATAAAACTTTTAAACCCCTGTACGCACATCATTGAGAAAAATATATGTGATATTATAATTTGAAATAAGATTTTTCATGCATACGTGCTTCAGACGCAGTGTGGACGCAAAATAGCCCATTTTGAGGCAAACTCCTTTAGCAGAGAACTACATACTTTAGCTATATGGGGGCATACAGCATTATTACTTTTGAATTTTAGTTTAAATGACTCACACATGTGATACAACTAGTAAAAAGTGGTGAGTCGTCATCATATTTTGAATTGTGCATGAACATACAGAATGCATTTAATAATAATATTGTACAATAAAGTAAATAGTATGTATTGCGATATCTCATTATACGTTAACAAATAAGTAATCGTTAAACATTAGTATGCTATTATGAACTGATAAGCAGCTAATGTTTACACAGCAATTTGTTAATAGCTGCTATGTTGTTACATTTTGTAGTTATAATCTTTATTATTATGAAATGATTACAATTATAGTAAACATAATTTTGATTTATAGCATAGTTTTACAATGCTATCAACATTTGCTTGTGAAATATTTACTATTCTCAAGCACGATTTTTGTGAGTTTTTAGGGTTCCATGCCCAAAGGGTAAAAAACGGGACCCTATTACTAAGAGTTAGCCGTCCTTCCGTCCGTCTGTCTAGACTCTAGACTCTAGAGATACAGTCTGGTGGCTGTATCTCTAGAACCGTAATAGTTAGACATTTGATACTTTCACTGATGATGTATTTCTGTTGCTGCAGTTGCACAGTAAATACTATAAAATAAAATAGAATAAATATTGACTCTCATACAACAAACGAGATTTTTTCGTTTGTTTTCGAATTTGGTATTCGTACAACTCGTACTATATATCTCTATACAAATCGTACTACGCCAATAACTTCAACTCGTCCACGGTACTAAATTGACATTTGTTGCTAGTGACTGTTGTTTTGAATGTCATTTTAATTTAATTGCATTCACGCCAGTTTAGGTTGACAGTCAGCGATCCCTAGAATAAAGATCAGTGGTCTAATGTGAACAGGCCCTAACCTTTTAAGTACTTACTTGTAAGAGTATAACGATGTCTAGCAACACTTGCAGGCTGCCGCACACCCAGAACTGTGTTGGCGCTTCTCTTATAACGAAATAAGAAGTCTTGAAGAGGTCGCCGCAGGTCCACATTATCACCATGCTCAAACTGAAATCACAATCAAAATTATAAAGCTGAAGAGTTTGTTTGATTGTTTCACTAATAACATTGTGTACACGTTGGCTTTCAAATAAAATAAAATAATTCAACAAGCACTAATTTCAAGAACTACTGGTTTAAATTGTAAAATCGTTTTGTGTTAGATTGTCCATTCATCGAGGAATTCTAAGGCGGTGGTCTGCAACAGACGCGTTAGCTCGCGTCCGGTGTGACGCTGTACGCAGCCTATGAATGCTACTGTGGAAATGTTAGAAAAACGATCACCGCGTCAGGCGTGGCAAAGAGACCACTCTAGTACATTTCCATAGTAAGCAATCGTAGGCCGCGTACAGCGTAACGTCAGACGCGACCTAACGCGTCTGTTGCAGTCCACCGCCTAAGGCTATATAACATCACGCTATGACCAATAGTAGCGAAGCACCAATGAAAAACGTTGCATAAAACGCAGAAATTGTAAAAATTTACGCGAAAATCATGTATGACGGACTTATTTTATGAAAACATTTCTAAAAAGACTTAATGACTGATATCATCACAGTCTACTGTTTAGCTTCCGCAACAGCTTAAAAGCTTCCGAGAATTTCAAGTAACCTTACATTATATGCATAAACTACGCATTCTATATAATATGACAGATTTTACAATTTCTTTACAAGATTCTTCATAAAGGATTTTGGGTCTACAAAGTTGATAATAATTGCAACTGGAATGTAGCTACACATATTTAAAAAAAAATCAACCTTCCAAGAGTTTCGTTAATCGTTATCACCGTCATTTCCGAAAGTTCAATGAATTTAACCCAATGTATGTTCTCTTTGCGTCAATTCTGTTATCAGAAACTGTTTTAAGGAAGTGTTCTATAATAACCGTACAGATTATAAAAGGTTATCGGCGAGCATAGAAGTAACTCTATTATCAGTAAAACTGAATTTAAGCTATTGGCGTGTAAGATAAAATAAATCAAACGTTTGTCACTAAGGCTCGGTTGCTTGACTTGACTTTAACCGAAACGTTATAGTTAAATATGGCGGCCTGATTCTTATTTCGAAATACATAAGAGTCAGACCGCCATATTTAACTATAACGTTTCGGTTAAAGTCAAGTCAAGCAACCGAGCCTAAACAATGCTTAAAAAGTTTGACGACCTCCCTGGCGCAGTAGCGCGCGCTCGGATTCGAGTGGGAGGTCGCGGTTTGGATTCCCGCCCTGGGCCACTTTAGAATTTTAAATTCCGGTGTGATGCTGAGTAGAAACCGTTGGGGTGAGTTTACTTACCCCTTCCAAGTTAGTATGATAACATCTTCGGCTGCATCATCACTTACCATCAAGTGAGGTCGCAGTCAAGTACCTACTAACTTGTATAATGTAAAAAAAAAGTGGCAAGTGACTAACCTCATGCCTTCCGTACTTTTGTTAGCATGATTCTTAGCTATTTGCGGCACTCCCAACATAGCTTCAGTGAATACTGCCAGGAAGCCGATGAGCTCCACAAACGGCGAGACCTCTATCAGCAAGTAAGTGATAGCTGCTCCAAGAACTGAGAACACTAGCATACAGTCAACATAGCTCTGGAAATCCGTCCACGCCCAGAAGTATTTTCTGTCCATATCTAAAAAAAAAGCGTAAAGCACTTAAGTAATTTCCATTTAAATTTTTAATATTTGTTTGAAAATCGATACATTCACAAAAGAAAACATAAATAAAAATAGGTAACACAGCCAAAGCAAAGCCCAAAAAGTTTATATACATCTTCAAGTAAAAGCCTAACGAATTTCCGCTTCTCATGTTTCAGTGTCCAACACATGTTCTTATTTATTATGATATTAATATCATTTACTAACTGACTGGTTACAGCGGTTTATCTCTATGGAGATTGAACAACCGTGCAGCAGAATTCTATATTTCACAAGTGAGTGCACAAACATGAATGCTCTCCCTCACGATGAGGCAGCTACGGATGAAGACTGATTGCTAGACTTGCTCTCTGAAGCACGGGGGATTACCGCCAAATGTCGCCGCTGGTAAAATTTCTTGACAGATAAACCCAAAATTTCAAAACCCATTGTCCCAACTCCAACCAAGGAATCAAACCCAAGATCTGATGTTGAACACACTTCCCACTTGATTGAAAAGACAGTTAATTAATTATAACAATAATTATTGTTATATTATTAGACCAAACCAAGTACCTATTTGTCAGAAATAAAAATAAAAAGATCTTAAACTATATTATGATGTAAGAATTAATTATCATGCAAATAGTCAATTTTACCCATGTCACACAACTAATGATAATTATAAAATATGTCTTTTCCTTTCACAGGAGACTGGGGTCTTCAATCTTTAGAAGATGTATGAGGGGTTATCCAACTATAACACAAATGAAATATGACACAACCAGACAAATGGACTATTGCAAGATAAGAACACTATGGATTTGCATGCCTATATAGTGGTCTGGCATAATGGAGACTGTGGGGTTTGCTGTCTATGGCACTGGAATTATTATGACACACAAAATAAAGGAGTCCCAAAAAGCTAGCTAGCACATAATGAAATAGCAATAAAAAGGCTACTAAACTTGTGGTTCTTGAGGAGTGAAGAGGTATTTTGGTAGACTTTTAGAAATAGTGACAATCCTGGATAACTTTATTTAAGATCTCTATAAGCATCATAAGTCAAATACTTTCTTTCTCTTAGAATATTTATGGATACTTTTGCTAATCTTAACCACTGGCCTTTCAAGACAAAGGTAGACGGACAGAATCATCATCAGTGTACTGACAATTTAAGAGTTAAGGAACAAACTTTTCACCAGAGCTATCGAGTCAGTGAGGTAAAAGTGGAGGTAGTGGAGTAGTAAATTGCAACTGAATGTAGGTGAGAATGTCATCAGGCTCCAATGATGCCAAGTTAATGCACAATGAGACCAATGGCAAAACCAAACAACACTGATATTAAAACAACTCAACACATGTCAACAACAATGTTTGATTAAGCATAATAAAATCATGATGAAAACAAAACAAGCACCATGCTAAACAAATACATAAAACCGTAACTGCAAAAAAAGAATAAACAACAAATGACCATTGACAGGATGAACTGATGATCTGCAATCACAATGAAGACACGTCGACGACACTCACCATAGAAGCGGTGAGGCTTCTCCCCGCCCACGATGCCACTGCGCTGACCCAACCACTGAGCGGTGTCGTCCGGCTGAGCTGAGCCGTTCACACAACATAACAGTATATATAACATGAATATTGCACCTAATGTCACCAATCACACCAACCACCAAATAAAACAGAATAAAGTTAACAAAAACAATAAAATAAAGAGCAAAATAACCAAAATAGGAAATCAGTATATATTAATTAGGTATTGTTTTAGTTACTAACTCACTACAAGATATACAGCGTAATTAGTGTAATTAGTTGTTGAATTCAAAATTTTAAAGGAGTGTTAAATTAAAAGCAACTTACAGTGAAGCATTGTTTATCCATACGGCAATCAATCCAAACTGGGTAGTTTTAGGAAATAAATAAACTATAAGATCCAGATTTGCCCTCTCTGAGATAGAAATTTGACATTAGTGTTATACAAGTTATGTGAAATTTCTATCTTGTATAGGGCAAATTTGAATAAGATACGTTGTTAATTTTGTCCTTAGAGCACTTACTTCTTTAAATATTGTTGCATTTTTTTTTAAATACAAGCTCAGAATGACCAGTATCAAATAGCTGCCCACAAAAAATACATGATCTAGCCACTGGACTGGATCACAGGTTGGGTTGCTTTGGCACTCGAAAGTTGAAGATTTTTTTGGATTGTACATTTTTTTAATACAAGACCACACTTATCAAATATGTATTATGAATTCACAATGGATAAATAAGCATGGTTGAATCAGTTTGAAAAAAAAACAGTTTTCGAAACACCCCAAATAGTTTGGATAATCAACGCTCTACTGTATATTAAATAAAGTGGAACTTATAAATTAAATTTAAATATACATTCAATTAGATTTTTACACTACATGTAGAATAGGACGGAAATAATCTTATACATAGATATTAAAGTTTCATATAATTATATACTTTACATTAAGAAAGAATTACTGTACATTACTACAAGCTACTAATTGCAACAAAGTATCACTAAACACACCTGTGAAAATTCGTTCTCTCGCTCTAATGATTTGATTTTTTTTCTTCACATTCACACAAAGGTGGATCATGGCAAACATTGTTGCGTTCATCACTATACTCTGAATTAATAATGGTATTTCATACCGTTTGCCAAACCTAAAAATAAACAAAACTTGTGCAAATATTATACATAGTTACATAGTATATTCAGTGCTCGAATTGGACCGGAACGCACCGGAACGGCGTTCCGGTTTGTGAAATCACCGTTCCGGTTCGTGAAATCGCCGTTCCGTTTCGTGAATTATTTTCTCATAGCGTTCCGGACTCTGGTTTTTATAAAATGACGATCGTCTTGGCGGGAGCACTACTGTGCCGTCAGATAAATTTTTAATTGCAAAGTTTTGCTCTTCCTTCCTTGAATCGCACTTGGCCGGTTTTTTTTCTAGTAGGTATCTACCTTAAAAAATAGAAGTACTGAAGGGATAGCGTTCCGGTTCGTGAAAAAAGGCCGTATAAAAATAGAAGCACTGAAGGTTTAGCGTTCCGGTTCGTGAAAAAGTTCAATTCGACCACTGAGTATATTTAATGTTTAGCAATACAAATAATTAAGATCTTTGAAATTTTTACTTTTAATCATTGCAGGTAAAAGTGTTTCTAATGGTAAAAGATTTATATCTTTTTATAAATTTAATAAAAAACCTTCACTAATTGGAAGGCACATTATCTTGTCCCAACTATAATATTTTATAGTTTGCTATAATAATTGCATGTGAAATGCCAGATATCTGCCAATAAAATGTTTTGGTCAATGAAAATTTACTGAACAAAGGATTTTATAGTATAATGTATTGTGTATGATAAAGTAATCAATGTTGTAACCACAATTATGTATTGTGGTATAGTATAACTATATTGTTTTGTTAGAATAATAAAACAGCTAAGAATATTATGTGTAGTTATTATTTGTGTAAGAACAGAAATTATATATGTACTTTTCAAACATAAAATAACTAAATTCTGTGAACAATGATTGAAGATGCGACCTAAAAGATTGTGATTTAAATATAAAAGGAAAACTTACCAAAATAATATGCGTAATGTATTTGCTATTAGCAGCGTCAAACAAACATACAAGGAGAATCCTTCGGCATCCTGAGTCCTTCTAATTTGTCTGTACTGTGGAATATACGGGGCCACTCCTCCCACGATCATCGCGGTAGCCGCGCCCCAACCCACCAGATGGCCCACGGTCAGCCCCAACTCATCAGATATAATCCAATCCATTGTTTAAAACTTCCAATTCTCACGCCCCAATAGGAAATTCTGGCACTATGATCAGTCGATCACTTTTATTACACACTTGCAAATTTAATTGTTTCATGATCACAATTTTAATGTGTGTTTGCTCTATGAAGTCTCCAAACGATACCTTTAAATGTTAATTATTAATTTATCTCAAAAATTAAACTTAAAAAACCCTTCGCTTTTACGATGACCAGACACCACCACAGATATTGTATCACGATAGACACCACAGAACGTTCCTGTGGTTCCTGGCATAGACATAAAATACTTGGTTCCTGGCAAAGAGTATATAATCACGTGGTTCCTGGTCTATGCCTCAGAACATTATTAGATTCTATGACAGTTAAACCTACTCTATGACCAAGGGTAAACACCAAAGACAAAGTAAATATATTAAATTTAAATTCTCTAAGGTAAACACTAACAGAAACTTTTGACATTTCTGCTGAAAAGAGCGGGCGGCGGGTGGGAAATGGGAATTTATTTGATGTGATTTGTGTGGTGTAGAGATGAGTCGTACTAGGTAAATTTCGTACTAGGTGCACCTAGTACAGTTCCGTAAAAATACTCGATCCAAATACCTGTTCCACCTAGTCCATAAAGTACGTGTATTTAAAGTACATATTACGTCTTGTAGTAGTCACGTGTAGATACGTACGTACGTACGCAATAGTAATGAATTATTGGAATCTTCCCTTCATTCTTTAAATAGGCTTAGGACTGTCAACGTGAAGATTTATTGTTGGCGTATTTATAAGATTTCAATTCATTTTTCAAAGAAATCAGTTTATTTTCGTATTTTTTTTTTATATTTTTTTTTGTATTTTATGCGCGTAACAAATTACGACGTCGTCAAGTAGGCACAGATTTTACGAGTAGGTATCAAATACGTACGCCGTACGGCGAGCGCGACTTTAATAGGAGTCCGCACCGCGGCGGTACGTCTTGATACTAGTCTACTAGTACTAGACACTAGTACTAGTGGATACGATATTATTTAGTATTTAGTATTTGGTAAAGTCCCGACTAGTGGCAAAGATGTGACAAAGAAGACAAGTGACAGACAGATGGAAAGACTGCGGAGTCCTATAGTTAAAAAAGGACAATATTATAAGTATTTTGCAAGCGGCCCGCTCGTAAAGCGCCATTTGAATTTGAACCATATTACAATACAATTACAATTAACGCGACACGCACTCGCGTTTGCCTTAATAATTCTTGTGTCAATCATTTGAATTTGAACCATATTTCAATGTGAAAAGAGTGCTTGTCGTGTTATTTAAGTTTCGAAATATTATTATGGTTCAAATTCAAATGACACGTTTCGAATGCGCCGCGGGTGCCGCGTCTTTCTATGTAAAGTACCACAGACCACAAGTACTACCTAGCCTCTGGGACTAGGTGGATCGAGTATTTTACATGGGTATTTTATAAGTTGGAACAGGTGTGACCTAGTATCGATAAATACCTAGTCCCTGGATCTGTTCTAGTATATACGCCTCATCTCTAGTGTGGTGTTGTACGTAGGGAATTTTCCAGTTTGTATAACTTTGTTAATATGACTTTAATTTCTAAATTATTATTACGGGCAAATAAATCTCGGCTTGACCTAATTCCTGTAAGAGTAGGAATTAGTAAAATTCAATATGCACGTTGTTTTTCTACAGAAAAAGAAAAAGGGTTAGCTCAAAGTCGAGAAAGAGTTGATGTATCAACCGAAGTGAGACCACTCGGCGAAAAGATTAAGGAGACGAGCAAAACGATTTCCTATACTGGTATAATAGTAGTTGGTTTAGGAGTAACTGGAATTATTTTCTATTACGTTTTTCGTGAATTATTTTCCAGCAACAGTCCAAATAGTATATACTCTGTAGCACTGGAAAAATGTAAAAACGTGAGTAAATCTTGATGATGTTGTTTGTCTACATTTAAATTACATCTGAACATCATTTTAAAATACTTCCAGTCTAGGTTTTAGCTTCCATTCAGGATTTATACTATTTGTCATTGATTGACTTGTCTGGTTTAGGGATGATTTATATTAGACCGGGCCGAGTCCGGGCCGGGGCGGGGCCGGAGCGAGGCCCATCCGTTCTACACGTTTAAACTACACCGAGTGTTAAACGGGATATAAGCCGCCACGATCGCTTCAATACGGCGTAGTGATGTGAATATTCCCAATTATCGAAATTTAATAATAATGGAGTTTTCTTTACTGGAGATGGCTGCTATTGCGATAGCTCTAGATGAAGAGGAAGCAGAAGCAAGAACTAAGAAGAACCAGGTTAAACGTAAATGGAGCGTGCATCCTCTTTGGAGAAGGCGTCAATTTGATATTTTTGATGTGTCATGTCATAAAGCTCGGGATACTTTCGGACATGTTCAATTAATTTTTCGTCGTCCATTGTTGCAAAGTCATGCAACAAAGAATCGTTTTTGTAAGGAAAATGAGTTTCAGAACGTGCGTGCTCCCTCACTAAACATTCGTCGCTCACTGCCCGTACGCAGCACGGAAGTGTGTTCGTATTACGACGGGACGTGGAGGGGACGGGGCGGAACCGGGCAGAATGACGACGTAGACGAGCGTCGTCCGGGCCCGGACGGGACACGGATCATGCACGGTGTAATATAAACTGGTTCATATAAAATGTATGTAACGTTTCAAATCCGTGCCCCGTCCGGGCCACGTATACGGCCCGGCCCGGTCTAATATAAATCATCCCTTAGCGGTAGTTGTATCATCAATGACATACTGCCGAGTGTGATGCTGTTTAGTAACTAATAAGGATTTCTTAGTTGGCAATATGTCGCTGCTGAACTATTAAATACTACATAAGATTTCACTCAAGCTCAAAAAAAGTATTATTACAGGACCCTAGAGTTGAAGAAGCCCTTGGATCTCCTATTAAGGGTTATGGTGAAGAAACCACAAGGAGACGCAGGACTAGAGTCAGCCATGCTGTTTATGAAAAGGATGGTGTTAAACACATGAGGATGAGGTTCTACATCAAGGGAATTAGAAATAAAGGTGTTGCAGAGTTGGATATGAAACAGGTTTGTAATAATTATAACACACAAACAAAATTATTACACAAACTTAGTGCTGAAAAATAAAAAATAAATATCTAATGTTGCTACATGGATAAGTACTAAGACTGGAAGGCCCACTTTTGTCTTCTCTCTTCCCACCTCCTAGTGTGATGTGATGACTTTATATTGTAATACATGAAGTAATCAACATAAAGATATTCAGTAGCTGTTTCCACTGAAAATCCTTTATCCTCAGCTGATTTACTAATTAAATATTTACTAAAGAACCTTTCCTATGTTTATATTACTATGGTTATTGATAAAAACTTTGGTCCCCAATGGGCCAAATTCACTGTTCACATTTACAACCAATCATGGATGGAGGTTTTTTTTAATATAAGAATGATGAGCAAGACACCTGATGTTCAGTTATACTTCGCCCAGATTCAATGCGTCCAATGCAATGTGCCGATTTCCCTGAGACATCAGTTCATAAGTCCCTTTCCCCCATCAGCTCACAGTGTTCTAAAAACTGACACAATAGTACATTACTGCTTCACAATAGAACAACTGGCACTGTAGTGATACCTACCTATATAAATTAAATATCAGGACATTATACACATCACAATTTAGCCCCTAAGTATTATATTAAAAAGCTTAAAATAAAAATAGCTTGTATTATGTGTACTAGATAACTGATAATTATAACATATTAATATACATAAATATAATATACAACAGTAGTGGGAATCAAACCCACAACCTCCGGCGCAGACGGCAGGCTCGCTACCGCTACGCTATTCAGTCTTAAATTGCAACAAGAGTCCTACCACAAGTTTCTCCGGACATCAGGCTATCTGGATGCATTTTTAGGGTTCCATACCAATTTGGTAAAAATGGAATCCTTATGGTGAGACTTACTCCGTCCGTCCATCCGTCCGTCTGTCACACTCGATTATTTAACTATCGAAGCTATCGACTTGAAATTTAAAATAGTTTTAGGTAATAGTAACCCAACGCCATTGCTATCATAAAACATTGTAAATTGTTTTTATTTTTATTTAAAATGGGGGGAAAACCGGGGCTTCGAATTTTCAAAATGAAATAACAATATTGAGTGGGGTATCATATGAAAGGGCGTTACATGTGTATTCTAAAACCGATTTTATGCCCGATAGTTTTTGATTTATTGAGCAAACTGGCGAAAAAAATACCGTTCCCCCCCCTTTTCTCCGAAGTTTATCAATCGAAAAATCTGAAATAATTATGATCGATAGACATTTATGTATATTTTACAGGATAAATAAAAACCGATTTTATGCCCGATAGTTTTTGATTTATTGAGCAAACTGGCGAAAAAAATACCGTTCCCCCCCCTTATCTCCGAAGTTTATCAATCGAAAAATCTGAAATAATTATGATCGATAGACATTTATGTATATTTTACAGGAAAAATAAAATCAACTCCCTAACTATTATACTTTTTTTGATAATAACAATAAACCTAACCAAAAGTACCTACATGTAAATTATACTCGTAAATTCATGAACAAAAGTGATTCTGTCAATGTTTTACTTCTTTTATGGTATGGAACCCTCGGTGTGCGAGTCCGACTCGCACTTTGCCAGTTTTTTTTAAATAATAATAATTGGTTTATTACAGAATGAACGTGGCAACTATGAATGCAGATACCTGTTGGTGCAACTGGACGACTACAGTGGAAAAACATTCATCATTGAAGACAATCGTGAATTTCTGGACAATGCAAAAGCGGAATTTGGTAGCCAACAACTGCCAACATTAACTCTTACTTAGTAAATGTCCTTAGAAAAAGTGTTATACCTGTAGATAACTGTACATTATATAGATAAGACTAGCATAGAAAATTATGTAAATAAAATAAACTGTTCATAGTTGTATTTATTTACATTTTCTAGAAAAGTTAATTTAGCTAGGAGGCACTTATGAAAATTAAACAATTTTCCATTCATGGCAACATAAATTACATAATACTGATTATTATCTTTGGTGTAGATTGTAACAAGCTAAAAATAGCCACAGTCTATCACATAAGTATACAATGATGCTAATTCTGTTGCGCAAAATTTGTAAACTAAACTTAATTTGCATGCCTTAAAATATAGCTATCTCTTTCAAAATGCTCCTCATAGAAAAGGACATCACAATTTCAAGATGCTTCAAAATTACTCTAGATTAGATTTTGCATAGCAGAATTAGCAGCATTATCATGAAGCATGTACCTAACAATTACTGAGAAGTTAGTACTTCATAACTCTAGTTACTTAAATACCCTCAAAGTTAGTAATCTAACACTTACTAATAAAAATATTCTAAAACTCACAAATTATTTCCTAATTAAATTATAATCAGGTCACGACGAACAATCATCATGGGCAAAAAGCTAATATGACTATGGTGAGTACTGAGTAACAACAAAATCTTTCTGCCTCAGTTTGATTTCATGTTAACTTGTGTTGTGTCAAAATGTGATTGATGATCTATGGATTTAATCATTTATAGCGGTTCCCAATATTCGATCTGTCCATGGTTTGCCTTACTGGAGATACTAATTTGACATAACTTTTATGGACCTTATGTCAAATTTCTACCTCTGGTAAGTCAAACCATCGATGGATCGAATATTGGGAACCGCCATAAGTCAACAAAACATCATTGTTAATCAAGTGTGATGATTTACATTCAGCTCATATTTAGCCACCTATATGTCAATTGATAAAACTCATTCATTTTAATTTATGAAATGCAGACTAATTCAATCCTTTTTTCTCCAAGGAATTATCTCCCAGGCCATCAGTAGGCGATTGCTGAATACAAATTTCCTCATCCTTCCAAACAACCAGTGGAAGATAATCAGCAGCGAAAGGTATTGTGGCCACGCCCATTTAAACTCTTGAAGGAGACTTGGAGTGTATCGAAATTCCATCTCTGATATTCTTAGAATAATACTCAAATCTATAGTACCAGTATATCCATTATGTGTTCTAGAATATATTGGATGGACTGCTGTTGTAACTGCAAAAGTAATGAATTAATTATGGCAATGATTATGTAGAGTTAATTTTGTATAGATGTTAAAAATAATGATAATATGGCAAGGAACAAGACAAATACAGGTTAAAGGGATTACAAGTACCTAACTTCAGGCTATCTAATTATTATTTATAAGTATGGGCAGCATTAAGTATATACATAACAGCCAGAGGAAGATTTTTTTATATATTTTATCTATTTGTGCAATTTCAGATCAGTCATATTATGGCTGCTGCTTTATTTGAGCTGAGTAAGAAAGCATGTTAATTGCTTGACAGGTAACACTAGAATTCAAACTCAAGATTTACAACCCTGATCAGAAATTATAAATGCTTGTTATGGAATTAGCTATCAACAGGTTTCTATTGTCTATGTTTATCAAAGATAGGTAATACGGCCAAGGCTACTGAATAACATAGGTACCTTCTCGTCTTAAATATTCTTCAACAATAAAATCAATTACATTCTTTGTTTTGTAATAATTCTCATGATTAAAAAGTGAGGTATTATGAGATGTGTCCAGAAAATTTCGCAAACATTCCATATGCTTTGTTTGATGTACTTTTACATCTCCGTAAAGCGTGAATCCACTTGGCTGGCCACTGAATTCTTTGGATATAACTGCTAGACTTTGCATTTGAAGAGGACATACATTCTGAAATTTCAAGGTAAAAATATTCAATTAGTACAGAAAACAGAAAGTGGAAGACGTAAGTAACGGAACCCTAATGATTCTACACAGCATGGCAGCAGAACACTAGATTGCTTGGCAGTGCATCCTTGCTAGTGGGGTGGTAACTAGCCATAGCATAAAGCCTCCAGAGCAGACTTGAACCAATTTAGAAATTGTAAAATTCTAAAGTGGCCCATGGTGGAAATCGAACCAGCGACCTTCCACTGGAATCCGAGCCAATGTACTAGGGAGGTCGACATTATTATGATAATTCATCAATTAAATTTATCTCTTTAATAGGAAGTATTTCAATTACCGTAATTATTTACCTTTATTTGGAAATCAATGCCAAGTATTAAAAAAACAGAACTTATTATTCTATTCTTTGGGACATTAAGATTAAACGTAAATTTAAGAATATCATTCTTTCCATCTTGATTAATATCGTCTTCCTGTATCTGTAATGGACAAAAATAATATTATTACATAGGCCTAAGATGCAATATAATTCCATAAGACACAACACTCAAAGAGGTAGATCACTATACACTTTACTTATTGTTTGTTTTTTAAATGCTAGATTTAAGAGTCACATGATGTTTTGTAGTAGGTAATTAAATACAGCACCTATCATCTTGAAGGAAAACATTCTGAGAAAAGAAGTCTCCAAAATGTTCTGGAATGGGTTGTCTTCCTATTCTACAAGAAACGCAGCATTTGGTTCCTAGGGCTAATAGAGTAGAATAACAAGAATAGTAATACTAACTTGAACTTGTACACAATTTTCTTCCTCTACAACTCTATCCAAGGCTACCGCATCACCACATATTACGCTAACACTAGGGTCATCAGTCTCTGCTATGAGTAAATAATCATAAGTTGAGTGTACTAGTGGTTGCTCATAGAAGTAAGAGGATTTTAGCCAGAAGCCTGAAAGGTAGAGATGCAATATTAAATTTAAATTTTATTATATCACAAGGCTCAAAACCAGTGGGACTTCTAAGAAATACACACGTAATTATTGAATATATTTGACTGCTAATTAAAGGGTTGAAACTTGACTCAATATAATTAATAATTGTAAAATATTTCTTACCCCTGCTTCTGTAGGCTACAAAAAAAGGCAAAATAATAGTTAATAATGTGGTTATTGCTGTGAATAATGTTGCTTTTGACAGTAAAGTACTTTTGTATTGGACTTCTACACCATAGCTAAAGGTTTTGTATAATGCCATTTCTAAGCATTTTATCAGCAAGAATTGTACTATTGAGTTCTCGTTTCTTGATTATAACATTATTAATCATTAAAAAACTGTTGAAGCCTACATTTATTTTTCAATTGAGCAACAGATATACTCTTTGCTCAAGCAAAGCCTAGGTATTTAGGTACCTACACCATACTACTCTATGGTACCTACCTACCCCCGGCTAGGGTAATAATGTTCTGTGTACCTACCTACCTAACAATGCCTACATAGGTACCTAAAGTTTATTGTTTATTGTTTATCTTTATTGAATGACAATAGTAGTTTTTGTTTTGACCACAGATTAAAGACATTGTGTCTTACACAGACCTAGGAAACAATATGGACAGGCCCCGTCTAAAAAATTTTTTTTAATCTGTCAATTATTTGGCATAAGACAAAGATAACAAGATTGTGATCAAAAGATTTTTGTCAAGCTAAAAGGAGACTTATTATTTTAACTTAGAGTAGCTAGTTTCTTACAAGCGATAGCTAGCTAAAAGCAGTCCTGGGCGAGAACGATCCCTCTGGGTACTGTGTCCTTGTCTAACGTCTTGCCATCTCAACTTAAGGTGTTGCGGCCCTACCAGCCCGCGAAATTCAAATTTTATTTAGTTTTTCGCAAATATTAGACTAACTAAACATTTTAGATTTATGGCAATGCATTTTGCGGGCCTACTTTTTATGTATCTACATGTTTTTAATAGAAACTTTGCTCGAAAGTTCCCACTCATATCATATTGGTTCCCGAAAGAAAATTTTTTGCAGTTTCCCAGATTTCAAGCTATCGGGAACCAATATGAAGTAAATGAGTATTGTTGAGCAGAGTTTTTATTAAAATCATGTAGATGCATAAATTCTGTGCTCGCAAAACACATTGCCATTAACCTTCGATGTATAATTAGCCCACTATGAGCAAAAAACTAAATAAAATTTGAATTTTCGCGCCCGGATGTTACCCATTGCCCTTAATATTGGCTTTGGTAGAAATGGTAGAAAAAAACATTGATTTAATAGATACCTAATCAAAGGAAAAAAAATATAGTTTGCTTTTTTATGATTTACCAAAATGAACAATTCAAAAACTTTAAAACTTATTTTATTATTTCTCCAGTTTATATAATTATTAATTTATGTAAAAAATAATTATGGCGTTGTACCAACTTAAAAATAATTCATTACAACTGAGCAAAGTAGTTCTTAAATGTTAACGTGAACTCAACGGCTCTGCCCGCGAAATTCAAAATTTTCGTGGTTTTTTGCAATTTGTACGCTAATTAGACATGATAGGCTTATGGCAATCAATTTGCGAGAATGGCAGTATCATCTTTACGTGATTATATCAAAATCATTGCATAAAAATGTGTATCCTAGGAAATTAGTCCGAGTATCGAGTTTTATGTGAGTAGCTCGCAAATCTCGGACTAATTTCTTTAACTCGACACTTTCGAGCAGAGATTTTTATATAAACGCGTGAAGAAGATATTGAGATTATCGCAATTTGACGGCCATAAGCCTATTATGTCTTATTAGCTTAAAAATCGCGAAAAACCACGAAAAATTTGAATTTCGCGGGCACACCCGTGTTGTGCTCCTTAAGGACTGGTAATACCAAATGCAAGATGGTGTTTTTCCAAAAACAGCAATCATATTCTGTAGGGTAATCATGAATTATGTGGCTCAAAGATTTTTATTTTTTGTTTTTTATATTTTTGATTTTTGATAATTAATTTTTAATTTTTGATTTATGATCATTGATATTGGATCATGGATCATTGATTTATGATTTTTGATTTTTGATTTTCCATTTTCGATTTTTGTTTTTCCATTTTTGATTTTTGATTATTGATTTTTGATCTTTGATTTTAATATTGATTTTAATTTTAATTTTAATTTTGGCAGGCAGGTTTCTTACGCAACGAATTTAAATTTAGCGTGGGGATGTTGCCTGCTTAGTGAATGAAGCCCTAGGGGCTTGGGTACCCAAAATTTATATGTAGGTATATTTAATTCTTAGTTACTTATTTAAATTAACATTTCGTAGTTTCGTTTTATAATGTATTGCTTATTATTTTTAAAACCACATTTATAATTATTATTGAAATGTAAACAAAAGTTGTTGTCATAGGAATTTGTTCTGTGTTACGTTTTATCATGGTCACCTTAAATTAGAAAGGGACGCAGTACCTGCAGAGCCCTCTCGCTCGGACCGGTTTATTCGTCATGGTGGAAAGTCCAGTTATATTACGTCTATGGATGACGATTGGCGTAATTGTACCAAGGGTAATACATAGAGATAACAGAAATATGGAGGCGCCGTATTCATCGTAGCCTTGCGTGACATGCGGCGTCATGATGAGCGCTAAGATTTGTTAACAAATGTTCGTGTATTGTACTATCCTTGGCGACGCCATCTTATGCGCCACTTTACAGATTAAAAATAGTCACGCTAATTTTGTAGACAGATTGTCCTTATTGTTTCCTCTGTATGTGCAAGGCTTGGCTTCGGTCCCAAGAATCCCGCGAAATGCAAAAAAGAATGACCAGAGATGGTAGGTACCTGGTTTTCATCTGCATATCCGAAAGGGAGATGCCTATTTACGGCCCGGAAACACCCAACAATAATATCCTTTTGGCAAAAAAACTATGTATTTTTTTCTTACTATAAAATTATTATTTTGTACTAACAAGTTTACCACAATTTGTTGAAAAAAATAAGTATTGAAACAATAAAGGAAACGAAATACCATTTTTCTGTCAGTCCATTCAATCTAAAGTTCTAAAGTTCTAAATACATTTAGTGTAGCCATATTTTAATATCAATCGATTTTTACCTTATACAGGTGTTGCGGCCCTACCAGCCCGCGAAATTCAAATTTTATTTAGTTTTTCGCAAATATTAGACTAACTACACATTGTAGATTTATGGCACTGCATTTTGCGATCCTACTTTTTATGCATCTACACGCTTTTAATAGAAACTTTGCTCGAAAGTTCCCACTCATCTTATATTGGTTCCCGAAAGATAATTTTTTGCAGTTTCCCCGATTTCGAGCTATCGGGAACCAATATGAAGTAAATGAGTATTTTTGAGCAGAGTTTTTGTTAAAAACATGTAGATGCATAAATGTTGTGCCCGCAAAACATATTGCCTTTAACCTTCGATGTATAATTAGCCCACTATGAGCGAAAAACTTAATAAAATTTGAATTTTCGCGCCCGGATGGTACCCATCGCCCTTAAGTAAGATTTATTTATTGAATATTATATACAAACCGGAATTTAACTCGGGTCGCGGGTAGTTCGCAACTTGCTGACCAGCGTATATCGCATAAAGTGATTTAAACATCTTTTAATGCGTCAATTTATATTGTACTCTACACACGCTTTTAGTTACCATACTGTTTGTATGTTGAGCGCTTTATATATAAATGACAAATAAATACTAGTTTTGTTTAATTATAGTTTACTTTATTAAAATCTGTTTCTGCTCCTTACTCCGCTCCTATTGGTCATAGCGTAATATTATCCTAATCCTAATCCTAATAATATTATAAAGGCGAAAGTTTGTGTGTGTGTTTGTTACTCCTTCACGGCTCAACTACTGAACCGATTTAGCTGAAATTTGGAACATAGGTAGCTTATAACCCGGATTAAAACATAGGCTACTTTTTATCCCGGAAAAATCCGTAGTTCCCGTGGGATACTCAAAATACCAAATTTTCTAGAGCAATCTATAGCTACATCTATAGATAGATTGTTCAAGCGAACTTGCTTGAAAGCATGTTTAAAGGTTGGAATAGGGAACGATAACGGGAAAATGACGTTTCCCTTAGGATTCATGAAAAAGCGAATTTGACGGGGCCGGGCCGCGGGCAAAAACTGAATCTATTATCACTCTAAATGTGAAAATGGCCACTATGTAGGTTCTGAACATAGCACTGTACACATTTAACAAGTGTGTTTTAGTTGAACAAGGGGAGGGATAATAATGCTATAAATAATAATGATATAATGCTATAAATAATGCATAATGCTATAAATGTGAAAATGGGTACCCGTATTATAAGTTCCGACATTACAACTGTTTCGCTATTAGCATTTTGTGTTTTAGTTGAGCAATGAGATACAGTTTAATAATATTATAACTATGAAAACGGGTAGTGGGTATGATATACTGTTTCGTTACTGACAATGTATGTTTTAGTTGAGCTATGGGATATGGTAAAGTAATTAGTAATGCTATAAATGTGGAAATGGGTACCTACCCATAAAGGTTCTGAAAGTACAATTGTTTCGCTATTTATAATGTGTGTTTTGGTTAAGCAATGGGATACAGGTTAATAATGCTAAAAAGGTGTTCCTGTATAGTTTCTGATATTAGAACTGTTTCGCTATTAAAAATATGTGTTTTAGTTGAGCAATAGATTATGTGATAGTAATCCTAATCCTAATAATATTATAAAGGCGAAAGTTTGTGTGTGTGTTTGTTACTCCTTCACGGCTCAACTACTGAACCGATTTAGCTGAAATTTGGAACATAGGTAGCTTATAACCCGGATTAAAACATAGGCTACTTTTTATCCCGGAAAAATCCGTAGTTCCCGTGGGATACTCAAAATACCAAATTTTCTAGAGCAATCTATAGCTACATCTATAGATAGATTGTTCAAGCGAACTTGCTTGAAAGCATGTTTAAAGGTTGGAATAGGGAACGATAACGGGAAAATGACGTTTCCCTTAGGATTCATGAAAAAGCGAATTTGACGGGGCCGGGCCGCGGGCAAAAACTGAATCTATTATCACTCTAAATGTGAAAATGGCCACTATGTAGGTTCTGAACATAGCACTGTACACATTTAACAAGTGTGTTTTAGTTGAACAAGGGGAGGGATAATAATGCTATAAATAATAATGATATAATGCTATAAATAATGCATAATGCTATAAATGTGAAAATGGGTACCCGTATTATAAGTTCCGACATTACAACTGTTTCGCTATTAGCATTTTGTGTTTTAGTTGAGCAATGAGATACAGTTTAATAATATTATAACTATGAAAACGGGTAGTGGGTATGATATACTGTTTCGTTACTGACAATGTATGTTTTAGTTGAGCTATGGGATATGGTAAAGTAATTAGTAATGCTATAAATGTGGAAATGGGTACCTACCCATAAAGGTTCTGAAAGTACAATTGTTTCGCTATTTATAATGTGTGTTTTGGTTAAGCAATGGGATACAGGTTAATAATGCTAAAAAGGTGTTCCTGTATAGTTTCTGATATTAGAACTGTTTCGCTATTAAAAATATGTGTTTTAGTTGAGCAATAGATTATGTGATAGTAATTATGCTATAAATGCGAAAATGGATACCTATAAGGTAAAGGTTCTGAAATTATTTCACTCTTAAGCGGATACGTTGATTTTATTTTCGTCCTTCTCACTCTGTTGAATACGTTGGTGGGTTAGGTTAGGTTAGGTTAGTATGCAGCGTTGCGGAAGAATATAACAGAAAAACGTTGTTTTACCTAATTACTTCAAAAACTAAGCCAGTTATTTAAATGTCGTTCTGAGCGTTTTTGGGAATTATTTTTTACCGATAAATTAAAATAAAAATTACAATTATGTCCATCGTAGTTTTCGATGGAAAATTAGAAAAATGGAGATTTTGGAGCAATTTTTGGGAGAACTTTTTGGCGATAAATTTGTATCCAATCGTGTTTCCGAAGTTAGGTTAACACATATGCTGTTTTTTCCCCAGAAAATCCAGGACTCCCACGGGATTTGTAAAACCCCGAAATTCACGCGGGCGAAGCCGCGGGCAAAAGCTAGTATAGCTTATAGCAAAGACTACCCTGGACATGGCCGACGGCGCGAAAGTCGCCAGTTTATCAGTGCCAAAAGTGCTTGTTTTGCCACCAACAGTAAAGACCAAAGCGCTCCGATCGCGCGCGGCATGGAGCGCGCTCCACGGAGAGTGCAGTGTAGACGTGCCGCGCGCGATCCATGTGCGCGGCGGAGAGCGCGCGCTCCTCGCCGCGTGCGATCCATTTGCTGTCGGTTTTTTGGTCATGCACAAAGGGGCCTCAGTCGCTTGGCGCGCGCGGCTGGACAGTTGTGAGAATCGCGCGATCCGCCGTTATGGATAATTCGCAATGTATCCGTTTAATTTCCCTATACCTATAGGATATGTTTATGGGATCCTAATGATACCAATAGCTTCAGCTCCATCATCAATTAACGATTTGTAAAGTCGAGTCCCATATTCCAATCGGTTTTTAAAAATTGTTTTAACCCAATACTGTCTTTTTCGTTTTCGTAATTTTTGCCGTAAATATACAAGTTAAATGTAGCTTGCTGCTGCTACGGCTATTCGTCGCCGTCGTTGCACGTGTGACTCCATAGCCAGACAAAATTCAACTGATTCAGTATGGATCGGCAGGAGCGCGTTGGAGCAGCCAGTCAGGATCGCAAAAGATTGCTGTTGGATCGGCCTAGAACGATCCACGCTCCACGCTGTCCGCGATCCAACAATGTTGGATCGTGGATCGCGGGATTGCCGATCCATTTTGGATCGACGGGTGTCGATGCGGCTAATGGGTTTTGCGAGTTGCGACCATGAGGCCCGGTTTCCACCAAAGCGAGTGCGGAGCGGAGCTGTGTTCTAGTAACCAATCAGATTTCCTCAATTTGACATAATATCTCCGAAACTGAGAGGAGAGGAGATGTTGAAATTCTGATTGGTTATTCAAACACAGCTCCGCTCTGGTGGAAACCGGGCCTTTTGTTTATGCATCTATATTCTACATGTTTGCAAATGCCAGCCACCGAGCCAGTAGCGCAGTGGTCAAAAGAGTCAGCAACAGAAGTTAACAGAACAGTAGTAGGTATAAGGTAGGTATGGTTTGCTGCAATGTTGAGAGATCAGAAATCATGTCTTAGGGATCAAGTAATGTACAAGAAGTATTAACGTTGTTCTGATTTAATAAATTGACAATATACCTACTATTGACGTCAATGTGTTTTAACAGAAAACCTCAAATGAACACCTACCTATCTATGAAGCTTTCTGGATTCGCTTCGTTTCCCAGAGGAGCCTAACAATGGGCACTCTTTTTGTATTTAAACTATCTTTCAGCGGCCGTTCCGGTGTCAGTTATCAGGTGGTCAGACACTTTTGTATAGTAGGCACCGAAGTACCTACCTACTCGTAGTAACTGCCATGTGTGAAGTAGACAAAGGACAGCATTTTCAAAGAGAGTACTAAGTTTGACGCCCTCAAAGCATACCTAACCCAGCGGTGAATTGTCCTGTAGATTCCATTTAGGTACCTGTCTACATAATGCAACTTATTTTTTGCATTATGCAATGTATATTTTCATCCAACATTTACTTACTTAATGCCAGAAATATTACGAATAGGTTCCTAACCTGTAGCCGATCGAGCCTAGCTTTCGATGATTTAGATAGACGATTGAACCCTTTGGAGTGATTTTTTACTAGCTCATCAGGCGTAGCCGTAGCCACTTTAATTGTGATAGTCACAGAAAGCTGGACAATACTCTCAAAACAAATCGCTTAGTTATATCACCAGCATGGTATTTATACCAGGGACGTAGATATTCAATACCCCATAACGCAGACTCAAACTCCACCTTTTTTCAAATTTTCGTGAAAATACAAAATAGTGTTGGAAAACATCATTAGAAAACGTGCATGCCTAAAAGTTCTCAAAAATCTGGTAAAGGTGTGTGAAGCATGCTACCCCGTACTTGCCCAGCGATGGCAGCTTATTGTTAAAAATCTAGAAAAACTGTGAAGCGTGAAAAAGCGTTGAAAGACTTCAAGTAGGTAAATATATCTGGAATGCCGGATATTTCTTGCTAGTAAACCGAGTGTTATAAACGACATCTTGCTCGTGCCCACGTGATTTCCGTTGTCTAAAATCATTCCCTGAAATCGAGGCACACTTTGCTGGCTTTAAGGCTGGTTGTTGGCCAATAAATAAAGCTAAATTATTGCTGTATCTCAAGTCCTAACTCTTTCACATTTATTTAAATTGTATATGCCTTCCTAGTCAGACACATTTTACAATTCAGTGAATCCAGACAATAGTTGCGAACAATGCGGGGCGCCTGGAAACTGACACCGGAGCGGTGACTGATCCCTTGAATCCCTTTCGTATATAAAGGTTACAAACTAAACTAGGAACGGCATTAGCTCTAGGCTCGCGCCGGGGCGCAGTAGGGTTTGTGAATACTTGGTGCGTCGTGTCCACTACGGAGAGTCAACGATGGAGAAGACGTCGTCAAGCATGACGTCGAGTATAACCGGCATGGGCCTTGGAGGAATAACCGCTTTGACGACTGGAATGAGTTCACTCACCTGCATGCATGAACAACCAATAACAATAGGCGGGATGGCTGCGAACTACGTCCCAGGATTGTCCGCGAATTACAACATTTCGAGCTTTTGCCAACGTCCAGGTCAAAGCCGTCGCTGGCCAATCGCTAAAGCTGGACCTACTGCTCAACCGAGGCCTGGAAGTTCACCTAGCATCGGTGTTCTCAAGCACTCTTCTCGTAACAATCCGAATACGGCGTATGCCCATAATCTAATTTGCAAGTTGGCTGATCAAAACGAACGCAGACGACACCAAGAAACCATCGAATTGATTCCTCAGAGTTATTACTCGCAACTGCCGCTTAAAGTAGAACTGACCGAATTCTACTCACGAGACAATGGTAAAGAACACCACACTGATCAATATGAATTGGTCAATGATACCGTTCTTCCGAACCCGGTCTTGCGAAGAGGCCAGAACTTTTTCTTTGCAGTACGTTTTGACCGAATCTACGACAAACAGCAAGATCTCATTCGAATCGTGTTTAGTCTCGGTGAGTTAAGTATGGCTTCATTTGTCTTCTAAATTCGTAATTAAAACAGTTTTCTCTAAATTAAAATTTCTATTTTTAGGGGATATTTTTACTAACTACTTTCGACTAATCGAATCTAATTTACAGGTCCTAAGCCATGCGTCACGAAAGGAACTCGGGTTGTTTTGCCCGTCAATTGGAGTACGCAACAAACTGTTTTTCAACATTCTCGTGACGTTATTGGTATGGGAATGGGCATGGCCGTGTCGCGCATACAAGAAACTAGTGCTGCTACAAGTACCGCGGCTCCTCCGGTAGCGACGGTTACTACAGCTGTTAGTGCTATTAGCACGATAAGCAATATCAGAGAATCCGCTACATATGGGTGCCGTCGGAGTTCTTTCAGTAGTGACTCACTGCCATTGCAACACAGCCCTCTTAGTCCGCATGGAGCCGCGGAAAGGCCAGCAGTCGAAAGATACAGTAGTCCTCCCCAGCATCCTCCCTCTGGTCGCAGTGTTGGCTCTCAAAATGGATCGACGCAAAATTTAGCGTCAGCCGTTCAGGACATGGAAAAATGGGATCTAAGTATTCAGCGTCAAGATGGAAACACGATCACGTTTCAAGTTCATGTGCCAGCTTCTGCCCCAGTAGGGTTATGGAATTGCTGGATTCAAACGCACAGGATCGGACAGCGCGATAATCGCCAGGACTACAAGTGTGATGAAGATATTTATATCCTGTTTAATCCATGGTGCCGTGAGGACTCGGTTTATATGGACAACGATTCGTCAAGACAGGAATATGTCCTTAATGAACAGGGAAAAATATGGAGTGGAACCTGGCGTCAACCTAAAGGTCGTAAATGGATATTTGGCCAGTTCGATGACGTTGTGCTCCCAGCTTGCGTGTACTTATTAGAACGAAGTGGACTTGAACATTCAGAACGTGGCAATCCTGTTCGAGTCACTAGAGCGATTTCTGCTGTGGTAAGTTTTCAAAACGTCTTACCAACTATTATTAATTAAAACAATTTCCGTTAATGTCAATTTATTTGCTTTAGATCAACGCTAAAGGCGATGACGGCTTAATAGTTGGTCGATACGATGGTGAATATAAAGACGGAGTGGCTCCACACGCTTGGACTGGTTCAGTCGCAATTCTTGAAAGATACCTTACAAATGGCGGCCGGCCTGTAGAATATGGGCAATGCTGGGTGTTTTCGGGTTTGGTTGTGACTATCTGTCGAGCACTGGGTGAGTATAAGAAATGTAAATAAATAGTTATTTGTTATGCAAGGGCGCAAAGTGGATTTTTGGGCCGAGTGTCAAATTTGAATGCTGAGCGGCGAAGGATTCTAGGGTTGAACCCTGAGCGCAGCGAGGGGTTCAAAGAATAGAATCCTGAGCATAGCGAGGCATTCAAAGACACGAGACCCAAAAAAATTTGCGCCCGTACAGAACACAAAATTTTTCATCTCACCACAGCGAGGAAAATCACCAGAAGAACACTTAAGATCGGCATTGCGATTTATGTTAAATGTTGTTTTTGGTAACTCTGAATAATTTCACTTACTGAAACCACCTTCAATCATCACTCATCTTATTTCAAAGTTAAAACAAAAAAAATAATGAATAAAGTATAAAAATATTAGGTATTTTCATTTAATCACGATTGGAAACATAGACAACTATCACTAGACCAGAAAAAAAATTGAGAAACTTTTTTTTTACTTTTTTTTTTGAATGCGTTCTGAAATAGGAATTTCTAAGAACCAAAGATAATATAAAATTTAATAAATATTTTAACAATAATTACATAAACAACGAGGAAAAATCATGGATTTAATTAGATTTCTTTTATAATTAATAAAACTAAATAGGAGTTATTATATTTATTGATATTCTAAGAAAAAGTAAAAATAAAATAGTATGTTTCATTACAAGTGCGGAAAGGCTGTTATTGCAAAGAGTTCCGACAAATGTCTACCCGAGCCGAGGCGCAGCCGAAAGCGAGGGTTGACAGTCGGAACAAGTTGCAATGACGGTTCCGCACGTGTACTGAACGATTATTTTTAATACAGTTGCGAAAAAATGAAGCAATTTAATAAAATAATAAAAACACAATACATAAACTCAACTAACTTAACATTTTCTGAAAAACTATTTGCTTTTTTCTCTTCTCTCCACGCAATAAATTCGTCGTATGTAGATATGTAGCGACTTTTTGACTTTTCCGGTAAAATGTTCTCCGAAGCATTTTGTGCAACAAACAACTTAACTCGCAAAGAAAATTTCTGAAAAATGGCGCCAACCGTAGAATATAAGCAGTTTTTTTTTTCTTCACCCATTCTGGTGATTAAAAAAAATAAAATAAAAAAAAATTTGGTCATAGACTAAATAATATTCTGGTACGCAAAGGGAACTATGCCCATACCATAGATCAATCTATAATATAATATATTGATCTATGGCCCATACAGCCAAGTCTTCAGTAGAATTTTTTTTTATTGATATGAAATGAAAATGAAATTTAATGAGATGAAATGAAACCTAACCAAACTCATTCAATCAAATCTGATATTGAAACAAATTAGTAGCTTCTTTTTAGAAATATACGTATTTGCATGAATCATAAAAACTTCTATGATTTTTTTTAGTAAAAACTTCATGGTTGGTTTTTCTTTTTAATAGACATTATTTTGACAGTTGGGAAAGATAACGCACGAGTTCGGGAAAGGTAAAAAAAAAGCACGAGTATGTAATAGCCCGCATCCCGAACGCTATACGTCCCTGCAATACGCCACTTTTTGAGCAACTGTTTTAAAAAAACTAATGTAGGTACCTATACAAACTCTAAGGTCGAACTTTTTTACTGAACGTATGTGTTATTAGAAAAAAAAAAGAAGTCTTCAGCTTTGACATTGACATGACACGTAATTCGAGTTTGACGTTGGAAATGCTTTTCGGCCCAAGGGCCGGAAGGGATTTTCATACTACTTTGTCTCCCTTGGGAAAAATGAAAATGCTTTGGTGGCCTAGGGAATATAATAGCATTTTCCGCCCGCATTTCGGGCATTAAAAAACGCTTTTCCGAGCGGGTGAGATGAAAACATTTTTGAGACAGAGAGATGGTTCTAAAGTGACGTTAACTTTTTGCAGGTATTCCTTGCCGATCTGTAACAAATTACGTCTCAGCACATGATACAAATGGGACTTTCACTATTGACAAATTCTTCGACAAAGATGGCAATGAAGTGCCGAATGGACCGGATGAAGACTGCTATGACTCATGCTGGAACTTCCATGTTTGGAACGATGTGTGGATGCAACGACCAGATTTGCCGCAGGGTAAGAGGAATCAAGCTTATCTGAGCTTTTACCTTATTTATTTCAGTACGGAATTATTTAGCAAATGTGATTTCTTATTCGATAGGATACGGTGGATGGCAGATAATTGACGCTACTCCTCAAGAGGAAGCTGAATCTGTGTACAAGTGTGGTCCAGCTAGTGTGGAGGCAGTTCGTCGTGGTGAAGTCGGATTTCAGTACGATACGCCCTTCATGTACTCTCAGATAAATGCTGAGTTATGCCACTTCCAAGAAGAAGAATCTTCAGATTGGGGGTTTGTTAGAATGGCATCGAATCTTTATCAGTAAGTATAATTTAAAAAATGCATTATAAATATTAAAATGTATTTAGCTGTTTACATGGATTGCCAGTGGCATCAAATCTTGTAATACGAATGATTTTAGGGTCGGCCGGAAGATTCTTACTAAGAATCCGAGTCGTGAAGACGACGAGGGTGATAGCGATCTCCTAGAGATAACTCATGAATACAAATCAGTTGAGAGTCCTGCGAACGAACGCCTCTCTGTTATTGCCTCATGTCGCGGTTATCATCGTCTACAGCAATATTACGATTTCCCTGATCGAGCATCGGAAGACGTTGTTTTCGATCTAATGGATATAGAGCCTATTCCTTATGGTCAGCCTTTCGATTGCACGATGAATATTCAGGTAAGTACATACTAGTGGTGATTTTGTGTTTTGATTTCAAGTTTAATTTCTTTATAACGTTTTATTTCATTTCAACAGAACAAATCTCCGGAAGACCGCACCATCTGGTGCGTTCTGACGGCGTCTTCGTGTTATTACACGGGTGCTATTGCATCTCGAGTTCGAAGGTCTCAAGGGGAGTTTATAGTACGAGCAGGCCAGCGAGAAGCGCTCAAACTGCACGTTACACCCCAGGAGTATATGGACAAACTAGTCGATCATGCAATGGTTAAAGTGCATGCGATGGCTTTTGTCAAGCAAACAAAACAGGCGTGGTCTGAAGAAGACGATATCGCATTGCACAAGCCGAAACTTCAAGTGCAGGTAGGTTTTGTCGATCGATCTAGTCGCAATTGTTAATTAAAGACGATGTTGGGTGTGTTTTATAACTACAATCCTTTTTCAGACGAGGAGTCAGCCAAGCGTAGGTCAGGAATGTGGAATCACGTTCAGTTTCCAAAACCCATTAGCCGTTCATTTGACGGACTGCTACTTTACCTTTGAAGGGCCTGGAATACAGAGACCACGTCAGGTAATTTCCTGTTTTTAACTGTGTTATATTTTTGTTACAATTAATAATATTATTATGATATAAGACTGATTTTTAATACTTCATCAACATCATTTCTGCTTATTAATGTTATGGGCTTTAAAGAAATTAGTACATCTTGATCTTCATGTTCCTGATTCTAATGAGGACCCAATTTGACGTTATGTATTAAAAAATACTTATTTCAAAACCATTCCAAAGGATGGTGATGGATGAGCAACAACTACCACGGAGGTCTTAGTTGTCTCAGAAGTCTCACATTTCTAAAATTAGGTACCACTTTAGCACCCACTAAATGTGACACAGATTGACTGGGAATCCTTTCAGATATTTTTACCTAAAGTGCAACAAACACCACTTTTGCAATATTTAGTTACCTACACGATATTATGATTACACGGTCTCTTTATAAATTTTACAGATAAGGTACCGTGACGTAAAGCCCGGAGAATTAGTGAGCTACCAAGACAAGTTCGTGCCGACGCGCACTGGGGAGTGTGCCGTAGTTGTGACTTTCTCGTCTAGACAAATCGACGAGATCTTCGGCTGCGCGACAGTGAACGTCCGGGGCTAGCTAGACTCCGAGCCCCGACAGTGCTTGCACGCTTCGGGGTTGCCACCGCTGCAGGCGCTGCACATACAACATTGGTCGTATTGGGCGCCTGAGCGATTGTTTGTGCAAGCGGAGGAAGCGTTGTATTGACATCCTTGTAATGTACGTTGTACAACTTCCTCTGAATGTGTTTGCAATGGACATATTGATTTAGTGGATCCTTGTATTTGACGACGTGGCTTCGATGAATGGATTTAAGATAAGTTTTCCGCACCAGCACAGTTTATGAAAAAATACAAAAAAAATACTAAACACCTAATACGATGCACGGAGTGATTTTACGAGTAAATATTTTAGAAAACCGATGCTTCTTATGCCATTTTAATTATACTGTGCCTATTTTGATAAGATAAGATTCCGATATTTTTATAATTTTAAGTACCTATAAGGTCTAATTTAAGATGTACTCGTTGTTATTAATTATCTTTACATATTTTTAACATTATTTTAATTATATTATATTAAAAATTAAAATATGTTTGCACTGTGTTTGCGTGTTTTTGGGATCTCAAAAATAAATAAAGCAGTCACTGCTACTCGAGTTTTCTTTTATTTTTATCCTATACTCTACATTTATAATCCAATTGATTCCAATTGAGAAACAGGACGGATGACAAGGAACCTTAAATAATTCGTCAAGTGCGTGTCGGGCTCGCGCACTGATGGTTTCGTACTATCAAGATATTTTATAACCAAAACCCCTCTGCCCACAAAATTAAAAAAATAGTCAAGGGCGATCGGGCTCGCGCACTGAGGGTTCCGTACTATCAAGCCCCATTCTTAATAGTATTAAAGTAAACTAAACACCACTGCCTACCAAATTCAAAAAAGAGCGAAAAAAATCACGTTTGTTGTATGGGAGCCCCCTTAAATATTCCTTTTTTCTA
The DNA here is from genome assembly GCA_963855885.1 of Coenonympha glycerion. Lineage (NCBI taxonomy): Eukaryota > Metazoa > Arthropoda > Insecta > Lepidoptera > Nymphalidae > Coenonympha > Coenonympha glycerion. The sequence continues at coordinate 6,305,296 of OY979629.1, forward strand.
GTTTTTAGTATTTGTTGTTATATCGGCAACGGAAATACATCATCTGTGAAAATTTCATATATCCTATACCTTAAAACGAGTAATTCTTGTATATATATATATATATATATTTCTATATAATCTGAATCTCAGAAACGGCTCGATCGATTTTCATGAAATTTGGTATACAGGGGGTTTTGGGGGCGATAAATCGATCTAGCTAGGATTCAATTTTAGAAAATGTCGAATTTACCGAAAAAATATGACTCCTGCTGCCATCTATTGGCAAATAATTAAATAATATACCGAGCAAAGCTCGGTCACCCAGATGTTGTAACTATACATAAATAACAGAGACATACAGCCAGGTGCCAGACGGACGGACGGACGGACAGCGAAGTCTCCGTAATAGGGTTATTTTTTTACCCTTTGGGTCGGGAACCTTAAAAACGAGCAAAAAATCACGTTTGTTGCATTAATTATTTTGCTAATTTAACTATTATGCATATCACAATATTATGTAAATAATTTAAGCGTCTACCTGTTGCCATTTTTTTAATAAATAATAATAAAATTAAATAAATTTTAATCAATTTCAATCAATCAAAGAAAATTCAATCTCTAAAGGGAAGATAGAGACGAAGCCGCAGACATCTGCTAGTAATGAATAAATGCTCTACCAAACAATAAGCTACTGTGTCCAGTTTTTATATCCTCTTGGATTGGGATCAGATCCTGAGTCACCATCCAAGTTAGTCATTCATCGGGACTTTTTGAACTCGGGAGTTACTGACCGCCTATCTGCTCATACTTTTGGCATACAAAAGTCCCTTTATATTATTATTAGTTGGTAGGTATTCGCTTTCATGAAATGAGTTCACATTCTTTCTGTACGTAATTTATATTTTGACTCTACCTCGCAGATATTAGAGTAGGAAGTAGAAATAGCCATCTATTGGCTGATCGAAATTCAGCAGTTTGGCGAAACTATTGGGACTTTTCTAGAAAGTTAGAAACATCAAACATCTACTTTGATCTTAACGGTATTAAGATTTTTATTTCGCAAGATGAAAAATGATGATTAAAGATATAGGTTTCTACCTATACCTTTAATCATCATACCCATCTATAACCAAATGTTGATCGCGCTTGCTTAGAAGAGAAATGGTATATTATGAACACCTATTCCACACTGTAGACGAGGTGGCTATCGAGAGTCATTTATCGAGAGCGATAAAGATGCAGGATAGAACTATGAGATTGTGAACAAATGAAGAAAGATCGATGTTCTAAACTTTGCAGTTGTGCGTTAAAGCAAATATATACCTACCTACTTAAACCTATATTGCTATTGGGAGTTGGATCTGTTTAAAGCGTGAACTTTTTTACTTCACTTAGTCCTATATACATACCCACAGTCCAAGTCAGTGTTTTCTGGATTGCATTGTTGTAGTTCTCAAGTCTGAAATAGCTCGGAGAACGTGCTTCGATAAAGGTTATCCAGAAATATGCAAACATTGAGCGTAACTAATAACCAGAATGTTTATCACACGGAAGGCCATGTACTTACTTCTGTAACACTCCAACTTTGTTCACTTTCATCTACCTATTTATTGGCTAAAAATTGTCTTCACCTTGTTACCCACTCCATCCCTACGGGATCCTGTATGTCTATCGGGAACACTATTAATTCTGAAAAATTCCACAACTTCCCCGGGATTTGTAAAAACCGTAATTCATTGTAAAAGCTAAAACCAATATAATACACTAATTTTTATTTAAATTACCATAAAAACATCACATGATTAATAGTAATTACCAACCACAAAACGTAACACAAGTTTATTGTATTTCGAGGAAAAAAACGTAACGAGTACGAAGTTAAGTAACCTACAAAGTTGTCAAAATGGAGCGAGGATTACATCAAGCCCCTTTACAGGAAAATCGCTTACCAATAAGTCTCAGGAATTTCATTCATGTTAATTTAATGGTAAACACGTGTCCTAGGACCTTTGGCATACGCTGCGCTGGCATTGACATCATAGGTGTCGCTCGGCCGCCGATGTTTGGATGATGTCATGCAGTAGTAAATTAACATAATCGTGTGTATTCACGTTGTCAAACAGTAGGTATAACAACTTGTTATCTAATTTCCTACTATCTGATACATCTCAAAGCACTCACCTATAACTCTTAATCTATAACCCAGTAGATAGATCTAGTTAGTACCTATCCCAGACGACTGCCATCTAACGTGGGGTCAGAGGTTCGAACGTCGAATACCAGGCTTCCTCTGAAATTGCGGAGTTATGCGCGTTTTTATCAATTAATTACTCAATACATTATTTGTATAGAGGTCAAGAAAAAAAATACATAAGTGTTCTATCCACAACATTCGTCCAACAAAGACATATAAACCCTGCCAACTCGCAGTTTATTCGCTTGGTGATCTATGATCCAAATCTTATTACGATTCGGTGTAAACTTGTTTGATGACCCAAAGGTAGTTTGACATATTGTAAGAGACGTGAAAAATTAGGCCTATGTGAAAATTTTCAAAGTCTGGAAAGTGGAACATTATGTGTGTTTGGATGATCTAAGAGTGATGGTAGAGTTTTGACTCTTCGTAAGAATCGTGAGAACTGAATAAGTGTTTATTTTAAATTTTTCGATAAAATTAGTTGAGACATCAAACGTAAATCGATGACGAACAACATAAAACGGTTCGTCAATAAGATTTTTTCTCTATAAAATAATAAAAAATATCGATACTGTTGTGGGCTAAACCTTCAAATAGTGAGAAGTTTATTTAACTTGGAGAAGTAGAATAATAACAAGAACATAGAAGCATAGTAGAATAATAACAAGAACAAGAACATAATATGTAACATAGAAGCTATTAATCACAGGTTATCCCATATATCCCATATACCTATTAAATAGCTCTTGAGACCTTATTTGGAAGGTGTCAGTCGTGACTCGTGAGATTAGCAAAATGAGCTGAGCTCCTAAGATCGCAAGCCCTCAAATCCTTGACATACCTTTACCTAAATGCTACCGAGTACTGAGTTACGCCTCGGTGAGTAATGCTAGTGATGCATTGCGATTTATGATTCAATATTACACTGTACTTAGTTGACCCATCCCTAGCTAATGGAACTCGAATTTCCCCGGCTCTGATAAGAAGAGGTCACGGATGAACAACTTATAGGGTAACCTAAAGGATGGCGCTCACCAACTGATCAGATGATTCCAATACCGCGCCTCGAACGCACGTGTCGATTGTGTCGATCGAAAATAAGTAATTAGGCTTTTAATTGGATATTAATAACATCTTAAAGTGGGTTACGTATGTGGAACCACTAATTTAGGTTTTGTTTACACAGTGGCCGACTGTTCAAACGTTGCGTGAATTTCAGTGGACCGAGATCGAGTGGTGATCTAAGCGTTTGTTTGTAAGTGGAGAGTTCGTTAATCAGTGTTAAAGTGGTTATCTTTAGATAAGCTTCACTTAATTCTCTGATTAACCTATGTGTTACTGACGAGGGATATGGGTGCAGTGAAGAGTAAGCTAGCGTACTACTGCCCGTCGCGGTGCGGATGCTGTGGATTCCGGAATTCTGAGTCTTATGACTTGAAAGATCTCCCACGACCGCCGCAGTTGGATACATCTATCGGTAATTTTTGCTATTTATTCTGAAAACTATTACACTGAATTTTTTATGAAACAGCTGACTCTACGAGTAACAGCTGTTTAGTCATAACATAAACGTACGAACATCTTTTGTAATAAATAATATTATTATCGTGACTGTATCTCCATACACATCATATAGGCACATGTATAGGTTTCTATATCAAAGAAAAGTAGTGGAAAAAGAGACTGGCAGGGCATTCTAGATCTGGATTTTGTTATCCACTTTAATCTTGTCATTAATTAAATGTAAATTAAGCGAGGAACAAGTATATATACTATGTAAGAAGTAACATAACAGTCAATTTTAAAACTGTTAAGGAATTTTAATCGTAGATCGTATTGACGAGGAAAACTTTTAAAATAACTTGTTATTGGACTATTATTGTAGTTGACAGGTAGAATGGTGTCTTATAATAAATTATGCATCTACCTAACCACTTGGGTATCTCTAAGTAAATAATATTTACATAGCTTACTCGAATAAAACATCGGTAAGTATCAAATTGAAATTGGCGGGTGCCTTCAACTCTATTGAGTAGAGTTAGCCTGAAAGATCGGTTGAATCTTTGGTGAACAATTTTTAAGGTAAAGTGGGTAAAGTAGATACATAATTTTAATTAGTGTAGCCATTAATCTTGTAATAATAAACCACGATTTATGTTATTGTCATAGCCATTACTAAACTCTAAGAGCTAATGAAAAATTGTGAGACAAACGAATAAAAATCACAATGGCAACCAAATCATGCTTTGATGTCGGTCAAAAATAAACTTCGCGGTTTTCTGACGTTTCCGTTCAGAGATCCCAATGATTTCGACACCAACAGTTTGCTTTAATTCTTAGCGCCCGCTCGATTGCGTAATCAATTTGCATCTGAGCTGAAATATGTCTCATTTTTAGAGTAAGTAACTTAGGAATTAGATAAAGTCAATCAAAACTCGAAACCAACTCAAATAGCTATACGATTTGATAACATGTAATTAAGACTAAAAATATACGGCATTTGAGGATGATGAAATTTTGCGAGAAACTTCCCTCTAAAGAGACTGCATCTCCAAATACTCCAACGAACCCTTCTCCACCCAAAGCTTACTAGTTAAAGCCTAACTCTTAATAAAGTCAGATACACAGTCAAGCCGCTAGTAAAAAAATATGTTTCCCTAGTCTCAATCTACTCTCTACCTCATACGCAGTTCCTTGTTTTTAAAATGTACAAGAAATCTTGAACCAAGGGTACAGGGTACAGGTTTTTTCTGGAGGGATCTGAAAAAAAAATTATTTAAAAGTATTTAAAATAAAATTTCTCCGATATATAAAGATATTAAATAATTTGGATGGAGCCTGGAGGTAGATATTCTTGTAGATTTCCGTGCTTTTCCCTAAGAGTGCATTCAAAATCTATAGTTCAAATTTTGTAGTAGATGAAGTTGACCTTATGACATTTAATGAATCGAGAGACTTACAAAAACAACCATTACATAAATATGTGATGATATCTTATGGGAAGCTTAACCGTGGTCCAGTAACTTGACAAATGAAACGCGTGGTCGAGCGCATGTCGTTCAAGGTAAACTGGTGCACGCGCGAACCTACATACATCTGAATGAGCTCCATGACTCGACAAACCTCAACAATCATTCCTAAGTTAATGTTTATAAAGTTCAAAATGCAATTTGAAGCCAAAAAGTATCCTAGACTGGTAATTTTAAGTTTAACAGTGGCCAGATTAAGTTTAATCTCGATTATCTTGCAGGCTTGAAAGGGTCTTGATTACATCCGCCAATTTATATTTTGATGACTGATTACCGTTTCTATTTCTTATAGTTTTATGTTTTAGGTCCGGGTCTTTATGAGGCTGCGCTTTTATTAGTGTCATACTCGTATTACTGTTTTAAAAACAAAACTTAGATTTATTGAACTCAGCTTTGCTTTCAAACTTTAGCTCTTATTAGTTTAGCTTTCTATCTTTCTCTGTTGGTCCTGTCCCTTATTTCTCTGTCTATTGTGTACTTTTCGTATCCTACTCTAAATACATATCCATATTTTATATTGCATTATGATCTATTTAAATCGAAACTCAAGATAACAGTTTTAGGTGGGTAGATAATCGCTGACATTACATGAAAATTGAGATCTTATTTCAGGCAACTCTATGCATTAATAAATGAGAAAATTACTCGCGTTGTTAACTCTGCGATGATCATACAAATCACTTATGCAGAAACCTACGCGTGCGTGGGAAAACTAACTCAGGCCTTGAATGGATAGAATACGCATCCAGATATAGATATTTTCACCCACACTGGTAATTAATACCATAATGAAACATCTTATATCATGCCGACTGAATTTTTAGGCTATTTCAAATCAAGCATTGACCTAACCATTTGTTAAATATTAGTAATTAAATATTAGTAAAAAAACAATTGTAAAACAACTAAAAGACTAATATTTTTGTCCGTAAGAAAAACAAGAGAGAAGAAAAGTAGGATTTCGGTAAGCAAAAATAGAATGACTGAAGTACTTACATAGATAAGGAAAAAGATACACAACATACAGAGAAATATGGTAGAGGATAAACAGTGAAAGTGAAAATAAAACATACAAATAAACAAGGCTTAAAACTCAAGGGGAAGATTTGTCAAAGTTGAATGAATTCATTAAATAATATACGAAAGAACAACCAACATAACTAGTGGTGCGTGGTGCCAGATTGAGATATTGCGGATGAATTGCACTAATTGACCTATTGCCGTCTAAGGGTCAGCACTGTTCATTGTACCTATTTTGAGGGCAAGAATGTCTCATATTATGATAGATAAAGGCAAAGCTATTAATAAGGCTATAAATCTATTCATCAGGTGATCTCAACATCCTTGTACATAGACGGCTATTCTTTTCTACTGACACATGATGACACTATCACATTCCAGGTTTTTTACATAATATACCTAACTAATACATACAGTTAACGTTAAGTATAGTAAGCCTATTTAGTATAGTATGTATAGTGAGATGCAAGACCACATGCAAGTCGCAAGCTAATAAATAAATAGTGTGGGCGCAATGATTATTACGTAGGTATCACGTTTACTTTGATTAATATGCATTCATTGTTTTGTGATGCTATCAAGATTTAAGAAGAAACATCATTATTACCATTAGAGTTTACTGTTTACAAACAAGATAGGTATCAGGTATTATTACAAAAATAATGGAAAACTCCACCTAACTAGTTATAATTGTAAATTTTTTTATGATTCAATTTAAGAAACATTAGACGCATTTTATTTACCAAGATTTATTGATTCCTCATGACTCAGGGCCTTAAGACGTCTTTTTGGAGATAATTTTTCACTGTGAATTATGACTAATCTTCTAGTTCCGTCAATGAATAAATTCAAGAGTATTGCATTGTAGCACTTTGAGCCATGTTTGCTTCGTGACATCACCGAGAAACTGTAGGAGTATTATAGAAGGAGTCTACAGCGGGAACTAACAGTCCATGACGGAATTCATGAGGAACTACACGTTTGTACAGTCAATTATCGACCTGTAAAAAAGAATCGAGTAGTTCTAAATAACTTCGGACTTAATACCAATGATAAGCGCGTAGTGTTACCGTTCCCTAAAATAATATGGTTGGACGAAAGCTGTAAAAAGTAGCGTGAAGTGTTATAGAAATGGTCGATTACATCAAGAACTTATGGAGACACTGGTTTGGGAGGCGACATAAGTATATTATTTCGAGTATACCATTTCAACCAGGTAAAGGCTTAAGAGATTTAGATTATTTCATCATTGAAGACTGTAGAGAAGTTGCCTGATAAGTTCTGATAAAATTGATGATAGATTAAAAAAAATAAAAAAAAAGTTCAAAGTGAAAAGATTCAAAGAATGGAATATAACTTTGAGTTATTACTTAAAACTTTTAGTAAAGTTTACGTGATTTGTTTGCGGTTAATTGAATTGGCTCAAACCCAAGAGTAGAGGCGCGAAAATTTTAAGCGATGACGAATCGACTATCAATGATTAACAAAATTCTGATTTCAATATTCTTCTCGTAAATTGTAATTTTTATAATAATGCTGTTTTTATACGTAATATAGATGACTATAATAAACGATTTTTTGATATTCTATAAAAATATATATGTTATACAGAAAAGCTTTAAAAATTGTTAAACGTTAGTATAAATATTAAGTCATGTTTATTAAAATCCCTTGGATAAGTTATTTTCTATGCTAATAACAAGTTTTTAATTGTTTATTCAGATGTCATCGACGGTACGAGACAAGGCGTCCTCGCAGTGCAAGGTATCGACTTCTGCGTAGAGACCAATGGGGAAAATCATCATACGAATAAATTTAGTCTCATGACAAGAGACGTCGACAAGTGTCTGGTTGTGAGACGAGGTCAGGCCTTCAAATTGGATATTCTGTTGAACCGGCCGTATGATGCTAAACGAGATGCCGTTTCCTTCATCTTCTACGTGTCGGGTAGGTACCGATGTATTTAATTTTTCTAACTTAAAAATATCTGAATCACCTATCTGTCTAGATGATGGTCTGCAATTCAGACTAAATCTTATAACGTTTGAGTCGACTCGGGAGTCGAATCCTAGAATGCAAAATGAGCGACTCTGCAAAAATATTCATAGCATCAACGAACTTAAATCTATGGGCACTGATTAAATATTGAATCGGTTAATGAAGGCGTAGGCATTAATTGGTTAATGGTTTCCATCGGCTGTGGAGCGATTGGCTGTTATTAATGCGTTACTATGGTAACCGGTGAGGTTTGGTTATGGTAACCGATGTAACGGAATTCCCATAGATTATACACTTATACCTGGTAGGAATTCCTTTCAACAGATGTCGAGAAACGTGGGCCATCCGACGATACGTCCGCTGCCGTGCCCATGTTGGAGAAAGGTTCGGAAACCTTGGGCGCGTGGAATGCGGTGTACGAGGGTCAAATGGATTCGCATCTCATGGTGGCCGTGACCCCGGCCGCGGACTGCATCGTGGCTGCTTGGCGCCTCGACATCGACACCAAACTGAACGGGGGTGGATCGCTCAGCTACACGCACCCACTGCCAATTTACGTGCTGTTCAATCCTTGGTGTCTGAATGATAGCGTTTATATGCCAGGTGAGGAGATTTGTATGTAGCTTTTGTTTAGATTGTTGCTGCATGTTTAGTGTAGGTGTCTGTTAAGCATGTTTAATTCAAACTAGGTCTCTAGAGATATTAAAGTACGTCACAGAATACCTAATAGTAGGTACTCGTACCTTATCAGGTTACGTCTTCAGCATATTACAGCTACTACCCAAATTCTGTACTACGTCAGCAGCTTTAGCCATACGATTTATCTACGATGGCCATAGAAACCTGTCGATCGCTCATTCCATAACGAGATCTTTTCGATAGGATAAGTATGCCGTTCCCTCTTATTTTTGAATTTCGTTATAGTTAGGTACGGATTATGAAATGAACTATCGATACTTAATATATGGCAACGGATGATTGTTACCATGTAGCAATTACTATGAGGCTTGCATATCATCATCATGCTCTAATATTTATGTGGCGGGGCTTCTCTCATGTTTGTTTTGGCTAGTTCAATTTTTAGTTTCATTCTCAATTTTATTTCCATTTTCACCACGATTCACGGTGATATTTTTCTCACAGGTCATAGTCATCGCGAGGAATACGTGCAAGACGACGGCGGCCTCATGTTCCGAGGAGTGTACAACAGAATCAAGCCCACGCCGTGGAACTATGCGCAGTACGAGAAGGACATACTGGAATGCTCGCTCTATCTAGTCAGAGAGATCGGAAAGGTATTTGATCAAATTTTCATCTTAAAGATAGATAGGTAACTAGCGCGAATGCTTGCGGCTCCATCTGCCTGAATTGTGGTTTTTCACAAATCTCGCGGAAACCATAGGCTTAAGCGTTAATCTAGGGTTTGTAACTTTGTTCTTAATTTCAGAGAAATCGGTTCAGACGTTTTTGCGTGAAAGAGTAACAAACATCAGGACAGCCTTACAAACTTTCGTGTTTATATTAATTTTATTAGGAATCATAAAATAACAAAGATCTCAGTAATCTAAATCGTGAGAAAGACGGGTTAGCTGATAATATCTATGTATGCATTTCGTCAAATAGATGGAAGAACACTTTCTATCCCAAATGAGTGCATTATACTGTTTTGTGCAAAATCGTAAATAACTTGGTTCTTCGTCAAATGTTAAAGGGTTATCGGTATCGGCATTAATTATTACATTTTGATACTCGTTTATTATTCATTAGCATATTTTGTCTTATATAGTGTGTTTGATAAAATTCCAATCCAGTACAAATCAATTAAAAGTGCATTTAACTTTTAGCTACGCACAAAGTTTTTATTAGAGGCAGAAGTATTATTAGATATAATTATTTAATTTTATTAATTAGAATGCCACAATTAGAAGCAAACGAAACATTGCTTGATTTTCATTGTTTTCATAGCTTATCCATACAAATTCATAAATTAAAATGTAAGTTGGTTGGTTTGTTTGTCCTTCAACTACGTCACAACGGGTCAGCGTGATTTTTGCACGCAAAGCAACGCGCACGCAAAGCGCATAAGTGACATAGACTATTTATCCCGAGAAAATCAATGACTCCCACGGGATTTGTGCGACCGATATTCAGGCGGGTGGAGCCGTGGACAACAGCTACTAGCAATATAAGCAAGAATATTTGCTAAATTCCACTTGTGCTACTTTGTACAGTACAAGAAGACAGTACAGTACAATTACAGTACAGTACAGTACATTTACAGTACATGCACAGTAGAAAAAGACAGTAATTAACGTTAATTGCAGGTGAAAGGGCGAGCGAGAGGCGACCCCATCAGGACAGTGCGCGCGTTGTCCGCCGCGGTCAACGTGCAAGACGACAACGGCGTGTTGATGGGCAACTGGGGCGCCGAGCTGAGCGACTACAGCGGCGGCACCCATCCTCTCAAGTGGGTCGGCTCCCTCGCCATCCTGCAGAAATACTACGAGAAGAGGAAGGCGGTGAAGTATGCGCAATGCTGGGTGTATGCGGGCGTTTTGACAACAGGTAAAGTTATGCTGAAGTTTATTCCCATACAATTAGGACGTTTTTTTTTTAAATTGATCTGTAGCGCTTGTAATTTATAGAATTTAAGTAAGTACCAGAGATTACACCAGTTGCAATCAAAATAACTAATCCGTAAGAAATTTCGAGAACCGACTTCCAAAAACCAAAAGAAAATCCATCGTTCGACATACGAAATCGTCTGATTTTCATTGTTTTCATAGTTAATCCATACTTATCACCTAAAAGAAAATCCATCGTTCCCAACGAAAAACCGAAATTCACGCAGGCGGAGTCGCGGGCAACAGCTAGTTATTTATGAACACCGGGATTATAATTTAGCAGGCACCTGATTTTAAGTGATTAAGCTACCCTTGGACCATTTCCTATAATTATTTTTCAACTATAGTAGAGGCTAGAGCTTGATTGTGATCACATCTTATGGAAATTCATTCAATGATACAGTCTAAGGTGGAGTAGGAAATGCCTATTTACTCTGATTTGAAGTCGCTCTTGTTGCCGGTGGTGTATGATATTGTATATACTGACTTTATTTTTAAAACGATAATTATATTAAATTAACGATTAATTTATCTGTTTCAGTGTGCAGAGCGTTAGGAATTCCGTGCAGACCAGTCACAGGATACGATGCAGCACACGACAGCCAGGGGAGTCTCACCATAGATATCATAAAGGATGAAGAAGGAAACACCCTGGAAGAGTTCACAAGGGACTCTGTATGGAACTACCACGTTTGGAACGAGGTTAGCTATTTTTGGAACTTAATAGAGCCATTATTTAATAGTTAGTAGCAGTCACGTTAGCCTATAAAATTGTTTGGCAACTAAATATTAATAGGTGCCTACTTTATCAGCATCGATGCAACATCTGTTTCTTATAAAACTATTTTAGGTAGGAGCAATGACTGATGCGGTTCGAAGTGGGTTTAGGTATACCATATACCTATTTACACTCTACGGTCTTTACACACATAGCGCTTATAAATGGAAGGTTTATTTGCGAAACACAGAATGTAGTCTGAGTTGCGAAAGTGCAAGATAGTTAGGTATGCGATCATGGGTATTCGTAAAACAATGGATTATTATGATAACCACATATTAAATTAAATATAAACATAAAGGAAGGTATAATTTATCGAGAATGAATGTAAATAAAATATGTACAGTGACGGAATGATAAGGTTTGTCACCTTAGGTTTTCGCTTGTACGCTTCGCGTTTTTGTTGTATTACTGCAAGAGTCCATTATGCTAACATAACACTATGTTACATAGTTTCAAAAATTAATATGTCCTCGAGATACGTTGAACGAATCAATTTGAAAATCGACAAACCTTTTAATTCCGTGATTGTACACACATTACGGTGTACCAAATACCGATTCCTAATTCGGGAGGACCATAATTACCTATTCGTATTATAATGTCCTTCCTGATTAGGCGGATGTATACTGATTACTGGGTGCCTGTATGTTTATAATATATCCCTTCAGGTGTGGATGGATCGGCCTGACCTCGGCGCTGAATACAGCGGGTGGCAAGCAATCGACTCCACGCCGCAGGAGACCTCAGAGGACGTGTACCGCTGCGGACCCGCGTCCCTGAGGGCAGTGCGGGACGGAGACCTGCAGAGACCTTACGACGCTTCCTATGTCTTTGCGCAAGTTAACGCTGACAAGGTAAGATGGTTTACCCGTTATAGCCGAAAGAAACTATAAGGTAGGTATAGTGCGACAAACATTTCTGACCCGGTGGCCAAAACTAGAGCTAACGTCGCTGTTGATTTATCTATAGTTTGCTGCAAAGACTTCTATGATAGAAGTCTTTGGTTTGCTGACCACTCTGTTATTGAAATCTATAAAAGGTGATGCGCGAAACATCAACACCAACAGCGACACCCTCAGCAGGCCTGTACAATATACACAGAACGAAAGTAGACAGAATATGGAAGAAGAATGACCAAAGGTGGTATCAACTTATCTTATAAACCAAAACCAAAATATTCTAGAAAAATAAAATAATGTTTTTTAAGAATCATTGTCTGTCTTTTAGATGATCATTTCCTGTCATACAGGTTTTTTTTGAGAAGTACAACTTGTTTACTTACCTTTAACTTTGGAATTCGAATGTTAATTTAAAAAAAAAATGTACCGAGGTCTATAAAAGATTAAGTTTGTACCTAATCAGCTTGGTATGGGGATCCATACATCCATGGTCGTAATCCTTTAATTATTTATATCTGTAATTAAGAAATGTTCAATTCCTAGAAAGTGATATTGTAGTCAAATTTAAATAAACTTGTGTTTTAGGTGCTATGGAAATATTCCGGCGAAATTCAACCGTTAAAACTTTTAGCGCGTGATACAGCATCAATTGGAAAAAATATTTCCACAAAAGCAATTGGCCGTATGGAGCGCGAGGTTTGTTTTACAATCCATTATTTTTAAAAAGTGCTATTTCTATTCATTTAAAACCTTTAAAACCAGTTCTAACCAATTTTTCAGTTGAAATAGATGACTTTGGAGTTGAACGCCTAACAGATTTTTTATAGCAAAATATTTTTTCACAAAAATTGCCTTTCAAATATTTGGGGATCTTTTTATAAAATAAATATAAATAACATAGTATGGTTTTCCAGGATATCACAAATCTGTATAAGTACCCTGAACGGACGCGAGAAGAGCGTGACACGATGGAAAAGGCGCTTCGAAAATCGGAAAGTATATTCGCAAGATACTACCTTAATGATGCTTTCAACGAAGTCACTTTCGACTTCGAGCTTAGAGACGATATCAAAATTGGCCAAGATTTCAATGTGGTAAGTATTTATATTAAAAATATGGTTCTAAATGTTTTTATACAGGTACCTTACGTACAAATAAATATTTTTCCTTTAATTTTACGTTTGAAGTGCGTCTTGGATCATTTGGAAGAAAAAATTAGGTACCTTCCCCAAATTGTGTACATTGAAGAATATTAGATATATTGATAACGAATTCATTTTATTATTAAAGTTAAATGAAATAAATTCCTTCATGAGCTATTGAGGTAATTATTTTAATTTCTTCTTCTGTTAGCGTAGACTATGAGTATAAAATAGACTTAATTAATAATTAAAAATGGCTCTGAACTGTGATGTTGCGCACTAAAATATGAGCCACTGGTGCGGGCTTGGCATTGACCGCCAGTTCTTTATCATTGTCTTGACTTTACTTACCCTTCAATTTGTATTGTTACCTTACAGGTTCTCCACATTAAGAATCGTTCCACTATCAACCAGCATCGAGTAAAAGGCATAGTGCGTGTAGACACCGTGACGTATACAGGAGTGACGGGTGATGGAGTCAAGAGGCTTGAATTCGACAAGGTGTTAGCACCAGAGGCTAAGGAAAATATTACTTTGAATGTCACATTCGAAGATTATTACAAGAAACTAGTTGATCAAGTAAGTTTCGTGAATTACACTGAAGATATGCAATTTTCCATTCTTCCTTTTTTTAGAGCCTTAGTTCAATAGGGAGCAGGTCCTGAATCCTGCACATTGGGAAAGCATACAGTATCGAGATTAAAGTAAAAATAATTTAATAAAACATAAAGTAGTACGTATTTAATTTTTAAACTACCTACTGAATTTTCTAGACCTGTATGGAACGTGGAAGATCCCTACACGTAGCTATAAGGATTGGACATCAAAAAACTTTGTCGTTGTAATGACGAAAATGGCCGTAGCTCGGTAGAACGTATACCGACGGCCTTGATGTAGATCCGTCATGGAATAACCTGGATGTAATCAGGATGTATGTAGACTGGTCGTCTATAAACCTATATAAGACCCAACCCAAACTCTGGGCATAGTCCAGATTTCGCCCGCTAGTAGCTGTAGGATGTAGAATTTATATATACGTCGCTACCCGTAAGGCGTAATTGCCCAAATCCACATCGCCGATGTTTAAAATCTAAAATAATATATTATAAAAACTTCATATTGTTCAGTGTAGGTACCTATTAATTTTCTCTTTACAGGCATCCTTCAATATATCGTGCTTGTCAACGATCGCAGAGAGGAACTTCGATTATTTCGCACAAGACGACTTTAGAGTTCGAAATCCTGATATCAAGATTTCAGTGGAAGGCAAGCCGGCGACGCGACAAGAGTGCACGGTGGTCGTGAGAGTGGAGAACCCTCTGCCCATACCTTTGAAGAATGGCAAATTCTACATTCAAGGAACGGGGCTCGAGAAGCAGTTAAAGATAGAGCTTAATGAGGTAAACAATCAGTAAACACTGACCAAAGAGCGATAAGTAATTAATGTTCTGATTTACAGCTATTAACTGAGGGTTATATTAGCTGTTGCCTGTTGCAACGCTCACGTATATTTTGATTCTTAAAATTTTCAGTTTTAAAATAATTAGTAAAAAGTCACTGACGACTTTTCCTGGATACAAAGTAGCCTATATGTTACTCCAGGGTATAACCTCCATTGCAAATTTCAGCGAAATCGTTTTAGTAGTTTGGGTGTAAAAAAGAAACAAACATACATTTAAATATATACACACGTCATGCGAACCCTCATACACACATGCGAACTTTAGCTTTGTAATAGCAGCGAAGATACCACTCTCGGACCCAATAGAACACGAAAAAAAAGTGATATTTTCGCAATTATAAAATAGGAAAAAATAATCTTTAAACTAATATGGCTTATTAAAATCTGACAGAAATTTGCAAAAGTCTAACGTTGATACCTTGAGGATGTTGATAAAAGGAAGTAATTTGATAGATTAATATTAAATAATGTCTTATTTCTCACAGAACGTAGCTCCAGGCGCCATTGCAGAAGCGCAGTTCAAGCTGACTCCACCCTGGGCCGGCCGCTTCCAAATATCAGCCAAATTCACCTCCAAGGAGCTGCATGACGTGGATGGTTTCCACACCTTCATGGTCAAAGCTCTTGAGACAAATGGCATCCCATTAATAGACGCCAATGAAACCAATGAAACACGACAAATTTAAGCTCTGAATCTTAAATCATTGCAGACGGTTGAATTGTGTCCTAGTAGTGTGTGGACATAGGGTAAACTTGCTTAATTCGTACCTGTTCCTAAATCGTACCTGGTGTGATTCTCCCAACTCGAGGCTCACACAGCGCCCCAGGCGGCCTAAAACGTAAGCTTCCGTCCGCCATGTTGCACAAAAAAAAGCAAGACGCTTCACGGCCGCTCCGTTAAAAAATATCCAAAAAGTAAGTTTTTCAATATAATATAATATTCAACAATATTTAATTATTTTATTTATATTCAATATAATATTCAACAATATTTTATGACATTTCATAAGCTTCTAGTTTCATAACTAAGTAGTATTAGTTTTAGCTCGAAGTATAGTGTAAATACACATTTATTCCTCTCATTTTTTTTGCTGGTTTTGTTGTCTATGCTAGCGTCATTCATTCACGCGGGAAATTTAAATTTTTTTTGAGATGTTTGCCTAATTCGTACTTTTCGATTTGTTCTAATTGGTACCGGTACGATTAAGGATAAATGTAAATCGTGAATAAATAAAAATGAAAAGGAAAGTGATAAACCAGTAAGAAAAATTGGAAGATCTAAAATCACAACAACTACGTCAGCAACAGTATTGACGGAGAGTCCATACAAAAATGAATTAGAGAGAAAGATAGAAATTCAAAAGAAAAAACTATCAAAGATAAAAATAGAGGTCAAGACTGAAAAACCTAAAAGAAAGAATAAGGAAAATATTATTATTTCAAGTAAAAAACCAAAGCACACTGAAAAAGAGACTGAAGCATGGCTATGTTTCTTGTGTAATCAAGATCGGCCGGAGAACATGATAAAGTGCAATGAATGCTCCAAATGGGTACATGAGCTTTGCGCAGGTGCCGATAGTACAACTTACGATTATTGTTGTGATCTTTTTTTTTATTAAAATGTTACAATTAAACTTATTATTAGCTTATTCTAATTACTATATTTTGATAATTGCAAATAGATCTCATCAAGTACGATTAAGGAGTACATGAGTACGAATTAAGACAATATAATCTTAATTCGTACTTTTCAATTTTTTTTATTTTGTTTTGTTTTCTCAAGAAGTTTTTTATTTTTGTTATTTTGTGTTACGAATTATGTTAGAAGAATAAACAAAGTTTTCATTTATAGTGTTTTTATTATTTGAAAGCTTGTATTATTCCTACGATAGCCATTTTCCCTTAACGGGTACGATTTAGGCAAGTTTACCCTATGTTGTTGACACAGTTGTTGATTAAAAATTATGTTGTTTTTAATGATGCTTACGGTTTATGCGAATTGAGAAAGTGTGTGAGATTTTGTAATATATTGGTTTTGTAAAGTATTTTCACTTTGCAGTAGATAGCAGATAATGTGAAAGTGATATGTAGTCTCATTTGAATGATCGATTGAATCTCGAATGTGCGAGTATTTATGTGTCCAAACGAACCAAGGTTATCAAAATGATAACCTGATGTTTGTTATAATTAGAGGCATTAACAAAATCGTAACTTATATAGCTTTAAAAAATACGAGAGTAGCTTAACATTTTTACATTTGTCTAGTACATAATATTTTGTTGCGTAAAGTGTACATAATACTAACCGTGTACCGTGTATTAAGTGCAATTAATTAGCTTTAACAATAAATGTAATAGGTATAAATAAATGTAAATAATAATAAACCTTATAATAAACTTTAATGGTGTTTTATTAATACACATAGTGGCGAGACGCTTTTTCCTGCTATATTATAATTTATGGACGGTCTAAAAATATATTAACTACTCGAAATTAAAAATTTAGGCTTGCTTTGGCGTATTCAGAAACATTCTTGCGTATGTGACTAGCTGATGCACCACCGTTTTTCATCTTCACACCAACATCACCGTTTATCATTTTACAATATGTTATTCCTTATTCTTTGTCTCTATTTTAAATTTTTTGATTGATTGATTGATTGATAATTTAAAAGAAACCTCTGTGGAATATTTCAGACACAGATTTCAGAAATCCAAGAATTTCACAAGGAGGAGGCAGCGAGTAAGTAAATGGGTATACGAGTGCTATTTTATAATTAAATTCAGATTAAATTAAACCATCAAATAAGTTCAGGAACTTCTGGATTGTCAACGAAGTCAAGTGAGGGTGGTTTACCCCCAAGTTTTAACCTAGGATCTATATAATCAGGTTTAGACTTCGATGGTACCATTTTTGTAAAATCTAGTACGGTATCAGCTGACCCTATTTCTAAGAATTCTCTTTTAGACTGCTCCGTACTTGCTTGGCAATGTTCTACTTTATGTTCAGTGTACAGTTGTGTTTTCAGTTTATTTTTTGTTGCAAAAATATTTTCCTTTACAATGAAATTCGCTTTTGGCATCGTGATAACTAAATGGCCAGTAATTTGAGACCTTTCAGCTTTTGAATTTGTTGTGTCTACGTCTTCCGGAAGATGCAGCTGAAATATTTTGTTTTTAATTATAACTCTTACAAAGTTCGGCTGAATATCCACATCAAGTAAACTGGTATCCAAGTGCTTATACACGAACAAATCTAAAATATATTTACCAGGTTCTTCATCACTAAACTTGAAACCTATTTTAGGTTGATTTATATTAAATGGTCTACCATCATCAGAAAATAATTTATAATTCCGCTTTTCTTCTTTCTTATCTTCAGTTTCATAGCTTTTTAATTTCAGCTGCCTCATACGTTCTATTTCATACCTAACTTCAGGAGCATGTTCTGTCTTTTCAGCCCAAAACTTCTTATTTCTTTCATCGGGATCTAAATCTTTGTAATCGTTTTCCCATTTATCGTGTATATCTCTCTCCAGACGTGTTTTTTGAGCTTTCCTTTGAGACATATATATTGTTTGTTCAAATATAATATCAGATCGAATAAGAGGAAGGTTTTGCAAAGCTTTTATGCGATCAGATCTTCCAATCTCTTTACCGTCGAGTGAGTTAAGTTGAGGCAATGTTCCAATTACAAAATCAGTATAATTTTCGTAATCCGTACACGGATTTCCAGTCAAATATAAATTTTCCAAGTTGTAGTTATCCGTAAGACTTTCTACACTGAGGATATCTCCAATAAAGTTAAGAGTGAGGTCCAATTTCTGTAACGATTCACATCTTTCAAGATTTTCAATCACTTCAATATTGTTAAGCGCTAGATTAAGATACGTTAAATGTTTTAATTTGTTAAGGTTTTCTATTTTCGCTATTAAATTACTTTGCATTAAAAGTATTTTGAGCTTTGGGCACCAGTCTTGCAAATACTCAATTTTTTCGATGTTTTCTTGATGCAAAGCAATCTCTTCCAACGGCGCCAATAAACAATCATGATGTTCTGCTTTTTTTCTCACCAAATCCACTGTTATAAAAACCATTTTCACTTGAAAAAATGATATTTACAAAGTAAAGACAAGACGTAGGATAGTTTGTTATCAATCAATAATAACAATTGAGGACAACAATGGCATGACAACTGTTGCTAAGCAACCCTTCTGACATTGAACCTCGAAAAGCTTGAAATAAAGGTTCACATGAGGTTCACGCTATGGGTTCACGAGCATTTCACGAGGCTCACGGGTAGATGTTGGACTGTTTCCTGATAAATGATGTAGTGTAAATTAACTGTTGTGTTATACGTTGTAGGTGCGAGGTCTCTAGATATTATTATGTCCGATATAAAATCTGTGGTCCGATATCTGTGTCCGATATGCTTTCACTATAATACTCGCCCATCCTATTCTGACGCCGTTATCTCGCATTTTTCAGCTGAAACTAGTAGGTACCTGGCGACCTATGTAAAAGAATCGTTAACACGGCCGTGTGAATTCCATACTACTTGGATATAAGGTATGTGTGATGAATAACTTCATCATTTACCTATTGAGTTACTGACGCACTTAATAGTTTCGCCGAGTTTCGTTGTCGTTCGTTTGTTGGATTCCTCTCACTTTAAAACCAATTTAAAGTTTTACCCCATAGAGCATGAGCCATAGCTCATGAAATCAGTAGTAAGTAACATACTTATTTAGCTTAGCAATATTTTATATTTAGTGAGTGAGAAGTTCTATTATTATCGCTGTTCCTTACATCTACTAGTGATATAAACCAAGGCTTTCTTTTATTTTAAACAACAGAAATTGAAATAAATATTCTAAAAAAATAGGAAAGTAATGATGGGCAGGGTAATGATAGAATCAGCGAGATATGAGACGGTTATCTTTCCATCTCGGCAGCGGGTAATCCGTCATTTAACATTCCATCGGTGGCACCCGGCCCGTTCAACTCAAGCGTTCCAAATTAATATCGCCTTGATGTAGAGGGTATTAAAATATTTTAAACGACGCCATTTATAATATGGCGTTCAGATATCAAGTCGCAAGAGCAGAACATATTTTATTCCACGAAACTGCCAAAAGACAATGAGGATGAGGGATTACTATCATCAAGGACTCGTTTTATTGTTATTGTTTGAGGTTAGGGCGAAAAAAACTAAGACGTTGAAAAAACGAGAGACGTTTGGTTGAAATAAGGCATGACAGAGGGAAAGACGGTGTTATTAGTAAAAGGCGCTGGTAGAGTGCGGCGCCCCGCGGTCTGTGTGTTTTTAGGGGCCTGACGCAGCGGGGAGCTCCGCCGCTTACGCACACATCACGAACCCTATTACCATAAAATTCTATGGTTAATGGCTCTATATTTCCAAATATAGTCTCTGCTACTCCTATCTAAGGTTTATTGTAGTTCAACAGTGTTTTCTTACAACCACAAGACGGACGCTTCTCGTTGTAGGTACCACGACGATTCCTATTTATTGAAAGCAGTCAATTTAACATTTTGTTGTTTAAACAAACACCCAGTTGCTTTTTAGGATATATTGATATTAAGAAGATAACTTATGGCTTGGAATCAATAACACCTTCAAAATAATAATTTCAAGAAAGTGTAGGTTAGTTTTATAATTTGTTGATAGATGGCGTTACTGGTAGAATTGGAGTTATTGAAGCTCTATATTTGCGCAACTGAGGGTTTAAGTTAATCTTATTTTTTTCCGGTCTAGAGGTTAATAATTATTTATTAAAAATAAATCTGCTTGAGCCGCGTACTAACTCTTATTGGTACCCTAAAATTCTCATAACATCTCAATTCTTTTGGACCTAAGAGGTCACCTTGGGCTATCGATTTCTAACAGGTGGTCCCGAGACGTTCAATCTTTCGACGACCTTGTATCGAAAATGAACTGCTTAATGAAGCGAGAATTATCTGCCAAAACGGAAGGCCTAAGTAAAGCCATCTGCCCCACATTAATTCCACGTGAAAAATTCTTTGAACGGTAATCAGCCAACTGAATTTTTGTGATTTTTGCTTAACATTATTGTTATTATCGCCGTTTTAGATGTCCTCTAGATGAAGGTTCATCAATGGTTGCCATTTATTCATAGCTATTCAAAGCTTTATAAGTTGCTTTCAATTCATCGTTTATAGTTCAAAATGTCTCGCCTTCACTATGATCGGCTATTCTCATTCTATATCCCTTCTCGCGAATCTAAGCAACGTCGTCTTTAACGTAGTTAGTTCAGTCTTTACCTAAGTACTTATATGACATAGAGTCAATTTACACCGTTAGCTTCATGATACTCTAGGCAAAGAAAGCTGCGTCGCCCTATCATCTTCATCTATGGTCATTAGATATACCTACCTACTTATGGTTTCATTTGTGAGTGGAGACTAAATAGATACCTACAATCTACATGCTATAATGAAGTAGCCTTAATAACAGTAGGATTTCTTTGTCTTTTATTTGCAACACTGCATCGGAGGATTTCTGCAGAAGGTCGTTTTAATCAGTCCCGATCTTAATTTTTTGCGAGACACGCCTGATTCGATATCGGTAGGGCCGACTGCGCCCGGCGGAGTGTTTTACACGCAAATGTCAGTATCAGTCAAAACAACCGTCATCACTCTACCACGTCTGTGTTAAGATGAAAAATAAACGAGTAGAGATCTCCACTCTCCACTTGAGGGATCCCGTGTTGATTGGTGCCACTATTTCACAGAATGCGCTTTTAAAATTTTGCGCAGTGACAGAGTTGAAAAAATTAGCTAAAATTGTGTTCTATTAAAAAATTCTTATAGATACCTCTACTCGTATGTCAACATAATATGTATATGATTTTAAACCGTCTGCAGCGTTCTACGGCATTTCTTCTAGCGTACTATTCGGCATTTATGTTTGAGACTGTTTAAACAAATGTGACAGAAGATAGATCCTGAGAACCTCTGAAAACTTGAACAAATTGTCGACCGAATGGCGCAGTTGTAGCGATCCTGCCGTCTGCGTCGGAGGTCGTGGGTTCGATTCCCACAACTGGTAAATATTTGTGTGATGAGTAGGAATATTTTTTAGTGTCTGGGTGTTTTTCAAATATTATATTTATGTATATTAGTATGTATGTATATTCATCAGTTATCTAGTACCCATAACACAAGTTATCTTTTTTTTTTTACGATTGATAGGCTTACGCTTGACCACAATCATGTCTGATGGGCAGAAATGATGAGGTCTAGGATGTAGCGCGCTTGCCTAGAAAATGCCTATTCACTCTTCTCTTGAAGGCACCCAGATTGTACTTGGCTGGGAACACGGAAGCTGGAAGGGTATTCCACACCTTAGCGGTTCGTATCAGAAACGTGGAAGAAAAACGTTTCGTTCGAGTACGCTGGACATCAACCACATAAGGATGCCACTTCTCTCGACGTCTTGCGGTTCTGTGGTTCTATCGCTTACTGCGGGGCTAGATTATGATATGTGTAATGTCTTGATATAAAAAAATAGATTTTTATTTGCATTATAGTACCTTAGTCAGAGTTCAAGACAAGGGCTGAGGCACGTCGGTGTTCTCGCCAGTGGTCAGTGGCCAGTAAGCAACAGCACGGCATTAGACATGAGCAGCAATCCGCCGCATCAACTCACGCGCAATCAACGATTCGTCTCGGCTCCGGGCGTGGGAGGCTGCGCGCGGGGCGGGGGCTCGGCGGCCATTCTCACGTAAATAATTACCGGCGAGGCTCAAATTACAAGGCGCCGCTGCGGCCTGCCGATACATATTCATCACGTGTTAACGCCGCGCGTGACTGCTTCCTCAGGGCTTTCCGAGGACTAGGCCGCCACAATCGCCGCCGACGAACGAAGCTTGTCATTTGGCCAATTGGACAGTAGATAGGTAGGTATTGCATTTTCTACGGGCTGGTGTTTTCATGATTTTTTTCTTACAAAGAATGAAGTAATCTGCAGTTTTAAAAAGGACGACGAAGTATGGAGTAAAAACTAAAATACTCTGTCCTAATGACTCTCCCATAAGTTTCAAAGGACCATAAATATAAAACTTTTAACACCTTTTAAAAACTAATTTATATTTATGATCCCTAAAAAGCACTTAAGGATATCAAACTAGATATAATTTACCAGGAGTCGATCATCAACGTCAATGAATTCCTAATTAGAAACATCAAATCGCGTACCGGATGCGGGGTAAGCGATAAATTATGCACTCCGAGAGGAGTAGGCACTAATTTCGATGCCGACAAATTTTCCACGAGCGCAATTTTAATGCGTTTCAAATAATGTCTGTAGGCAACGCTAAATGATAAATCGTCAAGGGAACGCCCCCGACTCGAGTTTACTATAAATGAGGTCTGGTCCCGTTCAGGCGGAGAGGGTACGAAGGAGACCGAGGTGTCTGCTAAAAAAGGAATGGGTTAGGTCAGCGCGATGGTGTTGAGATAATAACAGTGTTTCGCCTGCCGGTGCCCTTTGAGATTTTTAGGTGCCGCGCCCGCCGAACTCACCATTACCTGCCGGCCGCAAATTTGAATGTCCTCGCGTATTATAAATTTCATTTATTTTACGAATTTTTGAAGAGAACGAAAATCATAGAAGAGAAATCTCGTTAGAGATTTTTCTTATTATTTACTAAGAAAAAATGGAAAGGTTTAATGAAATTAATTAGAAACTGGGAACTGCGCTGATGCAACATTTAAGGCAGTGAAAGGAACAGAAAATATGCCATAGTCACTTGCCAAAGACGTGTCAATTCTGAATTTGAGATAGAGATAGATAGCTACTGGGTAAATGAGGTAGTCGTCGTCGTCTTTCAGCCGATGGACGTCCACAGCTGGACATGAACCTCCTGAAATGACCGCCAAACACCACAATTTTGCGCCGCCAGGCGCTAGCGACTCCCCGTAACTTTCCTTATGTCGTCTGACCACCTGGTCAGGGGTCTAGGGGTCTACCGACACTGCGCTTCCTGATGCGTTCCAGCACCTTGGGTCCCCAACGTACATCAGACCTGCGAGCTATGTGGATATGCTATATGCCCATTGCCACTTCATTTTGGCGACACGTTGAGCTATGTCGATCATTTCTGATTCGATCACGCAAAGATACTCCGAGCATAGCTCTCTCCATCGCTCGCTGAGTGACCCTGAGCCCTCTTAAGAGACCCATAAGCCAAATGAGGTAAATACAAATAAATCATCTGTTATAAGAAGAAGAATATGTCGCCGGGACACCGCGTGCTCTGGGCGTGACAGGGCGAGCAAAACAAACAAGTTAATTGTATTTATTCAAATGCGGAGAGACGGGGGCGCACACCGCGCGGCAGATGCTCTTCATGAATAAGCATTCGGTCGACCCTCAGAGCTATGTGCATTGTCATCGGTACGAAACGCAGTCGTGTCTTCTGTATGTTTCATTTCATACAGCATACGGTTTTAACTATGATAATATGACTTCCTTAAATCCCGTTAGAGTTTTCCAAAATTGTTAATTGTTCCAAGTTGTTCCGTAATATCTTCCCAATTCCAACCGTAACACCACTGCCCACGAAATTCAAAAGCGTGTAAAAATCACAAATGTTGAATGGGAGCCCCCTTAAATTTTTATTTAACTATTTATTTATATTTATTTATATTGAAACTATGTATTGTAGCAATTATTAATATCGAGCAAAAACAAGCAAAAAGCGCACTATAATATTTATTTTGTTCTATTAGGAACATCATCATATGATGGAATATATTGCGAGTATTCTTTATTTTAGAAAAAAAAAACAACAGAAAAGCCTATTAAGACTTTTATCACAAAACAGGGACTTAACCGTATTCTATGCTTTCATATTATCATGGCACTTATCTTGTGGCCATCGTGACTCCTGAATTTCCATCTTAGATACATCTAGTCAACCGATGTCGGGGCTGTCACACGCCACTACCGAAAACAAACAGCAGTTAGCGAGGTCGGGGCTCGGGGTTCGGCGTCAATTTACATGAGCCAACAATGCAGCCTCTTGACTGTCAGGCTGACTCCGCCCAGTCGAGATTACAATGCTGTATGTAAATACCACCACCGATGCTATGGAATATTTTGTTTTATCAATTATTATAGACGCAAGAAGAAATGTCGCCAGTTTACTGGTGTCAAAAATGATTGATTTGACACCAACAGTGTCAGTAGTAAGCCGACCGCATATTATTATCCGCAGATACTTGTTACTAGTCCGCACGCGAGTTCCCACGTGGATATCCGCCATGTTGCGCCGTATTAGCGTATATTTTGACAAACGGAGCTACTTTTTTCTTGTATGAAGAAGGGGGACGTAAAATGTTCCAATGTGCTCATCCTCAGGTTCATATCTATACTAGGTATAGTGATCCAACTTATGAGAGAAACACTCGAAGTGCTCTCATAATATTGTACCTATGCGAAATAACGTATAAGTTACTAAAAAGGAAGAGAGAATTTTTCTTGAATTGAGAATTTGCGTTTGGGAAGAGCCTGGGAAGAGCACTCGGTGCCGTGGCCTGTTCAGAGCAACTATTTACTAATTTTATTTAGGTACTTAATAATATATATTGTCAGTTAACAAGCTTTGAGCAGTCAGTGGAAGTGGTATCACTGGTATAGGCATAATATAAGTATAGATGTAACATTCTTGTAAGAGATGAGAAGAGCTCCCGTAGTAGGTAGTATTCCGCGACACTGGATGAATAAGGTCAAGCAGTCCTGTTAAAATGAGTCTCAGTATGTATTGTTTAACTATCGTACGACTGTATATAGATAAGTAAATAATCAAAGGATGGATATGTTATTTACATTGATAGGAAACTTCGTGCAAGCTGTAGGAACTTCGAAAGAAAATTCATCACCAAACCATTCTTTACATAACTAAATGTGATATTTGTACTTATAGCTCCAATCAGCATAATTTGATATCATAAGCACTTTTGTCTCGGGCCGTACGATAAATCTTTCTTTTAATTAGGCACACCGCACGCCGCGTGATCGGATTCGCAACAGCTCCTCACTCCCCCAGCGCAACAATGCAACAATCGGATTGTTTGTTTGTACAAGATATTTAGCCACTTCCCCGCCGGATTAGTGGACACAGAGGGAAGATAAACGAACCTAATAGTTGGGGCGGATCTCGGGCTCCCCCTGACGCTATCTATAATTGTACGACTTAGAAGATTGTGTCTCATTATTTATTACTAACGTTATGCGTAGGCTTTGTAAGAACCTTCTGCATTTTTATAATTAGTTTTTCTTCTTCTTGTTTAGGTGAGAGCTGTACTTCTTATTTAGGTGTAGGCAACAAATACTGTGAAGATGGCGAAGATTAAAGCACAATTTTTGTCATGACTGCCCAAAAAAGGAGTGTACCTAATGTTTTTAGGATTCATATGTGTATGTGTGTATCTATGTGAGTTTCTTTATTCCACCATAACTTCTGAACGGCTGAATAGATTTGGACGTATGGGGTATCATTACAATTCTTACATCATTCTGAGTAGTATAGGCTATATTTTTTTGGAAAAAGTTTCACCCAATGGCAGTCGTGTTTTTTAATTTTTTAATTACTTATTTTTATTTTACCTGTGTTAATAAATAACACGGGAAAAAAATTGTGCGTTTTGCACGGGATGGTCGGGCAAAATGGATAATATTAGAAACTTATTTTCGTAATGAAAATAATTTATGTACTGAAAGATTTTTTAGTTTCAAAGTTTTTACTAGCATTTTCCAAAGATCATTAACTAAATTACAAATTAATAATAAAAAGACTGTTATTGATGAATGATTAATAGGTACGTTTTTTTAGCCTTTCCCTTATTTTATCCTATCCTTATAGCCTATATTATGCGCCTAGCCTGGGCTCCCCAAACATTTTTTTGCATTTTGCTCGATAAACGTACCAAAAGCAGTCCTAGAAATGGAACTTATAACTCATATGGCTATATATGTGATGGACGCATTGCGATAGTAGGTGCTTTATTTAGATCCCTCAACTCCCATATTTTTATGTCCTACAAATTGATGTTGCAAGTGCCAAGGACATAAAATTATTTTTAAACAAAATTCTCGACGAGTATTGACAAATGTTAACAAATCAGGTTACAAGATCAATAATAGCACAGACACAGCACCAGCTTATTGAGAAGAAGCCCTAAAACTGGAGATTACTAGCAAAACTACATGAACACGCTTGTAAAGCCTTATTGACAACCACCTAATACTTGGTTGTGGAGGTTACGGATTAAACAATATACTGTACTGCGGTCATCTATACCTGCTCAATGTCAATGTCTAAGTATATGTAGGAACTACTAATAACCTAGGTTCTTAGTACTCGTAATGCGCTAAATGGATTTTATGCAACTGATCTACCTTATTTGCTTGTTTTCACCTTAACAAATCAGATTACAAACACGTTACGGTAGGTTGTAAATATCTTCCCCCCCGATGGATTCCAATCTTGTCGCGATGGGGGGCTCAGTAGCCGTGGTTGGGCCCCACGGTGAAGCCAAAAGGAATCCAGGAGGGGACGCTCGGAGTGGGCCTGGAGATGGGCCCGCTCTGGATGCGTCCAAGAGGGGTGCGGGGGACAGAGTTTTCTGTCTCCTGCAGCCAGGAGGGGTCGCGGGAGAAGAGGCGTGTCGGTGTGTCGTTGCCGCTCGCCCTATCTCCCGCGACCAAACGGTGGCGCACCGTTAGATGCGTCGGCGGCGGGGCCGCAGGGGAAGAGGAGTGTCGGTGTGTCGTTGCCGTTCTCCCTGTCCTCTGCGGCCGTTTGGTGGTTTGCGGCGGAGCCAAAGATCAGATCCGCCGCGGGGTATGGGAGGTCGATGCCTGCGAAGTGCAGGAGCAAGCTTCGCAGGTATCGGCTTACCCGTGCCCACGGCCCCTGGGTGGCGGTCCCGGGGGGGTCCGTCGCCTTACGGATGGGCGCCGAGGAGGTAAGGCCGGCTTAGGTGTTTCTGGCGGGCCTTGCTGTTTGAGGGGAGCTCCATGCTCCACCTCGTGGAGGGGCTGCGCAAGCGGCCGGGCACCGGCGGGTTCGCGGAGGTTTGCAAGCGTTCCCGTGTTCCCGTCATACGGTGCGAGGATGAAACACCGTGGGGTTTAGCCGGTAAGAGTCCAGCATAACCCAGCCGCTCCCCCGGGCGACTGGGTATCCATGAGGATTCCCCACGATAAATAAATAAAAAGGTTGTAAATATCTTTGCTTTGGCAAAATAAAATTCAATTTCAAATTATTTATTTCGTATTCGTATAGTAGTCAAATAATATTGCCATACATAATATACCTACTGGTATAATGCAAGTAACTTTTCGACTTTAATTTATTCGAACGCGAGTTGTACCTAGTTAGACTGTTCTACTTGAATTGGTCTTCATTTTGCATTCAGCTAAGTAGGTACTTACTAAACATCGTATGTTATTTTACTAAGGTATGTTATTTTGTCGACTCTGTGGACTTCATTTTGTCTCAATGAGGGCTATCGTTTCTGGAGGCAAGGCGCTATTGGCAGATAACGATCTATAGCGTTGCCTATAGCTGTTGAAAAATTATGTCCTGAATTATAAGTACTTAAATATGTATTTCTTATTGATTGATTGATAATTATAAAATATAAGTATGATAAGAAAATAAATAAAATAATTATCGTTTCTTACTACTTATTACTAAGTATCCATACCTAATTAATCATAACATTATTAGTGATCTGAAAGTTGGAACTCTGGTTGTGAAAAAAACTCTTTATAGCTAAAATTTATCGTAACACTTGTACCTACAGGTTTCGCAGGCGGCCAAAGAGATCTGCGCAACTCGCCAGGTTTTCGTGGATGTTTAGCGACTTTCTATTTTTATGGTTCCGTACCAAAATGATAAAAATAACTCTTTTTATTCGTTAACAAAGGTGATTCTAATGTTTAACTTGTTCCGTAGTACAACCTGTGTTATTATAGAATCCTCAGTCTGACTTGTACGTGACCAGCCCCAAGATTGTGTAAGAAAATCGTATTCATATTAGCGTAATCGTTTATTAATTATTCACGTTGATTGGTTCCCTGATTTCCGTTAGCAAATCGGGGGGCAGAATTTGCAAACGATTATATCATCTAGTCTTACGCACAGGCTCCTGGCCTTTTTGTTTCTAAATCAACTCTGCTTGAACACATTCTTTTCAGAGTTCAATCGATCGCCAGAATGATTTTTATGTTAAAATCTTACCACATTAGTATA
Source organism: Coenonympha glycerion (assembly GCA_963855885.1). NCBI lineage: Eukaryota > Metazoa > Arthropoda > Insecta > Lepidoptera > Nymphalidae > Coenonympha > Coenonympha glycerion. The sequence continues at coordinate 6,334,735 of OY979629.1, forward strand.
GCACGCTTCATTTAGGAAACATCCAAACAAAAAAATATCAACACTTGTTTACGAAGTAGAAACAAAGTGTTATTGAAACAAGTCCTCGCGCCCCCCGCCGCGCGCCCCGCGCTCGCCCGCCTCCTGTGGAGCCTCTTTCCAACCGAAATGGTGACAAAGTGACAATTCAAACATTCAACTCTAATGTTGTTTAGAAATATTCAACGGGACAACAATTCGCTTTATTTATGGACGTGTTGTCGCCCACAATGGTCTCGCCTTAAATTCTTTTTAAGCTGTTTCATTTCCCGGACGTTGCCTGCCTATTTTAAATAAATATTGACTTAAATGCGGGTAAATCTTTCAAAATTAAACTTTTACATTATGGCCTCAGCTTACAATAAGAATTTTCGACAATTCCATCTTCATAAGTATGAACCTACTTAGATCCTGAAAATCTTTGCGTAACTATCTATATAGTCTGTCTATCTATACGATTAAATCAGCAAGAATTTAATTATAGTCATAATTCCATCGGACCCAACAGGTATACAGATTCCAATCCATATCCTTGATGACTCCTGCCATGTTTAATGTAGGTACTCCTAAGTTCAAATCTTTTCACTGTATTAAGCTAAAGGGTAGGAGTGTTTTTCCAACAACAGCTATCCACTAAGCAAACCAGACCTTGCTTTACGATGCAATATATACTTATTACTTATACCAAGTTTTAACAAAAAAACCGACTTCAGCTCTCATCAAACTACGCTTGAACTTCTTGATATACTTCAAGCAGTCACTGCTTGAAGTACATCAAGAATTAAGAACTTCCTTCTTTTTTGAAGTCAGTTTAAAAGATGTCGGTGTTACCCTCCCAAAACTTTTCGGCAAATAACGGCAGCTGTATTCAAACGGGAGTTAGTTTATTTTTCTATTATTTAATTTGTCCGTACATTGTGATGCGCCGTGGGTAATGTTTCCGTATTTACATGCGGAATCCGGCAGAAGTCAAGTTTGACAGTGTCAACATGTCAACTTGACAATGGCCGTCACACGTCAGCCTGTCAATTGGAAGCATGAGAAGCGGGTAGTCCGACTCCCGAGGGACAAGAGCTACCAAATGTAGAGCCGTTTTTTTTCGGGACATTTTTTAAATGCTTTTAGATGAAAATTACCAGCGAAATTAAGATTAATATATTAATGGCTAGTACGAATATACTATGTTTCGATAACTGTCCGAGTATTTAACCTGTTGATTATTGATAAAGTCAAAAAGTGGCTAATCCACACCGATAAGTAACCTGAGGATATGGTCATCAGAACATTTGACGCAAACTTTCTACAAACAAGAAAATGGAAAATTTTTTTCAAAAAAACCGACTTCAAATGCCACTACAAAGAGTGAAATAATTTTTCAATGTAGGTACACCAATTCGAAGTCGGGCGATTAATACGAAGGACAATGATTGTACGAATTGCCCGACTTCGAATTGGTGTACCTACATTGAAAAATTATTTCACTCTTTGTAGTGGCATTTGAAGTCGGTTTTTTTTAAAAGAATTTTCCATTTTATTTTTTACTTTTTAGTGGAAAACAACAGATGCACAAGGCATCGTAAAAAATGCCCAAATCGCTGGAAGTGTGCTTATAAAATCTGAAGAGCTCCCTCAATTTTTCCAAGATCCTATCATCAGAACCTGACTTGATACGTATAGTCATTAAGTCAGCATCTGGCAAGCAAATGCACTAGAAACTATAAAAAATACCCAAATCGCTGAAAGTATACTATCAAAATTTGAAGAGTTCCCTCGATTTCACCGAGATCCCATGATCAGATCCTGACCTGATGACCATAGGATAACCTGGAAAATATTATTCTTTCAAACAGTACCCAAATTGTTCCAAGTATCCATATAAAATTTGAAGAGTTCCCTCAACTTCTCCAGGATCCCATCATCAAATCCTGACCAAAAAAAAATGGGACCATCTGGGAAGTATACCCTTTCAAACAAAAAAAGAATTTTCCAAATCGGTTTACGCGTCTTCGAGTAATCGGTGAACATACATAAAAAAAAAAAAAAAAGATTCCGACGAATTGAGAACCTCCTCCTTTTTTTGAAGTCGGTTAAAAATAGTAGTGTTCACAAATTTTTAGTGCACTTCAAAAAGAAACCGATAAAGAGATTGCGGTGATACCTATTAGCTTTTTCTGAAGACTATCCCACGATGCTCCGAAAACTGGATAACTGACACGCGATCGACTGACTGCCGAAGATGACGGTCTGACAAAAGGAACATTAATACACAAATTCCTAACGTTTAGCTGTAGCCGATGAGCGATCGGCCCCCAGGCGAACGTTAGCCGCAACTCGCAAGTGTATGGGCGCATTGAAATTAATTGCTTTACAATTTACCGCTACCGGTTTTGTGAAGAACCTTAGAAACAAGTTCAAAATATTTTCCACGATATTCCGTTTCTAAATATTGTAGTTTTGGTTGGAGCTATTTTTTTTGTCAACATTGAATATGAAATATGTAATGCTTAAAATTACACGTCAATCTAAAGTACACGTAGGTACATCTTGAACCTTTATTTTTCCGTCATACTTTTAATTATTAATTCGCAGAATAGTAAATTCTTTGACATGTTTATATTATAGCTGTGTATACATACGAAATACATACGAAAAACATTCACAAAATCACAACCAAGCCTGTACCTACCACGTACCTACCGATGATACAGCCTACAAAACATTTATAATGATAAATTAACTTTGCGCGACAATTAATATAGTTTTCGTTGAAATTCGTTTCACCGTTGGACCGAATTTATGGTTTGTGTACATAAATATGATGTATAGAGTGTTATTCTCGCCCCATTTGTATCATTCTTTGTGAGCGATCACACCCGATCGTTTAGGACAATAGGACACTGCAAACGAGCGCCTGCGATGAATCGGGACGAGCATCGGACAAACAACGCGGCCCTACGACGTCGCACAATGAGAGATTAATGGCCGCCGCTTTGTTATCACGTGATGCTCTTTACGTGTTTTGTGGTCTCGTTTCACGGTTTTTAAATGCTACGTTAAATACATCAATGAGCGTTAAATCACCTTTTGTTTAAAACAAACGATTAAGTTAAAAAATAATTGGTCGGTACTGTCTAGTCCATCCCTAAAGCCGTTATACAATTTGGCACCAATAAATAAAATCTGTGCCAATAAAGTAGAGACATGGAATTCTGTGGTAGAGACTGGAATACCTCTGGTGTACTGTATGTTCATCTATTTTTAGGGTTTTGGAAAATGGTACATTACTGCCACAACTATCAAAAGAGGATAGATAAAAAGGCAAAGTAAATATGTAGGTAAAACCTTTACCCGTTACCTCCTTTGATTGTCATGTGTATATAGAGTGAAAGATTATCATGTTTAAATAACACTAGAGACATGAGTTTGGTATGTAATTTATTTGGCCGCTAAACTACGAAATATATGGAATTTTCATATAACTTCTTCAATTCTTATTTCAAATACATTCCAAATTAATTAAAATATGCATTGACCTAGAAAAAGTCCAATGCATATTTTATCATAGGAACTATGAGCCATAGCTTTGGCCATGACTACCTGTCTTAGACTTAGGAGTTCTTAGTTGTTTCTGAAGTCTGAACTCTCTCTTTTCCTTAGGTAACAACTAACTTAACTAGATAAACAAATCCAATGCTCCTAATAGGTTGGTAGTGGTATTTGGTAATGGTACCTATGCCTGATTTTTGAAATAGTCGTGCCTACTCAATCAGAACACGTTGAAGCTGAAGTACCTTGAGTTCATCCTTTGTCATGCAAAAAACTTTCTTTCGCTCTGAAACTTCGAGACGGTGAGACCTGAAACGGAATGAAACCCTGGGACTCACAAAACAGAGCTATTAGGAAGACACTAAAAAATTATTGATGACGTCCCATAACGCCAAGTGAGGCCTATATCGATGCTCGTAAAATTGAAGTGTGGTACGGTGTAGGAATCCACATAAAAATTTAAGTCTTCTCCTGGTGCCTGGGGTGCTCCGTGCTGGGCCGAGCGACGACGCTGGTGCGCGAGAGTCGGTTTTTTGGCTATAAAACGCGCGTTTTTTGTGGCGCGCGATATCTGTCGCCTTATCGACGTGTCGAGTTGTCGACGCCTCCAGCCGCCCGCAATCAAAACACCATTCGAGGCGGTCGTTAAAAATGATATAAAGTTTAATTTACAGCGGCGCGTCTCGGATTAACTGTTATCGGTAATGTAATGTCCACATTCGAAGCCCTGCGAGGAAATTGTTTCCTTTGTTGTGCCTGTATTATAATAAGCCTTTTTATTACTTAATATTCTTTCAGTTAAATTAGGTAAATCACATTAATTTTTTATAATTTTGTAGTGAATTTTTATTTCTCCTTTTTAGATAAATAAAAACTAATAGATAACAATTAACCACAACCTATTGGTAGGTACTTATAATAAGAGGTTTTCAACTAAGTCAATTAAGTAAGTGGCTATACTAATCTAATTAATCCACTAAGCCACTAACTCCACATAACCACTAACTACATAATAGAGATGTATATGGAAACAATATTTTCAACGCCTTAGAGTTGTCGCGTCGTGTATGCTTATCTAGTGTAGTGTAGGTAAAAATAGGTTTTAATTACCTAATGAGTACTGTTAATATTAGGTAATACCTAAGTATAAGCATATTTTAGAGTTCTCTTTAGTGATCAGCTTGCGTCCGCAGTCCGCAGTGCCCTGCCGCCCTGCGGGACGCGTATTGTTTACGATTGTGCACCACTTCTACTACAATGATTTACAGCCGCCTTGCACCCATAAAAGTGGGGACAACGCACTAAAAGATACAAAAGGTGCTAAAGAAAAAGTAATATATTATAAGTTGGAGCGAACGGATATAAAAGTTTGGTGAAATATATCGGTTTTTTAGTGTCGACTACGAGTGTTTGTTTATACGCATTGGAGCGATTACGTACGCCTTTTCGATGCTCGCTTCACAGTTCGCATTCATTCGTCACACTCTTATCCGCGCCAACTGCCGACCTACCTCGCGCGTGTGGAACAAAAACCCGTGTGAAATTAGGTTTACTTCCATTGCAATTCAACTTTTAGTGGTCACTATATTTCACTTGTGAGGATTACATTTAATAATACCTGTCGATATCTACTTCAATATAACGAAGAATATGTACCTATCACTCAGTTTCTCTATTTGACCAAAAATTATTATTCTGTGATTCAATGCTTACCTGGCAATTAATGTGTAGAATTATTATCCAAGACTAAGGTGTCAGCCTATACCCATAAGTATTTAGGGATGTCGAAGTATTCGATAAGAATAAATATCTATACTTAATATTAGTGAAAATCAATGACATTACATTTTAATAATTTAAGTCTTGGAAAGTGTTCCCCCGTGATTTATTGTTGAAATAATATTAGAAATTGTAAACCGCGAGTAACGAGTTGTGATGATGATTTACTGCCTGACGTGAGCGATCGCAGCGCTGAGCGACAGTCGTAAAGAGCCCAATAACTAACGAGTCTGCCATCGGAGCCGCAACCTGAGCCTTCGTCACCACACTCCGACGCGGTGTGGTTTGTTTTTTCAGACGACCTTTCTCCGGCCGCGCAGCGTCCTCTGTCGACGCTACCGCTCCACACAAAAAATCGCGTCGCATTCATACATAATCTTCGTAGGATTTATTCCGCGGTGCCCACCCACGTGGCGGCATAATTCTTCCCGAACGAGCTAACTTCATTATTGTGGCGTGAGATACAATAGTTAAGAGCAGGATTTATAAGTCCAACACGTTGACTTCTGTTTATAGCTGGCCGTGGGGCGCGGGGAAGGATTACTTGCGCCCGCGCAGCGATTTATGGCCGCGCCTCGATAAAAGCTTAAATACTCGCAACTGGAAGTTATTCAATGGGTCGGTGTGAATGCGTAGTGTAGAAGTGGTTAAGCCACTAAGCCACGATCTGCGACAGTTTCACTGAATTGAAAGAAACTACAGATTGCGAAGACATAGCAAACCTACTCAGATGCATAAATAGGTCGTCGCTCGCGGACCTCTATGTCTTCCCTTTCTTAACAATTCGTTTTATTACTTCAGCCGAATTTAGGAGCAGTGTAATTTCATAAACTTCTGCAGTTTAAGAGATTCTGAAGTTCTTGCACGGTTTAACTATTTATTAGAGGTATTTTGTCTTAAATTGGCAATTAAATTGTCGAAATTAATTGACAGCAGGTTATTATAAGTTATTTCGCACTTGAGGATTGTAATAGATATTCGCTACTATTATATGTCATATGTATATTTGGCAGTAATTTAGATTTATCTTAACTTAGCGCAAAGATTCTCAAACTTATTTATTTACCGCCCCCTTTGAAAATCAATTATTTTTTCAGCGCCCCCAATTTTTAATACGCGCCTAAAACTTAGAAACCACGATTTTTAACTTTAATTTACTTATGGTGGTATAATTAATTTAGGTCAATGAACCAGCCGATCGGTACCGCATTGCACCAACTGCGTTAATTTTGAGTTTTGACAAAAGCTTGTTACAACTTGATTGCGTACTGCGTACAGGCTATCCCACGAAAGCTATATTTTAGTAGTTTTAGATTTTATACCATCATACCTAAAGTAATTATTCGATATTGAGTAGTAGTACCTACCTAGGTAATTAGGTTTTAATTTTAGTAAATTTTAAGATATAAAGTAAGTATACTTACTTCATATTTTAAAATTAGGGTAACATACCCATGGGTATCTAAAAGAAATTAAAAATCTACCATCGCCCCCCTATACTTACATCACCAATGCCCCCCATTTTTATCTGGACCCCTTAACGCCCCCCTCTAGGCGTCCAACACCCACAAGGGGGCGTTAGCGCCCACTTTGAGAAAGACTGACTTAGCGTGATCATAGGTGAGTACTTAGTAGACAGTAGTAAATACTTAAATGTAAAGGCATTGGAACTTTAAAAAGCTGTGAACTTTGAGAAAACCAATAGTATACTTATTTTATTCCGCTATAATTAGAACTGCAAAGTAGGTAGGTAGTACCAGTTCATACTTACCTACTCGTTCATTAAACACTATTTCTAGGATTAACAATTATTCAAGGTAACGCGTGCTATTTAGAAATTCATGGTGGCGTGGTGTGGGCGGGTTTACCTACATGTAAATGGTTAAACTTAAGCACAGATTGTGCCTAATAGTACATAAATAATGGGCTTATCCACGCAACAATGGCGGCCGTGGAGGCCACGGCTCTAGCTACCAGTAATGAGGTATTATCGGCCATTTCTCAACTTGATCGAGCTTAGGTTGTTATCGATTGAATCTTGTATAAATGTATAAATTCGAAAGCGTAAGCATTTGTGTATTTAAGATTATAAACGGTCTGTGGTAGAATGTCGTTCTTACATAACTATCGCTAAGATCGATTGAGAGATTCCTATAAAAATAAAAATGTTTTCATAGGTGCCTTGTAAACTAGTACTTACCTACAATGCTGCCTAAAATTCATATGAGGTTATAGTGTGTCAAAAAAGTCATGAAACAAAAAGGAGTTGAAAATTAATTATGAAAGTCAGATTAAAGTACGTTTTTATGGATAATCAAACGAACATTGAACATATTCATAATTCTTTTAAATATTCTGAAGGTACCTACTTCCATACTTTTCATGAGTAATGATGAGGCAAAGGAAAATTATTGTTTAATGACTTTTTTGACTGGCTATTATTAGGTAGTCAACTCGTCAATTTCGTAAATGAGCATTGTAAACCTAATTATAATATTTATAAATATAATTTAATTGATAGGTTTGTTATTATGTTAAGCGACTACCTAACAAAGTATTTGTTTGGGATATCCATCAGCAGAGCGGAACACATCTTTACACTCCTCTCTATTATTAGATCTCTACCAATAAATTATTTTCTCGCAGCTATTTTAGTGTATTCGTAAATAGAACTCGTTATAGCGACCAAATTATTTTAAGGAGTCGTATTGGTGGCGTGGCAAACGTCAAGGGCAGAGGGCGCACTATTTGGGGAGCAAACGGAAAGTAAGCTGGAAGTTTGTTTCCATTGTTTACCTACGAGTGTAAAGAAAATCGGACCACTTGGTCAGGACTCAGCTATGTCAAAACACTGAACACTTGCTCCACTCCACACTAATCGAATGAAACATAAGCGATTTTGACAGAGTGGGAGTGGTGTCTTCGTGGATTGAAATATCTATGACGATCTAAAATTCCCCGTCGACGGTTTTCTCAAAGGCATTGAATTCTTCAATTTTCTTAAAGATGGCCATCATGACTTAGAATATATTTACATTGAGACAGCTAGTGTTACAACTTGGACGAATGTTGTTTAAAAACGTTTCCAAATCAATTTGAAGCTAGGTCTGCAATTCACATAACAGCAAAATAAAAACAGTCGAATCGGATGCAAAAAGAAATCCACATCGATAGCTGTTTGATGTAGATCTGTGACCCAGTACCAAAAGTATCATCACATCTTAGTGTCGATTTTCATTAGCAGCATACCATAAAAATCGACTAGTGCAAACGAATCTGTTTGAAAATTGACGAACCTTTTCGTTCCGTGACTGTACAGAGTACACGGCGTTTTTGACGGGAGCATTAAATCGTGTCGGATGCGAACGGGCCTTCGGATCTGAAACTAATCCGGCGCACGGGTGGGCGCAACCCGACACCGAGCATTACATTTGTCATGTATAATGCGTGCGATTTGTTGCTGCGTTCCCGAGCCTTTATGTTTTACGCGTTTCTTTATTTCAATTTTGAGCATTGCAATGCATTTTCTTTAAATTTATTTAATGACCAGTGTTTTGAGACAGGTGCTTGATCTTTGGGAGTTTTAGCAGGATATGCAGCCCTAATATCTCTGAAAGAAAAAGGTTAAGAGTTTTTCTAAGATGAACAATGCCCTTATTAGCCGTCTTCTTTCATATAAGGGCAGTAAGTCGTATCTACCTAGTACTAGGTATGTGTCAAACCGTAAATCAACGCATATCTATCTGGTACCTACTTCCCACCTCCTAGGTACTCCACTAGAAGAGTTCTACCACCAGGTGCCACCAATAAAACATCAGTGGGTTACGTATTTAGGAATAGGCGGTAACATACATACATACCTACATATGGTGAACTTTTTAAAATATCTATTTTGCTGAAATCTGTTACACGAGCATTGCAAATCGTTCCTAATAACTAAGTAACTGTTGATTTAGCGATTCTACTGGATTGATTTCATATTTTGCGTTCTCTCATTTCACGCTTGATAATTGTAGCTAATTTGAACATTATTTCCGTATCGGAATAGGCAATCTTTTTTTGCCATGTTCCTACTCAACCTACCTACTTAATTTTCCTACCTAATTTTCTATAAGATCCCGATGGTTTTCATGCGTCTAACTACTTTGCATTGCAATATCATATGACGCATATACAAGTTTATTAGGTACAGCAATGCAATTATTTTCATCCTGAGACATCGCAGTTCTTAAGTCTCATAATATCATCTTACTATCATAGTAGGTAGTAGGTATATGATAACTTTATTTCTCTGTCTAGATCTTATAGTTCCTATTCTATAGTTCATTAGTAGATTTCTATTTCTTATAGTTCATTATACAAAACATGAATTCGGAAGCAATGCACTCGGACCCTAATATCTATGGATCCGAGTGCTTCGAAAAAATGGCGTCCTGTGTGGCCATATTGTGTGAATACTTCCCGAGTCCCAATGTTTGTAGTGTACATTTCGAATTCAACCGACATCGATACTTCGCGTTTTGAAAAACCGGGCGCCGGCTTTGCCGCTTTTGCGGGATTTACGGGCTTAGAATTTTGTACAACGCTCTTACAAAGGATCCATTATGTTAGATGTTTATTCTTGTGCTATTACTTATTTTATTTAAGGATTTTGTTGATTTTGCGTTTGAATTATGAGTTCCGGTTTGTTGGTATGTTGTGACTGGTTCAACAAGATTTTTTTTCATTGCACAACTTTTTGTTATTTGATATTTTTTCCGATTATCCGCTCGTTTACGTTAGACTTAGAACTTAGAAGGAATTGTAGGTATACCTAGAAAATTCCTTGTACAATGTAGGTACCTATGTAGGTATAGTTAGGTGTCTAAAGCTATAAGTAGTTACAGAAACCGTATCTACTTCCATCATATTATATCTCAAGGAAGATACCCGACGTCTATAACAGGCTCTTAATAATTCACCCCCTTTTAAGCAAAATGAGAACAGAGCGTCTCTTCATGCGCCTCTCCGTGTATTAACTATACAAACCGTGAAATATTGCCTTCGCCGACCCACATTATGACGACTGCCAACTGTGTAGCTAAAACCAACTTTATTTACACGAGACATGAACATACTTACCTACCTATACTTAGCTGTATTAACGTAGCCTTACCTGCACTCATGTTATATTGTTTAAGAATTTGCAGGTTGTACCGCGTAAGAATCATGGAAAATAACTTACTATATACATTACCTACATTATATTTTACATTTAAATACTGTACATACAAATACTTATACGCTGTAGATACTAGGTAGTGTGTAAAATGTAGGTCTTACCTAACGCTATTCGAGAGCGACATGACGAAAATAAGTGGCTTAAAGACACCAATCCTATTGAGATCAATTAATGTACTTATGTAATATAAACATTGATTTATAAACTAAGGATTTGAGGTCAGCGCTAAAAAGTGTCCAAACCGAATGACATACAAAACGCGAAAAGACATACAATCGCACTTCAATCTCATGTTTGAAAATTAGGCTGTACTTATAAGTAGTAATGGTTTAAGACATAAATTACAATGTTTTAGTTTGTTTATAAAAATACTCATGTATCCTCGTTTATATAGGTTTTCTCGGGACTCTTTTTTCGAGAATTTTGTATTACTTACATCCTTCGTCCATAGATTTCTAAGCCTATATGAATGAATATACTTAAATAACTTAATTAATTTCATTTATATATCTTTTATAAATAAATAAATATAAATATGTATGAGGACATTATACACATCGCAATCTAGCCCCAAAGTAAGCGATAGCTTGTGTTATGGGTACTAGATAACTGATAAATATACATACATACTAATATACATAAATATAATATATTGAAATACACCCAGACACTGGAGAACATTCATGCTCATCACACAAACATTCTCCAGTAGTGGGAATCGAACCCACGACCTCCGACGTAGAAGCAGGTTCGCTACCGCTACGCCATTAGGTCGTCAAACGCCATCTTTAATAGTTACTGAAATAAAGGGTCGTGACAGACAGACAGACAGACAGATAGACGGACAACAAAGTGATCTTATAAGGGTTCCGTTTTTTTTTCTTTTGAGTTACGGAACCCTAAAAATGCACGAATTAAAATAGTTGCCTAGAATACCTACCTAGAATAGTGAAGCTCACCTTTTATCGACCGCTGCCTTAGTAGGTACCTATATCGACATTTAATTTTTTTTAAAATTTGATATACCTAAATATCTAAGGATAAAATGGGTTTTATGACCGAGTAGGTAACAACACTAATCTATCTGCTTTTCACTTCAGTTGGGGGAAATTATTTCCAATAAAATTATTTATCAACAAAAATTCAAAAGCAAAATAACAGATCATGTTAAATTCGATTCGAAATTCGAATGTGGGCTTTGAATGTGGGGCATAGTGGGGTATGGCACCTAGACCAAAGTAGGGCACCTAACTATGCCCCTTTTTGATTACAGAAAAGTGGCCCCTACATACCTACATACTTAAAAAATATGAAGATAAAAGGATTATTAGGTCGGTGAAAGTCCTGCCATATTGTTTGTTTTGATACGGCATAACATAGAGAGAGTTTATAGTCTTCCTTGCTCATCAGTAGTAGCCTACACGACGAATGTATTGCTATCTCTTTTTAACTGCCGGATATTAGCTAATATAAGTAAGCAGTGTTTCTCGCTCTACTATAATAATCATCAGATAAATGGGCGGCGCGAACGCGGTGAATGCGCGCGCGTTTTCATATAATTTTCTGTAGAATTTTTTGAGAATTTCATTTACAGGAGTTGCCAATTTCCGTTTTTCAATAATTTTTTTGCATGTAACAAATATGGGGTTATAAATATTTATTTGTAGAGTTGAGAAATAGGTGCGCTACGGTTAGTACGTCGGTCGTCGAGTAGTACGCACGGTACAGACTCTACGTAGCTCTTTGTAGTTGTAGCACACGTGTGGCTAGATTTTTCCATCCTCTTGATTTTCAAACCGTCCGCGTGAAGAGGATTAACTGAAAATGGGCAATCACTAGTAACGGAATGCACAAATTATTGAATGCTAACAATGAGTTATGACGGGAGTGAGCGAGTGATATGGAATACAAATTAAATAATAATGCGATATTGTTATGAGTAGGGGTGCCGGGGCCCGGCCGGCGACAGCGGGGAGCCTGCCGAGTGGCGGGCCGCGGGCCGGCCGGTGGATGGGGAGGCCCCGCCCCGCCCGGCCGGCCCCCGCCGCCGCGAGCACGCGCGCTCAGTCCGCGCTCAACCGTCGTGCCGTGCCGCTTTTGTTGACCGTACCGCGAACTGCGTACCGTCGCGCTCTAGCGACGTGCCGCTTGCCGTAGCGTACCACGCACCGTGTGCCGTTGCACTGACCAGTGCTTCTAACGTAAACATGAGATAGTATACTTTTTATTTATAATTTAATAATGTATAATTTTTTATACATTATTAAATACAAAGGAATATAATCATGAATGAGCGATGTGTCGGACGGAATGATACTATAGTGTCGGTATTGGGACTGGGGGTCGAGTGTTGATGGATGTGGAGGGGTGGGGCTCCAGGATGGTGGCGGAGGAGGGCAAGACCCGGGCCACGGACTTCTCCATCGCGGCGATCATGGCGCGCAGCGCGGAGCAGAGGCGCAGCCCCGTCGCGAGCTCTCCGCCGTGCCTCGGTAAGATAGGCCTACTGGAACTCTGCACTCTATAGATACGGTAGATAGGTATGGCTTTACATACAAATGAAATAACATTTTTTTGTAGCTGATACCTATGTCGAATTTGAACGAATACGAACTTTGGCCGAACATTCGGTAAAAATCCAAAATTCCGCCGAACTCTGGTCGAATATCGGGTCTTTTCACTTTCTCTGATACATGTTGCAGCAAATCTTAATACCTATTGTGTTTATGAGATTACCTATGCATAATGTGTTTATTTTTAATTTGGTTCAGATAAAAGTGTCTAATTTAAATTTTTGTATTGGTAGGTAAGATATTCAGATATTTTAATGAAGGCAAGTTAAGCAAGCAAATTAAGCTAAAGTACATTTTCTCGTAATTTTTATAAAAGTAGTGCTAACAAGGGAAAAACGAAAAATGTTTATTCTTTCACATAGGTCTCACTTTAATTAAAGGCACTATATGAAAACTGTCAGACTCTACCGCCACTTCCGGAAAGCAGTAAGTAAGGAGAATTAAGGAGCACACCACGGCTGTGCCCGCGAAATTCAAATTTTTCGTGGTTTTTCGCGATTTTTAAGCTAATAAGATATAATAGGCTTATGGCCGTCAAATTGCGATAATCCCAATATCTTCTTCACGTGTTTATATAAAAATCTCTGCTCGAAAGTGTCGAGTTAAAGAAAATAGTCCAAGATTTGCGAGTTACTCTCATAAAACTCGATACTCGGATTAATTTCCTAGGATACACATTTTTATGCAAAGATTTTGATATAATCATGTAAAGATGATACTGCCATTCTCGCAAATTGATTGCCATAAGCCTATCATGTCTAATTAGCGTACAAATTGCAAAAAACCACGAAAATTTTGAATTTCGCGGGCAGACCCGTTGAGTTCACGTTAAGTAGTGTTTTTCGGAAGTGCTTTTATTTTCGTTTATTTTAGGAAAAGATTTTATGTTTTAAAGAAGCAGTTACAGGTAACAGTAAACAACAACAATGTTTCTTTTTATGACTATATAGAATAGCGATTGTTTTATAATTTTAGCCAGTAGAGTTTTTACTAAATCTATGTGTACCTACTTACCGAAGGTTCGGCACTTAAACCCAATAGGTTCTAAATAACCTATGCACCAAATTATAAATAATTAATCTAAATAATAATAATGTACTTACCTACTAATTTTGTACGTAGGTAGGTCGGTACTGTTTTGATGTTGTAAAGACTGATTAAGGAGCACACCACGGGTGTGTCCGCGAAATTCAAATTTTTTGTGGTTTTTCGCGATTTTTAAGCTGATAAGACGTAATAGGCTTATGGCAGTCAAATTGCGATAGTCCCAAGATCAACTTCACGTACCTATTTATATAAAAATCTCTGCTTGAAAGTGTCGAGTTAAAGAAATTAATCCGAGATTTGCGAGTTGCTCACTTAAAACTCTTTACTCGGACTAATTTCCTAGGATAGACATTTTTATGCAAAAATTTTGATATAAACATGTAAAGAAGTAACTGCCATTCTCGCAAAATGACTGTCATAAGCCTATTATGTGTAATTAGCGTAAGAATTGCAAGAAACCACGAAAATTTTGAATTTCGCGGGCAGACTTGTTGAGCTCGCCTTAAAAGAGGTGTACGTAGGTCCTACAATTAGATATTTAAGTACCTATAGTTAAAATAAATCATTTGCTGATGTGACTAAGTGTGAGACTTAGACAAACAGTATAATAAAGTTTACTTTAAGATTAAAATATGATGTTTAAGTATCTATATATTATAACTAATTAATCACTTACTAAAATTTCTGAAACCTTTCTGTTTTTTCAGATAAGTATTGTACTTAAGCAATGGTGTACTTAAATATACGGGTCACCTATATGCTATTATATAATGGATTATAATAGAAAATAAATATTTAAATCTATTTTAAATCTGAAACTTAAAAGTGGATCTGATGACCCCGTGGTAACTCTAGCCCCAAATTACCAACAAAACCTTTTTGGAGAAGAAAGAACTACTTACGAGTAAATTGTTTTTAACCGACTTCAATATTTATTTTTTTCAATATTTATTATTTATTTTTTTATTTTTTTTATCTATGTATGTTCACCGATTACTCGAAGACGCGTGGACCGATTTGAACAATTTTTTTTTTGTTTGAAAGGGTTTAGTTTCCAGATGGTCCCATTTTAATCAGGTCAGGATCTGATGATGGGATCCTGGAGAAATCGAGGGAACTCTTCAAATTTTATATGGACACATGGAACTATTTGGGTATTATTTGAAAGAGTAATATTTTCCAAGTTGTCTTATGGTCATCAGGTCAAGATCTGATCATGGGATCTTGGTGAAATCGAGGGAACTCTTCAAATTTTGCTAGTATACTTGAAGCGAGTTGGGTATTTTTTATAGTTACTGGTGCATATGCTAGCAGATACTGATTTGATGGCTAAAGTCATCAAGTCAGGGTCTGATGATGGGATCTTGGTGAAATCGAGGGAACTCTTCAAATTTTGCTAGTATGCTTGAAGCGAGTTGGGTATTTTTTATAGTTACTGGTGCATTTGCTAGCAGATACTGATTTGATGACTAAAGTCATCAAGTCAGGGTCTGATGATAGGATCTTGGTGAAATTGAGGGATCTCTTCAGATTTTATGAACACACCTCAAGCGATTTGGGTATTTTTACAACGCCTTGTGCATTTTATTGTTTTCCACTAAAAAGTAAAAAATAAAAATGGGAAATGCTTTCCAAAAAACCAACTTCAAATGCCACTACAAAGAGTGAAATAATTTTTATTTAAATTTTAGGTACCTACACCAATTAGAAGTCAGGCGATTGTCTATGACTTCGTCGTTTCTTTGCACATCAAGTAAGTAAGAAGGACTATTAGGGATTGTATGAAACATTGCCCGACTTCGAATTGGTGTAGGTACCTAAAATTTAAATAAAAATTATTTCACTCTTTGTAGTGGCATTTGAAGTTGGTTTTTTGGAAAGCATTTCCCATTTTTATTAGCAATTGCATAATGCTGAATGCATTATACCTACCTACATAATAATGATTAACTTTATTAGCGTGACATAAATGTATGTGTACCAACTTAATTTATAAAATTTAATAGGTACTTATTAGATAATACGTTCAGATTTAATTTAGATAATAATAGGTACCTAGACACTAGACAGGCAGCATTGCGGGAGAATATGACTTAAGTATAAGTCCCGACCTATTATAAATTTACTATGTTGCCTAGAAAGCTAAGCCAGTTGACTGTAGAAATCAATACATATAATAAATCTGTTGTTTGTCTGTTTGTCTGTTTGTCTGTCTGTTTGTACGGGCTAATCTTTGGAACGGCTGGACCGATTCCAATGAAATTTTGTGTGGTGGTAGCCTATGTCCCTGGTCAACATATAGGATACTTTTCATCCCGGTAAAATAAAGAGTTCCCGTGGGATAGTTAAAAAACTGCAATTAATTTAACAGCTTTGTAAACAACAACTAATGAACTTAATTTAGTAAAATTGGTTATGCTGATATCTTATGTTGCCTTTTTAACAAAATATATATATAGTAAAACTTATTAATCCAATCGAGTTCCCGCGGGAAAGAAAACATTACAAAAACAGTTAGCAGACGTCTTTCAAGTAACGGATTTTAATGAAATTTTATGATCCTACTTTATATATATGCCCGGTCAACATTTAAGATACTTTTCATCCTGAAAAATTTGAGAGCACCCGTGGGATGTTTAAAAAAACCTATAGCTACTTATCTCCGTAGCACAATCAAAACGGGGTCGAAATATCGACAGTTTAAATCGTCCTTTTGATCGTGCAACTTGGTATAACTATACAAGATAACCCGTACGTAGCAGGAACGGGTTGCTACGTACACAGTAGCGCATCAGAATGCTTAATTACAATATCTGGGCGTTGGTATCATCTCAGAATAAGATAAGTTTGGTTAGTATAGATATTACAATCCACGATGACACGCCCCACTCTATCTTACTCCATGCGAATTGAGTAACATAAGCGATTTCGACAGAGTGTATAAGTAGAGGAAGACCAAAGAAGATATAGGTAAATTGTGTAAAAGAAGATAGCACGTTGACAGGAGAGATTGGAAGAAGACTCCTTTACGGGTCCATCGAACCCAAGGACCACTCATTTTGTACGGGAAATCTTGGGAAAAATTAAGGAATTCCACGGGAAACATTTTTGTAAAAAAAAACGAACTGCACGCGGGCGGAGCCGCGGGCAACAGCTAGTAAATAATAAAATTAAAATAGAATAAAATTAATAGGCCGTATAGATAATAGAACCGCTGCGTTTGCTGCTTGGTGTCTTCCACAATATACAAGATTACCTATATAAAAAAAATCCAAATCGCTCTCGGCCTGTTGTTGTTAACATTAACACTTATAATTTTTGTTTTACGATTTTTCAAAATTCACTAATTTATTTCATGCAAAAATAGTACATTGTGATACAAGGGTGGAAAGTAGGTTTTTGCTAACGAGTTGTCATTAACAAGCCCGAGCCGAAGGCAAGGGTTTTAATGTCACGGGTTTGCAATAACCTTCACACCCGTGTATCACACGACGTTTTTCAATACAGTTGTGGAAATTAGTGAAAAACAAACAAGTGAAGTTTTGTCGGGGGCAAAATTCCATCTTGTGCATTTTTTATTTTAGATAAATTATCGAGTGGAGTTAATTCCACATCATCACTTGTACCTACTTGAAACAAAAAACAAAATAGAATTAAAAATCGATATCGCTATCGAAATTGAAATCGAAATCAAAGAATTAATTCATTGGGTAGACCATGTCGTACATACGAGTACATGAAGGGAGCTCTCCTAAATTCATGGTAGGTACCCTGGTACCAAAAGCTCTACTTGGATCTAATTTTAGTTTTAGTTGTCATCATTAATTTATATTTTAAAATATGTATTCGTATTATTTAAAAGGAGTTTATTAGGAAAAAGGGGTTGCTCCCATTTCGCCCGGTGCGTCTGCCCGGTACCGGGCAGGATGGCACAAAAATTCCCATCCTGCCCGTTGCGCACCGCGCAATCGTTTGCCGGGCAGGATGGTAATATTTTCTGAAATTTTTTTCCCATCTGGCCCGGTTACATTTAGATATAAAAAGAAGCCTTTAAATGAAATAGGGATAGAGTAACTTATTTGTATTTATTCATTATTTACCATTCAAAAGTAAAGTTACTGAAAAGGAATGTCTAGAAATGAAAAGATTGTATGATTATCATAAAAAAATCCATTGATTAAACATATTAAATGATCATCACTTAGTGACGTCATTTTTAGGCTCCGCCTTGAAGCATGATTTTTAATTTGTCAAAACTGTAAAATGGCGCTAATGTATGCGACCAACAGTGGTATGTGCTGTCAGCGGTACTGAAATGTACGACGCGGGCGATGACAACAAATCCATCCTGCCCGGTACCGGGCAGACGCACCGGGCGAAATGGGAGCAACCCGGAAAAAGATACAAGGTTTATTTATTTATTTAATTTAAAATTATTCATAATTTTAATTTTTCCTTGTAAAAAATCTATTGGATTTTATTCTAATATGAAAACTCCTTGCTATCAAACTTTTTAAATTGACTTAAAACTAAACTGCAAAAGTAATGATCGAGCTTGGAAAAGTAAGTTACGACCACGAAAAAGAAAGATGCCTGTGCGTAAGATTTAACTTTCGAATACTAATGACAGCCTCTGAAAGTGCGCCATACCATACAACTGTATTGAAAATGTTATTTCTGTATATATGACATTAACACTGTTGCGGTTTTGTGCCGCAAGTTCGCGCGCCGCCGCGCTGCGTCGCGGTCCGCGCCATTACCACTAGCCGTTGTTACATTACTGAGTAGGAACAAGTAGAATATCTCTGTAAAACATTGAATATTTGATATTTCCCAAAATTTCGAGTACATAAAAAAGTCGTGTAACAAAAGTCGTTAGTTATAATGTAAACAAATACACGCCGAGAGCGATTTGGTGCTTTTTATGTACTTAACCCTATAAAGTTGCTCAAATCGCATCCCGCCCGCGTCCGACTGCTGTTTGACCAGACCTTCTTACACTCTAGCAGGACTGATTAATTTGTTTTGCTATTATCCGCTACTTGAAAGGATTCTGTATGGTGAAATATGCAGGAACACCATCCACATGAAACACCACACACAATTTTCTATCACTTTCTTCGACGCACGTTTCGTCCCGACACCGGGACATCCTCAGGAGATGTTGACTTCACAATGCGAAATCGTAGAGTCTCTACGATTTCGCATTGCAAATTAATCAGTCCTGCTAATTATGGATTTTCGCAAAATAACGCCTGCTTCCATTCAATACTTCTTACACTATTATACAAGCACGGAATACATGATAGGTACAAATTAACATCATCCTTGATTGCAATCTTGCGCGAATGCGACCGACTTACTTTTCACCGGTATCTCTTAGTCGGAACAGTAAAAATGTATCAAGTTGAGTCGATTTAGTCCTTAGTTTGCCTTTCTTCAAAGGCCATAAAGCTAAGGAGTGAGGTTCGACATTGGAGCAAAACATTGGAAGTCGATTTAGTACTTAGTTTGCCTTTCTTCAAAAGCCATAAAGCTGAGGATTTTAGAGTGAGGACCGACAATGGAAGTGAATTAGTGCTTAGTTTACCTTTCTTTAGAAGGCTAAAAAGCTGAGGAGTGAGGACCGACATTGGGGCAAAGCTTACTAATTGGAGAGTGTGTTTGCGCGTCGCCTGCGCAGGCGTCGTGTTGCCCGTCGTTATTCCCGATTAATTGCGCGGAACCGGACGCGGTCGACACCGCCCGCCCGGTGGGACACGCTACTTACAAACGGATTACTAAACTTTTTATTCAAATTCCAAGGCAAAGGTGGAATTCAGATTCGAATGTGTTCGAATGTTTTGTAAATATACAATTTTATTAATAGTAGACATCAAGCATTAAGTAATGTTTGCCCACAAATAATAATAATTTAATGAAAGTAAAAATTAAAAATGGTAAAAATGGAACACTTATGGTGAGACTTTCTCCGTCCGTCCCAATGCATTTGTCTTTGTGCTCACATAATTTTATAATCGTCAGGTCCATCATCAAGACAGAGCTCGCCGGCGTCGCTCAGCTCGCCCGCGTCCAGCTGTCGGTCCCCCATTCCCGACGAGGACGTGGAAGTGGACGTGGAGCAGTGTTCTGACGGGGAGCGGGATGCCTCTGACACTGCCGCTCCTTCGCCTGCCCCTTCCTCAGGTAAAGGGTTATTCCCCTAAAGCATCATCAAGGCAGAGTCCGCCGGCGTCGCTCAGCTCGGTCGCGTCCGTCTGTCTGGTCCTTCATTCCCGACGAGGACGTGGAGGTGGACGTAGAGCAGTGTTTTGACGGGGAGTGGGATGCCTCTGACACTGCCGCTCCTTCGCTTGCTTCTTCCTCAGGTAAAAGTTTAGTAGTAGTAGTTTATAGAGGTAGTAGATATCATATCACCAAGTACCTAATATTATTTTTATTCTTTGGTGATACTACTTGCTATTACTCATAATATATTTTAATGATACTCGAAGTATTTTACTAACGAATCCCAAGATACACCACCCATAAGTACTCTTATAAATAAGGCATGAAAAAACTTTAAAGCTATAAACTTTTATCTTCTAATTACAATCTAAATATGGTTACAAGGCTTGCCTTTCGTATTATGAATAAAATCGGTCAAGTGCGAGTTACAGTCGCTTACCGATGGTTCCTTACCGCCATGAGACAATTGTTTTTTTGCCTCTACAACTTTAAAATGAGCTTCGTTTATACTTAATTTAAAACTTATAATATAAAATGGAGACGGTAATTACTCTTTTGACACACAATACCCTCAAAGTCACACATTGTGACGCCAAAAGTGTATCGAACTTGTTATTATTATTATCATAATAAATAAGAATTTCTCATACAAATGCTCGGTTCACACCGCGTTCTTCTGTGATTGAATGCGATAGAAAATGCTAGGCAATGAGGTTACCGATGATTTTCCTGCCTCTTAACCCCGCGCTCTACAGTACTCGCGAAGTTGACCGAAGTTGACCGAAGCGAGCAGTGTGAAGGGGCACTTCGTCTAACTTCGCCAACTTTTCTTAGTACTTCGGTAAACTTTCTGAGTACTTCGCCGAGGAACTTCGCGAGTAGTGTAGAGGCGGCGTAACACTGTCCATAATCAGCAGTATTCAGTGCACTCTCCTAGAGATTGATAGGTATACCTAGGTACAGTCACGGCATGAAAAGGTTCGTCACCTTAGTGTCGGTCTTCGCTTGCACTAGTACCACAAGAATCCATTATGCCATCATAACAACATCCCCAAACATAGTTTTAAAAAGTAATATGTGATCTTCGCGATACGTTGAACGAATCAGTTTGAAAATCGACGAACCTTTTCCATTCCATGACTGTACGTAATGCTACGATATTCATGTTCAAATATTTAAAGCAGCACGTGCTCTTCTTGCTCGAAAAAATGAAGGTATAGGTATCGGTTGGTTATCGGTAATTATGGTCCCTTCTAATAAAAAAATTACCAACACATTCTTATAATTTTAAATAATTCCCCTTTTTTTAAAAAAAAAAATTGTTTTTTTTTTTTTTAATTTTATGAGTTATGTACTTATTTATAAATTCAAATACTCGGTTATTAACACAATGACACTAATGAATGAAGTAGTACGAAGGTTTCTTTATTATTTTCCTGTAATATTTTGTGGATTGCTTGTATTTGCAGCCGGCTCTTACACTACCCAATAGTGTCACATAAATATCAGTCAGTCAATTTACCGGTGTTTCAATGGGCGCCTACTACGTACATTTTCATTGTTTGGTTTCTTTAGTTTAATTATTGACATGATTGAGTGAGTTACGAGTATAAATCAAGTCGGCAACATGATAGATGTCTTCATGTCTGTCGCGGGAAGCATAATGGATCTAAATAATAGATAAGAATAACATGATGTGGATATTTTACTATTACATAATTTGTCTTTTAAGGCCGCTTTGTTTTACACTTATGTCAATTCTATATGCTAATGTTAATAATCTATACTTATAATAAAACTGTAACGGGTCGACGGGTCGAATTCTGTACATTGAAGATATTTTGAAAATTTTTGTTGGAGGGCACTCCTTAGTCGATACTGAACCCAAAACTGTAATTTGTTAAATTTTTGTCTGTCTGTCTGTCTGTCTGTCTGTCTGTCTGTCTGTCTGTTTCAAGACCGCGCATCACGGCTAATCCGCTGGATGGATATCAATGAAACGTGGCATGATTTTAGTTCATATTCCGAGGTAGGACATAGGATACTTTTTATTCCAAAATTCAGCATGGTTTCCCTGGAAGATGGCTTCAAAGTCAAAATGTGTATTTAGTTATAATTCATAAACGCGCCGTCCGATTTCTTTCATTCTTTTTTTGTTAGATAGAAGGTACTCCATAGATTATTCTAGAAATATTCAAGAGTCATCAGTTTTGCTGATCAGAAATTACAGACCTCCGCCTTCGCCTGAGACTTTCACCTCATATCGTATAGCGCCATCTCTACAATTTACGTGGTACTTGAAGTCAAATTTTGTCTACCGAATTTTTGTAAGAGTTAATTGTCATGGAGTAATCTACTGACAGTTGCCTCACTATGTTTTGAGATGGCACTGTTAACACATTAAGAGATGTTGATAAATAATTACGAGATATAGTTTTCACTTTTGTCGACATTCCCGGAGACTGGAGAGCCAGGTCGATTTTCACCAGCCTCGACCGAAGTGTATTACCACCAGATTATTATAACCACTAATTAAAACTGAATTGCAATCTCGCTGATGGTAAGTGACGGCCGAAGATGACGGATTATAGACATGAACATTTAGCGTGAGTCCAACTAAGTTGGAAATCAGAATTGACAAAAAAACTATAAACATAATATGGCTCATTTTAAGTTGTTTCGTCTTTACGTAAGAAAATATATGGCCATTCTGATATTTTGGTGAAGCAAAGATTTTTAAAAGACTTATGTTGGGCCGGGGAATATTGTTAGTAGAGTATTTTATCGCAGTGGTAAGTACCTACCCAGCCGAACTCTCCAAGAAGAGTCCTACCAGCTACCGCCAGTACAACTTTTCACATGATTTAATGATTAATGATATACTTCGTGGTTTCAGGATATGATGAATAATGGATATGACATTGCACGGTTACTGGTAGGTACGAGTATGTAGGTAACATATTACATAACACAATCAAAAGGATGATTTTAACTGTCGATATTTGGATCCATTGGTACAAGTCGTGGTCACTACGTGACCACGACCTGTGCCACTGGGTCGAAATGTCGACAGTTAAAATCATCCTTTTGATGGTGCAACTATGTATTCATGAAACTGAAGATACATTATTATCACTATTAAGAAATAGGAGTAATATTAAGAATATATTATTAAGAAATAGGAGTTTGCAAAATCACCACAAGATAACCCGTGCGAAGCAGGAACGGGTTGCTACACTGCAGCAGCGCACTAGAACGCTAAAACCCTTTGCGGAACGAACGATCAGACCTAATTGAATTTCTTCTCAACCTTACAGTAGCTGGGCGTTTCCTCTCAGAATAAGATGAGTTTGGTAAGTAAGTAGAGAAAGAATAAAGAAGAGGTGGATGGATTGTGTGGAAGAGGATTGCACGTTGACAGCTGATAGAGAGAATAGCTGAGAGAATCAGACTTCACTACTGGCCCGTCGAACTCGGGAACTTTTTTCATTTATCAAAGGAAATCAAGGAATCCCACGGGGTTTTCAAAAAACCGTACTTCACGCGTGCGGAGCCGCGGGTAACAGCTAGTGTTAACTAAGTTTGTTTGTTTCGTAACTGTTCAACTATGTGCTTAGTTGAAAAAAAAACGATTTAAATTTCGTAATATATACGAGTACTGTTATGATTTTAACATTTGGCCTGACCTTTTATTGACACTTTAAAAAATTATATAGTGCTTTTAACGTAAATCAGTTCAGTAGAATTATGAATATATCTCTACAAAGATAGTCACAGTATAACATATTATTACTTACAGTTACAATAAATTTTATTTTAAATTTCTTTGAATCTTGCCTTGTATTATACTTTTTGTACTCGTACTAGCTGGTTGCTGACATAAGATAGGTGCATCGCTGCAAAAACTTAGTCAGAAATATTTTAATCTATGACTTAATTGACTCCTGTTTGACCGATAGGCACTTATTGAACAAAAAAAATAATTGGGAAGATTTGATGGCGGTATTGTGGGATGACATAAAGATTTTTTTTTTATTGTAGATAGGCTTGCACTTGATCATAATCATGTTTGATGGAAAGCAATGAGGTCTAGGTTGGAGCGCGCTTGCCTAGAAAATGCCTATACAGTCTTCTCTTGATAGGCACCCGATTGTACTTGGTTGGAAACACGCAGGCTGGAAGGGCATTCCTGATTCCCACACCTTAGCGGTTCATATCAGAAACGTGGAGGGAAAGCGTTTCGTGCGAGTTTGTTGGATGTCAACCACATAAAGATGCCACCGCTCTCATAGTCTTTCTGTCCTATGGTAGAAAGGTAAGGAGGTACAACGTTATGTAGCTGATTCATTAAATATTGTTATAATAATACTCCAGTAGAAAATTTTCTTGTCGTTTATTGATTTATTATATTGATAAGGTGGAACCTAATTATTATAGTGTAAACTACAATGTGGTGAAATGTTCACAGAACTAGGCGAGCGGGACACGCCCTCCCCCGCGCGCCCTCTGCCGCCTCCTGTGACCTCTTGTAACTGTGAGGAGCTGCTGTCGGTGGACTGTCAGCTCGAGACCAAGGAACTGTGGGACAAGTTCCACGACTTGGGGACGGAGATGATCATCACTAAGACTGGAAGGTAAGTGGTAACCAATTTAATCACTGCACTTGGCATCAAAATTCTAATTTGTTAAGGCTATCGTCTAGTGACAGCGCGACGCGAATAGGTTTTTTCAAAAATGATATCTATGCCCGTATAGAGTAAGTTGCAAGTCAAGTTCTTCGGGAAAACGTTGGATCATTTTGGTATCTTTATATTTAGCCTTAGCCTTAATCTTGGCTCGTACTTTTTTTAGTATTTTTACTTTACTTAAATTGCAAGTTTTCAGGTCAAAAATAAGACTCTATTACTGGCTTTTAACAAAGACAATATTTCTAAGAAAGTGAAACCTACGAGTATAGCACCTACTTCATTAGTTCATTGTATCTGCAACATATCTAATAAAAACTATGAAAATCGGACAACATTTACGGGTAGGAAAACGTTATCGCTTGTATAGCGAGACGATCCTCTTAAGTACTTAATACAACGAAGGAATATTATTTCGTAATTTTTTTTGGATGGTTGTTTAGGTACCTATCTGCTATCTCGCGAACCTTAAAGCCTCATGGTTTTCGCAATTTCTCAAAGCTCTGAATTTGATGACAGAGAATTTCATTCAATATTGTTTCCTAATCTTAACTTTTTCACTAGTAGGCATTCCATTAAAATATTTCATCAGAGCAAAGTGATCTTTTACTTCGGGAAAAGCTATCACCGTATGACTCGACTCCATAATCGCCCCAACAAAGGGTTGAAGAATTCATCAGATAAAGTGGCCAATTTCGCAATAATTACTCCGCGAACCGCCCGTCCCTCAACCCTTTAACGAGATAAATTAAAAGTACATTTTTATCCTTACCGTCGTAATGCCGGGCTATAAATTCAGAAAGCCCCAAAGACAAGCGCAATGGGGGAGGGGAAGATGTTTTTATAGTCACACCGAGAGGTTTATCTAAATAATTGCGTAGTCGGTGGCGGCGAGCGGAAAATTGGCATTGTGTACGCTGTACGCTCGGGGGACGAGCGGCGCCCGCGCTGCTCTGACGGGAACAAGTCTCTTTAGTCGCGGCACGGGGGTACAATGACATAATTGACTTTTGATAAAGAGCTCGTCGCTGTCATGTCGCGTCATGTTGCGTCGCTCTCTTCAAACATTTTCCCTTCATAAGAAAATATTTAAAAAGACCTTTCTTGTACCTACACTGATGGCTGTAGAGACACTTAAGACATTGCTGCTGGTTTCACGTGTATTCTATAGCGTGTTTTCATACTAGTATTTCGAGTGAGAACCTGCATACTTCTTGTATGTCGTACTCGTTTTAATGTATTTGGTATTGCAATTTAATTATTGTAAAGCCTTTAGCAGCGCTACATCTAACTGTAAACGTTCGTATAAATACTTGCTAGGTTCAGCTATTTTGGATATTATGTTCAGTATATGTTCAGCGATATGTTCAGAGAGGGATCGAGAAAAATCTGATCCCTCCCGTAATAACCCGGTGGAAGTCTCGGAGTTGAGATAATCGACCCGGGAAGTGGCTGGCCTTAATTAGAGGTGAGACCAACACAGGGGTTAGTACAGGTTTTTGTGCGAATCTCGACTCTCGAGACGACTCGCATCGCAAAAAAGAATCTAATTCCTTCATAATTATCTATTATTTACAGCCAGCGCCATCTAATTGACATCCGTATGTCAGCGACTGTCCAAGGTTGCGCAAGATCAGTGCTTCCGGTGCGATTCCAATTTACAATGGCCATTTGTGCTGAAGATGTCCACCGAGGATAAAAATCCCGCGTAATCCAACCTAGTTGCAGGCTGGATATTTCAATGAAGATTTTCTCGCCGTATCAACAAAAGCTCTTTTATTTATTACCACAGGTCATTGTTTGTTGTACCTAATGAATAAAAAGTCCTCGCTCAATGTGCGCGGTCCAGAAGAGTTAGTACAGGTTTTTTACGAATTTCGAGACGACTCGCATCGCACAAACGAATCGAGATCTTCCATACATTTACAGCCAGCACCATCTACTGACAACCTATAAATAAAATATATTTTGATTTCATTTGATTTGATCAGCGACTGGCCATAGATGGCGCTGGCTGTAAATTGAAGGAGGAATTCGATTCGTTTTTGCGATGCGACTCGACTCGAATTTCGTACAAAAAACTTGTACTAGACCCTCAGAGCTGAACACGCTACGGCTGTAAGCTGCGCATTAGTTCGAGTCATATGCCCCTCGCAACAAGTGCAGTGAGGCTCAATCACGGCAGCCAGTGGCCCGGAGAGGATTCAATCTCGAGGGTAATGTCTCTATCGCTCAGTGCGTGCGGTGTGGCGCAATCAAACGGTTTTGATAATAACAAGCTTTTATTTTTGATTGTATGTATGTTCGGATGGAATTTGCAACTCATTTTTAAAGCTATCTTCAACCAATCGGAAATTTGAAAAGTAGACGTTTAGTTTGGATGACGATCCTTGGTTTGCTGTGTGACGTTATTATAAATCCAAAATGGCGGAACGTTTTGAATGATAACTAAGAACTTCAATAATAAGTATACTGAAAGTAAATGACTGATATATGCGGCGAGGGGCCTTTTGCTATCAATCATCATTATTAAATTGGTTGTTGGTTCTCAACTTAGTAAGTAAAAACCTAGGTTTGTGTACTATAGTATGTTTAATTCCATAATATAGAAAACCTATCTTGATTAACGTAACTCATGCAGCTACTTTGTTTATTGAGGTACATTTTGATACATCCAATTGTTTGGTAAATCCAGCTTTCGGCTATAAGCTATATATTTTGCAAATATAAGAGTTCTCTGATTAATTATGTAAGATCAACGCCTTTATAATTCAAAAAATCAAACCAAACCAAGTAACTAAGTAGACAAATTAGGTGAGATCTAAAAAAATCCTATCTCAAGATTATGCAATCGTAGTATGCAATCTCTAAACAAGGGATAAATCAACCCGTCCAATCAAAACGGGATATCAGGGACAAATTTTATTGCAGAGGGTGGCGGAGCGTGTTTTTAAATTGCTTTACAATGCTTTCTATTAATTTTAGAATATTTCAAAGATAAAATATCTTTAAAATTTCCAAAACTTAATTCAATTAATTTTTGATGCGTACATTATAAGTATGCAAAACGTATTACACAAATAATTAAACGCGAGTATGATTTACATAATTTTAGACGGAAATAGCTATGGTATTTCCCTGGAAATAGTGATGTAAATCGCTCATGATTTTATTGCTCTGTTGTATTATTGAGCTCATTTTTATGACAGAATAATATTATGAATACGTAAACCGGACCTTATCTTCGTACATCCCGTAATACGCTTCAAGTTTTTATTGCTGCACACAATCTCTTTTCCCCATTTTAGGGTTGCACTAAACGACTTGAAACTATTATTGTATGAAAAACATTTTCGACGAGAAATATTGTTGGAATTGTTGCTGCTTTTTAACCTAAGTGTCTTGCGTTACTAGGTAAGCAAGTTTTCGATTGTTCTTTGAATATCTTTGTCTGGATTTTTTCAAAAACCTACCTATGCAGCATCTGCATTGAAAATTTTACGGTCTGTAGGTATTATGATTCACCAAAAATGATATAGTATCAAATGATATGGTATCGTCAACGGATACTTTATTGAGATATCGATATAATTGTTTAACTTCTGGTCACATGTCACACCACTACTTAAATCTCTGGAAAATAAAATGTCAGGTTGACTCGTTTTATTTGTGGTTCATTTTTCGATTCGTCTTGATTTACAAGCTTCTTTACTGCTGACTTTGTTGGGACCTAACTCGTGACGATTTATGCGTGGACCTCGCCGGACAATGGGTTGGGTCCAAAAAGGAACACCAATATTTGGATTCTGTCGCTGTGAGTGACTTTATGGTAATGACGTTATTCTCATTTTGACAATGTTGAAATGTCGCTATAAAAACTCCGAATGTCATTTTCATGACAACTTCAAATTTTTTTTAGGTTCCGTACCCAAAGGGTAAAATGGACTAGAAATGCCTGCAAAATTTCTATTCACTCTTCTCTTGAAAGCATCAAGATTGAACCTACTTAGCTATTAGTGAACAAGGAGGCTATAAGAGCATTCTACACATTTTTAAAAATTACTAAATTGATAAGCGATTATACAGTATTTTTTTTGAGTGATTTCATTGTACATTTTGGTATAGAAAAATTTCATTAAAAAATACGAGAAGTACTAAGGTGAGATCTTCGAAAAACACCTAGCTAGCCAGGTGGTTTTAATTTGCACTCGCAAATTGCCTTGCGTATTTCACTTTATAATCAGTCCCTAATTGTGTCGTAAATATGAGATATTTTTTCCAGAAGCATTCTCGACTGGGTATCGCTGATCCTTACGTCACCGCTAATTGTCCACGTCCGCAGTTTGAGCGATCGCTCCCGACATTAAGCGTTTTATCGCTTTTTAATACTTGACAATTACCGACCGATGCCGCTGGAGGTATCGTGCTAATAAATTCCTGTAAACCTGCTGAATGCTCACCTGCTAATATAACCTTTATTACCTGTGCCATAGAAACGTGTTACCCCAAGCAGTTGCTGTCTACATGACCTCTATGAGTCACGGATGCATCTTAGGGATACAGATCCTTTAGCGTTTAAATATAAAGTATAGTTTACAAGAATTTGAGGCTCGGTTTAGTCGCGTAGTGCAGATCTCGGGTTGAGGTGTTCATTTAATAACGTTTTTGCTTCGTAAAACAAAATTACAGACCATAGACCGCTGTAGGTGAGTGTACAAGGAAGTTGTGAATAATTATTTCATAGCATGTTAACTATCAATGTTATAGCTGGGGATACAGCTTCAATTAGAGCCAGTAACAAAGTAGCGTTCAGGTCTCTTATGACCGACGTGGAAGCTTAGGCTTTATGTACGCATTAGTGTTATGGACCAGACGAGGCTCTTTCCTATAACGTTCCCTTCCTCTCATAATGCCTCCTTGCTCAGTTTTATGCCACTCTTTGGGATAAGTACGTACGTTAGAAGATAATCATATAGGTTATAATTTACCTGCTATACCTTCGTTACAGTCGATAGATAGATATAAGTTTAGATACCTCTGCTGAGCATAAAAGGTACACCTCCTTTGCCCTACTGACCTACGTGATTGAATTCAAATTGTTGTGCACGATAATTTTTTTCGTGTAAGCTTTTGTTACAAACATAAATGTATTAAGGTAGGTCTTCATTGTTAAGTAGGTATGTACTAGGTATTCCCATATAGAACCAAATAATTCGTAGAACAAGTACCTAATCACAGTCTTGTTCTGCGGTTGTAGTAATCAAGGACTAGCTCAAACCCTAAGTAACAAAATTATATTATTTATTTTCACATTTTAATTACAGTCATAAAAAAACTTTAGACTATAGAACGTTTTCCGTGTCTGCTAGTTTAACTATAATAATCTAGTTAATTCAAGACATCGCTTATTAAATTTAAAATTTTCAAATTTCTAAATGATTGTTTTCATTGCCTTCACAATAATTATTATTTGATTCAAAATTAAATCAAGCAGTCCAACTACACGAGTTAGTGTTAGCACCTGGCATCGCTCGATTCATTCGTTTGTAGAGTTTGGTAGAGCATTGCGTAGGGCTGCCAAATCAGAGTTATTTGTTTACATTAATAATTGTTTATTTATTAAACGGCATAATTTTAAAATTGCTTCTGAAAACAAAATGACAACTTATTGTCAATGACAACATGGTCGTCACAATTACGCCATCAAATAATAATGTAATACTTATTTCTACGTCTAAATAAAGTATCTTCGTAACCTGTTTCAGATAATACATTTAAATAATTATTAGGTGTGTTTTATAATATGTAGGTATAGCAGCAGTCAGCAGATGTCACTTATGCATATTTTTGAGTGAACGATATATCCAATATCCAATGGAGCTAATGACTCCTCACAGATCATAGCATCAGTACCTATACAAATCATCAGAAATATTATCTACCTATGCATATTTTGGTCCGAGGTATTTAAATCCGGTGACATAGAGATAAGAGATTGAACATAGAGACTCATCTGTTATTGCGGGGCATAATAATTTTGTCCGTCCTCTGACCAAGTATCTGTCCTATGTTAAATTGACAACCCTGTTTCAAGGTGTTGATCGCTATAAAAAACATAAAAGGCTTTAACATTTAACAAACAATATTTAGTGCTACCCGGACAGTTATTGTAGTCAATGATTACTGGCGATCGGGAAGGGCAATTATTATAAGTTTTTTTCTCGATCGAGCCCTAACAGGTGCCAGCCATGAGACCGTTTCAAAAGATAATCCTTTAGCTGGAAATGTTAATTGTATAATAAACATATCAGTAAATGATAGGTAATTGCGTTTTTAATTCAGTTTTACATGTTTTATATAATTCTGCGGACGTGTTCGTTGAAAATATTATTTAGATAAACTCAATGTAATTGTCGAGAAAACGTATCTACAAAATGTGAAAAAATAATACTTATTTAATATTTATTCGCCAATTACGATACCTAGAATGCAATAGTTATCATTTAATGCTTTGTAAATTTTGTAATTTTTTTTTAAATTTTTGTAAAGTAAATAAGAGGAATATTTAGCATTCCTACTGTCAGTAGTTCCTATGTAGGTACTATGTAGGTACCTACCTATTCTGAAGTAGGTACAATTCTTTATTTCTTTTAATTTAATAAATAAATAAAAATGTAAAATTCATGATCATGAACGACAAAGTCCTAGTGCCAATGGTTCTTAAAAACAGTTTTTTTATTTTGCTAGAATATATTGGTTTTGGTTCATGAGAAAACTTGATACCACCATTGGTCATTCTTCTTTCACTAGTTTAGTAAAGCTTGGTTAAAATACATAAAATCACTTACTTCGGTAAGGGTTATAACATTATCTTAATCTGCTGTAGGATTTCGGGCCGAAAGTGCATATCATGGTGTGTAGCCATTGACATAAAAATCTATGGACCCCGGGTGTTATACAAAATTCACGAAAAAAGTGTCCCGAGAAAACCTATTATGTGTATTTTTATAAACAAACTAAAACGTTGTAATTTATGTCTTAATCCATTATTATACAGCCTAATTTTGCTTAAGTGCGATTGGAACTCTTTTCGCGTTTTGGTTTTCTTTAGGATCGGACACTCTTTAACGCTGACCCGAAATCCTTAGTATTATATATCATGGTGTGTAGCCATTTCGGCGAATAAAACCGCGCAGCGGCGAACACGGCCAGGCTACGTGTAATCTGTTTTAATAAATCCAGGCAGGGGGAGAGAGGTGCAGTTAGGCCGGAATGGGGGGAGGATATATGCATTAAACTTAATTGAAATTTTCGTGGCTACTTGTTATTCCGCGCTGATGCACCTTTCCACTTGACGAGTGCTCCGAACCTTGCATCAGCCTGATGAAGAGGTCAATGCACGACGGGGAATATGACTGTTTTGGGATAAAAACGTCTAGCGAATGAGAACTAGCCAAGTCAGACCTTAGGCTTCAATATGTAATCCTAATTTTTAAGAAGATATGATATTTTAAGTTGTTTTAAAGAAATTTCAGGATTGACCATTGAACTTCACTTCTTTTGTCGTTTAAGTCAACATTGATAACTTGATTGATTGTTTGAATATATTGAACTTGGCTCTCATTTCACATTTATGTTTTTGATGGGATAACATTTATCATGGTAAAATTGACATATTTCTGATGTGATTAAGTACGCGTAACAGAGCAAGCTACCACATTTTGTTGAACAAGAATTCTGTATTCGAAAAAAAATTGAAATAAAATCAGTCAAGCGTAGGGATCGCCCGGTGACGTATGAAATCACTGTCAAATTTCTGATTAAATTCGATTACGGGTACAGTTAAACGCTCGCTCGTTCCACGTGTCGTCGACAAGCCGTGCCCGTGAGACGCTTGATGAATTCTTTCTATGGGCATCCAATACGCTCTCGTATTACGTATCTCGAAAACGTTGATGGTTTTCGAGCTACTGTTAATCATCATCATCATCATCGCGTGGTAGGTAACTAAGTCTGGTCCACCGGTTTTATATCGTCCAACCAGTTGCGGCTCTGACGCCCTAGAAGATAGATTTAAAGAGAAGGAATTGGTAGGACTTGCGTCTTTGTGAAGGAAAATGGCTATTTCCTTTAGTCTTTACTGCACTGCTGTTAAGTTATCTTAGTTACGGATAGAGCAACAATGTTTCAAACAAAACTTAATATTTTAATAGTAATTTATGTACAATGATAATATACAAATTATTACATTCAAATTATACATGGAACTCTGCGTTAGATACCTGTTTGGTCATTTTTTTATGATCAATGTTTTATATTTGGATTCGGGATTGCTCAATTAATGCTTTTTGTATTTATTGAGCAATCTCGTACTAAAGGTACAACAACCCTTTGATTTCCATGATTGCGTAATCAATCTCCGTCAGTCCACAGTGGCAACTGGCAGGCTTTCATCGCCGCGCCTGCGCCGGCGCAGCGTACCGTCCGTACCATACAAATATTTTTTTTTTTCAAAATATTTACGTTTTTTATATGAGCAATAAATAGTTCTTATCCCTTTAGTATTTAAATCAACCAATGACAACAATATGATAGAAATATTTTTGTAAAAAGTGAAACTCAGGCCTTCTTGGACAAAAATGCTGATTTCCCCGTAATGTTTTGTTTTGGGCGAATTGCATATCCGGCCGTCATATTTAAATAACTTCTTTTAAAATTAACGAATTTTTGGAAACAACATTTTGTTGCCGAAAACAAATAAATTTAAGTGTCTCATATGTACCACGAGTCTTAAGACAAGCTTTGTGTTTTTTAAATAGGTTTCTCTACTAAAAAGGGTTGAGCAGAAATTCTTTAGAGGTATGAAGATTTAAAGATATGAATAATGAGTAAGATAAGGCACGCGGGTTGGCAGAGCGAACGGTAGCTGACAGCTCGCAGTGCACCGCGACGAATCGCGAGACGCGTGGGCGCATTGTATCCCGACCACACTTCACATAATCTTGAATTAATGGACCGCGATCGCAGATTTGGAACTGTACGCCAGACTAACGCAATTTCTGCAAAGCTGACGTTCACAGTAAAGTAGAACCGCAGCTGGAGTCATATGACATATTGCTTCGATTTGATGGCATTAAAAAAATGAATGGAAATGACATTACAATTCATGTAAATTCCGCGCGGACAGCAGTGATACTCAATTATCATAGATTTTTCACATTGCAAAGCGTTGCCCTAGCAAATCTTAGAAATCATAGAGATGAGTCATTCAGTCATACGTCTAAGCTGCTGAATAGATACTCTTCCTTACAAATATAACGTGAAATAGCAGTGGAATAGAAAACTCAATTGGTCATTTTCTCTCATGAGTATTTGATAATTTGTAAGTCGAAGGAAAAAGACGAAACGGGTAGATAATACGGCACTTTGAATACTCATTTAGTACCCATTCTTAAATAACAGACTAAACGGGATTAACCTTAATTTGTAAGTAGCGGGTAGCCAGGTACCTACCATGTAGGTAGGTAGGTTTAATATGGAAACACACCACATCAAGAATTTAATGTGGAAATCTCAAGCTCAACTCTCAGTTGTGCTGAAATGACGTAGGTCTGGCATACACTTCCAGGTTCGGAATCCCAGTCCACAAAGCCAGCAGTAGCATTTTCTTACATTAATCATCGCGCCTTTAAATGATCATTGTCAGGCGATTATATCAAACTGAATTGAGGAGGCATCATTGTTATTATTGAATTATGCCTACGCGTTACGTGTAATGCATAGGACGAGTCACTTGGTAATTATTATTTCGATGAAAAGTGAGCAAAATAATAGAGTAATAAAATATAAATACTTATACTAATTTTGGTTATGAATTTTTTTGTTTTGTGACACTGTTTATAGTATAAATTTATCGCCTATAAATAAAATACCTAGGTAAGAATTACGAGTAGATTAGAAAGTTTTAACGCTACACTCTCTCTTATAGTTTCATGCTGATGTACATAAGATAAAACTTGAATAGATAAAGTGGTACTTTTGTATGAACGCAACATTCTCGTGCTATTATATGCTCTATTTGCATATATATACAAGTTACCTCTGAAAAATATTTTTAGCACAAGGTTTTATGCGACAATTCATACGAATTCTTCTCGGAAAATTTTTCATTTGATACCCATAAAGCAGGAGCAAAGAATGCATTAAAAACAACTAGTCCGCCATCTTGTGTGTTCCGCCATATTGGATTTAGAATGACGTCACGCAACTTACCATGTTTTGTTATCCAAAGGAACCCCGTATTTACACAGCTCAATTGTTTGAAGATATCTACTTCAAAATTGCACAAAAAGTTAAAACATACATTGTAGGATAAATAAATGCTTGTAAAATCTTAAGAATTCTACTCAGCACCAGAGTCCAGAGCTATCTAATATCTATGATTTTATAAGTAGGTTACTTACATAGGTTACCTACGTACTTATTCATTAAAGTGCTCTACTTAAAACTTCAATATTTTGGTTGGGAACACATTAAAATTTCATCCCGCAACCATTCCGATTCATCGTATCGAGAATATTTACGTTTGAATTAATAGGATTGCGGTTCATTACACGTACGCGCGCCGACGGAACCGTCAATTAAGGTGAAATTACACCAAACCCGACGTCCGTTATAATATCGATTGGCCAAATAAAACGCGTCGATTACATGACCTTTGCCGTACCATAAAAATTATGGAATATTCCAATGTAGTTGTAGGGCTATTAGGTTTAATAATAATTAGTTCTCGGCGAGTTTAATCTCATGTATATACCTACCTACCTACTTTAGGTACCTACCTATTCCGGATTTACTTTATAATCATGATACACTTTTTTAACGACAGTGGTGAGTGGTGACAATTGCCAGTTTAGACGAGTTATTAGGTAAATAGAAGTACCTTTTATATTTATATCAAGTCAAACAATAAAGAAACAAAACAAAAGTATCATGGTGCCATACACAGATCGGAAATGTAGAGGCGCTATATCATAATGATTCCAGAAATTAATCCACAATTTCTATGGCTACTTTGTTTTTTATCCCACATGAAATAAAAGAGGTAAAGAATTTGATACAGATGTTTGTAGCATTAAATTGGAACTGATAAACTGTTATCAGACCTGACTACTTGTAACTGTGACGGTAAAAAGGTTTTCGACCCGCTACACACTCGTGCGTCGGAAGCGCTTTCGCTTTAATTCAAGAAGGATATTGAAGGCTATCTGGTTAGTGGCAACAAAAGCGAGTCAGTCTGTCCGCGCACAATTAGCTCGCCATTGTGTGTGGTGCATTGTACACCTTGCAATTGTGCGGCTACGCGGCGTGCGCGGGCGCCGCCTGTGTTGGTTTTACGCCTACGCCTATTGTGAAGCTCTTCGATCGACCATTATACGTCTACCACTCAACAAGATAATATCTCCACCGTTATTAGCTTAGATTTCGGTGTTCAAATGTTTTTATATCCATCAATAACGTGATTGATTAACCACATAAATACTTATAAATAGACGATATTGACGTAAGCCGGTAGCTATTTTGAATGATAAATAGCTGTCGGTTTGTAATTATTTGATGTGTTAATTTGTTTGTTATAGTTTAGGTGAAATCATGTTTTATATTACGTCTAAATTTTATTAATACAGTAGTACACATAAGTTTAAGTATCTACTTCTATTATAGATACACCATAACTTTATTGCAGGCTGATACAAAAAATAGCCCAATAAATATTAAAATTTGAATTTAACGTGAACCACACAGATATTGATCTATAAGGCGTTAAAATATTATAGATGTTAAAATATTATACGTTAATGTCAATCAGCTGCCTGTTTGTAAAAAAAATGAGTACCTACCTGATGTGGAATGTTATGATGACCACCAACGTTGGGTCAAATGTCAAATGGTTTGTGGGGCAAAAAGTAGTCTTGAAATGTTGACGTTTTTAGACCTCCTTACTCATATAATAACAAATTTGGAACCGCTTCGCTTGCTGGTTTTCGATTCTGCTAAATCGTTATTTTTGTTTGTTTAACTTAGTTTTTGCTTAAATAACTTTTTCGAAGCTTTTGCTTTGTCCTTTTCCTTGATGAGATCAGATTTTGAATCAATAAGTCAAAATATAATGTAATTACAGTCTATTGTTCTGTCTTCTCATGATAATCAAGTGTTTTTACCGTGTTATCTTGAGCGCTTTCGCTTCATTCGTTTTAGTTCTGAGCTGAAGTTTCTAATGCGACTGTTGCTCAGAACGAACACTACGGTATCAAATGCGAAACGTTAACACTAAAGTGTAAGAATATTATCATATTATCACAATTAACGGTTAATCAGTGAATAACTAAGTACTGAAGTGCCTTCAAGAATAGAGAGAATAGGTAGGCATTTTCTAGGCAAGCGCGCTCCATTCTATAGTCTTCATAATTGCCGTCCATTAGACATGTTAAGCGCAAACCTATCAATAATACAACAAAAAAATATGGTCAAGTGCGAGTCGAGTTCGCACACCGAGGGTTCTGTTATGGATAGTAATCCAGCCCCATTCTCAATAGGTAAAAGTAAAAAAAAAGTCTTAAAAAAAGGTTAAAGTAAACAAAGTCTGTAGATATCACGGTTCAAGAGATACAGCCTGGTGACAGACGGACGGACGGACAGCGAAGTCTCCGTAATACCCTTTGGGTACGGAACCCTAAAAACTGTTCAAGGCTCAACATAAAGCTAAATGAGGCCATGACAACCGAGAGACAGTTTGTACGCTTTCATTTCATCCGCTCGCTGCTGTTTGCAAGACTTCAAAAGCTGGGCAGAAGACAAAGGCTGCTAATGCGGAATGTTTGGCCACCAGCGGCGGGTTGCGCAGGAGTCGCGCGTGGCAGCGCCGCCGCCCGCACAATACCCGCGTAATGAAGTGGACGCGAGGGGGCGGCATTCAGCGCCGACGAGCCATTGTGAGCCGGCGACGACCCCCGACCTGCTCGTTAACGTGCGACCTCGTGCTCCGGAGACCGGAACTTGGTCTTGTTAGCGCTTGGTACCTATTACCTGTTTTGGCCAGTGACGAGTCCTATTGACCGTGCTTTTAAAGTGTAGAACATCGGGAAGTCCCTTCACCATCGAATGTTATTCGTAATGCGATAAAAAGGAGGTGCTGGAAAATCATCGCAAAAGCAGCAGCGAAATAACACTTAACGGAACAAAACTAAAGTGAAATTGGTTTGTAAAGACCAAAATGGTTTAAAACAGAAAGAGTGGGATAGACTTACCTACCTACGATATTTCGTAGAGTTCATAACAGTGTAAAAGTCTACGGTAAAATAATGTGAAATATTTATTGTAACACGTCATCTGTCGGTTTCTAATTAGAACCTCATTCTTTTACTCTCGCCACACTCTACAGCACCAGATGTACCGTGAAACTTCTGAATTGTAATTTGTAACCGCTTCAGGCGCTTAAACGATACCCTGGTAAAAAACATAAATACTTCCGTCTTACTCATCCTAATTTTGGATGATAGAGAGAGAGAGAGAACCAGTTTACTGTAGTGTGATTTTTTTAAAGCAAAGCGTTAAACTTTCACGGCTACCCCTCGCTGGCAATAAATTATTGTCGATTCCGGGTGGCCGTGGTTGTCGTTCCGTTACAAAAACTTGATCGCTCGCACGTCGCGCCGCCACTGCCGCGGAAGTAGGGCCGTGTAAGGGTTGGTTAAGCCGTGCTTAGGAGTTATTGAATGATCAGCAGATGTGAAGGAGAATGAAACACCCGATGTCATTATGTAAGGGCCATTAACTCGTACATCGTTTGCGTGGGTAATAAAAAAGTAAAAATATTACTTAAGTTTTTCGAGCAGTCAAATCTACTTCGTATGGATGCTAAAATATCAACTTTTTTATTAATTGAGTACTAATTATATTATGCAATAAATTAATCCTACCTACCTAAGAAAAATCTATCCATGAAAAGTCGTAAAATATTGTGGCAATGGGCGCCATTTATAATTTTACTGCGCGCTTCGTTTCAAAAAGCTCAGCCACAATTTCTATGGGACGATATAAAAAAGTTCACTGGGTAGAATAAATAAGCGGAAATATTTTCCACGCAACGCGACGTTTATAATGGAAATACAAAACATAACTAAGTGCGAGCCTTCGCCCTCGAGCAATGAGGGTTCTGTGACATCATTCCATGGTGTAACCAAAAACAACGCAAAAACTACAAAGAATTAATATGACAATACTTCTTTCGAAGAAAATATATTCTCCTTATTTTTTCTATTCTTATTCGTTCTTTTGAATTTTTGCTGCCTACTTTTTTCGATTCCTTATTAATACATTAATTACAGTTAAAATATCACTATCACCCCCTTTTATCCCACCGCTGCGCTCGGGTCTTTTCACAGAATACAAGAGGTTTGATCATAGCCCACTATACTTGGCCAATAACGAGTGGGCTACGCATAACAACCTTTAAGAATATTATGGTGAGCTCTCAAACTTGCAGGTTTCCAATGATATTTTTCCTCATCGCCGATATTTAGTTTTAAGGAGAAAATTTTGAATTTCGCAAGCAGACTCATTGATTACGCCTTAATGTAGACTTTTCAAAATATATGCGGACGAGTTTCAGCTGCAGTTCCGTTTTCCGATTGGGCTTTGGAGCCCTAAAAAGTTACACAGGACAATAAACTTTCCAACGCAACAAATGACGTCTAATTCAACCAAATTGTGTTCGTTAGCGGCACCACCCAGCGATGAAGTCATTATTTTCCATTTCCGCGGCGGCGTTGACTCGATAACTCGAAAATGACGGCCATTCGTATCAGCGAACCGGCGATCTGTGCCGGCTAGCTCATTATCAAATCATGGTGCAGGTTCCTGTAGTTCACCTAGTAATTTAGGCCACGCGACCGTTGCTTCAATACCTACAACATTTTTCAAGTGTGAGATTTCCTATTCGAATCTCCATTTCAATCCTTTCCTACGATCTATTCCCGCTTAAGGGCGATGGGTACCATCCGGGCGCGAAAATTCAAATTTTATTTAGTTTTTCGCTCATAGTGGGCTAATTATACATCGAAGGCAATGAGTTTTGCGGGCACAACATTTATGCATCTACATGTTTTTAATAAAAACTCTGCTCAATAATACTCATTTACTTCATATTGGTTCTCGATAGCTTGAAATCTGGGAAACTACAAAAAATTATCTTTCGGGGACCAATATGAGAAGAGTGGGAACTTTTGAGCAAATTTTCTATTAAAAACATGTAGATGCATAAAAAGTAGGCCCGCAAAATGCATTGCCATAAACCTACAATGTGTAGTTAGTCTAATATTTGCGAAAAACTAAATAAAATTTAAATTTCGCGGGCATGTAGGGCCGCAACACCTTAATAGGAGGATTCGAGTGGTTGGTTGCGGGATCGATTACTGCCACTGGTATTTTTGTTATTTTTACACGGATTAAGTTTTCGACTGTAAAAACTGAATTCATTAATGGGATCGTTCATTATTTATTATCTGTCCACGGCGACATAATGTGAAAATGTCATGACATCTTTATAACGCCCTTACGGAATTGGTGTACCTACCTACGTTATCGAAGGGCTGTTAGGTGTGTGACGTCACGCGAGGCGCTCATCAGCCTCATTCTGTTGACGTACACTCAATTTTATAACTCACTCGGGGATTGGGACGGCAATTTCACAGGATTTTCAAAGACGGAAAATTTTTGAATACTTTTCTCGTATGACTAAGTGGTGTGAGACGCAACATCACCTTATTTGCAAGTAATAAGTATGTAGGTAACTTTCATCGTAATGTAAGAAAATGCTCTGGATCGCTAAAAACATTGTTAGCATTCCAAAGAATTTTAGTAGGTAATTAAAATTGTATGAAAATATTATGATGAACTTACGAATAATAATTGTAGTCTAAGTCACTGATCAGTGTTCACTTAGGTTCTGGAAAACATACATAATAAACGTATATGTAATATAATAAAATAATGTGGTAAAACGTGTAATGAGGTCTAATCTGAGTAGTTCTTTTGTAATCCGCAGCGCCACTTTGCGTGTAGACCTGTCAAATGTGTGTTGTGGTTGAGATTATACTGTTTATGTTCTCATTTCAACTATTTACCATAATTAATATATAAAATATAAATAATATGACTTCTTGTTGTGTGGTAGGTACCATATTGTGCATTGAGAATATCTGGCCATCGATTTCTGATGGATAAAAATCTGCAAAAAAGTGGCTTGTAGCCATTCAAAAAGTTAATTTAAGCCGACAACGTTTTCACGCTTATGCAAAAAACATTTCTTACCATCAGATTATATTAAACCAATTTACAGAATAGAAAATAAGTAAGAGTCAAAGAACTGCAATAATTAGAGATGACAGCAAACTTATAGGTTAGTACGCAAGACATTAAAAGCCTATTACCTTTCAATTAGAGCTCCAATTTTAAGTCTGCAACTGCCCATTTAGCATAATTTACGCTCATTTTTTAATTTTTTATCACAAATGTACAATTCTACTGGAATTAAAGAGAAAACAACACTTTGACAGGTCTACACAGATACCAGCGCCACTAGCGGGAGAAATGGCAAACATAGGCCTCATTGAAGTCATTGTATTTATTTAACAGTCATTACCAAGATTTATCCAGAAATATCTAAACATTTTAGGTTAACCTTAGATTTTGCAACGCTAACCGTAAGAAAGTCCCATTTTACGCAAGGTTTATATTGTTCATGCGATAGGTACGTAGCTACTGCGAGGTAGGTAGGAAGGAACATATGACTTGAATTTTCACGTATAGTCAACCCCTCTTCTTGTAAACAGCATGGCGGGCGGGGCGGGGGTGGTCGGGGCGCACGCGGCACCGCGGCGGTTTCGTACATCGCCACCCGTCCGCGCCCGTAAGCTCGTAATTTGCCTTTCTATTAGAGTGAGGGCGTGAAAAAAGGAAAGCGTTTACGGCGTGTTTAATGGGAGCGAGCGGGAAGAAATATGGCCGCCCGCCGGGAGGGAAAATTTTGGTTTTCAGAGTTTTTGCGGAGATGTGCATCGGATCGCGGCGAGCGAGGGGGACGGCGATATTTGCGGAACCGCTCCCCGGAATAATTAGCGGAAGTCGTGGCTTAGTTTTCCCCCGGCCGGGAGGGCTGCGGGAAGGGAGTTCCTCTATTTGTCGTTTAAGAGTTAATCGGTCGAGCGATTCGTCACCCTCGGGACTCGGGAGAGCTGCGGGCGATATTATATCTTTATTATGAGACTGCCGCTGCTCGCGCCCGCTCCGCGCCCCGGGCGATTAGCACGGTCCTGATTATTGATACAGGTTCGCTAATGTTTGCATTTGCTGACACTCAATTAGTAACCAATTACTTTCCCGTAAACAAGCTTACATAAAACATTTGTCTTTCTCAAACCTTTGAGGTACTATACCTAAATACCACCAGGGTTGTCAACTTCATCGTTCAAACGTCACATTCAGATCGTGGTTTCATATCTCCTAAAGTTGCTAGTAAAATTTATTTTCCGAGAGCGTTCAACAATCGCAAATGTAACTCTTCCCAACGACTTTAAATGAAAGCTTTCAGATGGAGAACTTTCATTTTTACTCTAGCTTCGGTAGCTTAACTTGCTATATAATATGGTCGCTCATGCGGCATTTGATACAATACGTAAAAAATACTATACCTAGGTAGTTTAATTAAATAGGTACTTATATCAATTAATATGTTAGGGATCTTCCATTTCGGTTTGGAAGTGGTTTGGAAGGAGCACATTGTTTATTTTGAAAGGGTTGCCAGTTGCCAGTATCGACGGGTACTGTGTCATTAGTGGGTATGACAAATGCAGCGACACAACTCGTGCGCCGCGTGTCAATTATTATCCGTAATGACGGCGCGACATATGTCGCAGCCTCTTTTATATCTTGTGGTCTCTATAATGCGCTAAATTATGTACCATACGTGTAAAGTGTTTGATGGAACATTTTTTTATCACATCACATGTGACATTTTTGTCCTTTACTGCATGGAAATATGATAATATCTACTTCGATGAAGTTGATACTATTGTAAAAATACATAATTTTTTTGACTCAAGAGTAGGTACAAAAAACTAATCACATTAACAAATATAAAACAAATAAAATTGATTAAACATATAAAAGGATCAGCACTTACTGTCGTCACGCATACATTTTTAGGCTCCGCCCTGAAGCCGTATTTTTAATTTGTCAAAACTGTAAAATGGCGCTAATGTAAGCGACTTACAGCGGTACGTGCAATCAGCGGTACCGAAATGTACGACGCGCGACGCCATATTTGAGTTTTTGGCTTCAACATACTTCCCATCTTTCCGTCCTCTTAGCGTAGCGTATTTCGTCATTGGCAAATAATGATATTCAAGAAAACAAAATAAATATGTATGGTTGGAATAATAGATTTCTATTATTCCGACCATATACCTATTTTATAATGGATCAAATGCTCTTAGGTCATACTGGGGTTTGAAATTTACATTTTTCTTAGACAATCTAGGGTGTTCCATTTATCGTATCAGCCAATCGTATCAAATCACTTTAGGCAGGAGTCGGTCGTTCAACCAATCAGTGGAAAATGAACGATGGCGGTAATTAAAACGGATCGCCTTACCAAATCAATAAACCCATACGATAAGCCAATTAATTGCATTCGCGCTTAACAATCCCCACGATCGAGCGTGTATGATTGATTCGTAGCTATAACGTACCATGGACGTATGACTTATCTAGGAAATTAGGTATGCAAAACATAGTTATTTATATCTTACTATGGTCCAGTACTGCACTACAAAATAACTAGGCATATGGTGATAACCAACATTCAAATGTATAACCAAACTTTTGATTAATTTTCTCAGAACATAATGTTTTCATGCTCTTTCTTGGCACAAATATCCTACATTTATTTTAATCGATACTATTTCAATGGTATCTTATGTTTTTCGAAAGATGACTTACCTACGGAAACATCATTGTTTTGAATTCTCACCAACAAACTTTTTTGACGACCTAATAGCGTAGCGGTAGCGAACCTGCCATCTGCGTCGGAGGGTTCGATTCCCACTAGGTACTTACTGGTAAATGTTTGTGTGATGGGCTTGG
The DNA here is from genome assembly GCA_963855885.1 of Coenonympha glycerion. Lineage (NCBI taxonomy): Eukaryota > Metazoa > Arthropoda > Insecta > Lepidoptera > Nymphalidae > Coenonympha > Coenonympha glycerion. Next base: position 6,379,035 of record OY979629.1, read on the forward strand.
GCATGAATGTTTTCCAGTGTTTGGATGTATTCCTATATATTGTATTCATGTATATAAAATATAATGAATACTCAGTCATCTATTTGTAGTACCCTCACAACACAAGCTTTCGCTTACTTTGGGGCTAGATTCCGATGTGTAGTGATGAAGTAATAAAAATAAATATTACTTAGGAACACGCTCTATTCGCATGAGAACGGAAGAATCGTGTGTGGCTGGCTATTTTTAGAACTGGTATTTAGCACCATATTAATGGCAAACTTTACAGCTTTTAAGTTTTCACCTGATAGAGCGTCACAGCGGGAGATTTTCCCGGAGCGAGCTTTCTGTTCGGGGCTGGCATGGTCATTAATTATATGACAAAGGTGTTGTTGTGGTCGTTGAAAAGAGAATCAACAATGTCTCTTTGACATTTTAGCACGTGGGTTTGGAATTCCGCGATTTGTTTGATAAACCTTATATATCTATCCACTTGTACTTAGATTATTATAGAGCGCAAAAGCTTTTGGGATAACACTATACCATTATCGTGCTTTTGAATTTAGAAATATCAATACTATAAACTATTAAAAAGCTGAAGAGTTTGTTTGTTTGAACGAGCTTATCTCCGGAACTAGTAGTCGAAATTGAAAGATTTTTTTTGCGTTGGAAAGTCCATTTGTCGTTATAACATCATGCTATGACTGAAAAATGTTGGAAATATGAAAAAATTTGTTCCTTTCGGACCGAAAACTTCCGTTGCGTATGCTGCGCTGCGTAAACGGTTATTACGCAAAAAATATGTGTGACGGAAAAGTTCTCATTTAAAAGTTCTAAAAAAAGTCCGCTACACCACATATCTTTTAAGGTACTGCGCGAAACAGTTAGTTATATAATAATTCTTCAAAGTTTTTATTTTTTAATAACTGTTGCATGTATTGACGTTTATCGAAATCGATGAAATGAAATGTGGTCACTTATTTTCGAGTGTGCAGCGAAGTCACAAGCATCTGCTTTAGTTAGGAATGAGCTCCTGTTTGTTATTACTTACATGTCACGATGAAAACATATGTTTAAAATGACATTTGAATGTCAACTCAACCATACATTGAATTTTTAATTAGGTAGCCCTTTTACAGTCCTTATCTCAATCAAATTAATATTTTTAACTAGGTATTAATATGATGAATATACCAATGTTCTCTATTTTAAATTGTTTTCTGTTAATTTTTAAGTGACACCTATATTTATTTAACTTATGTATTTGTTAATGTTTATATATTTTCCAAATTGCAAATAACTCCTACTTAAATGCCAGCAAATTTCGTGTACGCGATATTTAGATTTTTGTTAATTCCGCTGCGACAACCCTAAAAGAAATGTGTATTTTTCAAAACCCTGTTCTGAGATTGATACACTTTATTATGATCTTACATCTTACATTTTTACGCGCTCGCCCTGAAGGTTTCATCCAACTACGAGGCCACTCGCTTCGAATAAACGGAACGGGTAAGTACGGCTGTAGAGTGTAGATGTGTAGGGAAATCCGTCCAGTTTATTTGAAGCGAGTCGACTCGAAATTTGTACACCTGACAACTGTACTAACCCTAGTCAGGCCAGGTCCACTTATCACGTGATCGAGAAACTACAGGTAGCCGTCTCGACGTACCAATTTCAGACGGTCGCCACGGGCCGGATACTTTGCTGGCGTTAGTTCTTGTACGGTCTATTTCACGCGCTGCGAGCGAGGCAATCTTACATCGAATGGGACAAAGTGACGCGACAGAAAGAGACCACAACTTTGCGTTTGTTGCGTGCTCTTTCCGGAGGCGTGGCCAGACGCTATTGCCAACTGAATTGCATATTTTGTGTCAGCGCAAGAGTCGTTAAGTATTTTTTTTAAATCATCTTACGCTACGGAGTGAGCCTTCTGTATCGTTAGGAACTATTATGTATTCCGTGCACTAGTGGTGTTTAAACTCGTTCGAGAGGCAATGCAGTAAGAACCCAGGCTGTCACCTGTATATTTGCGAGCGGCGCGCGGCGTGGGTGGCGGCGCGGCCACAATGCTGTTTGGGTTGGCATTCGTCACGGGGCGTCGCGCGGGCCGCCGTGATTGATGACCCTGCCCGCGCTGCGGAACACTCCGACTTGTACAACATACAGGGTGGTAGCCCTGAGCGTCTGTTAGGCAACCTTTTTCTTAAAAGTTACGTATCTCAAAATATGTTTTGGACCGCCTATTCAGTGTTTATTAAACTTATAGGTTCTTATTATGAAGACTAGCTGATCAGGCAAACATTGTTTTGCCATAGCCATACATTTTGCCATACAGCCTACAGGTTTGAAAAATAGCCCTACTGTCAGATGATCTACCGGACATAATAATATACAGAAAATTTCATAACGATCGGTCGATCCATTTCGGATAAAAAATTGGCTCGAGAATTTTATATATTTTATTAGAGAAGAATTATTATTATACAAAATATAATAACATGAGCAAAAGTAAAATATATGTGTAATATACACATATCACAGTTTCTCATAAAGTATCTATTGATTGTTAATTTCACTTTGGTCTCCAGTAAAAATCAATTTCCATTTTTAGTACGCACGTAAAGTAAGTGATTGTAAGGCTACAAATTCCAAGAATTAGCTGCTGTTGGCTGAGTGTGCTGAGAAAAATGATCTCTACGGAGGTAGTAACACGGTCCGGCGTAAATTATGGATCGTCATAGGTTACGCGTAACATAATATGGCGATCGGGGAGATAGCGTCGAAAAATTCATAATCCCTGGAGGGCTGCGTAAATAAAAATTATTTCGTTTAGGACAGGTGTAGAGTCGGGTTACGTGGCTCATTAGCATGGCCGGACTAGATTGTCCGCGTCCGTCCGTCCGTCCGTCCGGTCGACCAGCCCTCGCCCGCTGGCTGCACCTGTCTCGTCCCTCAAATGGACTTACAAATATCTTGACACTATCGCGACATGTGATCCCAACGCTAAGTAGTTACAACCAACTTTCGCGGGTAGGTCGCTACAAGTAGCGACCTACCCGCGAAAAAAATCAAACGTTTTTCGGATTTTGTAAGCACTTTTAGGAACCTTTTGAGTTAAATCTGCTTAAGGTACAAGATGGTTAATAGTTTTGTTCTCCTCCTTGTTAACGAATTCGTACGTTGATGGGTGCAACACAGGGAAAATATCACAGATAAACGAAGTTCTTCCTGATTACTAAAAACCTAAGACGAAGAAAAATTCTGACCGTTTTTAGAACTTAATACTGCCGACAAAAAAAACTGTACCTACATCTATTGTAGTTTCCGATAAAAATTAAAAAAAAGGGAAATTTTGAAGCAACTTTTTGGAAAAGTTTCAATAGAGAAACGTGTTTCTGTGCGAATATTATGAGGTTTGAAAGTAATTGACTTTATAATTTGAAATCACTGAAAATCTCTTAAAACTTGCGTAAGACCGCCGTTAAAAATGTCTACATTAATTGATTTATTATATTTAATGCTTTACCTGAAACCACGGAGGTCGGAGGAGGAAATAAACTGAACTCTACTTCAACAATCTTTGCTCCTAGTGTTCATTTAAAAGCTTTGTCACATCAAAAACGTATAATCTTTTATCTTGTTGAGTTTGTCGTGGAGTATTAACGTTAATAGGCATATGATTAGGGGCATATTTCGTCGCGTTCGCCTCGACAACAGTTAGTTGTCGTAATTGTTGCCATAAATACAAATTAGTATGGCTCTAATTAACTCTAAGACATTAAGATAAGTATACTTTACGACCGCACATCGCCTGGTAAGGTAATTTTCAAAGATCGAGGAAGCTTTTTCATTTCGTAATGTGAGATTATAATTCATGGGTCAATCTCAGACTACATAAAGTCTGTGGGGTCAAAATGAAAATCTTACTAATGTCCGTATAAATCATAACAGCTATAGTTACAACCATTGATTTATAAACTTTATAAACCTATGGTTACAGCAATTGATTTTCGTACAATTAATATAGGATGTTCAAAATGTTATAGATAGGTATATTTATGTTGTTTTGCAACTTTTGCAACCGAACGATTATAGCCACGAAAAAAGTTTCTTCTTCCACAAAAGTTGCTGCTGGGTAATAATAAAGGTAAATAGTTTTGTAGTTCTAGTTAGCGATAAACAACAATTAGTATCGTTGTAATTAAGTCTGTGACATTATGATAAGACTTTATTATGTCTCTCGCGTGATAACCGACAATTCCACTTCAATGTAACGCCGATTGCTCCAGTTTCGTATCCAATTAGAAATAAAATCATCTTGTAAGTTAGAAAAATTCCAATTTTCCTAGAGTATTTTTTTTTATTTTTATAGGTATTTAAATATCGATCTGATGTCCCGCAATCGTGTGAAAATGTATCAATCATTAAAGAACTCGATAATATCTGTGGGCTGATTCTGCATCGTTCTAGCATGGGATGTTGACGTGATACTACATAAACATTGGTAACTTGTGCAAAAAGAATGCAAGAATATGATTATTTGCGTCCGTTTTCTTAGTTAACAACCTAGTGAGGGTTGCTAACAAACAAACTGAACGAAACAGAAACAGCCCATTGGTCGCAGGATGTAACTTGTACAATAAATATATTTTTAACCGAACCCGGTTAACCCTTTATGTGCAATGAATCCAACTTAATAATATCCCCGTATACATGTATGCTCGCATTTATTAGTGCATAGCCATACTTAGCTGTGTAGGTAAGTTAATGTCTACTTAGTAACGTCACAAAGCTTGATTTGGGTAACAGCCAAGAGTTAAATGAAACTCTTCTACCTGGCGTTTATAAAGCCTCCACAATTAAACATACTATGAAACAATATAACAAAGGAATGTAAAACTATTATGGATGAGATAGGTATACATTTTCTTTGAACACTTTCATAAAAATCCACGACTAATAACAGACAAAAAGATACAGAATCTTTAACTATTTATATTATAAATACTTTAAATTCTATGGGAATGTTTATTGCACGAGCGAAGTCGCGGGGCTTTTCTAATTGGCAGTGTAATTATGAAATATGAAAGAGTTGATCAAGATAAAAGATCGCGGCGAAATTAATATTCATATTTCGAATAGGTACTTACATTACGTACGTCCGCACGTAAATGCGAATTTAACTGCGTAAAAGAACTTAATTAAAATTGTTAAAAAATCATCTATGATACGATCAAAGTGTATAAATTATACAAATTCGATTTAAGGTTATCGGACAGATTAGATGCTACTGAACTGAGTTGGTTTAGGTAGCAGTTAACATGTCACTAAACGGTGTACTACTACTACGTATGTATCTTAAACTATAAACTTGTATCTTAAACTATAAACTTGTATCTTATATATATATTTTATACCTATAGCCACCGATATAAACCTGAGGATGAGCTCCTGAACATTTTACGTCAACCTTCTTCAACAAGAAGAAAGTAGTGCCATTTTTCACCGCTAATATGGTGGAAATCGCGTCCCTGTGGAAAATAATAACAAGTTAGTGAGTGACCTATGAGTGTGGCGTGGACCGCGATCCATAGATAATACTGAATTTAGCTTACAACTGATGCTGTTTAACTTGCCACTTTAATGGTGTCAAAAATGTTAATGTTGACACCATTAAAGTGGCGTCATTTGTTCACACGGTCCGCCGGGTCGTATACCTACGTCTATTCGAAGATTTTGAATTCCAATATTACGTCAACCTGGAAATCGGTACAAGCGATCAAACCGTGAGAAATTCAGCCGTATAATGTCGAATAAATATTCATATTTCGAATGCAGTCGCACGTTAATGCGAAATTAACTGCAAAAAAGTAATTAAAAGTTCGAAAAAACCTACCTGCGATAAAAATGATCAAGTAGAAAAAGTGTGGCCATAAATTAAGATGTATTTAATCCGACGGATTACAAGTGAGCAATTCACTTGTCACCAAAACGCTGCTAGTGCGTTATCGGTGACAGATCAGTATCCTATAAAATCATTTGGAATTCCAATCGGATGTCAGGCACGAAATTGTAGTAAGCAGCGTGTGTGTGGGAAATTACACCTTAATTACATTGTATTAAGGCTGAATGTGTCTTCAAAATTACAATGTTAGTTTTTTTTGGCTGTTATGCCTCGGCAGCTCGACGCGATGGTCGTTTTGTTGCTGTCGCCTAATCCCGCTCTTAGCTAACCGTTTTGACAAGATTTTAGATGTAGCGATAAGAGTGTACAGAATATATTTTTGTCCCTTTTTTGGAGTATCGTGTGGACCCTTCGATGTTTGGTGTAATGTAACTTCATTTATAAAACATAAATCAATAAGATGGGTATGTATTTACAAATTAGGAATGCTCTTTCTAAGTCGTTACCTCATTTTATTGTGGTATGAACCAGATATAGGTATTCGTCGTGGTAATAGTGATTTCAAATTGTATGTGATACCTATATTTACTGTTGATTTAGTTCCGTTGAAAGAATTTTCCTCTAACGTGTTGACGAGGTCGAATGACGAATAAGGCTGTTGTGGATTTTGTAAAGGTCTTGGTGGTACTACCACCAGCTGCTAATTTTGGATTTTTTTTTTCCAAAAATGCAAAAACTTTGCCTGAATATTTGAAATCAGTAGGCATGCTCAATACACATATACCCTGGACAGGGCGGAAAGAATGTCGCCAGTTTATCGGTGCCAAAAATGCTCGTTTTGCCACCAACAGTAGATGAGGCAATGCTGTTGTTCGCTCAGCGGCCACCTATAGAATTTTGACAGATGGCGCTACTGTTGGCTTGTATTAAAAAGGTTTAAGTACGTAAATCGTTCGGAGGCCCTTATCCTGGGTTTTCTTATCAGTGCTATCTACTTACCTATTCTATACATCAGATGTAGAATCAAAATTATTGAAAATGATAGTCAAACTTTATCCATTAGTCAAGGGGATTAATAAACCATTCGTTTCACTTCCATGGATGTCAGATTTACTTCCACCCGAAGTCTGGTCGCAACGCAAGTTTCCTAGTCCCTGGGGCGTGATGGAATCGAATTGTGGCCAAAGGTGCCGCCGCAGCAGTGACAGCTCTACACAATGCGTCCGCTTAACACGCTCACCGTATTCCGGCGATCTCCTGACAGTTCGAATCGAATGCTCTAACGCCTTTGACTCCCGAGTACCGTCTTATACCTACTTACTCGTAATTCGTATCGTGTGAATACTTCTTACAAGATAGATACAATAGCTTTGCTTGATGATGATTTAACGTTTCGAATGTATTCGAACGGTGGACAAGTAAAAATATGCGGTGTGAGGTCGCACTAAGGCAGGTTTTACATACCCCGTAAAAATAGATTGCCAATTGTCAAATACCTAGGCATAAAACCGTTTTCGGGATTTTTTTTTTCTTTTCGTATATTTTTGGAATAAGTAGGTCCTTATACCGAATTATTCGAGAGTATAATTTTTTTTTCTTTTCGTATAAAATTCTGAACGGCTATAACAATAGTAGGTAGAGTCACCACAATTTCTCTGATCTGTGAATTTCACAGTAAAAAGGCGGGTTGGCCGTTAGTATATTGAGGTCCTTGGCAGAGGGATGGCTATAGGTAGGTGAAGTTCAATCCACTAAGACGTACCCCACTCCTTCACAATCGCTTATGTTTCATGCGATTCATTAGGAGTTGGGAATCAGCGGAGCGCGTCTTCGTGGATTGAACTACCTATAATATTCTTTATGTGATATTTGGTTTATGAAACTTTTTGAAAGTTACCAAAACTTTACTGTTGCACAAAGTAGGTACTCGTAGGTACTCGTACAACTTGTAAGTAGGCACGTGCGCATAATACAAGAGTTCGTCTGTCAGTAAGACGCGAGGCCGTAATCGCTTCGGATGAACAGCGGTAGAATCAACAATGAGATCGTTCGCAGACGCCTCAGTGCGCGAGGCGTGTCCGCGCTCCATCGATCGCGGCCGACGCTCCTCGACGACGTCTACCCGCGCCCCGCGCCCCGCGCCCGCCCGCGGGTTAGCGCCCCGACCGACTGCATTTACCACCCAGTGCCCTGTGCCTCCCAGCACCCTGACCCTCCGTACGTACTCCGTATTCGCAATACCTGTCTAGTGTCTACCCTCTGTTTGAACGCTACCCTTATTCACGTACGAGTAGCATGTTCGCCGTTTTACTTTCATTGAGATGTGTACCTCTTTTTAATATTATATCATTGGATGTGTAAATAAAAACATCGTTTTTTGTGAACATTTTTAGTACCCACTTAGACAATGGATGTTCTGTACAGGTGTAGGTACCGAGTAGGTAACTCTTCTCTAGACTACCCACCCCTAATTTAATGTAAGTATTTGTGCAAGTCCTTAGAAGTGATTTTTACACGACTGCCCAAAAAAAGGAGTGTAATGTTTTTAGGGTTCATGTATGTATTTATGTATGTATGTGAGTTTCTTTATTCCACCATAACTTCTGAACGGCTGAATAGATTTGGACATATGGGTATCGTTAGAATCCTTATATCATCCCGAGTAACATAGGCTACTTTTTTTTTTGGAAAAAGCCGTTTTACCACAGAGCAGTCGCGTTTTTTAATTTATAAAATTATTTTCATCTCACCCGCTCGGAAAAGCGTTTTTTAATGCCCGAAATGCGGGCGGGAAATGCTATTATATTCCCTAGGCCGCCAAAGCATTTTCATTTTTCCCAAGGGAGACAAAGTACTTAGTATGAAAATCCCTTCCGGCCCTTGGGCCGAAAAGCATTTCCAACGTCAAACTCGAATTACGTGTCATGTCAATGTCAAAGCTGAAGACTTCTTTTTTTTCTAATAACACATACGTTCAGTAAAAAAGTTCGACCTTAGAGTTTGTATAGGTACATTAGTTTTTTTATTTTTACTTTTTCTTAGAATATCAATAAATATCCTATTTAGTTTTATTAATTATAAAAGAAATCTAATTAAATCCATGATTTTTCCTCGTTGTTTATGTAATTATTGTTGAAATATTTATAAAATTTTATATTATCTTTGGTTCTCAGAAATTCCTATTTCAGAACGCATTCAAAAAAAAAGTAAAAAAAAGTTTCTCAATTTTTTTTTCTGGTCTAGTGTTAGTTGTCTATGTTTCCAATCGTGATTAAATGAAAATACCTAATATTTTTATTACTTTATTCATTATTTTTTTGTTTTAACTTTGAAATAAGGTGAGTGATGATTGAAGGTGGTTTCAGTAAGTGAAATTATTCAGAGTTACCAAAAACAACATTTAACATAAATCGCAATGCCGATCTAAAGTGTTCTTCTGGTGATTTTCCTCGCTGTGGTGAGATGAAAAATTTTGTGTTATGGACGGGCACAAATTTTTTTGGGTCTCGTGTCTTTGAATGCCTTGCTATGCTCAGGATTCTATTCTTTAAACCCCTCGCTGCGCTCAGGGTTCAACCCTAGAATCCTTCGCCGCTCAGCATTCAAATTTGACACTCGGCCCAAAAATCCACTTTGCGCCCTTGCATAACAAATAACTATTACTTATACCTATCTAATCTAACGCGCCGTGCCACTTTTATTCAGTGGCACGGCGCGTTAGACTCAATTCGTAAACTTAGTTTTAAGTCGTGAAATAGTTATCACCATTTTACCTGAGAATTGAAAAATGAAATGTCATAATTCATAAGCGACTGTAAGCTGGGCCTATATGAAATAAAGTATTTTTGATTATGGACTTTAGGTAATAAAAGACAGATGTGTTCATAAATAACTCGTCATTCGCCTCAGCACCAGACCTGCAAAAAAAACCTGCGGATGTTTTAACAGCACAGCATCTTCAATGGTTCTCAAGGTATAAGATAATCAGCCCTGCATAATATAATAGCCAATTAGCTTCGCAACTCATAAAACAATTTACCACGTCATTATACGACTGGCTACATCAATGGCTACATGGAATCTTCGGCATATCAAAATCAAGTTTATAGTACCCGCTCGATTCTGGAACGGTAACTGGTACCACTAAGGTGTTGATACGCCGGTAGCCGCTCACCACTTAATTCCAACTGTAATTAAAGCCGTTTACATCAGTTCGCGAGCGACCTGTAAATGTTATTCGTGCTCATTAAAAGCGAATTACGTTATAAATTTTATGTGCGTACGATGTAGCCACGTTAACGTTCTCAAGGAATTGCCGAAACATTGTAACGCGTTTATACTGGAATGCGTTGTACAAGGCATAAAACGGAGTGTATAACTAGCAGTTAAGATAGCGTTTTGCGGGAAGGAAATTAGAAAAATTTGAATATTTTACTCGTGCTCCGATATACGTATAATATTATGGCGTGGCGGCATTTAGATATACATGCGCTATATTCTTAAAATTAAAGTCGAGACGGAAAGGCGTTGTATCCATTCGTTAGTTCTCTTCATGACATTATAACAGTGATCAAAATTAAGAAGTTAAATTATCTAAGATTTCGCAATAGTCAACATCTCCTGAAGATGTACTGGTGTCAGGGCGAGCGACGGCGAAACGTGCGCCGAATAAATTGTTGGAAGGATTGTGTGTGGTGTTACATTTGGGCGAGTTCCTGCAATTGGACCATACGTCATATTCTTTTTAAGTAGCGGATTTTAACATAACAAATTAATCTGGCCTGCTAAAACTCAAATTATAGAAAAAAATTTTATAAACAAATTCTATTTTAGATACCTATGACGTCATGCCCAATTGAGCTGACATGACGTCGCCGTCGTCGTCGATGAATTGCGCCCGCGCCGGCTACAAATTACAGTTGATTTCATCTTATCCAATAGTCATTAAAGTTTCGATCACTTAATTTACAGAAGAAACAGTTCAGTAACTCCTAATTAATACAGTACAATAACACATGTACTACTTGGTAATCCATACGCACAGGTATATAAGATGTACTATTAAATCTTAAAAGCAAGGAATGTAGGCACTATAAAAGCATAAAGTGCAAACTGCACGGCCGTCGCGGCTTGGCATAATCACTTTATCTTTAAGGTGAAGTAAGGCATTAGTGGTCTAAATTAAATTTGTCGGGTGTCGGTTCGGCGCCGGGCGCGGTGATCGATCATTGGTAATGGTGCGGCCACACTAACGACCCTGGACGTCCATCAACCACCGATCGCCTTACGAGATCGTACGATAGCCAGATTGTTCAGTCATTTTCAGGGATTATTCACCAATGTTGATGAAATATTCTGCCTAATACCACGGACTATAATATAATAGTACCTAACGGTACAAACGGTACGAGGTGATTCATTGAAATAGCGACTCTAGCGCTGACCCAAAAAGTTCAATTCAGTTCGCAATACCTGGCTGGCTGGCCTGGCTCCGCCTCCGCAATCAACACGCAACAAACGCAGAGTTGCGGTCTCTTTCTATCGCGTAACTTTATCTCATTCGACGTACTAAGGTTGCCTCGCAATCGGGCGCACGTAGCGCGTGAAATAAACCGTATAAGAACTAACGCGAGCAAACTAGCCGGCGCGCGGCGGCCGTCTGAAATTAGTGCGTCGAGACGGCTACCTGTAGTTTCTTCGATCACGTGATAAGTGTACCTGGCCTGCTAATACTTATAGCAATTCTGGGAACACTTATATCGCGAGGCCATTTTTTGCAACAATCCGATAAAGAGATAGTTCTAAGCACTATTCTTCCAGTAACAGTTATTTTTAATTACACTACCTAATTTATTTATTAGTCGTTTACATGTAACATAATAATACTTATATTCTGTTTTGTGGTATAAATTGTTTTGTTATTGTTTCCATGAATGTCCTGGTAATCTCGATATGTTGGTTACTAGCCTACTCTTCTACCATTCATCACTCGTTGACAACCGTTCACGTCATCTGTGACTCAACTTATGACAAAACTTGGAATGATTTTGAGGAATTCCTAGCAGTTCAAATCCATTGATCGATGTTTGTGGCCGTAAACATTTATTCGGTTACAGAATAACTTAACTATTGCAGTCTTTTAGTACAATAATTTAGAGGTAATACACACCCAAGTAAAAAAGTAGACTTAAGTGTCTTAGAACAATCGATAGAAACATAGTTATAAATAACATTACCAACCTACTCTATGGAATAACACTAAAGCAAATCTACATTTTGTTTTCACGTGTTATTTCACCCATCGCTCGAAAGATGGCGCTGTCTTCAGTTAGCTCGTGCTATCGAGTTCATCATACCAAATACCTACCGCTAGATGAGCACTAAACCTGAAAGAAATGACCACGTTTATGTCTTGTGTGCGACACGTTGTCACTCTCTCTATTACAAGTGAAACATGCTGAGAACACTCACACACTGGACTTTTTTGATGTGCGCATTTAAGTATAAGGTTAAAGGTACGTACTGCCCATTCTATGTTTTCTTTATTTTTAGTTAGAAGATTTTCATAGGTTTGTTCCGTAATGGGATATTGTCCGAAAAGAAACTATGTTTCAACTAAATATGCTGAAAAAAATGAATAAAATTGAACCGACTTCAAAACCACAAATAGGCACTCAAAAGCGAAAAATAAATTAATATAATTATTATAACCGCTACTACCCACTCATCTATTTTGAAGTCGGTGCCAGCGAAGCTTACTACTACTACATACTGTGGATGTAGTTTTGCACAATTATAAAGATTTACTTATCTATTTGAATTGGCTGGCACCGACTTCAAAATAGATGAGTGGGTAGTAGCGGTTATAATAATTATATTAATTTATTTTTCGCTTTTGAGTGCCTATTTGTGGTTTTGAAGTCGGTTCAATTTTTTTAAAAAATAATTTATTTTACCCTTTTTAGTGCAAAAAAGTTTTTAAAGACAAGCTTTTATGATCTAGTTGCCACGTTTTAACCAAATTTAAAACGGACTATCACAATAAAATGCATGTACAATAATCACGGAAAATCCTAAATACCGATATAGGGATTAAACAGAGAACCTCTTTTTTTGACGTCGGTCAATTAAAACATATATTTCAGTCAACTTGAGAATCTCCTTCTCTTTTGAAGTCCGATAAAATCTACACTGTACACTATTATACCGATCGCAAGCGATTTACTATTTTCCGTTGAGGAGTTCCGCTCTCCATCTCCGAAGATATTCATTAAATCTCGACGAAATTAAAACGAGTCTACCTGTGATGTATGGCCTATCTAACAAAAAAAAAATCATCTAAATCCGTTTTGCCGAACTCGAGATAATCGCGAACAAACTTAAATACAAATATGTCGATCAAACTAAGAACCTCTTATTTTTTTAAGTCGGTTAATATACTAAAACCTTCTCCAGAATGTAACAAATACTTTCCTGAAAACCGCATCAAAATCGGTTCAGCCAAACGTGAAATAATCGCGGACAAACATACATACATACATACACACATACATACATACATACGGGTCGAATACAGAACCTCTTTCTTTTTTTGAAGTCGGTTAAAAATTGCAACTTTTTATTGCGATCACACATATAACTTGGGCAATGGACACGACTACCTGTGTCGTGTCCAACTTATCTGTATTTTGACATATCTATCAATTAATTCTCAAAGCCCTGTCCTACATGTCTGTCTGTCTGTCTGTCTGTTATCCTGAACTGAATATTCATCATGATTCTAGTTCCGGGCAATTGCTTTTTAATCTATAAAGTATAAACCAACGGTTTCACAGTAGGCTGCCATAAAACCGACATACATTAAATATCTATGTATCATGCATTACACACACACACATAATCCCACTTTACGAACCTATCTATTGATCATTTTTAGGGTTCCGTACCCAAAGGGTAAAAAAGGAACCCTATTACTGAGACTTCGCTGTCCTTACGCCCGTCCGTCCGTCCGTCACCAGGCTGTATCTCTTGAACCGTGATAGCTACAGACTTGAAATTTTCACAGATGATGTATTTTTGTTGCCGCTATAACAACAAATACTAAAAAAATAGAAGAAAATACATATTTAAGGGGGCTCCCATAAGTACAACAAATGTGATTTTTCTGCTCGATATTGATAACGGTAACAGGTAGACGCTTAAAATTTTGACAAAATGTAAATAAATAATTAAATTAAATTAAAAAATTAAGGGGGCTCCCATACAACAAACGTGTATTTTGTTCGTTTTTGGATTTGGTAGGAAGGGGTGTTTAGTTTAATACTGTAAAGAATGGGTCTTGATGGTACGGAACCCTCAGTGCGTGAGCCCGACTCGCACTTGACCAGTTTTTTTACATAAAGAAGCTTAAAAACAGAAAGCGTTTTATTGTGAAGCATTAACTGCATGCAAATGCATAAGTAATAATTAAAGGCAAATTCAATTTGATTCGACTGCGTGGCGTCGATGACAGCAAAAAAGGCAGTTTCAATTAGTCGGTTGCTGAGGTTCACAAGAAATATGATACGAGGTTACGTATGTAGGTATTATGATTTATAACTAGCAGCTGGCTTCGTTTGATGCGGATTCGAAAATGTTAAATACTCAGGTACAGTAGAGAATTTATTAAAATTATAATAATTTAATTTTAGGAAGTTAACAGAGAAAAATAATTACATTAAAACATGCTTGCCGATTATAAATAATACTTATGTTTCATTAAATTATTATTTGCAAGTAACAATAAACAGGTGTTAACTTCCTGACATTGATATACATAGGTATAATAATTTGATCCGTTTCGAAAACTTATGAATTCCAATTTCCAGGCAAGTTCTTTTTAAGTAAAAGTTATAACCTATAACTGAAAGCATATAAGCCTGATCTTTTCATTTTAAGGCGGTTGCGTAAGAAAAATGTATTATTTGTTAACGTAATCATAAATAAAGTCAAAAATCAAAGCGTTATGTTTAATGTACCAAATGTCCTGCAAAAAAAACTTCAACTTTAGGACCCAAACAAGAGAATATCTTATCGTTCTTTATCCTTGCTAGAAAATTCTTACGTTACTTTCAGGAGTCCAAATTTCATTGTAATATTGAGTTTTTACAAATAAATGCTATTTATTTATTTATTTTATTTACTTACGGTGGATAACTATCTTTATATTATACAAACAAACGTACTAGTTCACTCGTATTGTTATATATATATATATATATATATATTGGAAATATAATCTATTTTTAACCGACTTCAAAAAAAGGAGGAGGTTCTCAATTCGTCGGAATCTTTTTTTTTTTTTTTTTTATCTATGTATGTTCACCGATTACTCGGAGACGCGTGGACCGATTTGAAAAATTATTTTTTTGTTTAAGAGGGTTTTGTTTCCAGATGGTCCCATTTTAATCAGGTCAGGATCTGATGATGGGATCCTGGAGAAATCGAGGGAACTCTTCAAATTTTATATGGACACATGAAACTATTTGAGTATTATTAGAAAGAGTAATATTTTCCAAGTTGTTCTATGGTCATCAGGTCAGGATCTGATCATGGGATCTTGGTGAAATCGAGAGAACTCTTCAAATTTTGCTAGTATACTTAAAGCGAGTTGGGTATTTTTTATAGTTACTGGTGCATATGCTAGCAGATACGGATTTGATGACTGAAGTCATCAAGTCAGGGTCTGATGATGGGATCTTGGTGAAATCGAGGGAACTCTTCAAATTTTGCTAGTATACTTGAAGCGAGTTGGGTATTTTTTATACTTACTGGTGCATTTGCTAGCAGACACTGATTTGATGACTAAAGTCATCAAGTCAGGGTCTGATGATGGGATCTTGGTGAATTTGAGGTATCTCTTCAGATTTTATGAACACACCTCAAGCAATTTGGATATTTTACAACGCCTTGTGCAGTTTATTGTTTTCCACTAAAAAGTATAAAATAAAAATGGGAAATGCTTTCCAAAAAACCAACTTCAAATGCCACTACAAAGAGTGAAATAATTTTTATTTAAATTTTAGGTACCTACACCAATTCGAAGTCGGGCGATTGTCTATGACTTTGTCATTTCTTCGCACATCAATTAAGTAAGAAGGACTATTAGGGATTGTATGAAACATTGCCCGACTTCGAATTGGTGTAGGTACCTAAAATTTAAATAAAAATTATTTCACTCTTTGTAGTGGCATTTGAAGTTGGTTTTTTGGAAAGCATTTCCCATTTTTTTATTATTTGTTTTTAGTATACGTAAGTCCCATTTATTCTTTATCGCACATTTACTGGTTTTAATATGAACAGAAGCCAGCTGCGTCACGCGCCGCCTCTGATTGCAGAGCCTAAACTCGTTATATCCGTTCAATTAAACTTATACATTGAGAAATCTTATCTCACCTTTCTGCTATCTTTAATTTAAAACGATTTTTACGGTCTTTTAGACACGAGCTAGCCTTTGTTTTTTTGATGAAATAAACTAGATAACTAGGATATGGAAGCAAAAACGTTGTTTGTACAAGGAAAATTTTATTGAAAGTCACATGACATAAGTCATTATTAAAAACACTTGTTCGAATATCAATTAAAGAATGTCGTAAACTAAAAAGTTTCCACACTTCCCCTCAAACAACATCCATCATCAGATATCCTCACATCACACCACACCACACACACCCAAACTCAGATCGGGCACACATTTGGTAATAAGATACCTCAAGATATGCTTAGCTGCTTTCCAATAGCGTTCCTCACAACAGGAATTATACTGCGCCAAGAAATTATCCGCAGCCGCAATATCCGGGCGTGTGTTACAGGCCAAATAGTTCAGCGACCCTATGAGCGCCTGATAACGACGATAGTCTTGGCAGGACAAGATCTTACCTCCTTGGAAGCGTGCTGGGCCCATAACCTTTTGATGAAATAAACTAGATAACTAGGATATGGAAGCAAAAACGTTGTTTGTACAAGGAAAATTTTATTGAAAGTCACATGACATAAGTCATTATTAAAAACACTTGTTCGAATATCAATTAAAGAATGTCGTAAACTAAAAAGTTTCCACATGTTTATCACTTTACTCGGGTCGTCTCCGGTCTTCGACAAGCGTTTATAACAGGATCTTTTAAAGAAACTTCACCATTATAGAGTTCCTATATTCCTATCTCACATAGGCTACTTTATTATGTGTTAAAACAAACGGTTTCCACGAGAGTCCGGATGTCTACAAAATTTTGTGAAACAGATTGAATGAAATTTATGAATGAATGAATGAATGAATGAATAAATATACTTTTATTGCACACCACAAAGTCAAACAAAGAACAACACAAAAATTACAAAGAATAGATACACAATTTGGCGGCCTTATCGCTTTATATTCGATGATAAGCTAAAAATCTATACCTAATATCAGAAAGCTTAAAGCAGCCCGTCACGTAATCAAGAAACTTTACATATAGATGGAGGGTACAGAAAGGACGAGATGAGATGGTCATTAGCGGAATGAAGCCATTAGGAGCGTGTAAAACAGTTAATTACTTTGTAATCTCACCCGAGGTGCCGTCAGAGTTACTTTGTCATAATGAACAGAGATCATCTTTTGATAAAGCAGACATTTTCGTTTTAAATGTACGAGGAGAAATAAAGACGGTAAAGTGATGGATTTTTAGGGTTCCGTACCTTAAAAGAAAAGGAACTCTTATAAGATCACTTTGTTGTCCGTCTGTCTGTCTGTCATGACATGATGAAATCATCACAGTAATGTGATAATTTCATAGACTAGACAACTCGGAGTGCCGGGGTATTTTGAAATCCCTGTGACATTTTTTTTATTATTATGGATAGGCTTGCGATTGACTACAATCATATCTGATGAACAGAAATGATGAGGTCTAAGATCGTTTCGTTCGTCGTCGACATCAAACGAAATCGTTAAATCGCAAAAATCATATAGGTTTCAAAACTTGAATTTCAACCTGATTCCTATAGAGTACAGTGAAGTGAGTACAGGAGAGTCTAACAGGGAAGTTACGTCTACGTTCGATTTCTGAACTAAACAGTAATGACTCAAGGAAAATTGAGTAATAAGTAATGAGCAGACAGCAAAGATGGTGGGAAGATGAGATAAAGCAAACAACTGGTCCACAGAAGGCTGTCATAGAACCGCAGACACTGGAAGGAGCTGTAGGTGGCCGAGAGGCACTTAGTGCTAAGGGATCTACTATAATTAGTATGAAGAAGTTATAATAAGCAGCAACTTAAAAAAAGCACTAAAATAAAGGCTATTTGTTTTTATAATGCCGTTTACTGAAGTAGTTCTGATAGGAAGTTTTACACATGAACAGCCAGATTGGTCGCGGCACCAACACCTTCACGATTCATTACTTCATCCATTAATCATTACTCGACAGTAAGCTGTCATCTCAATAAAAACCTTGATTATGGTAGGTAAACTATTTAGTTTTTATCCACAGTATTTCATTATAAGAATTACTAGCTCGCGAGATTTACTCAATCATACAGCTTAATATGTTATAAAAATTACCAAGAATCCATAGGAATTTCCTATAGGCTGGCCACTTATCACTTGATCGAGAAACTACAGGTAGGCGTCTCGACGTACTTACTAATTACGTATAAAGACAGCCGTCACACGCCGGATACTTTGCTCGCGTTAGTTCTTGTACAGTCTATTTCACGCGCTGCGTGCGCCCGATGACGAGGTAGCCCTAGTACGTCGAATGCGATAAAGTTACGCGATAGAAAGAGACCACAACTTTGCGTTTGTTGCGTGTTCGTTCCGGAGGCGTGACAAGGCGCTATTGCGAACTGAGTTGCACTTTTTGTGTCAACGGTAGAGTCGCTATTTGTTTAAATCATCTTGCGAAGTGAGCCTTCTGTACCGTTAGATACTATTATGTATTCCGTGCTATAGGATAGGTACATTAAATCTGAAAAACATTAATTTTCTCAGTCTTTATACTCAATCTTTAGGGTAATTTGTTCGTCCCTAGCATTAAAAAGGAAATTCCCCGTACGAGTATAGGTACACAACTTTTAATCGTTGTTATAATTAAGTGCAGATGCATAGATAATACGAATATTTTGATATTCCTTAAGAAATATGATTAAGAAAGAGCGTGTTCGCTTCTCGTTTGTTATTTAAACGAGTGTTTATAATAGCATTGAGCATTTGGCTCCGTCGAAATCGCTTCCGGCAGTTGTGCATTCGACACGAGTAATTAAATCATCGAATCCATGTCGGCGTAACATCTTTCTTATTATTTATTATTAGTTCTATGTTGCCGCTTTGGTGTTTACATCTTAGAAACAGAAATACGTCCATAACAACATATATTTCAAACTCTCCTGACGTTAAGAGATCCTTGTTTGGTACAAAACTGAATTATAGTTTTAGTTCTTGCTATTCCAATGAGCGACAAATCCCAATTAATACGTCTTCAAAAAGTTGGATTGGGGAGTTGGTTCTTGCCATCTTGGATGGTATAAGTGATGCTTAACATTAAGTAGAGCGTACTCGTACCATCTTCTTGCAATTTTATTGAAGGAAAAGAAAGTGTATACCAAATTTTGAGCAATAATTCATTGTTTAATGAGTATAACACGGGCGTCACGCGCTTAAATGCCCCTGAAGAAGGACCTTCACAGATATGGAGGATCCCTGATGGGTCTGAAACTGGTCGGGCGATCTTGACCTAATAGGCGTGAGTTTATAGCCGTTTATTTTCTTCTTATAATGTCCCCTCACGGAAGTCTTAATTCTAATAATCCAGTGTTTGGCTAGCAAAATTTCCATATAATTTTAGAATCTATACATTTCGGATGGCCCACCTCATACCCAGATGACCCATCTATACATGGATGGATGAATCTACCCACTGGCTTTGCAACTGCGTTTGCATGCAACTCAAGTAAGACGTTATTAGTTTTATTTCCTAAAATCCTTTAAAAAAGAGTTTGGTCTTGTAGCTAAAGTATGAGTACTGTGCCCAAGGTATTGCATTGGTAAATTACCTATATCACCTACATTTTTCCGAATTAATACTATCGTAATCCAGTAACAATAAAGTCAAGTTATTCGCTAGCCTAATTGCGTATATGAATCGATCATAAACACGAACTTCAATAGTTAATTATCTTTTTGTCTGTCGATTGTTTATCTTGCGTGTTGAAATTTCTTATTGCAGTGAAACCGTTTTATTCGCCTGTTGGGCGCGCATGTAGGGTAAAGTTGATTGCGATCATATCAGCTTTTTCTACATGATGCAGTCTACAAAGATTTTATTTATTCCGCTTTTTATTCCAAACGGATCTCTAATCAGCAGTAGAAATACTGTAGCGTTTAATTTTTTCATTTGAAATAATATTTGACGCATAACGCATTTCTTACATATTATAAGAAAATGCGTATAGGACCAAACAAACAGTAATTATTATTTGCTTGCGTGCTACAGCTACTATACAAAGTTGTTCTTTAAATTGATTTTTTACAACTAAGAAGAATAGGGATGAGAATAAATCCTATTTTAATTAAGTTATAACTTACAGGACTACAACTAACTGGAAGTTGATTAAGTGTAAATAAAAGAAATATAGCTAGACTATGATATTATCATCAATTAACACTGTAGGAAATGTTTTAATTTCATAATTAGGCACACAAGACGTTTATTTCCAAAACAATCTACTAGTAACCTTCTAGCTGCCTTCAAAAGAAAAATTTAATCTTTCCGTCTAAATGCCCTATTAATTTCGATCATTATCTGGCTTCGACGGTTTTGTTTAGTGCTCAGGCGCCGTCAAATTCTGACATAACCGCCATATTTTATGTCGAATGTAGGGTTTGTTCCCGGGAATTCTCGTCCCGGGAATTCCCGGGAAATCGGTCGGTCTCGTACCCGGGAAATTCAGCTCGAGAAAAGTCGAGACATCGAGAAGTTTAAATAAACACTTTTACGCTTAGCTTTCTTTGTAAATGCGAGGCGGCAGCGGCATCCTTTGACAGCACGGCTCGTGTCTGTCGGTATCCTTTGTTTTTGCCGACAAACGCAAGCGCGACGCGGCCCCAGTTGTATTTTGTTCATTCGTGTTTCAACTCCCGCCGTGTTCGGATCGGTCGGATCATAAACCCAGCATAGTGAGTGTATTTACTATTTAGTGACGCACGAGTAATAGAATCGCAGAACAAACAGTTAAGTATTGTTATTATTTATTTAAATAGTTCAAGTGTTTGTTTTGTTTTGTAAGTACTTTTGTATTACCAAAATAATATTTTTGTTTAAAATGAATAGGTATGTTAAAGAAATAAAACTTTTGTTTTTAATCAAATAAGAGAATTGTTAGGGCATAAATATTTACCGATTTCATTAATTGCATTTGTATTGCAGATGTTGTAATAATCCCACAAAAGCCTAAAGTTCTAAACTAAACACATAATATTAAGACGTTGTTTTATGGCAATTTATCTACTACAAATAACACAAAATGACAAAACGTATCCAACCAATCCTACCAAACGTAGTATACAAAAGGACACAGCTATTTTTTCATCATCATCATCAGCCTAACCTAACCACATCAACCCCCTGCTGGGCATAGGCCTCCCCACTGTTGCGTCAGCTATTTTGTAGGTACTAAACTAAAATACTTACTAAAAACTGCCAAAAATTGTGATACCACCCACATAGTGAGATTAGTGAGTGATCTTTAGTTATGATGAGAAAAATTATGATTGTTTTTAGTTAAGATGTTTGTTTTAAGCTGATTGTTAACAGAGATTTTGTTTTTTATTACAGATTAGTGAGATGAGATTAGTTATGATAAGGAGAAGAAGTATGATTGTTTTTAGTTAGCAATTTTGTTTTGAGCTGATTTTTTATTGAGAACTTGTTTTTTTTGTTAAAAATTATGTTGATTTTTTTCATGTAAAATAAACACAGTTAAATTAAAGACTCTTTTTATTAATTAAACAAAAATTTAGACGTATTTTATTTTTTCTCGACAACCCGAGAAGACCCGAGAAATCAGGCTCGAGAAGTCTCGACACCCGAGAACTAAAAAACCTCGAGAAATCGGAAACCCTAGTCGAATGCTGCGTATTAACAATGGCGTTAGGCTTTACGGGGCAAGGGCCGGAAGCCTCATAAACCGAGCCGGCCAGATTCCACCGATAAAAACGGCACCTTGTTAATTTTAACTGTTTTATTATGGCTCTTTAACATTTTACATCAATGTTTCTATTAAAAATCGTCAATTTATGACGAATAATGACGTCTGTGCGGCAATTAATTTATGGATTAACGAATCTACATACACATTCGTATGGATCTGAGTTCCTAATAAATGCAAACCCTTTGAAATAATAATTTTAATAAGTATAATAATATCTATGAGCGTGTCGTCACTAATTAGTTTTTAGCGTTTTAATGAATTTGTTAATGTAAAATTAACATTAATTATTCGTTTTTATATTTGGTTCTAAGTCTTGATTTTTATTATAAATTAGATTTTTTTTCCTGCTGTGAAATAATTGTAACATAAATTGATGAAAATTAAATAATTCTTTATGTAAATATTTCGTAGATTTTATTTGTAGATAGGTACTATAATATGTTATAGTTAAATATTCTTTCTAAAATTATTAAGATCGTGATTTGATTCGGCTCGCGGACTGATTTAACCAGAAAGCACACTGAGTAAGCTTCTGCATTCTTCTATGATCTTACCTTTTTACCAGAGATATTAAAACAAGAATAGCTACACACATAATATACTCTGTCATTTTTAATCATCGGCAATACTAAGTATACCTTTCTTTTTTTTGGGGGCGATAAATCGATCTGCTAGAAAGACCAAAAAAAATAAAAATATGACTCCTGCTGCCATCTATTGGCCAGTAGTACCTAATACTACCGAGCGAAACTCGGTCACCCAGATATTTTAATATCATAGAGTTAACTGTTTATAAAAGAGCAATCACTCACTAATCTGGACCCACCTTAACTTTTAATTGCAGGTTGCGTATGCATAAACAACCGTAAACATCGTTAGATTAGGTACTTAGAGAACATACGCAGACTATCTTATTACATTGTTAACTGCTGATTTGATAAGTATCTTAGGTAGTTATTAAGTTATGGTTCGGTTGTTACTTGTTAGATTATTTTTCAAGAGGTCAGACCATAAACATACGTTTACGAAGTAAATGTAAACCTACCATCTAATCCTAGAAACTGCAACTGCATAATGCAAATTAAATTTTAATACTGCAAAAACTACTCGAATTTATTATTTCGTTCATTCCTATTTTTCTAGGTTAGCAATGAAACAAGCTAGGTAACTAGGTGTTTAATAAATAACGTTTTGAAGGCATCCGGTTCAGTTTAATGTACCATTGCCTGCCTGTACATTATAACATTCTTATGTAATCCAATATTTTTCTGCATACAAGCCCAAATAAAAATATTTAACTAGGTAAAAATTGAGTTTGTGTAGGCCTTCGGTCGCAGCTACTTACCACTAAGCTGACGTACGTTTTGACATGCTATATTCACAGATTTAATGCGATATGTAAAAGGTTATATGGTTAACAGTTTTTAGGGTTTAAACGTAGTTCAATCCACGAAGACGCGCCCCACTCCTTCACAATAGCTTATGTTTCATGCGATTCGTAAGGAGTTAGGAAGGAGTGGAGTGCCAGGCGTGTTCTCGTGGTTACCTATGACAATTACCTATGTCCTATATCGTAAGAGTAAGATACAATCATCATCATTATCATCTCAGCCTGCGGACGTCCACTGCTGGACATAGGCCTTCCCAAGCGCACGCCACCACACGCCTCGGCCTTCCTCATCTAGCCGCTTCCCGCAACACGCTTTATATCGTCGGTCCAAAGGGATAGAGTTCGCCCCACACTACGCCGTGGTGCTCTGTAACATACGCGTTAGGTCGCTTCCGACGTTACGCTGTACGCGGCCTACGAATGCTTACTATGGTAATGTACTAAAGTGGTCTCTCTGGCATGCCCGACGCGGCGTTTGTTTTTCTGACATTTCCATAGTACGTAGCATTCATAGGCTGCGTTCAGCGTCACGTCGGACGCGTCCTAACGTGTAACAGACACGTTAGGACGCGTCCGACGTGACCACCGCCTTACGGCTCCAACTACGATCGCCTCTACGACAAGCGTGATCTGCCCATTTCCACTTCAGCTTTCTAACCCAGCCTCCACCGAAGTGGGACCGAAGTTGAACGAAGCGAACAGTGTGGAGGGTCACTTCGTCTAACTTCGCCAACTTCGACTCACTGGCCACTGCGGACTCACTTCGGGCAACTTCCATTTGTTGTCGGTTTTTGCGCCCGAGTCAAAGGACGTCGCACGTGCGAGTCGTAGTTCTCGCGATGTTCATCGAGTAGTGTACAGTGCGACAAGGCTATTTTGGCGCGTGGCGCAAGTCTGAACTAACGCCGCTATCTTGTGTTACTGTTTGATAGTTCGCTCTGTCAGTATATGACTATTGTATGCTATGTTGTTTTTGGTTTCTATTAACTATTTTAAACTAAAATTGAGGAGATTTTATTTTATGGCTGCCTTTGTTTTGCAACAGCGCCCTCCTTCAAGTGCCAAGAGAGCCTTGTCGGACTGTAGTGACATACCTACATCGACTTCGGTAAACTTTACCGAGCACTTCGCCGAGGAACTTCGCGAGCAGTGTGGACGGGGTATAACGGTTTGGGCTGTGACGGTGATTTTAGTTCTCCTGCGGACCTCCCCATTTCTGTTTCTATCCTGCAGGTAAACTCTAACAATAAGATAAGGTAAGGTATACTCGTAAGATTGCGGTCAATTAGTACTAAAGTAACTTACAAAGTAGCTTGTAATTGAACAAAAAAGTCAGTACAAACTATACATACCTAATAAGTATAAAATAAGTCCGTTGCGGCGGTGGGCACCCCGCGGCGTGGCTACTTCACACACGTTGTGTCGAGGTCATTAACTAAACGTCACTTTTCACAATATTTATGTCTCCATTATTTTTCACGTATAACGACATCGTAAACTTTAAATTTTGCCGAAGAGAACTGCTCTTCGGCTGTCGACTAAGTTGTATATTAAAATTATTCATTAACAGTTAAATACCTAGCTGTCGTCAAAAGTTATGAGGTTAAACATCAGCAAAGTAAGTCGGTAGATATTTTTTCTTTCAATGTACAGAAGTGAGAATCGTCGACTGGTTTTAAATTCGTCACTGACATACTAAAAAGGGATTTAGGTAGATACTTCTGTAAGTATGTTTTATTTTTAAGCCATTGCCCATTGGTGAATTGAGAATTCATATACGCATCCCAGCCTATAGAGCCTGAAGGAATCCCGACATTTCGACACAACATGTCGAGGATATTTCAGCTCTACATAATTATATTATGTCATAATAGGACTCTGGCCCCGGGAAGGGAATGTAGGTAAGATTGTAGGACGGGAGGCGCCCCGTGGCGTGTATTCTGTCATAGGAATAGATTCTTCTGTCAAAGGTATACAGAGAACGCGGCGGACCGCGCGAAATGTCGCCAGTTACTGGTGTCAATTTTTTTTGCTTTGACACCAACAGCGTCATTTGTAAGCCGACCACAATATTGTCTAAGGACCGCGGTCAACGCCACAAATCCCTATACTTGTTATTAGACCGCACGTGAGTTTCCACGACGATTCCGCCACGTTGCGGCATATTGGCAGAAATTTAGACAAAGGCCCTACTATTTGCTTGTATGAAGAAAATTGACGTACATTAATGTTTCAATGGGTTAATTATCCTCAGGTTCATGTCGGTGGTCATAGGTCATAGCGCGGCGGCGCTAACGGGATACAGAACAGTGATACACCGAGTATATATTATATCTATAGTGTGTAAGTATTATTTGTTTTAGTGGCGATTGGTAACCAGATACCTCGTCTGTAGAGTGTAGGCGTGCGCTAGCCGCGTGTCGACGGCGCGACGCGACGCGACGTAACGAGACGCGTGAGCGACATTTAGCTGACGGCCACGTGTCTGTCACTGATTCCCAAGCAAACGTGCGAGTGATACTTTTCCCTATAATACCTACCTACTAGCTGATCCGGCGAACGTTTTTTGCTATATAATTTAATTTTCCCTTTGGTGTCCGAAACTACGAGTATAAGTGTATACGACCGATTGTCAGAACTAAGGTAGGTCCAGACATACATTAATAAATTTATAAAGATATAGGTAATTATAAAGGTAAAGCCGTTTCGGAGGAGTTACAGACACTGTGACACTATAGAACTTTATATATTAGAAGATTATAGGAGAGACAGAGAGTATTATGGATCGCTACAAAACATTTATACTAGGCATATTGTTTTCTAATTATTAGGTACCTACAATACTTTACAATTTTTGCAGCCATCAAAGATATAATACAAACATTGGTCAGCAGTTGCTTAAAATACGCATAAGCTAACCTTTGCAGCTTAATACTTGCTTATTCATTGTTTGAATTGTAGAATTTCTAAAGATGTTCATGTTCATTTCTAATGCCATGACCCAGACCATGAATACGGCCATGAGGAAACAAGGTATACATTATACGGCATATTTTATTTATTATTAAGGTTCAGCAAAAGTCTGCTAAGTTTAATAGGTAATTGATGTTTCGTAATTTGTGAATCCCGCATTTTCACATGTTTAAAAAAATGCTTGAAGCTTCTTGAAATTAGTCCGAGAATTGACTATCTTGAATCTTCACGTAAGAGTCCGTCTGCTTAATCTTACCTATTTCTTAAAAGAACACATTTAATGATTTAGCCAAAAAATTGAATAGGTATAGGTAAGTAGATAAATAAATACCTACCTAGGAAAAGATAAATCAGCAATTCTGGCAATTTAACTGCCATAAGCCTACTGCCTAAGTATGGGCGTTGCCAGCGGGGAGGGATAAGGGGGTTCAAGTATGAAGAATATAAGATAAATACTAGCAGACAGGCAAACGTTGTTTTGTCATCTATATATATATAAAAGAAGAAACTGACTGACTGACTGACTGACTGACTGACTGACTGACTGACTCACTGACATATCAACGCACAGCCCAATAAGGGGGTTCAAGTATGAAGAATATAAGATAAATACTAGCAGACAGGCAAACGTTGTTTTGTCATCTATCTATATACTTATAATAAAACTGTAAAGGGTCGAATTCTGTACATTGAAGATATTTTGAAAAATTTTGTTGGAGGGCACTATTTAGTCGATACTGAAGCCAAAACTGTAATTTGTTTCATTTTTGTCTGTCTGTCTGTCTGTCTGTCTGTCTGTCTGTCTGTCTGTCTGTCTGTCTGTCTGTTTCACGACCGCGCATCACGGCTAATCCGCTGGATGGATTTAAATGAAACTTGGCATGATTTTAGTTCATATTCCGAGGTAGGACATAGGATACTTTTTATTTCAAAATTCAGCATGGTTTCCCTGGCAGACGGCTTCAAAGTCAAAATGTGTATTTAGTTATAATTCATAAACGCGCTGTCCAATTTCTTTCATTCCATTTTTGTTAGAAAGAAAGTACTCCAAAGATTATTCTAGAAATATTCAAGAGTCATCAGTTTTGCTGTTCAGAAATTACAGACGCCTTCGCCTTCGCCGGAGACTTTCGCCTCATACCGTATAGCGCCATCTCTACAATTTACGTGGTACTTGAAGTCAAAGTCTGTCTACGGGATTTTTTTTATAGTTACCTAATTGTCATAGAGTAATCTACTGACAGTTGCCTCACTGTGTTCTGAGATGGCACTGTTAAGAAATAATTTTAATTTTAAGTTTCTTCTGATATCCCTTTTGTCGACATTCCTAGAGACTGGAGAGCCACGTCGTTTTTCACCAGCCTCGACCGAAGTGTACCACAGACCAGATTATTATTACCACTAATTAAAACTTAATCGCAATCTCGCTGATGGTAGGGAAGTGACCGCCGAAGATGACGGATTATAGACATGAACATTTAGCGTGAGTCCAAGTAACTTGGAACTCAGAATTGACAAAAAAACTATAAACGTATGGCTCATTTTAAGTTGTTTCGTCTTTACGTAAGGAAATAATATATGGCCATTCTGATATTTTGGATAGTATTAAGCTGATGAAGTAAAGACTTTTAAGCCTTATGTTGGGCCGGGGAATATTGTTCGTAGAGTATTTTATCGCAGTGGTACCTATACCCAGCCGAACTCTCCAAGAAGAGTCCTACCAGTTACCACCAATACAACTTTTCACATGATTAAATGATTTTTGACATATTTCGTGGTTTCAGGAGATGACGAATAACATTCCACGGTTACTGACCTACACAATCAAAAGGAAAAGTGGCACAGGTCGATCCAAATATCGACAGTTAAAATCATCCTTTTGATGGTGAGACTATGTATTCATGAAACTGAAGGAACATTATTATTGTTAAGAAATAGGAGTTTGCAAAATCACTACAAGATAAACCCGTGCAAAGCAGGAACGGGTTGCTACACAGCAGCGCACCAGAACCACCACTTTACAATAGCTGGACGTTTCCTCTCAGAATAAGAGTAGTTTGGTTAAGTAGAGAAAGAATAAAGAAGAGGTGGATGGATTGTGTGAAAGAGGATAACACGTTGACAGCTGATAGAGAGAATGGCTGAGAGAACGAGACTCCACTACTGGCCCGTCGAACTCGAGAACTTTTTCATATATCCCGTGAAAAATAAAGGAATCCCGCGAAAAATAAAGAAAAAGGATTTACAAAAAACCGTACTTTACGCGTGCGGAGCCGCGGGTAACAGCTAGTATATATATAAAAGAAGAAACTGACTGACTGACTGACTGACTGACTGACTGACTGACTGACTGACTGACTGACTCACTGACATATCAACGCACAGCCGCTGGGTCTAGAGACTCCAAATTTGGCACACATGTTCCTTGTGAGGTCTAGGGGTGCACTAAGAAAGGATTTTTCAAAATTCACCCTCTAAGGGGGTAAACCGGGGGTCCGAAGTTTGGATTTTATCAAGTTAAAATACGTCTTCACGCCGCAACTACTGAACCGATTTGGCTAAAATTTGGAATGGAGGTATATTATATCTTGCATTACCATATAGGCTATTTTTCATCCCGAAAGAATTCATGGTTCCCGTGGGATAAGTTAAAAACCGAAATTCACGCGGAAAAAAAATCTCACGCCGCAAGTACACAACCGATTTGGATGAAATTTGGAATGGAGATAGATTATATCCTGCGTTAATAAATAGGGTACTTTTCATCCCGGAAAAATCCATGGGTTTTGCAGGAGAAGGGAAAAACCGATATTCACGCGGGAAAAATACTACTTCCCGCCGTAATTACTGAACTGATATGGCTGAAATTTGAAAAAGAGATAGACTATATCCTGGATTAATACGAAGGCTACTTTTCGTCCCGAAAAAAATTATGGTTCCCGTGGGATTAGTAAAAAACCGAAATTCACGCGGAAAAAAAATATTCATGCCGCAAGTGCACAACCGATTTGGCTGGAATTTGGAATGGAGATAGATTATATGCTGGGTTAATAAATAGGGTACTTTTTATCCCAGAAGAATCCATGGTTTTTGCAGGAAAAGTGAAAAACCGATATTCTCGCGAGAAAAATACTTCTTCACGCCGTAATTACTAAACTGATATGGCTGAAATTTGAAACAAACTTAGACTTTATCTTGAATTAATACGGAGGCTACTTTTCGTCCCGAAAAAATTCATAGTTCCCGTGGGATTAGTAAAAAAACCGAAATTCAGGCGGAAAAAAATCTTCATGCCGCAAGTTCACAACCGATTTGGCTGTAATTTAGAATGAAGATAGATTATATCCTGGGTTAATAAATAGGCTACTTTTTATCCCGGAAAAATCCATGGTTTTTGCAGGAAAAAAGAAAAACAGATATTCATACGCGAAAAATACTACTTCACGCCGTATTTACTGAACTGATATGGCTGAAATTCGCAATAAAGATAGATTATATCCTGGATTAATACGAAGGCTACTTTTCATCCCAGAAAAATCCATGGTTTCCGCGGGAAAACTGAAAAATTGATGTTCACGCGCGAAAAGTATTACTTTACGCTGTAATTACTGAACTGAAATGACTAAAATTCGGTAAGGAGATAGATTTTACCCCGGATTATTACATAGGCTACCATTCATGCCGGAAAATTCCATGGTTGATATAATACGAGTGAAAAGCTGATATTCACGAGGCAAAAATATTCCTTCATGCCATAATTACTGAATTAATTTAGCTGAAATTTGGAAGATATAGATTATATCCTGGATTAATACATTTACTACTTTTTATCCCGGGAAAATCCATGGTTTCTTTGATAATAGTGAAATATAGATATCCACGCGGGAAAACATTCCTTCACGCCGTAATTACTGAACAGATTTGCCTGAAATTTGAAATGGAGATAGATTATATCCTAGATTAATAGATATGGTACTGGGAATCCACAATTACTGCGGAAATAGTGAAAACAAATATTTAAGCGGGAGATATTATACCTACTCCTTTACGGCGCAACTGCTGAATTTTTTTGGCTGAAAATTGGAATGAAGACAGATTTCGTCCCAAATTAGTACAAAGGCTACTTTTTATTCCGGAAAATAGATGGTTCCCGTGTGTAGGGAAAACTAAAATTTGCGCGGGCGAAGCTGCGGGTTTCTGCTAGTGTATGGATATAACAAACGTTGTTTTGTCATGTATGGATATAGCAAACGTTGTTTTGTCATGTATGGATATATCAAACGTTGTTTTGTCATGTATGGATATATCAAACGTTGTTTTGTCATGTATGGATATAGCAAACGTTGTTTTGTCATGTATGGATATAACAAACGTTGTTTTGTCATGTATGGATATATCAAACGTTGTTTTGTCATGTATGGATATATCAAACGTTGTTTTGTCATGTATGGATATAGCAAACGTTGTTTTGTCATGTATGGATATAACAAACGTTGTTTTGTCATGTATGGATATAGCAAACGTTGTTTTGTCATGTATGGATATATCAAACGTTGTTTTGTCATGTATGGATATATCAAACGTTATTGTTTTGTCATGTATGGATATAGCAAACGTTGTTTTGTCAAGTATGGATATAAAATGACCTACTATCAGACTTACCGAAATTTTTCACTTTTCTTTTTAAATTAGTATAAATTTTTTAAAGTACATTTTATTTCCTTGAATATGTGTTATGATAAAGTCGTTTTTATGTTTTGTAGGAGCATTCACATAATTACAGCGAGGGCTCGTATGTTATATGGTTATTGCCTGTAAATTGAGAACACGTAAAGTTGGCGCGGGATCAAGTTGCGTGCGAATCGAACTGATGACATTTCATGGAAACCAGTCATGCCTGTAAAGGTGGGGTTTGTTGCGAGCGATATGAAAACAAAAACATGGAAAAACTACATCAGTCTCGATCAGAATAGGTGCATGAATGCATTCAGCGAGAACGAAAAATAAATCTATCTGTAGGGACAGTTCCGGAAACTGTATAATTAATTATAAAGTAAGTATGTAAGTATTTTTTTCTTCTTAGTACCATTATTAGTAGAATTTATTATAGCCGTTCAAAATAACAGGGGGCTTGGCGAAAGAAAATTGACTGTTTACTTGGCAAAAATCCCGCCATTAACAAAATCTACGAAAATCTTCAAAAATCCGAAACTAGTCAACACAATAGGCATGCATGCAATCACGTGTAAAGATATTTTGTTATTGTACTCGTTAGGGCGAGCCAACTGAAAACAGCGCCATCTATCGAGCGATGGGTGAAATGACGCACGAAAATTTAAAATGGAGTTTTATATTCTGATTTGTAATCAATTATTCTTGGGAAAGAGAGACATGTTTTATGCCATATCATAGGGTATCATTTGGACGGTATGCATATAGGTACTTATAAGTCTTATAGTCCAAAAAGACCTTCGACCTGAGAGAAATCATACACCCTGCGGTCTGCACCAGGATCGACAACCCTGTTATAATTTTTAAATAACTAAAGTACCCTGCAATAAATATTGCACATCGACCTTTGGAAAGAGACAATCGGTTAATTTCGACTTCGTAGAGCGTTATCTCTGTCGCACACACTGACAAAACCTCACCGTCATAGATACCGGTACTGTACAAATGTGTCTAGTCACTTGTCTTTTCCGCCAAAACGTACCTTAAAATTTAACACAATGTAGCCAATAGCCTATTTTACGTCGAAACATAATATTACAGTTAAAGTTTATAGCCAATATTTAATCCTGACATCAATACTAAAAATTAATAGTTTGCCAGCAAAGTCAACAAGTGCTAAATAATGGAGGTTCTTAATAATTGTCTTGCGTAAATGCAAATGGAGGTTGAAGTACGAATAGCTGACATGTTATAAACTAAACCTTGAGCATAGAAACAAGTACAAATTAATATTTCTATTGCGACAGTCTAAATGTTTCATACGGGTGAAACGAGAAGTTCATTAATTTTTCTAGCACACTTTTATTAGCCTCAGCTACACCTAAGCGATAATATTACCTAAGTAACTCTATGTTGGTACTTAATTTATCTCGCCTTGTAACTGAAGTTGTTTGTAAACAGAAATTGAAAGTAACTATAACAAACATCGTAAGGATGGTATAGATGTCATACCGTATTCTGATTTCTGAGAGTTAGCTCGTGGAACTAAATTTAATATGAAATTCCATTGAAATTAGATCACGTGAATTCCACGCACGTTTCAAAAATGAGTTAAATTAATCAATAAATAAATTGATTGATTGATTCAATATTTCAATTCAATTTTAATGCTACAAAACCACTAAAGCTGTCCGATAGAGTGAAATACTCATTATTCTTCGCGAAAATGGTCTTAATTTGATAGCAGCAAGTTTGTTGGTTTTATAAAATACGATTAAGTTATTATCGTTATAACAATTTTCAAGAATATCATATTATCTTGGGGCAATGTTTTCCTGGTCACGTCGAGTTGAACTGGAAAATTACTCAATTTATCACTTGTTAGGATCTGTTTACCTGTGCAAGGGAAATGGACATTTCTTAAAATTAGCAGGACTGATTAATTTGTTTTGCTATTATCCGCGTGCGTCGAAGAAAGTGATAGAAAATTGTGTGTGGTGTTTCATGTGGATGGTGTTCCTGCATATTGCACCATACAGAATCCTTTCAAGGAGCGGATAGTAGCAAAACAAATTAATCAGTCCTGCTAATTATGGATTTCCGCAAAATAACGCCTGCTTCCATTCAATATTTCTTAAAATGAAATGGTTAAAATATAGGTTGCAAATAATAAAAAAGCACTACACTACCAATATTGAAATGGTTAAAAATATAAGTTGCAAATAATAAAAAAAACCACTACACTACCAATGTTTCACTGAAGAACCAATATTTCATAGATTTATCGTCGCTCGCGCTCTGACTGGATACTCGTAGAGGCCTTCCGAACAACAACAGCTTCCCGAGTGCGGCAACTTTTTCTTGTAGTGTGAGTATGTCAATTTGAATTTAGTGTGCGTGAAAAATTGTGTAGCGACCCCGAAGTTGGGTTTGCCAATTTAGGCAAAGTATTTGTAGCCGCACTTTTCAAGTCGAAGGCGACCTCTATGTTATATTTCAAATTTACAGGTTTTTAAATAAATCGAAGACCAAAATCCTTATGGAACTTATTTTGTATTTAGCCCCATGACGGTCTGTTTAAATATTTAATGGTCTGCATAAATTAAGTTTTAAGTAATTACCCCATGACGGTCTGTTTTACTATTTAATGATCTGCGTAAATTAAGTTTTAAGTAATTATCCCGTCTCAAACGTAAACATTTCAAATGACTTTAATTTAAAATGCTTTGCTGAAAGCATTTTGATAAGGTATTTCTTGTGAAGAATTAATGTTAATCGCAGCAATTTGCGAGGGTGATTATTAAACTTGACTTATTATTTGTTCAGTTAAAGTAGCAATTTTACATTAATGCGACATTTCACGAACAATGAGACTTATAGCGCTGCGGAATTATAAATCATCACTCATAATTAATACATATTAATTTTCAAAAGTAATCCATCCATTCTGCTCTACTTACGGCAAGTATTCGACTGTCAAAATATTAAGTGGAGTTCTAAATGAAGATAAAGTAGGTAAGGAACAATACACTTTCACCAAAAAATATTTTTAAATTAAGTATATTATTTTTAATACTTTATTTTAAGTATATTATTGTTACGAGTTAAGTACGACTTTACGCTGCAATTTGTTTCATACATATTTAGAATGGTACTTACTACAAGACCTTTGCCATACCGCATTCTGTGTAACAACCATGTATTTTATAATTTTGGTTGTTTTCAATCGTCTCCAAAAAAGAAGGAAATTCCCAATTCGACTGTATTTTTTTTTGTTTGTTACTTCATAACTTTTGACTCGTGAATCGATTTTGATGATTCTTTTTTATTAGAAAGCTAACGCTTCCCGTGTGGTCCCATTTTAATTTAGTCCAGTTCTGATAATGGTAATTGGTATCCATGAGAAAACCATATAAGTAAGTCTTAAATTTTTAATTGGAAAGGATGTATTCAACAGTAATTTGATGAGAGTTAAAGTCAGTTTTTTTTGTGAATTAATTTACGTATAATTGTAGTTGGATGTGTGGCTTTTGTACCGTTGTTTATCTAATATTACTGAAATTGTAAATATTTTCATGTGTTAATAAGTAGGTACCATCACATATTTGGCTGCATAGTCAAGTATAATGTGAGCTCATAATTAACTATTATTCTCGAAAGCAAATAATACCCTTGGTACAGGGACTACTCCTTTATACGAATACAAACACACCAATTACTCAATGTGACGTCGTATGTCGAATGATCGAAACCTTCGCGCCTCCGCACGGAAGCGGTTACCCATAATTGGTTCCTGTATTCGACGAATTTCATTCTTCGTCTGCCTTGTCACAATATTGCGGTTTCCTATCACTTACGTACTTATGCAAAAACACACAAGAAAATTATTGTATAGTTATGCAATAAGGTATAATAATATGCTCACGTAAAAATGTCGTAGAGGTTTGGTAAAATTGTTTAAAGGTCTCCTATATAGGATATGTTTAATTTAAAGGAACAGTTTTCGCAGAATGACCCACAAATTTACTCGTAAGTGTCATAATCTTGATGCTAGATGATGAAGTTTACTAGTCACTGAAAAGGTGGAAAAGTCAATGTTCAGAGCATGAAGCATGATATAGTTCTAGACAGAAATGCAATGCTCTAGAATAGACTCTTTAGGATAGTAAGAAATATATACTACGCAACGCTTTTTTCTCCCTCTCTTCTGAATTGCAATAATATGTATAAACAATAGGCTTATAAATCTACTAGCTGTTGCCCGCGGCTCCGCCCGCGTGAATTACAATTTTTTTACATAATATACCTTGATTTTTCGCGGGATTCTGGTGTGATGTTGTACAGAAACCTGTTCTTACTTTGCACGGGTTATCTTGTGGTGATTTTGAAAACTCCTTTTTCTTAATAATCATATAAAGTTTCATTAATACGTAGTTGAAAGATCAAAAGGACGATTTTCGTCGTCCTTTTCATTGTGATTTTTATTCTGAAACCACGAAATATGTCAAAAATTATTAAACCATGTGAAAAGTTGTACTGGTGGTAGAACTCTTCTTTCAGAGTTCGGCCGGGTAGGTACCACTGGGATAAATTACTCTACTAACAATATTCCCCAGCCCAACATAATATAAGAGTCTTTTAAAAATCTTTGCTTCATCTCAATACAATCCAAAACATCAGAATGGACAATGGCTATTTATTTCTTTACGTATAAAAAGACCTTAGATGACAGTCAGTCGGTTAGGATCGATAAGACCTAAGAGTTAAAAATATTTGTGAACCATTATCTTACCCTTTCCATATTGCGGATGATAAAGTTTAAATCTGTTCATGAGTTAACAGTGCCATCTTAATATAAAGTCAGGAAACAGTAAATAACATGACAGTTAATTTTTATTTAAAAGAATTCGGTAGTACCTATCTCAGAGTTTTACATTCAAGTTCCACATAAATTGTAGAGATGGCGCTATACGGTATAACGTAGCGATGACGCCAGTTACATGATTTTTGTTCACCCTAAAAGTGAAAAATTTTAAACCATACAAAATCTCCTGCTAAGCCTATTTATTTACGGCTGTAAGGGTACTCCAGTCTTACTTGAGCCCTACGTCCTAGCCCTAGGTTCTTTGTGCATTCCGAGTTTCAAGTCACCTACCTACTTGAACTTAAAGGTTCTGCTGTCTGTAATTTCTGAACTACAAAAGTGATGATGATAAGATTTGTATGGAATAATCTTTAAAGAACCTCCTTTCTAACAAAAAAAGAATGAATGGAATCGGACAACGCGTTAATGAATTATAACTAAAAAACGTTTGGACTTTGATGCCGTCTTCCAGGGAAACCATGATGAATTTCGGGACAAAAAGTATCCTATGTCCTACCTTGGGGTATGAACTATAATCATGTCAAGTTTAATTTAAATCCATCCAGCGGATTAGCCGTGATGCCCGGTCGTGAAACAGACAGACAGACAGACAGAGAGACAGACAGACAGACAGACAGACAGACAAAAAATAAACAAATTACAGTTTTGGCTTCAGTATCGACTAAATAGTGTCCTCCAACAAACATTTTCAAAATATCTTCAATGTACAGAATTCGACCCTTTACACTTTTTATTATAAGTATAGATAGATGGACGACGGGTGTAATACAAAATTCACAAAAAAAGTGCGAGAAAACCTATATAAACGAGGGTACATGAGTATTTTTATAAACAAACTAAAACATTGTAATGTATGTCTTAAACCATTTTAATATATAGCCTAATTTTCAAACACGAGACTGAAGTGCGATTGTATGTCTTTTCGCTTTTTGTATGTCATTCGGTTCGGACACTTTTTAGCGCTGACCCCAAATCTTTAGTTTATAAATCGATGGTATAAACAGATTTTGTGTTAAAGCTTCTTTGACACTTTTCTAAATTCAAACGTAGTTTAGGTACACGTACATCAAAACTTCTTTAGTAGGTATCTATTCATTGTCCCATTTACGCTCTTTGTTCTTAGGAAATTAAAAAGTGTTTTTATGATAACAAATAATTTTACAAAGAAAGTTAAAAAGGAAACAATAAAATTTAATTACACAGATCGGTAAGTACAATAGGCTATAGGCGTTTGCTAATTTTTGAATTAGCTTCTCATATTTGCAAAAAAAGTATTCCCTTATACATCGAAGAATAGTTGGCATTGGCATTAAAAAGCAATAATTGCAGTCAACAGAGCCGTATTAAGATGCTAAGTAATTACGTACATTTTACGCTACTTGCGGTGTGCAATAAGATTAATGTGGCCAGTCGTGCCTTCCGACCTTTAACAGCCAGCGAATAAATATAAAATGCATTGACTATATCAATTCTAGTAGTAATATTTGTTATTGTAATTGTCGGCAATTTTTCTTTTTTTTTTATTACGTCCATGTTAATGCTAACAAGTTGGTGAATGTTATGTGTATTTGTTTAAATGGTAATTTTATAATGAATTTGATTGCACTATCGTCTTTATACACGCCTATGAACATAACATATTCCTATGAACCAACCAAAAATCGGCCAAGTGCGAGTCGGACTAGCGCGAAGG
This sequence comes from Coenonympha glycerion, assembly GCA_963855885.1. NCBI lineage: Eukaryota > Metazoa > Arthropoda > Insecta > Lepidoptera > Nymphalidae > Coenonympha > Coenonympha glycerion. The sequence continues at coordinate 6,416,758 of OY979629.1, forward strand.
GGAGATGATGATGCAGAAATCCGAACTCTTAATAATACCCTACTACAACTATAGTCAAAACTACAACTACTACTATGGTAGACCATCTTCCAAAAACGAGCAAAAAATCACGTTTGTTGTATGGGAGCCCCCTTTAATGTTTGTTTTATTCAATTTTTTAGTATTTGTTGTTATAGTGGCAACGGAAATACCTACATCATCTGTGAAAATTTCAAGGGTGTGACTATCACGGTTCAAGAGATACAGCTTGGTGACAGACAGACGGACGGGCGGATGGATGGACGGACAGTGAAGTTTTAGTAATAGGTTCCCGTTTTTACCCTTTGGGTACGGAACCCTTAAAATGACTCCGACCATTTTGACGAAGCGACAAATGATATACATGCAACTTTCACTTGTACAACGCGCTCGATGTATTAAGAATGTAACAAAGCATTCGGTTCTGAGTTTTACAATCCAAGTCGGACAGTAACCGATGATGGATATGGCTCGTTACAAGATCGGTCTGGGTGGTGAGCCGACGCGACATCGGTGACAGACGGATGGACGGACGGACAACGAAGTCTTAGTAATAGGTTTCCATTTTTACCCTTTGGGTACGGAACCCTAAAAATTACCACGACCATTTTGACGAAGTGACAAATGATATACGTACAACTTTCACTTGTACAACGCGCAATGTAACAAAGCATTCGGTTCTGAGTTTTACAATCCAAGTCGGACAGTAACCGATGATGGATATGGCTCGTTACAAGATCGCTCTGGGTGGCGAGCCGACGCGACATCGGTGACAGACGGATGGACGGACGGACAACGAAGTCTTAGTAATACGTTCCCATTTTTACCCTTTGGATACGGAACCCTAAAAATTACCACGACCATTTTGACGAAGTGACAAATGATATACGTACAACTTTCACTTGTACAACGCGCAATGTAACAAAGCATTCGGTTCTGAGTTTTACAATCCAAGTCGGACAGTAACCGATGATGGATATGGCTCGTTACAAGATCGCTCTGGGTGGCGAGCCGACGCGACATCGCGACAGCGCCTAACGACACACTCATAAACGCGGACGCCGACTCACCGTCCCGATGAGAGATCCCGCATCACTGATACAGAATAAACAGTCCGCAACACACCTTAGACCTTAATACGATTTATTTATGGCCAGTGCTTAACTCGACCGCGAGTCGAGACCTTGCACGCGGCGCTTTATCGCGCTAGCGCTGACTCCGGGAATTTTATAGGTCTCTTGCATTTATTATACTTATTGGGAGGTTGACACCGCACCCGTGTTTTATGAGCGCTAATATTTCTTTCTTTCACTCCCGCATTTTATATAACACGCCGTTGGAATTCCGTTGTAAACCCGAACGATATCGTCGAATCGATCGTTTCGTGCGTTCGAGCCCACAGAAACGAGTCTAGCGCGACGGCACGTCGAATCGCGTTAGCGACGTACAAATTGTCGGATGTTATCTTATCTATGACTACTTGTTTAGCCTTCGAAATTATAAAAGCGCCGTTTAAACTCTATGAAAAAATATATTAAGAAAGGTTACGTTATAAATAAGTAGCGGTGAGATGTTATCGCCGTCGGCCGGCAGGAAGCGCTTCGGCCCATTTAGGGGTGCATTAAAATCGAATACATCATATTTGTTTGATTTCCTAGTTCGCGTTTCACCCTGTAATTATACAAGTCACCGTCCGTGGCCGGATCTCTGGCAGTTTTTTGTTAATACACATTAATCATTTTTTTTATTGCGAGCATGTGTTTTGGTCTCGTAAAACACTTTCGGGGATATAAGAGTTTTTTGTATCATAATGTCTAATTTAGTTTTCGTTCGTCCATTTGAGGTCATTAACGCCACAGGCTGGTGCCTGGTTCTGTCGTCAGATCGAGAGCTTAATATGTCGCATTCAGCTGTTTTGTAATGATATTTTGGAAGTTAATGTTTCGGGTTTTATGCTTGGCTCGCGATTTTATTATAACCTGCAATAAAGTGTGGGGACTGAGGACACGTAGTCACATATCGCAACTTTCTAAGCCCAATTTTATAGTTGCTCAAAAACTTTAAAAGATTCCGCTTTTAATACAAACAAAAAACTATAAGTAAATATTGCCTTTAGCATTTCAAGAATTGCTTTACAAACGTATTTTCTTGCTGGGCTGGGTATTATTCACCTCTGTATAGAATGTAGATCCACCTCGCATTGTAGGTTATATTATTTGTCGCGGCTGACCATTTCATGAAATAGTTGTACACAAAGGCTACTTAACCCGTGAAAAATTCATGGTACTATAGGTAAAAAACTAATAGGTACATGAAAGTAGAACACTACCGCATCACTAACATCGTTGTTTTGTGCTTAGGCGCATGTTCCCGACGGTGCGCGTGTCGTTCGCGGGCTGCCGCGCGGAGGCGCGCTACGCGGTGCTGCTGGACGTGGTGCCGGTGGACGGCAAGCGGTACCGCTACGCCTACCACCGCTCCTCGTGGCTGGTGGCGGGCAAGGCCGACCCGCCCGCGCCCGCGCGCCTCTACCCGCACCCCGACTCGCCCTTCTCCGGCGACCAGCTGCGCAAGCAGGTCGTCTCCTTCGAGAAGGTCAAGCTCACCAACAACGAGATGGACAAAAATGGACAGGTTAGATTCACTAATGGCTTTCTCATTATATATCGACGACCAGCACAGTCGAGCGGGAGTTTTCATGTTCGATTCCAGTTTAAATAATTCCTAAATTATTATTAGTAGCCTATACCACGGAATACATCGCCGTTACTGTGGAATCTCGTTGTCGACGACCTTATAACGAAACTGAACAACAACGGTTTCTTCACAATAGGGTATGCGGACGATCTAACGGTCCTCATCGGTGGGAAACAAGAGAACACACTGAGCACAGTGATGCAAAATGCACTGAGACTCATCGAGAGATGGTGCAAGGAAAATGAACTAACTGTAAACCCTAAAAAAACCGAACTAATACTGTTCACAAACAAAAGGAAACCAACTATACCAAAAACACCAACACTCTTCGGCACAAATCTAACGTTATCCACAGAGGTAAAATACCTCGGAGTAACATTGGATGGAAAATTGAACTGGAAAGCACACCTAGAGAACAAAATACAGAAGGCAACAGTCATTCTGAACCAATGCAAACGCATGATAGGAAAAACATGGGGCTTAAAACCTAAAGTAATGCACTGGCTATACCTAACAGTCGTCAGAAGTTCACTCACTTATGCTTCACTGGTATGGTGGCCAAGAACACTCTTAACAACTGCTCAACAGGAGCTTCAAAAATTCCAAAGGCAAGCATGCCTAGCGATCTCTGGGAGCATGTGCACCACACCAACTGCAGCATTGGAAGCTGTATTAAATATACCACCACTACACCTCCACATAAGAGAGGAAGCAGCACTCACAGCACTCAGACTGAGAGCATGTGGATTGTGGAAAGAAACCTACACAGGCCACAATAAAATACTACACGAAATAAAGAACTGCCCTTACATAGATTGGATCTGTGATAAAACACGGAAAGAACACGTAATGGACAAACCATACAAAATTATCATCGAAGAGGAACAAGACTACAAACCAACCACCAGTACGGTGGATGTGTACACGGATGGATCTAAAACGAACAACGGGACGGGAACGGGAGTCTACTGTCCGGAGTTAAACATAAACATCGCCCACCCACTCGGTAAGATCAACTCAGTCTTCCAAGCGGAGTGTGCAGGCATCGAAACCGCTGCTATTGCGATAGCAAACAGAAAGGTAACAAACTTTAATATAAACATTCACAGCGACAGTCAAGCAGTGCTTAAGGCACTGGCAAAAAACACCGCATCCTCAAAGCTCCTGCTGGGGTGCGATAAAAGACTAAGAACAATTTCGAAAACGAACAGAGTAACATTACGCTGGATCAGGGGTCATAGTGGTAATGTAGGTAACGACGCGGCCGACGACCTAGCGCGACGCGCTGCAACAACGACGGTAATGGGGCCTGAACCAATCGTCCCAATACCGTTTAGTGAATATAAATCGTGGCTACACAAAAACACTTACCAGGCACACGCACAAATATGGGAACGCACTACAGACTGTAGGCAAGCAAAAACAGCTATAACACATTTAGATAAACACTAGCTGTTGCCCGCGGCTCCGCCCGCGTGATTTACGATTTTTTTACATATACCGTAGAATTCCTTGATTTTCGCGGGATTCTGGTGTGATGTTGTACAGAAACCTGTTCTTACTTCGCACGGGTTATCTTGTGGTGATTTTGAAAACTCCTTTTTTTAATAATAATATAAAGTTTCATTAATACGTACCTCGTTGAAAAATCAAAAGGACGATTTTAACTGTCGATATTTCGACCCAATGGCACAGGTCGTGGTCACTACGTGACCACGACTTGTACCAATGTATCGAAATATCGACAGTTTAAATCGTCCTTTTCATTGTGATTTTTATTCTGAAACCACGAAATATGTCAAAAATTATTAAATCATGTGAAAAGTTGTACTGGTGTTAGAAATCTTCTTTCAGAGTTCGGCCGGGTAGGTACCACTGGGATAAAATACTCTACTAACAATATTCCCCAACCCAACATAAGAGTCTGTTAAAAATCTTTGCTTCATCTCAATACAATCCTAAGTATCAGAATGGGCAATGGCTATATATTTCTTTACGTATAAAAAGACCTATAACGGTCAATCGGTTAGCACCAGTTAAGACCTGAGAGTTAAAAGTATTTGTGAACCATTATTTTACTCTTTCCATGTTGCGGATGATAAAAAAAGACGTTGCACTCTGGGAATGTCCACAAAAGTGAAAACTTTAATCTGTTTATGTTTCAACAGTGCCATCTTAATATAAAGTCAAGTAACAGTACATTACATGACAATTAATTATTATTAACAAAAATTCGGTAGTACCTATCTCCAAGTTTTACATTCAAGTTCCACATAATTTGTAGAGATGGCGCGATACGGTATAACGTGGTGATAAATTCATGATTTTTGTTCACCCTAAAAGTGAAAAATCTTAAACCATACAAAATCTTCTGCTAAGCATATTTATTTACGGCTGTAAGGGTACTCCAGTCTGACTTGTGCCCTTACGTCCTAGCCCTAGGTGCTTGTCCATTCCGAGTAGTTTCAAGTCACCTACTTGAACTTATCGATAAAGGTTCTGATGTCTATAATTTCTGAACTACAAAAGTGATGATGATAAAATTTATACGGAATAATCTTTAAAGAACCTCCTTTCTAACAAAAAAAGAATTAATGAAATCGGACAACGGGTTAATGAATTATAACTAAATACACATTTTGACTTTGATGCCGTCTTCCAGGGAAACCATGATGAATTCCGGGACAAAAAGTATCCTATGTCCTACCTCGGAGTATGAACTATAATCATGTCAAGTTTCATTTAAATCCATCCAGCGGATTAGCCGTGATGCGCGGTCGTGAAACAGACAGACAGACAGACAGACAGACAGACAGACAGACAGACAGACAAAAATGAAACAAATTACAGTTTTGGCTTCAGTATCGACTAAATAGTGTCCTCCAACAAAAATTTTCAAAATATCTTCAATGTACAGAATTCGACCCTTTACAGTTTTATTATAAGTATAGATATAGATTTAACAACAAAACTTCTACGACTTAGTAAAGACAAACTAAGACTGGTCGTAGGCATGATAACAGGGCACTGCCCACTAAATAAACATTTTTCCACTCTAGGAATTACGGACAGCCCTCTATGCAGAGCCTGTATGAAGGAGGACGAAACACCGGCACACGTGCTACTACGGTGCACTGAAGTGTCGGATCAACGCGAGACCTACTTGGGCTTCTCAGCAACACTCCAAGAAATCCTGCGCGACCTGGGAGGCCTCTTCGGATTCTGGAGTGAGCTCGGCTGGCTGGAGTGATCCGGCGAGGACCCACATCGGCGACTGCACGCGCAACGGACGAAGGGATTTCGGCCAATCGCGGAAAAGTCCCAGGAAGAAGAAGAGAAGAGAAGAGAGACCACGGAATACATAATAGTACCTAACGGCACAGAAGGCTCACTCCGCAAGATAATTTAAAGAAATAGCGACTAGCACTGACACAAAAGGTTGCACTTTTTGTGTCAGCGATATTCAGTTCGCAATAACGCCTGGCCCCGACTTCGTAAACAACACGCAACAAACCCACAGTTTTGGTCTCTTTCTATCGTGTAACTTTATCTCATTCGACGTACTAAGGTTGCCTCGCGATCGGTCGCACGCAGCGCGTGAAATAAACCGTAAAAGAGCTAACGCGAGCAAAGTAGCCAGCGCTCGGTGGCCGTCTGAAATTAGTACGTCGTTTACCTGTATTTTCTTCGATAACGTGATAAGTGAACGCCTGTCTATACTCTAATGTGTCTTCGGCCACAGCTGTTTACCAGTCTACCTGGTTATGATTTTGGTTTATGGTACCTATTCTTAAAATAGAGATTGTTGGCTGCATCGTTACTTGCCGTCAGATTAGATTGCGTCAAATTGGGTACTGTCTTGTTAAAGAATAAAAAGTGGCGGTTGTAAAATTGGTAATAGATATACTTACTTGTTTATAAGGATGTGCTAGTCGCAAATGGCGACCCGTACAATTATAAATTCATATAAGTTACGCGGCCGGTCTTCTGCCACTTCAAGTAGCATTTAATCATTCAGCAAGGTGCCGAATATGTACCTTTCTCTGTAGTGAGTTACGTTCGGTGACAGTGGATATTTGATACTAGTGTTGCCCAAATGCAAGAACAAGACGAGACTCGGCCAGTCTTGGTCTTGGTCTTGCGCCAGTACATCTGGTCTTGGTCTTGGTCTTGCACTCCCAGTCTTGGTCTTGGTCTTGGTCTTGCAGCAAGAGTCTCGCAAGTCTCGCAATTACCTATTATACTTTTAAGTAATTTCTTATTTGGCTCAGGTCTGGTCTGTTAGGGACTTCAGCCGTGGTTAGTTACTCCCCTACCAGCAAATACGCACCACCAAGCGACTTAGCGTTCCGGTGTGATGCTGTGTAGAAACCGTTAGGTGTTACTTACCTCTTCCAAGGTAGTACGATAACATCTTCGGCTGCATCGTCACTTACCACCAGGTGAGATCACAGTCAAGTACTACCTTGTAGTGTGTAAATAAAACGGAGGTCGGCCCGCGCAATTCAAATTTTATTTTGTTTTTCGCAAACATTTAACTAGTACAATAAATTAGGCTCATGGCATTCATTTTGCGAAAATAGCAATATAATAATATTCACAGGTTTATATAAAACCTATAGTAGGGTGCGTGGAGGTGTGGGCCACGCCTATAAAAAATCCCTTCAAAATTCCCCATACATTTGCTGTGGAAAAAAAATTCCGCCATAATGGATTATTTTATATCATCAAATAGAGCTTTTTGTCCTGATCACTTGTTGTCAAGAAACCGTTGATCCACCTTTTATACTTTCCGAGATATCGACGAAATTAGAATGGCGGCCATTTTGAATCCGCCATTTTTAACTTTTTTCAGCTCACTGCCAATTGCATGACGTTTCAAATGACATTTGGTCGAGCGGGGGGTGCTCGTCCTATCTATCAACCTATCTTCAATACCCTCCCCTGGCTCTTCACCCGTCTCCAAAATTTCTGAATCATCAGCTCTCTCCGTATTTTTCCTCTGAATGAATTTTTCCCCTTTATACGACATTATCCTTGAAAAAAAAATCCTACTTCGTTGGATTAGTTAAATAATTGCGAAAAAGAAAATAAAATTTGAATTTCGCGGGCAGAGGGTGCGATTTCACGTTAACTGCAAGACGTAAGAGTCTCGCGGGCTTAGTCTTGTTCTTGCTCAAATCTTGCACTGCCAGTCTTGTTCTTGGTCTTGCTAAAATTAGGCGGTCTTGGTCTTGGTCTTGGTCTTGCAAAAATGCAAGAACAAGACCAAGACTGCAAGACCAAGACTGATTTTGGGCAACACTATTTGATACTAACAGATAATGACAAAGTGTCAGCGCCGTGTAACATCACTGATACACTTGACAACTGGCTGCATCTACATTTTACACTCTTCATTAAACAAAGTGACCTATTATGGAATACTTACCCATTTTAACTTCGATTAGTAGCTTTTCGAAGAAAGCTTTTTGAAGTCGCTTTTGTTTTGATTGTCGAAAGTATCTACTTAGGCAATTTAAAACAAAAACATCAGCAATAAGAATTTAAATACTTATTTCGACTTCTATTAAAACCGTTTGAATCAGAAGTTGGCTTCTCCGTCTTATAAAATGAGCATTATTAAAATGAGAAAAATTAAATTTCTTGGAAGCGGTTAAACTTATCTGTTTCATAATTAATTTATCTACGAGTAACATTTTGTTTTCGGTTTTACGTCCACTCTTTCAATTTCCTTAATAACCACAAAGTCTGCGCGTTCGCAGTCTGCCGCCGCATCTGTCATTTTTTCATAGCCATACATCAAAAAGTGTCCACAACATAATAAAAAGGTGTCACACTACATTTTTTTTTCACTTTAAACGGTGACACGTTCCCGGAGATAAGTTGCGGGCGAGCGGGGCGACTTCCTCGTGCGTGTGGCAATTTTATAGAATTACGAGTGAAATTGCCGATGCCGGCGACACCTCGGGCGGCGGGGGCCCTGTAATGAGTGCGTTGCTGGCTACAAATTAGTTGCACATGTCGCCGAGGAACAGGCAGCCGCGCCGCTGCTCGCTGCGTAGCAGGTGACGCCGCGAAATGTCACGACCAGCCGCGGCCAGGGTAACTTGAACTCTCATTCTCATCTACTGGTGATCATAAGGCGTCTCAACTTTCAACCCCTTTCAATGTCCCATTCCTGGGCACGGCTCTCCTCTCAGAAGGAAAGAGCTTTGGGCCTTTGACAATAGTCCACTACGCTGGCCAAGTGAGCACAAGGATTTAGTGGCTATGATAAATAAGTACTACCCTTGCGTGATCCGTTGGTCACCGATGACTTCCGAATATTACGATTTCCAAAATTTGGGCAATTGCGAGTTGGGCTAGCGCTGTCTAACTTCAACGGTTCAAAACTTACAGCCTGGTGGCAGACGGAGGGAGGGACGGACGGATGGTTTGCGAAGTCTTAGTAATAGCATCCCGTTTTTACCCTTGGGTACGGAATCCTCGCACTGAACCAATTTTATTATTTTTTGATCCTGATGCCACATACACTTTCCATCCAATTATTATTTGGAACGTTGGAGGAGTCACTTTCTTGTTTCCTCTATCATCTATCACACCTCATCTTATAAGCTACACCATTAAATTAACAGAACTACAGTTAGGTGAATATGATCTATTTATCCAAAAAATAATTTTGTGAATTAGAGTTATGGTCAAGGGGCGTTACAGGATGAAACCTTTTCGTTAGGTAACGGGGTTTTGTGTAATTTTATTATAGAAATGTACTCAAGCTCAGTGTATGAGCAGTGAGGGCCGAGAGGGCAGTGAATGGAACAGACTGGGCGTGGTTGCGTGATGGATGGAGCGGCTCCAGCGAAAAACGCTCTACTTCTTATTGGCTTTCCCATAATGAAATTATCGCGATATCGCTAGGTTTTAGATTAAAACTGTTCTACTGAGATTTATAATGTTGTTGTTTAACATTTTAGAATCTCTTTTATAGTTCTTGTTTTTATTATATTTTGTTACACTGGAACTGTAAACATTTCAGTTCTACTTGTAGATTGACCAAGTAAAGTTGGTACATGTTGAAAGTAGTCTTTATAATTGACATAATCGCACTAATTTTAAATATGATATGAATACTAGATATTATATTTATCTACATATCGTTTAACTTTATGTTTAAAGTAATATTAAATCACATTTTATGTTGTTACATACGAAACAAACGATCGGCGGGAAATAGTTAACCCTGAACGTGCATGGGTCAATTGTTACACCGATACTCGTAAAATTACATTACGCTACAACACACCACGTGCATATTATGTACCTAAGTAACTACCCAAGGCATAAAAGGTCTTGAAGTTAATAAAAATAGAGTACTTGCTTCAATATACCTATACACAAATCTCCTTATACAAAGACAAGACCTCATTATCGCTTAGTCCACAACCTTTGCTTCTAGAAAATAAATTTTGCACAGAGGCTTATGGAGATTTCGACTGAACCAACGGGCTATCATTGCTTATTGATTAGTAGACCGTGATTCATAAGTCACCTATGAAGTAAGAGCTAAGGAATGGTTATTTGTGTAAGAGATAAGATAGGGTTTTTTTAACTTTATGGGATCAATTGTAGATTCTAGAGCTAGACGAAGCAGTTTCAGTTCACTACACATAACACAACACGACTCATAATATAACCATTTGATTTACGAGTATTTCAAAAATTGACCCACCAAAAACATTTTCATATAAAATGTTGCAAGACGTGAGGAATTGTTCACTTTAAAAAAATTATCAGATCTCATGTACTCGTAGAGCAGGGCACGACCTAACTCTTCAAGCTGTAGGTAACTTTATAAACTCTACACTTTCGTCAAATGCTACCGTCACATGGGTTAAAGGGTTAAGTTTGAGGTAAAAGCCTATTCCGTGCTTCCGAACGGGGTCATGGCGTTACAATCCATGAGAATGGTCGCACGAAAAGCGATGACGGCTCGCGATTGTAGGCTTTATTAAGAGGGCTGTCAACTAACTTACTATTTTAGCTTACTTTATCTTTTCTTGTGTCATACATTCTATTAATACATTAATGGTTATATGATAGTGATTAAGGTATTAGGGAAAACTTACTTTTAGTATTGATTTTAATGATGAAATTAAAAACTTGATAGGTTTTAGAGCTAGTTTAACGCTAGTATTGAGATTCATTTTTTGCGCCGCGTTATGTACCTGGCTGAAATTAATTTGAGTAGGTAACCCTACGGCAAAGGAGCTATCGCACTGATATGAGTGGGCTACTAAGACCGTCGTCAGCATTTACTGTGTTAATCCATTCAAAGGATTTATTTTAGTATGCGTATTTAGTACGCATATTAATACACCTACTTTTACTATGCAATCCTTCCTCCAATCTAGCATTACATAATTTTTTTATTTTATGAAGTTTTATAGGTTTTATTTAAGCCTTTATGTTCGTTACTTCTAAAAGTCGCAATTAACAGGTAATATTTGGTATTCAGTAGGTACCAAGATTACTAGACCGATTTAGCTAGAATGTAACTATGGAAAATGTAGAAAAGATTTAGCTTAGATAAACAGATAACGTGGATTAACACATTTCCTTACTATTTTTTTACTTTTTTTGTCTTCACTGCTTTTTACTTTTTAGCTGCCTTGGCTATATTTCCTGTCCTGACTTCTTTTTAGCTATCTTGACTACCTTTTAGATGCCTCTAGGTTAGGCTACTTTTAAGCTTTTTATAAATTCACATATTCCATGACAAGGCTTGTAAAAAGCGAAATTCAGAATTAATTCTCGACAAAACGTATTTTGAATATATCGTACAAATAGTTACCTTTACTCAAATGTTTGTACTGTAGGTTCATACATATGTTTTGTACCAAAGTATAAGTTTAATTAATGAAAATATGGAAATTGCCGGCTCACTGCGATACTAATGACGAGCTGCGATGATTTATTGCGCCGGCTTTTGACCGTTTATTAAAATAATGAGAATTGTTAAAACCGCATAACGATCTAAGGGCAACGTTATAATTACCACAATATTCGGGATTTAGCTTGGCTAATGATCGCGCTATATTTTTTCCTGTTAAGTATTGAACAACATATTATTGGAGATAGTTTTACAGCGGAAAATGTTTTCAAAAATGAGAACTGATTAACGTCCCATATTTTAATTTAGCCTGTTGAATCCTAAAAAACTTGAAAAAATTGCATTTCCCACATTGCCTCCTTTTGTCTTATTAATTCATTTTAGTTTATTATTAATTGTTGTTATAGCAAAAATATATAAAGAAGATTATTTACACACTGCAGAATCAACTGCAGTAGGTATATTTATTAGTGTTCATGACAGATACTTACCTAGGAGGTATTTGCACTTATAGCCTGATAGACAGAAGGACGCATTTGAATACGAACATCAAGGTGCTAGGAACTGCAGATACCTAGATTGTGTAGGAAAAACGTATTCATCGTGATCGTAATCGTTAAATAATTCTGCCACCTGATTAGCTGAAAAAAGGTCAATAAAAGATTCGGCCAATCAGCGGGCAGAATTTGATGACGATGTACCTATACGTTTTTCTTTCGCAATCGCCCTCCGGGACTTATTACTTAATACTTAGTAGGAGTCTTTCTTGTGTTGATATAGAGTCTTTCTTGACGGACTTTGGTTGGCGCCTAACACTAACACCAATTATATAAGAATTTATTTGTAATATTTGTGCCTTTTTCCTTTTGTTTGTAACATAAAGGCATGGTTAATTACCTATTTTCCGATGAAAAGAAAGAGGACACACGAGGCGCCGTTATCACGGGCACGCGCTAGGACAAACACAATTTGTGCAATACCATTCTTTACAGAACAGTCCATAGTTAAGGCCGGTCATTAACCATTTCCACAAGCTCGCTAACGAGAGGGCTTTTGGCTAATCGCCAACATCGATGCTCATCGCTGCTACAACGCAAAATATTTAATCAACCACGTCTCTATACATATCTAAATACACCTATGAATGAACACCTTTTAGCTCTGGATCTTATACCTATCTTATACCTATACCTATACCTATCTTATACCTATCTTATACCTATCTTATACCTATCTTATACCTATACCTATCTTATATAGCTTCATATTACCTAATTCAATACCTAGTTTTCTAACCCACAAGTAGGATTGACGTTTGTTTCTTTTCTTTGATTTGTTTCGGCACTAAATTAGTTTTCCGTCAAGCCATAATACGATTCTTGGTTTCTATTTACTCGATCTATATGATGCTTAAAACACCAAAAGTAGCTTAGTTTTGGTATTTTAAGCCTTAATTACCTACATAGTATGTAAACATACCTGTCCCTAAGTTGTATAGGAAAAACATATTTATCATTATCGTTATCGTTTAAAAGTTCAGCCCGCCGATTGGTTCCCTGATTTACGTCAGCCAGTCAAGGGGCAGATTTAGCCAACGATTAAGATAACGATGAATAAGTTTTCTTACATAATCAGATCCCTGTTCAAAAAGAACATGCACTAAAGGTAAACGTGACAATTTACTGAATTAAAAATACTTGTAAATTGTAAACATATCCTATTGTAAAATCTAAGGAGAAAATCTGAACTAATTAAGGTGTAAAAGTGTAATAAGAATAACATAATACAAAATTATACCAAAGTATAGTTTGTACTTTGTACCTACTGTGTAGTTATACTACGCTTGTAACTTGGATCCTCAAAATCACAACGCGAAACGAGCCAATAAAAATCAATAAAACACTCAACGGCCAACACGTTCGACAACGCTAAATGAGCGACGGCTTACATCGATTTTAAACCTCCGCATTTATAATTACACCCGATATTTTCACGTCGTTATGAATAAAAACAAACAGGCAATTTGGATAGTGTAAATAATAAAAATAAATAAATTATTTGGAGAGGCCGTCGCGTCGGTCCCCCGCGGCGCGGCCCTTGCCGCACTCATTAGGGCACAGCAGCTATGGACTGACATGGACATCGTTACGATACGATCAACGACACAGATACGATAATAATTATCGTATTTAATTTGTAGAAATCTTTTAATCTAGCAGAGGCCAGTGTTCTTATGTAATTTTTGGTAACACAACCATCCTTATGTATACGTGTATACCTACTCAACCGTTTTGGCCATTACAACGCAACTTAAGAACATCATAAGTCAGGATCAAAAGTCCAAAGTATTTGCAAACAAGATCACTTGCATGCATTTATTAAGTACATAGAAATATTTAACCTAACTTGACTCAGGTTGTTATTGTTTACAGTTTATGTTACTAGCACACCCTTTTAGACTTTATCTATGTACGGACTTCTGACTTAGACTGTACATGCTATAAAAGTGTACGAAGATTTTCAAAAAGCCTTTAAATAAATTGCAAAATTTACAGAATTTGTAAAGTATGGTATAAGTGCATTAAGTAAATCGCCGTCCTGCTGTGCTATTCTACAAAATGAAATAGCTGCCAGACAGCTGCCAACCCGAATATGGCATGCAAAATTGTACTCTATTACAACTGACAAATTCATAGATGCAGAGATGTACGCTCGTCGCTGTTTTGCAGAATAGCACGGCAGTACTTAGCTAAAATTAGAACGTCAATATGCCCGTACTTATATAATACATAACTCATAATTAAAGATTAGCGATTTCTTATTTTCTATATTTCAATAATTATGTTACGATATTAAAACACGTATGCGGTATAGTATATAAATCATAATAATTACCTCTACAGGTGCAAGGAGATGTAAACCAACATTCAATTTAAAACAGCTGTAATTTAATAAATCAGAATTATTGAGTACCACGAGTAGCAACGCCGATTTACATAATTTTCTGAGACAACATAACTCGTCATAATATTAGGTAGGTATGGGAGAATCGAAGAAAGTGATTTAGGATAACTGAGTTAACCTTGAATGCGGTTATTAAGTTGAACTCGTTATTTTATTTATGTTATATCGAAAATGTTTAGGGTCCATTCTATCTACTTTCGATTTTAGTGCTGCGTGTCTTAATTTTTGTTTGAAATTGAAAGTACGCACTACTTTCAATTTCAAACAAAAAATATAACTAAGTATTTATTTGATTTTACGCAGTGTACTAGTATGAACTGTGATGACACCGAATACTGACTAAGTAAGTAAGATTTACAGAGTTTTAATTTCATTAATACATTAATACTTACATTAATTGGGATTAATATCTGGTGAAATGAAATGAAATGAAATGAAATTCTTTATTTCACGTAGGCCTAAATAATAGGCGCCCATGAAATGTCAAAAACTCTGCCGCCAAGTTCGGAATGCAGGTTTGCACCGAGAAGAACTGGCAAGAAACTCGGCTCGGTGATCAATGATCCCAATACAAACCACGAAATATGGTTAAGATACTCAAATATACAGGCACTTATATAGTCCGAGAGGAGTGTTAAAACTGCTTGTTTTAAGTATTCTGGATATTGTATTGGTACACAGTAGTAGTACTTCTACCACTAGTTCTGTATACCCATATAATGAATAATGTAATCAGTTAACCAGTTTCAGAAACACCTAGGGTTCGCCCTTTGTTGCTGATCGTTTCAAAATATTCTGTGAAAGCATTACACACAATCTCCAAAAACCATTTTCCTGTAAGGGTCAAGGCATTCCATTACAAAGATACACGCTGTATACGTTTGAAGTTTTGACAGTGCAGTTTGATGTGATCAACTAAGTTTTTTTTGTATTTTACATGACATTTTGGTATTTGATTATTTTTTAATACGAAGTGCGAAATTTTTCGTAAGGTGCCGTCACTGTCAACTTGTGTGGCCGTCTTTGGGCTATAGAAGTCTCAGAAACTGGTTGGCTGGCTTTGGATATTCAATTTCATCACTTTTCATAAATCTGTTGCCGTTTTAGACCGTCAAGTCTATTAGTTTGCAAAAGAGGTCATATGAATATTTTAATGTCAATAAAAAGGGCAATCGCATAAACTCTATATATACTTATGTCGTTAATAGAGTTATCGTTATCCTTTTGTGATGGAGGGTAGCGGACGGAAGCGTTTGCGGCGTGAGCTGGTGCACTCGGATTGGGGTATCAATAGCATTTGGAAAACAATTTAGGACATACGACCGCTGCAATCACACGTTTATAATTATTTTCTTCTAAAGCTTTTGAATTTCCTTTTATTCATTGTCAAAACGTTTATCGGTACGCAGCCAAACCTTAGGTACAAGTATTATGATACAATAGATAATATTAAGTTATAATAAATATTTTGATTGTATTACAAAACAAATGCATTTAATAGTTAGTCAAATTTCGGGAGCGTTTTGCGGTGTTTTTAAAAAGAGATTGAAATTAATAAAGTTTATTAAAATAAATTGTTAATACTAATTACATGTAGAGGACTTAACTCTAGCGCGTCGAAGTGAAGACTGCCCATTGTCTTGAGCCGTTTGAACGTTGTTTCTCACACCGTTGGTGGTCGTCTTCCGTGGAAGCGATTGCGCAATTTCCCTAACTAACTTACAAAGGTTACGAAACGTGCGCTTGATACATTGGGTTCAGTACACTTAACTCCTCCCTCCCTAAGTTCAAAGTCAGCAGAGGGATGATTTTCCGTCTGCTGATTTTGACGGAAAAATTGTAAAGGGATAAACTTATACATAAGTGCAATACAAATGCTTAGTGCTAATAGTATATATAAAACTAATGTTCCGACGCTAACACTTTTCACATTTATAGGGCTTTCACTATGATAGAACACGTTTTCACTAGCACTTTCTTTTAAACTGTACTGCAACTGTTGAAGATGCTGGAGGTTAACGCCGTCCAGGTTTAAATGCTTCCTTTCAGGTAGCGGGCTCGAGGTAAGTATCTCGGGGAAGTGAATAATTGGTATTCTGGAGTAGTTTATGGTTTTACCAACTGTTCGATGTCGTCTTAGTGTTAATCCCTTTACTTTATAGTTGCAGGTATCATCAATGGTAAGTATGTATGTGCCTCTTATGTACTGGCGAGTTTCTTCTGAATCACATGCTTTCAGGAGAAGTGTTTCAAATTTGCTGTATATAATCCATTGGTTATACTGGATGGGCTCTATTTTTATTCCGGATGTCTCTACCAAGACTGGGTTGCAAGCGCTGGTGTTTTGAGATAGTAGCATAAGCGCCTCTATGCAGTCATCTTTTGTGATAGATTCAACTTCTGTTTCGTGGCATAGATATATGGACTTATCCAATTCCTTGCAGGGTTGGGCGAGTGCTATGGTTTTCGAACCTTTCACCAAAAGGTAAGGAGTTTTAGGAATTATAAGGGTTGTTTGGTTAAATGAATTTGTGACAGGAAGAGGAATAATTCGAAAGTAGCTATATAAATCGTTCTTAACAAGAGGAATATCCAGAATGAAAGTTATTTGATCTCTCTTAGAGTAAGCTTTTAGTTCGATAGATTGCTCTATTAATAAAAGGTTTTCTAAGTTGACTGGATATATAAGCTTATCGGTTTTCTCAATATCAATTAACATACTATACAATTCTTTTGTATCGATTACAGACTGGTGTAAAGTACCTAATTTACTAAAAGCTATGGCCGTTTCAATTTCGTCTACTTTAAGATAAATCATCTGAAAATTATGTAAGAATAATTCAAAGGTACTAATTAATCTAGTACTGCTTATTACCTGTTTTGTGTTATTTATCCATGCCTTAATGTCAGAAAGTTCTTTGTCTACTTGAACTAAATTATTTTGCGAGAAACCAGTGATATTGACGAAAGACTGTACCATTTCAGAAACTATAGTCATTTTTCTTGCTATTCTTTCCTGTCGTGTCTGTAGGTTAGTAATTAATTCGTCATATCTTAAAGCATCGTTATTATCCAAATTTCCTGTTATGATTTTAATAAGTGAACCTAAAGGATTAAGTATGCCGCGTTTGATTCTACTATTCGGAATAAGTTGCGTACATTTATCCAAGGTGATATTAAGAAAATGATCAGTTTGCGTCCTAATATTAATTATATCGCTAAAGTGCGTATCATTACCAAAGTATCTAAATAAATTTAAATTAAAGTGCTCATACATTCTAACATTATAATCTAAATCTTCCTTTAAGCGACTTAAATCTAAACTTTAATATAAGACCAGTTATCGTACGTAATAATTGCTCTTCCGTCTTTTACAGGCAGGATCCCTGGATTACGCTCGATTTTCTGCACTTGGGCCAGGATCGTGGTGACTTGAATGAGCAGGACGTACCTGTGGAGGTCGTTTTATATCTTTAATGGGTACTGTTGTGTCGCGATTTTGGGTTCTAACAGGAACGGTATTCCTGAAGATTTCACCGGTAACTTTTGCTTTTTGATAACGTGGTTTGTCTTTACTACGACGGGTGTTGACCCCTTTCATAAAAATTTCATCGCCGTCGTTCACGTCAAATGCTGTTTCGCCGCCACGTTTTTCCCTAATGTTTTCCTTCTGTTTTATCATCTTATCTGAAAGGTGCTTATAGAGGAAAGCAGTTCGCTTGACATGATCTCTAATTAATTTTTGCGTATATTGTTGGTTAAAATCTACATTGAAAGGATTTGAGCAATCAGTATGACCCAGAACTACTTCTAAGGGTGTGAGACCTGTAGTTGAGTGTATTGACGAATTATATGACATAATCGCGTAAGTCATAATGGAAGAAGCATCGGTTAGTTTGTGTTCGTATTTAGCTAGGCGATATATTTCTAATATGGTTGAATGGAATCGCTCTATTAAACCCATTGAGTTAGGATTATGAGGTGTACCTATGTGAAGTTCGATTTTGTAGAAATTTAGGGTTTCTTTGAGCAGTATATTGTTGAATTCAGCTGCAGGGTCACAACTAATCTTTTGAGGGATACCATAGAATGAAAAGTATTTAATTAAAGCACGGACTACCTCAGGAGTAGACCTATTGCTAAGTTCCAAGGCTTGTCCTATCTTACTAAATGCATCAACAAGGGTAAGGAAATATTTTCCTTCTATAGAAAATATATCCATAAAGACTTCTTCGAACGGTTTAGTTTGGGTTTGTGTAAGCTGAAGTTTAGGCTTCAGAGGTTTTCGGTCATATTTCATTTTCTTACATACTTCGCAGGCATTTATTACGGATGAAACCGTTTGGTCCATGTTATTCCAGTAATAAGTGCGCTTAATTTTCATAAGGGTTTCTCTTATTCCCCTATGGCAAGAGGGACCTTGGTGGTATTTTGTGACGATATATCGTTGTTCATTTTCATCTGAAACGTAAATGACTCTTTTAGTACATTCATAAATTTTGACTGAGTCTTTTCTAAATAGTTCCATAACACATTTTCCGAAATCTTGACGAAGAGTATCGGTTTCGAAATAGATAAAATGCCTAATTTTTGGATTTATGTACTGTTTCAGAAAATCTTTAATTAATTCCGAATTTCCTTCAGGCATATGAGCTTCAAAAACCTTTTGCTTGTCCCGAGAGAAATCTTGAACTACGGTATGATTTCTATTCCAAGTAAATATGAGAAACTGGTATGGTTTAGTGTCAATGGCTTCATTTAGTATGGGAATAACTGCAGCGTCCATGTCTAGAGCAGAAAGAGCAGTGTCGGTTCTAGAGCTACAACTTATTGTACTTTCTGATGGAGTACGAATGGGAAAAGACATGTTCGATCCGTTACCGTCAGAGTCTGGAATACGTTTAATACTATCGTTTTCGTCGCTACTGCTTAGAGATATTGTATCGATGTTTACTTGGAGGGAACTATCGTCTTCTAAAGCATTCAGTTTTATCCTTGAAAGAGCATCTGCGTTTGTATTTTGTGAACCCTTTCTATATACTATTTCGTAGTCGAATTCGGATAGTCGTAATTTCCATCGCGTAAGCTTGCTGTTAGGCTCTTTTATAGAGTTTAACCATGCTAATGGCCTATGGTCTGTGTAAATGGTGAATTTTCGGCCGTAAAGGTATGGTCGGAAAACTTTTACAGCCCATACAATCGCAAGTAACTCGCGCTCAATAGTGCTGTATCTAGTTTCACTATCATTAAGGGTACGACTCGCAAAGGCAATAGGCAAATCGCTACCAATAGTACCTTGAGAAAGTACTGCTCCGAGTGAAAATTGCGATGAGTCAGTACTTAAGATGAAAGGCTTATCATAATTTGGGAATTGTAATATCGGGGCATTAACAAGCAGTTCTTTACACTTGTTAAAAGCTGCAATGTACTCTTCAGTAAGAACCACCTTTCTTCCTTTCTTAAGACAAGATGTGAGGGGATAAGTTATTTTTGAAAAATCTTTGATGAATTTACGGTAATATCCAATCAGACCTAAAAAGCTTTTAATTTCCGTTGGTGTTTTGGGGATTGGCATATTTAATACTGCTTTTATTTTATCGTCATTTGGCTTAAGGCCGTCCTTTGTGATCGTGTGACCTAAATAAAGAACTTCCTTCTTTAAGAACTCGCATTTTTCTAAAGTAGCTTTTAAGTTAGTCTCCCTTAAGCGATCGAATACCTTTCGTAATTTTACAATATGTTCTTGTAAGCTAGACGAATAGATTATAATATCGTCCAGATAAACTAAGCAATGGATACCCTGTAAACCTCGTAAAACGTTATCCATGGCTCTCTGGAAAGTGGCTGGTGCCGTTTTCAATCCAAAAGGCATGCGATTAAATTCGTAATGACCTGATGGGGTGGTGAATGCTGTTTTATGCCTATCTTCTTCCTTTACTTCGATTTGATGGAAGCCGCTAGCAAGATCGAGCGTGCTAAAGTAAACGGATTTACCTAATTTATCGAAGAGATCTGTAATATTCGGTAGAGGATATTTGTCGTCTACTGTAATTTCGTTCAATCGTCTGTAATCTATTACCATTCTGTACTTGGGTTGGCCTGAAGCATCCGTTTTCTTTGGAACTAAATGCACCGGGGCACTCCAAGGGGAATGCGATTCGCGGATTACGTTATCTCGTAATAGTTTATCCACCTGATTTTGTATTTCAATATTTTGACAAGGAGGGTGCCGATATGGTTTTATGTAGATCGGGTCCTCGTGTTTCGTGCGAATAGAATGTTTCACTTGGTTTGTGAAAGATAATGGTATGTCTTCGCAGTAAAAGACGTCACGGTATTCGTAACAAAGGTCAGAGATTAAATTACGTTCCTCTTGGTTCATATGATCTAATCGGAGTTTTGATAAATTTTGTTTCAATAGAGCGTCGACTTCATAATTTTCACGGATCGCGTTTACTCTACAAATATTATTTTCGAATTTAGTAACGTTAAAAGGTTTTTTTATTGTTAGGGTAATGCTTTTTTCAGAGGAATTTTGAATCACCGTTGTCGCAAATGAGTTTACGCAATTTACTAAAGCGCTAGGCATGCGTACGCCCTGACCGAAATCTTTGAACTCTAGTATAGCTTCACCGTTCTCTAGGGTAGTTGGTACTCTTACACGAGTTTCAGATCGGGGTTGTAAAGTCAACTCGTATGGAGACTGGTATATAATTGGTATATCGACGTCGCGTGTATGTAAGATTTGAGTTTTCATGTCCACGGTAGCTTCGAGTTGTTTTAATAAGTCTGATCCTATCAAACCGTCGTAGCGATCGTCTACGTCGTAGATATAAAACTTATGGATAGAGTTGCTCTTGAAAATATTCCAGAGCGGTACGAGTGCCACCTCGCTATGTCTACTGCGGGCGTGAGTACTGATGACTTCGAAGGGTTCCGCATATTTAAAACTGGAAAAATATTTATTAGCAATTTTAGGGCTTAGGAACGATCGGGTACTTCCGGTATCTATCATGAATCTAGCCTGAATTTCAGGGAGTTCTACGTGAGGCAGTTTCAATATACTATCACAATTGAGATGTATTATTTCGGATCCGGTTCCTCTGAGGCTATTTCGCAAAAATTTTCATCGGAATTTAATTGTGAGCTTTCAATAGAGGTGTCGGGTTCGAAACCTGAGTTCTCGGTAGAGTAAGGTTCGGGCAACATTTGGTTTGATTCATCATAATTAAAATCTGGGTATGTCTGACAAGAATTTTCATAGTAATAGTAATTTTCGTTCATCTCGAGGTCGTTGCTGTAATACGCATTTTCTGGAATTTCTGTCGTGTTTTGTCGTATCTGTGGTGTGGTACGCATCGATACGTCAGTAGGCATATTATTCGGTTGGCGTGGTATACCGAATTTAAATTGGTTCCCGGGCTGACCTTGACCAGGATGAGCTACCTGTCTGTTGGAGTTCTGGTAGTTGTTGTTATATGACTGCAAGTTCCTAGCTTGGCCTTGATGAGGTATGCCGAACTTAAAATTCTGTTGTTGATTCGGAATGCCGAATTTAAAATTGTTAGGTTGAGCAGGGGCTCCAAATTTTAAATTATTGTTTGACCTCAATTGATTTTGAAAATTATTCTGGGGTCTAAAACCTTGATTAAATTGGCTTGGCATAGTAAATCGGTTTTGGAACGGGTTTACTGCTGTTCTAAACGCTGTTTGAGGGGTGTTTAGCTTCATGTTCGGGGAAGTCAAAGATGACTGATTTTGCTGAGGTCTTTTATTATTTTTGGAATCGTATTGAAATTGAAAGTTAACCTCTTCGGTTACGTACTCTAATGCGGTCTCTAAGGTCTTGGGATTTTTTAATCTTACTAGACGAATAAGGTGCTCGGGTAAATTAAATAGGAAAACGTTAAGCGATAAATTGTTATAAATAATCATTTTAGACTCTTTTAGGGACATGTCGTGTAGTCTATTAACCTTTGAAATTAAAATACTGCGCATATGCTGGATACGCTTACAGAAATCGATATACGATTCACCGGGCTTTATCTTCATAGATTCCAATTCGATAGCAACGCATTCTTCGGAACGCGGGTCACCAAAGTGTTGGATTAGGGTATCTTTGAGCTGTTGCCAGGTGACTATGTCCTCTCTCTCACTTATTAAAAATGCCGCTCTACCCGTTAGCCTACTCGTTAAAACATGAAATAAGTATAGTTCCTGAGCTGGACTATCAGATTTCCTAAAGTTGTGAATAATGTATTCACATTTTCTTAAGTAGATGTTCAGTAAATTTGCCTCGCCATCAAATTTCGGAATGAGCTCTGCCAGCTCGCGGTTAACAATCGTTATCTGTTCCATTGTAATCGGATATAAATTATCACACAAAAAAGGGTAATACTCAGTATTACAAAGCGCGGACTTATTCTAGGACACACTTATTCTGTAACACTTATCTAAAATACTTTATTAAAATATTATTTTTAGCTTTTCGCTCTGAATAAATTTATTTTACTTTTATTTCTTTCGCAATAAAAATTCAAGATCTTAAAGCTAGTACCTATATAATGCCGATTTAGTGCATTACAGGAAAAATAAGATAATCAGTGATTTGGACTGAACTATCTGAAATTTTAATTTCGACCTCTTTTAACCTGAAGAATATAGCTACTAACAGGTATAGGATGGGACTCACAGGAAAGTGAAAAGTTCTACTCACCCTAGTCTGGACATCCGCATCCTCCCGCTATAAGTAGTCTCCTCTCCGGCTGGAACACCGCGTCTCTCTATGACTTATTTGTTTGGTTCGGGAATTTCGCGAGCCGTGCACGGGATCAATTTTGGGACCCACAGGCACAGTAAAAACGCGAAAATATCCACAAGGCTGCGCCAGTCAAATTTCGGGAGCGTTTTGCGGTGTTTTTAAAAAGAGATTGAAATTAATAAAGTTTATTAAAATAAATTGTTAATACTAATTACATGTAGAGGACTTAACTCTAGCGCGTCGAAGTGAAGACTGCCCATTGTCTTGAGCCGTTTGAACGTTGTTTCTCACACCGTTGGTGGTCGTCTTCCGTGGAAGCGATTGCGCAATTTCCCTAACTAACTTACAAAGGTTACGAAACGTGCGCTTGATACATTGGGTTCAGTACACTTAACTAGTTATTGCAACTAAATACTTTAAGGCGACTATATCCCAGCACTTTAGGTATTTGTCGCTCACTCAGACTCGCGCTACGATACCTAGCGATCATTGCCGTGAGAATGAACTCCGTTAACCTATATCATAAAAATATTTGCGTCACAGTATGAACTGTTGCAGTTGGACTATTAGTCATTATAATTCGCTTCACGAAATATATGCTGGAAGTTGCGTTTTTTACCTATATTTTGACTTTTTTATGGTAATCGATATCTCAACCGAGGTATTTATTTATAATAATTATGTATTACTTTAGCAGGATTTGTAGAAATTTTTCTTTTACATATTAGGGAAATGAAGAGTTTTGTATTTTTTTTACATCTTCTTTGCTACCGTCCGCATTTTTCTTTTCATAGTAGTAGGTAGTTCTGACACATTCTGTGATCACCATAAGAGTGTGGCATTGAATATCGTTGTGCAGAACTGATATGGCAACGTTTTTAGGGTTCTGAGATGTTTTGTGATATTATATATATATATATATATATATATATATATATATATATATATATATATATATAAGGTATTGAGGATCTCCAAAACAAACCACAAATTGTTTCTCTGAAAATACAACAACGACATTTAAAGTTCACTATTTATCGAGTCCTCAATCACATTCTTTCTATAAGTTTTTATAACGATAAAATGCACAAAACATTCTGAGCGTCACACGCCATTAAATCATAGACACAGATCACTAATCACTATATCATAGGTACGCGACAGACAGCATAGATACGCGAAGCGCGGCAAATTCAAATGAATGAAATGTCACTCATTTCATTACATATATATATATATTTCACGATAGCTTATCTCATTATCATAATTCTTATATTGGTAAGTGTTTTTCGATGTCTCAGGGCATTTGTTTCTGCTGCCAGTCCGCGTAGTTATTTACAAAAGTTGCGTAATATGTGATTGCGACACTCAATTTTTTTCAACGGCCACATTTTGATTTTCATATGGTTTGGCATTGAGTATCCTTACATATGTCGACGCATCACCATCTCCAATCATTCTGTTGTAAATGAGACCGTTCATAGAAATAGAAGCCTTGAATCCTTCTAAAATAATTTCAGTTTCAACAATTAAAAAACACGACTGCCCTGTTATAAAACGAACTAAATAGTAGTTTATGAAACGGATGCATAATGGGGGGTATTAAAACATGAGTGTGAGTTTTTTAATAGTATCACACGAGTGTTTTAATACCAAATTATGTAGAGTTTCATACACTACTTTATCTACGCTATTATCATAAATCCGTGAGTGATGAGTGGGGTATCATATGAAAGGGCGTTACTTGTGTATTCTAAAACCAATTTTTATTTATTTTTATGCCCGATACTTTTGCATTTATTGGGCCAACTGTCGAAAAAAATACCGTTCCCCCCCCCCCCCTTATCTCCGAAGTTTATCAATCGAAAAATCTGAAATAATTATGATCAATAGAAGTTAACGTATATTTTACAGGAAAAATAAAATCAACTCCCTTAATTTTATACTTTTGTTTTGATAATAACTATAAACCGCCGAAAACAAAGTTAGGTTTGCGGTTCGCCAACAAAGTACCTACATGTAAATTATACTCGTGAATTCTTGAACAAAAGTGATTCTTTTAACGTTTTACTTCTTTTATAGTATGGAACCCTCGGTGCGCGAGTCCGACTCGCACTTGGCTGTTTTTTTTAAATTTTTTTAATTACTTATTTTTATTTTATGTTTTTAGTGATGGTCAGCAGTTAGGTGAAGGTATTTTCTGTTACTATTCTCCAATACCTTCATTTTGATACCCATATTATGATAGTTGATGAAAAAAATTTTTTTCCACTTTTGAAAATGGCGCCTCACATCCGCCATATTGATTTTTCCCAAAAAATTATAGTCTATGTTACTCGGGAGGATCCAAGGATTCTAACGATATCCCATATATCTAAATCTGTTAAGCCGTTCAGAAGTTACGGAGGAATAAAGAAACATCTCATACATACATAAATACATACATAAATACATACATACATACATACATAGTTACATACTTTGCAAATACACACATACACACAAACATACATATATACATATAAGGTATTGAGGATCTCCAAAACAAACCACAAATTGTTTCTCTGAAATTACAAAGTTTTGTTTTATTTAACAAGTCTTTACAATCATCAAGTTATTATCAAGTTACGACAATTACACTTCTATCTCACCTGAAATTACAAAGAAACGACATTTAAAGTTCACTATATATCGAGTCCTCAATCACATTCTTCTACAAGTTATTATAACGATAAAATGCACAAAACAATCCGAGCGTCACACGCCATTAAATCATAGACACAGATCACCAATCACTATATCACAGGCACGCGACAGACAGCATAGATACGCGAAGCGCGGCAAATTCAAATGAATGAAATGTCACTCATTTCATTACATCTCCCCCCTAAGAGCGAAAATTCTAAGCAATATATCTGTAAAATGTACTTATAAGTCATCTTCATATTCATTATCATCTCCTTCATCTTCTTCAGCCTCTGTTATGACAGGTTGCAATTTTGTTATATGAAATAATGTTGATTCTGTTTTTCTTATACATCGTGCCTTCATATTTTCTTATCTCGTTGAACAAGTCAGTAGTGTTGTTGAGTTCATCCCTGTTTAACTTATTTAAGATAAATCCAGGTAAACCAGTTGCAATAAGATCTATCATTGTTTTGGAATCTATAGATTTGTTTATATCTAATAAAAGCCGTTCTTTTTTTATGGCATAATCAATTAACTGTCCTTCTTTATACCTAAATGCGAGAGCATATGTGACTATGTCCCATCCTTGGTTTTTAAAAGTTTCTAAAAACTTGTCTTTCCATTCACTCCATTCAGAATTTATTGTTAGTTTTATGATCATCGAGCTATACCAATCCAAACAAGGTTTATCTAAAAATAACCTCAAAATATCTATTTTTGTCTCATCTTTTGTTATATTAAAGCGCGCACACTCTTTTTCAAAAATTTCTATCCATTGCATCGCATTAGGATTTTTGCTTGTGAATTTTTCAATAATAAATTTTTCTGAGATATGTTTTAAGTTATGTTGACTTTCTTTCTTAGTTGTAGTTTCTATTAATTGTTCCAAGATTTGTTGCAAAGTGTCATTTTTGTCCTTTGCTTGTGTTGTGCTCATTTCATCTAAATATTGATCTAAAAATTGCATATTACCTTCCTCATCTACATATGTCTTCTTTAGATTTTCATCCAACTTTATCCATACTTTTCTACTCTGGTGTCTTTTTTTAATGCTATTTTTTACTTTTGTGAAAGTGTTCGTTTTAACAATATATGTATGATGACTCACCGGCTTCAGTTCCTCGGGTAAAACATAACATTTTCCTTCTTCAGTAGATATTGAGGTTATGGCTAATACATTTGATTTGCCATCATTTGAGGCTATCATTGTAAACTCAAATTGAAGCCGGTCCATCTTCTTTTAGTTCACAAAAATGTCGTTTTATAAGGTATTGAGGATCTCCAAAACAAACCACAAATTGTTTCTCTGAAATTACAAAGTTTTGTTTTATTTAACAAGTCTTTACAATCATCAAGTTATTATCAAGTTACGACAATTACACTTCTATCTCACCTGAAATTACAAAGAAACGACATTTAAAGTTCACTATATATCGAGTCCTCAATCACATTCTTCTACAAGTTATTATAACGATAAAATGCACAAAACAATCCGAGCGTCACACGCCATTAAATCATAGACACAGATCACCAATCACTATATCACAGGCACGCGACAGACAGCATAGATACGCGAAGCGTGGCAAATTCAAATGAATGAAATGTCACTCATTTCATTACATACATACAAACATACATACATACATACATACATGAACCCTAAAAACATTACACTCCTTTTTATGGGCAGTCGTGTAAAAAGTAAAAAACTAGTTATTTTAGTTGAACAGATAAATTCATATGGCAGTCGGGGGGCTGTTCTAAGGAACAAGTTCTATTCTAAGAGGTCCCCCGACTGCCATATGAATTTATCTATTCAACTAAAATATCTCGTTTTTTACGTTTTAGTTCGTTTTATAACAGGGCAATCGTGTTTTTTAATTACTTATTTTTATTTTTACGTTTTACACTATTATTAGGTATCCAGCAATGGAGAGTATTGTATCCAGTCGAATAAGACCATTTAAGGACATGTGAAGCAACAGACTTTAAAGTTATTACTGATTTTGTGTGCACATACCCAAAAAACGCATACAAAATTGAAATGGCTCTACAGGGGAGGGGGAGAGGGGGCGCCCCCCTTTGTGGGGGTTTTTTTTTGTTTGTAATGAGGTATAGAACACCCCCCTAAATTATCGTTAGTTCGATCCCGGACACACTGGTGGTATTTAGACTGTGGTTAGGTACGCGTGATGTTATTTGCACGTGGTGGAATTTACACTACCTACCATAATTTTCTTAGTTCGTATCAGAGTTTCTTCGGAGCTTTTGAGGACTAGGTATTTTGATAAACTCAAGAAACACTTACTATATAATTTTTTTAAATTCTCCTTCGCTTCCTGTCAGATAGTTTTTTTTTCCAGCGCATTTAAAAAATAAATAATTTTAGCGCGAAAGGAGCGTGAGTCGTGAAAACTTGCGCAGGTCCGTCTCGTATGGAGGCTCGTGAGCCACTGAGTACATCGTTTATTCGATGCGTTAGACCATTTTATGACTTCTGTTAGGCGAAATTTTGCAGCAATTTTTTTATTTAATATCTGCCTGCTCAATGGATAGGCAATACAATGAGCTTACTTTACGTATAATTTTTATGAAATTTAGTCTAAAGCTTTGGAAATACCATTAAAAAAATGAACAAAAACGACCTGTTTTCAAAAATTTTTATGATCGAGGCAAGTTTAACTTATCGTGTTTTCATGAGGCCATTATAGAGATAAAGCATGTATCTTTAATATGTATTTTTAACAGTGAAAAAAAACAACTTTTTCATGACTTTGAATTGCTTTGAAAAGTGGCGTAGTCGCTAAAAACCGGGATAATGGGCCGTTAATTGATAGCCACATTGTTATCTACATAACACTAAACAAGAAGTGTCTATTGAAATTTGAAACTTTTATTACCTAATTAGTTTTATTTACTACATATAATATGCTTTAAAAATATATCTCTACCTAAGTGTTAGAGAGGCAGGTATGAAATAAAATAAATTAATGGGGAAACCCTACCACTTTAACAATTCAAAATCTATAAGACATTCAATAACCCAATACGTATTAATAAAGCGCATTTAATTTCAAAGGCCTGAGCATTCGCTACTTTATCATTAGCGTGCGGAGCGGCGCGGGCGCAAGAAACCGTTGTGAAAACCAGATGGCGTGTAATAACACACACGGGGCTCGTATCCGAGTAAACATGCCAATTTGCAATCATTCTTTTTATGCCAATACTGTAATAGTGGCTACTTTAATGTATGTAAAGGGAAAGACATGCCTTGCCTAGTGTCATCAACGCAAACCTACTAGGTACGTACCTATATTATGTACTTGAATCCAAAAAAGGCACAGTTCTAAGATAATGGTAGCGATTATGTTATTGTTATTGATTTATGACTCAAAATTTAGCGCGCCTAAAAATCTTCTATTCCTCTTACAAAAATGTACATACAGAAGTCTTACAAGTTACAATGCAGAAGGATTAGGTACAGTAGTGTTACTATCCCATAATAACCGTATAAGCATTATGAAAGGTAGCGTCGATTTTAATTCACGAAATTTAGAGACTCTAAAACGGATTCACTACCAATGGTTCATATATTTTCCTTTGGGCTTATACCTCATATTATCTCTCAAGCCATTGTGCTCATTCGAGTTCCTACTAACATTAAAAATATTGATACTTTACAGTGATTACTAATGATGGTACCTTTTGAAGAATCCGCACCACAGTATCTCGTAAAACATTCTACTTATGCGTTTAGTTATGGTTATGCATCAAGATGAACGAGCAGTTTAGTACAAGTTTTCGTACGAATTTCGAGTCGACTCGCATCGAAGCCAGTGCCATCTATTGACAGCCGAATTTCAGCGACTTTCCATGCTATGTCGCTGGATGTAAATGTAAAAAGTAATTCGATTCGTTTGTGCGATGTGAGTTGACTCGAAATTCGTGCAAAAACCTGTACTAAGTCCTAAGACCTCGTTGCGACTAGACGTCGGTCAATCTGCACTCAGCAGTAAATAATATACGCTTGGCATTTCCTTTCAAAGTAACATTGTTGTGGAGAAATTATACGGTAACACGAGCGGCTTCTTCTGACTTCTAAAGACCATCTTTATAAGTTTTAGTGCCTTCTTTAATGGAACTTTTGACTGTATCTATTACGGCGAAAGCTTTTACTTTCTAGTTGCAGTTTCTTGGTTGATTGGTGGTTTTATGGACTAAGATTGCTGCCTTCTAAGTTTTAACATATTGACTTCCACTTAAGTGTACCTAAGTGTATGACTAAAGTTTACAAGAATCTGTGCGGGTAGGTAATTGGGTAGGTATGTCAGTGAACTGCTGCAATTATACTTACTCAAATAGTTTTTAAGAGCTATTTTAAAACGGTGATAACAAAAAACAAAACCGGGTAGAGTTTGTTGTGGGCTTCTTCTCAGTGTAGGGCGCGTAAGAACCCTCGTTAACTAAGTTTTAAAAGTTGAGTAGTATCTCGTTATCACTATAGGCCTATGTGAAATAAAGAAGTTAGAAGAACTAGCTTTACCATCCATAGTTATAATGGAAAACACATACGTAGAATCCTGTTTATTTCATATTTGTTATGGTGACATTGTATTTGTTTTGCAAATTCCCGAATATTTACAACCCACTATGTTGTCACCATTGTTGTAGGTGCGAACATAAAAATGCAACTTTACACACACCCGGAGGGAAATATTGTTAAATTACTTAGCGACTGATGTTTGAACCGACAATCTTTCATTCTTGATTGCACCAGTAAAGCAGTTTCTAAGCAAACAATCCATATGACAACTACACAATATACAACAGACATATTTTACAAGTACATATTTTACAAGTGCATTTATTATGCCTACACTTGTAAAATATGTCTGTTGTACATATACGTAGTCTCTTAGGTGACATGACATCATAGACTTTATAATCCGTCTCAAAAACTAGACCTGCCCCCTTATTCTGTATCGTTCACTTAGTTAGTTAGTAACCCTAACTGGGTTATTAACTAAGAAAACGAAGGCAACAATCCTATTTTTGCACAAATTACCAACCTAGGTCGGTATGGTATCATATCAGAATACCATGCTAGTTGCTATCTTGTACAAAAAGAATACAAAAATAAGATTTTTGCCTCCGTTTTCTTAGTTAATAACCCAGTTTGGGTTACTAACTAACTAAGTGAACGATACAGAATAAGGCCCCTGTACACCTTAGTTTACATTACTAGCTGATCTAGCAAACGTTGTTTTGCCACTAGGGATATAATAAATACCTTACGACCTATTCTCAGAGCTACCGAAGATAAACAGAGAATTTTATAACAATCAGTCGACCCACTGGCATATAAATCTATAGACCCCGGAATCCGGATGTAATACAAAATTCACTAAAAATGTGTCCCGAGAAAACCTATATAAACGAGGGTGCGTGTGTATTTTTATAAACAAACTGAAAGGTTGTAAGTTATGTCTTAAACCATTATTATACGAGTACAGCCTATTTTTGCTTATGTGCGATTGGAACTCTTTTGGCGTTTTGGATTGCATTAGGTTCGGACACTTTTAGCGCTGACGCGAAGTCCTTAGTCGAAATATCAATCGGTCAAACCTTATCGGAAGAGGGAACTAAAATTGGGACAAGAATTTTATATATTAGGGATGGAAGTACTTCTTCTTGGTTGGTAAGTGGTACAATAAACCAGGCTTACCAAAATCCGCTGCCTAATAGATACCCTAGTATCACTTCTTCCATAGCCCGAAGACCGACAGCGTTGCGACTGTGCTGCACAGAAACATTACGCGTCAACGGTTTACATAACTAGCAATCATTCAAAAACGCAACTCCCGTTCCGATACTGAACGGAATGCGGTCTAATGGATGAACTGAACCCAGCACTGAGCCCGTCAGTTACGTGTATTGTATGCAAATACATTCATTTCGACCGTGGAGAAGTGAGCTCATTTAGCAGAGTTATGAGCCTTGACTGTCGTTATGACGCGATGCCAATGATAGGAGGCTGCGTATTAATCAAACGATGTAACGATCCCTTCGGATGCTGGAGCGGCCACGCGGGAGGCGGCCGGCGCGACAACGCATTTCTCACTTCAATTTGTGGCCATATTATTTTCTTTTAAATCCTCAGTCCGTATTATTAGATGCGCTGGTAAAAGTAGGTAGGTTTGTGCACTACATGACGTGTTTGCACATTTTTTTCAAATATACTTATACAATTCAATTTTTGTTACCAAACTCCTCCGAAACGGCTCGACCGATTGTAATGAAATTTTCTGTGTGAGTTGAATAGGTCTGAGAGTATGTCGCAAGCTATTTTTTTTATACTTTTATGGCAAAACAACGTTTGCTGGGTCAGCCAGTTTACCCATGGAATTAAATCGACTTTTATTTATTTACTAATTAGTGCATTTGTGGCCTAGTACACCTATGTGGATAAATAGGTATATAGTACCTAAGTAAAGATACTTACGGAATTGCATACATAACTAGCAGTTAACTATTATTATTTATGTCCTAAAGCATGATATTGTGTGCCTAAAGTCAAAACTAGCTTTCTATATTTGGATCTTGTTGAAAAAACAATAAACCACGCCAGACTAGTCTGTGATATAAAAACAACAAACACATAAAGTAAGTCAGTAAGTAGGTAGTAAAAACAACAAAATCCTCTTGACTAGAGGCTCAGGCGTGTGTTAATAACAAAAACTATGTTGAATCCAACACCACGTTGATTCGTCCGTGTTAGTGAGCAATTATTATTTAATACATTTTCTACTTTTTTCATTCCGGGATGACATTTATCGTGGAGCCCGGCGTGACGCTAGTCGAACGAAGATTTACCACTTTTCCACCTCACTGCCCGTATCACTTTTTACGATCGAACATTTTATTTGAATATATTTTATTGCTACCCATCTTTTACGACAAATAATTTTATGTACAATATGAGGACGCATTTTAACCGGACTCAGAAAAGCGAGTCGCCTAGACTTGCTATACTTATTGGCTGTGCGTTTTTTCACACAATACATATATTATACTCGTACCTATGTTACTATGTTAGAAACTATGGTCCGAGAGGTTTCTGGTATTTTTTATTTAACCCTGTATATATATTAATTATCTTATTAGTAATAATGAATAAATAAATAAATCTTTTATTTCCACCATCAAATTTTACAATAATGCCACTTGAGTATTGAAATAATTAGAGATATTAGGTTATTTACTAACGAACACAGCTAGTATTTATTTATGAAGACTAAAAGTTGATGTTATTCTAACTCTGAGTGACAACATCTCTGTGTTGACAAGTGATAGTGGTCCCTGTATGGATCATCTACACAGGTGTATGTTTAACACGAATGATAATACACATATTTTCATATTTTTATCGCTGCGCAAGTGGGCGTGACACCACAGAGATAACTGACAGAGGACAGTGTTTTCACTCGAATGTTTTATTTCCTATATTTTATCGCAAATAGTAATGGAAATAAATTGTACCTATTCGATTTTAATTTTAAGTAGGTACTATCAAATAAGTCTAATCCTTTTCTTGAAACACATTGTAGACAGGTATTTTTTCCTTTGCATATTAAGTATTTCAATATATTGTCCTCTTATAAATTACATTTATGTAGAGTCAATTATAACGCTTGACGAAATGTAATTGATTTCTGATAGATAACGCGTTAAAACCATTCGTCATATTCTTTTTTACCCGTGGTGTAATTCGGTGTGCCATGGTAGTCAATTATCTTTACCAGAGTTAAGATAGTGTCACATCCAATCTGCCCCGCCGTCCGCCTTACGATTTTGTAACAAAGGCTACCGGATTTCATCAGAACAGTTCTTAATAAGAATATTAATCGAGACGTTTTCAGATCTAATTATATTTTGTTAAGTATACTTTTACTTGGGCACCTTAAAAACAAGAATGCATAGGTATTCCTAAAGCAATTAGACTTTATCATCGCTTTTTTTTTGGGATAAGTTTTCATTACTTTGACGAGATATGCCTATCTCGCAAATGAGTACCTAGGAATACGCAAAAAAATGCTTCTTTCATCTTCATTTTACAATAATTGTTCAAAGATACCAAACACGATAGGATGGGCTGAAAAAAAAATTATGTCTTCGTGTCCCCCAGAGGGTGCCATATTAAATTTAATGTGACGTCACATAGCCAACGGACAAATAAAAAGCTTCCAATGACACCTTATTTGTCAATAATAATGATTACTAGTTCAGAAGGTTTGAGAGCATAGATGAACATACCTACCTAATGGTCAAAAACGGATCATAACGATCCTATAGTTAGGTAAAAATTAGGTCGTGTAGCGGGCTATATCTATCCATTTTAGGCAAATTGGTTCTATAACTAGGTATATGGCGTGAAGGAGGGAGAAATAAAACGTAAATAGTAATTTTTAATAGGAGAGAAGTATTGGAATTCATGATATAATTTTTACATAATATCTAACTGTTACCATCTATAGCGCTTAAAAATTTGACAGCGTATAGCACAAACTATATAAATTGTGTGCACTCTACAATGTAAATAGATAGGTATTGACAGTAGTTTACATAAATTGAATATTCATGATCTCGTCGTCCCAAGTCGATATGACTTAGACCTCAACTTCGATCAAATATTTCGTAAATTTAAACATACAGCATGAATAAAGCCGTCTTTATGTAAAGGAGGGTTAGATACCCGAGTGTTTCTAGTTTCTATAAGTCCTCAGCTGGAAGGATACCTATCATCAAAATTGTCGCAGATGATTGTAGTTTTTATTTTACTTTTTAATTTTGACATAGGGCGCGTTCCCACTTTGTCGTGACGACAGATAATCTTGTAGTAATATCTAGTTAAGTGTCGTGGCTTATATGTTTAAATGGAGGTGTTCACATATACCTAGAACGACACGATTTACTGTCGTCTACAACATTTTTTGCAGTGACAACAGATTGTCAAGACAGTGGGAACGGCTAGCACGGCAGTCGTAAAACGATAAAAAATCATTACGACTAAATCGTGACCGCAAATCTATCGTACCCAATACTTTCTTAAATGATAAAATGTCGACGCGATCCATTGGGAACAGCTAGAAATGATAGTCGCTCAACGATAAAAAAAAATTGACGTCAAACAATCGTATTAATGGGAACAGCTAGAGACGACAGTCTTCCAACGATAAATTAATCGTTACGACATGGTGGGAACGCACCCTTACCTACAGCCTACAGGTGCGAAAGCTCCATAGATATAGGTATAAAGATTTCCGTCGGTAAACTTAAAGTGCTGTATATTTACTTATTACTACTCTCGTCTATTAAACCAAAGCTAATAAATACGTTAGAAAAAGAAAACTACACGTCTATATTAAACCAATGCTATAAATAAGATAGAAAAAGAAAAGAAGCTTCCGGATTTCTAACGAATTGACTAGTTAAACTTGTACCTATGTAAATAAACGGTAAAAAACCAATACCTAAGTTAAGGGCAAATTCTGATAATGATGCCAATGCTGCTGTGCAAGAAACTACAATAAACTAATTTGACACGTCTAAAAATAATGCTATTCTTTCTCATAGGTAGCATTTAGAAAATCTACTGATAAATAAATAAAAAATAACTCAACATGTTCCTATTTTATTGAAAGCTAAACTGTCTACATATTAACAATTCTATAACTTCTAAGATTAGACATAATATTAGGAGGAGGTAAAACCTATTAGCTTAAAAAACCTATCAGCTATTAAGTTAAGCGCCACGGAAATCTCATAATTGGCTCATAATTCCCTCACTGTTATAAGTGCTTACCTACTAAGTAGTTCTCTATGAAGTAAGGTATACATCTTAATATATATAAATCTCGTGTCACAATGTTTGTCCTCAATGAACTCCTAAACCACTTAACCGATTTTAATAAAATTCGCACACAGGGTGCAGTTTGCTCTAACTTAAAAGATAGGATAGCTTAAATCTCAATTTATCTATTTTTTTTATATCCTTAAGGGCAAAACAACGTTTGCCAGGTCAGCTAGTATATTATAAGAAAAAAGACTCCTATAATTAAGTTTTTGAGAGTTCGGTACTGTGTATTGAAAGTATTTAGTTAAACAGCATTTAATATGTCTTATTAGATAGTTAAGCGGTTGCAATAGAGTCTATTAATATTTTATTCTAAACCACAAACGAATTCTTTATGAAGCAATCACGACGAAGGCGTGTTTACGTTACGCATTATGTGTGGAAGATGTTATTATCAGACGCTTGTTTATTTTAAATTAATAGATTATGTTTATTGAGTGGATGGATTAATCATAATGTGTCATAATACGATATGAATATTTATAAGTTAACTGTACCTACCTAATCTTTGAGAATTTAAGAATTATATTTATCTATAGAGAAACTTTGCAGATGAGTAGGTTTTGTACTGTCTAGTGAAAAGTCTATAATGCTATTTTTTAACCGACTTCAAAAAAGGAGCATGTTCTCAATTCGTCTGAATCTTTCTTTAAATATTTTATCTCAGATTTAATTATTTTTCATAGATTGCTAAAACAAAAGATTTTTATTTACAAAGTAGGTATACAAATCTACGGACTAATAAAGAGTTTACCTATCTGCACAGAACGATTGCACTAGTTATTATTGCATTAATACATAATATATATGACAAAGTAAGTTTTAAATAAGCAGAGTAGGTATCCTCACCTTACTGTAAAAGAAAACTGATATTGAAAACAAACTAGAAAAACGAAAGTAAGCCATATATTCCAGACTGACGTTACTTTCTCCCCTAACTTACGAACACTTACACTTTTACGAACGGAAATTATCCCATAAATAATTTTCTTCTAAAGGTAATGTTGACTCGAAGACTCGCAGAGAAAACGGTGGAGTAGCCAGGCTTCTGATAAGTTTATGCCATATTTACATCTAACATAGAGTCAATCTTATTTTGTGAGATGATTAATTACTTTTTGCTTATTAAGTACCTACTTACTTTTATGTTTGGTTTGAATATGTAAATAATAAAATACAGATTTCTATTTTAGTTTACTGGAATTACTTTCCATGTTACACTAGCCAGAAATATTTGTACTTACCTAATACCTATAGGTACGCTTGAAAATCCTACATAATTTAACTGCTATAATCATAGGCTTATAAATTTATGGACGACGGGTGTAATACAAAATTCACGAAAATATGTCCCGAGAAAACCTATATAAACGAGGGTACATGAGTATTTTCATAAACAAACTAAAACATTGTAATTTATGTCTTAAATCATTATTATACAGCCTAATTTTCAAACACGAGAATGAAGTACGATTTTATATTCATTCCTGTATTTCTATAATAACAAGAATACTTATTAGGTATTCACGCCAAGTGATAGCCATTCAGACACTAAAGTTGAGAGAAAAAATAAAAATTTCAACATTTTTCATTACGATATCTCACGCTAGCAACACTGTGTCTGTCATTTCATTAGCGTTCTAGTGCTCGGCCGTTCAACACAACATTATTAAACTCGTATAAAAAAAAGTGAGTGATTATAAGTATTTCTTGCGGAAATCAAAGTATCCGAAAAGAAATATTCAAAATTATCGGATTCATCGTCAAAACGAATTGTGAAATCTACGGAATTGTTATTATTGGTTCAGAAAATCCATATTGCTCCAGTGTTGGGTACACCTCTTAGAGGGTGTTACGTTCACAGCAGTATACATTGAGGGTAGTTGGAAGGACTATCGCCTTTGTTTTAATTACTGCAAGAGGAGCTAATCAAGATGCATTCTTCGGTGATGGGTACACTTCATTTAGAGGGTGTGACCTTCACGACAACATACATTGAGGGTAGTTGGTAGGTGAAAAACCTGAGGACTATCGCCTTTGTATTAATAATTGCAAAAAATAATTGCAAAGCATCTATGTTGAGGACACTGCATAAGAGGATGTGATCATCACGACGACATACATGAGGGTGAGTTAATAAGATTATCGTCTCTATATTAATAATTGCAAAAAAGTCAATCAACATAATATATTCTGCAGTCTATGCTTCAGTGTTGGGTACACTTCATTAGAGAGTGTGACCTTCACGACAATATACATTGAGGATGGTTATTGGGACAACGCCTATGGATTAATCATTCCCAAAAATGACAAGATTATCTTGTAAGCAACTTCCAAAATAGCAAATTGGTGCTTAAACGCCCCCATACCATGTTGAAAACACCGGTTGACGGTTCTAGTCCGATCACCGAAGTTAAGCAACATCGGGCGCAGTTAATACTTGGATGGGTGACCACCTGGGAACACCGCGCGATGCTGTTTTTTTTTTATCACCAACTGTATTGGAATGATATAAAGGATCAAAACGATTACCTTTAGAAACTATTTCGATATACCCTCATATCAATATTTTCTTTTACTGTCTGCTAATTTAAATGAACCAAGATTACTTTACTAGACCAGGCCTGAAAAGTACCCGCAATCAAATGCACTATTTACAATTATTTTAGTCTTCCACACGAATCGTTTCTTGATGTGGTCATTATTTATAGATACATCAATAAAAAGTCCATTGACAACATCTTACAAAATCAACTAGTAATACTACTCAAAATTTGAAATGTACGAGTGAGACACAAAAATTTTATTTGATAATATAATATTCTAATAACTTCTGTGTATATTATGTCTTTTATCAATAGTATGAAATACAGTTAATCAAGATCCAATATTAACTGGCACTGGAGGAATATCTGAGCAATCCACCTGTCGGTCCATGGTGGACCCACGGGCCAAATCGCAGGACAGCACTCGTCTCTTGCGACGACTTTTCTCGAAGATTTACCCAGGACAGAAGAATCTTAATTTCCCCACAAGAACAGCACCAGGAGCAAAACAGCCTTGCAAGTACTTATCGATGTCCTCTTTTGACATTTCTGTCGACCTGTCATGTCAGGCGCCGCGCGGCCGCCGATCGGAGTGCTGGCGGAGTGCTGCGCTGTTTCGAACCTCGTGCGGACTCGCGCATGTTCGCCTATAGTCGGTTCGGGATAAGAAGGCACACCTACTTACTCGTACGTTTGCCGCTTATAGAATAACAACTTTTATAAAATATTCGAGCCTGATGATATTATTTTATCGTGCTTAAATATGAGTTCAAAATATATTTTTTTCTCTCTTTATGTTTCTCAAAACTATGAACAGAATTTAATGTGTAATTTTTTTTTTTTCTCTTCTTTAGTTCGCATGTAGTGCAATGACACTAGGTATCTAGGTATCTAGGTACTATCCTAGTTGCTTTCATCATAATTTACTTTTATACAAAAAGGTTTTATATTATGAAGATTTATAAACTATTGAACCACTAACATTACAATTAATTTTCATGTTTAAGTAATTAAAAATGAAAATGATGATCTTTATTAATTTCACATGGACTTGATTTACAGGCTTTTATGAAAGCTTGAATCTGAAAAGTGGGTTGCACTGAGAAGGTCGGGCAAAAAACTCGGCTATTATATTCTGTTCACATACAATTGAATATGAGACAACCTATTCGATAACATACTTAATTTTTTTTTTGTTATTCCATTACAAATACATGTATTTAATACAACCATTCTTTCATCGTAACTCGATGTGTTAGATATTACATCAAATTTATCAATGCTTTAACTGAGTTATGATGCATGCTTTTAAAAGAATGCAATATTTTTGAATATCAAAGTTATTTTTAGTTTCTATAATTGACTATTTCTTAAATTTCTTAAATGAATAATAAATATGGAAAAAGTAGAAAACAATCGATGATATGTTTATTTAAATTTATTTTTAGGTATCCTTGTACCTATATCTACAGGAATATCGGTATCCATACCTAGGAATAACGTTACGCAATGGAAATTAATATATTTAAAGACCAAATTAATTTTTGCGAGATCAAATATTTTTATTTTCAGGCTATCGCGCCGCTAATTATTAACTAATGGTTATCTATGCATCAAAAATGTTAAAGGATTTGGAAATTACCAATAGATATATAAGATCATAGAATCATTAAATACTTCATTGGATTTATGATAATATGAACAATGATGGTTCATAATTTTGGCTTGCATGTATCATAATATTTTTTTTTGTTCTTTTAGACTTGATACATAGCCTACATTTTATATTTTCTGTATTTAATCATTATTAAATAAGTCTAATATTTTGTTTAACTTTCATGCCGATGGATGACGCCGCTGCAAGGATTTAGCTCTCGATGATGACTGACCAAGGTCAAATGATAATTGAAAATTGGTTCATCACTGCGTCACTATAGGAACTTGAATACCAGTACAGTAGTACTTCAGCAGGCAGCAGCTGTGGTATGTAATTACCTGATTATTATTAAACGAAGATTAGAGACTTTTATCTTCTGTGATGACATTGGAATTATTGAGTAAGTGACAAAAAAAAAAAAATATATATTTTTTTTTTCATCGTCGCAACAAGTCAACAAAGCATTAATCGCGAACAATCGCGAATAACATTTCGACATGTCTACCTATTGACATGTTACATTTGCTCGTTGTTTTTTGCGATTATCAACTTGGAAAAATCAGATCACATTTTTTAACTGAAAGACTGCTAAATTGAAAAATGGTCTTGATGCAGAAATTCAAGAACTTTAAAAGTATTGTCTAATATTTGTATTCCAATTGTATATGTGGTTTTTTTGTTTACAACTAACCAGTACAACAGCGATATTAGTGTTCGGGTGACTGTTAAAATAACAATTAATGATATTAAACAATATTATAACATGAATAACTGTTAAGAATAACAATTATGCCTTCAATTAAAATTTTAATATTATGTGAAATGAGAAACTCAACACGGTTATACATACATATACTATAATATTGTATAAGATGTTTACTGTCTGACAATATTAGAAAACATGTTTTTTCAGACTATCAGTTTCTATTGTTATCACTTTATTAGAAGACAGGAATAAACAGCAGATACAGTTACTTCATCAGCCTTTGTCTCAGAATCAACTTTAAAATAGGCTTATAAAATGATTTCTCTATGGGTTTTTTTAAATATCTTTTGAGAATATTTTTACTATGCAGTTAAAAATATAATTTAAGGTCAATTTAAATCTTAATGACCTTATTAAAGAGCTGTTCCAACACCAAAACCCAAATAACAATATTATTATGCAAATTAAATAAAAATATCATTGTTAACTCCTTTAAAAGAAATAACTCTAAAGAGCTATGAATAAAAGTAAAGGACACTTTACGAAAATACTAATGCCTACAGTCAAGATGAACAAAAATTTACGAACTAGTTCTCTGCAACCCATAGATTTATTACTCTTTTATATTAATAAATTGATTTTATTTTTTTTCTGTCCAAAAATATGTCTCGGTAATATTTATTCTACTCAAGTTTATAAAATATATTCGTGATCAATTTACTGTTTAAATATATATTTCATGGTTGCATATTAACAGCCCAATTTATTACGATTAATCAAGAGTTTTAACTGATACAAATATTTTAAAGCTTGTTGAAAGAGGTTTAAAACCTCTTTAATCGTCAAGACTACATACAAGCAGTACTGCTAGATAGTCTTAATATACCCTCGGTATTCGCACATATAAAAATATATGTATTTCTACATATATTATTATTAATATATTAAACTAATAATATTGATTTACTATAGCTAACTATAGTACAGTTTTAGTATTTCTACAAAATTATGCCATTATTTATTAATTTGCTTTGAATATCAACTTAAGTTGTTATTTTTATTTTTTTGGGCAATGTTAAGCGATTATGCTTATTATTCTATTAATTTAAAAGCATTTCTTATTTACAAATGTCATGGCTCTAAACATCTACCTAATAAGTATTCTTGTTATTATAGAAATACAGGAATGAATATAAAATTGATGATTAAACGAACTTACCTTAAGTGAAGTTCTATCATAATTTTATGAATTCCTGTATGAAGATAATAACACCCTCCCGCCCCTGTTTTGTGGAAAAACCCATGTATGAATTTGTAAATAAAAAATGTACATATTATAATAAATATTTATTGAAGACTATATAACCCATTTATATATATATATATTATTATATTTACATATATAATATTGTGTGGTTATGTATAATATTGTGTAGTTATGTATATATTATATGATACATATTTGGGTGCTCTATAGTGCTCCTACCAAGACGAGCTTATCGAAGCACAAAGGCACTCTTATAATAATTACTCTGAACTAAATGAAATGACAGACACAGTGTTGCTAGCGTGAGATATCGTAATGAAAAATGTTGAAATTTTTATTTTTTCTCTCAACTTTAGTGTCTGAATGGCTATCACTTGGCGTGAATACCTAATAAGTATTCTTGTTATTATCTTCATACAGGAATTCATAAAATTATGATAGAACTTCACTTAAGGTAAGTTCGTTTAATCATCAATTGTATGTCTTTTCGCGTTTTGTATGTCATTTGGTTCGGACACTTTTTAGCGCTGACCCCAAATTCTAAGTTTATAAATCAATGGTTTTAATCCTACGTATTATAACAGTTAAATTTTTACTTTTCAATAACTACCCTTTAAGTCAGACAAAAATAACATTACAGTATTAATTACAGTAAAATTAACAATATAAAGCAGTAATTTCAGCATTGTATTTGAATGTTTTTTAAGAAACATTAATTACATTTTGATACTAACTTAGCGTTTATTAGATGCTTTATAAGAAGCAGATGGCTGCAACTTTGTTCATGGCATTCAATTAATGGCTATACTTCATATTACAAAAAAACTCTAGAGTCGTTTTATTGTTAATTTTTAACTATCTTTTTTATCATAATAGGTGCATACGTATTAGGCTATTAGCCTTTGTAATAGAATAATAGAGATTTTAAACCTAACTACTTTAACTAATTTTTTCATTTTTATTTTAGTCCTATCTACTTGAACCAAAGTGCTATAAGAATTCTAAATAATTCTTGCAAAACCTTAGTCCTGTTAGTATTATAAATCTATTTGAGAGTTTAAGGCGCAACCAGGTATCTACTGAATCGCATTGGCAGAAACGAAACATGAACGTATTGCTAGTCTATCAAAAAATCTAATAAAACCCCATAAAGTAGTTTACCTATACTGGTTAATGTACGTTTTGAATATTATTGACCTAGTAGAGGTGATAATATTATATTATCCTCCACCTTGACATTAGACATCTATAAAATCCACTGAACCATAAAATAGATATTATGAGAGTAGATTCATAAAACTCCAGGTCTCGTATGAAATATCACGATAATTTAAATATGTATTTTCATAAGAGCTTATTTAAATAACCCGGATATTAAGAGCGTTGAAATATATATAATTACCTACATCTTTTAATTTTTAGAGTTCCGTACCTACTTTCAAATAACTAAACCGGGAAATCTTAGAAATTTTTATGTACTGCGAAGCGTTTTCTTATGTTTTATGTTTCCTGTAATAATTCTGTGACTAGGCAAGATACTTTTTAATTTACCTACTTAAACTTTACTTATTTACATTTTTAATTAAATATTTATGAAAGTCTGCGTATATGGGACTCAGAAAATTGTTGAAAGATAATTCAATTCGAACTTAATTTGATCTTAATTTTATAAGATTACTAACCCTTTAGTGGCCATCCCCCAAGGCTACCTGCGATAAATATCACCACCGTCGGTCTTTTTTATGTCAAAGAACTGTATTTAATGAACTGTAATAATAAATAGGCATTAATAATAAAAAGTTTCACCCTTAATAAAGAAGGATACCTACTCTAAAGTACCCTTAGTCAAGTCCATTTCGCACTTAGCCATTTTTATAAAGCTGTATTTACCTATTTGCGTAGGTGCTTACTTATTTTATTAGCTTATTTTGGTAGGTAGGTAAGTACCTATAATTATGAAGGTTGTTATAAGAATTGCAAAAAATCTATATCTAAAATTATGGTCATGGATTTTGCGTTATTTCGACGACCTGTTTGCAGCAGACCTAATAAAGGCTTCGAAATCCGCTACTTTAAAGCATCATTTTTCACCGCTTATGAACATGCGCTGTGTTGGCTTAACCTCAATGATGCTATCGTACAATCGCGTTCGATATTAAGTAATAAAAATTTGCGCTTAAGAACTTAATACTGCGCCTGAACGTAAATGGGACACCCACGCATCAGAATTC
Source organism: Coenonympha glycerion (assembly GCA_963855885.1). NCBI lineage: Eukaryota > Metazoa > Arthropoda > Insecta > Lepidoptera > Nymphalidae > Coenonympha > Coenonympha glycerion. The sequence goes on from OY979629.1 coordinate 6,461,099, forward strand.
AGAACGTGATTGGGGTTTCGATAATAATTTGGAATTGATTATTTTGTTCGAAATACCCAAATGTTCAAATGAAGTGTTTCTAAAGCTTATATTTGGCGGTACATAAGTCTTTGCTGGTAGGGTGTTTTTTAGTGTTCGTACCTCAAAGAAACCGTACCTTGTCCGTCTGTCTGTGTGTCTGTGTGTCACGACCCTTTATTTCGGTAACTAAAGATATCGACATGAAAATTGGCAAAGTTGTAAATGATGATGGCCCGCGGTCAGTGCAATCATAAAAAATTGAAAATGGTTTTTATTTTTATTTAGGTAAAAAGGGGGAAAATCAGGTCGTCGAAATTTCAAAATGAGATAACAATATTGAGTGGGGTATCATATAAAAGTGCATTACTTGTGTATTCTAAAACCGATTTTTATTCATTTTTATGCCTGATAGAGTTTTTGATTTATTGAGCAAACTGTTGAAAAAATACCGTTCCTCCCTTATCTCGCCCGAATCCATTGCGAATGGCACCCAATGACCTATTGACTAAAAAACCTCCCCCGCCGTAGTTACGATCTGGCAGGGTTATCAGCCGAGGCTGAGCCTTCCGTCAGCCTAGAACTGAGTCGATATCATATAATCGTTCTGAAAATCGAACCGGACCCTCTGAGCGCCCATCAACTGCGCCAGGGAAGTATACTTAGCCAGAATTTAAATTCGGCACCCATAACCATATTACCTTATCGATTCTATTTCTACAGTAGAATTACATTTACTCAACATCAACAACGAGTGACATTTATGTCAACGATAAGTCATTAGATCAATCTATCCAACGTATCTTATATACCATTCCTGATTTCCATCATTCATATTATGAAGCAATTATATTGCTGTATTTCTGCAGAATAGACTTGTTTTAGTAATATGGGTACGGCTGCTGCTATTTTTATCAGGTTCCACAAAAGCCTCAAAGCAGTTTACCAAAACTGCTCGTAAGTCATAATAAAGTTTTAATAATAAAAATATGATAAATAGTTTTAGGTATTTTAGGCGCGACTGTGCGCGCCCACGCCGAGACTCCGTGGAATCTGTTGACGTGCCATATTGTATGGACAAACGATGTTTGCATAAATATATCCATTATTTTTAGTGGGTAACTGACAGTTTGAATAACATTAAACTTTAATACACAAATCTTTCGAAGCTTATTAATATTTTCATCGTTAAATATCAATATTTGTTCGCGCGGCCATTAAATTGTTATAAGCAATGAAACGATAATTAAGATTTTGTAACGCTAACAACTTTGTTTGCATTGATTAGTTTCTGGATGTTAGTCAATGTGTTATTTAGAAGCAGCAAGGTTTTATAGTAGGTATTCGTAATCTAAAGCATCTAGGTTGAGACTGTCTTCGTGGATTGGAATATCTAATACTTATATTCTTTGATAAAGCTTCATAGCAGCTTAACACTAGAGTACACGCGCGGCCTACTATAGTAGACCAGGGTTAGTTTTTTTGTCGTATCTTTTTATTTTTGCATGCTAGAAGCTTGCGATTCCAGATAAGCCTCGTCTGGTAGATTCTTCGCAACCTTAGTACCCAACACAATTCCTGCGGAAACGCATGTGCGAGATATTTGGCGTCAAAAGCGCAGGCCTACTAAAATAGTCCGCGCGTGTATTGATGTACCAAAATCAGGTAAGTAACTTTTCGTGTTTTATCGAATTATAACACTAAAATAATATTCTCCAGCTATGTTATGTATGTATACTTATACCTTTGTTTAATTATTGTTATTTTAAAATTGGAAAATGTAATTTTTTTATTTTTTTACAGATTTATAACATTAACGTCATGAGTGATTCACAAGTGTTTCCACTTGTGAATCTTTGTTGCTACTTAAGCTAGACACTGATGATGAAGATGTGACAGAGAGTGAAGATGATAAAGTTGAGCCAGAACCAGACTAACAACAGGCCCTAGTTCTGCATGAGTCAGAGCTTCAGGAAAACGAAGAGGAAATGTTAAATGAAAGGTCTGACGAAACATCAGATTTGGATAACACTCCACTCTATCTGGAAGGTGCAGTCTAATCTACAAATTGACAAACGGAACCATTTGGCACAAAAATATACCATCGGCAACGCGAACTCGAACCCAAAACCTAAGTATTAGATAAGCAAGCCCAAAAGGAGATAGAGCTAGAAATGCTAAGGATCCATTATCCAGTTTAAAACAATCCGAACCCGACAACTTAAATTGAGGATTGGGGCACTTTTCGGCAGCACAATTCAGGATTCCCAAGTATCTAAATCATGATTTGACACCAAAGACAGCACGAGATGGTCGATGTGCACTCTGCGCGAGAGCCCGAAATCGGTCGACAAAAAAGTGGTGAAAGACTTGCTACTAGAATATTTTTCACAATCACTAAGCATTAGTATATCCTGAATGCTAGGAAAATGAAGAAAATAGTAATGAAGAGTGGTTTTAATAATAAAAAATGGGAAATGCTTTCCAAAAAACCAACTTCAAATGCCACTACAAAGAGTGAAATAATTTTTATTTAAATTTTAGGTACCTACACCAATTCGAAGTCGGGCAATGTTTCATACAATCCCTAATAGTCCTTCTTACTTACTTGATGTGCGATGAAATGACGAAGTCATAGACAATCGCCCGACTTCGAATTGGTGTAGGTACCTAAAATTTAAATAAAAATTATTTCACTCTTTGTAGTGGCATTTGAAGTTGGTTTTTTGGAAAGCATTTCCCATTTTTTATTTTATACTTTTTTGTGGAAAACAATAAAATGCACAAGGCGTTGTAAAAATATCCAAATTGCTTGAGGTGTGTTCATAAAATCTGAAGAGATACCTCAAATTCACCAAGATCCCATCATCAGACCCTGACTTGATGACTTTAGTCATCAAATCAGTATCTGCTAACAAATGCACCAGTAACTATAGAAAATACCCAACTCGCTTCAAGTATACTAGCAAAATTTGAAGAGTTCCCTCGATTTCACCAAGATCCCATCATCAGACCCTGACTTGATGACTTTAGTCATCAAATCCGTATCTGCTAGCATATGCACCAGTAACTATAAAAAATACCCAACTCGCTTTAAGTATACTAGCAAAATTTGAAGAGTTCCCTCGATTTCACCAAGATCCCATGATCAGATCCTGACCTGATGACCATAGGACAACTTGGAAAATATTACTCTTTCTAATAATACTTAAATAGTTTCATGTGTCCATATAAAATTTGAAGAGTTCCCTCGATTTCTCCAGGATCCCATCATCAGATCCTGACCTGATTAAAATGGGACCATCTGGAAACAAAACCCTCTTAAACAAAAAAAGAATTTTTCAAATCGGTCCACGCTTCTTCGAGTAATCGGGGAACATACATAGAAAAAAAAAAAAAAAAAAAAAGATTCCGACGAATTGAGAACCTCCTCCTTTTTTTGAAGTCGGTTAAAAACAAAAAAACGGTGAACTCAGTATTGCCATTTTTGTTACTTTTTCGCAGATATTTAATAAATTGCTAATTGTTCACTATTTTAAATATTGTATTTAAATTGTATTGTTGTAATGTTAACTTAAATAAATATTTTTTCCATTCCATTTGTTATTTTAATAAAATAGTTATAAATATACAATTTATTGACTTTTTAAAATGGGCTACTATAGTAGGCCACGCGTGTACTCAAGTAAAGAAAAGAGGCGCGTGTACTGTAGTGTTAAGTTTAATTGTAATCTTATGTGTAGGCATAATTCGAATCAAAGTTAGGTGGATGCGTTGGGTAAAAAAAGTTTTAAGTAGGCTTGGCTGTCCATAGCATCTATTATGTAATTACCTAGGTACTTACGAGTATAGTATATTTAGAAGAAGAAAAGGAAACCTTTTTGACTTTAATATGCATTTACTCCTCTCATAAATCATGATTTCATAATACACGAATAAGTAAGTAGGCTAGGTATACTGTAAATGCGTTTGGAATTTTTTTTTTTCAGGAAATGAAATTCAGCACATTTAACATGGGCGTTGGTAGGGAGGGTTTAGAGAGTTCAACCCCTCCCCCTCCCCCCCCAATGTGCAGAATATTTGATAAATACTAGCAGACCAGCAAACGTTGTTTTGCACATTTCTTTGGGTAGGCTATGTACGAGTACTACCTATATTTTCTGTCATTCCCAGGGATATACCTATCATATTATGAGTCTACCATCATCTAGATGCAGATATACTTTAGAGTAGGTATGCCATATTGAATAATACGTAAGTTGAAGCGACACAGGTGCGCGGTAGGTGGGTACAAATGGGGTAATTTGTCGCCGCGGCGTGCGGAGGCGAAAATCCGCCGTAATCCGCGGCCGCGCGCGCTAATCGAAATATCGACGCACGGCTTATATTGTACTGGCACGGACTCAGACTTGCACGCGCCCAGGGTCACACCATTGCCTCTAGCCGTGTCGCATATCGATTCGCTTTCTATGATCGATAACGTTGCGAAAACAAAAAAAAAAAACATTTTTATAGAGGTCCAAGAGGCCGCCCTCGACTTCAAAAGTGCGGCAAAAAATACTTTGCCCAAATTAGGAAGCCCGATCCAACGCTACACACTTTTTCACGAACACTAGGATGCTATCGTGAAAAATTATTAAGCGCACCATAAAAAGGATAATGCCGATTTTTGTATGAAAATTGGGCTATACCTTGCGTCTTAACCAAATCATTGGTAAAACATTAAATATTCTCAATATGATGTTAAAAAAAAAATTAGTAAGATATAAGGGAATTTCTAATAATCTGATTTTCTAAGTGGTTAATTTTCTAAGTTTTATAAGTGGCATGGCGGTTCTACATGTTTCGAAACGTTTAATTACTTTTTTTGAACCCCTGTTCACATTTCACTAAAATAAATATATGCGATATTAAAAATTGAAAGAAGATTCTTCAGGCATACGTGCTTCAGACGCAGAGTGACGCAAATATAGCCCATTCAAATTGACACACTCACACTATACAAGAAAAAGTTGCCGCACTCACGGAGCTGTTTTTGCTACTTGCTAGGAAGAGCTCTATTTAATTGCAGTCGGAGACGATCTTATTATAATGAATCTATGGACATTTGCTATTGCGTGATAACGGAGTATTTTGTTTTCGAAGCGTCAGCAGTTGTAGGAGGAAAATAGATAAGTACCTAAGACCTAAGTATGTACTCATGTAACATGGCTAGGCTATGGCTAGCAAAGGTGCACCCTTAAAGGTGTATAAGTAACGGGATCAACTTCCTAAAAAAATTGTAAAAAAAGAACAAAAAAAAATTAAAAAAGAAACTACTTATAGATCACTTAGCTTTACTATAATTAAATAATGGACTTAGGTACGCGTAGGAAGGTAGTTAGGATACTACAGAACAAAATAATAATTTGTTCTGTGGTAGGTAGGTACTTACACTAACTCTTAACTTCAGCACAATTAAATCTCTTTGCGATAATTTTCTATTTAAGTTCTCTTCACATCGCAAAATTCGAGTCACTCCTAGACGACTCTATGGAGTTGCCCCTTTTTAAGTAAACTTAATAAGTTTTTACCTATACCTATGGTGATATTATAATTGATTACTAAGTACTTAGGTACTTAATTTTTACAATTATTTTGTTGGTAGATATTATATTTTAGTCATATCTGCTGTTTTCAGTGGAGTAGATAGACCTAAGTAGGACCGATGGTATATAGAACTGAGGACATGCAGGATTACTTAATTTACTGAAAAATTTAATATACCAACGTTAAGTTTGAAATATAACTCTGGGCCAAGTAAATGAAATGAAATGAAATGAAATGAAATGAAATTCTTTATTTCACATAGGCTTAGATATAAGCTCTCATGAAAATGTCGAGACTCTACCGCCAGGTTCGGAAAGCAGGATTGCACCGAGAAGAACTGGCAAGAAACTCGGTACTTGCTCTTTTAAAAAAAAAATGTCTCAATATACAATTTTTAGTACTTAGTATGAAACAATATTTTTAAGATATCTCGTGAGGAGATGGAAGCATATCACTATCGTTCCAAGAATCTTTGTTATTTAAAAATTCTTCAATGGTGTAGTAACCCTGATTTATTAGATGTTTTTTGACAGTATCTTTAAACCGGTGCAAAGGTAAGTCCAAGACAGACTTCGGGATCATATTGTAGAAGCGTACACTCAACCCCACAAAGGACTTTTGTACCTTACGCAAACGGTGTGGCACTACAACTAACTTATGTGCTCCACTTCTAATTGGACGGTTACTTATATCTATCCGTTTATTGTAATTATTAATATTTTGACGTACAAACAGTAGACAATTATAAATGTATTGACACGCCACTGTAAGAATGCCTATTTCTTTAAATTTTTGGCGAAGAGATTCGCGTGGCTTCATTTTGTATATGGATCTAATAGCTCTCTTTTGCAATACAAATATAGTTTGAATATCAGCAGCTTTGCCCCATAATAGAATACCATAGGACATAACACTGTGGAAGTAGGCGTAGTAAACAAGCTTGGCTGTATCAATGTCTGTAAATTGTCTAATTTTTCTCACAGCATAGGCAGCTGAACTAAGTTTACCTGCCAGAGTCTCAATTAAGTAAAATTAAAGGAAACATTGAGAATATACCCGGTCATAATAATATAATCATCTCTCCTTTAAAAGTTCATACAATAATTCGACTCGTGCTCGGAGACATGTCGCCATCTCAACGGTCCAGCACGTTCTGCCCCCCTCCGCCGCCGCGCCGCTCCTCCCCACGGCCCTCCCACCGCCCCCCACCGCAATTATAACTGCTCTTTCACCACCGGCCCATTTAATACCCTATTCTTAGTACGTTAAAGATTAATATCCCGTAGCGATGTAGGGGAGGGGCGAGGATCCCTTAGTGATCTGTGTCGTCGCCTACGTAGGTACGTAGAGCACTATCCACCGTTGTAGAGCTTATAGAATGTGGTTATGGAAGTGTCTTTGATCTCGTTCTAGTACCTACTCCAGTCTTCTATTCTATTAGATACGACTACGAGTAGACAGACGTGTCCGTAGGGCTTCGTAGCTCCGGTTCGTAGCATCAAAGCTTCGTAGCGTAGCGACAATTAGGTAGATAGTAGATACCTACCTACCTAGTCATACTTAGTCCTACCTACCTAGTTCTACTTACATTACTATTACAATTGGCATATGCCTAGGTAGATTAGGAAGAAGAAATGATGGGTTGAAAGATTGCTTACCTACCTAACATCCAAAAAGAAATGACCTTTCCCTTTCATACTTAAGTTAACAGATGGGTATGGAATACTTAATTATGTACTTTTTAACCGACTTCAAAAAAAGAAAGAGGTTCTGTATTCGACCCGTATGTATGTATGTGTGTGTGTATGTATGTATGTATGTTTGTCCGCGATTATTTCACGTTTGGCTGAACCGATTTTGATGCGGTTTTCAGGAAAGTATTTGTTACATTCTGGAGAAGGTTTTAGTATATTAACCGACTTAAAAAAATAAGAGGTTCTTAGTTTGATCGACATATTTGTATTTAAGTTTGTTCGCGATTATCTCGAGTTCGGCAAAACGGATTTAGATGATTCTTTTTTTGTTAGATAGGCCATACATCACAGGTAGACTCGTTTATAATCGAATATCTTCGGAGATGGAGAGCGGAACTCCTCAACGGAAAATAGTAAATCGCTTGCGATCGGTATAATAGTGTACAGTGTAGATTTGCTACGGATATCGGACTTCAAAAGAGAAGGAGATTCTCGCAAGTTGACTGAAATATATGTTTTAATTGACCGACGTCAAAAAAAGAGGTTCTCTGTTTAATCCCTATATCGGTATTTAGGATTTTCCGTGATTATTGTACATGCATTTTATTGTGATAGTCCGTTTTAAATTTGGTTAAAACGTGGCAACTAGATCATAAAAGCTTGTCTTTAAAAACTTTTTTGCACTAAAAAGGGTAAAATAAATTATTTTTAAAAAAAATTGAACCGACTTGAAAACCACAAATAGGCACTCAAAAGCGAAAAATAAATTAATATAATTATTATAACCGCTACTACCCACTCATCTATTTTGAAGTCGGTGCCAGCGAAGCTTACTACTACTACTACTACATACTATGGATGTAGTTTTGCACTATTATAAAGATTTACTTATCTATTTGAATTGGCTGGCACCGACGTCAAAATAGATGAGTGGGTAGTAGCGGTTATAATAATTATATTAATTTATTTTTCGCTTTTGAGTGCCTATTTGTGGTTTTGAAGTCGGTTCAATTTTTGAAGATACGTTTTATGGTCATTTTTTACTTACTTATACCTACCTATTGTATTCAATTTTATTTAATTCTATTATATATTGAATTTGATACTGAATTTGATTAAATTAATTTTATTTAATTTAATCAAATTCAATATCCTTAGATCAACGTTTTTATTTAGTGACTGCGTAGGAAAATTCCTAATTGTTTTATTACTAGCTGTTGCCCGCGGCTCCACTCGCATTAATTTTTGGTACATAGGTCCTATTCATTCTCGTGGAGTCATTGATTAGTCCGGGATAAAAATAAAAGAAGTTTGTTTTTCGCCGGCTCTTCAACTGTGCAAAAATCACGTTGACTCGTAGAATCTGACTACGGTGATTGAAGGACAAACAAACCAACAAACTCACATTCTCATTGTTAAATAGGTATATATATACCTAGAACTAGTACAGATACCTATATAATTATGTATTCTACCAGTGTCAATGTGTTTATGAAAATCACGATACATCCAACGAACGTACTGAGCGAACGTAATTGAGATTCTATGATAATAACATCAATATGAGCCCATCCGAACATTTTACGTAAACCTTCTTCATACAAGAAAATGTAGAGCCATGTGTCGAAACTCCTGCGAAATACTGCTTAGGCTCACCTACAGCTTACTACTACTCGTACTGACGCCGGGGGGTTTTGCTCCCATAAACTGGCGACATTTTTTCGCGCGGTCCGCCGGGTCTATAGTATAGGTGTCTTTGGATCGATTGTTTTAAATGCCCGAACCCCAAGTTTAAGTTTAATTATAGCCAAAATACATATTAGAAGATAAAATCATTAACCTCAGCGGACGTCCGAGGCTGTGTTTAGGGCGGCGGGGCGGGGCCGCTGTCATTACGAAGCCTTAAATTTCACACCTGCGTCTTTAGCCGCGCTGTTGTCGGGATTATGTTCCAGGTTTAGCCAGGAGCAGCCAGGTTTCAACTAGGTGCTTGAGAGCTTATCTGTCTACCTGACACCAGAAACCTAAATAAAATTGAACTCTTTAAGTTAACTAGCAAGTTGCAGGAGCATCAGCAAGCTTAAGCATTATTGTAAAATTTGATGGATGGAAATAAAAGATTTATTTATTTATTTATTGTTATTTATCCTGTAAATAGGCACTTATTGCTTTTCCAGTAGGTATCAACTACTTAATCTTAGGATTAAAATAATTACTACTTCGTTTTTCTACTCTTCTTCTAAACTACCTATATACCATTAAAAATCTTTACCAATTATGCAATGCAAAACTATCATTATTTCAACTTTTTGGGTAGGTAGGTTAACCTATACTACATACCATAAATATAATGTTAATCTTAATTACCTCATACCTAATTAAAAGCTTCTAATAGAAATATACCGCATGCTTAATATGGTAATAAGTACACAGAGAGGCGGATGTATAGAATGTTCCTATTAGGTAACCCCCAACACCTTAATAATGAGATAGCGCTGCACAATGAATCGGCGATCTTGAAACGAACACAATTATGTAATAAAAGTGAGTAGCCATTCAAATTCATTAACAGACGTTAATTAAAACATCAGTAGCAAATGTTCGTGCTAGGGATGGGAAGAAACTACGATTTCGACTAAGGAAAGTTAAAATCGACAACAAAACAGCGATTGTTGATGGTCAGCAGGTACTTTATTCAAATGGCTCAACATTCGACTAGAAAGAATCGACCAATCTAGGTGAAAAAACCTACTAGGTTATTAAAAAAAAACAGTCAGTAAAGAGTGTTCAGTTATATCTACAGAAATTAAAATTATGATCTGTTTAAAGTAAAGTTACGCGATTTTATTCGCGTTAAGGAATAGTAGAGTAAGAAGTAAGTCAAGAATAAGAAAAAGTAGTTTAATTTTCGCAACATATTTAATCTGCTTAAATCACACATTATTTAAATTGCACAACATTATTACATTATATTATTAGACTAACGGCGTAGATGGCGTATTTAGTGACCTGCAGTTTCATACTATAAAGACAGGTATGTGTTTTGTTTATGGGTTTTTGTTTAATCGAAAACCGCTGTAGAAAGCCGCACTCACCAACGTATTCGTAACAGTGAGAAGGACAAAATAGAATCAGTGAATCCTCTTAACTAAACTCTTTAATTCATACGCAAGGGTATGAATCGTCTCCAATGAATATTTCAAATTCGACTTCAGTTTCGATTCCATAACCAGCGTACGACGCACATCCCTAGTCGGCATTGTCAGCAGTGGGTGTGGTGCCGGCCTATCGCCCGTCGCATCGACCGACCAATTAATTACAACGTAGTGATGAGAAATCACCGACACTATCATTATAGAGATAACGTTAATTAATTTGACAAGAAAATAGCATCGAGCATATTGTTCTGGGTGTAGGCTACCGAATTAGGCTTTGATGTTTTATTCATTACTGCACAACTATTTTAGTTGGTGCTGCTTCAACATAAAACCGTTTATGGACTTACATTTCAAACAGTTACATAAAACTTATTGCAATGATGATTATTTGGAGTTGAGTCAGGAATTACAGATTAAGTATATGAAAAACAGAAAAAGATTCCGCCAATTGGAAAATGTTTTTATGATGACTCGGGGTGTTAAACAATATATTGTATTTATGTAGTTATCAAGTACTCATAACCCTTTCGCTTACCTACTTTTGGGCTAGATTGCGAATGCCCTGAAAAACAAAATACGCTATACCAATCGCTCGAATTTAATTGACCATTGATTTGGTGCTTTTTACACCAGGTTGTCTTCATTTCTAATTTGTTTCGACTTTGCATTGTACTTCCATAGGTAGGTAGGTACGCCGTACGCCGTACGGTACTAACCTACCTAATTGTAATCACTTTAGGAGACCTAGGTACGTAGGTAGGTACCTACCCTAAGATGTTCATACTTTTAAAGATGTTTTCCAAAGATTTACTTTAAATTATCTTTGATGTTTTCCAAAATCTTAAAGTATAGAAGAGAGACGACGAGACTTAGGTGAAAGTCTTTAGACATCATTCGCGAAAAAATGTTTACTGGTGTCAGAAAAAATTGTTCCGCGGTCCACGCCAAAGATCTCTTCACTATGTAGGTACTTAATTGTACCAAACGCGCGTTTCCGCAGGGACGGTTTCTTCCATATTGTGGCGTGTTAGCGGGGATTTTGTTAGATGGCGCTACTTTCTTCTTGTATGAAGAAGATTTACGGTAAAATGTTCCGGTGCCCATCCTTATCGGTGACTCCAACCTTTCAATTGTTTACCTCACAGCTAATCGTCTCAATATTTGTTTACAGATAGTCCTCAACTCCATGCACCGGTACCAGCCCCGCATACACCTGGTGAAGGTCCGCGACGGCAGCGGGCCCATCACCGACCTGTCAAGGGAGCAGCACCGGACGTTCATCTTCCCCGAGACGGTGTTCACCGCAGTCACGGCCTACCAGAACCAGCTGATCACCAAACTGAAGATAGACTCCAATCCGTTTGCGAAGGGATTCCGGGATTCGTCAAGGCTGACTGACTTTGATAGGTGAGGTTTTGTTTTGTTTTTAACCGACTTCAAAAAAAGGAGGAGGTTCTCAATTTGTCGGATTTTTTTTTTTTTTTATTTAATTTATTTTTATTATTAATGCATACATAAAACTTAACGAAACAACAAGATACATGATGTGCAAAGGATAGCTTATCCCTATAAAACAAAAGAGATCTCTTCCAGCTACCCTGACGAAGGTGACGAGAAAAGTGGGTTAGGTCAAGTGGCACATAAGTAATATTCTAAACTGGTAACCATAAATACTAAAATAAACTACTTTTGACGGTATTAACAATGAATATGAAGGTAGGTAGGAAGGTATTTGGAAATCCGAAAATAAAACAGAAAAGCCACCATATGAGCATTTTCCTGGTGACTCAGGACTTTAGTAATCAGATTAATTTAAACATCGATTAAAAGGAGACGCTACTTTGCGGAAGTCCATCATTAGCAATTTTATTGCCTGTTTTGTTGACCTGAAAGAAGTCTAAAGGATGCAAAATGCAGTAACAAGCCAAGTACCACCCTCTCCTAATCAAACGCGAAAGCCAAACTCACAAAGCGAGCAACCAACCACATGCAACACCACACAAAATTCATTTTGTACCATAAATATTTCTTTAATCTTTTCAACTGAAAATAATTAAATCTTTCCAATAGCTCTTTCCAAAGCAAGCCAAACGTAGAAGTGATACCAAATAAAAACATATATAGCAATAAAACCTACTTATTCCTAAATTAGTTACCTAACAATGTAAAAAAGGATTTCGCAACCATTGCTTTGCCATTTAGCATGTGTTAGAACTCCGTGCAGTATAATTTCCACACCTATTATTTTTGCTCAAATTAGCAGCAATCACTCAAATCGCAAGAGCGTCGACCACGCGTTCGTGTATAGGCGGTGCAGCGGCTGTACAGCGGCCGTACAGCCGGTGCGGGTACTGCTGCAGGCGAATTTGATAAATTGGCAGGTTATTAGCAACAGTTGAAAGGCATTAGGTCGACCGCCCTGCAATTTGTGCGGCGGCTTTTGCATGAATAAAAGATCAAAACGCGCCTCGACTGATTGCGGCGATGCCTCGCCGATCGGGACGGATTTAGGGATGTTGTTATCCCCTATCGACTCAATCGATTCGCAAAAAATAAGATTATAGCTATAAAATGTTTGGGAATTTATGGCGATTGTGTTATTGCTTTGATTTGCAATTTCGGTATTAGGGCGGACTAAAGGGGTATTTTATTATGATTTTGAAATGTTATTGCGATAGCTATCATTTACGTATACATATTTGTTTGACCCGTATGGCTCATTTATGCTCTACAATATTACGTAAGTACTTAGATAGGTACCTACTGTATACCTGTACTATATCGGTACCGTAGTATATAATAAATAGTAGATGATAACCGTTTTGTTTCTGTCCATATTCAAATTAAATCGATAGCTCATACTGACAATATACTTTCTAATTTCGAAGAATTTTGCAAAAGAGGTAGTATCAGCTCGGTGAGTAGCAGCTTTAATTACCACATAGGTACGTTTTATTCGTGGCTGTATTATCTTATAAGTCCATTAAAGTTAACCTATTTTAATCTGCGTTTAAATAAAAAGTACCTAGGTACCTATAGTGCTTTTCTTCTAGGTGAAAATAACATAACATTATAATATGATTCAAAAACACATAACCTACCTAATATACGTTTTAAAAGTACGTTATATACATCCAAATCAATGTCATCCAATCAATATTCTATCTTACCTGATGTAGTTGCATATATCTGATAACGAATTATTAATTTATCAACAAAACAGATAAGTAAAATAATGAATACTACCAACTATAGTTGCTATCGATTCTAATTTATGTCATGTCAATAGACAGTGTAGTTAAGTCAGAGATAAATCTGTCTCCACGAGTATTGGGCGAGTAAGTATTGGACAAGTGTTTGACATGTAATCGATAACATTATGCTAAGTAATAGCCTCATAGAAATATTCAGAAAATGCAGAGCTTTCGGTTACCGCTATGCGCCGTTGCTTGCAGTTATTTTGAACAGAAAGACTGTTGCATCGAGGTCAAATATCCACATCTATGTCAAATACCTATACAGTGTATATAATAGTATATTATAACACTCATTAAAATGTTATAACTAAGACCTAGCCCTGTAACCTTTACGATTGCTATCAAATCGAAAATTAAGAAAAATTTATGGGAAATATATTGGTCATAGAAAATTCACGTGATAAATCTATCGACCAGATACATTTCCATACCTACATTTTTACCCGACTGCCAAGGAAGGGTTAAAATTTTCTACCATATCTTGTATAATTATGAGGTAACTTAGCTACGACTGAAGGATATAATATACTCGTATCGTATAAGCGATGAGTTCATTTAACCCGCACAGCTGTAAAGTTTCTGCACATAACACCGCGGTGAACGCGGATCATTTCGGAGCAAGCTATCACGGAACCGGTCCGAGCATCACCGACGATGGGCAGATAATAGAAATGCCCTTTAATTTGTCGTTTAGGGCATAATGAGCAGCGAGCCCTGTGATTACGCGCCGCCGCCGCGGGCTCGCGCTGTTGACGTGAGCTGTTTCCACACGCCGCGCTCCGTGGCCCCTACCACGCAAACTCGCCTCTCCCAACAACTCGAATGAATGCACAAACATCTTGATAGAATGTAATAATGTATTTTCATGATTCGTATTGAAGATATAGGCTCTTATAGGATAGACCTATCTCTGTTGATTACTGAACAATCCTTGTATCGTCGTATCAATCGTTTCGGTATGTAATGTAGTTCATGTGTTTATCCAAGTTATTATCTATATCCACTCAAAATTGCAGCCAAATCGATTCTGTAGTTTTTGCGTGAAAGAGTAACAAAGATTCATACATTAAGACTTTCGGGTTTATAATATTAGTAGGAAGTTGAATAGTAGAAAGGATACGTACCTACTCACAAAGTGCAAATATGCTCAAGCATAGATGCAGTGCCCGGTTCTTCATCAGTCTCATATTTCGATGGGTAGGTATGATAAAAGTATCAGTAATATAATTGCGTTCGGTATGAATTTCCGATGTTCTATTTTAAAATTTCAAGACGAGTTGATTGCGAGAAGAGGACCCGAGGTAGGGGTCACATGGGAACGCCCGCGATTATGGCCTCCGGCAAATTCTCGCCTCGGACCGGACGGCCCGACTTTGACTTAATGAGTGGAAATCGGAATTATACGGAACAACTCAAAAGTGTTCCCATATTATTGTATTTATGGGAATAAAAATATAAGTCTGTGGACACATGCAAAATATTCGATTCTTTAAATTACAGACAGCAGTACAAGTCTGATTCCTACCCATGTGATACATTATCTCCTAAGATAATATTATGTACCTAGGCATTTATCAAACTTAGTACTTCCTTGAAAACAAGTTTTTGATTTTCTAGAAAGAGCTGCGGTCTCGAAAATTTTACAAATATTCCTTTTAACTCCAATCCAACCTTCTCCTCAGCCCTCGGTTTCACGCCGTGAAATTCAGTTTTCTCAATCCCGCGAGAAGCACGGAGTTTTCCGGGATAAAAATCTAGGTATCAAAGGGTATTTTTTAATTGTTTGATAATCCAGGGTACATAAGTAATCCACGCTTTTCAGCCAAATCGGTTGTAAGTAAAGTGTAAAGCCAAACTTACGCTATAAACTTACTTTGTTTTATTCTATCCGTACCCTCAATTTCGATCAGGCTTTGACGGTTCAATAAACTTTTTCATTAACCCAACCAGTTCCCCGAACCTATTAATATAGTAATGGACACGTCGATGTGTGCTACTGGAACTTGGAAGTAGACGTATGTTATATGTATGCACTTTGTAATAATAATTGATACACGTTGATAGGCGGGCGAGATTGACGGCCATTCTGAGATGCTATCGATGCATTACCGCGGCTTCCTATGCTACCGTTCAAGAGCACGAATGGAAAATAGATAATTAAAAGCTTAAGAGATTCATCTGATGGTCTATTTCGAGCTTTTTTGTCTAATTTCACTTAAGAGGAATATTATGGTTCAATTACCTACCCTGTGTTTATAGTAACTGCGATTTCTAGTCCTCAACTCCTCACCCGTGCCAGGCCTGGCCATATCAGGCCAGGTTCACTTATCACGTGATCGAGAAACTACAGGTAACCAGACGGTTACCTGCGTACGTACTAATTTCAGACGGCCACCGCGCGCCGGCTACTTTGGTTGCGTTAGTTCTTATACTGTCTATTTCATGCGCTGCGTGCGGGGCAACCTTAGTGCGTCGAATGAGACAAGTTACGCGATAGAAAGAGACCACAACTTTGCGTTTATTGCGTGTTGTTTGCGGAGGCGGAGCCAGGCGCTATTGCAAACTGAATTACACTTTTTGTGTCAGTGCTAGAGTCGCTATTTCTTTAACTCATCATGCGGAGTGAGCCTTCTATACGGATGAGCGATTCAGGTCGCAAATTGATTGTGCTTGTTTACCTACGATTTTATTATCCGTTAACTTTCTTTTGCCAAAAAATATAGAGCAGAAATACTTTCCTCAGCCAGGAAAGTATTATATTTATCTCGCAAAAAGTACTATTTATAACATCCAATCTAATTTGAACTACGATGTCAACTAAACTGTAACAAATAGGAGTCCATGTTACAATGGTTTTTTTTTTAATTCTTAATTAATCATACTCTGGACTGAAATTTTTTAGGCAGCCCACTTGCGATATATTTATTGACATATTAAATTGGATATAAAATGGTTTTCATCCAATAAACAGCTCGGTGAAGGTCGTTGTATAGCGGGATCCTAGACTAATGCAGAATTGTTATGTCTATGTGAGTCAATCGTGTGTATTCATTATCAAAAATGCAGGTTTCCAAGCACATTTCTACACTTACCTTACTTATTAAAAACATTAACAACCTATTATTTTTCACCATCATGTTTAAAAGCCTTGTCTTTCATAAGTAAAAGTCGACTCATTAAAAAAATTCAAATAACCGGCTCTAAATGACTTCCTTCGCTGACGTCCCGAATGGCCAGACCATAAGTGTGATAAATCGGCATGGTGTGGGAACAGAGGGCTCATTTCAGGTATTAATTAATTAAGAACGCCCCCACTTAATCAAGCAAGTTTTTGGTTGGCTAGTCTTTGTCGGCTCACATTAGTCTACCTAAATAGCAAACGATTCACACACATTTAAATGTCCCGTTATACTCATAATAATTCTTAATAATTATTGTATTTTAAAGAGCTAAGTAATTAGGTACAACTGCTACTTGGACCTACCTATCATACTTACCTAAGCATTCTATTTTCCTATTCCATATTCACAGCCATCTGTTGTAACCACTACGCCTGAGAAAGGTGTAGAGATACCTATTCATTTTAAATTCCAATTTTAGTTTAGTTTAATGTAGTGTTGTCGATAGATACATTTATCTATATCGATGTACCTATAATTTAAATTAACGGGCTAAAACGGTTATTTAAGCGATTTTTCGTGACTTCATATATTTTAGATCTTTAGTTTTAATTCGCTCAGAGGCAAAAACACGATTGGATAAAAATCTACATAGAAAACTTTCACCAAATTAGCTATTGAATCTCTATTTTCTTCAATTTTATCAAATTTTTTTTTGTAATCGTAGTTTGTGTGTGATATTTTTATGCAATGCTGCCTGCTTGTCACGTCCATCGACTTACTTACTCGTAAGAGGGAGGACGATAAAAATCAAATCAATTTAGGGATTTACATACGTTCAAAGAATACGTCCTACTTCTATGACAGTACCTAACATCTAAAATAGACTCGTTTATTTAATATCTCGTCTTCCTTTGTTCCTTTGGGAAATCCTTATAATGTTGAACTTTTTGGTATAACTTTAATTTTCTAGATCAGAAGGCCAATTTAAAGAATAACATAAAAAATGAACCTTTCGCATCTATTTTTTTAATAAAAAGTTATAGGTATCGTTTGAGTGGACTAAGCACTTTCCACTAAGTTATTTTCAAATATCCACATACATTATTATATCTGATCACATCATTACCTTTCCCACCTAAATAGTAATTCGCTATCAATAAAACCGAATCGATACATCGACAAAAACACAGATATCGATAACAGCACTCGCGATTCCTCGCCGGGCTCTTAGAGCGCCGCCCTGTAATTTGGCGGCGAGTGTCGGCCATTACCGCTGATACCGAGATCATAATAAATACCCCATTAACGCCCCCGTAGCACCCGAAACGACACGACAGAATATCCTCACATTCTGACGAATTAAAAAATAATAAAAAATGTAAGTATAGTCTGTGCGCGCCTCGCTAATCATAAGATATTAAATTGCCACCGCAGATTATTGGTATTTAGACGAGGTTAGTGGTCACATCTAACCGTGCTTATAGCTCGCATGGCTTATGGTTTTCATTTCGCAGCCTGTGTATAGGCAGCAATTTGTAACCGAAAATAGCAACTTTCCGTTTAGTACCTACCATTTTAATTTAGTTACCTAGAGAAATTTACCCAAGATCGTATCTATAAGCTATTACAATAATTGTTTATATCTTTTCTGCGGCTAAGCTGGCCCCAATTTTTTGGGTTC
Source organism: Coenonympha glycerion (assembly GCA_963855885.1). Lineage (NCBI taxonomy): Eukaryota > Metazoa > Arthropoda > Insecta > Lepidoptera > Nymphalidae > Coenonympha > Coenonympha glycerion. The sequence goes on from OY979629.1 coordinate 6,479,618, forward strand.
TGTATCCGTTAGAGATCCCACAGATAAGCATCGCAAGTTATAGCAGATACCCTCACAAGTCCGACCGTCGCGTCTGTCTGTCAAAGGGCTGTATCCTTTGAATTTTCTTAGGTAGACACTTGTGTCAGAACATAGTAATGTTGTAGTGGTGTTGGTAAAAAGCTCTTCCGAAAAAGCTTGACCGATGCATGAGATACTCCTAAATATAACACATGCATGCGTATAAAGATAAACAGTCAAAGAATGAAAAGGTTTGTTAATTTTCAAACAGATTCGTTTGCACTTGTCGATTGTTTTGGTATGTTGACATAATGGGCTCTTGCAGTTCTAGTGCATGCGAAAATCAACACTAAGGTGACGAACCTTTTCATTCCGCGACTAAGTATACATGAGCGTAGTAACAGCTTGCCTAGTAGATACAAGCAGAAACTTTTTACGGTATAATTTTCACTAGTATAGGTAGTAATAGGTAAAAATGGTTGAACGTCGGACCAACTAAAAAACTTAACTTTAAGTAAACTTTAAGTAATTAGTGAACTTAAAGAATGCGAACGGCCCAGTCAAAGTGAGATTTGCATTTTTGTGTATTAACATGGAACCGGGAGGCTAAGTCCGACTCGCACTTGGCCACATATTAACCTAGTTATTATTGAACTTCACGCAACTTATTCTAATACGTAACTAAAGTAAGATTTACTGGTGATTCCTAACCAAAAAAAATTAAATACTTGTTCTACTGGTAGTTGTACCTGTCGGAGTGGAGTGTAGCATGCACCGTGCACCGGTCGGCGCCCGCGGCCGCTCCGGTGATAGATTAAATTCGACACGGCATCTCGTGATGTCATGCCAATTTCGAGCCTCATCTCAAATCTCGTATCGTCACGCTCATTTGCCGCTCAGCCTCATATCTCAAAACGCACACGCCGTTAATAACAACTGAGGTATACCTCCATATTATATCCATTAAAAATACGGTATTTTACTCGAATCAAAGTATTGATTTATTGAATACATTTTTCAATGATTACAATTTATTGTTTGATTTCATGAAACCACGATGCGCGATTCAAGCGAAACTTAAGATGGAAGTAAGTAGCTAAGTATATTGTATATATCTCTTTACGCAACAGTTTGTTACCCTTGATGACAAGTAGGTACCTATAGACCATGGACATATATACTAAGCATAGATATTTCAATCCACGATGACGCGCCCCACTCTGTCAAAGTCCGTACGAATCGAATGAAACCAAATGAAACATAAGCGATTTTGACAGAGTGGGGCGTCTTCGTGGGATGACAATAAAAGTTTTAGGACAAATTAACATTCAAGTAAAATTTAAAAAATTTATATTTCAATGCATTTGCTCGAAAACTGGCTAAAATGACAGTGTTTTCCAAACTTTCAAGTATAGTTTTTAATGTCGACCGACACTTATGTCGTTCCTCGTTATGAGAATATAAATATTAATTTTCTTGATAAATGAACTTTGTTAAGTGCACTTTGAATATTGTTTTAATATAATAGCGCAGTGACCTCAATTTAATGAGTGTAATAATGTTTTACGATCTCCTCCAACACGTGCCTTGTCGGTGGCCGCGCCGGCGCGGGCGTCGTTCCGCGAACTGTTTTATAGTCGCGCCACCGCGGCCCGCTGAAAACTAACGAACACACAAACTCGCCAAACACGGCCTTCCTCGAACTTTGCTCTACCTACGAAATAGTTATTTGTTATGCAAGGGCGCAAAGTGGATTTTTGGGCCGAGTGTCAAATTTGAATGCTGAGCGGCGAAGGATTCTAGGGTTGAACCCTGAGCGCAGCGAGGGGTTCAAAGAATAGAATCCTGAGCATAGCGAGGCGTTCAAAGACACGAGACCCAAAAAATTTTGCGCCCGTAAATAACACAAAATTTTTCATCTCACCACAGCGAGGAAAATCACCAGAAGAACACTTTAGATCGGCATAGCGAGTTATGTTAAATGTTGTTTTTGGTAACTCTGAATAATTTCACTTACTGAAACCACCTTCAATCATCACTAAACTTATTTCAAAGTTAAAACAAAAAAATAATGAATAAAGCAATAAAAATATAAGGTATTTTCATTTAATCACGATTGGAAACATAGACAACTAAAACTAGACCATAAAAAAATTGAGAAACTTTTTTTTAACTTTTTTTTTGAATGCGTTCTGAAATAGGAATTTCTAAGAACCAAAGATAATATAAAATTTTATAAATATTTTAACAATAATTACATAAACAACGACGAAAAATCATGGATTTAATTAGATTTCTTTTAAAATTAACAAAACTAAATATTTATTGATATTCTAAGAAAAAGTAAAAATAAAAAAACTTATGTAACCTATACAAACTCTAAGGTCGAACTTTTTACTGAACGTATGTGTTATTAGAAAAAAAAAAGTCTTCAGCTTTGACATTGACTTGACACGTTATACGAGTTTGACGTTGGAAATGCTTTTCGGCCTAAGGGCCGGAAAGGATTTTCATACTACCTACTTTGCCTCCCTTGGGAAAAATGAAAATGCTTTGGCGGCCTAGGGAATATAATAGCATTTCCCGCCCGCATTTCGGGCATTAAAAGTCGCTTTTCCGAGCGGGTGAGATGAAAACAAATATGGCTATTTACATCTATACTTACTATTTTTTAACGACCTGCCTATGCAGCATGCGCACGTAGAAATATGTGCCTATCTCTCTTTTCTCTGTCTATCAATATGGATTAGGAAGAAAAAAGAGAGCGACCAAAATCACGGAATACATAATAGTACAAAATAGGTAGGGACATATCTGTATTCTCCACGCGTATCCTAGCCGTCCTGCACCTAGATTGTTAATCGTTTACTAATTCTGTCCGCTGATTTGCATCAGCCAATCGCGGGACAGAATTCGCTAACGATTAAGGCACATTTTCACTAGGCGACATGTCGCAGATACTTGTCGCTCGACATTCACGTAGTCGTCTCTGCGAAAGTTGTGGGTCAATGTCCCGCGACATACGACTCGTTCACATTGTCCAGTCGCGATCAGTATGTCGCCCGAGGAAGTAGTGTTGTTCAGTGCAGCTTACCACACTAATGCCATTTTCGGAACACAGAGCGACACACGTTCTCATCACTCCAAGCCTGTCCGGCGGGCGGCGACTGTCGAGGGACACGAAGGACGCGCGTCGACGCTCGCAGACCATCGAGTTGCGACAAGTTGTGCGACACGTACAGTCCGACAAGGCTCTCTTGGCACTTGAATGAGGGCGCTGTTATAGAACAAAGGCATCCAGAAAATAAAATCTCCTCAATTTTACTTCAATTTTAGTTCAAAATAGTTGATACTAAGCAAAAACAACACAACATACAATAGCGATATACTGACAGAGCGGACTATCCAACAGTATCATAAGATAGCGGTGTTAGTACCGATTTTGGCCACGCGCCAAGATAGCCTTGTCGCACTGTAAATGTCCCGATCGACGTCGGACGATGTCGGGCGACATCGCGCGGGACACGTGAATTTCGTGTCGAGCGACAGAGTCGCGCATCAAATGTCCCCTGATGAAAATGCGGCTTTACGATTACGGTAACGTTTTTCTTACGCCCCCTTCTTTCGCCTGGTATAAAAGTTTCTACAAGCCTGGAAAGGAGGGGTATCTATACTTCTATAATAAAACTGTAAAGGGTCGAATTCTGTACATTAAAGATATTTTGAAAATTTTTATTGAAGGACACTATTTAGTCGATACTGAAGCCAAAACTGTAATTTGTTTAATTTTTGTCTGTCTGTCTGTCTGTCTGTCTGTCTGTCTGTCTGTCTGTCTGTCTGTCTGTCTGTTTCACGACCGCGCATCACGGCTAATCCGCTGGATGGATTTAAATGAAACTTGACATGATTATTGTTCATACTCCGAGGTAGGACATAGGATACTTTTTGTCCCGGAATTCATCATGGTTTCCCTGGAAGACGGCATCAAAGTCAAAATGTGTATTTAGTTATAATTCATTAACGCGTTTACCGATTTCATTCATTATTTCTTTGTTAGAAAGGAGGTTCTTTAAATATTATTCCATACAAATTTTATCATCATCACTTTTATAGTTCAGAAATTACAGGCATCAGAACCTTTAGCGATAAGTTCAAGTAGGTGACTTGAAACTCAACTGAATGGACAAAGAACCTAGGGCTAAGACGTAGAGCTAAAGTTAGACTGGACTAACCTTACAGCCGTAAATAAATAGGCTTAGCAGATGATTTTGTATGGTTTAAGATTTTTCACTTTTAGGTTGAACAAAAATCATGAAACTCGCTACGTTATACCGTATAGCGCCATCTCTACAAATTATGTGGAACTTGAATGTAAAACTCTGAGATAGGTACTACCGAATTTTTTTAAATAGGTAATAATTAACTGTCATGTTATTTACTGTCTCATGACTTTATATTAAGACTAGCTGTTGCCCGCGGCTCCGCCCACGTAAATTACGATTTTTTTACATAATATACCTTCCTACTGGAATTCCTTGATTTTTCGCGGGATTCTGGTGTGACGTTGTACAGAAACCTGTTCTTACTTTGCACAGGTTATCTTGTGGTGATTTTGAAAACTCCTTTTTCTTAATAATAATATAAAGTTTCATTAATACGTAGTTGAAAGATCAAAACGACGATTTTAACTGTCGATATTTCGACCCAGTGGCACAGGTCGTGGTCACTACGTGACCACGACTTGTACCAATGTATCGAAATATCGTCAGTTAAAATCGTCCTTTTCATTATGATTTTTATTCTGAAACCACGAAATATGTCAAAAATTATTAAACCATGTGAAAAGTTGTAGGTACTGGTGGTAGAACTCTTCTTTCAGAGTTCGGCCGAGTAGGTACTTACCACTGGGATAAATTACTCTATTAACAATATTCCCCAGCCCAACATAATATAAGAGTCTTTTAAAAATCTTTGCTTCAACTCAATACAATCCAAAACATCAGAATGGGCAATGGCTATATATTTCCTTACGTATAATAAGACCTTAGATGACAGTCAGTCGGTTAGGATCGATAAGACCTAAGAGTTAAAAATATTGGTGAACCATTATCTTACCCTTTCCATATTGCGGATGATAAAGTTTAAATCTGTTCATGTCTTAACAGTGATGCCATCTTAATATAAAGTCAGGAAACAGTAAATAACATGACAGTTAATTTTTATTAAAAAAAATTCGGTAGTACCTATCTCAGAGTTTTACATTCAAGTTCCACATAAATTGTAGAGATGGCGCTATACGGTATAACGTAGCGATAACGCTACGATTACATGATTTTTGTTCACCCTTAAAGTGAAAAATTTTAAACCATACAAAATCTCCTGCTAAGCCTATTTATTTAAGGCTGTAAGGGTACTCCAGTCTTACTTGAGCCCTACGTCCTAGCCCTAGGTTCTTTGTGCATTCCGAGTTTCAAGTCACCTACCTACTTGAACTTAAAGGTTCTGATGTCTGTAATTTCTGAACTACAAAAGTGATGATGATAAGATTTGTATGGAATAATCTTTAAAGAACCTCCTTTCTAACAAAAAAAGAATGAATGGAATCGGACAACGTGTTAATGAATTATAACTAAAAAACGTTTGGACTTTGATGCCGTCTTCCAGGGAAACCATGATGAATTTCGGGACAAAAAGTATCCTATGTCCTACCTCGGGGTATGAACTATAATCATGTCAAGTTTCATTTAAATCCATCCAGCGGATTAGCCGTGATGCCCGGTCGTGAAACAGACAGACAGACAGACAGACAGACAGACAGACAAAAATTAAGCAAATTACAGTTTTGGCTTCAGTATCGACTAAATAGTGTCCTCCAACAAAAATTTTCAAAATATCTTCAATGTACAGAATTCGACCCTTTACAGTTTTATTATAAGTATAGATGGCACTGTTAAAGCATGAACAGATTAAAGTTTTCACTTCTGTCGACATTCGCGGAGTGCCGTGTCTTTTTTATCATCCGCAATATGGAAAGGGTAATAATGGTTCACAAATATTTTTAACTCGGTGTTATCGATCCTAACCGACTGACTGTCATAGGTCTTTTTATACGAAAAGAAATATATTATAGCCATTGCCCATTCTGATATTTTGGATTGTATTGAGATGAAGCAAAGATTTTTAAATGACTCTTATGGTTGGGCTGGGGAAGTAGATAGTATAGTAGTATTGTTTGTAGAGAATTTTATCTCAGTGGTACTTACCCGGCCGAACCCTGAAAGAAGAGCTCTATCACCCGTACAAATTTTTACCATGATTTTTGACATATTTCGTGGTTTCAGAATAAAAATCACATTGAAAAGGATGATTTTAACTGTCGATATTTCGATACATTGGTACAAGTCGTGGTCACGTAGTGACCACGACCTGTGCCACTGGGTCGAAATATCGACAGTTAAAATCGTCCTTTTGATAGGTATTTCAACTACGTATTAATGAAACATTGTATTATGATTAAGAAAAAGGAGTTTTCAAAATCACCACAAGGTAACCCGTGCGAAGTAAGAACAGATTTCTGTATAACATCACACCAGAATCCCGCGAAAAATCAAGGATTTCCACGGTATATGTAAATTATACTTTTTAGTGGAAAACAATAAAATGCACAAGGCGTTGTAAAATACCCAAATTGCTTGAGGTGTGTTCATAAAATCTGAAGAGATACCTCAAATTCACCAAGATCCCATCATCAGACCCTGACTTGATGACTTTAGTCATCAAATCAGTATCTGCTAGCAAATGCACCAGTAACTATAAAAAATACCCAACTCGCTTCAAGTATACTAGCAAAATTTGAAGAGTTCCCTCGATTTCACCAAGATCCTATCATCAGACCCTGACTTGATGACTTTAGTCATCAAATCAGTATCTGGTAGGTAGCATATGCACCAGTAACTATAAAAAATACCCAACTCGCTTTAAGTATACTAGCAAAATTTGAAGAGTTCCCTCGATTTCACCAAGATCCTATGATCAGATCCTGACCTGATGACCATAGGACAACTTGGAAAATATTACTCTTTCTAATAATACTCAAATAGTTTCATGTGTCCATACAAAATTTGAAGAGTTCCCTCGATTTCTCCAGGATCCCATCATCAGATCCTGACCTGATTAAAATGGGACCATCTGGAAACAAAACCCTCTTAAACAAAAAAAGAATTTTTCAAATCGGTCCACGCGTCTTCGAGTAATCGGTGAACATACATAGATAAAAAAAAAAAAAAATAAAAAAAAAAAAAAGATTCCGACGAATTGAGAACCTCCTCCTTTTTTTGAAGTCGGTTAAAAAATCGTAATTCACGCGGGCGGAGCCGCGGGAAACAGCTATAGTATATAATAAAATAATAAAATATGTCGAGTACACTAGATAGTTCATTTACATTACTTACTTACTTATTGATAGTACCTATATGAGGCGGTAACCATTTTTCAAGGCTTATGCGCGACGGTTGTTATCTCGGTAGGTACAGGTCATCGAAAAAAGAAAAAAAAAAATAAGTTGATCCTCTACCTCCTGGTGATTAACTGACTTTGAAAATAGATGGACCGACTCATTTTAATTTGGTTAGGTATTGTTTAATACATATAAAAAACATAAAAAATACTTCACAGTATGTGTACGTGCTCAAGTGGTGGTGGATTAGTATTTTCTCTTGGTTAATTTTTTTAGACACAGAAATAAATCGACACTTCTTACGGTGGTAGCATTCTGAGAAGTGAATTTTATATACCACGGGCCGTTGAAAGCTAACGAACACGCGAACTCGCTAAACGTGAGTTTCGCAGAACTCTCTGCCCAGTAGGTAAACTTCGCACTAGTGTAAATAACTGCTATTTACGTTCTATGACTTATAATGTATGAGTACCTACTCGTTTCCTTTTCCTCAATATGTTCTGCGAAAGTCCTAGTTTGAAACTCAGTTCCAGAATCCAGATACCATATTCGTATTATAATTTTATTATTATTTAACCCGCTCATGCCTATAACTGTACAAAATGATACGTAGGTTTCAAAAGTGTTACAAAAAATACAAAACTGAAAAAGCTGTAATCATTAACTAATATCCATCGGCCGTTCAGTATTTGCTTTGACATATCTAACTTTAACGACGTATACCTAGACGGCGCGGCGTAATGCGTAATGCGGCGTAAGCGAGAGATTTAAAGTGATTTGCAGTTTAAAAACTATGAAGACAATAATAATTACTTTCAAATTTAAACATCATTTACCTAACCTTTCTTAACCTAAAACTGATGAAACAGAAACACGGTTGGATAAAATTTTCTCGATAGAAAGTTCTCTCAAAAGGTGCTCTAAAATCTCCATTTTACTAATTTTTATCGGAAACTACAATGTAATCGAAGTTTTTCTTTTAATGTGTCGATAATAATATCCAAAACGCTCCGAAACGTATTTTTTGGTAACTGGCTTAGTTTTTAAGTAATTAGGTAAAACGTCGTTTTTTCAGTTATATTCTCCTGCAGTGCTATTTTACAAAATGTCCATCTCTGAAACAGCTGCCAGACAGCTGCCAAGCCGAAGATGGCATGCAAAATTGTACTCTATTACAACTGTCGAATTCATAGATGCATAGATGTACGCTCGTCGCTGCTTTAAGTATTTTTGCAGAATTGCACGGCTGCAACGCAGCATGTCGTGCCCACCAACGTATACGTAGAGCGCGATGGACAGGAATTAATTCAGTGTATCCTCTTTACTTCATGTTCAAAAAAAACCGTAACTTTGTACGAATCCAGACGATAACTGTATATTTCTCTTCGCTTCCAGAGATCCGATGGAGCTGATGCTAATGGAACAGCAGTTGCTGCGATCTCCGCTGCGGCTCTACTCCGGAGCGACCGGCAGCAGCGAGGAGGAGGCGGAGAAGCGTGCAGTGTGGGCGAGAACTCCTCCAGCCCTGCAGCTGCTGGCGCTCGGAGGACGCGGCTGGCCCTCCGCCTGGCCTCAACCCATGGGCCTCCCCCCGGAACTCTGGCTGCAAAAACCCCCAGCGCCGGTCCGCTACTGTCCGTACCCTCCCCCCACGCACTCGTCGACGTCTCTCCCGCGGTCAGACCACGCATCACCACGGCATCCAATGTAGAAAATACACGCATTCCCGAAACTGTTAATTCCTATACGAAGTGGCAAAAACTAACTATAAATAGTGCTGTGAAAAAGTTTTAAGACTAAAAGACTAACAATTTAAAAAGTGAATAAATGTACCTATCTACCTAATAAATGTAATAAATATCATGTATTTCGGTCTCTAGATAACATTAGTTATACGTTTGTAATTTGAAGGTTCCTACCCCAATGTTAATTTTAATTGTATAGTTATATCAGTAGGATACAGTTACCTGTAAAGTTTTTCCTATAATGCTCTGCATTTCATTGTTTTGAACGTTTTCTTTAATTTTTCAACTGGTATAAGTATGTACAGATAAAACTAACAGATTGTTAAATTTATTAAAATGATAACCAAAGATTCTGCAATTGTCCTTTAAAATAAAAATTATGTTTCATAATTCCTGTATAACAGAATACAGATAAATAAAGTGAATTTATAAATTAAAATTTATTGAAATTAAATAATAACATTCCAGAATGGTATAACACATTAAATAACAACTGCCTATTCAAGGATTTTAAAAAGTACTTGTCAAGGTTTGCTTAATTTCACGCTTATGCTGTACAGATAAGGTTTAGACAAAGAAAAGAGGTGAAAGCTGAATCATCATGTTTTAATTCATGTTTTTTTTTAATTTATTATTTATTTCTAAACTTTGGGAAACAGTGATAATTTTCTTTTGTGTATATTGTAGAATAAGTATTTATATTCCATTTAATATTAAGGCAAATAAAATATCTAGATATTGAATATTTTATAATAGGAATAAATTTGTGATTGGCCATTTCATTTTCGATAAATTTCGATTAAATTATTTAACTTCATTAATTAACAAACTAAAGACTCTGATTACAAAATATTTATGATTTAAAATAACAGTCAAATTATGCGTAACAGTCACGATTATAACCATGTAACCTCAATGCGGCTAACAATGTTGCTACCTACTTAGCAATGTTGCTTCTACCCTATTAGCACTTATCGATTGTGATGGGCTATATACAGTGTGTCCGGGATCGAACTAGCGATAATTTAAGGGAGTGTTCTATAGCTCATTACAAGTAAAAAAAATCCTCTGTAAAAGGGGGCGCCCACCCCTCCCCCGTAGAGTCATTTCAATTTTGTACATGCGTTTTTTTGGGTATGTGCACACAATATCAGTAATAACTTGAAAGTCTGTTGATTCACATGTTCTCAAATGGTTTCATTCGACTGGGTAGAATAATCTCCATCGCAAGATACCTAATAATAATGTAAAGCGTTAAAATAACACAGCCAAAAAACTAAGAAAACATTGCCCAAAATTAAATTTTAATTTTGGGCAATAATTATTATTGGTAAATTTTGCAGAAACGGGATCGCTAAGACGATAAGCTAAATAAATAGCTAAATCGATAGCTTTTGAGTGAGACAATACAACAACACCAACATTTTGTCTGTAAGTTACTTGTAACTTTTAGAGTTATTATTGTTTAAACATAACATAATTGCGGGTGCGTAAAACCTTTTGTTTTGTTTAAAATTATAAAATATTACCTATTATAAATTTTAATTTATAAAATATTCAATATAATGGTTGTAAATTATAAAATCTATAAAGTAACTTTTAGAAACTGTATGTACTGTATAGTGGTTGATTAAATTATTTTTGTAGTATAAGCACTGTATATAGGGGTCACGTAGTTGTTTGTATTGGATAAGAGATTTTTGAAAAAGTAATCTGTAGAAGAAAATAATGAGACTGCTCACATCGTCCGTATAATCTTCTCGTTAACATAAGTAACGTATTTTTCAGAAAAAAAAAATAGTGACGCAATCGTTGTTTGTACACCTTGTGTATAAGATAGTGTGGGACCCGATTGTAATCACAAACAAAAGAGTTTAGAGCCTTCTGATCAATGAATCAACCCCACAGTATCTCCCCAAAAACATAAAATAAAGGGGTCGTGACACACAGACAGACAGACGGACAACAAAGTGATCTTATAAGGGTTCCGTTTTTTATCTTTGCGGTACGGAACCCTAAAAATAACAGCTCCCCGGTTACTAAAGTCTCAATCACATCATAATATTATGGTAATCAATTTATATATATGTAGGAAAAAAGTAATAATTGTTTGTGTTTTTGGGAATAACTTAAAAAGGCCTATCGAATTCTTTATAAACTTTATTTTTTTGCCTTATTTGTTTCTTAATTCCTAAATTATTTTCAATATTTTAGACTTATTTTCAGATTTACTCAGAGTTATTCGTAACAAACTCAAAAATTTGAGTGGTCTTTAAACTAATTTAATCATGTAAATCAAATGTGTGGAATCTGAATATAACTTGGATCAGACTTATTGAATTGACCATATTAATATAAGGGTACTAATTACAGTGACTTTAGCACGGGTAGTTATTGGCATACAAAAGTTAGATCAAAAGTGTACAGAATAAAAAAAAGTTCATAATATGTATCGTATAAGCGGATGGGCCAGCCTCTTGAAGTTTCAATAGCTTTACACTGTACTGTTTACACTACATATTATTTTAACCTGCATTTTGCCATTTTTTTATTGTTTCACACACTAAGGATTTAATTTATATAATGAATAAAATCATATTCGGTGGATCTTGTTTTGTCTATTTACCCATGAATATTTCTGTACCTTTTTAAACCTGTGATTACTGGTAACTTTTAAGTAGGTATTATGTTTGTATTTCCCCTAGAAAGGCACTAATATTTTGTGATGTGAGCAGTTCGCATACTGTAGTGACACATATCAGGGTTAACGCCCTACGTGTTAATAAACTAAACGAATACATTTATTATTGTTTCATTTATAGTCTGCCTCTAGCTCAACCACTTTTTAAGGCCTCCTTCTGTGCAGTAAACCTCGGCTTCCTCTGGAATGAGAACCACCAAGCTGACCAAGTTAACTGGCTTTATATTCACTCTTTTGAGAATATTATGGTGAATGCTCAGGCTGGCAGGTTTCCGCACAATATATGTCCTTCATCAAGTGATATTAACTGGCACAAGGCTACTTAACTCCGAAAACACTGGATTTGAAATTTCAAACACGACTACTGGTTAGCTGCAGCTAGGAGGCTTCCAGGAAGATATCTGTGTTCTGTTCTGAACTACATGTGCTGGACATTTGCCTCCTGTTTTATAGTAGGTTGGGTTTTGCAATTTGCTTAACATTATATTACTCCTCTTTTTATTAAAAGTCCATGGGACCATACACCGATTTGAGGTCAAATCGTAAGTGAAGGACAAACTGACTGTTGATTCCATTACATATTTTTGTTTTCTGGTATGAAATTGAGAGCCGCTTTACTGAGTTAAGCCCCTCTAGGCTAATTAAAGCATCTCTGGAATTTCTAAAAATTGATTTTCTGGGTGAAAGACTAGTACCTAAGTAGTAACCTTAACGTAACGTTGGCAGAAAATATGCACATTCTGGAAAATGTTCCATCCGCCTCAATTTTTACATGATACGAGTAGGTACATCGTAACTTCATTGGAGTCGCTACAGCTTAAGCTGTCAGAACTGTACACTGAAAATGACAGGCGATAGCACCAATAGTCCACAGGTGGTGGTGGTGGTTACACACTGTAAATCTTATAATAAAAATACACGTTGAACCGGATTGTAGCTAAATCGGTTGGTATCTGCTCTTATATTACTTACTTGGGCCACAACTTGGTTCTTCCCGAACAATTGACAATTTAGAAGCTTTTTTCTACACCGTCTATTTTAGTGCACACATAATATTATTTGACTACAATCAATCATCTGATGTTAATTGACGATACCGCCGAAGATTTTATATTACTGTCATGATTTAATTTCACGACTGCTCAAAAAAGGCATAATTTTATAATCTGTGCTAATCCTATGAATATTTTTGATTGTCTGTGACAGTGTTTACCGCCATTTTGAGAGAACAAAACAAACCTTACATGTAATTGGTCAATAGTTCCCGCTCATTTTTCTCAACCAATGAGAATGTCTCTAGTAAAAACCAATAAAAAAATCTAGTAGGCTATGGCAGAAGGATTATGGAATTGTTTTGATGAGCACAAAAGCAAAAACTATATAATTGATATTGTACTGATATGAATAAAAAGCTATGTAAAGTACTCATTGCATCGTAATACAAGAAACAAGGCATATGTATGTCAACGTTTAAGCGATAAGAAGTTTAATGTAATACGCTAGTACTTGTAATAAGGAAAATAAAGTGTATACTATGAAGTCTGGATTTCATTCACAAAACATCGGAAGTGGTACGTGATCCGAAGACCCACATATTGAGGTATGATATAATTATAAATTCATTTCATTGATTTACCCTATTTAGTTGCATGTTTTAAAACAATCTGCTGTACCTTGGCGTGTATATAGGTATTATGAATGTGTTTAGAAACATTATTCCATGTTCATGTAGATTGTATTATATTCAGATATCATAGTGAAAAGATAAAATTCGAGGTTGAGCCAGTTAGTAATTTGGTTTGAACCTAATCATAGCGAAGTTTTATGTCAAAACTTAGAGCAACTAAGTAGGTACATTTTGATTCTTTTGCAATGCCTTAATTATCTATTGAACCAGACGGGTTTTATCGGCTGCATCATGTCGGGTGTCGCTTTGGTTAAATAGAGTAGTTTTTGTTGCTTATATTATAATTGCAACTTTGTTTGAAATGAATAATTTGTTAAAAAGAGAACAAGACTAAGAGTAAGAGTATCGCGAGTTATTGACGTGCAACACCATCTAGTGAAAGCGCCATCAACAACTATTTAAAGCTTTGAATGGGTAACGCCATATTGTCTGTGCATTAAAATATAAGAGATTAATTTTGAAAACCTACCTGTTTTTTAGGTTAGTGGTAGCCTTTTTAGCCCTCTGATCCAATTTCTTGGTAATTATTTGAAGTATAATTTTTTATGAATTTTTATTAAATAATAAATTATGAATGACTAAATTGTGTCAAGATATAGCATTAGTTGATTTATATCGGCACAGCCGTGTAAAGTGCGACAGGCCTATCATGGCGCGTGGCCAAAATCGGTACTAACGCCGCTATCTTGTGATACTGATTGATAGTTCGCTCTAGCGGTATATCGCTATTGTATGTTGTATTGTTTTTGCTTACTATTAACTATTTTAAACTAGAATTGAAGTAAAATTGAGGAGATTTTATTTCCTGGATGCCTTTGTTCTATAACAGCGCCCTCCTGTCAATGTCATTCAAGTGCCAAGAGAGCCTTGTAGGACTGTAGTTTGTTCTTTGCCTGTATTATTGGGTATAGCTGAAGTTTTCTAGTAGTAGTTCATGTAATTTATGTGACGCAGAAATAATAATATTTAATGATGAATATCTGAGTGCAGAAACTTTTAAGCACAACTTTTAACTCATATCATGGAAAGTAAAAAAAAAACATAATTCACTCTAAGAAGCTGTACCTAGATATAAATCAATAAAAAAAAGAGAAAAATTAGAAACTGACAGTTCTTACAAACACTGGCGTATTATTTTCATTTCTTTGCCATTCTGAACAGTTCTTGAAAGAGATACCGTGGCAGTGATTTCATGAAATAAAATAACATATTATTTTTTTAATTCATTTGTAATTCCCCAGTATACTTGTAAGATTTTTACACTGATTATGATATGATGGCATGAGAATAAAATTAATGCGATTCTGCTTGAGGCATTTACAACAATTGATGAGAGTTTACTAGTACTGTCAAGCGATTTTTAAATAATGTTGATTTAGTGTTGATAAAGTTAATTTCAACATAGATATTATTTTATTAAAGTTTACATTAAATTAATTGGCAGTTAAGAGTGCCGTGACTAAATTATAATACGGTTATGAGTGCTGTATTTATTTTTTCTATAATGTCCTTGGTTATGTGTGCCAAGACGGAACTATGTATGTTCTATGATGAATAATGGCCTTGGTTATGTGTGCCAAGAGTTACTTGGTTATGTGCGCCAAGAGTTACTTGGTTACGTGTGCCAAGAGTTACTTGGTTATGTGCGCCAAGAGTTACTTGGTTACGTGTGCCAAGAGTTACTTGGTTATGTGAGCCAAGATGGAACTATGTATGTTCTACAATTATTTGGGTTATGTGTACCAAAAGGGTAATAATGAGTACTCAGTTGCAGTTTAACGATGTATTAAAACAATAACAATAACTAAAAATTTACTTATACATTTTCTATCATTGAAAGATTCTGAAAGGACAGTAAACTCATTAGGACTACATGTTAATTAAAAGTGACAATAAAATAGAGGTAGAATGATGAATGGAATTTGAAACAATGTTTTATTAAATACAGATCTATTTTTGAAAATAATTTGCTAAAACCTAAAATAGATTTTTCACGAATATTCCCTTTTGTATAACAGCTACTAATACCTATACATAATTCATTGAGCATTGTTTATTTCTTTTGCCGAGAATATGACACGATCAACGAGCTGGTCGTGGACTGACGCGGGTCAAAGGCGAGCACGTGAGGACGCACTCTCTGCCAACACCAAGGAGGTACATGGAACGAGCTAGCCGTGAACGGACGCGGCTAAGCGCGTGTAAACGCGATCCCCGTCATAACAATGGAAGTTGGTCCGCAAGGCACGTAGATGCTCCTATCAACGTCGGTGGTCCCCACAACTCCGACACTGCTTGCTGCTCACCAAACCGTTGCTTTAGTTGGAACAAGTACTTACAATCATCAATGCAGCAGCAAGCAAAAGATTCACAACAGACGGGGTGGTTAGCATTTGCAAGCATGAAAATTTGCAACGACGATCATCTTAATGTAATTCCAGAATCGATTCACTAAGCGTAAATAACTGGTTAGTCAAAGAATGTGCGACCATTAGTGAGGGAAACTAAAAATAAACCTTACAATTTGTATTACAAAACTGGTAGATAAAAATAAAAGTGGTGCGCAGTTCTTTACCTTCCCTTAGTTACAGTTGGAATGAATAGCTTCCAAAATCGTTCACAAATGAGCTAAATTACAGTAATATTATTTTGGTTGAGATGCTTGCATGCATTTCACGAAGTACCTAATGGAAGTGTGTAGAAATGCTATTATTGGCATTTTTAATCGCTGTAATCTTAGCGGCAATAAAGTGGTAGACTATGATATCATTCACGCTATTTAAAGATAAGTCTATTTGGAAGAAGGCGCAAGTATTGGATAATGGATTGACAGAAACGTGAAGATCTAGGTATACTATATTTCTTAAATTCTAAGTGACGCTACACTATCAGAATTGTTAAAAAAAGTCGCTTATAGCTATTCCATTAGTACCAATGATAATGATATAGCCACTTTGTATTTATTCGTTAATAAGGGGGCTATCTTGTCAGAAATTCCCAAAACCCATAAAAAGAGTCATAATTAATGTTTTAGAACAATTGGGCACGATTTAGTTCTCAGTCAACAGAGTCCGTTGACGATTTCTGGTGAGACTTGTAAAACTCAAACACACCAACAAATAGGTTTTCTTAATGTTTTTGTGATATTTTTGTTATAGTTATCCGGATGATAAAACCTACGTGTTAAAATGGCATTTATTGATTTTGGTATTAAGTGTTTGTGCGCAAATTACACAAATCAGGAAGCGTCAAAATGTATTCATGAGCTTTTAACCTTTCACAAAGGCCTTCAGTAACCCTGTCGTATCATTTTGAGTAGCAGTTTAATTTCATTATTATTATCAATGACGTTGCCACAAGTATTTAATTATTTCGGAACGAACTCTTACATACTCCTTTTCTGTCCTTATAAACATTCTAATAACCTAGAACATATTCTTTATCAGTTCTCCTAAAGATAACGATATGGAACACTTAAGTTAAAAGAAACTTAAGTGACTGTGTAGGTATGTATATGATTTTCTAAATGTGTATAATGTCTGATTAAATGCCCATTCAGATTGCATAAAGTATCCCCTATGAATTAAACGTAGTCGCGTATCCACGAGCGAACCGCCAAGCCAAATGTTTCAATCGGATCTAGGGAAGTCAAGGTTAACAATATTAGACATAAAACATACTTAAGATGTTCAGATGACAGAATCCTCATATCCGTGGTGTTAACATTAACAATAGTTAAAATCAGTAATAGTTATATACTATTTTGTAAATATTGAAATCTAATTTTATTGAATCATGTTTGTTTAGTTTCTAATCTTTAGTTCTCTAATAACTTGAACTGTAAAGTTTATTGTACATTGAATAATTTTAGCGTTAGTTTATATTTTGGAGCAAAAAAAAAATTAAAACCAAACACGAAATGAAATACAAAGTTTGTCCCTTACTTATGATGCGTAAATAATAAATATAGAGCTGCCTACTATGGCTTTACTGAAGAGTGATCTCACATTTTAATAACTAGCTATGTCTGTCTAATGAGAAATATTGAAACGCTTATAATTTCTTTTTATTAATTTATCGATTTAATCAGTTTTTTTTTATATCATTTTGTTGTTTAATTTTAGTTAAAAAAATAAATAAACAGAGGCTCAGTATTTCGATTTCAGTCAATTCAGTATCCAACATTAGATGATAATATCACGAATTATAAAATTAAAATTTTAGGTCTTTGCAAAATTGTCAAAGTTATGGAAATGATAGATAGGTACCGAATTAGGTATAACCGGATTTCACATAGTTTGTAGTGCATAGTCTATAGTACAGATTATAAATAAAACCACTATTATGATACAGAGTTTGTAGTGCGAGGTGATTTGCTGAATATTGGTATGACGTGATTAACGTTCGAAATTCGGCGCTTAAATCTTAATATATATAAATCTCGTGTCACAATGTTTGTCCTCAATGGACTCCTAAACCACTTAACCGATTATAATAAAATTCGCACACCATGTGCAGTTCGATCCAACTTGAGAGATAGGATAGTTTAAATCTCAATTTATCTATTTTTTATTACCCCTAAGGGCAAAACAACGTTTGCCAGGTCAGCTAGTATACAATAAAGCACATACATACCAATTTTTAATTATCAATATTTCATGAGTAATATATATCTTTATTTGTAATTATGATGGAAACAACTAAATAAAATGTAAAAAAAAAACTGTATACGTATTTCCTATTGAGGTGGTAAGCTCGTTGATGTTACGAGATTGTCATTATTTATCAGATTTATTTACCGACGTTTTTCAATACAAGTGTAATAAAATAGATTAATAACAAGATTGTAACACATTGATTATTGTTTGTAACACACAATATGCTATGCAAGGTTGATTTAAAGTAATTTTTGTTCAGAACGCACGAAAATTTGTGGACATGCAGCGTATATTATAACGTAGACGGTACTTCATTTTTGACTGTAAGTCATTTTGCTATAGAAAATGTGAACGATAAAATTATGATTTTTACTCAAAAGAAAAAGATTTGAAAGATGTTATGCTACAATAACATAAACATTCTTTCAAAAAGTTGTCATTTTAATATGTAACCGTAATAAAAAAAAAAAGAATAATATTTGGAAAATTAATTCAGTCTCTGTCAGTTTTCGTCAATACTTGCTTTAATAAAATACTTTATATAATATTATGATAATTGAAATCTGCATAATTAAAATAATACCTATATTTACGTTTTTGAGTTCAAGTTAGCAAATCTAATAATTAATTGAGTCTCTAGACCCTAAGAAGTGATATGTTAACAATTTTGAGTTAGTCATTTATAATTTTCTAATATTGTATACAATAAATAATGAATAATTTTATGTAGGTCTGTATGTTATAGTTAATAATTTCTTTATTTTAAATTTAAATTAAATATTCATTGTACCCAATAATACTTTAATTAATCTAAGAAACCGAATGTCATGATTATTTTATGTTAATGAGATTGAGACATAGGTAACTTAATGTCAGTGTTATTTATTTAGATATTTAAATTAACAAATGTAGGTACTGAATATTCTTAAGTAAGTGCATGTAGGCTAGGCCTATGTGAAATAAAGTATTTGAAAAATATTGTTTATTATATATGTGATATAAATTATAATTTTGTTACTCATAAAGGCGAAATAGTAATTACTTAACATGTACCTAAATATATATTCCATCTTTTGTAGTTTTTGTATAATGATGTATTTTAGTAAGATTAAGCCGTAGGTAACTAAGAGTCAAAATCATTTAGATATTGTAAATAACCAATATACAGAGAATTGATAAGTAAGTGAAACCCTATATGAAGTGTGAAAACCTAAATCCTATATGTATTTGAAAAGTATTGTTTTAAATATAAATTATAGTTTTATTAATCATAAAGGTGGCATAATAGTTACTTAACATGTAAGAATAAATACTATCTTTTGTATAGTTTTTGTGCAATGTTTTTATAGGTACTAAAACGCCTAGTTGAGTGGTGGTAGAATTTTTACTTTGATGAGAGTTTAATTTTGTGCACCAGGAGGTTGCACAGGAGTGGATGGCCGAATGTCATGATTTAATTTCACGACTGCTCAAAAAAGGCATAATTTTATAATCTGTGCTAATCCTATGAATATTTTTGATTGTCTGTGACAGTGTTTACCGCCATTTTGAGAGAACAAAACAAACCTTACATGTAATAGGCTATTTGACTAAATTTTGAAAATGATTTTAAAGAATTTATTACTACCTATTAAGCACATTACATTGATATTTCGCGGAAATTTAATGTAATTCCCTTTAAAAACCACTTTTAAAATTTCAATTTTCATAACCGCGCCTAAAACGCCAATTTTGTAATGGCGCTTGTCATCTGACTCGTGACGTCACACATTGTCAAACGCATATAAACAGACTACAGTACCATACAGTTTAGTTGAATTTTTTTGTTTTTCTTTAAATTTAATAAAAATTAATATATTTTAACAGAAAGAATGGTGTACAAATGCTGTGTAGTACCATTATGTACCATTATGTACCTCCATAAATTGCCCTCAAAAAGTGTTTGTGTCTGTACCATGATAAACCGAACTCTCATGAACTTCCTGAGTATTTGTCAACATAAACTAAAAAAAACCGGCCAAGTGCGAGTCGGACTCGCGCACCGAGGGTTCCATACCATAAAAGAAGTAAAACATTGAAAGAATCACTTTTGTTCATGAATTTACGAGTATAGTTCACATGTAGGTACTTTTGTTGGCAAACTGCAAACGTAACTTTGTTTTTGGCGGATTATTGTTATTATCAGAAAAAGTATAAAAGTTAGGCAGGTGATTTTATTTTTCCTGTAAAATATACATTAATGCCTATTGATCATAATTTTTTCAGATTTTTCGATTTATAAACTTCGGAGATAAGGGGGGGGAACGGTATTTTTTTCGACAGTTTGCTCAATAAATCAAAAACTATCGGGCTTAAAAATAAATAAAAATCGGTTTTAAATACACAAGTAACGTCCTTTCATAAGATACCCCACTCAATATTGTTATCTCATTTTGAAAATTCGAAGCCCCGGTTTTCCCCCCTTTTTAAATGAAAAAAAAAAGACAATTTTTAATGTTTTATGATTGCAATGGCGTTGGGTCACTATTACCTAAAACTATTCCAAATTTCAAGTCGATAGCTTTGATGGTTACTAAAATAATCGCGTGTGACAGACGGACGGACGGACGGACGGACGGACGGACGGAGAAAGTCTCACCATAAGGGTTCCATTTTTACCAAATTGGTATGGAACCCTAATGAAATAATGATTAATGATTATACATAATAAATAAAGGAAGGACTAATATGTTCGACGCGGTAGGTACTTACATTGCTGTTTTTATGTTTTTCAGTTCCGCGCCATAATAATCAGCATTATTCTTAAAGTAAAGTGCAACCATAAAAGCATCTACCTGAGGTAGGTTGCTATTATCAGCTCGCACAAAATTTGATTCCATTCTGCGATTTGAAATACTTAATTATTTATTTCCTTAGTATGTTTAGTTATAAAGTTAACCAGAAAATTACTGTTTAAATAGCTAAAAGATAAAATAAAACGCCCGCCAAACAAAACACTCAGAAAAATCAGTACAAAAAGCTGTTGTTTTCCCGCAAATTTTCGAGTGTGACGTCACCAGAGTTGCAACCAATCACAGGGCGTTCCTGTCACAGGTAAAATATCAAAAATTATAACATTATTAAACTCTTATTTTGCTGAAAAATATACGTATATTTGATTAAAATAAAGTGAAATATGCTTATTTACGTTGTTATTAGTGAGATTTACCACAATTTCAGGTATATTTTCATTGTTGTCAAATAGCCTATTGGTCAATAGTTCCCGCTCATTTTTCTCAACCAATGAGAATGTCTCTAGTAAAAACCAATAAAAAAATCTAGTAGGCTATGGCAGAAGGATTATGGAATTGTTTTCATGAGCACAAAAGCAAAAACTATATAATTGATATTGTACTGATATGAATAAAAAGCTATGTAAAGTACTCATTGCATCGTAATACAAGAAACAAGGCATATGTATGTCAACGTTTAAGCGATAAGAAGTTTAATGTAATACGCTAGTACTTGTAATAAGGAAAATAAAGTGTATACTATGAAGTCTGGATTTCATTCACAAAATTACTAACTTGGAAGAGATGATTAACGCCTAATAGTTGCTTGTTGCTACACAGCATCGCACCGAAACGATAGGATAGGGTGGTATCTAACCAGCCGTGGCCGGAGCCTCCCACCAGATCAGACGTGAGCTAATATAGAAATTATAAAATTTCAAAACGACCCGTATCGGGAACGAACCAGGGACTTCCCGCAATCATAAATTGGAGCGCACTGCTAATTTTCAAGATATTAGGCGTTTTTATCTTCAATTAGGTATGTGAGCTAACAAACCGTTAGAACTCGCGACGTAGCTTAGACATACTGTATAACTACTGGACGATGGTTTCACTTTTATTTTCTCAATCTTTATTAAGCGTCATTAGGCATTATTAAGCGAACATATCGACGATGGCCGGCCTTCCGTCCGGACGGTAATTGCCGGCGATGTAGCGGCCTACAAATTGAAAGCGGCCGCAGCCCGAGGCGGGTATTGATGGATCTCCTGCCATTGGGAAATTATAGCTGGCCCTCGCGACAGCTTCGCAAATTGTGCGTATAATGCTAGTAAATAATATGCCATTCGCTATAAATTCGTATCGGGCTAACACCTAAGTGCATAAGTGTTGCTTTCACGCGAGCACTCCGAAACGCGAAGTCATCGTCGATGTTGATTTCACAGGGCATTTAGGTGTTCTATTTATACATTCTTGTAGAATTGGCGACACCTCTTCCAAAGTACGAGAAAAGTATACCTCTTTTATTCATCATTGACGACCAAGTCATAGAGAAAATTCTTGTAGAATGCGAGATTTTCGGATATCTGGGGAGAGGAGAACGGTTGTAGCCAAGCATCAGGTTTACTCAAGATGTTTTCCTTCATGTTTATGTAAGTGCAGTACGGTTCATACCTAAGTTATATTTAGGTAATTTTCTCATGGGTAAATTTAATAATTAATAATAAGTACGCACATAAGGATTCGAAAGCACTAAAATAGAAGTGTTTAATCCCAGCATCTGGTCTGGATGATAACTGAAGCAAGAAAATCCGTCAGACACTTCGGCTAAAGCTGCTGTGCTATTCTACAAAATGAAATAGCTGCCAGACAGCTGCCAACCCGAATATGGCATGCAAAATTGTACTCTATTACAACTGACAAATTCATAGATGCATAGATGTACGCTCGTCGCTGTTTTGCAGAATAGCACGGCTGGGACTCTAGGGCCTAGGCGGTTGACAGCTATAGTCAAAATCTAAGATTTAGCACTCATATATCACGTACACATAATGCACGTACATATTCCTTTGTCTGCGAAGGACGTGCATTAAAAGAAGGGAATAACAGCGAGCTGCGAGCGCCGAGCGGCGCATAAATTAACGCGAGCGTATTTCGCAGACACCGACTGATTGACTCCTTTCATTGCCGTCTCGCATTGTTCGGCCGCGAGAGAAAAATTACACGTCCTTTTGGAATCACAACACATTTCATAATTATGGACTATTGTGGTGTTGTCGAAGCTAATTCCTCGGGGACGAGTGCTCTCCTGGCTCCAGGTTTTAGATGTATTACTGAACCCAAAGACGGGGCGTGATCCTAAATAATGGGTGTCGTTGATTAGTTTTCAAGACAACACTAGTTCGAGGAAAGGTCTCGTGATTTTAATGTTCCGCTAAAAATACTTTCTTCATGAATATTGGCTAACGAGAGTTTGAAGTTTCTTAGACTATTACTAGCTACCACGGTCCATGGTATTACTCCATCAAACGCTTCTTCTAGGTACTAGTGACTATATTTATGAACTGTGTTAGTATTCAACAACATTAGCGTGTTATTCTTATTAGGTAGATATCCTCTGGGCAATCGTGTTATAGGGGATTCTGGTGGACGAACTCTTATTAAAGCTAGACACTTACCCATAGAGTAGTTGTGAGTTGGTAAAGTTTTGCTTTGGACAGCTACAATTAAAATAGGCATTACTAGTTGGTAGGTCTACCGATGAATGAAAGGACTGCATGATGAACACGAAAGATAGCGATATACCTAACAATAATTAAAGATATCGACGATTTTTAAGAGGGATAAATGGTGAAACTAACGTTAATGGTTGTGGTGTCAACTGGAAGGACCTGCAAGTAATAATACGTTAGTAATAATATATATTCGGTGGTATAGCTTAGGTAGGTACTTTAAGGTGTGTAAAAACTTACAGAGTAGGTAGGTTGCACATTAAAAATGAGAATTCACGGAAAATGTGTTTAGATCACATTACACGTTTACATTACACTCGTAAACATGTAGGTATAGGTAATAATTACCACTGCTGCAATTTGTAGCAACTGTTAAGGTAGACAATAGTTGCCAGAAACTACTCGTAGTAGGTATTTCATCTTCATCGCTAGTTTTAACACATCATTGTGCGAGAACGGTTTTCGTATCAGTTTTTGGCGGGTGTAACTGTGAAGGCAATAGGGAAATTTCCCTCCAGGCAGGTGTTATGCCTGGGGACCGCTTGTGATCCGAGCGAGTGACGTCAAAACTTCTATTTATAGAACACTCGTCCAAACCTCCGTCAGTTATTGCGCTGGTTACGCTATCTATCGTCAGCTATCGAAGACCGCTACAAGTTCAATAGTTTTTTTGGCAAAGTTCGCGACGGACTGCCCTGAAAACTTCACACACCTTAGAGAAAATTTATTTTTCTTTGATAAAAACGACGCTTACTTTCGATTATATACTCGTATTTTAGTTGCCAGCATCGGTATTTGGTTGTGAGCTGTTCAATGTTTATGTCGGGAATTCTCCGCTTTAATTGCACTCATTTGTTGTGCCTCGTGGCAGTATTGTTCCCAGCGAGCGTAGATGCCTTTGCGGCAGATTATCAGTGATTAAACCGATAGGCTCCACGTGCGATCTCCGTCCGGTCATGCCCTACGCCAGATCGCGATCTGTAATATTTCTTCTTTAAGAATTCCCAGCGCGGCATTCATTTCATTTACTAATAGACACCAATAAGGTCTTATAACACAAGATCTTATATTCTGATGATTTCCTATGTGAATATATGAATTAATGTGAAAGTTTATATACATATTTAATACTTAATCATAACGAAATTTGGCTGGGAATATCACAAAAAATCCAGGTTTAAAATCCAAGCAGGCGAAGCTGTACCTACCTAAACAAAACTCAAGTACTACTTATATTAAGTCACAGAATAGTCCAATACCAAAGGAACGGCCCAGAGAACACCATAGGAAATCAGAACTGAAGTAATCTTTATAATTGAGTTATTGTTATCATATGCTTCATCAGTCATCAATATCTAAATCTTTACTGATCATCATTGTTTCCCAGGAATTCAGGATGAATAATATAGACAATCATTATGTACAATAGCTCAGTGACTAGTGAGTACCTACCGACTAAATAATAGACTTTTACCTAGTTATTATTAAAACTCCTTGCCTTTCAAACGGTAACTAGAAGATGCTATTAAGGTAGGTACTTTTTCTGTGCTAAAAACCTCAGAGAAACCAAGTAAGTAGGTAAAAATGAGATAAGTAGTTCGCGTTTAGCACCGATGTTCAGTGCGGTACCGTTCGTCGGTCGAGCCTGGCCTAGGTGTCAGTACGGTGCACAGACATGCCCGAGTCCTGACGGCCGGCGCGCTGTCCGTGGCAAACGTTTTTCTAAGTCAAAGTTCCAATTGTAACGGTGTCCGCCTGTCCGGGTTTCCGGCGTCAGCTGCCAGCTCTAGCGCGATAGACAAGTAAATAGAGGAGGCTAATCGTCGCGTCGGAGGAAACGACGAATTACCGCGTCACGGCGCGGCCAACGATTGCTTTGTCCGGCGATGGAGCCCCGGCTGATGCGCGCCGGAACACCTGTGTGAACTTTGTGCTGAATCAATTGCGCTCTCCTCACGATCTAATTACACTGATTTGTTACTTTTAAACTCGCCTCTTTTGACGGCTGAATTGACAATTAGCGTTTGTTGTGCTTGGCAATGTTGACTTTGAGTACATCAGGCAAAATGAGGTTCATGTACTGACCCCATCCTAATACTGCCAATTTGTCCTCTTAGTCGGTTTGAGGATTTAATACTTTTAATCTGCAATCAAGCAGAATCTGCAGCTACTTGCACATGCTAATTGCAGGGCGTAGGCTTGCAGCGATTCACTTCTTCTTTTCCCATACTCAATACTCATGCTCTCCCGATACCTCCTATTTCTTTCGTAATGGTACAACTCAGCTGATACAAAGATACCTTTAGGCATTTTCTCGACCTTATTGTCACTTTCCGTCAGGTGAGAAATAGGTTCTAAGTCGGATTTTTTTTGTTTGATTGTAGGTACCTTGTACTTAATAGATACAAGTAGCTATAGGTAAGTACTTACATAAATGCTGCTGAGCTGAGCTGTTTGATACTTATCACTGATTAAGCAATACTATCTGTCTGTTGGCTTTGGTAAGCGCGAAGTGTCGATTTTAATTAGCCGTTCACAGTTCACGCCATGATTTCGTGATTGGCTCGACAAACTGCCTCACATTTGGACTCGCACAAGCTAATCAACACAAACCTGTTACTTGCTTATAATACCAGATAATACATATTATGTAATTATCCATATTACCACAGAATACTGTGGTAGTACCTTAATATTAACATGTGTGGGATTTGATTTTAGTTTTTACTACGATAATGGGTCTGGTACCTAAGTCATAAACTTATAGTTTACTTACACTCTACTTACACTTGTAAATATATGGTAGATACATCTCCCCCCTCTACAAGATGGCCAAGCGCTGGACCAGCGAGATGGCCATGTGATGGCGAAACGCAAAACGTGATTTCTAGTTATTTGAAATAGACGATGAAAAGGGGAAGCATTAGCCAAGTTCAAGGACTGGCCACCGCTAGCCACTCGGATGAGTATGGTCATGTCAGAGAAAAACTGACACCGTACAAATATAAATAGGATTGGCAAATATCTTGTCAGTTGTTTCATCAACGGTTATAGCAGCTAATTAGTTATACTATTGTGTCTATAATAACCCTTATCCGTATTCCCAGGTCTATTGTATCTAATTTGACACTTGTAGCTGTTAGGTTGTCTAGAATCGATCTTAACGACGGCACCTATCCGCGAGTCACGAGAAAACTGAGTGGTAAAAGGTCATTTTACATTGTACTACAACGACACGGCGCTTTACTAGTACGAAATGTGACTTTTAATACCGTAATATCTGGGTGACCTGGGTACCGTAGTATAATATACTGGCTAATAGATGGCAGCATGAGTCTAAAAATGAAACCTAGCTAGATCGATTTATCGCCCCCAAAACCCCCTGTATGCTAAATTTCATGAAAATCGTTCTAGCCGTTTCCGAGATCCAGATTACATATATATATATATATATATATATATGTATGTATACAAGAATTGCTCGTTCAAAGGTATAGGATACCTATCGGACTTCGGAGTCAAAATTTAACACCACCACCAACACCAGTTTTTTTTAGGGTTTTAGGGTTCCGTACCCGAAGG
The DNA here is from genome assembly GCA_963855885.1 of Coenonympha glycerion. Classification (NCBI taxonomy): domain Eukaryota; kingdom Metazoa; phylum Arthropoda; class Insecta; order Lepidoptera; family Nymphalidae; genus Coenonympha; species Coenonympha glycerion. Next base: position 6,506,950 of record OY979629.1, read on the forward strand.
GTATAAATCTTAAAAGGAACCCTATTACTGAGACTTCGCTGTCCGTCTGTCACCAGGTCGTATGTCTTGAACCGTAATAGCAACAGACTTGAAATTTTCACAGATGATGTATTTCTGTTGCCGCTTTAACAATAAATACTAAAAAATAGAATAAAATAATTTGGTGGGCAGGGGTGTTTAATTGACTACTATTGAGTCACTACTTATTGAGACTTACTATTGAGTCTTGATAGTACGAAACCCTCAGAGCGCGAGCCCGACTCGCACTTTACCAATCTTTATTTAAGTACTTACAATATATATTTTGTGAATTTATCTATATGATAGAAACACTTACTATACTTAAACGGCGATAAATGCTGCTTATATTATATTGCTGAGAATTTTGCATTCAGTATACCTTTAACGCGCTTCTTTACTCTTCTTGACATACAGCCTATTGCTTGGAAAGCTGTCTTTAGCTAGTATGGTTTTAACACCAACGGTTATCGCCTCTACCATAAGCAAAAATCCTCTCAGTTCTATTCGTATGCTGTTAAGAAGAAAGGAAGATCCTAGCACAGGGTTAAGCAGCAACAATACAGAGACCGTCATATGGACATATCTACTAATATGTTAATTATTATTACTGAATGTAATATTGCCATAATTCTTGTCTAGTGTCGCTTGGTCGTCGGACAATGGACAAGTGCCCTACCGTGCCACTTCACGCCAACTGCTCTGTCAATCAGTGCTAACCACACACAATTATAGACTGTGCTCTTGTGTACACCTATCCTTGAATACAAGTCTTGTTCTGAATCTGTGCTAAGTGCCGGTTTAGGAGACTATTGCCACATTAAATAAATGGCTGAAGTTTTTGCAACTCTTTACAGTTGTAAAGAAAATATTAATATTATGTCTATTTGCCTACGCAGTACCTACGCACAATCCAAAAAATAACTTTATATTGTGTACCTACGTCTCTAGTTGTTGGGTGAATGAAAGTCCTATCCGAGTACTTGCATTCTCAATTCATGGAATTTTGGGATATTGCAAGATGTTTTCAGTAATTTTTATAGCTCTAACGATGGGTGTCGGCATGATTACGTGACGTATCTCGAAAAATTTATCACGTGACGTATCGAAGATAACCGCCATTCACGATTTCATTTCCATACTCATACTAGGTAATAGTTATGGAAAGCGCGATCGATGGATGTCTACTGTCTATGGCGATCGGAAATAAAATTAGTCATACGACATTATGGCTAGGCTAGTTCTACGTGTCTCTGGTACCTACATCAACTATTAAGGATATATAAGCCTTGCAGTTCTATGGTAAAAAGGTAACGGGAGAAACCGATGGCGTATTTCGTCATTGGAGAAACCAAATTAAATAGTTCCTGTGCAAATCCGAAATATATTCTATATAAAACAATAAAAATGCATTTTTCTTTTACCGGACCTCAATTTACGACATCGCGTCGGTGTAATATCCACAGGAATTTCTTTCAACATTTATAGCTTTTTAATTGCATTGAAAACCATGCAGCACGGTCGGCCGGGCGCGCCGCTCGCCTGTGACTGCGTGAGATTGTTACTCGTAAATAAATAATCATCGGCTTCATGTCCATTTGTGTATCTGCAAATATGCCAATACCTCACGTGTAGCGGAAAAACTTGAATTTCTACTGCCAGACTGCTATAAATCAGTTATTACGTGGTCAGACTGTTTACTCTGTTTTGGTATATAGACTAGTTTTTAGGGTTTCGTACCCAAAGGGTAATAGGACCCTATTACTGAGACTTCACCGTCCATCCGTCCGTCTGTCACCAGCCTTTATCTCTCGAAGCGCGGTATATACACTTGAAATTTTCACAGATGAATGATGATGCTCAGCGGCAGGGCGCGTTTGGAACCCTCGTAAACTTAGTTTTAACTCGACTTGTAGTTATCACCATTCTTATGCAACAAATATCTTACCGACGCTTCGCAAGAGCCTGTATGTTAGGCCTATGTGAAATAAAGATATTTTGAGTTTTGAGTTTTGAGTTTAGATGTACCTATACCAATTTCCGTTGCCGCTATAACAACAAATACAAAAAGTAGAATAAAATACAGATTAAAGGGGGGCTTCCATACAATAAACGTTATTTTACGCTCGTTTTTGGTCGATGGTCCAGAACTTCCAATCTACTTGTACCTATAGTAGCAGGGTATTATTGAGAGTTCTGGCTCTGCGTCATCATCTCGCTATATATACTCGTACCTAATGGTACGGAACATTTCGTGCGCGAGTGCGATTGCGGACTTGCACTTGGCCGATTATTATTATGTACTTGACAAAAAATACGCAGCCAACAACGCTTGGGTTCGCATTTTCGCAACCAGCCCCAGATTACGTAAGAAAAACGTATTCATCGTAATCGTAAACGCTAGCGAATTCTGCCCGCTGATAGGGTTCCTGATTTGCGTCAGCCAATCGCGGCGCAGAATTCGGTAGCGTTTTCGATAACGATGAATACGTTTTTCTTACGCAATCAGGGGGCTGGACTAAAAAAACTTTGATGCCAATTCTAGCCTATAGATAGCACTATTTTTAGTCGCGTCAAATTAGTTTAGTTTAGACATTTTCCACACCAGTATATTCGCACCATTGTCGAAGTAGATGGGTATACCTTATTCGTTTGCAATTTTCGTAAAATTGCATAACTCTTAGAAGCAACTCCAAGGAATACGATCTAGTGCGAGGAACCAGAATCATATCGCGATATGATCCCTCAGGTGTGCCGAAACTCCTCCCCCTTGTTTATTGCTTATTAGTGGTTCACACAGCGGCATGTTTGAGCCGCGCTTTGTTCTCGCCGACGAGCACGCTCCCCCTCCCCGCCGCCCCGCCGCCCTCTTCGCGATCCGGTCACGACGCCTGCGCAAGCGCCGCGATACATAAATCCCAGCTATTTGACGTTAGCTCGCACCTAAAGATGATATCGATCTAGCCACAATGATATCGATGGGAGGAAGTGCAACGACACCATAAATTGTGATAATTTTCATATATTACGCGCATTCGTGATTTCCACTGTCGATAATGATCGATACTCCGAGGAAGTTTTGCATGAAACAACTAGATAGTCAATGAACTGGAGATCCTTCAGTTTAATCTTATTAATATTAGGTCTAAGAAGTCATATAGGCATAGGTCTCGAGTAGATGTTAAATATAAGTTGGTACCTATCACTCCCTATATCCATGCAGTCAAGTAGATACTAACTACCTACTTCATTTTTACACTTAGTTGTGTGGGTTGTCTTCAATTGAAACCCCGGCACCTGCTAATGTTCAAGTCAAAATTCTAGTATCCACAAAAGACAACCGATTCCAAGAAACAGATCGATATCAGGCATTACATTAATATTCAATAGCAAACGCATTAGGAGTTAGGAGCATGTGAGGCGAGCGTGGGTGAAACATTCCCCGAATAGCTCTCTAAAGTCTCTAACAAGAGCACGACAACGTTTGACGGGGGCCGTCGTCTTTGACGGATACTATCAACATCAAAAATAGCTGCATCACGCAAATTACTAACGCGATACTCATCAAGATATAACAGAGATTAAGGCACCCATACGAATATCTACTAACGCGGAAAAAACTCGCCGAACAATATTACCAGGCTGGCAGAAAAAGATGAGGTTCATCTCTTGCATATTTCACTACGTCTACGGTCTACTAAGTAATTTGCGGATTCCGCTCCAATCTCAACCGTAAGGTGTTGCTGGTAGGGTTGGTTTTTATTTGTTTGAGGCGTGAAATGTGATGTTTGACATTGTTCAAGTGCAAGTGATGCGGCAGATAGTGGCTGGGCGCGGCGCTTGCTAATGGGAGTGATAAGATCGCGCGACCACGCCTCGGCTGCGGCTTCGGGGCCCGATAACAGCCTCGCATCGCCGTGCCCGCTGCCCGCTGCCCGCTGCTGCCCGGCCAAGTCGCATTCTTAACTGTTGACAACGAATAATGACCAAAGATTTGTTAACGCGATTTCCAAACAAATGGCTTGACAAACAATGAAAAATTGGTGAGTGGAACAAAAAATATGTTATCGAAGAGTATCAATATCATCAAATGAGTAATGAATATTACGTAGGTAACATCTTAACTCTTTATGTCTGTAGCTATCTACGTACAATGTGTAGCTGGAACTCCAAATTATGCCGTTAAAATTAGACAAATTTCTTACATTGTTAACCCTTCTCACAGAACGGAAATCAAGTTATAAAATGATAATATCGCAATCAAAAACGCTATAAGCTTGTACTTTTTAGAAGTAATTAAAAATATGCATATTTAATTTAACGAGGTTATGCGCTGAGGGTCCACTCACATTGGCGGTCATATAAAGGGTATTGCGATTTTTATCTAACGGCTTTGTAAGCACACGATCAGTATGAAAAGTCCCGCATGTGCCGAGGCGAGGAAACGTCCGTGTCGATAATTTGCCGATCTACACGACACTGTTATTACACGAAACATTAGCAGTTAATTATTAACGTTTTTATCCTCGTAATGTATTTGCTCGATGCTAATTAAATGCATTACATACTTGTGGTCATGCGCTTGAAGAGTTTCAGGTTTCTGTTATAATAACACGTGAGAAGCAAAATTGCATTTACAGAGATAACAACACAGCACTACACTTATACAGGTACACCTATACAGGTATACCTAAGTAGATAAGTTATATGTACTAAGTACAATGGTAGATTTAGCTGGACATACAACTACAAACATATTGAAGAATCGCTTTAGAACCTAAGTATCCCCGCTTAGTTCAGTATAAAAAAGACACTCTACAGAACCCATCGCTCGATAGATGGCGCTGCCTTCAGTTAGCTCACGCTAACGAGTTTAATACCAAATGTCAACAAGTGATTTCATGCGCAGCTAATCTGTTGACTACTACGAGAAATTAGATTTTCGAAGATTTTCATAGATTTTCTTCATGACAGGATTTACGTCACGCAAAAAAATCTATTTTAATTTCGCCTAGCACTCTACCACGATACCCTTCGAAAATAAGTTTTAAAAAACTAACATTTTGTACTTAATTATACTTGAAATTTTTGTTTTATACAAACACACACAGTAGTAATTGTTTTTGTACGGAATTCAAATAATTGACGAATGTCAAACAAAAAGATTATCATTATTATTACTAATCGATACTGTAAACGATAATGTAGAAAATCTCCAAAAAATACTTTCCCCACAGGTTACCATAATTTAGTACCTACCTTATTCGCGTCGGTTAAAATGTAAGTTGCTATAAATTAATTAACATGATTAAAGTTAGTTAACGATTCAAATATCGAAGGCTCGCTTACAATGTGTAGATTTACGAACCGTGAAGGAAATTGGTAGGGCCTAATGGGCGATAGCAATGCTTGTAACGACTGCTATAGGTATTATTAATGCTGCTATGAATAGGCAACTTTATTGCTCTACATATATCCGACGCGTCCCGCGCCCGTTGCAACCGGCGATGGGAAAACATTAATTCATTATTTACCTAATAAGTATTGTAAGCCTTACCTAATAAGCTTGGTATTGTAATAAGAAATATATAAAAATACGATTGATGGGTAATGCTAATCAAGTCTGAATTATGATCCTGGAGTCCCTGGAGAGTCTCTCAAGCATAAGTTTAAGTTTATTGTTTCCGGTTGTTCTCATCTTGCTATCAAACGTGGTTTTTACGGTTCCGCACCTAAAGGGTATAACGGGACCCTATTGCTAAGATTCCGCCTCCGTCCGTTTGTTCGTCTGTCCATCCGTCTGTCTATCATCAGACTGTAGGAATCTTTTGAACCGTGACAGTTATAAATATTATATATTCGTTGGTAGGACAGTTGATCACCGATTTTCTGTTGCCGCAATAACAACAATATTAGTAAAAAACTCTCCCATACAACAGGTAGACGCTTTAAATAATCACAGAATATTTTCTGCTATATATTCACTTCATAAAAAAATAAATGATAATTTAAAATAAAACAAATTTATTTAAGGGTGGCTTCTTGGGATGGGAAATGCACTAAATATGAACTTTTTTTCAAATGTTCTATAATTTCGTGCAGAGATCGCGAGATGTTAGCCACGTCCGAGCAGGTGCGTCTGATTTATCTCCGTATAAACGCTCACCAAATTACCATTTAGCGCCGTAAATACCTTATTATCTTGACCGTACGACATATTAATGCCTGGCAGCGTCGCCGCCCGAGGAGATGAGAGTATCGACGCAGCATCTGTACCATTAACACCGGCGTCGTTATGTATCCCGCGACTGCATGGCGAATACGAGAGGAATAGCAGTAAATTAATTAGAAACTGAAATTGTTTTATGGTATCGTAATTTGTATTAGGATAGACCCGGGATAGATGCTCCACTTTTAGATTATACAATATTCTATTACTATAATATCGAACGACGCTGATGATTTTCAATAATTGAATGGTCACAACACTAAAATTAAAAAATAAAAGACTGAAAACATAACTGGTTTTTAAATCACCTTATGCCATAAATTACTATGTGATTGCTTCTTTCAGTTTCGTGCCAAGTTACATTCTATGGTCTGTCACAACCGACAAAACATTATATTTTTTCAAGTTAAAGGTAAGGTGCCCTTAATTTATTATACTAAGGTCCACTTGCGTGAAACGGGAATTAAATAGGTAAGTATTTACATTTTTAATTCTAGAGTCAACGTCTCTCATTGGACAATTTTGACAAATTACTCTGGTTAGCGTGTTAACTCTGAATCAACACACTAATCCGGGTTGACGCAAGCGGACCTAAGGCTACTTTTGACCCAAAAAATGGTTTCCGCAGAATTGGTGAAAAATTGAAATTCACGCAGAAAGGAGCCCTAGGCAAACCTAATATCTATTATTATAATATTATTATTACTACATTGATCAGAGCCAGACCGGCAACTGTCCGTCCTTCCTGCGAAGTGAGATACTACATCCTTTCTGGGTTATAATTCCTTGCAGTAATAAAATAGACAACATTTCACGCTATATTTATCATCGATAGCGTCAAATTATGTTTCATAAAAATGATGGATGAAAACGACATCGCTCGTCATTCCACTTGGGGTAACTTGGTAATAGCTTAATAAGTTAATATGAATATGCTTCACTTAGGATATTAATTATTGATAACTGCACACACTAGTCAAAAACTTGATGTTTCCTTGGTGTTATTCATTTTATAATAAGTACCTACTAAGTAACTACTTGGCAATATCATCTTTTCCTTATTTTTAAACTAGTAGGTACCTATTAGATAAAAAAATTGCAAAACTACAAACTTACTACTACTTAGGAGCTTAAGCATAATATCGATACGTTTGCTTGTTTGTTTGGGTTTTTATCTGTTTGAACGCGCTAATCTCAGGAACTATTGGTCCAAATTGAAAAATTGTTTTTACGTTGGAAAGTTCATTTATCGAGGAATGATTAAGGCTATATGTACACGCTTCATAGCGTACTTAATTTAATATAGCGGAGCGGAGTATGAAGTATCAATGAAAATGTTGCGAAAAACGGGAAAAGAGTTTCTTTCGTAAAGCTTCCATTGCGTACGCTGCTTGTATATATTTCAATCCACAAAGACGCGCCCCATTCTGTCAAAATCGCTTAATTTTCATAATTTTCATTCGATTAAAGTTACGGTTAAAGTTACGCAAAAATTAAATATTGTATGATGGAATTGTTTCCCTTTAAAATTTTTACTTCATAGGTAAGAACATCTCCAGCCTTACATATCCAGCCAACAGCCAGCCACGCGGAAACATTGTGAACTAAGCTTTCGGCGGTTGTTCGCTTGGAGCGCTGGCTGTGGATGAGTCATGGATGTATGGAGAAATCCGTTCCGTCTTCACCAAGCGAGTCGACTCGTAAGATGTACAATATTCTGTACTAACACTACTAGTGACATTTTTCTATAGAGAGTTGGCACAAAGGGCCGTGTGTCACCGGCTTAATTCCAGGTGTCCTGTAATTAGTGGCCGCGCCACTTCAAAGCTGCTGGCGTCTGTCGATCGAGCCGGGTTATGGCCTCATTCCGGAAGCCCCAATTAAGCCATCACATCATTCATTATTTTATTGCTGGCCAACCGAACGTGGTAACCCTATTCAAGTTTTTACTTTACAATTCCCTTCTACTTATAAAAGTACGCGTTTTTGTTACTTTGCGACTTTTAATTACAGAGTTATGTGAAAACATAATTAGCTAATTGGTAATCGTTATGGTAAGTAATAAACAGCTATTTTATTTTAGGTAAGTACTTTATACTTGACGATAAGGATAAAGGACAATAATAGTACCTTTAACAAAGTGAAGTTCATACCGAATTCGGATATTCAATTCATATTCCGTCTAAAAGAACCTAAAAAGTACCGGAAAAAGTAAAAATCTACTAATTTAAATTTTTTTAAATTAGTATAATTGTACTTACCCAAGTATCTATCTATAATGATACATCGTAGATACCTATCACGTTAGAAAACGCAGAATACTTATCGAAAAAAAGTTTTTCTTAGAAAATCCTAGTTTCGCACAGTTCTTTTCAGTGCTATTTTCTACACCAAAAATAAAATATTTAAGGTCATTGTCTTTTACACCAAAAATAATATATTTTTTTTAATATTTAGGAATTAGGATCCTGAGTGACAACTGCACAGTTGACAAAAACGACACTCACGAAGGATGAACATTTAACTCGATGGTATCAGTAAGGTGACTTCGCACCTTTGCCGAAAGTTATCGTGTCCCACATCTGGGCATTGTGCTCGATGCAAGGCCGAGATCCTCCATCCATCACCCGCTAAGCCCTCAAGAGTCGCCGCCCGCCAGGCCATGACGTGTTCCTACAAATATTTTTGATAGGATTTAGAGAGGACAGGTCATAAATATAAGTCATCAAAAAAAGAACAAAATCAACTCTACTAGGTATTTAATATTCCTTGAAGTTCGTGGTAGTAAGTCTAAAGAATATTAATATTTTTAAATTATGTAGGTACATCAATTCTCATGTTTAATTATAATCACAGACTTTCAAATTAAAAAACTACTTATTGTGATGTTCATTAATAATAAATATCCGCTACAATAGCTTTCCGCTTTATTTACAACACAAAGTTGTTATTTAAAAGTAGAGGGTGACAAAACGATTATATTCATGAAAAATAATAATAAATAGAAATATAGGGCTGGCCTTGAAGTAATCACTCTCGACGTTAATTGTATTAAAATCATTATTAAAATGATCTAATAAAACGTCAATACTTACCTATTACATTAAAGGTTTTCTTTTTAGTAAGGGGCAAAATAACAATTTGGTGTTAATGGTTTGACCATCTGCAAATGTTTTAAAATCGTATCTACTCGCAGCAATAAATTAAAACCAACGGGGTTGGATCGGCGAGGCTAGGGAAGGCGAAATAAAGCAAGGAGACTGCCCAGTGTAATTTTTATACTCACGATATACTGCTACTGTTCTAGGTATATTTCGAATACATCTAAACGCTTTACGTAGACCTTTTTCATACAAGCAGATAGTAACGCCGTTTGTTAAAATTCTATAGGTGGTCGCTGAGCGCACTTCATGGTGGCCTTATGCCAAAAAAAATTTTGATTCCATTAAACTGGCACAGTTTACTGGTTCCAGTGAATTTATATAAGTTACTAATCTTTTACGTAGCTGAGTATTGTAGGAGCGGGTCCACCTAGGCAGCACAGAAGTAATGCATTTTCATGTTCAAAAAGAAACAAACGTTGATAAAATAGGTACATTATCTCACCTCCTAGTTTCGCCTCCTAAAGAATGGATCCTAGTTAGAAGTCACATGAATAACAATATAATATGAGGCGAGAGCATATAAATATTTAATAGATATTTTCCCACAATGGGGTGGCCATCGACACGCCAACCCTCGGGAGAGTTGTAAAGGACGATCGGAATCAAATAAATTCCATGTAACCCCAAAAGTTTTACTTTTAGACTTAGAACTGATGACTGCCAAACTTACGTTGTAGCACAGGTTCAAGATATTCTGTCCTTTTTAAAACATTTTAATGTGTAGGAAAATCATTATGAAATTTACTTATATATGGATTTCTTAACAACAATCTTTATTGAATGCTTAAAATATTTTAGGTACATAGGTTGGTACTGCACTCAGCTTTGGCCTCATTTCGTTAACGAAATCAGCGTTTCTTTTAATCATTAAATTACCTAATTTAATGAAAATTGGGTAAAGTTGAGTATTTATTAATGTGAGTTAGCAAATTGATACTCACTAATTTTAATTCCTTCCAGGACTATAATGCCGAATTTCCGACTTAATTATCGTTTGTGTTTGAGTGCTTTTATTCACCTGTAAGGCCATAACGTAAGTCTGGCGATCGCAGATTCTCAGTCTATTAACATTACTATTAGCTTCCATTCATTGTTAACTCTCAATCTCCCATTACTCGATACAACGTGGAATAATTTTCCTGTTTAGCACAAGACGCAATCATTCGATTAGTATTATTTTCGACCCCTAAACCTCTACGGTTATTGCGTAATTTATTTGATTGGTTTTTTGAAATTCTGTAGGTATCGTTCATTGTTATTTAAATAAATTAAAAAATTCTGATAAAAAATCATTTAAAATGGTTTGTTATAAGGGGAGTTTTGTAATGCCACCTAAAGGGAAAGAACTGTCATTACCTACTGTCGATGGAAAATTTTTGAATTTTACTCAACGAAACCATTCCGTTCTTTTTGATTATGGCCTTAAAAATGACAGAACTATGGGTGACCGTTGTGTATTATTGACATATTTCAGAGAAGACTACCGGTAATTCGGTACTGAGCCAGAAACGCCCACGTACGGATCGTACATGAATAACATAAAACTTAGTGCCGATAATGGCTCAGCAGTGCTTATTCTACAAAATGTCTATCTCTGAAACAGCTGCCAGACAGCTGCCAAGCCGAAGATGCCATGCAAAATTGTACTCTATTACAACTGACAAATTCATAGATGCATAGATATACGCTCGTCGCTGCTTCAAGTATTTTTGCAGAATAGCACGGCAGTTACACCAATTTGTAATAACACTCATCTTTGTACCTATCATATATTTACATACCACATCGTTCTCGTTCTCAACCCCTTTTTTATATCTCACAGCTGGGCACGGATCTCCTCTCAGACTGAGACGGGTTTGGCCCACCACGCTGGCCAAGTGCGGGTTGGTGAGCTTCACACACCTTCGAGAACATTTTTTGTGAACTCTCAGGCATGCAGGTCTTCTCACGATGTTTTCCTTCACCGCTAAGCAAGTGATATTTAGTTTTTAAAAAACGCACGTAACTCGGAAAGGCGCGTGCCCAGGATTCGAACCCGCGACCTCCTTATGAGAGGCAGAGGCCAGAACCACTGAGCTATCACTGCTATACCACACCAATGTTCAATAATTACTTGGCTGGCATCTCTACTGTGATATTGCATACCTTCTAAACATTCTAAAATGGAAGGGGTCAATCGTTTAGTGGTACTTATGTCTAGGTAATCCGGTGGGTTTGTTCAACTAGCCGCGGAATGTGCCACCTGCCGGAACAAAATTGAATTACCAAGTGCACCAACTGGGGCCTACCATCATCTCTTATAGCAGTAATGCTGTAGTATTATTTTGTCATTTTTTGGCACTACGCGTATGAAAATGTCACATTAGCATTACTGTTATAAGATATGGTGGTAGGGCTGGTCCAGAGAGGTTGTCAAAAGCTGCATCAAAAGATCTATTGTTTATTATTAACCAACTTCAAAATAAGGAGGTTCTGTATTTGACCCGTATGGTTCTATGTATGTATGTTAAAATTAGTTGGTTAAAAGGTGCTTGATTTTTTGAATCGATGTTGCCACCCAACACGGACGAAGTGAGGCCGCGTCAACTATTATTAGTCAATCAAAACTTATCTTTCACACGCCCCGAGCAATAGATTCGTAATCAAATCAGTGCGGTCACAGACGCAGCCGAGGAGGATCGTCCCCAAGGAGCGGGGGGCCATTGACAGGTTATTGATACAAATAGCCCCACCCTCCTCCGGGAGCGCGCCTCGATAACACCAATAAAACCTGATTGATATTGTGTAAGTGCGCCGGGAAATGTGGGAACTCAATTGATGTTACAGCCAAATTCGATTGGTGGAAAATTGAAAAGAATCACGCTCGCAGCCCAATACCGGCTTTATGACGGCGTATAGAGTGACTTGCGAGCGCTGCTTGTCGCGTTACGTCCTTCTGTTTCTAGGTAGTTGTAGAGGCGTGAATAGTGCTGTCTAATGGTGAAGTTACACGTGCCTTTTGTACCTTTACGGGGAGGTTTAACATTACAGTAGGCAAGTAACCTAGTAACCAAAACAAAAGACTATGACGTACCAACTACCATGCTTACAAATAACTTTGTACCTACCTACCTATCTGAACTTCGCCTTCATAGAGTCTATGACTGGGGAAAATACAAATTATACCTACATCAGTGGTTTTTTACAAATGAATATCTAGCCTATTTTTTATTTCACATAAGTTTCCGGTAAATACCTCTAGAAGGCGGCTCTAGGAGTATAGCCTAGCCTATCCCTAGTAACTTGCAGTAGGTACTTACCTATCTATGTGCGATAGCCATTATCCACCACTCTACAAAAAGGTTTTTTTTCCGAAGAAAAAATCCTTTTAGTTATACTGTAAAACACCTACCTACTATCGAAATATACAAACTTATTGTATATGTTAACAAAGTAAATAATGAAAAACAAAAAGAAACAAACATTTGTATTGGAACAATGGCCTTGCATTACATTACTCGCTATCAGCGGCGGTCGACAAAGTAAAATTGGGGGACACCTTATTTCCTCGGCTGGTTTGCAAAACACGTTCACGCTTCCCACCTATTCCCACATCTCAACGCTTATAGATACTATCTGTTACACTTATTAAACATACGCAACGGGGGATTTAAGCTCCCAATTTGGCATACATTGCCGCTTTTGTTCACAGTCAAAAAAGTATCATACCTCAAAAGAGCAATGGATTGATGTTCGTTCACTTACGACGTGTTTTCGTGGAATCGTCCCATGTTTCGTGGTACAGTGTCAGGTGGGCGCCTTCTTCACACTGATAACACGCTAATGCCCTCAACTTTGCACCACAAAGGGAGGCGGGGTGTTCGGGGCGCAGAGTGTGGGGTAAAATGGAGGAAAAATGGGAAAAGTCAGATCATTCGCCTTATTGAGCACAAATAACAGTAGTATGTGTTTCGCCGGTTCTGCCCCACTGACCCACCCTCCAACCCCCCACCCGCCGGCGCTCCCCCCGTCGCTTCGTGCTTGGCTAACTTACCAAAACTAAAAAAAAAAAAAAAAAAAAAAAAAAAAAAAAGGTTTAGCCCCCCATTTGAATCGTTTGCGAGCACTCCCGGAGTCGTATCTATCGTAGTTTCAGAGATAGCTTTTTTGAAGCAAACGTCCTAGTTCGTTAACTAATCGCTTAATTAATCGAACGCTAATCACCTCACCTCATGGACAATCGACGTGAGCTCGAGGCTCGAACACCGCTAATGACAGGCTCATTACTAATCACCTTAAACGAGTGCAGGGTGCGTTCAAAGGAACTTTCTTACAGATCATATTCTGCAAGATTCATCGCTGCCAACAGCACGCTATATTTATTTACCGACGATTGCTCTTTGGGAAAGTCTAAGCGTCATCGGCCGCCGCATACGGACTATGTCATCTTTGTTCATACAAAATTACAAAAATGCCTTTGAACACCCTGCACACGGTAACGCTGGTGGCTGCCGCTCCCTACAAATCATTGCTACTCACTTCTTGTGCTGCGCACTGCTCACTCAGCATGGGTTACAAAAAATATCACCCAGCGACCGCATGTGTCGACCACCGACCACAAGTGGGTTAATACGAAAGAGACACTAACCCCAAACAAAAACAAAATAACATAAATATCATAGTATTACAACAAGATACCTACCCATTTGACAATTGACTAGAGCGTGTCCACCTTTACCATAATAAAAAACAATAAAGATCTATCAACGTACTACCTTGCGATAACGTAGTAATACACTGTAAAAAATCAAAAAATCAAAAACAATGCCTATGTTGTTAAAAATTGACAAAACATTCTCCACCCTGTAATCCTTCCCTTTACCCTATAAATTTCAAATCTAAATAAACTGTTAAACAAACTTGAAAAGAAATATGAGAACCACATAATATAAAGAAAGTAACAAAACAGCCAAAACAAATCTAGACACGGGTAAGATCCATATTACTTACACTAAAAACAAATATCTGTTTAGAACGGCAAATATCCCTTTTTTGCAAATTATGTGCAAATGATATAAAATATTTTAAATGGTGATACTGAAAATTTTAAAAGAATTTACAAACTGAAGAACGATAAAAGTCCAGGACCAGATAATAGGTACATGAAGCAATGCAACAAATATATCAAAAGTATTGATTATGCAAAAGCATTCGACGCTATCTCGCTTGAAAGCATTTGGAACGTCCTAGAAAACTTTGAATTCCCGCAAATATACTTGAAAATAATTAAAAATACTTATGAAAACTACAAAAGTATATTTGTAAAACCGTCTAGTTATGTTATAGTTATGTTGAGAATATAGAGACAACAATTGTATTTTTTATTTTATTTTATTTTTGTATGTATGCAAGTACAAAAAAAAGGTTAAATGAAGTTAAGTTTTGAAGACAGTACTTGAAGAACGATAAAAGTCCAGGACCAGATAATAGGTACATGAAGCAATGCAACAAATATATCAAAAGTATTGATTATGCAAAAGCATTCGACGCTATCTCGCTTGAAAGCATTTGGAACGTCCTAGAAAACTTGTATTTTTTATTTTATTTTATTTTTGTATGTATGCAAGTACAAAAAAAAGGTTAAATGAAGTTAAGTTTTGAAGACAGTATACTCGTAGTTTGCTTAAACTGTAATGGCAAATTTACTATTTTTTGCATAAAAATTAACATGTACCTAATGAAACCTACTACATACTATTAGAATTGCTAAAGTTATCAATTCAGACCAAACTATTTTTTAGGTTTATGTTTATTTTGTTCAATATAAATTCGTTATAAATTTTAGAATTACAAGTACCAATATTAATATAATCTAATTTTTTTTTTTATAACTCAAATTTTTCTCTCATTCTATTCAAAATATTTAAACCACCTCCTACGAGAGCCTTACACATTATACATACATATAACACATACAAATTCATAGGTCAAAACAAATTCTGCGACAAGTGACATTTGTTTATCACAGAGTAAAGAAATCATTGTCTCTATGCTCTAGGATGCTTTGCGATGGCGCTCCCTGTCACAGTTGTTTTAACAAACGGATTATTGTAGCAACAACAGATATAAATATATATTTTTCCTACACTTTCTCTTTTGAAAAAACTCTATGTATCTAAATTTCAAACATACAGACAGAATCTAAAATGGGTTCGCAGCAATATATTCTCATCTAAAATTATGTTTGGTATATCACCATTGTTCTTTTACCACAATATAGTATGTTTTGATGAAATAAAATTTAACAAAAATTTTAACACAAAAAAAAAAATACAGAATAACTTAATTTAAAAAAAAAAATGAAAACTCTTTATCTTTCCAATGCATTTATAATTTTTAACTGATGAAAAATATTTTTATGAAATATAAAACTATTCATATGTAAAAAAAAAAAAAAAAGATTACACATAAAAAAGTTCACTTACTTTAACGTAACTCGAAAAAAAAAGTCATCTCTTGTTTTCAGAAAACTTAGATACTGACAACAATATATAAATTTATAAAACTGTTTCACGAGTTGAAAAAAAATGTATGTCACTAATCAAAATACAAAAAATAATAAGTTCACGCAATTCTCTTTTCTGGTATTTCAAAATGAGTGAATTTCTTGTTTGATGTGTGTATTTTTTTTTAATTTAGAATAGTTTTATAAATTTATATACACTTTTATCTATTGTTTTCATTTTTTATTTTTGTCTAGTGATAATTTCCTTTCAACTCGAGAAATATTTTTATAAATTTATATATTGTTGTAGATTCATTAAATATACTTTCAAAACATTCAATTAATTTTTCAGATTTTTTTTATACTCATATTTACTAAAGATATCAATAAAACACAATATATAGTTAAAACTATAATTATATTTCGAATATATGTATTTGTTTCGAGCAAACTTTCGCTGCACAGGTTTTTTTTTTTATTATTGATAAATCATTAACAACTTGCCGCTTCCAGTGAGGCGACACTTGACTCCAAAAGTTTTAATAAAACTTATAATAACATGCATTAAATATGAATTTACAATATGAAAAAACAAAAATCTTGTTGACCAATATTATATTACATTATTAATATTATCCAATATTAAATCGCAGTTGCTCCGTTTGCTTTCGCTGCAATCCGAAGTGCTTTTTCTCCAAAAGCTAGCAGGTGAGAACGGCAGCTGTCATGTCCAATCGCTATGCGAAGACTCTCTTTAGTCAGTTGGAAGCCCAACCTGAATTCACAGTCCATGCGATGTTCGCTGCACAGGTTTATGAAGTGTGTAAGTATCTTATGACTGCCACCATTTTCTAACATCTTTTTTAGACATTTTTACTTCTCATAGTATTTGAAAATTTCTCTTTGCTACTGAATCCAGTAGGATGTTTTGAATCATAATATTATATTGTTTATTTCTAATAAGGAGTCCATTTTTCCCAATCTATTTTCTTCTTAATCTTTGTCATATGCTTATCACCACTAGAATTAGGTGTGAATAAGGTGTCTTGATTTGATTTATAGTTACCTTCAAGCTTATTCAATTGAAGTTGATGAATAAACTCAGATCTTTTAGGATTACCGATGTAAGACAACGGTATTTTAATTGAATTTAAAGCTTCTGCAAATTTTTCCCAACCTATAGGATCACTTCTTTTAAGTGATCTCAGGGAGTCATTTATTAGATCAACAATATTACTTCCAGAAACTTTTTCATTATTTATTATAACTGTACCTTCATCATCCCAGTCAATTGTATTTTTACTCAAAGAGATCAAGTTCAGTAACAACTCACCCTTTTTCAAATATGACTTAGGTATTAAACTTAATATTTCAGTTGAAGTGTAACGTGTCCGATTATTATTTAATATATTTTGTTCTTTTACTTCATGTGATGGTATTTCAGTCAAACCTAAGTTTTCATTTTTCGTTTTACTATTTTCATATTCCATATTATTAATGCTTTCAGTTATAATCGGTAATTTAATAGGTTGACGATCCTCATGGGTAAAATGTAGGTATCTTCGTAAAATTTGTAGATATAAAATACACTTTTTAGTATCTTCAATGTTACTTTTTAAGATCTTTTGCATTTCTGCATCTAATCGAGACATAG
The DNA here is from genome assembly GCA_963855885.1 of Coenonympha glycerion. Classification (NCBI taxonomy): domain Eukaryota; kingdom Metazoa; phylum Arthropoda; class Insecta; order Lepidoptera; family Nymphalidae; genus Coenonympha; species Coenonympha glycerion. Next base: position 6,524,499 of record OY979629.1, read on the forward strand.
GATTTTCAACATTAGTTTGTTGTTTAAATTTTTCTATGACACTTGGTTCGACTAACAACATTTTCTTAGCATTTTCCATCTTAAACTGAAGATGAAACTAGTTCACTTAAAATAGATCCCAATATTAAAGGTAAAAATGCTCCTCCCTTTTGTATTAGTATATTTTTTCTTATTTTATTTTTTCCTTTACGAACCAAGTTGCGTAGTATTTTTTTATATTTTTGTAACTTTTTCTTGTTCCTATCTTCTATTGGAACTTTACCTTGTAAAACGTTATGAATACATTCACAAATGCAATGTATTTCTTCTTCGTCACAAGATTTCAATAAAGCTTTTCTATATTTAGGTTTAAGTGTATGTAATGCATTTAGTAGCTCTTTATGGGTCTTTAAGCGTTGATGCATTGTTTGTGACTGATACAAATTTGATGATTCTTTAAATATCTGCAATTATGGTAAAAGGATGAATAAAATAAAACATTGTGACGTGTATTTCGTAAAATGTTTTTAACAAGAATGAATCATTCAGTAGATATTTGAGGTAGATAAGTTATCGTTATGAACAAGAAGTTAATGAGTGCAATTACTCATTAAATGTCAACTTTTACCGATGTTGCAATTTCATAGAAATATTTAAAGTACAATCTACCAACTGTTTTCATTTAATCACCACATCGTTAATTAAAACTAGATTGAGAAGTAAAAATGTCTAAAAAAGATGTTAGAAAATGGTGGCAGTCATAAGATACTTACACACTTCATAAACCTGTGCAGCGAACATCGCATGGACTGTGAATTCAGGTTGGGCTTCCAACTGACTAAAGAGAGTCTTCGCATAGCGATTGGACATGACAGCTGCCGTTCTCACCTGCTAGCTTTTGGAGAAAAAGCACTTCGGATTGCAGCGAAAGCAAACGGAGCAACTGCGATTTAATATTGGATAATATTAATAATGTAATATAATATTGGTCAACAAGATTTTTGTTTTTTCATATTGTAAATTCATATTTAATGCATGTTATTATAAGTTTTATTAAAACTTTTGGAGTCAAGTGTCGCCTCACTGGAAGCGGCAAGTTGTTAATGATTTATCAATAATAAAAAAAAAAAAAAACCTGTGCAGCGAAAGTTTGCTCGAAACAAATACATATATTCGAAATATAATTATAGTTTTAACTATATATTGTGTTTTATTGATATCTTTAGTAAATATGAGTATAAAAAAAAATCTGAAAAATTAATTGAATGTTTTGAAAGTATATTTAATGAATCTACAACAATATATAAATTTATAAAAATATTTCTCGAGTTGAAAGGAAATTATCACTAGACAAAAATAAAAAATGAAAACAATAGATAAAAGTGTATATAAATTTATAAAACTATTCTAAATTAAAAAAAAATACACACATCAAACAAGAAATTCACTCATTTTGAAATACCAGAAAAGAGAATTGCGTGAACTTATTATTTTTTGTATTTTGATTAGTGACATACATTTTTTTTCAACTCGTGAAACAGTTTTATAAATTTATATATTGTTGTCAGTATCTAAGTTTTCTGAAAACAAGAGATGACTTTTTTTTTTCGAGTTACGTTAAAGTAAGTGAACTTTTTTATGTGTAATCTTTTTTTTTTTTTTTTACATATGAATAGTTTTATATTTCATAAAAATATTTTTCATCAGTTAAAAATTATAAATGCATTGGAAAGATAAAGAGTTTTCATTTTTTTTTTTAAATTAAGTTATTCTGTATTTTTTTTTTTGTGTTAAAATTTTTGTTAAATTTTATTTCATCAAAACATACTATATTGTGGTAAAAGAACAATGGTGATATACCAAACATAATTTTAGATGAGAATATATTTCTGCGAACCCATTTTAGATTCTGTCTGTATGTTTGAAATTTAGATACATAGAGTTTTTTCAAAAGAGAAAGTGTAGGAAAAATATATATTTATATCTGTTGTTGCTACAATAATCCGTTTGTTAAAACAACTGTGACAGGGAGCGCCATCGCAAAGCATCCTAGAGCATAGAGACAATGATTTCTTTACTCTGTGATAAACAAATGTCACTTGTCGCAGAATTTGTTTTGACCTATGAATTTGTATGTGTTATATGTATGTATAATGTGTAAGGCTCTCGTAGGAGGTGGTTTAAATATTTTGAATAGAATGAGAGAAAAATTTGAGTTATAAAAAAAAAATTAGATTATATTAATATTGGTACTTGTAATTCTAAAATTTATAACGAATTTATATTGAACAAAATAAACATAAACCTAAAAAATAGTTTGGTCTGAATTGATAACTTTAGCAATTCTAATAGTATGTAGTAGGTTTCATTAGGTACATGTTAATTTTTATGCAAAAAATAGTAAATTTGCCATTACAGTTTAAGCAAACTACGAGTATACTGTCTTCAAAACTTAACTTCATTTAACCTTTTTTTTGTACTTGCATACATACAAAAATAAAATAAAATAAAAAATACAAGTTTTCTAGGACGTTCCAAATGCTTTCAAGCGAGATAGCGTCGAATGCTTTTGCATAATCAATACTTTTGATATATTTGTTGCATTGCTTCATGTACCTATTATCTGGTCCTGGACTTTTATCGTTCTTCAAGTACTGTCTTCAAAACTTAACTTCATTTAACCTTTTTTTTGTACTTGCATACATACAAAAATAAAATAAAATAAAAAATACAATTGTTGTCTCTATATTCTCAACATAACTATAACATAACTAGACGGTTTTACAAATATACTTTTGTAGTTTTCATAAGTATTTTTAATTATTTTCAAGTATATTTGCGGGAATTCAAAGTTTTCTAGGACGTTCCAAATGCTTTCAAGCGAGATAGCGTCGAATGCTTTTGCATAATCAATACTTTTGATATATTTGTTGCATTGCTTCATGTACCTATTATCTGGTCCTGGACTTTTATCGTTCTTCAGTTTGTAAATTCTTTTAAAATTTTCAGTATCACCATTTAAAATATTTTATATCATTTGCACATAATTTGCAAAAAAGGGATATTTGCCGTTCTAAACAGATATTTGTTTTTAGTGTAAGTAATATGGATCTTACCCGTGTCTAGATTTGTTTTGGCTGTTTTGTTACTTTCTTTATATTATGTGGTTCTCATATTTCTTTTCAAGTTTGTTTAACAGTTTATTTAGATTTGAAATTTATAGGGTAAAGGGAAGGATTACAGGGTGGAGAATGTTTTGTCAATTTTTAACAACATAGGCATTGTTTTTGATTTTTTGATTTTTTACAGTGTATTACTACGTTATCGCAAGGTAGTACGTTGATAGATCTTTATTGTTTTTTATTATGGTAAAGGTGGACACGCTCTAGTCAATTGTCAAATGGGTAGGTATCTTGTTGTAATACTATGATATTTATGTTATTTTGTTTTTGTTTGGGGTTAGTGTCTCTTTCGTATTAACCCACTTGTGGTCGGTGGTCGACACATGCGGTCGCTGGGTGATATTTTTTGTAACCCATGCTGAGTGAGCAGTGCGCAGCACAAGAAGTGAGTAGCAATGATTTGTAGGGAGCGGCAGCCACCAGCGTTACCGTGTGCAGGGTGTTCAAAGGCATTTTTGTAATTTTGTATGGAACAAAGATGACATAGTCCGTATGCGGCGGCCGATGACGCTTAGACTTTCCCAAAGAGCAATCGTCGGTAAATAAATATAGCGTGCTGTTGGCAGCGATGAATCTTGCAGAATATGATCTGTAAGAAAGTTCCTTTGAACGCACCCTGCACTCGTTTAAGGTGATTAGTAATGAGCCTGTCATTAGCGGTGTTCGAGCCTCGAGCTCACGTCGATTGTCCATGAGGTGAGGTGATTAGCGTTCGATTAATTAAGCGATTAGTTAACGAACTAGGACGTTTGCTTCAAAAAAGCTATCTCTGAAACTACGATAGATACGACTCCGGGAGTGCTCGCAAACGATTCAAATGGGGGGCTAAACCTTTTTTTTTTTTTTTTTTTTTTTTTTTTTTTTTTTTTTTAGTTTTGGTAAGTTAGCCAAGCACGAAGCGACGGGGGGAGCGCCGGCGGGTGGGGGGTTGGAGGGTGGGTCAGTGGGGCAGAACCGGCGAAACACATACTACTAATAACTTTATCGAGTTGCAGTAATATGCGCTGTGATACGAGATGGCGGGTTTAAATTGCCCTTTGAGAAAACGACTGTTTTAAAAAAAAGTAAATCGTTTGCGAGCTAATAAGTGGGAAACTAGAATTAAATGGACTCTGATTGTATTAAAAAAATCTGATGAAGGCTTATTTTTCCTTATTTTGTGTTATATTATATTATGTTCTTTTGATAATTTCTACTTAAGTAGGTAGGTTCCTAATTATTTAGTCAATATTGGGACAAAAATTATGCCAACTTGGTCAATTCCAAATACATACTCGACATTGCCGCACTGGTGACATTGCTTACTGTAATCACGTAGTGTTGGACTACTACACATTATATACCTATGTGAGTAGGGTAAATAACGTGAGCTACCTACTTTCGATGTTATGTTATATTCTTACGAATTTTCCTCAAAAAACGCGTAGGAAACGCCGCATTTCGACATAAAACAGTTTAACGACATTATAAGTCGGAGTCGGAGACGTGTCGGGGATGGTTTTTATATTTTGGTGGGTACTAAACGTGCAAATAAAGTTTTATTACGTCGAAGGTAGGTGTTACCTTCCTACGCCACGCACGGGGGCGGCGGGAGGGGGCGAGCAGCCGGCGCTAATGTCTCTCCACACGTCTCCACATTTCAGGAAAACTGCAAACCTAACCGGGTAATAAATTCACGTTTATTACCGCGACGTTCGTAGCGCAGGCCCCGGCAGGCGCTGCCGGAATGAAACGACAGTCCGGCGTCTGAAGACACCGGCTCCCTGAGCCAAATGACAAATAGCTTTAAATCGCAACGTAGATATAGGTAGTAGTGGAACAAAATTCAAAAAATGTATGCGATTTGACTTACGCCAATTCAGCTGAACGTCACCAAGTATTTTTTTACCAATTTCTATACGTCGCGACGTAACGCTATTTGTCACTTGGCTCAGGCAGCTTTTTAGGGTTCCATACCAAAATGGTAAAAATGCAGAAACCCTTATGGTGAGATTTTCTCCCTCGATTATTTTAATTAGCTGTATCTAACAGACCTTGCACGAAAGTTCTCATACCTAATCCTATTATAGTTTCATCAATTTTTGAAAATGAGCATGAGCATGCAAAGCAAATAGGTAAATACTCGACTCGTTGAATTGTTACCACTGCAATTTTGCGAATTTCGCGCTGTTTTTCAGTACCTCAAAAACGACATTAGAATGCGAATTTCGTGGTATTAAAAATTCTGTCTGTGCGTACCATGGATGTAAAGGATGAGCACTTAGTGACGTCACGCATATATTTTTAGGCTCCGCCCTGAAGCCGGATTTTTAAGTTGCCAAATCTGTAAAATGGCGCTAATGTATGCGACCAACAGCGGTAAGTGCTGTCAGCGGTACCGAAATTTATGACGCGCGGCGCCATATTTGAGAAATTGTTGGTTTCAACATACGTCACATAGTTCCCGTCCTCATAGCGTAGCGTATTTTGTCATTAGTGCGTACTAACACTGTATGTCATGGACATTTAGACCACTACAAAGTATACACGAGTATTTTCTGCTCTTGTGTGAATTGGAAGACATTTACAATGCGTTTCAAATAAGAATAGGACTGGACTCGTGACTAACTTCATACTGTCAGGTGCTGACAGCTAAGCAAAAGTAGCGTTAGCACAATAAAAATATGTTACAATAAAAAAAATCATTGAAACAATTAAATTTTATTTTTTTAGGTTTGACGCTTAAGGATGATGATTGAAATACAAACAAAAAATATTATACCATAATAATACCACAATACCAGAATTTACATAATAATCAAGTATATACTTTATTAAATATTAAAATATAATATTACTTATGAGTACTTAAATGTAAACCATAGATTTTTCTGTAATTAAAAATTGATTTAAGTACTCACTAGTTTCGATATTTTGATCATTACGTATCGGTATGCGGTATCGATACTTTGATTCGATACTATAATTGTAAAAATATAAAAAGCCCGTTTTGGCATATGTCATTTCGACGAGTCATGTAATCGCTTGTAATGAACCATACGACTCGCTACTCGATACTCACGATGAATCGAGTCAAGTTTGTATCAGTACTTGATCGATTTGATTATACTGTAATTGTATATTGTAAAGTGCATTGGATAGTCAGAAAATATGACTTAAACTTAATATTGTTGGTATTTTGAAATGATAGAAAAATACGAAAGCTTAATTTGTCTTTAATATAATATTTTTAGTTAGGTACCTACAATATCATTCATTCAATCATACATTCACTTAGTCACTTGCTGCTTGGTCAAAGACAAACCGTTCTATAGAAATCAGTGTCGCCAAGCTCATTCTTTACAGTAAAGATCCCTATACAATGTTCGATTATAGGTAGGTACTATTAAAATCGAATGAAGCTGGTGACATTAAATAATAAAGTGGTCACAACACTAATCTATACTTATAATAAAACTGTAAGGGGTCGAATTCTGTATATTGAAGATATTTTGAAAATTTTTGTTGGAGGACACTATTTAGTCGATACTGAAGCCAAAACTGTAATTTGTTTCATTTTTGTCTGTCTGTCTGTCTGTCTGTCTGTCTGTCTGTCTGTCTGTCTGTCTGTTTCACGACCGCGCATCACGGCTAATCCGCTGGATGGATTTAAATGAAACTTGACATGATTATAGTTCATACTCCGAGGTAGGACATAGGATACTTTTTGTCCCGGAATTCATCATGGTTTCCCTGGAAGACGGCATCAAAGTCAAAATGTGTATTTAGTTATAATTCATTAACCCGCTGTCCGATTTCATTCATTCTTTTTTTGTTAGAAAGGAGGTTCTTTAAAGATTATTTCGTATAAATTTTATCATCATCACTTTTGTAGTTCAGAAATTATACACATCAGAACCTTTATCGATGAGTTCAAGTAGGTGACTTGAAACTCGGAATGGACAAGCACCTAGGGCTAGGACGTAAGGGCTCAAGTCAGGCTGGAGTACCCTTACAGCCGTAAATAAATATGCTTAGCAGAAGATTTTGTATGGTTTAAGATTTTTCATTTTTAGGGTGAACAAAAATCATGAATTTATCACCACGTTATACCGTATCGCGCCATCTCTACAAATTATGTGGAACTTCAATGTAAAACTTGGAGATAGGTTCTACCGAATTTTTGTTAATAATAATTAATTGTCATGTAAAGTACTGTTCCTTGACTTTATATTAAGATGGCACTGTTGAGACTTGTGGACATTCCCAGAGTGCCACGTCTTTTTTTATCATCCGCAACATGGAAAGAGTAAAATAATGGTTCACAAATATTTTTAACTCTCAGGTCTTAACTGGTCCTAACCGATTGACCGTCATAGGCCTTTTTATACGTAAAGAAATATATAGCCATTGCCCATTCTGATACTTGGGATTGTATTGAGATGAAGCAAAGATTTTTAACAGACTCTTATGTTGGGCTGCGGAATATTGTTAGTAGAGTATTTTATCCCAGTGGTACCTACCGGGCTGAACTCTGAAAGAAGATTTCTACCATCAGTACAACTTTTCACATGATTTAATAATTTTTGACATATTTCGTGGTTTCAGAATAAAAATCACAATGAAAAGGACGATTTTAACTGTCGATATTTCGATATATTGGTCACTACGTGACCACGACCTGTACCATTGGTTCGAAATATCGACAGTTAAAATCGTCCTTTTGATCTTTCAACTACGTATAAATTAAACTTTATATTTTTTATTAAAAAAAGGAGTTTTCAAAATCACCACAAGATAACCCGTGCGAAGTAAGAACAGGTTTCTGTACAACATTACACCAGAATCCCGCGAAAATCAAGGAATTCTACGGTATATGTAAGAAAAATCGTAATTCACGCGGGCGGAGCCGCGGGCAACAGCTATCTATATCTATACTTATAATAAAACTGTAAGGGGTCGAATTCTGTACATTGAAGATATTTTGAAAATTTTTGTTGGAGGACACTATTTAGTCGATACTGAAGCCAAAACTGTAATTTGTTTCATTTTTGTCTGTCTGTCTGTCTGTCTGTCTGTCTGTCTGTCTGTCTGTCTGTCTGTCTGTCTGTCTGTTTCACGACCGCGCATCACGGCTAATCCGCTGGATGGATTTAAATGAAACTTGACATGATTATAGTTCATACTCCGAGGTAGGACATAGGATACTTTTTGTCCCGGAATTCATCATGGTTTCCCTGGAAGACGGCATCAAAGTCAAAATGTGTATTTAGTTATAATTCATTAACCCGCTGTCCGATTTCATTCATTCTTTTTTTGTTAGAAAGAAGGTTCTTTAAAGATTATTTCGTATAAATTTTATCATCATCACTTTTGTAGTTCAGAAATTATACACATCAGAACCTTTATCGATGAGTTCAAGTAGGTGACTTGAAACTCGGAATGGACAAGCACCTAGGGCTAGGACGTAAGGGCTCAAGTCAGGCTGGAGTACCCTTACAGCCGTAAATAAATATGCTTAGCAGAAGATTTTGTATGGTTTAAGATTTTTCACTTTTAGGGTGAACAAAAATCATGAATTTATCACCACGTTATACCGTATCGCGCCATCTCTACAAATTATGTGGAACTTCAATGTAAAACTTGGAGATAGGTTCTACCGAATTTTTGTTAATAATAATTAATTGTCATGTAAAGTACTGTTCCTTGACTTTATATTAAGATGGCACTGTTGAGACTTGTGGACATTCCCAGAGTGCCACGTCTTTTTTTATCATCCGCAACATGGAAAGAGTAAAATAATGGTTCACAAATATTTTTAACTCTCAGGTCTTCACTGGTCCTAACCGATTGACCGTCATAGGCCTTTTTATACGTAAAGAAATATATAGCCATTGCCCATTCTGATACTTGGGATTGTATTGAGATGAAGCAAAGATTTTTAACAGACTCTTATGTTGGGCTGCGGAATATTGTTAGTAGAGTATTTTATCCCAGTGGTACCTACCGGGCTGAACTCTGAAAGAAGATTTCTACCATCAGTACAACTTTTCACATGATTTAATAATTTTTGACATATTTCGTGGTTTCAGAATAAAAATCACAATGAAAAGGACGATTTTAACTGTCGATATTTCGATATATTGGTACAAGTCGTGGTCACGTAGTGACCACGACCTGTACCATTGGTTCGAAATATCGACAGTTAAAATCGTCCTTTTGATCTTTCAACTACGTATAAATTAAACTTTATATTTTTTATTAAAAAAAGGAGTTTTCAAAATCACCACAAGATAACCCGTGCGAAGTAAGAACAGGTTTCTGTACAACATTACACCAGAATCCCGCGAAAATCAAGGAATTCTACGGTATATGTAAGAAAAATCGTAATTCACGCGGGCGGAGCCGCGGGCAACAGCTAGTATTAAAATATAAAAGACTGATCACGTAACTGATAAACATCGTCCCTGACTTTTTTGCACACCGTACTTTGTCATCTGAAGTTGTCGACCAATGCGGTTCAAGATGGCGAATTCTCAGTCCTATTCTTATTTGAAACGCATTGTACAAAAAGTGATTTCCAAACTATACGCAATTAGTTTTACGTCCTTGCACAGAATAGAATACGCTACCGCGATATCGCGGTATTGAATATAGGTATACTACGGTATTGCATGCTCTATTTGGAATCCTGAAAATATACAGTTAGGTATGTTTCGCTATAGGTATTACGTACCTATACCTAACTAAGTATATCACTTACAAGTTCGTCTCGGTGTGGATGCTCATACCCATTGCTCATGGACAATCCTCATTGCTCACTGAATTGTATCGAAGCCTCCCCATCGCGGAGTTATGAACATTATCAAAACGGATGGAGGAATTGATTATTTTTATTTATTGCCCGTTACCTATCCGTTACTGTGCGTCGTTTTGGAAACGTTCGCGTAAATGGGCGAGCGTAATTCATTTAGTTGTTAAATTTATGTCCTGTATTTGCACCCTCCGGATCGATCTAAAATATCGTTTTTATTAATGTTCACGGTGCAGAGGCAAACCTATACGCATAAATTATGTAATGGGAGCTATGTCAGTATTCAGTAGGTAGGTGAACAGTTTCACGTGGTTTGCTCTGCGCTTTACCTAAATCGAACTATAGCAATTAGCAACATTGTCGCGGAAAGTAAATTTAATTTCACGATTGTCGGCCATGTAGCTTTTTGATCTACATTAAACTTTACGCTCTAAGTATGCCAAAATAATGTTCGCAAAAATGTTATGATTTCAATATCGTCTGTAACATAATTATACGTAAATGCCATGAACTTAAAAAAAATTACATTTGAATAATAATGTAGCCGACGCGTTAGGTACGTGAATTGTTCAATATTACCCACATGTTAATTGTAAATGGCTATCTAATAACAAAAGCACAGGGAAGCAGTTGAAGGCCTAACGTAATTCAAAAAGTATTAAGGTAGTAAACGCAAATGCAAAATTTTAGTTTCGTATTAGAGTAAATGAGACCTCGCTATATCATCATATCTTATGTCACTGTGTTTGTAAGATGACAATATGTCGCACACAAGACAAAAATTTGGACGTTTTTAGAGGCTTAGGGCTCATCTAGAGATTAAAATCTTTGATTGTAGGAAGGATTAATAGCTTATTTTCATACACAACCACAGAACACCATTATATGACACAACACAACATAGTTCTCTCTTCAATAGCGCTAAGAAAAGCTAATGTTATCGAACGGAAAAATGTGTAAGTAAACATTCCAGTCACGTTCCCCCGGGGTCCGCCGCAGTTAAAAGCGGATTATGAGGAGAGTGGCCAATAACATGGCATTACACGCCCTCTGCACAAGGAGCCCGTCGATAATCCTTCGCGTTGGCTTTGTTTGGGACCGTAAGACACTGCCCTTATTAGGTACTAAAGCCTACAGAAACACTACACCTCACTGTGTTGCTTTGAACGGATATCTTAGAAGTTGTTTCAAATTTTTATTGAAATTGTTGTGCACATTGATCTTGGCACCTACTTTTATTTACACTTCGCAGTAATATATCAACTCACCATAATATCAGAAAGAGAGGAGGACCAATCTATATAGGTGGAGAGACAACTTTGTAGAATTCGCAGCAGTCCCTTTATGGCATAGAAAGACCAATAACATCAAAACCTGGAAGAGACTTGGGGAGGCCTTTTGTCCGAAAGTGGAACGAGTTGTATAAAGTAATTGTAATTCAAACCTAGATGCTGATTAGTAGGTATCAAGTTACGAAATGGTGTCTACTTATTTGCTATCAAATGGGATATAATTATAATAAAGACACTTCATTTACCTACTTACGTTCTTAATATTATTATTATTCTTCTGTTGCAGATTATCGTAAGAAATCTACCTCTCTACCTAATTTACAAGCAAATCCAGTACCTAAGATCCTGGTAGCGAATGATAGCTGGAGATTTTATAGTGCAAGTAGATGTTTTTCCTAAATTCCTTAGCTATATTTTCTATAGGTAGTAAGTAGATATTAGATAGATACTTAGTATACTTATTACGTAGAAGATGCCAAAATATTCATAATACTTCCCATGCTTATTTCAATTTGTAGTAGATATCTACATAATAGCTACTAAATGATTTATGATTATCCGAAAACGAAACGAGAAAGTCAGCGAGATGGCAAATTCAATCAGACCATATCGAAAGTACAGCGTCACTGGTACAATTTCTGCGATTGGAAACAGTTTTACAAGCAATAAATTTTTGCAACCGGTCGGCGGGTACAACATTTATTAGCTACAATCCAGATTAGATTAGCGTTGCATCCCTCGGCCCTCGGGAGATGAAATTTGTCGTAGTAATGTGGCCACGCGCCGAACTAATTCGACGGAAGCGACCGGCGACCCTTCCTCTATGTGACTCGAATGTCGCCCGACACTGTTTCATTTTAATTGAATAGTTGGCGTGGGGTTGTTTTCCTAGAGATAACTTTATAGTCGCTTTGCATAATTGCGGGTCGTGTCGCTCTAATTTGTAACAATTTCGCAATCTGTCACGCTTTGTCTCCGGCGTATAAATCAGTGATTGTTTGGAACAATAAAAAATAGATCGTTAAAATAAAAACAAGCCCTTCTCTCATTCTCTGTTTGTATCTATCTAACTTTAGATCGATAGGGATTTATCTACTTAGGATTTCCTATCATCCAAAAGTCGATTCTCAAGAAAATTATCATCTTGTCTGAAAAAGATACCTATGCTAAGTACTGAGGTACCTAGGCGTAGCCCGTAGGTACCTACCTAGGTAAGTACTTATTCTCAATCTTGCTCTTGCTATTCACAATGCACTTACCGATCACGTTAGAAAAAATATGTTACAATAGATGATAAATAAAAATTACATTTTACCGCCGAGTGCCGAGGTATTATATTATCGTACCTACTATACCTACCTTATACTTTTAAGAGATATAAGATTAAATAGAATATATGTATTGAAATAAATATTATGAAATTATTATTTATTTACTAAGTAGGTGGTAAACCTAAATATCTTCGGCGAATCATAGGAATCTTCAGTTCAGCATGATGTCAATCACGTTTGAAGGACACTGTAGGTACTCTATTAGGATAAGAAGTTATTTTTTTCAAAGGGAAGAGAAAATAATATTGTTAGAAAAACCTGCATGCCTGATGCCTAAGATTTCTTAATGAAGAACCTAGGTAGGTACGTCAATATCAGCTATAAACATGTCAAGCGTTAATCTAAGTTAAAACTTATTGTATATTTGTGGGTAACCTTATTTACCTCACCTTATTTTTGAGAGAAAGACTCGTGCATAATAACCGATGCATATTTTAATAAGCGATGTATATTTTATTGAGAAGAGTTGATGAGCTTTTTAGCTTTCTACAATACTCATAGCGCCATCTAACGTCAGTTTCACGGACAACGGCGAACCGGTTTAGCAACCGGACCTCTGAGCCCTGCTACGTTACTTATAGGAGCTTTTAGACTTTTTTTATTAATAATATTTTGAGTGTGTTTCTAACTTAATTATAGTATTTTGATGTATTTAATTCTTGGTTTAGGTATTGCACTCCTTACGTCCATTTTATGCGTTCGTTTGGGAGTGCGTAGGTACTACCTATATTTATCACAAAAATTTAATAGAGATATGGTAAAGAGAGGCATAGAGAGGTGGTAAAGTTGTTAATTTTGCACAAAGCATTACTTCAGGAAGAGGGCTGGTCTGGCGGTGCTATTCTTGGTTTGCTCTTTGCCTATATTTGCCAGTTCGTCCTTTATTATTTTTCCCATAAAATTGTCCGTAACATTTGTCCTTTTGTACCAGCCCTTTATGCTGCTGAGCGTGTATTTATAGTGATAACAAGTTTTCTTTTGTGATAGGTTCTCCACTTCCTTGTGCATTGTTCCGCACATTTTCGAAAACCTTCAATTCGAAGGTATCATGGTTCGGAGCAAAGATTATTAATTACTCTATGGTTTGGAGTATCTTCTTCACCACAGTAAAAGCAGTCGTCATTCTCTGCCTTGCCAATTCCGTGCAGGTAGGCGTTGAAGAGGCCGTGCACCCGCGCAGTGCTTGGGTTATAAGCCTATCAACTTCGCCATATTTTCTGCCAATCCATAAGTGTGCCTAAGTTGTTGTAGTAGGCATCCATACCATCTCAGTGCAGCCTGACTCGCACTTGATTAAAATCTATATTTAAAAAATCAAGTGCCGTGCTATAACGCGAAAGTGGCTCTATCGATTTCGATAAAAATGTTCCCCTTCTCGTGGTGTTTTAAAGGGAAACTGCACGCCGCTATTATTTATACTTAATTGCTTCTTTGTATTAAGTAGTAGGTAAATGTATTGAATATACTTTCTTTTCTATATTATATTGTTACGAATCAGAGAAGTTGAAACGCTATAATACATTAATATGTAATTATTTATATCTTTATTAGTACCTACCTTTTATTAAGTTACTAGAGCGAGTGTGCAAAGGGCTTCTTTAGCCTGCAAAATTGACATTCTTTTGTCGGTTTATTGGAACTTTTCTACAGGTCGAATTTTACAAACTGGAAGAAACTTGGTGCCTAAATTTTCGACTTGGATCTTTATGTCGTCGGAGATGTTCGATTGAAGGGGTATTTCTCCAAAAAGCAGAAAAAGGGGATTAATGGATATTTCCGCCTTATGAGATCCGATTACACGATGTTTCCTCAACTTTATGTTGGTTTCATAAAAAAATTGTGAAAATCTAGTGAAGATCTAGTGTAGGTACGCTCATACCTAGATTATTCAGGATTTCAATTTAACATATACTTAGGTAGGTAGGTAAGACCCTGATTAAAGAATTGGAGCCTACATGAGAATATATAGGTAAATAATTTTAAGTTCGGCAAAAATGTAGGTAAGTAAATGCCTTAATTTGACAACTCTTGTTACGCCCTATTTAACTTTAACGATATACTAAGGTAGGTAGGTACCTCTTTCTACGATGACTATATGTTTACTTAGGTAGGTAAATAAAACAAAAAAATATATGTTAACAAACATTTAATTTTTTTTTCATTATTATCAATATATTATTTATAGTAACTATAATTTAACTACAAAGATAATATCAGGTAGGTGCCTCTACCCACCCGACAGAAATACCATAGCTTAAACACTGACAGCGAATAAGTATATCTACAATTTATTTATAACATCTATATTACTACAAACAACTAGATACTTATGTTTGCTAGAAAATTATGTTTTCTCAAGTATTGCACATTTTACCTAACGAATATAAATCATTTGCCAAATTATGAATTATTATTAAAAATCAGATATGTGGATATTGTCATCAAAACGTACACTCCCGTCTCCCATCCTTTTCACTACCACCTTTTACGAATGCCAATAAATTGTTAAACTATCTCGAAAACATTCTATAAGAACTTTATTAGGAACATAATAATATTATTATCCTATGATAACAATAACTAATTACATACTTAAGCTATATTTAAATATATTATTTTACAATATTGTACAACGGTGACCTGACGTCGATTCGAACGTTCATTTCACTATTTTACCACTCACACTTGCGAAAGCACTAACATTCCAATGTTTATAACATAATACTATGCACTAAAAATTAAACAGAAGTGCAACCGTAATTACAGCGTTCCTTTACTCTTCTAATAATCCTCTAGGGCTCTAGGTTTGCAATGAGAAAGAGATCGAGTCGTATTAATAGCGTTCATTAACGCGAGCACTAAGTGGGACTGTGCGGAGGGTGCGGCGTGTGCGGCGGATGTGGCGGCAGCGAATGAGGACTCGCGTCGCGGAGGGAGTCCGGAGACGAGCCGGGCGACGACCGGCGCGGCGGGTACGGCGAGAACCGGTGCTGCGACAGCGTGGGCACCCCGCCCGGATAAACCGGTCGCGGCAGTTGAAGACCCGACCCGGACGCCAGGTGCTGCTGCGCGAGTAGCTGCGGAGCCAGGCAGGCCCACTGCCCCCACAGCGCCGCGGCCGGCACGCCGTACAGCGGGTACGCCGCGCGCAGGAACAGCTGCGACCGAGCCGCCAGGATCGCCTTCTCCTCCAGCGTCAAGTTGTTATTGTGTTGATCCAAGTCGAACGGCCGCAGCGGCGAGCGCAGGTAGTGCTGCTCCGCGAGCATCGACTCCATCGTCTCTCTGGAATTACCAAAATGACCATTAGTAATTTGTCCAATTGTCAACAGTGGTAAACGGTTCTAGATGTTGTGTGATGTATCTACCTAGGATGGGCGGCGCTGAAGCGCGCGTCATCGGGGAAGACTGATGATCTTTCGTGCTCCCCCGTGATATAGAATCTCAAAAAGAAACAAAATTAAAAATAAAACAAACGTCTCAACTCTTAGGACTTAATTGAGTCGGTGCCGAAGCGGAAAACGCGCGTCAGGTGTATTTGAGCAATGAACGAGTTGTTGGAGAAATCGTGAGCGAATTATAAATCATCGGGTGAATGCAAAGTGGGTCTACATTTATCTCGATTCGATTAGCCACGAGTTAGAGATACAGCCGTAATTGAGTAGGCCTAGGCATCAATCAGTGTCGCTGCGTTTGTTTCTGAGAGCGTGTCCGATGCTCGATTAGAGAACAGATACCAAATTCTGTCATATCATAATGAGGGCTAATGAATGCTCGGAGCTGAGTGAATGATACGTGGCGACCGTTCCATCGAGCATCAGGTATCGGCCCGGTCGGTTATTACGCACGTTCGCATTTCATCATTTATCTTTTACCTAATACAAAAATTTAAATTATTTGAAATTGCGAGTTCAAATCTTATAAAAGTTGGAAAGTAGGTAAACCAATAAGTAAAGCATTATTGAATTTAAAGAGAGAAAGATTGTCAATCATCGTGTTCGAGCAAATACTTTGCAGAAACAGGCACTTGAAATTATCAATAAAGCTATTTACTCGTAGATACATACCTCTCAAATTCAGTAAGGCGTGAAGAATCCCGAAACCCTTTAGCGAAGGGATTGCTGTCTATCTTGAGCTTAGTAATCTGAAACAAAAGATACTAAATGTGAAAACGTAGCAGGAATTTGAACAAGTAAGATTTTTTCAAATAGATAAATGAGATACATTTATAGATGGTTACAATAATGATGCTTTTTAATTAGTCATGTGGATGAATGATTAAGATGGAAACGCTGTTATTATTGTTTGCTTTTAAAAGACAATTAACAAAGCGTCGGTAACAAGGAAAAATATCACAATATAACTGTTAGTGAGTGTTTGCACAACCGTAAAGTGAGTAAATCAAAATTAATAATGTGCTTGCACAAAAGACATGCAATTAATTTTGTTTGTGCTTATAATAATGTTATGTAGTAGTTCCTGTGAATGTTCTCGGAATATAAGCGAAATTGAGTCGATGCACTCATAAAATACACTGTTGATTTAGGTACAGAGCGAGGTGTTAAAAAATCTGTTTGGCAGAGGCCAAGCAGTGTGATGAGAAATCGCCCCCTCGCTGCGCGCGCGCACCCGCTGGGGCGTCCCACAATTTGTGAATATATTTACGACAAATACCCCGCGACCCGGTGCCATTCAAGTTTTTCTTGGCCCAATGTCCAACGTCTGTGCACTTGGATATCATAAAGTGGCTACATTTACTGGTAATTTTACATGAGCAATGGTAGAAGCAAGCGGGTTTAACTACATAAGTTTTTTTTAGTAATAGATTGGTTTCGTCTATTAATCGGAATTCAATCGTATTTCCTTTATTATTTCATTTGCAACCCTTCTCCACTTAATACAAGGACTCTCAAACTGTCGCACTTAAGTACCAACGTATTCGTAAGAGTGAGAAGGACAAATTTAAACCCTTGTACCTACCACCTTAAGGAACTGTTGGTTTTATTCTACGTATATTAATAGGCACACAGATTAAATTGTGGTAGCTATCAAACTGAGGATTATTTTAAATTGCTCGAGCGTTTCAGTAGAGTTTCCAAGTCAATTGGCGAAGTGTGAATTCGGGAGAGCGGTAATCGCAATAAACAAGTCATCGGGCAGCCATCGAGCTCGTGTCAATCTTTCAGCAGCGAGCGTCGCGGCGGCCGGCGACGCGCGCGTAATTATCTGCCGAGTGATGCGCTGTGCCAACCTGCCCAGTGCCCGCCCAGAATAGACGTATACATCGGACCCGGCAGTCTATGCGAAAATATCGCCAGTTTACAGGTGTCAAAATTGTTTGTTTTGGCACCAACAGCGTCAGATGAAAGCCGACCGTAGTCAGATTGTCTATAGACCGCGGTTCACGCCACTTGCCGGCAGTCCGCAGTCCGAATTTCCACAGCGACGATTTTCGCCATGTTGTGGCGCTATTAGCGGAAATTTTGACAAATGGCGCTACTTTTTTTCGTGTATGAAGAAGGTTGACGTAAAATGTTCAGGGATCTGATTGCGTAAGAAAAACATACTTATTCAATCGTAATTCGTTATCGTGGGCGAATTCTGTGCCCCCGATTGGCTGGCGTAAATCGGCATAACAATCAGTGGGAAAAATTTGTTTCCGATTACGATTATCGATGGATACGTTTTACTTACACAATCTAGGGGTAGATGGGCTCATCCTTATGTTCATATCAATGCCGCCCAGCTATTCCAGCAGACAGCGCTGCAACCTCAATCACATGTAGTTTATTACTCTCTTTGCTGCGCCGCTGCTAGCGCTACAAATGTCACTAACTATTCCACTCAATAAGTATCTACCGACCGACATCATCCTACACGAATGCTAATTGCATGGTATTTTGACGAGTTCGCACTAGACAGGTAATTTAGGACGATGAACTCTACGAATGAGCTCAGGAAATTGCAACGCTAACGACGAAATGACACGGGATCTTTTTGGTATCACGGAAATATTTAAAGCGGGGCCAATTAACCGCCCGTTTTGCTGTAACAAAATAAAAGTTTATGTATTTGTTTGATCTGGTAACGAGGGGCGATAATCTACGAAAGTTTTTGATAGAGACGCGCAGTATTGTTACAGATCAAAGGAAACTGTAAACATTAGAATATATGAACCGATATATGTCAAGTCTTCGGTTTCAATCTATAAATTTGATCCAAGATGATGACGAAAATACTTGTGACTTTTGACTGTTCATTCCAATGAAGTACAAAGAGAACTGAACTATTTTCTGGCTATTCTTCAACTACAAATAACAAATAAATCCGAGAAATTCGTTCGTCGTTTCAGCCGATAGATGAATTGCTGGATAAACGTCTTCAATGGGGATCCCCAACCTTTAAATTCTCGTGCCACTTGAATTAAGCAGACCCAAGCGACTCTCTCCATTAGGTATTGCCAAACTCTTGGAGAAATCATGGACGAGAATAGCCAATGCCAATGTCCAACGATGTATGAACAAAGGTTCCTAAAGAAGAAGAAGAACAAGCGATTCTCCACCAGATTTGGTGTCAGCTAATGCTGATGTGCTTTTCGGCGTGCGGTCGCCATTGCAGCACCCCGGTTCCTTATGTCCACAGCCCACATGCGTTTACTACGCCGATTAACAATTAAAAGAACTTTTTAATAGAATTAGCTATTTCGTTTTTTTTAGATTATAAAATTATTACTTGACTGCGATCTCACCTGATGGTTATTGGTTAGTGATGATGCAGTCGAAGATGTTAACGTACTAACTTGGAACGGGTAAGTAAAGTCAGTCCAACGGTTGCTACACAGCATTATCGGAACGCTAAATCGCTTAGCATTAGAATTAGAACATAATCAATTTCCTACACATCCGTATAGTCACTTCAGTATTGCAGCCTTTAGTGCGTTGTCACGAAGTGCATACTTATGTGACACAATGAGGACTCGGATCGCGACACTAGCGTCCGAGAGGCATGTTCCCTCGCCCCTCGAAGCACCAAGCGAACCAGGACGAGGTGTCAAGGGTCACAGACACACACTGCTACTTAGAGTTGCACGCCCACCTGGCAAGCGATTGACTACAATGGAGATCGCGTCTGGATGTCTTGTAATGAGTGCGTTGAATCTGGTAGCCGGTATAACATTGACATATTCTGAACATGTAGCAGAGATAAACGGGTAGACTGTACCAATCCCTATTGTATACGAGAGATATTTACATTAGTAGCGTTTTTTGACAGCTACTTAATTATAATTTCTTACAATGGAACTAGTGCTTGACAAGAAAACTTTTACAAGGTTTCCACATAGAGTGCTGAGATTGCTAAAATATAACCTGAAAATAATTTATGCACTACTACTACTAATTGAACACATTTTAGGGAAGGCTTTTATTCAAGGCAGGTTCTTTTATCAAGATTTTAGATTCCTTTCATCAAGTTACCTAACCTAGTTGTCGAAAGTAATAATAAATAAAGCAATCTTTAAATAATAATCTATCAAATAAAATTCACTTGAACACAAGAATAATGAATGGATCGCTTTCACGCAACAGACGTTTATTAGATTTAGTACAAACATAAGGACGAGGCGTGTCAAAACAACCTAATTTAAGTATCAACAAACGCTCGCCTTGGGCGGCGGCGGCGCTCCCGCTCGCTGGCTACATTAAAGGAGACTTAATGACATTATTCCCGGGTGGGAAACAAAAAAGCTTAAGGGCTAGCACAAACTGTAGACTCCTTACCATCACATAAGCTGATAATAATCTACACCATCCATACCTACAGAACAACAAGAGAAGAGATCCCGCACCACTGAATAAATCATCTTTGAGGTACCTAATTATTGTTACCTAAGTTTAATGATCAATGGGCTGATTGAAGGCTCAACTCAACATGCAGCTAAAATCGCAAATTTCTCGCAAACCTGTCCTCATTCTTTAAAATATTTAAATATTCTATTGGAAACTTTATTATACCAAAACTTTATTATACACATACACATACACACACACACCATATAATCACTAGCTTTAAGCTTCCTGTAATTTAATTTAATGTTATGACTTCCGTCTCAGTCTTGTATTATTAAGAATATTACAAGGAAAATCTGTCATTGGCCATATTAGGTTTAAGCTTTAATGTAAACGTTATTAATGTTTGTAACGCTGTTGATTTTCTGTAAAATAAATAAATAAATAAAACGCAAGGCTAAATTCAGTCAATACCAAAATTTTACAATTAACCCTTGTGAGTTACTAATACTTAACCGAGCGTTAAAGAAGATTGTACGTACATAACTGCTTCCCTATTCCTGATATTGTTTTATCATTAATTTAAATATTCTATTCTAAGATGTCTACAGTGTGTACAAGTCCTTAAAGTAATTATTTCTGGACGGTAAACAAAAAATTACAAGAAAAAAGCGTCAAGAAGGAAAAGAATCGTCTTGCTCCGGCGCATGCTCTGCTTCAGGACATACCGATTGTCGTGATTTATGATTTAGTATTTGGGGAAGTGAATTCCGTACAGTGTTGGAGATTTTAGAATGACTCTTCTAACAAGATGTCACTACAGAGGGTGTTAATATTGACAGTGGACAAATAAAATATTAAGAGATTATTTTAATTTAGCGAATTTCATTTTATCATATCTTTAATGGAAAATTGCTGATGTCTATGAAATCGATCTGGGGGGCTATTCCGTATCTTTGACAGGTATAGTGATGTTCACCGTTGTCTATGGTTCGTTACACATTGCTGCTTCATTAAGTGAAACGAAAGTAAGATTTTGTGGTGAACCTTCAATGGATAAAAAAATGTGTCAAATGAGCTCGTTGAAGATTACTGAGATACAGAATAAGGGTCCTGAAAGGCACACGAACCCAAAACGACAAAATGTAAGTTCTACCCTGTGGTTCTACCTAAGTTGCGTCAACATATCGCCAACTCTCTTGAACTTAAAATCACCCCATACCTATTATGTTTTAGAATTTTTAGCTCTTTTATTTAACTAAGAATTCTTAGAATTTATTTTATGTTAGTTTATCAAAACTTCTGCAAGGTAAGTACTTAGATCTCGTATTAGATGTTGGAACGACACAAATTAAAATGACCAAAACCGTTCCAAAGAGGACTCGATTTACAAGAACATTAAAGTTATTTAGAGGTGGAAAATAGATAATGAGTCGTGTAACACGGCGGGACAAGAAAGGGGACATGACAGGAGCATTCGGAGGAATAAATAAATGCCACGTTACCATCGCCGTCGTTATAGTCCCATTGATTGATATAAGAGCGGGAATGACGGATATTCACAGACGACTTTTGAAGCTACAGTTTAAATTACTGCAACTTTATAAGGTAGACTATATATTATAGGTGTAGACAAACGTGAAAGGTATGCTGAGATGTTTGGATACTTGTTTCTTAATTATGCATCAGGATTCAAATATTAACCTGATTTAAAAAAGTCTTATCAGAAAGACCATTGTCGTCGGCCGTATAGATACAGCATAATTCATCACACTAACTTATATAAAATTACATTATGTTATAATATAAATTACATTTCCATTCCTTCTCGCTGAAAGATGTTTTCAGTGAAAAAGATATCACTTATCAGTAACCACAATGCTAAATTAGCTTGTAGATACTTAACCTATAAAACGGTTGTGTGGAGAGGTTTCTATAAACAGCTTCGCAAATAATCTTACGTCTCATCGATGGTGGGAATTTCGCTAAGACAATAAATTTAAAACGACCAACAGCTGCGAGAGTTGTAAACGACGTTTTCGAGAATCCCGATGCTTTATTATTTTGCAAGTGTTCCGAAATTACTGCTGGTTCATAAGACGGAGAAGCCGGTTCAATTCCTGCGTTCGAAATTAATACAGTTGTGCGAATATTCCGCGTGCGCTAAACTCTACAATGAACTAGATTTTTCATTGACTTTATACTTCCGGGAATTAATAACCCTGCTGGCAATAACCTGATGTAGTTCTATTTATGAGATTAATTGTTTATGTTATTTTACCTAAATAACAGTCATAGAAATACCTTCCACAAGATAAGTCTGACAACGATTACTATTGAACATCTAGTCCTTGTGTTTTTGTACTAAGTATAATAACTACCTACCAGAAAAAAAACCATTTCAAAGGCATTTTCTATAAGTAACGGGTTAATATTTAGACCGTACAACAAACGAAAGGACGTTAAGGTAGTTTAAAAACTAAAACTAATCAATTATTCTGGAAGTTTATTAAATTAATTGGTTATGAAAATCGAAAAATAGAGCCAATAATTTATCATAATCCCTCATCTTCATCCAGTAATTCAATCAAGCGAAGACTGTCTTGTACAGAACCTATTGACAATATTATGGATATTTCATACAAATTATACAAATCTTCTGCAATTTCAGCTGCAATCTTTAGAACCACTCTGCCCATCCACATTATTTTATTGAGTGTACACTTTTATAATTTATCTTCTGCAACTTCTCTGGTTTATTAACATTGATAAAGGTCATCATGTATTATATTCGTATGTAAACATCTTCGTTTGAGATCAAGAGTGTTCTGATTGTAGTTAGTTTGCATATTGACTAAGCTCTCAAACCACTCTGTTTAAGACTTTTTAGGATGAGTAGGAAGCTTGATCCAGGGGCAATCTCTCGTTCATATCATTGATACGGGCCAAAAGATCTTTTACGGAACCAACAGTCAATATGAGGTCGACCTTGCATTCGTGTCCATAATTATGACTATAGACTCGTAAGATTAGGGAGTAGGCGATCCGCCACATTTTAATTACACAACTGTCCTAATTATTACATTAATATTGCGATGAAAAAACCAGGAAATGATTTGACATACGTCAATATGAAGGCCGCGGATTTGATATTTGCGGATATTTGCTGGTTACAGATTAAAATACGATAGTAGCTGAGTGGCTGTGGTCTTATATTTGAAAAAAGGAGGCCTTTTATTAGATATTGACGGATATTGACAAAATACTACGCGTGTGGGCGAACAGGATTATATGCGCATACAATTAATATTAACACTTCGGTGCTTATACAAATAAGGCTGGGAAAAATCAGATGGCTCGTACTTAACGAATGTCAAATTATTCAGTAAGAATAAATTTTATATCTACCAAGTATATTAAACTTGGAGTACGATAAATGTAGTTCTCCTGAGGTGGCTGGGTGCGCAGACGCAATAAATTGAGACGGGCCGCACACGACGGCTCTGCGTGACGTCACACCCGGCGTGATCGATGGCAGGCGAGAAGGAGACCACGCGCAGCCACCCTCGCAACGCGAGTGAGAACGGGACCAAATACTAATAAATAATTTCATGTTAAATTATTTCAAATCCTCTCATGAGCAAGTACGTTGACTCTTTGTGTTTTTGACTTAAATGTTGTCATGTTATCGGTTCATTTATGGTTCATTTTGTTACTGATGCACTGATACTTAATCAGAAACTGCTACTTATTAATCAGGATAAAAATCTATATATTTTCTATTTTTTGGCCTGTCGAAAAAAGCCACTGCTGGACATAGGCCTTCCCAAGTGAGCGCCACCCACACACCCTTTTTTGAGCTTTTCTCATCCATTTAAACTAACATCAGCGACTTGATACTTAAGTTACCTCCAATTCAGTGTCAAGTTAACCCTTCAAACTCTCACATATTTTGCTTGCAAGATTAATTTGGTAAGTGTCAAAGATATCCTAACCCAATAATTCTTGCAATTCAATTGCTTTGATAAAGCTTGACTGAGCTCTATAATGATACAGTCCTTTAAAATTATTCAGTTTAGTTTGCAGTTTATTGAATTGCCCACAGATCAGAGAACAGGTTTGTCGAATTACTCTTATAGATTACTCATATTTTATGATATTATCAAGAACTCATTAATAATGGCAGCACGTTGACAAATATCAAAGGATCGTATTCAATAAGAATGAATCGATTATTTGAAAAGAAAAAGAAGAGCGGGGGAGAGGCGCGCGGCGCGCGGTAGACACCCGTGACACCTGACCGCAGCCATTTTGGTCCGTGAAATATGTTTATTTGTCATGGTGCCCTTTGTTATTGAAATTGTGTTTGCCTTTACTCCTTCTTTATATTGTTCGATTATGTCTGCTTAGAACTCGTTTGTGGATGCTCAATGTGTGAATGGTCTCGGATTGAACATTTTAGAATATTGATTGTTGATACTGAGAAATGAGAGATAAATTTCAATTAAGTAGCTATTGAGCGTGTTTACGCACTATCCGTAAGTAAGCCTGCGCGGCAGTTATTTCCGTGATTATCTTTTCAAGACGCTCACGAAACGAAGGTATGACTAACGGAAATAGTGTCATAATTTCTCTAATCGGCATATTGTGCTTTCTACCTCGTGCTGTCTATTAGTAAGGTATTTGTGTCAAGATTAGGACGCTTTAAGTAAACAAACATTAAATATAATAAATTGAGTATTCTGTATTTTCTTGGAGTATTAAGCTTACTCGTACCTACTTAGGGTATCGTTGATATTGTAAATGATGTCACTTAGCCATTAACGGGTTAAGAATATCAGAAAATAAATTATCATTTCTATACGCTTTACCATTGGTGGTTTCGGAAAAAATTAGGAATTCAGTAATAGATTTGAAAATTAAGCTAAACCTAGAGCTGTATACCTAAGCGTATAAATAAATACTATATAAATAAATATATATAGAGGATAACATCACATACATTGCTCCGATCCCATAGTAAGTAGCTTATGCACTTGAGTTATGGAAATCAGAGACAACGAAGGTACCACAACACCCAGACCCGAGACAATGTAGAAAACTTATTTTTCTACATTGAACCCGGAACCTCAGAGATGGCGGCGCCTTGAAAACCGGCACGCTAACCACTCAACCACGGAGGTCGTCAGTATAAGTTAGTCCTAGGGCTTAAACTAAGGGAGTAGCATCTGACGTTTACGGATAAACATGTTCCGAATTGTTGATCCGTCACGGCAGGTTGCCATCCGCGAAGACTTTTTCTCCCGAAGGCGATCGATCATAACAAATTCACTAGTCATCGGCTATTAAAAAACGTCATTGTGTATTTTAAACACGTAAACTCCAACAAACATTGTCACCTCACCCCGTACGGACGCCAGACAAAGGCTTGTTCACAAAACGAACAACCTCGCGGTGGGTGTAAAACGTTAAATATTGAAGCGGGTTCCATTTCCCGGGAAACCACCCCGCGGTGCGTCCTCGGCGACGCGTAGTCTCACGCCGTGCTACAAAAAATGCACTTTTCAATTTTTTTTCCGTTGGACGATCTTATCTCGTCTCATATCAACGTTGCCTATGATAAAGCACCAATAATGATGTTACATTCCGAGTCGATTAATATTCCTGAAGTGGATAGGTACACCATACACGTACCTACCGTGCTCGAGTTCATACTGTGACATTTTTCCTATAGTCCAAACAATATACGAGATCTACACTAATTGTTACCAGTATGACAATGATATATTTTGATTCGAGGCTAGTTATATTTTTTTTTTTTACGCTATACAAGTTAGTACTTGACTGCGATCTCACCTGATGGTAAGTGATGATGCAGTCGAAGATGTTAGCGTACTAACTTGGAAGGGGTAAGTGAACTCACCTCAACGGTTTCTACACAGCATCGTACCGGAACGCTAAATCGCTTGGCGGTACGCCTTTGCTGGTAGGGTGGTAAGTAGCCACGGCCAAATCCTCCCACCAGACCAGACCTGAGCCAATTTAGAAATTACAAAATTCCAAAGTGGCCCGTGGCGGGAATCGAACCCGCGACCTCCCACTCGAATCCGAGCGTGCGTAAACCCAATAAATCTGCAATTAATTGTCTTACGTATCTAATACCGTCTGTAACATTACCTATTTTATGTACCCAAAATAAAAACGAATTTGATTGATATTAACCACCCTTTTGATAGCAACAGACTTTATGTTTATGTGGTGAATGAAAAAGGTTTATAAAGTTAGAGTTAATAATCGTAAAAATACGAGCTTTGTGAAAAAGAACCTCCTGGCCTGCTTCTTCATTTTCATAGCAAAATATAATAAAAATGTCGTCACAGATTGATCACGTAAAACGACCAACACGTTATTTTTTATTTTTTGTCAAAATCAAACTTATGTGGGCCCAACTTCACAAGACACATCGGGCGGCGCAGGTGCAAACACGCTAAGTGTGCTCTTATTGTTGTAAGGGATTGGGTTATCAGTGACACTATCTGGTTCGACAAATGTTCGAGCTGTCAGAATTGTGACGTCAGCCAAATCGGTGCGCCCGCGCCGCCCGGCGTGTCGTGATCCGGAGCCGATACCACTTTGATCGTTCTGAGGTAGTAACTTATATCTTTTTTGTCTATTTATTGTGGCACTTACCTACCTTATACTTTTTTTAATTATAAGTACTCCGATTTTTAATTCGATGCAGTAAAATGACGTTTTTAAAATCATTTAGTAAATTAAATGAACCAATAAATCCAAGTAGGTATTAATTCACATAAATATCATTTTGCTTAGAAAGTCACCTCTCTTATTTTATAATATTTTAAATTATAAAAGTAAAATGTGAAATAGCAGATTTATTTGAGTTTAGTAAAATACGAAAACACTGATTAGGTAATTTTTTTTTCTTTTTAGAATAAATTGTAATACCTAAATCATCAGGGTTCGTTCGTTCTGTTGGTTCGTTTCGTTCATTCCATCACTCGCGTAACCGCTATTTCACCCTGGTCAATATAAACAAACTTACCTGAATTAATTTGAATTTAGAAATATTCTTTCTCGGCGGGTGCAGTCATAAAAGCAATCTGTAGGCCCTTCAGCCCACTTCGTAGTACAGTAGTTTGAGCTGTCCATCGATAGCAATGCAGTAAGTCAATCAGTCAATTTTATGTTTATTAGCATAAAAATACCTTCATATAGAGGTATACTGAATAATGTATAGTAATTTCCGTTATTTACAATCTAAGATTGTATTTTACAGTTGAAATCAAAACCTATTTAAAAACATAATGTAGTAAAGTATGAACAAACACCTTACTCGTAACATCTGTCAATATTCAATCGTTGTGTACTCAATCATTTCTATTCAGGAGCGATCCATTCATTTAGTTCTATCATTAGGCGTTAGCAGTAAATCTCGCGGCGCGTTAGAATCAATGGATATCAATAACTCGGCTCCGGGGAGCCATTCGTGCTGCGATCGCATAGGCGTGGCCGTTACAATAGCGAATTGACAGTGCCGAGCGCACTGTATGCACTAGAAAATCAACATTCACGTAAATAACATTTAGCTATTACACACAGCTACACGATTTCAAAATTCTATCAAATACTATGTCACAAGGAACTTCTCAAGCTAAACAGGTACCTGTTTAGCTTGAGAAGTAAGGTTACAACAACAAGAATAAAATCGCGGAATGCAAAAACAAAAAGAAAAAACCGGCCAAGTGCGAGTCGGACTTGAAAAAGCTCACGTTTGTTATAATGACCCTATTTTATTCTTTTGAAGTAGGCAAAGGACAATGACCATGGATGTATGGATTCCCGTATCAAGCTTAATCAAATCCAAAATTTATTTTTTATAGACTACGGTGTCCCCATTAACTCTTAAAACTTAATTTCCCGATTCTAAAGTTTTAGGCAAACAAACAAGTAGTAGGTACTTCTTAGTAAAATCAGTGTGACACAAAATGTGCATCGAAAAGAAAGTTACCTTTTGTATGGAAAATTAAATTCCGGATAATATGATATCTTAAAAAACCCTATTTTATTTTCCTAGACTAGTTTGGTTTTGGTTCATGAGAAAACTTGATTCCACCTTTGGTCATTCTCTTTTGTTGCAATAGCGGCAACAGAAATACCTATTTACATCGTTTGTGAAAATTTCAAATGTCTAACTGTGATGACGTTTCAAGAGATACAGCCTGCGGTGACAGACGGACGGACAGACGGATGGCGGAGTTTAGTAATGGGAGTCCAAGTAACTCAATGTGGGTGTACCATTTTATACCCGTTGGGTACGGAACTCTAAAAAATGGAGTGTGACGCAAGACATTGCACTACAAAGGCATAAGTACGTTGGGCTCATCATCCTGAGACGCCCAGTTCTAGAAGGTAATCTCGCCGGCTGCAGCCGACAGTGCCGTTCAGTGACGGCAGTACTTAACGGCAGAATAATTAGGATACTTCTGGATAAATGCAATCCGTATATTTTTCGCCTCTTCCCACCTAATATTATCACCATAGTATAAAACTGCCCTATGTATGCTCAGATCTTTAAACCTATGCAACGGATTTTGATGCGGTTTCTTTTAATAGATTGATTGATTCAAAAGGAATATGTACTTTATGATACATTACGCGAGCGAAGCTGCGGGCGTCTGCTAGTCAAATCTAAAATAACTTCAGTTCTGATTCCGCATCACTAAACAGCGAATACGTGTAATAATTTACGAATTGTCCAAACCCGTTCCCGAATCCATACATTTCGAGACGCACGAAACGAAACAGCCAATTAACGAACGAATGAAGATTTATGTACCGCGTTGTCGATATAAAGTAACGCTTCCTTTATGAACCTCAAAACGTCCTAATTACTACACGGAGGAACAAAACGAGGAGCCGCGACGCCCAAACGCTTTTGTGACAGGGAATTAATTGCTCGTGGCGACACATGCGGCGCGGACACGGTGGGCTTACGAGCTACGGCGGAGCGGAGAGTGGGAGACTCATCAGTTCATACACACCTTTATAGACGAATTATGTTTATGGAAAAAGAAAACTCAAGTACTGTATGCTGTATACGTAGTTCAATCCACGAAGACGCGCCCCACTCGTTCCCTACGAATCGCATGAAACATAAACGATTGTGAAGGATTGAGGCGCGTCTTCGTGGATTGAAATACAATACACACGTACAACATTGTACATGACATTTCATGGAGCAGAGATTTCATGAATGTAGTGTAATTTAATTTTGAATGTAAAATTTAAATAATGGATAACCTACAAGATATCTACGTAACATTACCAATCGCAACAAGAACTATTGTATCCTCCGATTTGAATATCGTCGGTTTTCTAAATTGCCTGCTTATTTTGTTAAATGGCAAGAGGGCTAAGGAAACAATTGAGTCTGCAACCGGAAACGCATCTGAACAGTGAATCCACGAAAGAATGATAGTAAAAGATATTAGCAACAATGGCCGATTGTGGAATCAAGGAGCGTTAAATTTAGCTCGGTGAAAACTTGTATCATCAGCTCAGAAGCTCGTCACCGCGACGCGACGCGTCCATCGACAGCGTCGCCCGAGGTGGCCGCGAGCGAAAGCACACAAAAAATACGTGCCACCTCCCTTTGTTCAGGCTGGACATACCTTTCAGCGAGATGCAATTAGTGTGCCAGAAATAGATCACGTCGATAGTCAGCCGACAACGCGCCGCGATTTCAAACGTTTGGCTCCTCTGATCTATTTTGGATATCGAATGATATCTAACCGGTGATGCCAAATAAAACGGTGGACATCTTATTTATGAGTGCGCACAATTATTCGTTTCAAGTATGTAGTGAAATGTACTCACGAGTTGATTCTGGTAGGCCGTCACTGCGGTGAAGACGCACTCTGGGAAGATGAATGTTTTGAATTCCTCTTGCTCTAGGTCGGTTATGGGTGCGTTGATTGCGCCTTCCCGCCGCAGGACCAGGTGGATGCGTGGCTGGTATTTGTGCATTGAGTTTAACACCAACTATGAATAGAAAATATTGTATTTGATTACAGTAGGTAAAGAAAATTTAATCGATCTTTTATATATTACAGTGCTTGGACCATAATGAGCACCTTCTCTGACCAAACGCTAAACGCGTATTAGTAATTTTCTAATGAGAATTTTCGCCTTGTTTTTTACCTAATCCTTCAAAGAAAAACCTTTTTATTATATTTTTTGAAAATTCCCTTGGACCTAATCCTCAAAAAGGTAAAATGTAGGTGTCAGTCAGGTACCTGTCCATTTTTGTCCATCTCGTTGTTGGTGAGCTTGACCTTCTCGAAGGAGACGACCTGCTTGCGCAGCTGGTCGCCGGAGAAGGGCGAGTCGGGGTGCGGGTAGAGGCGCGCGGGCGCGGGCGGGTCGGCCTTGCCCGCCACCAGCCACGAGGAGCGGTGGTAGGCGTAGCGGTACCGCTTGCCGTCCACCGGCACCACGTCCAGCAGCACCGCGTAGCGCGCCTCCGCGCGGCAGCCCGCGAACGACACGCGCACCGTCGGGAACATGCGCCTAAGCACAACAAAAATGAACTTCTTTAAAGTCGTCATAAGTTAGTTGATGAGAAAAATCGCGTATCTGAGGCGAGCAGGAGCCGTACTACGACCTCTTGAAGTAAGTAAGTAGTATTAAATTACTGATTTAAAATTTTCATACATCGTCGATATGAGAATGTTTAAACAGAATTCAAGTACTCGTATTACTACTTTAAGAGGTGGTGGTACGGCCCCTGGAAGGTCTTCGCCTTCTGGAGGGAGCTTGACGAAATTGGATGATCGCGAGTAGAGAACCGCCATATTGGGGCCCCTATGCAAAACGGAGGAAGATTCTAAGCGTAGAAAAGGTGCAGGAAATGATGAAGATGATGAGATCTGGGGAGTATTCTTAAGAACGAAACCAAGAAGTGAACTTAAACTCAGCATCATGGGTAATTTTACCCGAAACAAATGCAATGTATTAAAATTACAATCACACCTCCAACCGTGAGGCAAGCTAAAGTTTTGTTGGTTAACTTTTTGTGTTCTTTATCGCCTTCCCCGTGCTATTGTAATGTAGAAGCGTGCATTTTCACATTAACGCAATTAT
The DNA here is from genome assembly GCA_963855885.1 of Coenonympha glycerion. Lineage (NCBI taxonomy): Eukaryota > Metazoa > Arthropoda > Insecta > Lepidoptera > Nymphalidae > Coenonympha > Coenonympha glycerion. Next base: position 6,556,026 of record OY979629.1, read on the forward strand.
TCGACAATTACTTGCTTGAGTTGGAATTATCGGTCGGACCGGCACGAATCGTCTTTTGCTCATTAGAGTTAACTTTATCGCAAATTGTCGCAACTAATTATAATTATTTTTTAAATATATTTATTTAAATGGAGGATTTTTTTCACCATATTCTGAAATACTTCTATAGAATTTCGCAACGCTGTTACGGCCATAGAATCAATGTGACTACGTAGCATAGAACAAAGCGACAAAAAACGATTTATATTTAGAGATTCCTCAGTTCATTTTAGTCTTGTCAGTTGATTGGATGCAGGAGATAGAATAATATTTTGCTTCCCTTCCTTTTAGCGGTGTCAGCAATAATAAATATTAAGAATAAAAAAAACAATAAAATGTTACTACGTTTCGGGCTGGTAAAGTTCAAAATACCTTAACCGTTTTCTTAAACCACGAGTAAAATCATACCTTTTAAGTTGCTACACCTTACACGACTATGACTCTTAAGTGTAACTGAAGCTTCCCTTCCCCTTCTTAACGGAGACATTCTTTAATGTCTCCCGTTGCAGAAAGATGAATGGGCAGGCATTTTTATATAGGTATGTGTTTTTGTTTACTCTTACAGAAATTGCTTGTGGTTGGTTGAAGTGATGGGTCTTATTACCCCGTCTTTCTCATTGCGGTTTCCTGCTATCATTTTTTCACGCAAATAGGTGGGGGTTTCGAAACACTCAATAATTCGAACTGCGTTGTAAGAGCCTAATGAGAAACAGAGCTTCGAAATAGAAATGTTAAAGAAACAGATCGAAGATAATAAACTCGTTGTACAAAGAAAGATGTGTCACAAAAAGTGGTGTCAGTAGCGGGCGCGTGTAACACTATCTTCGAATCGACATAAAATGGTAGTCATTGAGGCGTCGAGAACGGAAACAACAAATCTTAAGCTGTAAGCTGAGAACCGAGAGTCGCCGAGCGAGTGTAGAGGTCGCTCAGTGTGGTTAGTACAGGTTTTTGTACGAATTTCGTGTCGGCTCGCATTGCACAAACGAATCGAATTCCTTAATACAATTACAGCCAACGCCATCTATGGACAGTCCATAGATGCGGCGGTCAATAGATAGCGCTCGCTGTAAATATATGGAGGCATTCGATTCGTTTGTGCGATGCGAGTCAACTCGAAATTCGTATAAAACCTGTACTATCCCCTCAGTTTTTGTCAGTATTACACATTGAGGCGACTGAACGCAATTGATAATTTGCTACTCGACGTTGGAAGACAAAAAACCGTAGTTCGTAGCTTGCGTGTTGTGACCCGGAAGAATTTGACTATAAGTTGAAGTTGAATACGCGACCACCCAGGTTAATAGCAATGATTGTTGTGTATTCGACAATAACATTTTGATTGGTAGAGATTTTCTATTGGCATCTTTACGTCTTGCGGTCATAAGTCGTAACAGGCGGTAAATGCTGAATACGCAACAAAAGCAAGCCGTCGTTAGCGATAGCGACGTGCATTCTAATGATTTTACAAGATCGGGGGAGAACGAAAATAAGGTTACCATTAATAAGATTTATGCACTTGAAGACCTATTTACACTAAGACGTTCAACCGGTGTATAAACGAAGAATCATGATCATGAAAATAATATGACTTACGGTTTTACAATAGGTACCTATAGAGCATCATAAATGAGATAGAATTGCTGGATTATATTGAAATAACGTTAATTGTGAGAATATGTGCCTATAGTTAGTAGCATAATAAACGGTATATATAATTGTTGATAGCTTTGAACAGATTTTATGAATTAAATGGCAACAATGGCAAATAGGAACCTAAGCACCAGGAAGTCACTTTACTAAAACTCAAGCGTCACAAAATCTTAAATTGGAGAATAGTTTCATAATATAATAGTTAACTTATGAAGACACATTTTAAAACTATTGTGATTCTAGCAGCGATAAAAAATTTAATTATGACATTATAATTTAGAATGAGTAAATTCGCCACATTAATTCCTTACTAAGTTTGCTTCTTGACAAATTTTGAATTTCCTTGCTGTGAAGTAGTAGTATAAATGAAAATCAGCGCGTTGGTTTCAGCACTGTTAGCATAGCTAAATCCTCAGGGAAAAATTAAAATTAGTATCCCCTTCTGTAATTTTTACCAATTTCAAAGCATGGGGCTTTCACATAGTTGGAAATAAATCCTCCGTGGATATGTCAGGTGATAAAATTTACCCCGCAACTGAACTGTCGATACTTGACAAAAAACTTGCGACTTAAATGATTGGTATCCAATTGTAAATAGTCCTTTAGCGTGTAGTCGAGCACGTCGATTTGTGACGTGCTTCTTATAGCGTTTGCGACAACTGCTCGCTGCATGCTCATACGGGCAATTGCATGCGCGCGTTAATGGCGACAGTCCTCGCAGCTGATATATATTGCGCCAATGATATATGGCCACCGACGTCGTCCATCATTCTACCACCCGAAAGTTAGCAGAAAAGCGAGCGCGAGCAAAATGACCGAGAGACGCGAGCACCAGTTTTAATGAGCAGCCACCGAAGACAGAAATAAGGGGTGACCGTTTTACAGCGGCTAGTTATTGTTATGACTTAGTTATGACATTGTTAGAACGATTGCCTATGCGTTGGTATAAGATGTGAACCTTATGGCTTTGGTATTTATCTAAATGTTACCTCTTACAACATAGTATGAAATCGGCTAAAAAATAATTGAATGTTAACATCAATGTTTCTATGTCTTAATTTCTTACTTCTGAATTTCATGGGGAAATGAGTCAATAAACCTCAAATTAGGAAAATTGATTCAAATTAGGGATAATATGATCACTTGGTTCCTTGTTTCCGTGATCTGAGGTCTGGTCCTTTTTCTCAAGAAGGAGAGCTGTCTAGTTGAAATATCAAATACTGAAAAGTGTGATGTATTAAAGTTTAAGTTAACCTAATCAAAAGTTACAGCCTGGTATCAATTGCTGAAAACTATTATTTAAAATTAAATTAAATCCAACCAACAACCGGGTTCACAGTGCAGGTCCATGAAAGATCATGATATTTGGCAAGAAGCAAGGTTTTATAGCACACTATTTATTTTTAATACGCATTTCCTGTCATACAGTTAAAAACTATACCTATAGAAAAAGTTATACCTAGATAGGTACTGAAAGCTAAATAATAATTGCCCAAAGTCATAATTAGTAGCATGCCATAAGGTAATAATTTTCTTGACAAAAGGATCTTCTAACCCGTATAATTCTATTCCTAATAAAAGGAATATGACAAGGATTCATGGTCGAGAGCCGGGCAATAGCGCGTTGAGGATATGCATCAACCGGCGCGCGCGCATTGCGCGGGGAAACAATGATTGACGAGTTTGCACCTCAGCCGCTCAGCCTCGCTGCCTGCCTCTAATTAAGACGATATGCGCCGAGAAGTGCTATAATTTCACGAGCTATTATTGCTTTAGGTGCCTACTTGTATCGCTGGTTGTAGCTGCATAAAGTATACGACTGCAATTAATTATAAGCAATGTTTCACCTAGATATTTATTTTTTTCCCGTTTACTTTACCCGCGTCCCGCTTACGTACCTAATGATAACATTAATTATTACTACTACCTACTTTAGGTATATCTACGTACTTAATGGGTAGGTAATTCAAGTATGTACCTGTAGGTATAAAAGTAAAGTATTACTGGCACAGAAGAGCGGTTAAATTATTATCTTTACTAATTTAATATCAAACAATATATAAAATTCTCGTGTCCTTGCGTCGGTAAGAAAACTCCGAAATCGCTTAACCGATATTTTCTTTGTAGCTTCACTAGAACTGAGAACGTAAACCCTCATACACCCCCCTACCTATTCATACCCGTAAAGGTGAACGCACACTTATGCGAATTCTAAAATTCGTTTAGTTTTACTTGTTCGACGCGTTCAGCTCGGATAAATGTGCGTTCAAATAATTTAGACATAAAATAGCAAAATACCTAACAATTAACATTTGCTGGGTTAGCTAGTACTTTAATAAGCGATGGGATTTTTATGATAGTTTAATTACAGATAAACAGTCATGCATATTTCTAGGACCACCTAAGTACTTTGGTATAGGTAAGAAAATAAAAATATTATGTTTGATCATTTCGTACGGTGACCATTTTAAAGCACAGCAGCACGCAAGGGACAAAGGCAGCCACGAACATTAGCGCAATGTTATCACATCGTGATAGCCGACAGCCAATCAGCGCGCGTCTAATTATACAGGAACGCGCTTTATTATTAGCAATTATACGCCGCCGCCATATTGCCGCCGTTTTCATTTACTCCATTCGTTGATTAGCGACAGATGGCGCGTTCGCTCATTAGCGCACTTGAGGTAATCAGTAATGATGGCTTGATATACCTACCTGCCTACGTTTTATATGTTAAATACAGATACGTTATTAACTTTAATGGTACTGATGAAAATATTAAAATTAAAATGCTATTCGTTTAAATTAAAAGATTTTAATCTATACTCACGTAATAATTAATTAGAAGAAAGAAGGGGGAGATGGATTATACATCTACTTAATACTTATGTAGGAAATAAGAATCAAAGAAACCTACGTCAAATTCAGTTCTAAAGCCCGTCGCAACTTTTTTGAGATAGGAGAGGCTTCATAGAGTTCGTAGACATTAATATATATATAGCTACTCGTGCTGATTCACTCACTGACTCACTGATTGATCACCGCTCCTGAATAATTTTGTATGAAAAAAAAATTTTTCAAGGATGGGGTCGTATAGAAGGGAAAAATTCATGAGGAGGAAAAATACGGAGAGAGCTGATGATTGAGGAGGTAATAAAATAAGCAGATAAGTAATTACTTAGCAATTCTGGAAAATTCAACTTTTAAAAGAAAATTTTTATAATTAGGATACATTTACTCGTACCACTATATGACTATGATTCTGTTGCTAAATTAGAAAGATAATATTATTATTATTACTCTATGTACCTGCCACCATAATCAACATTAGCTCGAATGGCGCTAACAGCTAGCGGTCGCTGAATACCAAACGAGTGACAACAATCCACGCTGGTGGTCGATGAATATTTCATATCAATAATGGCACCACTTGAAGATAATTTTATGGTCTCGGGTTTACGGTATCATGTTTAACGGTAATCATACCTAATGCACAATGGTATGGAAATTATTCGAAATACTTAGGTATTATGTAGGCACCTATCTACGCGTGATTGAAATTGGTAACGCAACCATAGACACTACATGAATACAATACTAATACAATAGTAATGACGATATTATTATCATATTAAGTATACAAATAAGATAAGGCTGCGTAATTTTTGTATCTAAGAGTCTTGAAAAATTATAAATATAGAAAATTTTTGAGTGGAAAGTTCGGACACAAAGTAGTACTAAGTATAAATAAACGTAGTAAAGGAAGAAAATTATTTAAATGTTTTAGGCCTGTGTTCGTCAATCTTGTTAAAAAAATAAACTGACCAATCAGTACTAAAAGAACTGCAATAACCATTCAACAGCGCTTGACTCCAATTATTGAAATAGGTATAAAAGCTTCCTAAGTAGTTTTTATTAATAAATACAATAACAAGGTGTTAAAAAATCACCAACAAAGTACAGCGCTATTTCTTATCAACGATCAAAACGAACTTGTAAGTGGTCCGTGACAACCTCGGTAGTTATCCGAGATCTCTGGTCGAGATACGATCTGTGCGATTGACAAAGTCGTGCTAGTGTCGAAAATTGAAGCCTGTAGTTGGACCTCCCGGTGGCTCAGGTCCGGATTGCGAAATCACTGGCTTACAAAATCTGTACAGCAAAATCGGGTTAGTTTCACCATTTATAACTAAAGAACGGCTGAAACAATTTTTATATGGTCTTTTTTTCTATGGATTTGTCTGTAGTCCGAATAACAGAATCACTATACAACCTTCGGAACATAGATTTATAATAAGGTCGTCGCTCGCGCTCCTACTAAGAATCTAATAACGACAGCTCCGTGAGTGCGGCAACTTTTTATGGTAGTGTGAGTGTGTCAATATTTGTTGTATGGTGCGCTGATGCTAGTATGCGTGAAAAATTGTGTAGCGACGGGTCAAGTATGCGAACTTTGACAGAGTATTTATTGCCGCACTTTTGAAGTCGCGTGCGGCCTCTTGGACCTCTATGCTTTGATAGAAATCATGATTTTTTGTGGATTTTTTAACGAAAAAATATACTTTATTTAATTAAATTAATAAATAATTTAATTCCGGTGTGAGTAACTTAGTCTTTATCAACACAAACGAAAGAATTATTTTTAAGTGGTATTTTTTTAATATTACACCATTCTTTTCGTGAATATAATTCTTAGAGAAGAGTTTGTTGGGTAACACCTTCCTCCAAATTTTAGATAGGAACTCGGACCTCCCAAGAAGACAATATTTCACCCTATGGCCGCCGCCCTGCCCCGCCCCGTCTGCTCATTAAGACACTAATACACATCAATCTTTCACACATTCCAGTTTCCACCAACGTAAAAACTTTACTAAGAGAAGGTATAGGAAACCCTAATATTTCTGAAGGTGTTTATGCAATAATAAAGAAAAAAATTAATGCACAGTCCATTAATATTTACGTAAAGCATTGTATTGTTTTTTTTTGTTACTCATAGCATAGCTCTAGACTTTCGCGAATTGTTGTTGGCTTTTGCTAGATAGTACTACTTACTAACAAGAACCAACTTGTACTTTTTATTAGCTTGAAAAGAGATTTTCCACTCCGTTAATTCTATCGTTTGAACGATTCCTTTGAGGAATTAATAATTGATTTGTGAGATTCCTTAGATATTTTCGATCAAACAAGAGCTCTGGATAAGTTCTAATTTTATTATTTGAGTGAAACGAAATGGGTATTATGATCCGTATGTATAATTTTATTTATAATCTGTACCACTGAAGTTTGTCGTGTCTCTTCACTACACTATCCCATATATATTATGTATTTTACAAGAGGGGAGTTGTAAGTAAGAACTAGTATATCTATACAGGTGTAAAGTTCTTATTATAGCCGGCATCAGTGCAGATGACATGCGGTCATTTGTCATCTCGTCACTCACCCGTCCGCGCCGTTACGCCCTCACCCGTAATCACATCGCAATGCAGAACATCAGGCGATACCGCCGAACAAATACAAACCTACTTGTTACACCACTAGTATAAAACCTTTTTTTTCTGGAAGGAAAAAATCCCTAACGGATTTTCTGCCTGGGATCCGATTCGCACGGACAAAAAAACAACCCTCCCGTCCTCTGTATCTTCAGCACGGAACGGCCAAGCATTACTTCATGTTGGACCACCGATTCTTTCATTCCTCCTTTTCTTTGTTTTCTCTTCTCACTGTGCTTCTCAGCACTTGGCTGTATCACTTCTGCCCCACTAGCATTGACAGTGGATAAAATCGTATTCCCCCGATTTTGTTTTCTGAAAGTGGCCAGAACAGTCGCCTGAACATGGCCAAAGAGGAAAGGGAGAAATTTATCACTATTCGACATTTCACAAGACATACGCCCCCCGAGAAAGGGAGTATTTTCTCCACTTTTGTGCCCATGCTAGGGGGGTTAAACAAAAACGTGGAAAGGGATAACATTTTGTCCTTGCCCCGGGGACAAAATAGTCCCAAGCCCATGCTCGCACTGCTGGGCCTTTTGGCTAAGATCAAAGTATAGTAGTAGATATTAAAGTACTTATACATACGGTTTACAATATTCAAATTCCGCTTAAATCTAAGTACTTATTGCTCATATTATTACCCACTTAGACTCGAGGGTACATTATTTACATTAGGATCACTTTCGAAAGCGTAAACCTCAGATCACATAAACCCTGTTTGTGAAAACCGAACTGCATTGCAAAAGTAGGTACTTTAGTAGACAATAGCCTAATTTGCTTCAGGGTTTTGGGGACATCGACGTATCTTTGAATGATTTCAGAGTGAGAAATAATGCGCCTGTACGTCGTATCCTTTGTTTTCTAGAGATTGTCCCAAATTGGTAGTCTTTAAGCGTGTAGTGTGTACCTATAGTCAAAAACACATCAATTAATTAACTAATGAAGTTAAACGACGCATTCGACAGTGAGTCAAGCATGAACCAGTATACCCAGGAGCCGGTATAGGGTTTCAAACGCATCGGATGCGAGGCGACAAGTCGTGACCGAGTCGCGCGTCCCGTCGCCCGACGTGTCACTCCCATCCATCACGGCGCGGCCGTGACGGGAATATGACGCTGAAATTTTAACGCTGTAACGAGAATGACGTTGCAATCAATTACAGAATATTCGTCATCATCATTTCACTTTAGCAAGTGTCATGGTTCTGCCACGCATCTTTAGATTAGATCAATAGTTTCAAAAATTAAAAATCACGCAAATCCCACGGGAATCGTAGACTTTTTCCGGGATGAAAAGTAGCTTGAGTGTTAGTCCAGGGTTTAAGCTGTCTACTTTCTAATTTTGATCCAAATCAGTTCTGTTGTTTTGTTCTGAATGTGATTGAGTAACAGACATGCAAACTGACAAAAATTCAAACTTTTATATTTACTTATAGTATTGTAATTTTGTATTTTTATCGGTCCGTGAAAAGTGTACGATGTTACAATTTAATCCAACGTTTTGAAGTGGGTTAAAATCACGCTAAAAGATTCTGTTGCATTCTTAAATACAATCTTACAGATAAAGCTAATAAAAGCACGTTAAAAAAGTTACTATGCGTAAGACGGTAAGACGTATCTCCAGTTTACCCAAGCTCTCATTATATAAAAGTAAAATTTCAGGACTTTTTTACGTTTATTCGGGCCATTTTATGTATCAAAGGCAAATGCAGTCCATAGCTTAAAAACAAAACGTACCTTTATGGAAAAAATCGACAATGCGACCTACAGCTTTCCTAATATCGTAGCTTGTCGTAGATTCAATAGCTACGCGAGCTTTTTCATAACACAAACTACATATATTAAGTACATCGTACAGACAGCCTGACCCATAAACCGCTAACTCCGTGGTTCACAAATAATTGTTTTAATAAAAATTCCATTCCATTGGTAACACGTAAAACTCATGTTCACACGACCAGCAAATTATAAGGTTGGAGCGGCGCGCGTAGCAAATAAAACATTTCTACAATGCAACACAACGCCATTACCGCAGCAGATGTTGCATGTAAGTATTTATTACAGGCCGCGTAATTAGTGATTTTAAACAAATATTACTTAAGCGTGCAATTTTAATTGCGCGGTGAGGTGAGGCAATGACACAGTGCGCTCTAACCCTTAGCGATATTACCGCGGTAATCAGGGGGTATTTTGAAACATGGTTACGTTGTTTCATAGTTTAATAATGAGTGAACAGAGAAAAATAACGTTCAACCTGGTTTACCTATAATACTCAAGTCGAAATTACCCAAAGAATATAGTTTTCTATCAGACAAACACTATGGGGCTATAGTGCCATCGATACTTATTACTTATGTATTGATGGCACTAAAGCCACAGTATGTTTTGACGATGGGAATCTAGTACTAGAGATTGTTACGGAGTCACAGAAAATTATTCCTATACTCCTCTAATATATAAGTGCCAATTTAGTTACCAAACTCCTCTGAAACGGCTCTACCGGTTGTTATAAAATTTTCAGTGTATGTTCGTTAGGTCTTAGAGTAGTTCTTAAGATTTTTTGTATCCCTAAAGGCAAAACAACGTTTGCCGAGTCAGCTAGTAATAGGTATGTAAAAAATCATCACATTTATTTTTCATTCGTGCGACGAAAAAACAGAGGAACTTTACAACAAGAAAAAATACAAAAAGCCGCATAAAACAATCGAGAAGTCTACTTACTGGGTGTGACTCGATACAAAGGATTAAATCAACAAAAAAAAATCGTGGAAACACACTCCAATCGGAATCTTGAAACAAAACGCTTTGTGCACCGATGGTGACAGAAGTGACGAAATCCCAGACGATCGGCGTCCGCGCAACGCTGCGCGAAATTCCGCAGCCTCTTGTTCGTTTTGCTGCGCCAATGGTGTCACTTTGCGCCGAGCGGTTCGCATACCTATTTCGAGAAGCGAATAAGTTTATTTTTTACGAAAATATATATCCTTAAGGTTGCGGCAGGGTGCATTGCGCACGAATAACAGAATAAACGACTTTTTTAAAATAACTAAAAACTATAACGCGGTTATCGAAAAATTGATCGTAGCGATTTTGAAAAAAAAAAAAAATTCCGACGAATTGAGAACCTCCTCCTTTTTTGAAGTCGGTTAATAAATAATAATTATCTATATGAAAATTCACTGCGGTTTTCGATAAAAATTGAAAAATATTTTAATTATTTTTGACAATTTGAAAGATTTTTTCTTTGAAATTTTTTTTTGGGTATTCATAATTTCACTACAAATCACATAATAAGTAATTAGGTTTGGTTGTAAAGTATCTTAGTTGTCAATGTTACAAATAATTTATGCAAATATATAATATTGTGCATCTTTGTATTGTAATTGGTATGTTATGTTATATTTGAAATCGGGTTTGGCTGTTTGTAGGTATAAGTTACATATTATATATCAATCAAAGCACCTCAGAACTACCCAATTACAGCGATCCTTCACTAACTTTAACAAAGCGCTCATCAGTTTCAGGCACACAATTTACATGGCGCCGCCGTGTGGAAGTGTTCAAGAGTCACATGCACCTGTGTTGTCGTTCCTTGGCGCGGAGTTTCGCAAGTCGACACCGGTATTGGGAAGTTGGCGATAATATTGCCGAAACTGGCGCATTTACGCGACGCCGTACTGAAAGTACGTTTTGCTGAAAGTTTCCACAGCGTTACTTACAACTGTATGCTTTATGTTATTGTTATGTACTTACTCGTAGTACCAGAATCAGTCATTCATATATTAATTAAGTTTAAGGTATAGGATTAACACACAATATCCCTTACGTTAATACCTATATTAGTATTAACTAGTAGGGCGCGTGAGTGCGCGGGCCACATGTGGCCCGCGTGCAGTCTTCCCGCTTATAAAGGTATCGCCGTCATCTCCATCGCCCATTGGAATCCGATTGGCAGTGAGCTGAATAAATTACCAAGGAGCACTGTCATGGTTTTAAAGATAGTTACGGGCAGTTCGAAGAAAAAAATACGCTGAACCTCATCGGATGTGGTTCAGCGTATTTTTTGTTCGAACAGCCCTTAACTATCTTTAAAACCATGACAGTGCTCCTCAATCATCATCCAAATCCTAGATCATTGTCTCTTCGCGTAGTATGTACATTTTCCATGGAAAGATAAATTCCGCCACAGTGAATTATTTTCCATGCATCCCGTAGAACTTGAGATCCTGATCACCTCTTGCTAAGAAACCACTCTCTTATCTTTTATACTTTCCGAGATAGAACAACACGAAATTTTAATGGCGGCCATTTTGGTTTTTTTTCAGCTCACTGCAAATTGCCTGAAGTTCCGAGTATTTTTTGTTTCAGCAGTCCCCACCTAACTATAATACCTTGTCCATGCTCCTTGACTGTCTTTAAAATCCTCAATCATCACCTTATTCCATATTTTTCTCTGGTAGTCATCCAAAAATCCGCATCAAAGCACTTCATGTTTTACAACTCGTAGTCTCTTCAATATTCCCCTTACATTTTCTATGGAAAACTAAATTCCGCCATTTTGATTTTTTTTCTATCCATCGAATAGACCTTCGGGTCCTGATCATTTCTCGCCAAGAAACCACTCTTCCAACTTTTATACTTTTCGAGATGAACGCCGATGAAGTTTGTATGGCGGCCATCTTTTTTCCGCCATTTTGAAAATTTTTTCCGCTAACTGCCAATTGGATGACGTTTCGAGTGACATTTGGTCGAGCACCCCCCACCTATCTCCAATACCTTGGCTGTGCTCTGCACCCGTCTCCTCAATCCTCAATCATCAGCTCTCTCCGTATTTTTCCTCCTCATGAATTTTTTCCCTCTATACGACATCATCCTTGAAAAAAATATTTTTCATACAAAATTGTTCAGGAGAGGTGATCAATCAGTCAGTCAGTGGCCAATCAGCACAAGCAGCTATATATATAGTAACTAGTAGGGCGCGTGGAAGCGCGGGCCACATGTGGCCCGCGGGCTGTCTTCTCACCTATAAAAGAATCGCCGTCATCTCCATCGCCAATTGGAATCCGATTGGCAATGGGCTAAAAGAATTACCTCGGAGCACGGTCATGGATTTAAAGATAGTTAAGGGCTGTTTAAATAAAAAATACACTGAACCTCATCGGATGAGGTTCAGTGTATTTTTTATTCAAGCAGCCCTTAACTATCTTTAAATCCATGACCGTGCTCCTCAATCATCATCCAAATCGTAGACCATCATCTCTTCTCATACTTTTCATAGTTTTTCATAGGCCTTGTTTATTGTAGCATTCACATTTTCCATGGAAAAATAAATTAAACCACTTTGATTTTTTTTCATTCATCCCGTAGACCTTGAGATTCTAATTACGTCTTGCAAAGAAGTCACTCTCTTATCTTTTATACTTTCCGAGATAGAACAACACGAAAAAAAATACACTGAACCTCATCGGATGAGGTTCAGTGTATTTTTTATTCAAACAGCCCTTAACTATCTTTAAATCCATGACCGTGCTCCTCAATCATCATCCAAATCGTAGACCATCATCTCTTCTCATACTTTTCATAGTTTTTCATAGGCCTTGTTTATTGTGGCATTCACATTTTCCATGGAAAAATAAATTATACCACTTTGATTTTTTTTCATTCATCCCGTAGCCCTTGAGATTCTAATTACGTCTTGCAAAGAAATCACTCTCTTATCTTTTATACTTTCCGAGATAGAACAACACGAAATTTGTATGGCGGCCATCTTGAATCCGCCATTTTGATTTTTTTTTCAGCTAACTGCCAATTTCAGCTAACTGCCAATTGGATGACGTTTCGAGTTACATTTGGTCAAGCACCCCCCACCTATCTTGGATACCCTGGCTGTGCTCTTCACCCGCCTCCGAAATCCTCAATCATCAGCTCTCTCCATATTTTCTCTAGTAACTCTCCGAAAAACCGCATCACAACCTTGCATAATTACCAACTTTTAGTCTCTTCAACATTCCCCATACATTTTCTATGGAAAAATAAATTCCGCCATTTTGATTTTTTTTTCTATCCATCAAATAGACCTTCGGGTCCTGATCACTTCTTGTCAAGAAACCATTCTTCCATCTTTTATACTTTTCGAGATATCGGCGAAATTCGTATGGCGGCCATTTTGAATCCGCCATTTTGAATTTTTTTTCAGCTCACTGGCAGTTGGATGACATTTCAAATGACATTTGGTCGAACACCCCCCACCTATCTGCAATACCCTTGGCTGTGCTCTTCACCCGTCTTCGAAATCCTCAATCATCAGCTCTCGCTATATTTTTCTTCCTCATGAATTTTTCCTTTCTATACGAAATGGTCATTGAAAAAAAAATTTTCCATACAAAATTGTTCAGGAGAGGTGATCAATCAGTCAGTGAATCAGCACAAGCAGCTATATATATATTAACTAGTAGGGCGCGTGCGGGCGCGGGCCACATGTGGCCCGCGTGCTGTCTTCCCGCCAATAAAAAATCCCTTCAAAATTCCCCATATATTTTCTACGGTAAAAAAAAATCCGCCATATTGGATTTTTTTTTCTAGCCATCACATAGAGCTTTTTGTCCTGATCAACTCTTGTCAAGAAACCGTTCTTCCATCTTTTATACTTTCCGAGATATCGGCGAAATTCAAATGGCGGCCATTTTGAATCCGCCATTTTGAAAAAAATTTCAGCTCAATGTCAATTGGACGACGTTTCAAATGACATTTGGTCGAGCACCCCCCGCCTATCTTCAATACCCTCCCCGTGCTCTTCACCCGTCTTCGAAATCCTCAATCATCAGCTCTCTCCATATTTTTGTTCTTAATGATTTTTTTACCTCTTTACGAAATGATTAGTAAAAAAATTTTTTTTCATACAAAATTGTTCAGGAGAGGTGATCAATCAGTGAGTCAGTCAGCACAAGCAGCTATATATATAGTAATATAAAATAGCTATTAACCGCGACGTATGCAGCGAGTCCAGTTAGGTTATAAATAGGTTTATTATTAAACTATGACGTTGGCTAGCACAATACGTGCAGTCTATAGTTAGGGTGTTTTCGTTTTGGTTGCGATGGCGAAAACTCGCGCTTGTACGGTGAGGCGTAACTTCAAACAAGTCTATAGATATTTCAATCCACGAAGATGCGCCCCACTTTGGTATGTTTCATTCGATTCGAATGGAGAATCACAGAGTGGGGCGCGTCATCTTGGATTAAAATATCTATAACAGTCATTTTTGCATACAGATTTTATAGATGTGGTGTTAGCTCCGGACAATTACTGTCTATGTAGACTGTAGAGCCTGCATAGAAGAGGACAAGGCACCGATGCACTTACTTGTATTGCTCAAATGCAATCTGACTAACGCAAAGTACCTAAGTACAACTTTTCCCCAGCTACGTATTTTCCAAGAGGCCATTTGCTACTTGTATCCAAGCAAGCAGCCTCTTACCTCCGCAAGAGTAAAAATCACAGCAATGATTTTGATACTTGTTAAGATGATCACTAGGTACTATTTCTGGTTTGTAGTACATTTCTGGCTTAATAAGTGAAATAGTATATTAATATAAAATAGCTATTAACCGCGACGTATGCAGCGAGTCCAGTTAGGTTATAAATAGGTTTATTATTAAACTATGACGTTGGCTAGCACAATACGTGCAGTCTATAGTTAGGGTGTTTTCGTTTTGGTTGCGATGGCGAAAACTCGCGCTTGTACGGTGAGGCGTAACTTCAAACAAGTCTATAGATATTTCAATCCACGAAGATGCGCCCCACTTTGGTATGTTTCATTCGATTCGAATGGAGAATCACAGAGTGGGGCGCGTCATCTTGGATTAAAATATCTATAACAGTCATTTTTGCATACAGATTTTATAGATGTGGTGTTAGCTCCGGACAATTACTGTCTATGTAGACTGTAGAGCCTGCATAGAAGAGGACAAGGCACCGATGCACTTACTTGTATTGCTCAAATGCAATCTGACTAACGCAAAGTACCTAAGTACAACTTTTCCCCAGCTACGTATTTTCCAAGAGGCCATTTGCTACTTGTATCCAAGCAAGCAGCCTCTTACCTCCGCAAGAGTAAAAATCACAGCAATGATTTTGATACTTGTTAAGATGATCACTAGGTACTATTTCTGGTTTGTAGTACATTTCTGGCTTAATAAGTGAAATAGTAACATGAAGCAAATCTTCAAAGGATAAAAAAGCTGTTAGGTCATAGAGGTCCAAGAGGCCGCACGCGACTTCAAAAGTGCGGCAATAAATACTCTGTCAAAGTTCGCATACCCGAGGTACCGATGTCGCTACACAATTTTTCACGCACACTAGCATCCGCACACCATACAAGTTTCAAATTGAGACACTCACACTACAATAAATTTTCAATTAGATAATAAGGCGTCTTTCTTTACTTAATTAGTACCTACGAGTAGTTGTATAATCTCTAATACTTACCTACTTATTTAAAATTCTCGATTAATTTTTTTTACCAAAACGGTCTGATGGATTGCTATGACATTTTTTGTGTATGTTCGGAAGGTCTGATAGTATTGTTCATATCCCTTATGGTAAAAAAACGTTTGCTACGTCATCTAGTCACTATATTAATATTATAATCTAATTTATATCTAAAACACTTGTGTTCTCACCACAGACTACTGTTCACATAGCCTGTATAGACGAGGTAGTAGCGGGTAAAGGTAGGTAGCTGGGTACATCAACGTCTGGCGGGAACGTGCCCTATGTCTGCGGCTGGTAATGTCGTCGGTGGGGTGGTGGTGCCCCCCACCACCAGGGGGCGCACGTACTGTTAAACGCGACATGTCAGCGAGGGTGGAGCCGCCTCCAGCGATGGAGGACCGTTGATTGTGTCATGACCTTGCTACTTCATTGTAGGATTACGCTCAAAACTTTCAGTGGAAATTAAAACGTACAAAAGGTAATTTAGACTAAACAAAATTATTTTCAGATTTGTGAAAAAGGTAATTCAATTATCTCCAATTTTCCTGACTTTCTATGGCTGAAATGTACCTAATAAAATATTGAGATTTTTCTGGTTTTCATTGATTTAATCACTTTAATAACCACTGTTACCACAATATATTATAAGTTCTAAATTAATAAATTCTGACATAGATAAATAAAAAACATTCAGAAAAAGTTTACCTACGAAAAACGTTCACTTTCGTTTTAAAGTCGGTTTAACTTAACAATTTCACGATCATTATAAAATATAAATAAAACACCACATCTGTCGTCAAAATAATATGCTACACGAAAAAGAAAATGATCAGAAATGTTTGTTTCTCGGCTAACAAGCTCAATAATCATCATACCAGCATCTAAATCTGCCAACAACTGGGATTTAATGCAACTGAGGTGTCGATCGGCGCGGCTTTCCCCGAACTCCGACATCAAAGGGTTTAATTGACGACGCACGTAATATTCTACTTGGACAACAAAATTATAAAAAAACAAGTGAAGATAGTGTTTATGCAAGACTTTTGTATGCATGGATGGCGACTGTTAACAATCAACATTGAACATGCGAGTATAAGAAGGAAAAATTAACGGCAATAACTCACGTACTATTTGGGTCAGGATCGCCCGACCAGTTTCGAACCCATTAGGGGTCCTTCCTCAGGGGCATTATTATAATGTCCACTCACGGAAGTCTTAATTCTAATACATGCGAGTATACTACGCCCCAAAGATTTAAATCGCAAGATGAGCCCTAAACCTCCAAAAACGTCCACGTTTCGTCTTCTGTTCTGTTGTCTACATGGGGTATGATAACGATAGCATAGAGCAAATAATTACAAAAAGGTTTTAGCGAAATTTAATATAAGAGGTCATTGTAAAAGACGTAACACAAGACCACGCAAAAAAATGTCGCCAGTTTACTGGTGTCAAAAATGTTTGTTTTAAGCCGACCACAGTATTGTCTAATCACACAGATAACTTATAACAAGATAAGTCCGCACGCAAGTTTCCACGGGCACGATTTCCGCTATGTTGTCAAATGGCGATGTTGAAATTGTTTTCAAATGGCGCTACTTATTTCTTTTATGAAGAAGGTTGCAAGTAAAATGTTCCGATGGGTTCATCCACAAGTTCACATCGGTGGGTTATTGTACATATTTAGATCGCATTTGCGACCAACGGTCTCTCTAAAAGCGTCAGTAGGAAGCGTCATTACACGAAAATTGCCACATAAATCGCTCGCGTGTCCTCGTCCATGTTGATCAGTAATAATTGAGGCAGCATTTCGCATTACACGGTTATATTATGTTCCCGCTTGCACATAGGGAGGCTACCGGATGTCAACGGAGCGCGGGAGGGCCGGAGTGCGTACATAAACATTTTCCGCGTACTTACTTCCATAAATTAGTTTCCGCGAAGGCGTGGTATAAATAACCGAAGCACATGACCACTCACTCATTACCCCCTAATAGTCTTAGGTAGTTATTGATTTCCTGTTACAGTAGCGAAAATGATTGTGGAGAAAGCTGGGAAATTCTCTTCCAATGCAAAATCGTAAAACTCTGTGTTATTTTCAGTCAATCGCCGGCTTTAAGGTGTTTATTGCTATCGGTTTATCATTTATGACCACAGATTTATAAACTAAGGATTTGGGTCAGCGCTAAAAGTGTCCGAACCGAATGACATACAAAACGCGAAAAAGACATAAGTACAATCGCACTTCAGTCCCGTGTTTGAAAATTAGGCTGTATAGTAATGGTTTAAGACATTTACAACGTTTTAGTTTGTTTATGAAAATACTCATGTACCCTCGTTTATAAACCTCGGATTTCTCGGGACACTTTTTTCGTGAATATTGTATATTACACCCGTCGTCCATAGATTATAAGCCTATGTTTATGACGAACAAAATGTACTCATACTTTTATTTAGCTCAATATTTCTGTACCTACATAACGATACGCAACGCCTTACAATCAAAGAAAATAAGAGTAAAATAGAGCTCATAATAATGGGAAAGGTGTATCAGGAGGTATCATAATATCAGCATTTATCGCAGCGAGACAACCCGTCACAGCTAAAATTCCAAATTACATCCTTTAAAACGTTTACCAGGCGTTTAACTGTAAAAAACCTTACGACAATCACCTATCATTACCGGCGCGAGGCGTTCGCCGACGCGCACACAAAAGGTGGCACCGGAAGAAAACGACGAAAATTAAAAGTTTTCTCCAAACAAACCAACAGCTGTCATATTAAACCGTCAAAGTAAAGATTACAAATGAAATATTCACGGTGAAAGCGGGGTTCAGCCCGTGGTTATGTAAATAAGTGGCTACGAAAATGTACATAATTAGTTTACACGTTTTCTCCGTGGCGCCCTCTGCCACCCCCCCGGCATATTGCGTGGGGGCACGCCGCGCCAGGGGTGCCGGGCGAGATTAGTCCACAATACACTTGCTAAGGGTACATTTACATGAATCACACATCTATGACACGCTGCGTTCGAATAGGCTGCATGTGTTCACTTCACATAACCTAGAAAACAGATAGGGTTGCGAGCCTTCATTAAAAATGGATCGGGTTTTGAAACGTGTATCTAACGGAATATGTATTAAGTACATACGCATCGTTACAGTGTTATTAAATACTGTTTTATGACCAATAATTAAATAACAAAACATAGTTAAACAGTAAACTGAAAGTCATTTCCCCAAATAGTAATTGTAACATTTGGATAAATAATATTTAAAAGTCTTTCCTTCCATAGTATTCATATCCCGAAAATAAAAAAAATCTGAGGCATTTCCTAATTCCTCCTAAACTCAGTACTTAATGATTATAAGTATTTATCGTGTAGAGCTGTTACCTTCTTAGTAATTAATTTTAAAAATATTGTTTCTACTGATAAATAATAGTTATACTCGTATGTAGTCATCTCTAATATATAATAAAATTTTCCTGCCAATTTTTGCCAAAAACGGCTCGACCGATTGTTATAAAATTTTCCGTGTAGTCGTAAGCTATTTTTTTTACTTCTCTAATGTCATAACTACGTTTGCCGGGTCATCTAGTACCTTCAAAACTTACTTCTTTCAAAAATAAGTTACGGAGAAATTGTCTATATAATTTTCAGCTAAGAAACGAAGGTTCATTATTTTTGCAAGGCTGTTTATTCAAATGAAAGAGCGTCAAAGCGATCGCGAGCGGGAGTGACAGCTAATCCCTTAATAAGACACAAAGCAAAGTGAATTCGCGAGGTGTCGCTGCTCGCAGGGCGGTGTCGACGCGGGAGGGGAGAGGTGCCTCCTTAATTCTTTTGTCGTTTTCAGCTCCGTCAAATATCGCGTTTCCCGTTTGCATACATTTACACTGACGGAGCCCGCCCTCACCCGGCGGCGCCCCGACGCCGTCTCTCACGAATAAAATTAGTGTCGGCAGCGTGACACCAACTGAATTTAAGCTTAATAAGATATTTATAAAGAAATTTCCGATTCAGCGGCAAAGTTCAAAATTTGCCTCGGACTACGTAAAGAGTTCGGTGGCGTTTTCAATTTAAACTTGGAGCAAGTTAAATAACGTGCGAGCCCCGGCCAACTCGATTCATTTAAGGTTTTAGTGAAATTAGCTTTTGGATTCGAATGACATTAAAATATCCGGAGACGGTTGATGCCGAAGTTGGGAGCCCGTATCTTTGGGGCTGAATGTCGGATATTTTGCTAAGCCTTTAATACGAGTTAGAATTGTAAGCTGAAGCGGTACACTTCGAGCACTAGTTAGAGCTTTGATGACTTCACTGGTGCACTGGCGCGGAAACTTGCGACATTAGTATACCTAGCTAAATCTTGACAACCTATCGGGTTTCATATCCCCGATAGCGCTAATTTAATTTGATTTTGATAGCTTGGATATCCTTAAATTGGTAGTTTTATTCTACCACATCTTACGTAATGTCAACTATATCCCTGAAACATATTTCAGTGCTTCAAAAGCTCATTTCAAAAAATCGTAAAGAAGAATTACCAACGGTGCATCAAGTTTTCTCATGAACCAAAACCAAAATAGTCTATGAAAATAAAAATAGTGTTTTCTTAAGAACCGTTGGACTCCACTAGGAGTTTGTTTTTCATATCCGGAATTTCATTTTGCATACAAAAAGTTACTTTCTTTGCATATTTCGAGTCATACAGATTTGATTAAGAAGAAAAACTTGGTTATTTGCCTATATAACTTTGTAATCTGGATTTTAATAAAAATTGTCGGAGTCAAGGTGGAGACTGTAGTCTATAGATTTGATTTAGCTTGATACGGTATTCGATACATTAACGATCATTATCCTTTACGTATTACGACTCGCAAGAAAAATTAAATGCTAGGAACGAAATACGAACTGAAAAGGTCATATAGGATCCTTCCTGTCCAACGACAGACCGACGTCTACATTAATATACTAAAGATTACCTACTCCAAACACAAGTTTAATTTTTCGATGCGGCTTTTTAAAACTAACCTAACTAGATACTTAACTCTTGTTAGCCACAGTACCAAATCTCTTTCTTGAACGTGGAGATCCGGTAGTGGATTTGAATCATTGGGTGATCGACCTGCGTATGCACTTCGCACTAGCAGCCCGCGGTTAATGCGCGCATAAATCAGCTGTAACACGGTGACCCGCCACCTCGCCGATAAAACTCCAAATTGTTTCTCGCCCCCGGTGGGCGCCGCCCGCCCGCGCCCTCGCGTCGTCGGTTCGCTCTTAAACACCGTTTCAACTTCCACTTGTGAATCTCACTTTTTACTGTTCTCAAAATTGGCGTTGCGAATTGCTTTTCTTCTTCGGAGCGTCTATAGTTCTATACGAACGCGCTGGGAATTTCTTTTAATTCCTTAATCCTTTCTTTAAAGTGTACAAAAGTTAGTGAAGATCCCCTTATTTTCTAATAAAAACAGTCGTTATTTACCATTTTTATTTAGGTACAAGCTTAACCGTGTGAGGGGTCCAAACATCGTGATAAAGTTACAAAGTTAATTGTGATTAACTTTGTAGTTATTGGTATAAGTTTATATTTTGGTTACAGATCAAAACCACAATTGGTTTGAAATAACTCATCACTTTTGCAAAAATTTTGAAACTACACAACATCATCACATTATGATGTAGACAAAATACTTGCCCAAAATCTACACGGGAGCGCAATTTGATAATGGCGAGCAGATTTGGGAAAAACTATAGGAACTGCAGTCTATAACATAACACAGTAGTTTTATTTTGTTAGTACGATTGTAACATAATCGATATCCCATTTTTTGTATGTGAGCTATCGCGAACGAGGAGTGCAGGCTGGCATTGGCAAATGCGAGCCAATTAGAAGATAAAGCGTTGACAATTACGGTGTTGGATCGCGATCGTATATCAACAATTATCGTGCAGTGCGACAAATGGCAGCTCCGAGTACGTGTAAGCGCGGTGCACCCGAGCGACCTGCGATACCCGCGCGGACTAGCCGCGATGCCCTTAAGAATTATAGAGTGAATTAGAATATCACTCTAACACAGTGGTTCCCAAACTTATTTTGTCTACTGCCCACTTTGAGAATAAATATTTTTTTAGCGCCCCCATTTTTTCACCTATTTAAAAACCACTATAACTTCAAATTGAATTAATTAATTATTGTGACCTATATATGTATATTAACGGAGAATTCTAAACGAAACTTTTACTATAACCCGCAACTTGAAACCTGAGCGCAGTAGGTAACATACAACGGCGCTTAAGGTCTCAAGTTAACTCTTACGGGCTCCACCTGCCAATAAGAATGATTATTGAAACGCAACTTTATAGTATTAAAACAGAGTATCTTTTATTAAAAATATAACTAAAATAATCAATCCTTATATAAAAACTAATGTGAAGGATGAATCTGATGCTGTTTAATAAGTTTGTTGATATCAGGTTCCAATTTACTCAAGAACAGTCGCAAGTCGCCACGTTCGGTAACAAGCAAACGATTTCGCTTTTTAGTAAGCAATGTTGTCACAGCACTAAATCCACGTTCACACAAATATGACGATGGGAATGCTATCAAGAATCGTTGAACGATTGACCACAATCCAGGGTACAATTGCGGGATCGGTTTTTGTAGCCAAAATTCTTGGTAACCATTTTTGAACTTGATTTTTATTTCCTCGTTTGTTGTCAATTCTGTAAGTTCTTCTTCCAGCTGAGGTGACATTGCTGTGTTGACATTTGAAAACGGATCCAACACCCAGTCTGGTATTTCCAAGTTCAAAATGTCCTGGTATCGTTCGGTGAAGTCAATGTGGAGGTTTTCCAAATGTTGGCAGTAGGCAAACAATTCGTCGTTACTGCATGATACTGATAAATTTGGAAAATTGTGAAACTCACGTCTGCCCAGATTCTTTTTGTGTAGAAGCAGTTTGGCTGCGAAAGCAGCAACGACGTTTTTTGTTTTAATTAAATTTAGTTTATCGCCTTGCATTTGGAGATTCATGTCGTTGAATAATTTATACAGGTCTGTCATGTAAGCTATATCATTTTTTGATGTTATGAGCTTGTCGTGCAATTCTGTATCTTTAGTTTCCAAGAACTCTATAACAGAGTCAAACAGGTTGTAAAATCGAGTCAGACAATTGCCTCTTGATAGCCAACGAACTTCAGTATGATACAACAAACGGTTGAAATCCTCGTCATTAGTAACACAAAGCTGATGAAATAATCTATCATTCAAAGAGCTGTTGCGGATTTTATTGACTGCTTTGATGACATATTGCAGTGATTGAAATAGTTTTTCACTTAAGTTTCTAGCAACTAAATGTTGTCTATGAATAACGCAATGTACACCAAGGACATCTGGAATTTTATTTTTTAAGTACGCTATGAAGCCTTTATGGCACCCTGTCATAGCCGGAGCGCCATCCGTAGCAACTGAAATAATATTTTTCAAAGGAATCTCTTTCTCATCGCAAAACTTTTCCAATGTATTGAATATGGTTTCACCTTTTGTATCGGTCTCTAAATTTCTAGCAAATAATAGTTCTTCACATATTTTCTCATCTTTAATAAACCTCACGTAAGACAACAACAATGCTTCATTAGTTGGTAAAGTGGACTCATCGAGCTGAATTGAGAATTGACTTGTCCTCAGGTGATCGCACAATGATTCTTCAATGTTTTCAGCCATTTCATCAATTCGTCTTTGCACAGAATTATTACTCAAAGGAATTTTTCGGATAATATCTGCGGCCGGTTTATGAAGCACAGTAGTTATTACTTCATTTATTGCTGGCAATATTAACTCTTCTCCGATGTTATGTGGTTTGCCTTTTTGAGCAATTAACAAAGAGATATTGTACGAAGCTCGAAATCCGTCGTCATCTTGCTTAGCAGCCGCCGAAAATAGTTTTGCTACACTTGGCTGTGTATTATGCTTCTTCTCTAGGTCTTGAAAATATGCTACATTCTTGTCTTTCTTATCTGGATGCATTTTATTCAAATGATCTTGCAGCCTTGAAGGCTTCATTGCTTCATTCGAAAATGTTTTTAGACATAGAAGACACAAAGGCGACGATGGGTTTGTGGGATTTTCAATAAATCCGAATTTAATATATTCCGCACAGTATTGCCGTCTCTTCTTTTTTACTTCCGACATTGTTTTGCAATGAGAAATACGTTCAACTTCGCGAGTAGTGTAGAGGAGGTGTAAGTAGTGCTCATCTATTACGCGCGAGACCACAAATGAAAATAAAATAAATATTACATTGTTTATATAGAAATGCTTAAGCAGCACGCACCGACAGGAATAAAACAAACATGCATAAACTCGTTAATCTCATTCGACGCTCAATCGTACTCAACAAGTCCGAACAAGTATTCAATGAATCATCCGACTGCTACAGGAATGCACAATTCGGGTTATTTAACAAAAACTTGTTAAAACATGATAGATATCTACGAGTACTAATAACTATTAAAATGCGAAAGTGTGTCTGTTGCCTTTTTATTTGTGTCTACTTTCATTACGAAACGGAGCGACCGATTGACATGATGATTCATTTTTTCTATATTCAATAAAATATGACAGATATATGAACTACGCGGAGAGAAATATAGAATCGAGTTTGAGCAATCTTTTAATTCATATTAGTTGATGTTCACAAGTTGTTGTTGAGAGTCGAGAGCTCTTGCAGTTAAGAGGTTGTTTAAGAGGCCTACTAGCTAAATAAAATTACAAATCACCCCCCCCGCCTCGACACAACGCCCCCATTTTCTTTCTGGGTCTCTTACCGCCCCCCTTGAGACCTGCAGCGCCCACAAGGGGGCGTTATCGCCCACTTTGGGAAAGACTGCAGTCTAACATTATGAAGGCGAAATTTTGTATATAATATGTTTACTTCACGCCGCAACTACAAAAGTATGATGAGATCAGTACAACTTTCCCCTTGAATTGACGCAAAGTGTTGCAAAGTCCCTGCCAATGTTAATATATAGTGCGTTCCTACAGCGTTCCTTTTTTTTAACTTTGCAACATCATACGAAGCAATGATGATACATTGCGTCGTATGTTCTTACCTCTGATCGTAAGATATTAAGTTCTTAACTCGCATTTTGCCCAGTGATCTCGTCGATATACAATGCGCTTCAAACCAAAACAGTAATGCCTTACCTACTGCTTGGTATAACCGTGTCACGATGGTAGAATAATTGGCACGAGGTGATATCTACCTACCCAGACGAACTATGCTATAGAAGAGACCTATGAGTAAGTACTGCTGTGCTATTCTACAAAATGAAATAGCTGCCAGACAGCTGCTAACCCGAATATGGCATGCAAAATTGTACTCTATTACAACTGACAAATTCATAGATGCATAGATTTACGCTCGTCGCTGTTTTGCAGAATAGCACGGCTGGACTACCACAATAATAGCTCCATTATAGCTCTAATGTTGGTACAGGATAAGGGACACGTCCAGTCGTTCACATCGATTCAATATATCACGAGGATATACCAAATAGCAGATACTACTCGCTGCGACATTTTTTTAAACAAACATCATCATAACGTCGGCAACAAGAAATAAAAAAGACATCAAAGTAATTTCGATAGCTCTAATCCGGATGATATAGTTTAACATTCTTTTGGCACATCGCGTCGCATCATCTGTTCAGTCGTTTTATCAAACAGTAGGTATAGTTGCTCGCGCACAGTTTTTTTTACTTTTGATGGGCTTACGTTTTTTTTTATAATCAACGCGAGCAAACGAGCTGGCGGGTCACCTGATAGTAAGCGCTAGCCGCCGACATTTGCAGCACCAGAGGAGTTTTCCGCCCCTTGAAATAACCCGATGTTACATTTAGTTTTGAGGGAACACTGTTGCTGGCTTGACTGTCTGATGTACTTTGTACAGAAATGCTGAGGTCTACGATGAAGCGCAGTTGCTTAGAAAATGCCTATTCACTCTTCACTTGAAGGCACCCAGATTGTACTAGAAAGGGAACTCAGGAACTGGAAGTGTGTTCCACACCTTAGCGATACGTATCCGATACGTGGAAGAAAAACGTTTCGTTCGAGTTTGCTGGACACCAACATAAGAATGCCACTTTTTTCGGCGTCTTGCGGTACTGTGTGTTGTCATTTCCATTTTTTTTAATCCACGCAACGGTATATTTTAATCAAAGCTTCAGCTGAAATTCTGCGTTTATAATGATTCGACTAACTTAGTCGCCAATATCATCGCGACATCAAAGTACTTCAAAGAAACAATCAGAACACAATACCGTTTTGTTTCAAAGAACACGTAATATTTTATATGCGAACATAAAATATTGTGAACTATTTATCATACGGGTGGAAAATATTAATATGAAAGAAAACGGTGGTGAGAAGTAAATCAAAGAAGCTCTGTTGTCTGCCAACTCTATGATTATGTATAGTCCTGGAGACAACCAAACAATTCCATTTAGTTTCTTTTATCATCACGTATTCCCAAAAAAATTAAATGTAAAGCGAAAATATTGTAAGTAACTAGAATGAGTTTAGGTACTGTAACTGTAAACAACTGAAATGATAAACTTGTTTAAATATTCTTTACTGCATTAATTAATGAGTAATATATAATAAAAAGAAACTACAACTAACTTACGAAATAACGGAAAAATCTTCGATTATGTTTGTATGGTTTTATGAAATTGACGATTTTTCTGACCTGTATAAATATATCAGTTACGATGGTCTTTGCCAACTGTATGTCTAGCAATTATATAGTTCTAGCCATATCGTCTTTCTACCGAAATTTAAAAAAAAAGTATGAATGGGAATTATCACAATTTTGACACTTGCGGTCCCTAACCATAGACTTCTTACGCGTAGGTAGATACTATCTCTTACTTTTCACCATTTCTTTTCATATTGTTTTTATTCCGCCTAAAATGATTGTATTGTTAGACGGATCTCAGTAGGTATCGACCATTTTAAATCCAAGGCTGGAATAAATAGTGAACCTGTGAAAACTTAAATAAATTGAGCTCGCTTCACTCGCGTTTCTTTAGTCAAGTTCAATGATCCGCTCTAAACCGTTTTTGGGACGGTATTTGTTTGTCACCCACAAGAACAATAACACATTGGTAATGCTAACCAGTTTGAATTAATTAAATCGCTTTATTTGCTGAATTTCAAAATTTTATGCTCTATTTTGAAAATAACCTATCAAAATTTAAGTATCCCTACCTACGGCGAGGTTCAAATTTCGAACAATGGAAGTTCTGCCTGTAATACTTCATTATCCTAAGAAATTGGTTGGTAAGCCCGTGCGTGGTAGCAATAACGTACTTATATGAAAAATGTCGTGGTCTCCTATACTGAAACCGTTGGCAAACACAACCGGCGGCGAACATCCGTTGGGTGCGATAGACTCTCACATCAAAACATGTTAATTTAAATCAATTAAGACAACTTTACAATCGCCGATCGCTAATATCAAAGCGGTATCAAAGGAGCAAATATGAGTAATAGTGGAAGCATGCGTTTTATGAGCGTTATAAATTGAATTTTATTTTCATCTGGCTCTAATGGTGTTGGCCAATGATTTGATCAGGTTTAATTGAACATTACGTACCTATCTATTATCGCTTTTGACGGACGACTCCAAATAATTGATTCGTAAATAATATGGTTTTGGTAAGATTTATTTATGTC
This sequence comes from Coenonympha glycerion, assembly GCA_963855885.1. Lineage (NCBI taxonomy): Eukaryota > Metazoa > Arthropoda > Insecta > Lepidoptera > Nymphalidae > Coenonympha > Coenonympha glycerion. The sequence goes on from OY979629.1 coordinate 6,583,440, forward strand.
TAGTAAAATTTTAAAATTTTTGGTACAAAACCGTAAAGTTCCGGAGATCTCACAATTAGTGCAAAGTGCATCAAACTGAGCAGAATAAGAAGTAGAATAATCTGCACAGTTCAAACTATTTAACAAATAATATGGCCTTATACTTTGATGTCCTATGAGAAAGGATTTTTGAGAATAAAATAGATTTCAGGAATAAAATCTCCAACAAGTATAGTTAATTAATTGCCTTTTACTTGGTTGTGTACAATTACAAAGAACGATTTACGTTACTTTAACAGTTTTCGCGTCTATTAGCTGAAATACTAATTTGACATTTCTGCACTCCTTCTCAATATGCCCCATGTCACACAATTCCCCATCCACGCAGAAAGGTAGATAAGTATACCTATTGTGTTTTATCGTTTTATCTTCACATATCAACTGTGTGGACTCATGTGGATCGTATTCGCTCAGAAAACTAATATTTTAAAACAACTACCCCTAAAACATCACAATATTTGCGGACCGAATGAAAAATGGCGCCGCGTTGAATGAAGTTCGGAGGCGAACAAAAGAGCCGCTTAATAACAGCTTATCGTGTTAGATGTGCGCAAGATTAACATGGCAACTAGCGACTGAGATATAAATTATTCTATTACGCTTGTTATGATAATCTCCGAGGGGTGGATGCGGCTAATGTGCTCGGATTTAGCGACACCGCATTTTTGCTCGCCCTTATGCGAAGTGTATGCAAATTGAAACATTCATTTTTGCATCATGATTCATGCAGCTACGTTTTTAGTGGATTTCTACCTATACGAGTACATATAGGTTGAATCTGTTTCATAATATTATCAGGAGTAACTACCAAGGTGGTCGTACCCTTAAGCGAGTTAGCAGCTAATTTCTAGCTATACCTATAAGTTGACGACAATTCGAGTGGGAAGTCACGGGCTCGATTCCCGCAACGACCACACCACTTTAAGCCTACAACACCCACCAGACCAGCCAGACCTGAGTCCAAATCAAAAATTAAGTATAAAATTTCTAATTTGGATTCTGATCTGGTCTGCTGGGAGGCGTCGGCCGTGGCTAGTTACCTGCACCCTACCAGTAAAGACGTGCCTGCAAGAATTTCGCGTTTCAGGATGATACTGTGCTCAAACCGTTAAGGGTTACTTTCTCCTTCTAAGTTAGTACGATTACATCTTCGGCTGCATCGTCAATAATTCGTCACTTAGAGAATCTCAAAGAAAAGTAAGTGGATACATAGTCGTGTTTGAACTCTATTTAACCTGTGCGCAAACAAAAAAAAATGTTATCTACTTCGAGCAATAAAAGTCCGTTTTTAGTGAGTGCACCTGACTCGGCATTGTGACAATTCGGCAGATCTCAGTAGGGCAATTCAATTACATTGAAAGATCCCTCATAAGCGGATCGTTTTTCCGAGTCATTAATTTTTTCGAACGACACAGGGCTCGGCGCGATACGCCGGGAGAGCGAGTCCGTGGCAGCGCGGCTATCTCACGAGATAATGCTGATTTATTTGGGCGGGCGACGGTCGCGATTCGTCGCGCATCGTCGCCGTGACATGTGAATGTCGCGCTCGGCGCTTCCCCGTACACATTGTCGCGTGAAAATGTGAAACCCCGGCACATTGATGTAAAAACCGACATGTCGACCCTGTGAAGCCGAAACCAGACTTCGCTATTTGTTATTCTTTATGCGCCTTATTTGGCCGCATACGACCAAGTGTGGGCGGTTCATTCGTCTATATTTGCTTTATTTGCACGAATAACGCATAAGCGCGAATAGGAAATATGATTATCCGTCCTCTTGACGGTTTTTAGCAGACTACAAAGGACACGTATTGGCAATATTTGGCACATAGCACCAAGTGTGGATAGCATCCATACACGCGTATTCACAATATTACTCTGGAAAGTCCTGGAATAAAACTCCGAAGCTCCTGTTTTTGGGACACAAATTTAAACAGTGCTATAATTGTGAAATATGGTTATCTAAACGTTGCTACAGATCAAACAAGAGCCACGGAAAAAGATTAAGCGCTTCAAAGGGGATTTCAAAACTCGTATCGGGAGACAATTAGCCACACGCCGTCACGCGGAGTTATCCGACTCGGCCTCGTCGATTAACATAAATCTCGCCAACTAACCGTCGCCAATGAGCAGTGGGAGCACACACTGCCCTACAACACGCACATTCGGTTAAACAAACAAGATTAGGCTACTCCCTAGCGCACTGAATTGTTCATACTGAGTTTGTTGGATTTACCGCCGTTCATCGCTACCTACATTAGAACCCAAGTTGCTCTATGGTCCATAGAGTTACTTGAATCTTCCGTAGATATTTGAATATAAGATATATATAAATAAATATAAATATATAAATATATAGGGGACAACATCACATACATTGCTCCGATCCCATAGTAAGTAGCTTATGCACTTGTGTGATGGAAATCAGAAACAACGAAGGTACCACAACACCCAGACCCGACACAATGTAGAAAAGTTATTTTTCTACATTGCCCCGACCGGGGATCGAACCCGGAACCTCAGTGATGGCGGCTCCTTGAAAACCGGCACGCAAACCACTCAACCACGGAGGTCGTCAAAGATAAGAGGAGCTTAAGTATTGAATGAAAGCTTATAATTCCTATGTGACCAACAAACAATCAACATACAGCCTACTTACGTTATTGTAGGAAAAATTTATAGGTATAAACCCAATCTAAGAGTTTCAAGAACGATCTAATGATTTACTGATCAAAGAAGAACTATACTGTACCAATTCGAGTGTTTCGAATATAATATACCTGGATTAACAAATTCTTAAAAACTTAGCATTTTTTCATCTTGTTTTCAAATATCGCTTATAGTATTTGAGTATCTGCTATGTGAAGTAGCTATATAAACTTTATACGCAGATGAATTAAAAGGCCTGTGAACTACAATGTCTCCATTCATGCAAAATAACAAATCATTACTAATTCGTGCATATTTGGATCATGTTGTGGTGTTATTCGGATTCATATAGTAATAATCTATGCTCCTGGCCATATTTGGTTACTTGTAATACTTCTTTAAAACGAAATAATAATCAATTTTGATCAAAATTTTCCTAACTTTGGTCGAGTTCCGTAAAACAAAAAATTATGAATGAAAACTTGTAACTTTCTTTATTAACTAGTGTTTTTCTATAGGTGGACAATAAAAACTGTGCTCCTGAACTAATGCGACGTGTGATAGTGTTGTTTTTATTACAAAACAAATAAGTAGAAAACATGTCTTCTTTGACATAAAAATAAGCAAAACTAAATTCGTTTACATTTTCGTTTAACAAAAGTATTTCGGAACCAAATATGGCCAGGAGCATAGATTATTACTATATGAACCCGAATAACACCACAATATGATCGAAAATTGCACGAATTACAAATGATTTTGGTATTACGTTTGTATGGGAGACAGCGTGGGTCAGAAGACTCTATTATTTAAAAGCAATATGTTTGCATCCATCGAGGATCAGTAACGTTTTCTACTGACAATGCAGATTTATAGAGTTAAGAAATCCTTAACATACAGTGCAAAAATTTTTGTTCTACGACAAAAACTGACGAAGTTATGAACAAATTACTAGCGAAGTTCACTGACGGGCTGACGCGGTAGGCTGTGACGTCACAGTGACGGTCCACGCTAGTTAGCCGTTGGCAGCGATAAGGCGCGCGAGTGTTTCATTGTTTAATTGTGTCTTTAAAACAAATTAAGTGTTCGATTTGTATCTAATTCACTTTTCTAACTATGTATAAATATTGTATAGAGCCAAAATGTACAAATACTTCTTTTAAAACGCACGAAAAACTCTTTTTTAACGTGCCGAAAGACCCAAAACTTCGTAAATGGTATGCCGTTGCGAAAAGAGATGATAAAACTTCACCTTCTGCCCAGGCTACAAGACATTGTTGCGAAGATCATTTCGATGTTAGTACTTACATAACTAAATCCAGATAGGTAAGTACCTAATATTTAGTTGATATGGGAATAAGTTGGTACCTACGATTAGGTACGTTTAGTTAGGTAGGTATTTAAGTATTCTCTTATTTTAAGCCTCCTGTAACATAACTACCTACCTACCTACTTACTTTTCTGAGTTTTGTGGATAAACCTATGTATGTACCTACTATGTACCTACCTATTCGCTCGTTCTGATTTCCATATAATATTTGATATTTCAAGGTCAAAACAATGCCTACAGGGCAACTAGACTTGTGTTATGGTAGCCAGACAACGGATATATATATATTTATACTTCTACTATACTATACTTACTATATTCTTTAAAAAGAAATAATAATCAATTTTCATCAAAATTTTTATAACATTGGTCGAGTTCCATAATACCAAAAATTATGAATGAAAACTTGTAACTTTCTTCATTTACTGGTGTTTTTCATAAGCTAGTCAGTAAAAACCGTGCTCCTGAACTAATGCGACATGAGATAGTGTTGTTTTTATTACAAAACAAATAAGCAGAAAACATGTCCTCCTTGACATAAAAATGAGCAAAACTAAATTCGTTTACAATTTCGTTTAACAAAAGTATTTCAGAACCAGATATGGCCAGGAGCATAGATTATTACTATATGAACCCGAATAACACCACAACATGATCGAAATTTTCACGAATTACAAATGATTTTGGTATTACGAATGTATGGGAGACATCGTGGGTTAGTGGACTCTTAATTTTTTTGGCATTTTTTTTTAATTCGAGGCATTTTTGATTGAGTTATTTTAATGTTTTACACTATTATTAGATATCCATCGTTGGAGAATATTGTATCCAGTCGAATAAGACCATTTAAGAACATGTGAAGCTACAGACTTTCAAATTATTACTGATTTTGTGTGCACATACCCAAAAAAACGCATACAAAATCGAAATGGCTCTACCGGGGAGGGGGTGAGGGGGCGAGTCAAATGATTCCACGGATTTCCATCCACGAAATGAAAGAATCCACTTTTGGAAGGTTATCTGATCGAGCTGGCACAAAACCAGCGTCTACTTTATTTGTACTCATATTTGGTATGTTTTATATTTAAGTATTACAAAATCACACTTTAAAACAACACTTTATTTAAATAAATTGCAAATAAAATGACCTACGGTTGTTTCCCGCGCTCCGTAGATTCGTGAACTAAGTATGAGTAGCTAAAAGCTACCGACTGCTGACTCGCCCGGACCGTCACTGTGACGTCACACGCATTCGAGCGCCTTGAATTTAGGAAGCAGAAACAGCGTATGTTTAATACTTAATATCTTCGTAAGTAATTGTCCGATTTGGATAATTCAAAAAGGAATATCATTATTATGTCATAGAGAATAACGTAGATACTAGCTGTATTGAATTTGCTATAATGTTACTGATCCTCATTGTTTGAACGAAATGAGATCCATCGATGTTTATAGTATACACAATGTGTATGGGCACTCAGCGTGTGTGTATTGTAGTAACCAGCAATGTGACTGTAGATGTAGGTAAGTAGGTATGTATGGTATGTATAGGTTACTGCTTAGTTTCAAAATAATATACGATCGGAGTATTTCGGAATGTCGTTTTTTATGGCGCATGAAAGAAAAAACTGACGTCGTTAACTCGAGTACATTATAAGGTATAACCGAGGTATTAATAAGGCTTTATAGTCCATGAAAGAGCCTTCATTGTTTCGTGAATTTATAATAACCATTTATTTGAATGGTGGAAAATCACATTTTAAAATCATCCCATTATAATTTACGAATTACGAAGAATGTGAGAGTTTTTATGTCAGGGAGTCTGTTTAAGACGTTGATTACTAGACATTGATGCTAATATTATAATGATCTGCCTAGAAAGTTGCTGTAATTGGGGAACGGGCTAACTCTAATCAAATAAAATAAACAAATACTACACCTGTAGGGAAACCACTACAGCCAATTACCTAATTATTATTAACATCTCACTGTAGGCTACTGTTTTACACTCACAAGACACAGCTGATTATAGAGCTTATCCCTACCACGCTGCCCCAATTTGGGTTTGGTAGGCTTCACACACATTGCAAACCACGCCGTTTTAAAGCATTTCACGAAATTGTTTATTTTGTCACTATTTTATGTAAATATAGCTTAAAATATCGATCGTAGATATAGAACAGATAAAGTAACATACGAAGCCATACAGGGCTGCTATTTTGCACGATATGAAAACGACTGATGAGGTAATTAGGATTTCACCTGAATTTCAACATCTAGCTATATTTTATACCTTATTGTAAATTAAGCACTCTAATGATTTGTATTTAAAATAATGATATGAACAATCTCTATACAATTTTGCATTGTGAAGTCCTATCCTGATGTCGGGACGAAACGTGCGTCGAAATTAACTAACTAGTAGTATAGCTCTATACTAACTAGTAGTATAACTACTTATTAAGTAACTATGGTAGTATAGCTCGCTTGGAGACTTTGCTTTCGTTCTTGGTTATAGAAGGGAAGGTTGTGCGTGCCTAGTTCCTGCATAATGGACCATAGAGATTGTTTTGTAGCGGATTAAAGCAAATCAAATAAATCTTTCCTGCTGATATGTTTTAGGTGACATGACAGCTCAAGTTTCAGTCGCTTGGATGGCTCGTTGCGCGATCGCTTGCACGGGGGCCCGTCTTCCGTATGTTTGTATTACCAGTATTACCACGTGTATTACCCACAGTCGCAGGTAATACGTCGGTATTGTTCGGCCGCGAGGCGCGACGGACACGCTCCGCGCGGCAGACCATTTGCCACCTACCTTATCAACGTCGATATACCAGAACAAAACGATAAAATATGATAAGGCTTTACAATAATAATTATTGTATTTTATTGCAATAAAATTAAGGTACTTGGACCTGTCTTTGCATACGAGTTTTAAGCAAAGAACATAAAGTCTAAGGTGATCAAAATGATTCAAATATCGCTAGCGCTGTTAACAATGGATATATTTACCAGTTTTGTTTCCGACCATTGAGCTTTCACTAGGTACCATTCAATGGGTTTTCATAGTTATCTAAGTATGTGAACCCATTGATAGGTAGGTAGATATACTCAACCACGTTTAGTAACTTTTAAAAGGCAGGAGTAAGGGTCAAAATGCTACATTAAAACTCGCTAATTTTGCGACATATTAAGTTTGAATATCTGGGTGACCGAGCTTCGCTCGGTAGTATTACTACTGGCCAATAGGTGTCAGCAGGAGTCATATTTTTTTGGTAAATTCGACATTTTCTAAAAATTAATCCTAGCTAAATCGATTTATCGCCTCCAAAACCCCCTGTATACTAAATTTCATGAAAATCGTTACGATATAGACTCGTGATTTTGGCTCACTTGAGGATCACTTATAGAAAGTATAGAGCCCTAGAACGCACCTGACTCAAGCCATATTATGTCATTTTTAGACCCGATTCTTGGAATGTAATGGAACGGAACTGCATTTTCTTGTTTTGCCGAACAAGAACTGCCGTGTGTCTCTCGTATTAAATTAGACGGTGAAACGGTTTTCTTAAATAAATGTATGAGAATTATTGTGGTCTGTGCGTAAGTCACGTGATCAATTTGGGTCATTTCATTCCACTAATAGAATCGAAATAGTTTCCACATGACTACGGTTTAAGGTGCATACCCGGTGCCAGGTATTACGCGGCGTATTCCGCGGGCGGGCGAGCGACGTTCGTGTCGCGACGGCGATTACCCATTGTTCCGCCGGGAGCCGCGACCGACACGCCTCGCGCGGCCGACCGCGACACCTACCTTTATCGACACTCGATATTGCCTTGATCTCGTTAAACAATAACTTTGCCTTACCTACCACCGACACTTTTGAATACGGCAACAGTTTGATACGTGTTTTGTAATGGCGGTTGCCTTCAATTTCCGTTAACCGTCGAATTTTTCTTAACATCCAAGGAAAATTCAAAGTGCTGTAAACTACTATTGATACAAATTACAATAAATCATAATGATGATGAAAACATAATAGAACGTACGAATTTATTTTTCATCTTCTATTATGTAGATAGTAGATACCTACCTGCTTAGGTACGATTACAGCCACATACCGTGAGCTATGAAAATTCAAAAATTTTGTGTTTACTTAGACAGTTTTCACAGAACTTATAGCTATGAAAATTCAAAAATTTTGTGTTTACTTAGAAGTTTTTTTTGCATTACCTATCATGAATATTGCCCATTCATTTTGTCACTATTTTCTATTATAAATACCTACCTAGAAAATGTAAAACCAAGTGTGTAAATAAAAAAATGAGTGTGTACCTTCCAGTCTTCGTGATAATCATTTCAGTGCCTAGCTCGTTGAATTTGTCCCACAGCTCCTTGGTCTCGAGGTGGCACTGTATGTGCCTCATCTCCTCGCTGGACCACCGCTCGGCGAGCTGCGGGTTGCGCGGCGCGGGGGAGAGGGCCCGCGAGCCGCTCGGCGCGCCGCTCGCCGAGCCCGCCTCTGAGGTTGACGACACGTCGACGGGGGAATCCCGCTCGTATTCGGGGAGAGGGGGCGATGGGGACCCAGAAGCGGATGCCGTTGCATCCACGAATTTTTCTGAAAAAAAAATTACCATTACCATACTAAGTTTGGTATTGTTTGCAGGACTATAATATTACTACATAATGGCGTTCCCTAAAGAGGGTTTCTTATTTCTTTAAGTATATACGGTGGGAAATCAAAATGGTCTTGGGAGATTAATACTAAATATTGAAGATATTAGTACCTATACAAGAAAACATGTTAATTTTAAACTTAAAAAAATATATATTAATAAAAAATTAAAACAACAAGTTTATACGTTTAAACCTGGAAGCAAGCCTACTGAGGTAAAATAAAATCCAAAAAATACCTACGGTCCTATTTTAAATCATATAGGTTGGTTAATAGGTAGGTATTTAACTGGTTTTCCTTCAATAATGAAAACAACAGACGGGCAATTTGAAAAAATATTTATGTCAATAAAGTATGTAACTGAATAGGTAATTAATTTAAAGTTTTATTTTGATGTTATTAATATCAGTTACTTACAGTCACCCCTTACCTACTGTTTAGGTAGGTACTGTCTTGCAGGATAAATAAAAGCATAGTAACTGTTTATTGTAATTAAGTACCATCCTATAATAAACCATTTTATTATTTTGACAATTAGTTCCATATTTTCTATCTTTTTATCGTACCGCAATCCTATCCTACTAATGTAATCCATCCTGTCCTATCCTATGCCTATCTATCATACTCACGCGAAAGTTTGTTAGAATGGATGGATGGATCTTTGTTTCACGCCGCAACTACTGAACCGATATGGCTGAAAATTGAAATTCGGAACGTAGATAGCTTACTACCCGGATTAACAAACAAGGCTCCTTTGTATCCCGGAAAAATCCATTGTTCCCAAATCCCACGGGATTAGCGAAATACCGAAATTCACTCGAGCGGAGCCGCGTGCTGCGTGCAACAGCTAGAAATTATGTCATAGGTATACGAATAGGTAAAGCTAATTTCAATCTTTCGAGTTTCGAGTGTAGAACAACTTCATTGTAGTTTTGTTTTTGTATTTATAGGTAGGTACTCTATAGGTACATCAACAACCTAGCTATTTGTGGTTTTGTGCAGCGAGAACGCTGAAACGTTCAGGAATGTGTGGGAAAATGCACCGCGGCGACGGAATTACACGCAGCGCGTTAGGCCATCAGTGTACTGTCGACCAAGTACCAACAGATACATAAATAGGTACGGAAGTTACTTTCCTATTCACCTCACTACCAATATCCGAACGTAAACTTTAAGGTGTATTGTCTACTAATTTCTGAAAGCAAAACTAGAGGCTAGAGCTATTGATTTACAAAGTAAGGATTTAAGCTCAGCGCTATAAATTGTGCGCGAACCAAATGAAATCCAAAACGCGAAAAGAGTTACAATCGCACTGGCAAAATTAGGCTGTATAAGTCTATAAGTAATAATGGTTAAGGACATAAATTACAATGTTTTATCTTGTTTATAAAAATACAGCAGGTATATTCTCGGGACACTTAATTCGTGAATTTTGTATTACATCCCGCGGTCCATAGATTTATAAGCTAATGGTTAGAGCTAATAAAAAGGAACAAATAAAATTGTTGAAATTCAGGAAAACTATTGTTTAGTTATCGCAGATAACAACTGTAATATCCACTGTAGGTACTCGTAGATTACTTGTATTGTAGTAAGAACTTCAAAAAGAAAATATGAACAAGGAGTGTTATAATGAATTAGGGAGAAATGAAAATGAAGAAGCCAGTCTTTAAAAAATAAAGATTCCGACGAATTGAGAACCTCCTCCTTTTTTTGAAGTCGGTTAAAAATATAATGAAAAATATTTTGCCATTTAAAGCACTTTATAATACGTGGACTAGTACGTACAATTCTGTGTCTGTGCTGTACCCGTTGAGGAGTTTCCTCCATAGGAGACAATTTCAAGTGATGTAACGATGACATTTTGAATTGATTATCACAATATTTGAATGCATATTCAATGTTTCATGTAAGTAGGTATTTAATGATGACCATTCATGAACTCGACCTATCCTAGTATATTAATCACGGTAGGAATTCCTGTCAAAACTTAAACTAAGTATAAAAATGCGTATTAATATTTTGTATGTCCTAATGACCGTTGAAAAATTTCCTAGATATGGATCTAATACTTGGAGACAATTCCGATTGTGCTTGATGCTTTCCAAATCTCATATAGTAATGTATTGCTAGCAACCTCTTTTTCAACATCAAAAACATTATTCAAACAAAACATTATTCAAAAACATTATTTATCAAAAAGATTATTCAAATAAAACATTATTCTGTTGTACTTAGGTATGCACAGATGTAGGTATGCTAAAATTGTTATGGTATGCTAAAATAGTTTAACTTTGAAATGTGAGATATAAGATCGGTTAGTCTCAGTCAGTTATTAATAAAATACTTACCTACTAGGCATTAATTTATGTTTATTATTATTATTATTAGGTATGATTTTATGAAGCTGGTATTCGGTCTGGTAGGTATACATTGGTGGTGCAAAAGAGTATCTTTATTTCATTTTAGTAGAAATACATTTTGAGAGTTTGACAACGTAACACTGCAATATTATCTAATGCTGCCTAATAATAGCAGTGTTTTATTAGCTCAATAATCACAATTAAGTAAATAGGTACCACCTACCTATGATGGTATTAATTTAACTACATATGTAAGTTTTGAAATTTTCAAAATTAGATAGAGCTTTATCAATGTTATACAGAGCTTTTATTATGAGTACTTAATACTTATACATACTTATAAGTAGTTAATAAAAGCTCCTAACGCGAATTATTTATAAATATCGTGATTTTATAGTTACTTATCGGCATTGATGTGTAACCTACCCTAGTACAGACATACAACAACAATTTATGGAAAAAGTAACTGACCCAGCAAGCGTTGTTTTGCCATTAGGGATATTTAAAAAAAATAGCTTACGACTTACTCTGAGACCTCCCGAACATACACAGACAATTTTATAACAATCGGTTGAGCTGTCAAAGTCAAAGTCAAAATATCTTTATTCCACATAGGCCTAACGTAAAGGCTCTTGTAAAACGTCAATATGATATCTGTCGCATATGTATGATAACTACATTTGTTGTGGAGAATAATAGAAAGAAGGATTCCCACAAACCTAGAGGTGTGAGCGTGTCTTCCCTGGGGTCCCTGTGTCTGCGGGCCCTCCTCTCCTGGCGGTCGCGGGCCATGATGGCGGCGATGGAGAAGTCCGTGGCGCACGGCCGCGCCGAGCACTCCTCCTCCATGGCAGGCCCGCGGCCCTCGCGCTGCAGCAGCATCCAGCCCCGGGGGCGCCGCGCCTCACCCACTGCGCATCCCATCGGTGGTGCGGACCATAATCAGGGGGCTTAATGTGGGGCGATCCGCGACCACTCTTCGCTTGTTCTGTACTTTACGATCCAACAGTCAATAACTCGAGAAAAAGTTTCAAAGTAATCACCAAAAAAATAAATATAGCCGACTCTACACAACAAAAGTTACAGCTTCCCAAACTTTAGCGGCTTATTGTAAATAATAATTGAAATAAGTTTCGGCGTTTCCACAGAGATCGGAAGTTTCGTGGAGGCGAAACTTTTTACGCGAAAGCGACACTCGGGGCGCTGGCTCGGACCGGTGCGACTCCACGCGATATGAACCCGACTGACGGCGGCGAGGCGGCGACGCGCCGCAGGGAGGGGCCTGATGCCGCCCTCTGCCACCACACTCCGACCACGCACACGGCCGCTTTTTTATTACTTCTTTCTTATTACGTGCGTCTCGCTCCCACTGCCGTCCCCGCTTGCGCTCCGTCTTTGTCGCGAGTTTTTCTCCGCGCGATAACTATTGAAATTCGCTAAATGGCTCACCGCGGCACTGAAAAGGCTCTGGTTAAACAGTGAGCCAATATCGAAGTGCTTACTCTCGTTCGCGTAATATTTATGCATTTTAAAAGCTCGTCGATGGACTGCCTGCGATTGATTCGTGCGTTGCAGTTGTATTATGATCGAATTAATAGCCTCTTAGATGTTACACGAAATGTATGGCGGCACTTCGAGATTATTGGCCATTAAAGATTAAATGTGCTGTCTGTTAAAAATATTTTGAGTGGTCAGTGTGCATCATAAATAAGCTAATACTAAATAAATATAATGCTTATATAAACCAAACTACTTATTTGCCTAATGGCTGCAGCCTGCAGTTTGAGGACCTATGTAGGGGAGAGCGAGGGTGAACGTTCCGATTTTCAAAGTAAATTAAATTTTATTATGAAAACGAAAAGTTTTAAGATCATTATGTGTTAGACAGATAAGTATCGTTTTTTATAGTTTTTTACAGATAATTTTGGGAACGGAACATTCAGCCCCGTCATGGGGTAAGTTGTTCCACCTTTGAGGCAAACTGCTCCGCTTGGATTACAAAAGTGTCTATCTCTAGGTACTTTCAAGATAATATTTCGTAAATAAAACAACAACTTTAGTTTTTATATTTTTGCTATTCATGACAAAACTTCAATGCGAGTTTTCATTTATCTTTTCGGACAGTGTAGCGTAGTAACATTTAAATAATAATTTATTTGTTTCTTTGACTACTTAAATATTTTTGTTTGTGTTATGTGACGAGAGACATACTTACTGGCAAAGTAGAACAGTCGATTAATAAAAGTATACGTCGTCTAAGAAAATAAAATAGTATTTTTGAAGAACCATTGGCACTAGGAATTTGTTTTTCATATCCGGAAATTAATTTTGCATACAAATCGCTCCTTTTTTTAATGCATTTCCTGTCATACAGATTTTATTGAAAATAAGTAGGTACAACTTGTTATTTTCCTGTAACTTTGGAACCCGGATGTGAATAAAAAAAAAGACGTGTGGCACTCGGAGACTGCTGCGGTAAAGCAATTGCATAGCATTTTTTATTAACTTATTTTTTATCAACTTCTAACACTTTAGGTTATTTTCGTTACGAAACTTCTGGATTCGGTCTCCACGCTCAAGGCTCGCGATAGAAGCGATGCAATAGCTTTAAAAAATGTGGCAGTTAATGTGGAGACCGTAGTCTATAAAAAAATCAATGGATTTAAATCAGCTTGTGGTGGTGGTCATTATGCTTTGTTATACAAAGTTCGCGCGGGATACGTTAATTTGAACTTGCTGCTGTAGGTAAGTAGATACTAGGTACCTACCATGTTATTAAACAGAAAGCTTGCATGCACGAAGTTTGGTCAAACGGAAGTTCCTCTACGCCTTTTGTAAAAGCAGTAAGTTTTATCCTGTTAAATAAACCTGATTTTATGGAAAATGCAAAAGGCAAAAGTTCATATTTTACTGCAGTCAATGTGAACCCTGCTTATTACTTACGCAGAAGCAATAGGGACATTAACTGTAGATAAAGCAGAAACAACTTACGAGTTACGACAATCAAACCTGCGTATTTATGGCAGTAAATGAAAATTGCGTAAAATTGGACAACATGCCGCGTTGAGTATGTTTATAATAATTAAGTATGTGAGGGCACAAACTAACCGTGTCGTTGGGCAGTAAATTGTTATCGGAAGTTATGTGGGTAGGTATACGAAGCTAATGGCGTACAAATGGTCACTCTCACCGGTTTTAGCGACTCACATTTTATTTCAAATACCTAACACCTTTTTTTTAGAGTTCCGTATCGCATAGAAACTGTCATAGAGTCACTTTGTAGCCTGATATGTGTCTACGCCTGTCATTTTTGGCTTTTTACATGGCATGGCGAAATTATACCTACTTATGTACTTACATTCCCTTAGTAAATTAGATGTGAAAAAAAATCAACACATCACTAAAACCGTTTTTTTTTTGCCGCTCGTACGGCGAAAAGCGACACAGCAAGTTGGCATTGAAAAGTTGTGGATTTATAGGTAGGATCTAAAAAATGTAAGAAGATAAGATTTTGTGGTGATCCCTGGGTGCGAGAATCCAACTTCTACTTGACATTTTTTATAAAAATTATAATTAAATATGCAAACGAGAAACCGGTTTTTAAATTTTTAATACATACTCGTATAAATAGGTAAGGTGTATAGCCCCGTAGCCTATGTCTACGTTACTTCGTAGAGAGCGCTACGTGAGATTGATTCAAGTTCGATAATGGTTTTATAGTGAAAAATTTCACTGAAAAGTATCATCAAATTGAACTCTTTGATAATGAATTTTTTCGAATAAACCTTTAATTATACGGAATAATTGCATGACGAAAAATAAACCTGAAATTGGAATAAGTAATTGTAACTTTGTAAGAATAATATCTAAGGAATGTTTTTATTTCCTTCCACGAAAATGCAGATAAGTACCTATAACTATTTTTCTCTATTGTTTCTCTGGCAGTATCTATTTTATTGTATTATAATTATATTTTTAAAGGAAAAGTATTGTATTTTTATATAGCTTCATCTGCTTTTAAGTCAAACTTCTTTAATAGATATTACTAAACCTTTTGCCAACCTAAGTACCTATATCACGGATATGATCAGCTTCAGAAGCCATGATCTCCTTATAAGAAGCCCTTCAATAATTGATAGCTCGGCAGGCAATGCATGTTCTACGTTATAGCAATGAATAATATAATCATCAACTAGGTTGTAGGTAGGTACAAAGCTTTTCAATAAATACGTTGTTGGTCATTCAGTAATTACAAAAAATTGCAGTAATATTATTCACAATAGGTATGGCAGATTGATGGACTAACTAGGTATTATAATTACAGACAAGAGGCTAAATGGTCTCGGACAAACTATCGCTATAATTGAATTCGCATTGTAGGTACAGCGTATACGTTAAGGCTGTAATTTCACCCTATCAATACAGAAGGATGTCATGCATAACCTTATTTACTATTTAATAAGAAGCAAGTCCTCAGACGGGCTTTTATCTTGTCACTGGACGCGTCCATTCCATTTTTTGTAGAAATCAACGACCGATTTGTGATTAAAATTTTAAAGTAAGCAAGTTGTGTGAACGCACTCCATACTCGGAGAGGGGAGCGACGCCCCTTAGAGGCGGTCCGGGTGTTTGCCAACCGAAAGCAGACTCTATTTTATATGGAAAAGAATTTAAAATCATTGCGCAAATGCGGGTGCATAGACTGCAAGCTGTGCAAGCGAGGGTCTTGCTAAGTAGCGTAATAAGCATTCTGGTAGTGTTTTTTTCGTTAGCCTTTCGCGATATCATCGAGCATCGGCCCTTCTGTAGTCCTGGCTTTCATTTGGTTAGATTTGCTATTTTTTAGGGAGATCCTTTTATATCCTAGCGCATTTAAGCACACTGTCTGTGGATATCTCGGGCAATCAGGCTACAAGCTGGTGCTGCTTTACCATTGAAGAAGGTTTTCAAGGTGGAGGTTTAGTGTATGGGGAAGGAGGCTTTTGTTACGTCTGGTTGCTGACGAACTTATATGTATGATGTACGATCTTTATCGATCTCTCATTCCATAACTAGGTACCTAGGTATATGGAACGAAATTAAAAAAAAAAACTATAAGTATGACAGTTATCTTAGATAAGTCACGTGAAGAATATCTCGACGGGATGTGTCATTCCCATAACTATACATATATGCTGATGAGAATAATCTCATTTGCAATTAGGGGCATAAGATGAGATTCCAGTATCTACCTGTTATACCTAGTCGTCTGCACTGAGTGAGAATATGTTTATTATTTAGCAATTTTAGTGTCTGGTATAATTTACACAAATACTTAGGACAAGTTGGTATCGTACGTCTAAGCACATATACCTACCTACTTAACTACAGCTATGTGCTTAGCACCTAACGTTTGTACTTAGGTAGACGTTATTTAGTATAGACACCTTAATACAATATTATAATGTAATATTATGTAACCACGACTTTGAAATGCAATAGAAAGGCAGCTAGGGCATATGAAACAACTAAATGTGATTTACTTGTTTCATATCGTGCTTGGTGCTTAAATTTTACTATCCAATGTTGCAATGGAGGCTAAGAATAGGCAGACATAAGATATTTATTTCGGCACTTTATTGGTAGGTAGTACCTATCTATAAAGTATGTCTAGGTAGATTGTAAGTAGGTAGGTATACTTACTTACTTCTTTCTTTTTATTAGAAACTTGTGGCAGACGGCGAAACCTCTATAAAAGGTTTATAATACATACTACATACTCACGAGAACCTATCCTGTAAGACTGACTTCATATTTATAACTATAGATAAGTTGTTAGAATAACTTAAGCGATAAGTATAAGTATGAATTTACTGATGTCGCATTTTCAGAAAATAAATTCTATTTAGTGAATAATATGCATGCTGTATGCGTTAATACGTTTTATTAGTAAGTAAATAATTATAAATAATAAAAATATAAAGCAACTTGGAAATAAGTACTTAATTCTAATTAAGACGAAAACTTTTAGATACTTACCTCCGTATATCGTGCTACTGGAATTATCTTGAAACTGGAACAAAATATAAGTAAATGTAAGTGATTCCTACATTCCAAGAAACATTTACAAAACACAATTTATTTTCGCATATGTTTACCGCGTGAATTGGGTATTTCGTGCATCAGGGTGACAATTCGGCGTGGCAGACACACCTCGCCCGGGGGATTCGCTAAATCGTAGCGGTTACCTTGCCTTTTTATTTCCCCTGTACCTACTTTGTTACGTTTTACTTTTCGAAGACTCGAAAAAGAATTTGTTTTTAAGAGGCTAAATTTATTTGTAGGAAGAGGCACTTAGAGATAGGAAGGTATCGTACTTATTAGATTTAAAATAACGAGGCTTTTCTGTTTGCGGATTGACCGAAAATGTCGTAACTTTTAATAAAACACAAAATAGTGCGAGAGCGCTCCAACTGTATTAAAATTATTTTTTATCAACAGCCAAAAAAGGGTTAAAAAAGTCCGATATTTTTGAGTTTTGTTTGTCCATAACTTTGACAGTTCTTGGTCACTTTCTTGTTTGGTTGATTTAGATTTTTTAAGGCGTATAGATACAACCTCCTGATAAGATTAAAAAAAATCGTGGCACTCCGAAAGTGCCGACAGAGGTGAAAACCCGAGAACCAGAAAACTTAACGCCTTCTGTAGAGAGTAAGTATGGTTTTCTCCTAGTCCTATCGCATAAACTCACAACGCGCCTAAAGAAGTTTCCACTTCAAAATCTTAATTCTACAAAAATCGTTCAAGAAGCGTCAATTGCAACTCTGTACTAATATTTATGTACCTAATAATATGTCACTACTCTTCAGCAAGAATCATAAAATAACGATCATTTAACAATATACTGTTTTTAAAAGAATTTTTATTACTGCGGTAGGTAATAGAGACATGAAAAACATAATGTTTTCAAAATTTCCTGGCCAAGAAAGAGCCATGTTCTCATAGGAGAGCGTCCACAAAGTCATAATGTGCAAACGCCAAGCTCTCCGCATTTGGCTGACAGTGTTCCACGCTGCTTGCGAGGCGGGGTCCCACTTATAGCGGGAAGGTACAAGAAAATTCATATGGAATATTTTTTTTCACAATGTTATATCTCGGGGACCTTTATATTGTCCTTCTCGAGTGTCGACTTGTTTTTATTGCCACTGTCATCAACAAATTACGTATCAATTGTCACTCTCTGGGGACACTTAGACTTGGTGACATTGTTAAAACAAAGAATAATATAATAAAAAACTTGATTTTATTTTTCCCCTAAATATATTAATTCTCATGATTATTTCAGACTAGCTTTTGCCCGCGGCTTCGCCCGCGTGAATTTCGGGGTTTTACAAATCCCGTGGGAGTCCTGGATTTTCTGGGGAAAAAACAGCATATGTGTTAACCTAACTTCGGAAACACGATTGGATACAAATTTATCGCCAAAAAGTTCTCCCAAAAATTGCTCCAAAATCTCCATTTTTCTAATTTCCATCGAAAACTACGATGGACATAATTGTAATTTTTATTTTAATTTATCGGTAAAAAATAATTCCCAAAAACGCTCAGAACGACATTTAAATAACTGGCTTAGTTTTTGAAGTAATTAGGTAAAACAACGTTTTTCTGTTATATTCTTCCGCAACGCTGCATACTAACCTAACCTAACCTAACCCACCAACGTATTCAACAGAGTGAGAAGGACGAAAATAAAATCAACGTATCCGCTTAAGAGTGAAATAATTTCAGAACCTTTACCTTATAGGTATCCATTTTCGCATTTATAGCATAATTACTATCACATAATCTATTGCTCAACTAAAACACATATTTTTAATAGCGAAACAGTTCTAATATCAGAAACTATACAGGAACACCTTTTTAGCATTATTAACCTGTATCCCATTGCTTAACCAAAACACACATTATAAATAGCGAAACAATTGTACTTTCAGAACCTTTATGGGTAGGTACCCATTTCCACATTTATAGCATTACTAATTACTTTGCCATATCCCATAGCTCAACTAAAACATACATTGTCAGTAACGAAACAGTATATCATACCCACTACCCGTTTTCATAGTTATAATATTATTAAACTGTATCTCATTGCTCAACTAAAACACAAAATGCTAATAGCGAAACAGTTGTAATGTCGGAACTTATAATACGGGTACCCATTTTCACATTTATAGCATTATGCATTATTTATAGCATTATATCATTATTATTTATAGCATTATTATCCCTCCCCTTGTTCAACTAAAACACACTTGTTAAATGCGTACAGTGCTATGTTCAGAACCTACATAGTGGCCATTTTCACATTTAGAGTGATAATAGATTCAGTTTTTGCCCGCGGCCCGGCCCCGTCAAATTCGCTTTTTCATGAATCCTAAGGGAAACGTCATTTTCCCGTTATCGTTCCCTATTCCAACCTTTAAACATGCTTTCAAGCAAGTTCGCTTGAACAATCTATCTATAGATGTAGCTATAGATTGCTCTAGAAAATTTGGTATTTTGAGTATCCCACGGGAACTACGGATTTTTCCGGGATAAAAAGTAGCCTATGTTTTAATCCGGGTTATAAGCTACCTATGTTCCAAATTTCAGCTAAATCGGTTCAGTAGTTGAGCCGTGAAGGAGTAACAAACACACACAAAAAACTTTCGCCTTTATAATATTATTAGGATTAGGAATTAGGATTAGGATTATTAGGATTGCTCTAGAAAATTTGGTATTTTGAGTATCCCACGGGAACTACGGATTTTTCCGGGATAAAAAGTAGCCTATGTTTTAATCCGGGTTATAAGCTACCTATGTTCTAAATTTCAGCTAAATCGGTTCAGTAGTTGAGCCGTGAAGGAGTAACAAACACACACACAAACTTTCGCCTTTATAATATTAATATTAAATATTATTAGGATTAATTAGGATTAGGATTTTTCATTTGATCCATAATCACCACTCAGTAATTTTATCTCATTTTAAAGTTTTGACGCCCCGTTTTTCCCCGCTTTTTAAATAAATATAAAAACGATTTTCAATTTTTTATGATTGCAACGACGTCGGGCCTTATTAGGCAGGTTATTGAAATAAATTGTCGTGACAGACAGAGAGACAGACAGACGAACAAAAAAATGATCTTATAAGGTAGAAACCCTTATAAGATCACTTTTTTTGGGATACGGAACCTTAAAAAAATTACCTATGCCTTCCTGCCTCGACTCTAACTTGTAAATATTCTGTAAATAGAAACTTTATACAATCCTAGCATTACTTTCTCGAAAAACAACAATAAGTAGTTGTATTTTAGTTGATAGCCGCTAGCAAGCCGGGCACCGCGAAGGCACCGAGGCAGTGCGAGGCGCGAGCTTGCTTTATCTCCACCGGCTGAGCGCGAAACAATATATTTATTGGACAGTAGCACGAGGCACTGTGCGGCACGGCGATCCGGAGGATGATCTATTTATCCCCTGCACATTTACCGAAAAGAACCCTGGGTCAGAGACTAAATTCAGGCTGGTAGTTCAAGTAAGAACTATACAGACAAAGTCTATTTTCACGTATAGAGTATTGGAGCTTTTTCAATAAGCTTTTGAAAAGAACCAGTTTATGTCCCATATTTTGTAGTTTTAAGGAGTTATTAGGGTAAAATATGGGTCATAGTTGGCCGGTCAACGATAGGTACGAGTATGATGTACATGTTTCGTCGACTATAGATATGATGCCATGACTCGTCCGACTATAGGTATACTAAGGCTCGCCGCAGTTTCTTCTGAGTTGTTAAATGCAAAATTTAAGGTAAGCATTTACTATGGCCGTTTATGGGTCGTGTGTCCCCTGCGTGCCCGTCTTCATACTCGTATTTATATTAATCAGAAACAATCTCGTTCTCAGTGACGTGACGTCCCGATAATGGCTGCGGCGAATGAACGGCCTGACTTGAACGTTACATTGGATACTTTGATAGATGCAAAATCTATCAAAGTATCCAACGGCAAGTATTTACGGCACCTCGTAAAATTTGGCTATCCACCACCATGGATTTTTCTGTGGTACTAAGATGTCTAGATAATAATCATTTTGCATACGTATATAGCCATATCGGCTCAATATTTGCGGCGTGAAGGAGTAACAAACATATGTGCAAACATTCAGAAAAACAAATTTTCGCCTGTGATTAACGGCACGAAAACTCACTGCACCTTTACCAGTAATACAGCCAGAATCAAATGAATAGAAAACAATCGTGAGTATCTACCTCAGGTAAATAAACCTCGGAGAATCTCAATCACGGTCCTATTTGTTCGTACTGGTCTCTCGAGAGGCGAACAAGATGGATCGCGGTGTCAACACGAATTTGCATCCCTTGTTTGTCTCCGCGGAGTCTCGGTGGAAAAAACACCGCAATCTCATTGGGTTCGGTGCACCGGCGACCGGGGCCGGCGCTCCTCTCAATCCGCATCAGTTATTCGTCCGCGCGGCCAGGCGGCGGCGCTCAGCTAACACGATTATCCGTCGTTTCGACCGAGACGCTCCTTTTTTTCCATTTCCTTGTTTTCCAACTTCACGTCTACTCCGTGTTTTTCTGAAATGGGATATGTCAGACGAGAAATTGACAAAAATATGGCTGGCACCGATGGAAAATAGTGGGTTTTGTGATTACATCGCGCCGGATCCGGCCGCGCACTATCGCAATTTATTCACAAGATGATTTCCTTGTTTTTATTTGCGCTTCGTTCAGATTGTTTGTTTATGCGGTCTTTTCATTACCATATTTCAAACTTTCATGGTAAAAGGTATTTCCCCAAATTAAATCTTTGCCCAAATCAAAAAAAAAACCTCGGTTTTGCCTGCAAATGTCACCGTGAAGAAGGTCAATTTCCAGGATATAAAATGGCAAAAATTACAGCCAGAATTAATATAAAATATTTGATGTACGTCTATAACCAGAGTCTAGTCAGTTACCTATGTAAGTAGCTGTAAGTTATTTATATTAACATCAAAAAAATTCAATTTATAATTTTCATTATCATTTTCAAACTCTACTTTTTTAAATTTAATATCAAGCAAAGTTAACACAATATACCTACTTAGTGGATATATTTAGATTTACCCATTTTAGCGGTAGCAAAAATGGGCAAAAACTCATGTCACAAAAACCGCGAGATGACAGTAACGATTCCAAATATTTCGGCGATCCACAGTTCTCTCGAAACAAGCACCTCACGTGTGATTTATTTAGCCTCGTAAACCATTACAAATTGTTCTTGAGGACGTGGAACATCGTTAATTTTTTTGTCTTGCCTAAAGAGGATGTCAAACACTATCAGCGAGGAAGAATGAAATAAATTTATTTGCCACAAACCTACTACATTCTTGAAATTTTCAGTTCTGCAGCCCGTTTCATTTAAGTAGCTGTTTTTTTGGTATAATTTCCATTATGTTGGATTTAACGAATACTAATGATCCGGCAAAACCAAGAGTCACTTAAAAGTATATTAGTTTTTAACTACCGAAGGCTTCACGGCTCGATACATCACTTGACTTACTATTATCGCAATGTCTTGAGATTTGGACTGCCATCACAATTACAGACGACACCGCACGCAACAGATCATGAGCATGCTCGCTCTAATGGCTTCATTCAACTCTTAAAAACCAACAAAATTATACTGGGAACGGATTCTCTAAAGTAATAATTTCCTCACATCGAGGCACCGCGTACCTCACACGATCTAGCCGAACCGCTGATTACGGGTTGATTATATCCAACAAAAACAGTCATAGCCCGGAACTTCCATCACTATCGGTGGCAAAAAAATAATTAGGACGCCTCAGTATAGTAATTAGCAGCCATCTGGTGGTAACACCAAATCTCGCGTACGTTGGACTTGGTTATTACGCGTAATGAGTCGCAATAACACTTATTACTTGCAGCTTAATTTACTTACACCGACCTCTTTGCCTACCTTTGGAGGTACAATTTGGCATATTTTTAAAGCCATTGGTGCTGATTATCTAGATATTAATAACTTCAAAACTTACTGACCTCTTCACCTACTTTCGGAGGTTCAAATTTGGTATTTATAAGGCATTGCTGCTGATTATATTATCTCCTTACCTATCATTAATCTATCTATTAATAACCGTTCTAAACTTTATGCTTTGTATTCAGCCAATTTGCTTCAGTAGTTGTAGCATGAAAGTTTAACAAGTAGGTATACAATATACTAACTTGCTGTATTTGCTGTCTTATAATAACAACTTATGGGCGCCTTCAAATCTAGAGTGAATAGGCATTTCCTAGGTAAATAAGCGCGCTGTACCTTAGACTGCATATACTTTCCATCAATTGTGATCACAGCCAAGCGCTGTAGCCTATATAAAGTTAAGGAAACATTAACAAGAAATTGGCAGTTATATTAGAAAGAGATGGATTTTAAAAAATATTGTTGTACTTTTGCGAAGTTTGGAGCGCATAGGTGCGAAGCTTACGCCTCATCTCAAGCAGCTTCAAGGTGCCACTCTGTGACTTGAGCACGGACCACCCACGCTGAGTGACCAGCGCCAGCCCGCAGCGCTTCACGAGTCACGACGAGCGACGGACGACGTATGAACTCGCCACAAGGGCACAGTTTTTGCGCAAAACTTCGAACTTTTTTTGAGCAAAAATAAACCTATAGATTTATCGTTTTAATCGTATGTCGATTTGAATGTCATGCCCAATTGAAGGTCAATGTTGAAAAATTAAAAGGGAAAATACGAAATCGAGAAAACTAGGTACCAACTGATTCGACTCGGTGACGTAACATTTTTTTACTACAAGAATTTCCTAGTGGGCCTTACCACTACCCATACTTATTTTAAAACATTTTTTCGCTTTAGATTTAAAATACCTATACTAAAATTTTATGAAATTCGATGCGCTACATTAAATTTGTTCAACAAGAAAATTATGTTGTGTGTGCCGCGTCTATTTCGATAATTAGACTTGACAAATGAGCTTTTATCCCATATCAGTCGTGATGTAGGTACGAGTAGGTACATGTCTATCGGTATTCCGATGTTGCAACGATAATTTTGCTAATAAGACTTCGCAAACTCAACCCGTTCTCACACACGCTTAAATACAAAGTTAATGGTTATTTGTCTTATTTAAGATAATGATCACTAGACGATTTACATACGTCAACGGGCTTAACCCAGAATGCTGCGTTCTCATGGCTGTTGCTCAGGGTCTGAGTAAACTTATCCACTTTAAAAGTTTAAACTCAAAAATCGTCATGCTAGAAAACATGTTACGTAAATTGAATTAACTAATGGGAAAAAATAAAGGTTGTCAATAAATATACCTATGTATAAAACTGTACTTCCCATGGTTCAACATGAAAACCAATTAAGTGTCACGGGAGGGTCATAGACTTCCTATTTCCTTCAACATGCAATAGTAACAATCATGACTAAAATATAAGAACGAGAAGTAACAAATATTCTTCGCAGCCGTGCTATTCTGCAAAACAGCGACGAGCGTGCATCTCTGCATCTATGAATTTGTCTTCTGTAATAGAGTACAATTTTGCATGCCATATTCGGGTTGGCAGCTGTCTGGCAGCTATTTCATTTTGTAGAATAGCACAGCAGGTATACCTAGTAGTTATCGTATGAAATGATTTTGGGCATAGTTCTAGGTATTATTTCAACACAATTAATGCAAGTAACAAGGTATTTTCGTCGTCGACAATTTACCGTGTGTATATTGTAAGTGTTTAAAATTGCTTTTTAAGTTCATCTGACATCGACAGGTACTCGCAACTACAGTCCGACAACAGCTCTCTTGCCACTTGAATGACATTGTCAGGAGGGCGTTTTTATATTATAACAAAGGCAGCCAAAAAATAATATTTCCATATCTGTGAATATTTCCTTACTTTTACTTCAAATTTAGTTTTATTTTAGTTAATATTAAGCAAAAACAACACAACATACAGTAGCGATATCGAACTATCAAACAGTTTAATAAAATAGCGGGATTAGTTCCAATTCTGGCCACGCGCCAAAATAGCCATGTCGCACTGTATTTTAAAATTATGATAATGACCATGGATATAATATGACATCTCGTACCAAGTTTATTCAAATTCAAACTTAATTTTTTATATACTACGGTCTCTACATTAACTCCTACAATTATTTTTGTTATAGTCAATTTAAAAACAGTTATACACAAATAAACAAATAAAAAATAATAACTTCTCAAAAAAATCGGTATGGTACGAAATGTGCATTGAAAAGATAATGATCTTTTTGTATGTTAAATTTAATTCGGGATGTGAAAAAAAAGTCTGTAAAAACATTTTTTATTCTCCTAGATTATTTTGGTTTTGGTTAATGAAAAAACTTGATACAACCTTTGGTCATTGTTCTTTACGGCATAAATAAAGAAGGGAAAAAAGCTTTTAAGTTTTTATAAAAATGGAGTTAAACTGATCATGAGTGCTGCTGTGCTATTCAACAAAATGAAATAGCTGCCAGACAGCTGCCAACCCGAATATGGCATGTAAAATTGTACTCTATTACAACTGACAAATTCATAGATGCATAGATGTACGCTCGTCGCTGTTTTGTAGAATAGCACGGCTGGTAGGTTTGGGTGGACTCTAACTCCAAGCGTCAAGACGTGTGGTCCGCAGCGCTGTCGGCGCAAGCGCAGCGGCACGCGCGCAATGCGCCTGCGACTGTACCTTTTACTCGCCTTAATAAATGACCAGCGTACAGTATTAGGCGGATCAGATATATCATTTATGTAAATTGTGACGAAGACATATCTAGCCCACTCCACACGACTCGCATTCCACGACCGCAACGCAGCGGTTAAACCACAAGTTACTTAGTGCTTATTATAAAATCGTGTTTCCAGTACCCTATGAGTAATGCGAAGGTTTTTGGTCAACGACAATTTCTAGCTAAGCGATTATGTTGTAACGTTCTCAAAGTTTTGTCTTCATACAGAGAGATAAGCAGGGCGATCAGCTATAAAGTATCAATCATTAAATAATTGTATCAATGTCAAAACATGGTTGTTGACCAATCACAACGCTTGAAAATCACGCGTGAAATCAACGGGCCTGCCCGCGAAATTCAAAATTTTCGTGGTTATTTGCAATTTGTACGCTAATTAGACATGATAGGCTTATGGCAATCAATTTGCGAGAATGGCAGTATCATCTTTACATGATTATATCAAAATCTTTGCATAAAAATGTGTATCCTAGGAAATTAGTCCGAGTATCGAATTTTATGTGAGTAACTCGCAAATCTCGGACTAATTTCTTTAACTCGACACTTTTGAGCAGAATTTTTAATTTACACGTGAAGAAGATATTGGGATTATCGCAATTTGACGGCCATAAGCCTATTATGTCTTATTAGCTTAAAAATCGCGAAAACTCACGAAAATTTTGAATTTCGCGGGCATACCCGTGGTGTGCTCCTTAACGTATATCTTTAATGATTGATACATTTTTAGCCGATCGTCCTGTAGACTTATTTACCTTATTCTGGTCGTAAAACGTCACGTTTTAAATATTTTTAATGAGGGGTACTTACTACCTCGCTAGAACGGAAAAGTGAAATAAAATTACTGAGTATCTATGAACAAAATTAATGATTAAACCTTTGATTAAACCTACGAACAACCATTGTTATTAAATGTATTGTAATACTAGAGATTAATTTGATTTTGGTTAGTCGTTCTCAGCACGACTTCACACCAGGTGTATCTTTTTCTTTCGACTTTTGATTCCTTTACGTATTGTCTGGTGTTATATTTTATCATGTACGAGTAAATCCCAAGGTACTTCCAATTGCTCTTCATATAACCTTTTATCGTACACAAGGACTATTGTTTGATGGTACAATTGTGTATTGTGGTGTTGTGACAGCGACTTTGTGACTCAATATAAACATTGAAACAAGATTGATTTGTAAAGTGTCTCATTTTGGGACATGGGGTACTTATTTAAACGATATTTAAGAGTGTGCCCGTTGGAGGTCGTTGTATATTTATATTTCACACTAACTAGGTACAAGAGACACTATCTGATACGCCAGTTGTCCTGCGCTCAGCGCTACACTAAGTAGTTACAAGTAATATTATGTAATGCAGAATTAGAATTTGATTATAATTTCTTGGTGGGTTATCTTAAAATATACGTTACTAAATAGCAATTGTCCGTATTATTATTATATATTCCATGAAGTGCATATCAATTATATCAATAACAAGCTTAGGACAAAGTAAGTGTTATTATGTTGAATATTTATACATTGTACAGTGTACTAGATTAAAAAAAACGGTGTATTATCACCTCTACTTGACATATAATTTCTTCCACTTAAGTAGGTATGGTACCTTACCATGCATTTGGTATACTGCAATTTGTGCGTATATATGTACCTACGCAAAACCAAATGGATCATCGGAATCCGAACCTTTAAGTTCTCGTAACCATTAATGGAGGAGCATGGCAAAGGCTAACGAAAGATAAAAAAGTATGGAAAGGACTGGAGGAGGCCTTCGTCCAACGGGCGTACTGAAAAAGAATAATATAAAAAAGAAACAAATAAAAACAAAAATTGTAAATAGGATAGTTTAATTAATCATCTTAAGTATATTTTTTGCTTCTTTTTTTTATTTATGTTACCTAGTATAAGTTATTAATGTAAGATTCAGTAAATAAAGGCTATATTATTATTATTATTATTATTATTAACCATTAATGGTATTTAATCCAGGTGTTACGCGCACAACATACCGCAAACAGTCTGATACTAAACCAATTTCAGTGAAACTATTCACCGAGTCATACATTTACTATTAACTCCTACAGATAACCATTCATCTTCTCTAAACTAAATTAAGAGGTTTGCACACAATACCATTGTATTTTCAATAATAAGGCGTTTCTTACTATACACACTCCATAAATATTATTCTGCCATTTACAGTATTTTGTGGTTGAAGTGAGTGTGGGCGGGCGTATTGCAGTTGCAAGTTTTTTGTATCTCTTCATAGTAATAAAGATTTGTGAAATATGACCAAAGTCGAATCTTGGTACTTTTCACAAAATATAACATTCACTTCATTGATTGGTCATTCCAAAGTATATGTAACTTCCTAATTAATTTTAAAAACACCGAACACTAAGAAGGGACAAGTAAAAAGTAATGTCGCTCCGTAGAGTCCGTCAAAACAGTTTTCTTTTCTCATTAAAAATAAATATTATGTTCGATTTTTTTTGGTATCAATTAGGAAGTATAAGTAACTTCCTAATTAAATTTAGAACACCGAACACTGTTAGTAGGTACGAGTAAAAAGTAACGTCGCTCCATAGAGTCCTTAAAAACCTGTTTTTTTTCCATTAAAAAAAATAATATAATGTTCGACTTTTTTTGTATCAATTAGGGAGTTCCTATCTTTATTCTTACTTTACTAATCAAAGTGATACAACATGTGTATCCGGATATAACATAAATTAATTTTGATTTGGCTGCCACATGTGGCAATCCTCGCTAGATACGAGTATTCTCCTGATTTTACTACTATAGGTACGTAACAACTAGGGCAACGCTAGGCGTCCAAATAAATCCGGATATTGCTTTTTAATTGCGTGTCCGGCCAAAATAAACAATGTCCAGCTTTTGTTAGACTTTTTACATAATTTCGCGATTTGGCATTTGATTTTATTTACATTTTTCATTCGACTTTAACAAGATTTTTGGTACCTATACCTTAAACTTAAGCTTAAGCTTAAGAGTTTGTTTGTTTGTTCGAACACGCTAATCTCAGGAACTACTAGACCAAATTGAAAAATTCTTTGTGCGTTGGAAAGTCCATTCATCGAAGAAGCCTCATCATGTCAGGAACAATAGGAGCGGATCAATGAAAAATGTGCAAAAACGGGAAAAATTGTTCCTTTCGGATAGCTGCGTACGCTGCGTAAAAGGTTAAAGTTACGCAAATGTTATGTATGACGAAACTGATTCCTTTAAAAGTTCTACTTAAATAAAAGTTTGCTACACCACATTTTTATATTTTAAGGTTGAAGCATTGTAACGGGATATGTAAAGTCGCGGAATGAAAAGGTTCGTCAACTTAGTGTCGATTTTGGCTTGCACTAGTATTGCAAGATTCTATAATGTCAACATACCAAAACGATCGACAAGTGCAAACGAATCTGTTTGAAAATTGACGAACCTTTTCGTTCCCTTACGTAATTATGCAAACTGAAATTAATGCGGGTGAAGCTTCATGCAACGGCTTGATTGTACGTACATTTTTTTTTGTCGTACCTATTAGGTTATACTGTCAATGTGACACAAAATCCTCAATAATGGTAGGGTGTCCGGCCTTTTTCATACCCAAATGTCCGGCCAAACTGGCTGGTCTGTCCGGCTTCTAGGTTTGGCGAGCTGGCAACCCTACGTGTACTGTAGCCATGGCGGCCACATGCGGCACTATTGGCATGTCCGCCACGTGGCGTGAGCACGCACGGAGGTCTGTTTGGACGTGTCACCCACCATTAACGCACTGCCGCCCGCGGCGAGCTGCAGTTTTTTCCCTCCTCGGTTTGTCAACTCTCACATTAGCCAAGGTGTTTCCACTGCGGTGGTCTTTTTTGCGAGGCGTTAATTGGTGACAATGGTGATCATCAACCATTCAGCGGAGAGAGATGTTTCCTCAACAGATGTTCTTATTTTGACTCGGTTTGTGTTGCTATTTTGACGTGACTATTGTTATGAATGAGATAAAAATTAACTTTTCCAAGTGCCTATACCTGAGACTTACATGTTCTAGATAGATAGGTGCATAACTTTTATTAAATTACTAGCTGATGCCCGCGACTTCGTCCACGTGGGATAAAAACTATTCTATCTTTTAAGTTGGACCAAATGACAGATATTCACGAAGTTTGAACTAAATCGGTTCAGTAGTTTAGGAGTCCATTGAGGACAAACATTGTGACACGAGATTTATATATATTAAGATATACCTTTGGGATAGGATATCTTCAGAAAGGTTTACTTTACACACTGCATGTAATACTTAGGTACCTGACTGTACAATCTCTCCGGATGTTAAGTCCGATACAGAATTGAATGAACAGAATTGACATTAACAGGGAGGTATTTGTACTTACAAATAGGTACCTCCCTGTTAATCCTCCCTGTTACTTACCTCCTTGTTAATGTCTTTCTCATAAAATCATTTAAGTTTTTTTTTTAATTATAGATAGGCTTGCGCTTGACTACAATCATATCTGATGGACAGAAATGATGAGGTCTAGGATGGAGCGCGCTTGCCTAGAAAATGCCTATTCACTCTTCTCTTCTCTTCTTCTTAATAACTGATTTTATGAGAAAGAAATTAACGCATCTTTCAAGGCGTATTTTTTTTTGTTTTTAAAAAAACTAAGAGAAGAAGATCTAAGAGATTCTCTTAATTTCTTACATGATTATGAATCACTATGTGTATAAAATATACCTATGGTAGATATCAGCTGTATCAGGTAAGCTTAAAAATAACATCGATGCGTAGCAAGTGCACGCACGCCGGTGTTTAAGATAAGCGGGCCACATGCAGTTTTTCTACATTTCTATTTTGGTGCAAGAGCCAAAAGTAATTCCAGGCGGCGCCATTGATGGAAGTAGCTACTTAACACACTGCCGAGTACCTACCTACCGTGTGTTCTCGACACAGATCATGGAATATGGAAAATAGCCTGAAAGAATGCTTTTCTTCCGATACAACAAAACACTTGAAAAAAAAAATTGCAGTCCGGCAGTGCCCACACAGAAGTGAACCCTTGAACAATCACTTACGTGTGTATTTTAACATTGAGGGTTAGGTATTAGAAATTTAAGGTGTTTCGGCCCTACCAGCTGACAATTTTTTGCAGTTTCCCAGATTTCGGGCTATCGGGAACCAATATGAAGTAAATGAGTATTGTAGAGCAGTTTTTATTAAAAACATTTAGATGCATAAATGTTCTGCCCGCAAAACTCATTGCCTTAGAGTCCACTAACCCACGATGTCTCCATTTACTCAAAATACCAAATCATTTGTAATTCGTGCATATTTCGATCATGTTGTGGTGTTATTCGGATTTATATAGTAATAATCTATGCTCCTGGCCATATTTGGTTCGTAAATACTTCTTTAAAACGAAATAATAATAAATTTTGATCAAAATTTTTATAACTTTGGTCGAGTTCCGTAATACCAAAAAATATGAATGAAAACTTGTATGAGCAGAAAACATAGGACGTGTTTTAATTTCCTTGACATAAAAATGAGCAAAACTAAATTCGTTTACAATTTCGTTTAACAAAAGTATTTCGGAACCAGATATGGTCAGGAGCATAGATTATTACTATATTAACCCGAATAACACCACAACATGATCGAAATTTGCACGAATTACAAAATATGATTTTGGTATTACGAATGTATGGAAGACATCGTGGGTTAGTGGACTCTTAAGTCTACGATTTATAATTAGCCCAATATTACTTAGCGAAAAACTAAACAAAATTTGAATTTTCGCGCCCGGATGGTACCCTCAAAGCAGACTACACTACAGATAAGTAAATATAGTAAGGTATCGGTAACGGTAACAGTGTCGCGAGTTCAAGCGTTTTTCCCCATCTCAAAAAATGCCCAAACCATCTAAAGAAGATTTGACTTTAAAAAAAATGATAAATAATTAATAATTTATTACTTGTTTTGGCCATTTTTATTATTATTAATTAAAAATCGAATCGTGTTAAACTTTTAACCGACTTCAAAAAAAAGGAGGAGGTTCTCAATTCGTCGGAATGTTTTTTTCTTCACAAAAAAGGATTAGACCAGTCTTGGTTGCCTACAGAGTTTCTCTGCAAGTCATATGGTTTGGAACTTCCACATACTTACTGCTATGGTTTAAAAAAAAAACATTTTAAGTATACCTATTATGGGATAACAATTTACCCAGCTATGGAAGGTAAACGGCTTCTTGGCCACCGTTGTCCCACGGTATCGACCTACTGTAAAAATTGTGGTTATTTTCTTGTTTTAAAATCAATCAGTACGAAGATACCTACCTACTGTTTGCAATGTATCGTACCGTATATGCTTTGGGACCTGTTTAAACCAAACAAGTGGAATTAATAAAATAAAAAAATAAAAAAATACATTCATTTTGATTAATTTTTCGATTTTAACTTTTCAAGAATCAGTAGATCTACCAACTCTGGGCTAAGCAACCTATCAAAGGTTCAATTCTAATACATTTTCTGTAGCTTTTTTACAGTTGCTTATTTTTACAGTGCAGACAAGACTTTGTTCTTCTAACTGTAAATTTTTATTGCGTGACTTTTTTATTTTCACATTGGTCTCAATTTTAATCTCTAAACCACCTCTAAACTTAACTATGTATTATGATGCGTCAAAAACTGTGATATCCTTTTCAAAAACCTCCCCCAAGGAAATTTTATTCGTTATTTTTTGACGCATCTTTATTTTTGTTGAGTTTAATCTAAAAATTACGCATAACGGAATTGGCACCATTATTTAATATTGTATGAATTTCACAACTTATCTTTGTACCCTATGTTTGTTCTTGCCAAGTAGGTACCTATAATGATTCTAGAACGATGCGTTTCTGTATAGAATACGGGCTCATCCCATAACTGTCAAGCGGACAGACGGGCAATAAAGTAATATTATAAGGGTTTCTTATTTTTGAGGTAGGTAGGTACAAATAAAAACCCGAAAATGTCTAATAATCCTCTCTTGCATGCAGCCATCATTGCAATGGAAACTAATTACTGAACAGTGCCGGCGTTGATGAAATAACTTTTTGCGCCGATCCGCCGGCAATGTTCCAGCGTAAACGACCCGCCTCCTTAATGACGCTAAATGTATGCTCATACCAATGACGAAGTACGCTACGCTAAGAGGACAGGAAAGATGTGACGACGTCGAAGCTAAAAATTTCTCAAATATGGCGTCGCGCGTCGTACATTTCGGTACCGCTGACAGCACATACCCAATGACTAAAGATTAGTTTCGTTCCTGGTAGCACATACCGCTGTCGATCGCTAACAGTGGCGCCATTTTATAGTTTTGACAAATTAAAAACGAGGCTTCAGGGCGGAGCTTAAAAATACATGCGTGACGTCACTAAGTGCTGATCTTTATTGTTTAATCAAAGGCTCATACCCGCAGTAAACTGCTGTGTATAGTTGTCTTTTACGATGCTGCATGTAACAAGTGATGGACTATCTTCACTAATCAGTTGAAATAGTTTTACCGAAAATGTGGATTAACACGCTTCATCTCGGAGAAT
Source organism: Coenonympha glycerion (assembly GCA_963855885.1). Lineage (NCBI taxonomy): Eukaryota > Metazoa > Arthropoda > Insecta > Lepidoptera > Nymphalidae > Coenonympha > Coenonympha glycerion. The sequence goes on from OY979629.1 coordinate 6,616,916, forward strand.
TCAACGCTTCCCTCGCGCTATTGAATTCTGTTACATCCATTATTGAAATCCATGTCTATCCAATCATTATTTATAATTGTAGGTGTAGTAATGAGATATGAAAAGGCGCCTCTACAGAATGGCTTGTGATGGGCCATGCTTTGCAACGCACAACTGTTATAGGCCACGATCACTTGGTGTTCACACAGTGGCGCATGGCTCATTGCTGCCTGGTGAGGCACTTGCGATGTACGTAGAAGTAGTTACGGCCGCGGCTATTTATTTTCAATATAATTCTTTGTTGAGATTATTTTAAATATATTTATACAATGTTAACTAGTAATTTCGAATATATTTTGCAAAAAAATATCGCCAAAACAGTCCACTATCCGTATCAGCGGTCGGTTACGAACAAGCAATGGGCCATTGTGTGAACACCACCGACCACGCAACGCCACGATTCCTTTGAAGTGTGCGCCAAAAACCGACAACTTCCCGATCGCGCGCCATCGTCGACCATTGTCCGCCGTATACCATTTCCCCCTGTACACAATGGCGATGGCCTGCAGTGGGCCACCATACGCCATTATGTAGAGGCTACTAAAGACTTGGAGAAAAATGCCGACACAGAGCAATCATAATATTGACAATCCAGTTGTTTGCGTACACCCATTACTTTAGTATTTGTCTCATGTTTGAGCTTTACTCGCCATTTTTTTGTTTGTAAAATCGTGTTTTCATAAGAAATGTAACCATCTATACAGGTATATTTAGAAAGCCAGAACTTTTACCCACAGAAACAAATAGAGTACCGAGATACATATATAAATAATATATTAAATTCAATAATTTGTTTAAATGTTAGTATAAATAACAATTAATAATATAAGAATATTATTATCTACTAGCTGTTGCCCGCGGCTCCGCCCGCGTTCAGTTCGTATTTTTATAAAAATGTTTCCCGTGGAATTTCTTAATTTTTCCAAAGATAAATGAGTGAATTCGGGTTGGTAATTTTTCCCAAGATAAATTAGTGGTCCCTGGGTTCGATGGACCCGTAAAGGAGTCTTCTTCCAATCTCTCCTGTCAACGTGCTATCATCTTTCACACAATTCACCTATATCTTCGTTGGTCTTCCTCTACTTGTATAAGTAGAGGAAGACCAAAGAAGAGTGTATACTCTGTCAAAATCGCTTATGTTATTCGATTCGCATGGAGTTAGACAGAGTGGGGCGTGTCATCGTGGATTACTATACTAACCAAACTTATCTTATTCTGAGAGGCTACCAACGCCCAGATATTGTAATTAAGCAATCTGGTGCGCTGCTGTGTAGCAACCCGTTCCTGCTACGCATGGGTTATCTTGTATAGTTATACCTAGTTCCACGATCAAAAGGTAGATTTAAACTGTCGATATTTCGACCCAGTGGCACAGGTCGTCCTTTTGATTGTGCTACGTAGATAAGTAGCTATAGGTTTTTTTTAACTATCCCACGGGAGCTCTCTAATTTTTCAGGATGAAAAGTATCTTAAATGTTGACCGGGCATATAAAGTACGATCATAAAATTTCATTTAAATCCGTTACTTGAAAGACGCCTGCTAACTGTTTTTGTAATGTTTTACTTTCCCGCAGGAACTCGATTGGATTAATAAGTTTTACTATTAATATATATATAGCTGCTTGTGCTGATTCACTGACTGACTGACTCATTGATCACCTCTCCTGAACAATTTTGTATGGAAAATTTTTTTTTCAGTGACCATTTCGTATAGAAAGGAAAAATTCATGAGGAAGAAAAATATAGCGAGAGCTGATGATTGAGGATTTCGAAGACGGGTGAAGAGCACAGCCAAGAGTATTGCAGATAGGTGGGGGGTGTTCGACCAAATGTCATTTGAAATGTCATTCAACTGCCAGTGAGCTGAAAAAAAATTCAAAATGGCGGATTCAAAATGGCCGCCATACGAATTACGCCGATATCTCGGAAAGTATAAAAGATGGAAGAATGGTTTCTTGACAAGAAGTGATAAGGACCTGAAGGTCTATTTGATGGATAGAAAAAAAAATCAAAATGGCGGAATTTATTTTTCCATAGAAAACGTATGGGGAATGTTGAAGAAACTAAAAGTTGGTAATTATGCAAGGTTGTGATGCAGTTTTTCGGAGAGTTACTAGAGAAAAATATGGAGAGAGCTGATGATTGAGGATTTCGGAGACGGGTGAAGAGCACAGCCAGGGTATCCAAGATAGGTGGGGGGTGCTCGACCAAATGTAACTCGAAACGTCATCCAATTGGCAGTTAGCTGAAAAAAAAACAAAATGGCGGATTCAAGATGGCCGCCATACAAATTTCGTGTTGTTCTATCTCGAAAAGTATAAAAGATAAGAGAGTGATTTCTTTGCAAGACGTAATAAGAATCTAAAGGTCTACGGGATGAATTAAAAAAAATCAAAGTGGTAGAATTTATTTTTCCATGGAAAATGTGAATGCTACAATAAACAAGGCCTATGAAAAACTTTGAAAAGTATGAGAAGAGATGATGGTCTACGATTTGGATGATGATTGAGGAGCACGGTCATGGATTTAAAGATAGTTAAGGGCTGTTTGAATAAAAAATACACTGAACCTCACCCGGTGAGGTTCAGTGTTTTTTTTTATTCAAACAGCCCTTAACTATCTTTAAATCCATGACCGTGCTCCGAAGTAATTCTTTTAGCCCATTGCCAATCGCATTCCAATTGGCGATGGAGATGACGGCGATTCTTGAGGCGATAGGTGAGAAGACAGCCCGCGGGCCACATGTGGCCCGCGCTCCCACGCGCCCTACTAGTATATATATATTTTGTTTAAGAGGCAACATAAGGTATCAGCATAACAAATTTTACTAAATTAAGTTCATTACTTGTTGTTTACAAAGCTGTTAAATTAATTACAGTTTTTAACTATCCCACGGGAACTCTTTATTTTACCGGGATTAAAAGTATCCTATATGTTGACCAGGGACATAAGCTACCACCACACAAAATTTCATTGGAATCGGTCCAGCCGTTCCAAAGATTAGCCCGTACAAACAGACAGACAAACAGACAAACAGAGAAACAAAAAATTTGAAAAAAATTTGAACTAGTTCTATTTCACTTCTTACATCCCCCTGACTCGGTTTTTAGCATTTTTTTTATTTGTACAGAAATTCGACCTCTACAGATTTATTATATGTATTGATTGATATTGATTGTGACCATTGACCATGCCTTTCATAATTTTAGGACCACGGGAAAGGCTACCGTAACAGTTTTCAAAAGCTCAAAGCTTTCGACATATCGAAATATAAACAGCCGTATTTATTAATTAGGATGGTGGTTTGAGAACTTCCTTTGTTTTATTTTTTGTTTTGAACGCTTTAATTTTGCCACACCTAAGTACCTGGGTGAGACGCTATAATATACTCGTAGTTAGTAGTTAGACATAGACAATCATGGAGCATGGCAAATCGCCTCAGTGCAGGTGGCGCTTGTACGAGTATCATGGCGTAGGGCGGCTAATAGCTATTCACGGCTATTGATTGAAGCTGGCTTGTAATGCGTCGGCAGTCATAAACTGGTAGTACTCTACTCGATCTCGCTACCGCGCAGCAGATCAAAGGTGAATGCCGACAAAGACGCCGCCGGTCGCACCACGCTTCCCGCCCTGTCAACGCGGTCATGGTTAATACGTAATGCCTGCCTGCAGCCAACATCTCGCAGATGAAGTTTACAGGCGATTGAATATTAATGACTTGATTTACCATAAAATACCCATAATGGGATAAAGCGCGGAATAAAAACGCTTTTTATGTATGCAAAAAACTTTTTAGACGTCAATTTTGGTACTCACACTTTTCGTATTATCGTTGTAAACTTTTTTTATTTAATCTCATAATTATATGCCTAGCGAATTATTTGGAACGTGTATAAGTTAATTAAGTCATGAGCATTTTTTATGTTCTCATTGCACAATCACGAAAAACTAGATTAGGTACAGAAATCTTCATTTCCCAATCGACAATTTTAGTGCCGAAAAATGCAACACTTGCAAGTTTCAACCAAAAATGCACTTTAATTGTACTCACGAACCGATTAATGTCTCGTATACTAGAGCAAAAAATGCATTGATATAGATAGATGTTAATTACAAAAATTCCCTGAACGACTTACTAGTAAGTATTAGAAGGTATAGATAAAAGTCTTATTTTGAGGATTGATACTTACAATAATTTAAATAAGTACACACCCTGAAATAAGCTATACTTTTAGAGTTCACTTGGAAATTGGACTTAATACTATAGTGTCGCCAGAATAATCTTAATCCTATTGGAACGAACCCAAAAACTGCGGGCGTCTTAAGACGACGGAGTCGCCGTTTTAATTGGTCGCATTTTCCTTGATCCCCTTATTAATAGGTTGATTACTTGCGGGCCGGCGGCTCAAGAAGGACGCTCAACCGCCGCCGAATCTTATGCGACAACGTTAGGAAAATCTCCGGGAGTGCAACTGCATTTACCACATCTACGTAAATCCGGTCTAAGATCTCTAGAGGAGCGTTTTGGAACCTATTTAAAAGATTGATCGTGTTTCGCGTTAGTTATTTCACTTTGTAGTACTTTAGCGCGTTGGAAGTTGATAGGTGCAGCGAGTCGAAAATATCAATATTGTTCGGAAATAGCCGGCATATCGGCACTGAGGCTATAAATCTGCGAGGTGTCGGCTGGTATCGGACGCTCATTCTCCGCGTGATGGTTTGTATCATTTGCAAAGCAACGCACGAAGTATTAAAAGTGCCCAGGTAGGTACTGTTCGATATTTAATATTTTCAATAATAATTTTTCTATTGTAAATCGAATTTTTTTGACATGAATGATAACTTTAGGTGCCACGCATAGATAGATGGGCGTTGAGTTACAACCCAAGAAAAAAGTAATCTGTCTCCAAGAAGCAAAGCGATGAAACTATTCAAGGGAAATGGAAATATACCTATAGGTGCAATGACACCAGTAGGAAAAGACACACTGTGTAGAAACCTTCGGGGTTACTCCTTCCAAGTTAGTTCTTACTAAGTATAACATATTCGGCTGCATAGTGATACTCTCAGATGTGATTCCAACAAAGTACTAACTTGTAGGGTGTAAGTATGGTAAGATTTGTTTTACTCATTTCCTGATGATGATTTTGTGTATATTTCCTAGGAGTTCTATAGTATGACAGATTGCATATAATTAGTAAATTACATTCCAGTAATATAAGAGTATATAAATTGCGTAAATAATAATAAACATTCTCTTCCGCATTTGGTTTTGACCTCTTACCTAAATACTAACGTTATATTTCATGCAACAAGAAAAATCCTTAGGAAAAAACGCAAGAAGAATGAAGGTGTCTTATGTCTCAGTTTCGAATAAATTCAAAGAAGTCGATGGTAGATGATTAAAGTGATTAAATGCTGTTTGAAAGCAACATGACAGTTTCTACTGTGATAGACAAAGAGTATAAAAATACAATGAAAAATACATGAATTTTGATGTAATTTGTTTAATATTGCACAATTTAATAATTTTTTCGTGAATAGGACACTGAAATTAAAATCAATTATGGTTCATCCATCTCGGCATCACTCAGCTGTTTCTATAAGTGGGCGACGTTTGAGTGTACAACGTGTTCACACAGATGTCTCAGAACTCGCGCTACTGAAGGAGGAACCACACACAGGTGATCATTTTCTTACGCCAGATCAATTGGAGGCTGTATTCAGAACTAATCTTACAACTGGCCTTACTGAAGAGTTTGCTCAAGAATTGTTAGAGACTCATGGTGAAAATAAGTTGAAGGAACTAAAAGGAAATAGTCGTTGGAAAATTTTTCGTCATAACTTATTCGGATGGTTTCAATGCGTACTTTGGTGTGGCGCGATTTTAAATTTTATTGGATACTAGCTTTTGCCCGCGGCTTCGCCCGCGTGAATTTCGGGGTTTTACAAATCCCGTGGGAGTCCTGGATTTTCTGGAGAAAAAACAGCATATGTGTTAACCTAACTTCGGAAACACGATTGGATAAAAATTTATCGCCAAAAAGTTCTCCCAAAAATTGCTCCAAAATCTCCATTTTTCTAATTTCCATCGAAAACTACGATGGACATAATTGTAATTTTTATTTTAATTTATCGGTAAAAAATAATTCCCAAAAACGTTCAGAACGACATTTAAATAACTGGCTTAGTTTTTGAAGTAATTAGGTAAAACAACGTTTTTCTGTTATATTCTTCCGCAACGCTGCATACTAACCTAACCTAACCTAACCCACCAACGTATTCAACAGAGTGAGAAGGACGAAAATAAAATCAACGTATCCGCTTAAGAGTGAAATAATTTCAGAACCTTTACCTTATAGGTATCCATTTTCGCATTTATAGCATAATTACTATCACATAATCTATTGCTCAACTAAAACACATATTTTTAATAGCGAAACAGTTCTAATATCAGAAACTATACAGGAACACCTTTTTAGCATTATTAACCTGTATCCCATTGCTTAACCAAAACACACATTATAAATAGCGAAACAATTGTACTTTCAGAACCTTTATGGGTAGGTACCCATTTCCACATTTATAGCATTACTAATTACTTTACCATATCCCATAGCTCAACTAAAACATACATTGTCAGTAACGAAACAGTATATCATATAGGTACCCACTACCCGTTTTCATAGTTATAATATTATTAAACTGTATCTCATTGCTCAACTAAAACACAAAATGCTAATAGCGAAACAGTTGTAATGTCGGAACCTATAATACGGGTACCCATTTTCACATTTATAGCATTATGCATTATTTATAGCATTATATCATTATTATTTATAGAATTATTATCCCTCCGCTTGTTCAACTAAAACACACTTGTTAAATGCGTACAGTGCTATGTTCAGAACCTACATAGTGGCCATTTTCACATTTACAGTGATAATAGATTCAGTTTTTGCCCGCGGCCCGGCCCCGTCAAATTCGCTTTTTCATGAATCCTAAGGGAAACGTCATTTTCCCGTTATCGTTCCCTATTCCAACCTTTAAACATGCTTTCAAGCAAGTTCGCTTGAACAATCTATCTATAGATGTAGCTATAGATTGCTCTAGAAAATTTGGTATTTTGAGTATCCCACGGGAACTACGGACTTTTCCGGGATAAAAAGTAGCCTATGTTTTAATCCGGGTTATAAGCTACCTATGTTCCAAATTTCAGCTAAATCGGTTCAGTAGTTGAGCCGTGAAGGAGTAACAAACACACACACAAACTTTCGCCTTTATAATATTATTAGGATTTCGTTTCTGAAGACACTGGCAACTCTGGACATTCTGGAAAAGAGTACCTGTACTTGGGCTGCGTTATAACGGCGACTATTGTTGGCACTGGACTTTTTGGATATTATCAAGAAGCTAAAAACTTGGCTGTGATGAGTGGATTCGAAAAATTGGTACCTCCAAATGCTAATGTCATAAGAGATGGTGTTAAAAAATCTATCCCAAACAGCCATATAGTAGTGGGAGATATAGTTGAAATGTCTGCTGGTGAAATTGTGCCTGCAGATGTAAGAATTTTATCTTGTTCCAATTTTAAAACAGACATGGCATCACTGACAGGGGAATCGGAACCTATTAAGCACAGGCCAGAATGTACAAATGCTAACCCCTTGGAGTCCAAAAATATGGTATTCTTCGGATGCCCAGTTACGGAAGGTAGTGCAAGGGGCGTCGTTGTAGCTACCGGAGAGTTAACAGAAATAGGAAAAATCGCTGGCTTGGTAACCGGATTAGAGAAGGAACAAACACCGATAGCTAAAGAAATAACTCATTTTATAAAATTAATATGTGGCGTGGCTTTTGTATTTGGTCTCATATTCTTTATAATGGTATATGTAACGCAAAAAAGTTGGCTGTCAGCATTACAGTATATGCTAGGAATTGTTTTAGCTAATGTTCCTGAAGGTCTGATAGTGACATTAACAGTTTGTATGACGTTGTCTGCTAATCAACTAAAACAAAAAAATTGTCTTGCAAAATCTTTACAAGCCGTTGAAACATTAGGTTCCACCTCTTGTATATGCTCAGATAAAACTGGAACTCTTACGGAAAATCAAATGAATGTTTCCCACTTATTTTGTAATTACACTATTTATGACAAAACGGATCATTCTCATGTTTCGGATCGTGCATATGCAACGTTAAGCCTAGCTGCTTCTTTGAATTTAAGAGCTACTTTTGCTTTTGACACACTACATTTACCAATTGAAAAACGAAAAATTCTTGGTGACGCGTCAGAATCTGCAATTTTAAGATATATGGAAATCAATCGATCTGCTACACAAACTAGAGAAGAAAATCCAAAAGTAGCTGAGATACCATTTAGCTCAGCATATAAGTACCAAATTACAATTCATAAAATGCAAGCAACACAGAGCTACTATTTGATTATGAAGGGTGCTCCAGAAATAGTCATTGAGTTTTGCACGAAAGTCGTTACTAACGAAGAGACCGATATGCCTTTCACCCCACAGGTAAAAAGGGAACTTAAAGAAAATTTTATTAAACTAGCTAATATGGGTGAACGTGTGATTGGTTATTGTGACTATCAATTGCCTTTGAATGAATACCCAATAGGTTATAAGTTCGACACACAAGAACGTAATTTCCCAGTTGAAAATTTACGATTTCTGGGAGCAATTTCAATGATCGATCCACCCAGACGTGATATTGAGAAATCCATTGCTCTATGCCGACAAGCTGGCATTAAAGTAATAATGGTGACTGGTGATCACCCTGTTACAGCATTAGCGATATCAAGACAGTGCGGTACTATAACACACCCCACTGCGTATGACTATGCTTTTGAACATCACATAGAACTTTCCGATGTACCAGCTCATATAAAGCAACAATTCCGTGCAGCTGTCATCACTGGCGATGAATTACGTAAAATGAGTGCACATGATTTAAGAGTATGTCAGAAAAAATACGATGAAATTACGTTTGCCAGAACCAGCCCTCAGCAGAAATTAATTATTGTAGAGTCGTATCAGTTATTAGGTCATGTTGTTGCTGTAACAGGAGATGGGGTAAATGATTCTCCCGCTTTAAAGAAAGCCGACATTGGAATTGCAATGGGTATTACCGGTACAGAAGTTTCAAAGCAGGCTGCCGATATGATACTAATGGACGATAATTTTGCATCCATAGTTCTGGGAATACAAGAAGGAAGGCGCATTTTTGACAATTTAAAAAAAACAATAGCGTATACGCTTACTTCAAATACACCCGAAATGCTACCGTTTGTTCTATATGCCCTTTTAGGGATGCCTTTACCTATGACTCTTATTTTGATTTTGGTTATAAACGTTGGAACTGATTTGTTACCTGCTGTAAGCCTTGCTTATGAAACTTCAGAAGCTGACATTATGCATCTCCCACCTAGGAAGCCTACAGATCACCTTGTAAATAGAGTATTGATATTTATGGCATATTTCCAAATTGGATTGATTCAGTTTTGTGCAGGAATGTTTTGCTACTTCATAGTGTTTGCTCAAAGCGGATTTTTCCCTTCGAGTTTATTTTTCATTCGCAGTGAGTGGGAGAAATCTGCAGCTACTGTAAAGGATACATTGGGTCGTCCTTGGTTTTATACAGATCGAAAAAGGTTGGAAAGGAAAGCACAGACTGCTTACTTTGTTGCCGTCTGCTGGACTCAGGTATCCGATGTTATTATTTGCAAGACTCGACGAATTTCATTGCTTAAAAAAGGGATGAAAAATCATGTGTTAAACGCAAGCATTGTTGTTGATTTTATAGCTGCTTTGCTGGTTACTTACCTTCCTATATTTAATGAGATTTTCGGTTCTGAACCACTAGCCTGGCATGACTTCTTTTTATCACTACCATTTTTCATCCTTATGATTCTGGCGGATGAATTCAGAAGATTTTTGATCAGACGTTCGTATTCGAAATGGCTAGAACAGGAAACTTATTACTAAAAATTTTTATGTTAGATAGAATTAAATGTTTCTAATTTATTTAACAACAGCAAAGAATTATGTTTTAATTTGCGTACGTAGGGTAAAAGTTATGTTTATGTTATGAGTTAAGAGAATATTAATAAAAAATTAAAAAAATTATCACGTTGTAATTTTTCTAAAAAAAAAATGTGCGGTCAATAGTTAGTCCCATTAAAATTTTGAAAATATCACATGTGACAAAGGTTTCAATAATCAGCACGATTTAGAAAATTAAATGTTTCGTAATTCCCAAGTTTTCAACCTCTATAAAAGATTTCCACTTACGATTTAGTACCTACTTACTTATTTTCACAGGAAAAATTATGCCGAAATTGGATGTCACTGAATTTTACGAACCGTACAGTTTTATTTTCACCTTTTTTGTGGCTTTTTTGGCATGCATTAAATATGAAGACGGTACACACGCTGGACATCACAGGCAGGCATTATTTAAGGAATCTCTCTCCAGATTTTCTGTCATTCCTTAAAATTAAATTGTGGTCCACGGGTGATACTGGTCGGCGGCTATTCTCGCCAACTTTTCTAATTTCTCATCAATCCAGAATGTGGATTACGGTATTTACAGATAAAATCTATACTCTATACTAATATAATAAATCTGAAGAGTTTGTTTGCTTTACGGTCCGAATTGAAAAAAAAGTTTTGGGTCGGATAGTCCATTTATTGAGAAAAGCTATTAAGCAATAACATCACGCTATGACCAATAGGAGCGCATACATGAAAAATGTTGGAAAAATGGGAAAAAATGTCCCTTTTGTTGCGTGCGCTGCTAATAGGTACGGTTACACAAAATACAATTATCAGACGATGATGGAATTGTTCTCCATTAAAAGCTCTAAGAAAAAGTCCGCCACACCATGTCTATCTTTTAAGACTCATTGTAATGTGATATGTATAACACGAAAATTTATAATTAATTTTATTGTATTCACCTAAGATTTATTCGCTTGCTTTACATGCTATCTATACAAATTAAGTCTAAAGACGAGCGGCGCAGCAGACGCGTGCTGTTTGAGTCAGCGAGGTAAGTGCTGCCCACAATTAAGATTGCGCCAATGAAGACACATGCTGAAGTGTTTTCTAATTATGTTCGACATCAATCACAGCTCGCCCGAGCCGGCCAGAACACCGCCAATCAAGTAATTGCATCGCGTGCATCGACTTTTCGGCCCTCGATAATAATAGACATTTTATTGCCTGTAATGGAGTCTCTAGGGCCTCGGCCCGTTCGGTAGAAGTCCCTGCTTTTAATTTAGATTAACATATTTAGGAAGCTCCTACATCCGTTATAGATATTGTTTTGTAATCAATTAAACGCTCGCTCGTCTATTTACGATACGATAATGGAATGTTGATACCGTTGAGTGCTGGCTATCATTTTGATTGATTCAAAAAACACGCAACGCAGCCCCTCGCGTTTTGGTATCGTGAGTGCTATGAGTCAGCTCCTAATCCAGCGGCATCTCACGTCAGCTGGATTCTTTGACACGGCATAACGAAAAAGATTTCAATTTGTGAAGCAGCGTGCTCGTCCGTGAGTCCCTGACCCACACGAGATAGGTGATACTAATCGGACAGGTGTATGTAGGTGGTTGACGACTGACGTTCGCCCTTCGACTCGTATCTCGGGCTAATTTGAGAACCATAAACAGACTGCTTGTTATGCGACTTTTAAATTAGGTCAATTTAAGTTGAAGTCATTATAAACACGACTCTACTCATATCTATCATTCAGACGATTCTTTTGGAGTTAGTAACATTATTAAGTAGGTACCTTATTATTATATAACTGGCATACTTACGTATGAACAGATTTCAATACAATGTTGGCTTCGACATCTCTTGTTACCGGTAGACCATATAGGTACTTACCTACTTATCTCTTGCTCTATAAAGAAGAACACCTAAACATTGGTCTCGGTAATGATTTAAATATTTGTTATCAGTTAATAGTCGCCGGTTAAGTAATTTATAGCTATTTTACATGGCTATATATACACATGACCAGCGAGAGCACCCATCGATCATATTTCATTACTAGCTGTTGCCCGCGGCTCCGCCCGCGTGAATTACGATTTTTTTTACATAATATACCTTCCTACTGGAATTCCTTGATTTTTCGCGGGATTCTGGTGTGATGTTGTACAGAAACCTGTTCTTACTTTGCACGGGTTATCTTGTGGTGATTTTGAAAGCTCCTTTTTCTTAATAATAATATAAAGTTTCATTAATACGTAGTTGAAAGATCAAAAGGACGATTTTAACTGTCGATATTTCGACCCAGTGGCACAGGTCGTGGTCACTACGTGACCACGACTTGTACCAATGTATCGAAATATCGACAGTTAAAATCGTCCTTTTCATTGTGATTTTTATTCTGAAACCACGAAATATGTCAAAAAGTTGTACTGCTGGTAGAACTCTTCTTTCAGAGTTCGGCCGGGTAGGTACCACTGAGATAAATTACTCTACTAACAATATTCCCCAGCCCAACATAATATAAGAGTCTTTTAAAAATCTTTGCTTCATCTCAATACAATCCAAAACATCAGAATGGACAATGGCTATATATTTCTTTACGTATAAAAAGACCTAAGATGACAGTCAGTCGGTTAGGATCGATAAGACCTAAGAGTTAAAAATATTTGTGAACCACTATCTTACCCTTTCCATATTGCGGATGATAAAGTTTAAATGTGTTCATGTGTTAACAGTGCCATCTTCTTAATATAAAGTCAGGAAACAGTAAATAACATGACAGATAATTTTTATTTTAAAAAATTCGGTAGTACCTATCTCAGTTTTACATTCAAGTTCCACATAAATTGTAGAGATGGCGCTATACGGTATAACGTATAGCGATAACGCCAGTTAAATGATTTTTGTTCACTCTAAAAGTGAAAAATTTTAAACCATACAAAATCTCCTGCTAAGCCTATTTATTTACTGTAAGGGTACTCCAGTCTTACTTGAGCCCTACGTCCTAGCCTCTTTGTGCATTCCGAGTTTCAAGTCACCTACCTACTTGAACTTAAAGGTTCTGATGTCTGTAATTTCTGAACTACAAAAGTGATGATGATAAGATTTGTATGGAATAATCTTTAAAGAACCTCCTTTCTAACAAAAAAAGAATGAATGGAATCGGACAACGCGTTAATGAATTATAACTAAAAAACGTTTGGACTTTGATGCCGTCTTCCAGGGAAACCGTGATGAATTTCGGGACAAAAAGTATCCTATGTCCTACCTCGGGGTATGAACTATAATCATGTCAAGTTTCATTTAAATCCATCCAGCGGATTAGCCGTGATGCCCGGTCGTGAAACAGACAGACAGACAGACAGACAGACAGACAGACAGACAAAAATTAAACAAATTACAGTTTTGGCTTCAGTATCGACTAAATAGTGTCCTCCAACAAAAATTTTCAAAATATCTTCAATGTACAGAATTCGACCCTTTACAGTTTTATTATAAGTATAGATGTAGGTATACATAATAAACCTTGAAAACATACAAATGACAATTGAATACATATTTCACAAAAACATAAACCTCTTTGTTCAAATTCTATAAATCGTCTTGCGGCAACGAATTCGGCTATCGACAATCGAAATTGTAAGCTGATCACCTATCAGCGTGCGATGTGTTCGTAAATCATGATCAACCATTGATCGGACGTGATGCGATGTCAGATTAGGGCGCTCCTAGCTTTTTGTTTGTAATTTGTGATCGCCGCCGAGATGCCTGGATGACTGGCACAGTAGTGGCCCAATCAAGAAATATTTAACAATCGTCATCGAATCAAGTGGCGGGTTTTATAGCGCAAACACGTTCATATTTGGCTTGATGTTCCCCGCCGATTAGTCTACCTATTCTATATCATCTAGGTATATCTAGGGATCGAGTTATTTGATTTTCGTAATCAAATTCCTCTTTCATAAAATAGTTTCAAATACTTACCGACCTACTTAGCTATAGAAGAGATACCTAGTCTAGATTCTAGAATCTACACTCTAGCAGTTAGATTTTATGCATGGAAACACACATTTTACATGGGATTTTCTACCTTGACCTTGATTTCTATAATATAAAACATACCAATAAATATTGGTTTTGAACGTCAATGGAAACCGTAAACATTAACGTGGGTCTGATTGCGTAAGAAAAACGTATTCATCGGTATCGTTACCAAATTCAGCCCCCCGATTGGCTTAAGTACGAGTAAATCAGGGAACCAATCAGCGGGCAGAATTCATAAACGATAACGATAACGATGAATTCGTTATACACAATCAAGGGAACTTCAAACTTTTCAAGTAGGTAGGTATACGATATACGATTGGATCTTAGTCGGATTGCTTTAGCAATCATTTGCCTTGCACTCATTGTGATCTATCTGTCTTTCTTCGAGTATTTTCTGTACGTTCTGTAAAGTGTGTGTAATAAAGTTGTTTGAATAAATAAAAGCATTATGATCCAGTGTCCATGTTATCGAATCGCGTGTGAATTTTCCAACGTTTATACCTCTTTGATAACATCTGAACTGGGTCATAGCCATACCACCCTTATTAATTCAAAAAAATTCTGTCGGCTCGGGAAAGGTGTCGGACACAAAGGACATAAGCGGCTAACAGTTGGTAATCCGTCACCGAGCGACACGGCATGCTTGATGCTTGACACGACCACAAAAGGCCGACGGAACCACCACCAGACAGACGGTTCCTTTTTTCATTTTAATACGTACCTAGTATTATTTTTTAGGGTTCCGCACCTCAATAGAAAAAACGGAACCCTTATAAGATCACTTTGTTGTTCGTCTGTCTGTATGTCACGACCCTTTATTTCAGTAACTGTTAAAGATATCGACATGAAATTTGGAATAGTTGTAGATAATGATGGCCCGCCGTCAGTGCAATCATAAAAAATTATAAAAATAAAAAATACTTTTTCTATACGGTACGGAACCCTCGGTACACGAGTCCGTCTCGAACTTTACCAATTATTCATATTTAAAGTAAAAATATGCAATAGAGTAGAAACCACGTAGAAACCCTGATAATGTATTCTACAATGACGTCTGTAGGGTAAACTTGCCTAAATCGTACCCGTTAAGGGAAAATGGCTATCGTAGGAATAATACAAGCTTTCAAATAATAAAAACACTATAAATGAAAACTTTGTTTATTCTTCTAACATAATTCGTAACACAAATTAACAAAAATAAAAAACTTCTTGAGAAAACAATACAAAATTAAAAAAATTAAAAAGTACGAATTAAGACTATATTGTCTTAATTCGTACTCATGTACTCCTTAATCGTACTTTATGAGATCTATTTGCAATTATCACAACAATAATCGTAAGTTGTACTATAGGCACCTGCGCAAAGCTCATGTACCCATTTGGTGCATTCATTGCACTTTATCATGTTCTCCGGCCGATCTTCATTACACAACAAACATAGCCATGCCTCAGTCTCTTTTTCATTGTGCTTTGGTTTTCTACTTGAAATAATTATATTTTTCTTATTCTTTCTTTTAGGTTTTTCAGTCTTGACCTCTATTTTTATCTTTGGTAGTTTCTTCTTTTGAATTTCTATCTTTCTCTCTAATTCATTTTTGTATGGACTCTCCGTCAATACTGTTGCTGACGTAGTTGTTGTGATTTTAGATCTTCCAATTTTTCTTACTGGTGAAATTGATTCTATTGTTGACTTGACTGATGCTGTGCTAGGCAATACAATATCTATACTTATAATAAAACTGTAAAGGGTCGAATTCTGTACATTGAAGATATTTTGAAAATTTTTGTTGGAGGACACTATTTAGTCGATACTGAAGCCAAAACTGTAATTTGTTTAATTTTTGTCTGTCTGTCTGTCTGTCTGTCTGTCTGTCTGTCTGTCTGTCTGTCTGTCTGTTTCACGACCGGGCATCACGGCTAATCCGCTGGATGGATTTAAATGAAACTTGACATGATTATAGTTCATACCCCAAGGTAGGACATAGGATACTTTTTGTCCCGAAATTCATCATGGTTTCCCTGGAAGACGGCATCAAAGTCCAAACGTTTTTTAGTTATAATTCATTAACGCGTTGTCCGATTCCATTCATTCTTTTTTTGTTAGAAAGGAGGTTCTTTAAAGATTATTCCATACAAATTTTATCATCATCACTTTTGTAGTTCAGAAATTACAGACATCAGAACCTTTAAGTTCAAGTAGGTAGGTGACTTGAAACTCGGAATGCATAAAGAACCTAGGGCTAGGACGTAGGGCACAAGTAATACTGGAGTACCCTTACAGCCGTAAATAAATAGGCTTAGCAGGAGATTTTGTATGGTTTAAAATTTTTCACTTTTAGGGTGAACAAAAATCATGTAACTGGCGTTATCGCTACGTTATACCGTATAGCGCCATCTCTACAATTTATGTGGAACTTGAATGTAAAACTCTGAGATAGGTACTACCGAATTTTTTGAAATAAAAATTAACTGTCATGTTATTTACTGTTTCCTGACTTTATATTAAGATGGCACTGTTAAGACAGACATGAAGAGATTTAAACTTTATCATCCGCAATATGAAAAGGGTAAGGTAAAATGGTTCACAAATATTTTTAACTCTTAAGTAGGTCTTATCGATCCTAACCGACTGACTGTCATCTAGGGTCTTTTTATACGTAAGGAAATATATAGCCATTTTCCATTCTGATGTTTTGGATTGTATTGAGATCAAGCAAAGATTTTTAAAAGACTCTTATATTATGTTGGGCTGGGGAATATTGTTAGTAGAGTAATTTATCCCAGTGGTACCTACTCGGCCGAACTCTGAAAGAAGAGTTCTACCACCAGTACAACTTTTCACATGGTTTAATAATTTTTGACATATTTCGTGGTTTCAGAATAAAAATCACAATGAAAAGGACGATTTTAACTGTCGATATTTCGATACATTGGTACAAGTCGTGGTCACGTAGTGACCACGACCTGTGCCACTGGGTCGAAATATCGACAGTTAAAATCGTCCTTTTGATCTTTCAACTACGTATTAATGAAACTTTATATTTTTATTAAGAAAAAGGAGTTTTCAAAATCACCACAAGATAACCCGTGCAAAGTAAGAACAGGTTTCTGTACAACATCACACCAGAATCCCGCGAAAAATCAAGGAATTCCAGTAGGAAGGTATATTATATAAAAAAATCGTAATTCACGCGGGCGGAGCCGCGGGCAACAGCTAGTTAGATAATATGATTACAGATATGCCAGCTTGCGTAAATCCTTTATTGTCAAACCGAAGAAACATGACTCAAGTTCGAGGATATGTCGAACCAGTTCTTCCTATATCTGTATCATCAAATCTTTTGGCCTTCCAATTCGTGCATGTGTATTCAACCCTTTTAAATGGCGACGAAATGTAGGTTTAGGAATATTATAAAAGCGACATACTTCATGTACTTCATTAAACTTCATGGAGCCATCCTTGAATTTTTGGAGAGCAGCTTCCATATCTTCCTTAGACCAGATGTTATATTTCCGGGTTGCCATTTTACTAAAATAAAAATATTTGTTTAAATTTTATCACTTTCCTTATCATTTTTATTGATTCACGATTTACTTCACGATTCTTTATCCTTAATCGTACCGGTACCAATTAGAACAAATCGAAAAGTACGAATTAGGCAAACATCTCAAAAAAAAATTAAATTTCCCGCGTGAATGAATGACGCTAGCATAGACAACAAAACTAGCAAAAAAAATTAGACGAATAAATGTGTATTTACACTATACTTCGAGCTAAAACTAATATTACTTAGTTATGAAACTAGAAGCTTATGAAATGTCATAAAATATTGTTGAATATGTTAGTAAAAACTTACTTTTTGGATATTTTTTAACGAAGCGGCCGTGAAGCGTCTTGCTTTTTTTTGTGCAACATGGCGGACGGAAGCTTACGTTTTAGGCCGCCTGGGGCGCTGTGTGAGCCTCGAGTTGGGAGAAATACACCAGGTACGATTTAGGAACAGGTACGAATTAAGCAAGTTTACCCTATAGAGCTTGCGTGAGGAAAAGTTCTGCCCGCAGATTGGTCGAAACCGCTGTACATTTTTTCAGCCAATTGGTGGGCAAAATTTGTTAAAGATAACCATAGCGATATTACGTATTTCTTACACAATCGCCTAGTTGCTTGTAGGCCTTAGAAATTATTTATGTAGTCCATATTGTGTAGTACTGACTATAATATTATGTATAAGTATGATGATGATTATTAGATCTGGGGACACGGTAGTGTCCCCGCCAAGACGAGCCAAGCGAAGCGCGAGGGCACTACCTATCTTTTCTCGAAGTGTTTCGCCGTATTTTTAAACCCTTATAATTTAGGCCTGAATTATTTCAGATACTCAAAATTCTCGGAAAATGATGTCGCCAGTGAACTTATTAAACCTATAAAGTTTCAATTTTATAGGTCTTATACTTTAGATTTTATTGACGTCTAAAAAACCTGAATTTCGTCACTGACTGACTGACTGACTGACTGACTCACTGATGATCATCAAAATTCCTAGGTACTTCCTGAAGACCTAGAAAGCTGAAATTTGGTATATAAGCTAGTATTAGCACACAACCAACAAAAAAATTCCAAAAGTTGGAAATTTAACCCCCCAACCCCTTAAAATAGGGGATGGAAGTTTGTATGAAATTACCGCAAATATTGATGCTAGAGGTCTCAAAATTGATATAGGGACTCTTTGTAATAAGCAATTAAATACGTGTTTCAGGATTTTTAGTTAACCACCCCACATCCATAAAATTAGGGGGTTGGAAGTTCGTATGGGGTTTCCCATAAGTATATAGGTATAATAAAAACTTAATTTCTGAAATTTGGTATATAAGCTAGTATTAGCACACAACCAACAAAAAAATTCCAAAAGTTGGAAATTTAACCCCCCAACCCCTTAAAATAGGGGATGGAAGTTTGTATGAAATTACCACAAATATTGATGCTAGAGGTCTCAAAATTGATATAGGGACTCTTTGTAATAAACAATTAAATACGTGTTTCAGGATTTTAGTTAATCACCCCACATCCATAAAATTAAGGGGTTGGAAGTTCGTATGGGGTTTCCCATAAGTATAATAGGTATAATAAAAACTTAATTTCATGTTAGATATCTGCTAGTAATGCTAGTATACATATGGAAAACACGTAAATTTTTCCACTGATTCCAGTGCCCAAGCGGCCAAGCGTCCAAGTGCCCAGTGCCACGTGCCCAGTAATATTACACGTTTCAAGCCCAAGTTCCAAGCATTTCATGTTTAACGAGCCGAGTTTCACTGCACGTCGAGTGACCATGATCCAGTGCTCAGTGACAAAAACCCACATTGAGCCGAGTGCCCAGTGCCCAGCGTGAGCTGTCGAACGTGCCAAGCGTCAAATCTGATTTTGAATAGCTTTAAATAGCGCTCAAATACCTGCTTAGTGCCCAAACGCACGCATTTAATTTAATCCGATGCTTAAAATTGGGTTAAAATAAAAACAAATAAAAAATATAGTCGTAAACAACTTACAAAAAGAAGTGAAATCCCAGCAAAAACATTTTCATGTAAAATGTTGCCAAGACGAGAACATGTGGCTCACACTATCAAAAAGATATCAGATCTCATGTAGAGCAAGACTTCTAACTCTACACGCCCTAACTCTATAAATCCTAACTTTATAAACTCTACACTTTAGTCAAAATATATTATGTCTTGGCTGTTTCGTTACTGTCACATGGGTGTAAAGTAAAAATATTATTCATAAGTATTATATATTTTTTTAAAGTTAAGAATAGTAAAGCTGGTGATCATTCAAAACATTTTTGACAGCATTGTGCAACTGTCAAACAAGTGAGGCGGCAAAGAATCCTCTTTTTATAAATCATCAGACACACCTGCTAAATTGTGAGTATTATAACTTTTAAGTGATTGCATGTTGTGTTCTAAGGATTCTTGCAATAATTAAATTCATTATAATTTTCCTATATTACCTACCCACTTAGGTTCCTGTATTACTTAGGTACTATAGGTTTTGTAGGACCTCAACAAAGCAAGGTGTGAATCCGCGTTAAATGAAAATCCTTTTCAATGCCTGTTAAATTTTTTATACTTGTGGACTTGTAAAGTGATCGTTTACAGTTATGATCTGCTATTCATAAATACCTTTTGTTGTACCTACATGAAATTGCATCGAGTCGCATACAATGAGACACCGGAGTTTTTATTCCTATCGACAGTTCCGCGTAATTCTTTATTGAAAGTAAACGTCACTCAAACGTCAAAACATCTCCCAGTGATGCTTTGGTTGATTTTCCGTAAAATTATTTAGCAATGGTTGATATTATGGTCACAGCTTGTGGCGAGTAAATAATGGTATACAATCAGTCATAATACTTATTATAAATACCGGAGAGGTATTTAGGTATACCTTTTGCGCATTGCTGCAACTCTCTTTGTAAACTTTCATACCTAGCTTAACTTTTATAGATTTTATTACCTACCTCTTGAAAAAATAAGGTCCCGCAATTCAAGGTTTTTTAGTACTGTTAATTAGGTACCGTTTTCAACGAATTAAGTCCATTTATTAGCTTGAATAGACCACTCGGTACTACAAAGTCTGAGTACAAACATTATAGTAAATAAAGCATCCTTTACAGGTAGGTAGATAGTTCAATCCACGAAGTCGCGCTCCTACCTAACTCCTATTACCAACAGGTGAGATCGCAGTCAAGTACTAACGAGTATAGTTAACTTTTTGTTATAGTGTTTCACACACTTAACTAGTGTGTGAAACACACACAAATTATAAATTATAAGTGTATCAAATTTATCGCTGCCAATGGGACTTGAACCCGCAACCTCCATCTTTCGCGAGTGGCCGCTCACTCAACCGATTGAGCTATGGGAGCAATTACCGCTGACACGATAACTTCTATACACATTATTATTTTCCAGTCATAGGCAGCCTATGACTGGAAAATAATGTGTATCGAAGTTATCGCTTCAGCGGTAGTTGCTCCCATAGAGGTGGTGGTTACGGGTTCAAGACCTGTTGGTAGCGATAATTTTGATACACTTATAATAATTTATAACGTGTATAGTATAAAAAAAACTCACACTGTACAGTAGGTATACCTAGGTGGCAGCTTGGTGCTTGTAAGCGCAACCACGTGTTCCCGTCTTCGTGTCCCGCCACTCGCAGCCCGGTCGCGGTCGGAACCAGCAAATTATAGACAAATCTCGATGATGTATTATTTTTTCAACGCGTCCGGGTGAGAAATGCGTGATTGAGGGCCGGCGCGAGATTACAGGGCAAAGACACGCCACCGGCCGCGCTCTCGTCTCTCACCCACTTACCATCATTATTTAGATCATAATAAAGTGTTTGTCCGCTAATTATTACCACCCAAGAATTAGATTCAAGCCACGAACTTTATAATTGTATTTTGAAAGTTTTAGAAACAACATTAGGAATTTCTCTTGACAAGCCTTTCAGCCGTCTATGAAACAACAATCTTCGTTAGAATGATTGTCCTAAAACGAAACCTTTACGAAGAAGTTACGTACAAATATTTTTTCTTCTTTATGAATTCCGGGAATACCGACAGAAGTTAAAATAAAATAAAAAAACATTACTAAAACTAAAGCGACGACGCGACCGACATCCCTAATGTATCGCGTCACCTATTACCTACAAGGCACAGACGTAACAGACCATGTGTAGCATTGTGAGGTGTCGGTTACGTTACGGTAACGAGTTTAATGGTTTTAACCGATCTCAAAATTCCGCGCTCCTAAAGAAGTATTCACTTCAATGTTACATAAGTACCTAACAGGTTCCATAATATAACTTAAAATGAGTTAAATAGTTTTTCCCGTCTCAAAAATGGAAAATGCCCAGCGTGGCCTACAAGTAAATCAATATCCGCGCGGAGGACGATCAGTGATCGGTACCTAATCACGTCCACCAATCCTCACTCGGAGATGCACCGAAAACGGTGTTTTTTATTATGTTCGTTATTTTGAGTGAAATTGCGAGAGCATTAAGTTGAGTGTAGGGTGGGAGGGTCATTACCGCCGCCTTGTGATCAGCGCGCCGCCGGGGCATTGAAACACATATTAGCATCAAATTAATTTGTTACTGATACTTTTGTTACGAAAATATGCTTTCGAGTTTCCCAGTGACAATTAGGTTGGTAGGTATGCCATTGGAATATTATCCATACTAGCTACTGCCCGCGGCTCCGCCCGCGTGAATTTCGGGTTTTGACTAATCCCGTAGGAACATAGTATAAAAGCACTAACTCTACCACTAAAAAACTTTTTCTTTCAACCCATTGATTTATAAACTAAGGATTGTGGGTCAGCGCTAAAAAGTGTCCGAACCGAATGACATACAATCGCACTTCAGTCTCGTGTTTGAAAATTAGGCTTTTAATGAATAGTTTAAGACATAAATTACAATGGTTTAGTTTGTTTATAAAATACTCATGTACCCTGGTTTATATAGGTTTTCTCGGGACACTTTTTTCGTGAATTTTGTATTACACCCGTCGTCCATAGATTAATAAGCCTATGTTTTAACTTTCAACGTACATAGCATATTAACGTTATTCACTACAATAGGTACCGATCACAAAGGATTTTTCTTTAGAATCAAAACAGTGAGGACTTGAAATGTTAAAAAGTGAGTAATTAATGCACTGATTATTAGGTATGTAATTTCGCGCTCGATGCAACAATCTTCTATTATATCATACTTGCTCAGTAAGTATGGATTACTATGGTGGAAAGTCTCCTTGTAAGTTGGTGTTTGCAATTCAAGGCAACATTACATCGCACTATGCTTGAATTGTAATGTTCACATTACAGTTCAAGGGCAACATTAGGTCGCGTTATAACACAACTATGCTTGATTTTTTTTATTTTTTATTTTTTTTTATTATCTCTTTATTTTTTTTTATTTTTTTATTATTTTTTTATTTTTTTATTTTTTTTATATTTTTTATTTTTTTTTATTTTTTTTTATTTTTTATTATTATTATTATTATTATTTTTTTTATTATTTTTTTTTATTAATTTTTATTATTTTTTTATTTTTTTTTATTTTTAATTTTTTTTTCTCTAAATTTGCTAATTATTCTAATTAAAATTTCATTTTGCATTACCAATGTTTTATTTACCTCGCAAGAATGATATAAAGTAGAATGCTTACCTCGGTTGCAAGTAGCTATTACACCCTCGAACTATATTCACCCTCGCTCGCTGCGCTCGCTCGTGTGACTAAATATCTCGGGTGCACGCGATCCATTAGCGCCCTATGCGAGCTGCGCTCGCACTGGCGCCAAATTGGATCTTGTTCTGTAATAGCTTACTTACGTCCCTTGTGTAACAATCTACTAATTCCTATTCTAGTCATATTAATATCAATTAACATTAATCGCAATGTCGGTGCTGATTCCAACATGGAATACAAGCCCTAACCTTTTGTCAAAGCTCTAATCTAAAGCATTCACGTAGCCAAAGCAGTTTAAAACACGCTGGCACGCGATGTCCCGCAGTCCATCTGATAACACCAGAAAACGATGACAGTTTGCAACCTCCCTTCTAGATTATTTTAAGCACAACGCTAGGTAAACAAACATGTTAATATTTACAAAGTTTTAGTTTATTATGTTTTCAGCAAATCCGATTTCAGAACAAACTAATTTTGCCTAAGCTAAACTAGTTCTTCCTTACGCGATAGGAATTATTGGTCTATTGCAATAAGTCTAGCCTAACCTAGCTCTCTAATATGGCCTGGTCCAAATAAGTCAGGTAGCTCAGAATCGGAGTGCCATAAGTCCCGAGCTCGCTTCTTCACACCTTCCAAGGCCCAGTCGACAGCTTCGCGTGGCCCCTAATTTCTAGTTGGTCTAAAAAAGGAAATAACCATAACCTAAATTATCCGAATCGGAGTGCCTTGAGTCCCGAGCTTGCCTCTTCACACCTTCTAAGGCCCAGTCAACGGAGCCCTGCTTCGCGTGCCTCCTAATTTCTAGTTAATCTAAAAAGGAAATTACCATAACCTAAATTCTCCGAGTCAGAGTGTCCTAAGTTCCGAGCCCATTACTTCACACATTCTAAGGCCTAGACGACGGAGTAGGTTCTTTACTTTTTTGAACTAGGCTATACTTATCGCGTATCGAAAGAACTAGTTTAGCCTAGACAAAACTACTTTGTCCTGAAATCGGGTCTGGCTGGTAAAAGATATAGGTATGTATACAGTATAGTATCAGCTTCACAAAAGGCCACCTTCATTACGAGTATAATATTGAAGTGTGATACTTCAAAAGTGAGAACACATACAAGGTAACCTCACATAAAACGAAAGCTAAAGCAGGAAGCTAGTAAAGCAAAAGTAAAACAGATGGGTTAAAGCGCAGGGTGGCTGGGAGAGCTCAGAGCAGATAGCCGTCACAGAGCCGGCGCCCATCTGATAGCGCCTAATACGACGACAATTCGCAGCCTCCCGCTTCGCTCCGCAAATAAAGGACTACCCTCCACATGAGCTGGCTCTTTTTAATCCATTTCCTTCCTTTACGCTCTAGCCAAATTGCATTTTCGTAACAACCTCCCGATTAGGTTGCTCTCCGGTATTAATTGATTCGGTTTTTATTGAGAAAAAAAGATAGGTAAGTGAGAAAGTTCTTTCGTTATCTGCTTTGTTAGGTAATTTCGAATTTCACGGTTTCACTTCATATTTCCGAAAATTATGGATGCTTTATTTCACATAGGTAAACCTTACAAATTCTATGAAACCGCTACCGCTAAAACGAGTAAGAAAATGGGCCTTTACCTCCAAAAGCATCTGTTAGCATATTGCTTCCAAATTAAAGGGAACTTAATTAAATGTAACAACTGTCAGTTTGTTAGTGTTTTAAACCCGAACGACCTCCGAAATCATCCGGATGGCATTAAGCGACAACATCAAACAATAATTTACGAAAAAGCAATTATCATTATCCGGCTAGGAGGGTGTAGGCTGCAGGGCGATCGCATTAACATCATAAAAGGGGCGAAGTGTACCGGCGGCGCTCCCGGGGCTCCCGTCGCCGAGAGACAGTTACATATTACGCAATAAAGAGCTGTTCTCGGGAAAGGAAGTGTGAAAATGAACAACATCAAGGGGTTATCTTGAATTACTCACTAAAAACTTATTGCCGCGCCGGGCGGGGGTGCGGGGGTTCCCCGGGGGGTGCGCGCGGGGTGCGGGGTGCGCCGCGAACAGATAAGGGCGCGCTATTGGGATCGCGTCGTTCTCATCCAATTACACGGTCGAGCGCGCCGCAGCGCAGATAAAAAGCGAAGTTGCCTGCTGTCTCCGCGGGGATTGTCGCTCTAACATTTTCACCTAGGTAGGTACGTACTACGTACCCGTCCTTTGCGTGAACGTTTTGTTTTGATTTCAGTTCTTCTATAGCCATATTATGGCATTTTGCGGCGTGCTAAAAAGACAGAAATGGAACGCGGGTCATAAAGTTGGCGAAATTAAACGAATCACAATTCACAATAATATGAGGAAGTCAAAAGATTGACATAGGCGTTACTATGAATTCAACCCTTGTTGTCCCGTGTTGTCTTTTAAGTCCCACAGCTGAAAGAGAGTGACCTTGAGAGTGGCCTTTTAGAATAAGAGGGGTTTGGCCATAGCCCACGACGCCGCAAAATGTGTGCCCGGGATTCAAACCTCATGACAGCAAGAGGTCTTGACTGAATTTCACCTGATTGTAATTGATCTCTTGCTGCGCCACGTTAACTTGGAATCCATAAAAGTTTCTAGGTTCAAGGTCTGACGTTGATAAGTCAGTGAGAGTCAAGACTTTTGTTCAGGTAAGTATAAAGAGTATAGGGATTTCTACGTTCGATCACAATGTTCGATGTTGAACAAAATCCAGCCAATACCCAAGTACCCGCCATTGTATTTTGATAGGTTATATAGAAAGCATTGAGAAGTTACAGAAAGCAATCAAAGTAGACGTGCGAAGGGAATTGCCCAGCGAGGCCGACTCTTGATTCAATTAGAGCACTGAGCAATCGCCGCGGGACCTTCTCGGAAGTGACGCCTGCCAAGTGCCACTCTACTTTCGTGCGCTCGATTGCAATCTAGCGTCACGCCGACCGCAACTGTCTTTTTCACTTTTTTAGAGAACCCGAACGAAGGCAACCACAATTCCCTCCTTAGCCCTAATAGCACCGTAACCTAATAAATAACAGTGACATTTGTTTTCGGTACTAAGCCCCACCCTCTGTCACAACGGAACCCAATCCGACAGCGCGGCCGCCGCCGTATGTAAATAGTTTACCGAAAGTCGCCGCTCGTCCATCACGCGTTGTCACATAAATTATGCCGCGGCGAATCCGCGGTCGAATCATTGTTTGACTTTTATCTTATTACGTATATCTCCCGATTTTGTTCGCGTCATATTTCTTCTGACTTATCGGCTTTTATCTATCGTTTTGTGGCGAGTCGCGCTATCGATCACCCGATCCCCGACGGGCCGACAAATGTCTCCGTATGTTTTGAGTGGATTAGGCGAACTGTCGGTCCGTCGGACGCGGTGGTCGCCGGTCGGTCACCGCGGTGACTAATGCGCTCCCGAGCTTATTTGGAGCGCGTATCGACTTATTGTCGCTTATCTGATGATGCGCCTGAGACGCGGCCAGCGGGCTCCCACAGAGCTCCCTACGTCGCCACCAATGCGCCCATGACTAATGATCTCTCTTCTGTACGTCTAAGAAATGTTACCACTGATCGCGGCAATAATTTAAGTCACGCATTTGACTTTCGAAGAATGATATTCGATTTAATATGCAAATGGCCATACTTCATTCCAAATTGCACTCACGCGGATCAGTAAATAGTTAAATAGTGAGTGTACTTACTAACACTCTTTGACTGTCATAAAAAACAGTAGACCATTTCTGTAGGAATGAGATGAGTAAGAGTACACAGTAGTCAGTAGCACTGGCATCTTATCACACGATCAACCGACCACCGCCATGCAACACCCGACACCTTCTCCATTCCCCAAATCCACGTTGAATTAATGAAAACATCCACCCATAAAGCGTCAAACGCCTCTGCCTTCTTATGAATGAAATTCCAACCGGCACGGATTCGGATCCTTTTTTATGGTGAACATAAATTAAAGGACCAATTTCCAGCGAATGTCACAGCGCGGATAAAGGAATCATTTTTATAATATCCTCAGCGCTTAACAAGGGTACAAATGATGCCCACGCACATTCACGCCGCTATAATTCCGGATCCAGCGACCGGCCACGGACTGCTAAACTGTTAATATAAATAATGAACTGCGTTATGGTCTGCGGTGGGCAGTGTTTTGTTGACTAACAAGCTTTTTGTCGCAAGACGTATAATTCAGTTTCGCCGTGATATGTGGCGGTGCGAGTGGCCGCGCCGCCGGTGCTCGCTCGGATAAAACGTTGCTGCGAGCGAAGTACGGACACTTTGTCTGTACTTTTGGCAGCGGCCGCGGCATTTACTCACTCTTATTGACCTTTCTTTTCAGTAGATAACCTAGAATAGGTCGTTAGTGTTGTCAATTTCCAGCTTACAGTTTGGAGAAAATAGACAGCAGAAAATTTCACCGCGTAACGAAGACCAAACTCCCCTCGTTAAGCAATTGTTATGCTAACCTTTAACACAAATTTCACGCTTAGTCACTAGGGGACGAAGAGAAAAATATACATTTGTAATTCATACCAAAACAATTTCTTGTTAAACTTTAAAAATGTAGGTACCTAACCAAATGAATAATGGCGCTAATGCGCATTCTTAAAACTTACCTGTAAGGTATGATTAAAGGATATTTCTTTCGCTCATTTAAACTATAAATTGTGTTTCCGTACATCTAAAATATTCTAATCGATTTTCTTGAAATATGATACGGCAGGAGCATTAAGAAAAGTCTAGATTTACTGGGGCTACCGCGAGTCATCCCACGCGCTACGCGATGGCGCGACATTCTGTAGAGTCACCATTTTGTATAAACATCAGGACATCAAATGTATCGATTAGCAGGACAGATTAATTTGTTTTGCTATAATCCGCTACTTGAAAAGATTTTGTATGGTACAATATGCAAAAACACTATACCCACATGTAACACCACACTCAAATTTCTAACACTTTCTTTGACGCAAGTTTCGTCCCGACACCGGGACATCCTCAGGTGATGTTGACTTCACAATGCGAAATCGTAGTCTCTACACCATGTTCTACGTATGTATACTGGTGTTTATATTATGTCTATTTATGCATCACGTTCTACGATACGTAGATTATGATGTATAAATAGACATAATTGTCTACATGTTGTGTTATGTACATTACAGCCCCTGAAATTATATTGAGTCTGTCAAGTTAACCAAAATACAGTCCATAATTATGGGCTAATCCTATACCTTTAAACGAGCAATTCTTGTATATATATTTCTATATAATCTGGATCTCGGAAACGGCTTGAACGATTTTCATGAAATTTAGTACACAGGGGGTTTTGGGGGCTATAAATCGATCTAGCTAGGATTCATTTTTAGAAAATGTCGAATTTACCAAAAAAATAAAAATATGACTACTGCTGCCATCTATTGGCCACCGAGCGAAGCTCGGTCACCCAGATATTAATTAAAATATGTACATAATAATATTTTATTCCAAAAATTATTCAATCAAGGTATCCCTACTAACAACACACGGCGAAATAGCCTCACGGAACGAAACTGCCTTACAAGCAAAACAACCGCTTATTTATCGTCCACCTCAGTCAGCTCCGACTTACGAGCGACGGCCTCTCCCGGCCCTTTATGTGCCTATCTGCGTTCCAGTGTGCGATTGTCGCGGCGCTGCTACTGGGCAGTGGGCAGCTTGAGTAACAAGTAGGTAATTTACACTCGAATTCGCGAGCAGATGCCTTTTAGTGTGAATAAATTATTATTATTGAATAGAAATTCTCCATGGTTGCAACTACGATTCAGGTGCAGAGAAAAAAAGCATATTCGGGTTATAAAATGTTAAGCGTAGGTACTGGCTTGCGTATTTAGATCTTTAGCATCCTGGGCATCAATGGCTGGTATATCCAGCAAGTCTTCTAAAAGTAGGTACCTACTTATATCTTCTATAGCAAGGCACATTTGAAACTAGAGGTTCGGTTGTGGGTGCGCCGTGTGAGCGATGACAGATTCTAATTCTAAGTATATTATTATGTGAGAGCTGACGCCTATTTTGCTTGAGATATAGTACCTATACCTACCATATTATCTTTTTTGATACGTGCACTAGTTTTCTGAAGACTTTCCGTGGATTGTCCTTTGACAAGCTTTTGATCGAGATATTTGGTCAAGTGCAAGTCAGGCTCGCGCACTAAGGGTTCCATACTATAAAGATCAATTCCAATTAAAACACCTTTACCCACCAAATTCAAAACGAGCAATTCAAGAGATACAGCCTGGTGGCAGACGGACGGACGGACGGACGGATGAATGGATGGACGGACAGCGAATTTCTAGTAATAGTCCCGTTTTTACCCTTTGGGTACGGAACCGTAAAAATCGTGAAAATGATGTAGCAGCTATTATGTACAACTTGCAGAGTTATTATTAGTTGAAGTGGTATAACAGCCGACGCACTATCTGGCCTAAGGTCGTATAACGTGTCCATGTAAATGATTAAGTGCTAAGTTACGAGGAGAGCAGCGCGCGCGCAGCGTGGCTCCGCAGTCCGGCCTCCATTCACGACCAAGTGGGCGATTCACTTAACATTTTAACAGACTGAGTGAAGTGAATAGAGAAATAAAATAAAAAAAAATTACACTGAAAATTTAACTTTAGATCTATTCGTTTAAGGAGCACACCATGGGTGTGCCCACGAAGTTTAATATTTTTTTGTGGTTTTTCGCGATTTTTAAGCTAATAAGACATAATAGGCTTATAGCAGTCAAATTGCGGGAATCCCAATACCATCTTCACGTGTTTACACATAAAATCTCTGCTTGAAAGTGTCGAGTTAAAGAAATTAGTCCGAGATTTGCGAGTTACTTACATAAAACTCGATCCTCGGACAAATTTCCTAGGATACACATTTTTATGCAAAAATTTTTATATAATCATGTAAAGATGATACTGCCATTCCGCAAATTGACTGCCATAAACCTCTAATCTGTAATTAGCGTAAAAATTGCAAAAAACCATGAAAATTTTGAATTTCGCGGGCAGAATCGTTGATTTCGCCTTAAAGGAAATACTACCGTATCGTGGATGTTGTGTTTTGAACTACATTCAGTTTTACTCATTAGTAAAACGCAGTTGTAAAATTAATTTTCAGTCTTCTCAAAAAATGTTCTGGGTTCAATATCGTCTGTTTATATGTCTAAATATTAAATACCTACCATGACCTCATTAAACATTTCACTTCACGAAATGTAGCCGATGCATACGCGAATCGCCTACCAGGGTAACATTACCTTACCGCCGAAAATATCAAATCGACAGGCAGATGTTATCTCAACGGAATGTTATAAAATTGAATATTTTCATATATTAAGCACCTACTAGGGTGTCCCCGCGGCGATGGCCTTCCGGCGCTTGACGGCCACGTCCGTCCATGCTCGGACTTTTATGATAAACTTTATGTGGATAGAGACGTTATTTAATATCGTTGTTAACGTCTCCACAAAATTTGAAAAATGATTTTTTTGTACTATCCCCCGCCCGAGCTCATATCGCTCCAGCTTTATGATATCCAATAAATATTTAGAATATAAAAGAATACACGGCGCATAACTTTTTGACGTGTATGGTGACCCTTTCAAGACATTACTCCAAACAACCCTATAAACCATTTTGAGGTGAAAGATATGGTTTTGAGCGATAAAATACCTTAGTTTTTTTTTCGTTTTCGTTGCGCCTTACATTTTTAAAGCACAATAATGTCATTGATACTTACCAAATTAATTGTTTAATTTATACCTTCATAGCATTTTATAAATATTATTAGGTAGTTGTGCATAAGTACTATTTATTCACAGTATTTATTTATTATACAATATAATTATCATGGTATTTTGTGCCGATCAATTCATGAATTAAACTCACGAAGCTTTATAGGTACGCTTAAGGTGGTCTTAGAATACCGTTAGAGCGAATGTTTTCCAACATTTTTATGTCAGGGATTCCTAAAATAATCGGCTCTCAGCATGACCAACTCTATTTGTAACATTCGAAAATTAAATTAAGTGGAAGCTATAAAATGTCAGTGTAAATTAAAACACTATTATAAGACCTCTTTGTTTACTAAAATAAATAATAATTTGTAGGTAAGACACCTACATGTATAAAAGTATACGTATCTTATACATATTTGGTATTCTGGGCTTTTTTAGGGTAGGTTTATAATTAGTATAACATATTTTGTTACACTCTAAGTTAGTAATTGACTATACGATCTCAACTTATGGTCAGTGATGATGCTGTCGAAGATATTATTATTATCGTACTAATTTGGAAGAGGTTAGTAAACTCACCCCAAATGGTTTCTACAGAGTATCGCGGTGGAACGATAAATCGCTTGGCGGTGCGTCTTTGCCGAAGCCTTCTATGAGACCAAACCTGAGCCAATTTTGAAATTATACAATTCCAAAGATTCTCGTTGCGTATAAATTGATATTGGGAAACTTTATTGCTATTTAAATAGTTGCTAGAGGTTATAACTGTTGACAAAATATGTATATAAAATAAAAATATACAATATGCCTTACTAATTAAGGCAAATTAAAACATTAAATGCCTTTATTTTTGGCGAATGAATACTAATTTTTTTATAACTTGATTACCGTTTTAAGTATGTTATTCAACTATTAATGATAATGTATTAGATTGTAAGTCAGTAATTAGCATTGTTTAACAATTTTCGCGGCGGGAGCTCGTGTGACCAGTCCTCTGAATTGGTTTCAACGCCTACGTCCAGAGTAGTGACCGCAATCGAAACGTAAAATATTGCATGTGAAAACCATTTGGATTTTAAGTGAAACATTGATGGGGCATAATGTATTTAACACAGCAAACTGAATTTTAAGTACCTAGGTAGGATAAAATGTAATTTTTACAGTACCTAGGTGCATCGTTCATTTCAGCCGACGGACGTCCACTGCTGGATCTACGCTACTAGTATCCAGCGACTTCCCGTATCGTCAGTCCATCTGGTCGGAGGTTAACACTGCGCTTTCCCGGATAATGAGGATGAAGGATAATGAGCGGCGAAGGACTCTAGGTTTAATAGAATTTTGAGCGTATGCGGTGGATTTCAAAGACAACGAGACACAAAAATTTGCGGCCGCTCAAGAGATACAACGCTGTATTTCTGACGGTCGGACGGCGAAGTCTTAGTAATAGCACCGAATATATAATATTGGTAATAGGGTACCGTTTTTACGTTTGGGTAGAGGACCCTAGAAACAATCAAAAACCGAATAATCGTTAATACCAATAAACCTTGGCCTAACCAGCTTTGCGTTCGTTTAGCTTACGCTTCTAACATTTGAAAAAGGTTTTTATTTTTTCGATCGTTCGAACAATAAACAAAATCAATTCCCCGGTACACCGGTGAACTAGAAAAACGCATGATATGTTTTCCAGGGTGGATGGGCCGCGGGCGCGAGGCCGCCTGGCCCGCTCCGTCGCTCCGTAGTCCGTGCGCTCCGTCCGCTCCATGCAGCCAGGGTCCAACACGGCACGTGAAAATTATTGCCGTTCGGATTTTTCGAGAGCATTAATGCAAATTTATCGAGCCGCGCAGCGCTAATTGCGAACGACGCTGGCCCGCTGATTGTTTTCTCGTCCAATTTATGGCAACACCTATTGCAGATTTAAAGCTTTAATTGTAAACCGTTGCTGTGTTTTATTGGATAGTCGCTGCCGTATTTATTCGCGGGGCACAGGGCACTCAGTGCGGTCACGTTTATTGATTTTTTGTGCCTGTTTGTTGTGAGTCGCAGTTTGAAGTTTCACCTGTCCATATCGCGGCGGACCCGACGCGCGACATGATCTATTGCAACATCTAATGCCAAGCCGAGAGTAATGTCGGTGGACACTCCACATGAAAAATGACCAAATCCAAATATGTACCTATATATACATATCGTAATATACCTAACACAGACACAACAGACTTATTGAAAACTTTAGAGGTACAGAGAGGACAAAATAACGTGGGACTAGTTTGGGGTGAAGGAAAACATTAATATGAGATTACTAACGTGTTCGAAAATTCTCCATAATTAACGAATATATGATGTCAAAGATATGTGATACCTGCCAACTCATACGTAACCAGCCTGGTGGTCTAATCCACTCACTACAGGTGAACACTGTACAACGCCTACATAAAAACGAGTAGGTATATTTAGCTGGTGACTAAGGCCAAATCACACCTTACGTAATCATTTCATTAGGCAGCTTCAACTGCTAGTTACCTTAATGACACAGCCGGCCCGCCAAACAATTTGGCGTTGCAGTGTAGAAGCCAATTAGAGCCATACCACTTAACTAACTAAGAGGTCAATAAAACCCGATAATACTATCTTTCCGGATTTACTAATTTATGTCAAATGCTCACACATCTGCTCCACCCAGTAGTGGTCTCAACCACTACTGGGTACTGGTGAGCTGTACTTGAAATTGTAGGCGAATACATATACCTGGGATGCCTGAGACATACTATCCAGCTAGGTAGGTCCAATATCAAGAAATAGTTGAAAATCCGAATCGAGCTCAGATGAGCAGTTTTCGGGAGATTTCGGGAACTTCGTGGTGTCTTCTCATTTAATATCCCTCAATCTGGCATTCGACAAAGGCCTTCGAACAATATGATGTGAAGTGATGACATAGTTAACTACGGATTTAAGACATGGTCATGGGCATCATAAGAAAGCTCAGAGTCACTCTGCGGACGATAGAGAAACTAATTCGGAATATTTAAACGTGATCAAATCAGAAACAAGGAGATCCTAAGACGAACCCCACATAGCTTAATCACCGACATAGCCTAACATTATCGTGCCTTCGCCTAGCAGTCATACGTCCGTGGGCTGAAACGAACGAAGGATGTTCCTATCTATCTTTAAATAGGCACTTACTTATTAAAAAAAACCTCTTGCCTATCTTTGTCTCCGCCTCTTTTTATACCAGAGATACATGTAAAGATTTAAATAGTAAAACTCGTTTTTCCGACAGAATAAAAGTTAAATCACAATGTGAAAACAGTCATTAGCCATAAAAATTAACCCTCAAAGTATAGGGACGTGTTAATAAATTTAATGACGTCACATTCGAGCGGTTAACAAAGTTAAGCATTGCCGGGGGGCAGTCTCTTTTTTCGCTTAAGTTTTCCACGCTGCCGCGGCAGGAAGTTCCGCCATTATTTTTACGATGGTAAGAGACAGTCACTACTTATGATTTCTAATTGAATAATATTATTTTGTGTATTGGTCAGTAATAAAATGCTATAGTAGCGTTACGTTCATATTATAAAGGATGTGTGTAATTGTTTGTAAGTATAAGAATGTGCGTATGTGTAAAATATTGTTTATTACTCTTTCACGCTGCAACAATTAAACTGATTTGGCTGAAATTCGGAATTGAGATAAAATTACCCTGGATTAACCCCGCATGGGAAAGCGCAGTGTTGGCAGGCCTCCGACCAGATAGGCGTCGCGGGAAGACGCTGCTGTGCTATTCTAAAAAATGAAATAGCTGCCAGACAGCTGCCGAATATGGCATGCAAAATTGTACTCTATTACAAATTTACAACTGACAAATTCATAGATGCAGAGATGTACGCTCGTCGCTGTTTTGCAGAATAGCACGGCATGATACAGGTAGCGCAGGACCGTGTAGGCCTGAAATCATAAGAGGTCTTTGTCCAGCTGTTGACGTTCGTCGGGTGAAACGAATTAGGCACTAATCTAAAAATGCAGTATGAGCAAGCTGCAGGTGAGCTCTTACACTAGTTTTTACGCGGGCCACAAGCGGTGCGATAATATCCTCCGCTACGTCCGCTCGGAGATCCTTAATGGCCGAACGTGTCTTCCCACTTTGTGCTTAATAGGTGTCATAACTTAAATAAAATCTCAAGATTTGGAATTAAACTTCCTTCCGTATCTATTCTATCCGGTTAGTCTTTAAATAATGAATTGTGCGTGTTTTTACGAGGGCCCATACCTACCCATATTTATATTACAATAAAGAACATTTTCTGTTTGTGTATCTACCTAAGTAATCCCCCAATTAGTACAAGATAATTTATAGAATGTACCTAATATACCTAAGATTAAAGTCATATCGCTATAGCATGTTACATGTATGTAGACAAGTGCAGTGTGTCGTAAGACATTGCAAGGGATAATGCCGATTCTTGTATGAAAATTGGGCTATACCTTGCGTCTTAACCAAATCATCGGTAAAACATTAGAAATATTCTCAAAATTATGTAAAAATAAGATTAGTAAGATATTAACAGGGAATTTCTAATAATCTGATTTTCTAAGTGGTTAATTTTCTAAGTTTTATAAGTGGCATGGCGGTTCCACATGTTTCTTTTTTTATAATACTTTAAAACCCCTGTTCACATTTCACTAAAATAAATATATGCGATATTAAAATTTGAAAGAAGATTAACCGAGACGATAAGACCGAGAACGCCAATTTGTCTCTCTCTTTCAACGAAGGTTTTTGGTTCTTGTACTTAGTTGGTACCAGCCTTTCTTAGGTACGTAATAACAGATAGTTATGTATTTACTATAGAAAAATACCTACTGCGTTTAATAGACAGGTAATTTGTAGATATCAGTCGCTATGAAAGGTTGCCCGAAAACGGTAATTATATTAGGGTATTACCACAATGATTGCAGGAAACGTGTTATTTAACACACTGATAGGATCTTATCGCGCGAGCCTAATTCACGAAGTATGGGTATTATAGGAGTTGCCGAAAAGTGGACGCGTATGGATATCCGATATTTTTTTGTTTAATATATTTTATAGTATACAGCGTGATACAAAGAAGAATGACCATAGGTGGTATATTAAACCATTGGCACTGAGAATTTGTTTTTCATATTCGGATTTTAATTTGCATACAAGAAGTTACTTTCTTTTCAATGTCCATTACCTGTTATACAGATTTTATCGAGAAGAACAACTTGTTTATTTGCCTATAACTTTGGTATCCGAATGTTAATTAAAAAAAAGTGTAAGAATTAATATGGGGACCGTAGTCTATAAAAAATAAAATTTAGGTTTGAATCAGTTTGGTACGGGATTCTATACATCCATGGTCATTATCCTGTCAACGTGAAAACTTTTAGGAAGTGTAATATAATATACTACTAGTATAATATATGCCTTTCAGATCTCAAAAAATTCTAGTCATACCTATTGGAAAAATACATGAACTATAAAACATAATTTATATGAAAGTACATTAATGTTGGTAAATTCGTAAAAATAATCGTGGTTTGAAATTACGAAATTAGGTAAATTTAACATTTATTAAGTAAATTATCCGTAAATTGAATGTTTACGGAGTACAAATTACAACTGAAATTTAACGTGTGCATGGATATTTTTTGCTGCACAATAAACGACGACGACAAAGTAGGGAAAATGAAATGTACGGAAATATGGGAAAATTACCTACATTTCCCGTGGGATTAAAATAACGACTTTTATTAAATTTTATGCGGAGGATGTCGTGGGCATCAGTTACGGTGGAACACGAGCACCCGCTATAAGGCGCTATTATCGAGACAAAGCGCTCTGTTTGTCTATCACGATAATCTGTGGCCTGCTGGCTGCTCGTTCCAATTCCGTGTTGTATAAACGCCCTAATGGGCGCCCGGTAATGTGACACGCTTGACGATTCTACTCACAAATTGTACGAAACTCTATTACAATCTAATGACAGCCGCCGTCGAATTGCGCGGTTATTACCTACCTCTGTTGGCATAATGGTAGCGCGAGTAATTATTGGGCGAGGTGAAACCCCGAAGATGTGTCGAATTGAACCGCCCGCGCGGCCGCCTAATGAAGACCTGCGCGCGCGCCGGATGCCAGCATCGTTTTATCTGCGTATCGATGCATGTACGATTAATTTTTAATAGCCTTAACTCTTGCCTTGGCCGTGGGCTTTCATCAAAATTGCGCTTACATAATAAGCTAAATACATCTAATGCGACTTTGTAAGTAGGTACATAATATATTCTTTGCGCTGAATTAGTTACAATGCAATTTATTTTGTCTCTTTTTTTATGTATAAATGAATGCAAGATGACATGTTTTTCCGTTTAGCTTTTCAGTGATTTTACGATTTTATATATAGCCTAGTCAACAATAAGTGCCTTTTTGCCAACTTTTTTCAGCAGTCTCTGAAAATTATAATTGAGATATCATTCTGTAGAATGGCATCAAGATGATTTTTGAAAAAATGGATTTCTGCTTGCAATAATTGCAAAAGTTATTAACCATTTACTAAAAAAGGGGTTTAGCTTTTTGCAGATATCGAAAAACTAATACAGACTTTGAAAATGAAGTAGAAATTTCCTAAAAAATCTAAGTTTTGGAACTAAGTATAGGACCAATATTTATAATTTTCTCAGAGGATAAGAAACGGATGAAAACTGGTTCTCTAAAGTTTTAAACTGAATTATGTCTATGATAAAAAAGTGTCTTTTAAAGTTAAAAATCGTACACGAGAAACTGCAGGCTATGGTAAATCTATACAATGGCTATAATATAACGACATCACGACTGTCATCAGATGGGTTTCAGTCATCATGTCATTTGGAAACACGCAACTAATTCCATACCGCACGATCTCCAAAACGATCTGGAGCGAGTGTTTCGTGAATAATTTAACAGACAATGCTCTGATAATAATTATTACGTATATTGTAGGTTTTCTACGAGCATTGTCTTGATATTATTGTTTTTTATTCGTCATTATCAATAATTAACCTAATTTTTATGCGTGAAAAATCGTCAGTTAATTTTCGCACAGTCACACACAAAAATCGTGATGAACTGAAACTGTTAAGTTTCCTTAAAATTTAATCACACTTTTTTAAACACACTTAATATAATATAACCCACAGATTTTATTATAACCATTCTTCTTCTTCTTAGAGTTGGCAACCATCATAGCGATTTGAATCTTGGATACCGCTGCTCTGAAAAGAATGCGGGTGCTCCAGCCAAACCATTGGTCTAAGTTTCGAAGCCAAGATATTCTTCTGCAGCCAAGCCTCCTTCACCTGGCACCTTCCCTTGCATTATTAATTGAAGGAGCTCATATTTCTTGGTGTATATAACCATTAGTACATAGTCGAAAGTTTGTTTGTATGTGTGTTACTCTTCCACTCTTACCTCAACTAAATCGGTTTAGTAATTGTACCAACTGAACCGATTTACTCGTACGTAATTAAATTTTATTAATCAGAATAATGTTTATGTAGTAGCTCTTAATTCTTCATATTTGTTTCGCTGCGTGGAATCGTTACTAAGCCACCTATAGTCCATAATTACTCATATGGCGTTCATATTCCGGATAAAATAATGGTCAAATAATAAATAAGTAGTGCAAAAATTTTAATGGAATAGTGCAAGGAAACTGGAAATTTACACTCCTCTACGCGTCTGAATGTGTAGGCAATTTCAAAAGCAATTTAAACTATGCCAGAGCCTGGCCCGGCTGACCGTAAGTCCGCATTGTTAGCAAAGCGGATGTGTAAGCGGATTTTCGGGGCGAAGTTGCGGCGAAGTGCCTTATTTTTGCCGCGTCGTCTCAACCGGCCGGATTGATATACGGGCGAGTCGGCCGCCTCGCCCCGGCCGGCTTACACCTAACTAAACTCACCCTGCCACATGCAAAACACGGCCTGGCCTGCCTTCGTGACATCTGACTTACGGGTACCCAAGATTCAGGAAAATAGAGACTCTAATGAGACTTTATAAAATGTTATACGAATATAGGTTCCTATTTTACTGGCTTCTTTGTTTGTTGGTTGTATATAATAGGCTATTTGACAACAATGAAAATATACCTGAAATTGTGGTAAATCTCACTAATAACAACGTAAATAAGCATATTAAGCATATTTCACTTTATTTTAATCAAATATATGTATATTTTTCAGCAAAATAAGAGTTTAATAATGTTATAATTTTTGATATTTTACCTGTGACAGGAACGCCCTGTGATTGGTTGCAACTCTGGTGACGTCACACTCGAAAATTTGCGGGAAAACAACAGCTTTTTGTACTGATTTTTCCGAGTGTTTTGTTTGGCGGGCGTTTTATTTTATCTTTTAGCTATTTAAACAGTAATTTTCTGGTTAACTTTATAACTAAACATACTAAGGAAATAAATAATTAAGTATTTCAAATCGCAGAATGGAATCAAATTTTGTGCGAGCTGATAATAGCAACCTACCTAAGGTAGATGCTTTTATGGTTGCACTTTACTTTAAGAATAATGCTGATTATTATGGCGCGGAACTAAAAACATAAAAACAGCAATGTAAGTACCTACCGCGTCGAACATATTAGTCCTTCCTTTATTTATTATAATCATTAATCATTATCTCATTTTAGTTAATGTTGACAAATACTCAGGAAGTTCATGGGAGTTCGGTTTATCATGGTACAGACACAAACACTTTTTGAGGGCAATTTATGGAGGTATTTGTACATAATGGTACTACACAGGATTTGTACACCATTCTTTCTTTTAAAATATATTAATTTTTATTAAATTTAAAGAAAAGCGAAGAAATTCAACTAAACTGTACGGTACTGTAGTCTGTTTATATGCGTTTGACTATGTGTGACGTCACGAGTCAGATCACAAGCGCCATTACAAAATTGGCGTTTTTGGCGCGGTTTTGAAAATTGAAATTTTAAAAGTGGTTTTTAAAGGGAATTACATTAAATTTCCGCAAAATATCAATGTAATGTGCTTAATAGGTAGTAATAAATTATTTAAAATCATTTTCAAAATTTAGTCAAATAGCCTATTGTTCACGACGCGAAAAAATAACGG
Source organism: Coenonympha glycerion (assembly GCA_963855885.1). Lineage (NCBI taxonomy): Eukaryota > Metazoa > Arthropoda > Insecta > Lepidoptera > Nymphalidae > Coenonympha > Coenonympha glycerion. The sequence continues at coordinate 6,657,197 of OY979629.1, forward strand.
ACTAACATGATATTTTTTGTTACATTGTTGAAGCACCAAGAACCGGAGAGTGACAAAGGCTGTTCTTATCCAGGGAAAATAAATTATTCCCATGGGATTTTTGAAAACTGATATTCATGCGGGAAAAGCCGAGAGCAACAGATAATATTCTATACTTCTTATTGTGATACCTACTGTATTACTAACTATACCAACCTAGGCTTACTTATCTTCATCAAAATATTGTGTTCTATAATTTATTAAGGCTGTTTTTGTTAGCAAAATGCTATCAATTACACAGCATCCTTAACACATTTATCTACATTTAGATACGGTCCTATATCCTCCTACCAAATTATATTCAATTAACAATATACAAAAACGGTTGGAGTGATTGTAGAGTCAAAATATTTTGCTCGGATTATAAACTCCTCTTCTGACTAGTTCTGGGGTGATGTTCTGTAAAACTATAGTTTTGTCTTTATAATATGAGCATAAAAATAAACGACCTTACATAAAATACAGATGCAAAAACTTTTAACATTTTTATTTCAGAATTAGTTCGTAATTAAATTCCTAAAGTTATCTTTGTGATCAATCTCTAAGTAAAAATACATAGTTGCCTTAGATATTATACGTTAGTAATAAATTCATAATGTCGTCACATTAGAACGCCGCCGGCCGGCCGGTAATATACAGCGGCGAACTAATGACAGTGCCTGCTTATTGTTTTAAATCGCCGCCGCCTCTAATTCCGTGCATCGCCTCTAATTACGGCAGCCGCCTCACCCGAAATGAACAAAAAATACGAAGCTTACCCCTTCGCAACTCATCTGTAAAATATAATGGGGTAAACTCGAGCAACGGCTATTATTATGACATGTTTAGTGTAATTTGTAATTCCCTAGTGAGGACGGGCACGAGGAATAGAACTCCGAAATCCCTTTCCAACTTTCGATTGCGTAAACAGTTAAAGTAAAAAAGTTTGTAACGACCGTCCAATTAGTTTAAGAATCCTCGCAGAAGCGCTTCGCCGACCCCAAATTTTTCTCCAATTAAATTCAAAACTCGTCCGGGGCACCGGCGGCGGTTATATAAAAATTTAGAGTCCGCACAATTCGCGCAACACAAATTTTTATTACCCACGCCTTATAAGTAAACAAAAGGAACAAATTAGCCGAGGCCTCGGAAGAAGACGTCCGCGCTACATCCCGGCAGGGCACTCGGGACACGAGGGTGTAAAAAGTAAAACAATAAGGATTCCGCAAGGCTGCGAGGGGATATTTATTGTTAATGAAAATGGCGGGATTTGAACTAACGTCTTGTAACTAAATACCCCCTCACGGTTAAAGCGAGTACTAATTTGGTTTTTATAGCGCGTCCTTAATTTGATTTGGCGGCATCGCGGCCCGCCACTATTGCCAGTAGCGGCAATTAATTTAGTCGGATTATATTTTTCCAGACGCCTGCGAGCGCGCCGCGCCGAGCCGTCCCGGGTGCTGCGCGCTGGAGCCGCGATCCGGCCGGGAGGAAAAAATAAAATAAAACTTAAGCCCCGTTTAATTTGAAGGGTGGTTCTGGGCTATTAAAGTAACACGCTTATGTATTGCAAATTATATTGAAATTTGTCTTCCATTACCGAGCGTCTTCCTCACACAAATGTTGCCCGCATTACGAGCGGGAGATTTTTATTCTTCGTTACGCCCACCCTTGTCTCCCGGTTTTTTTACGTCGGAAGTTTTGTGGTGCCTTTTTTTCTCGCTAATTAAAACTCTTCCGCGCTGTTTCCTCTCGGAAACGAGATTCGATCAATTAATTTTTCGGCGGCGGAAGCCTCCGAATTTAGTGGCTACTAAAAAACCGTTTCGTTCCCGAAAAGAGACATTGAAATGTAATTGATGTAATAAACATGAAAAAAACACTGTAATTGAAAACCCCTTTTTGTTTAGTAAAAAAACATGAGTAATGATTGAATCAACGCGTAATGGAGACATAATGGTATACCGATGGAGAGATGCTATTGTCTAAGGAAATAGAGTGGTCGACCATTAAAAAAATGGAATCTCCCAATTGAAAGAACTTATTACCTATTATTTCAATAGTCCGGTAGCGGCCAATGCAGCTTTGATTAAATCAGCCTCCAAGTTAATAAAACTTCATAATTGAATGTTTAAAACAGTCCTGCACTGGAGTATAAGCAGGATATGATAGTCGATTTTTAACCGACTTCAAAAAAAGGAGGAGGTTCTCAATTCGTCGGAATCTTTTTTTTTTTTAGCTATAGTTTTACCACTGACAGAATACCAAAACTAACCACGAATTCCACAGTCCACTCGAAAACCTAAATTATTGAATGTAATAAATTTTCAAAAAACTTCCTATTTAATAAACATCATGATTTCGCACCAGAAGTAGGCAGTCAAGTACTTATAGGTACCTGCCGTGCTATTCTGCAAATCAGCGACGAGCGTACATCCCTGCATCTATGAATTTGTCGCAGTTGTTTACTGAACATCCCCTTGATTGTGTAAGAAAAAACTCCTATTTATCAAAACTCAAAAATTCAAAATATCTTTATTTCACATAGGCCTAACATACAGGCACTTGTAAAAAGTCGGTATAATATTTGTTGCATATAACTTAAGTATGGTGATAACTAAAAAATCTGCCCTATTCTACTCTATTGAGTACAATTTTGCATGCCATATTCGGGTTGGCAGCTGTCTGGCAGCTATTTCAGAGATGGACATTTTGTAGAATAGTACAGCTGTTTTTGTAATAACTAATTTATAAGTAGTTTATCAGCAAATTATCCCAATGGAAACATGCGAATATTTTCACTAGAAAAATTCCGCTTTACATTTCAGAATCCTTCTACAGTCGGTTTATTTTCTTCAAGATCTTCAAAATCGCAATACAAAGAGCGCCCTCTAATCAGTTATAATGAAGGCGGCGAGCAATTTGTCGGCACTGGGCGTTGGGCAGCGCTCGGCAGCACGCGCCAGATTAAATGGAAATCAATAGCCATCGCCGACGTGACCGGAGACCCAGCACCGCGACGCCACAATCACTCTGCACACAAGGCCGATGACTGAGGAAGAGCATAAATAAGATTCGAATTTCGAACCCTTCAAGAATCAGGGGTCTGATTGCCTAAGAAAAACGAATTCATCGTTATCGTAATCGTTTACAAATTCTGATACCCTATTTACTGACGTAAATCTGGGAACCAATCAGTGGGCAGATTTTTATAGTTATCACCATACTTATATGCAACAAATAACATACCGACTTTTTACAAGTGCCTGTATGTTAGGCCTATATGTGAAATAAAGATGTTTTGAGTTTTTGAATTTTGATAAATAAGTTTTTTTCTTACACAATCAAGGGGATATTTTTCAGTCTTGTTACGTTTCTCTTTCTACCATCAGTAACGCTTCAAAAAAAATATGTTGGAAATGATATTCGTAAAAGTCTCGTAATCAATCTATAAAAAGGATATGTACTTACTTCCCATGTTTTTAGGGTTCCATACCAATTTGGTAAAAATGGAACCCTTATGGTGAGACTTTCTCCGTCCGTCCGTCCGTCCTTACGTCCGTCCGTCCGTCCGTCCGTCTGTCACACTCGATTATTTCAGTAACTATCAAAGCTATCGACTTGAAATTTGGAATAGTTTTAGATAATAGTGACCCAACGCCATTGCACTCATAAAATATTGAAAATTGTTTTTATTTATATTTAAAGAGGGGGGAAAACCGGGACTTCGAATTTTCAAAATGAGATAACAATATTGAGTGGGGTATCATATGAAAAGGCGTTACTTGTGTATTCTAAAACCGATTTTTATTTATTTTTATGTCTGATAGTTTTGGATTTATTGAGCAAACTGTCGAAAAAAATACCGTTCCCCCCCCCCTTATCTCCGAAGTTTATCAATCGAAAAATCTGAAATAATTATGATTAATAGACATTAATGTATATTTTACAGGAAAAATAAAATCAACTCCCTAACTATAATACTTTTTTTAATAATAACAATAAACCAGCAAAAACAAAGTTACGTTTGCGGTTCGCCAACAAAAGTACCTACATGTAAATTATACTCGTAAATTCATGAACAAAAGTGATTCATTCAATGTTTTATTTCTTTTGTGGTATGGAACTCTCGGTGCGCGAGTCCGACTCGCACTTGGCCGGTTTTTTTTAGTTTTCGAAGCGTTAGCAATCGTACAAAGAAACTCTTTAATAAAAAGCAATAAGTATGGTTTTCTTTTTCAAAAAATTGTTTTCGTCGGCTCGTCTATGATATCTACAAAAAATTAATAAAATTAAGTACAGTTTCTGAAACTTTCTACATTCAAAATTGAAACACAATTTTCAAATTTAATTTTATTAAAATTTTATACAATAAATATATCAATATTATTTTATAGATATGACTTAACATACCTATCTAATAATAATAAGCTAATTTTAAAATAAATTAATATAAAAACGCAACAACTACCACCGAGCTCCATTGATTCAAATTGCCAGTAAGACCGAATTAGAGAGATCTCCGCACGGGAGTCCGATGGAACAATTCCTGCTGAAATCACTGTTCTCGAACACAATGACGGAATCAATCCAAATCGCTTGCGATTACACCCATAGAATCCGTAAACTATTACTGCAGAACTTCCTTGATATATTCTTTACAATCTCATTTTCTTGGCCAAGTAAATTCGATTAAAATTTAAATTATGCTATTATATACTAATATTTATTTATTAAATATCTAAAACCAACTAACGAAAAACGTGCAGTTTAAGAAATAAGCATGCACTGTGGATTATTAACTAAATTATAATCGCCTAAGTACTGATGTACTTATTATTAATAAAGCTTCATTAAAAACGAGCCTTATATGCATATGATTTTTATCATCTGTAGGTACACTTAACATCTTGACCGTCAGTACCTACGTCGTGGTACCAATCTTACGCATAATGGTACCGCGCGCTCATTGACCAAATCAAATATCGCGCGCTTCCCCGGTTTCATGTTCCACATTTGCGTCCCTTTTCCAAAATTACTCCCATCCAGCAAAAATATAATATTTTTCCAAAAATATTCAGCAACAGAGATGGCTTAGTGTTTATAGCTGTGAAGTGTTATAGTTGTGTGCCAACTGCCAAAGTAAAATGAAAACAAAGGTCATGTCTAAGTGTCGTTTCTATCAACCAGTCTACTCTATGACCCATTGGAAATGTTCAGTGAACACGTCCGCAGACAATGCGGTTGTACAGACAAAGCAGAGCTTCCTTCGACTGTCGGTGTCCGATGATTGATCAATCGAGCATTAGAAAGGGGCTTAATTGCGCCAATTTGGATTTATTTGTACTTCCAGTGTCGGTGTGCTTCTTCGTTCTTTGCGTTCGTGATTGAATAATCACCAAGGGAAATTCAGTAAGAGATAGGTAGTAGGTACAATCAACCTGTTACTATTTTATTAAAAGATTTCATTATTTCAATTGAAACCTCGATATTTTACTTTGCGCAAAATGTTCTAAATGCTAAGGTTTACTTTTTTAATTTAGAACTTTTTACAAGCAAGCTCACACTGACAATAATAATTCAGTGTTGGCACTACAGTCTCTACTGTATATATTATGTTTCTTGCAAGCGATGTCCCAATACAAAACTTAGTAAAGCAATATCCGCAAAAGGACAAAATATCGCTGCAAATAAACATTTGAGTTTATGGACTCGAAAGATATTACCGATTCGTGATCTCCTTTTTCTTTAGTTTCGCGTTTTGGCCGAGCGGCCATCTTGGCGACATGTGGCGGGAGATTTAGGCGGGAAACGTGCCCTGCCATATTAGATTATGGAGAAATGAATTGAGCGCCACTATTGGATATGTTATTGACGTAAGATTTGCGATCGGAGGAACGAACTGATATTTCGTATTGTTATTAGAGGCGCTCCCCGCGGACGTGCGCCGCGTCTCAAGTGCGGGCTCCGATACGACGCCCTTATGCTGCTATCGTTTAGGCCTCTTTATATTTTTCTTATGTAAATACAGTTTCATATCCGATGAGCTTTATTTATGTGGGAATCGTTTTAGCGAGATAAGTCTGGTTTCAGTGCTCACCTCTTGTGAGGCATTCGTATTTTTGTTCATATGGGTCCCTTTGATTTATTTGATGGGCTTATTTGATTTGATAAATTGTAGGTAAGTACCTATGCGGTGTTATTCTATGAAATTATTTATAATAATTATTCATTACATCATCTTTATTAGCTATCACGGATCGCCAGTAGATACAATTGTGCTGCAGGTCTCCCCTTAGATTAAGAAAGAAGAGCAGGCTGGCTTTTCTTAAGATGCTGATGAGATGATGACTTTTCTGTGTGTTAGGGTAGGTAGGTATAGGTACGTTTTTCCATCTCATCTCAAAATTATATACTAGGTACCTCTGTTAAAGCGTCAACATAGTCTCCATCCAATGGTCCGATGGTGGAGATAGAATTGATAGAAAATTGGTGCTACTTACGCAAAGGTGTCATTTGTATGTTTGTGATTGTCAGTATAAGTTTTGATTATGTAAGTGCCTATTCAATGCTCAAATGAAAGCATACAACAAGCAGTATAATATGAAGGACTCAACACCAATTAGGGCCTTGAGGCCTAGCCTTCTAGAGTCATGACTCGTGGGCGCTTATATTTTAGACCCACGGCTCCACCCTCGGGAAATTCGTTTTTAAACAATCCCGCGCAAAATCATAGATTTTTTTATGTATTAATCCTAAGTATAGTACGTAATAATAATAATACGTAAAACTTCGATTAACCATATTTAACTATAATCTTTGCTAAGTTTGACTCCTTAAAAAATACACATTATATTTACACAAAGCAACCTATACAGAACAGAGAGCAGCTTGATTCCTAGTAAACATAAGTTACATAATTTCTTATTAATCAGAAATTACCGTAGAAACAGACACATTGTAAAACTACGCCGAATGTGAAGTGTCGTCAAAGATCAAAGGTGGTTATGCCGGAGTGAGTGCTGTTAAAACGTCTTCAAGGGCCTCCGCGCGGTAAACAGTAGCCGCGGCCGTGGCCCAGCATTCAAGCGAGAGCGAGAGCGTTTTTATACAGGATTAATTAAAAACACTAATTACCTATAACTGTGTAACAAGCGCGGATCGCGGTGTTATGAAGTGGGAGGGGAAGTTAATACTAACAACTACTGGTTTACGACTCTTTTGGAACTTTGTTACAAGTTAATCTTGTACCTGTGTCTCCTGCATCTGCAGCTGCGCTCGCGCATATTTTATTACACAGGATAATCGCACATTAGAGATATCGAATAATTTTGTTTGTGTGTAAATATTTTATTTCCATTTTGTACGATATTAATGATTATAAAATCCGAAATACAAGTTCTATCACAAAAGTGTTTGGACATGAATAACTCTCCTTACAAACAAATGCTCGCAGCTCATCACTTAGAGACGTGCTGCGCGCAGGCCGCGGCTCGCTTTGAAGTCGAGGGTAGTTATGAAAATTAATAAAGCGTCGTGTAATAGCTTCCGATAAACGTCTGCGCAGCACTCCCGTTTTTTGTTCGACTTTAATAACTTAACGAGCAATACGAGTATGTTTCGTCGATGTGTGATTAGATTACCGACAAATTAAGACTGCTTTTACGAGAGGACTACTTATTCATAGTGACGTAGCTTCATCTTAATACTTCTGTTTAGAGTACCAAAAACATTTAGGCGAAGAATCACAACAAATTATACACCATTAATATAGATAGAGCTTTAGAACTTTTCAGGCTCATAGTAAATTAGGAAAACATAATTAGCTATCTTCGATCATAAGTAATGAATCTTTAGGTATAGTAAGCAGTGCTCGAATTGGACCGGAACGCACCGGAACGGCGTTCCGGTTCGTGAAATCACCGTTCCGGTTCGTGAAATCAGCGTTCCGTTTCGTGAAAATTATTCTCAGAGCGTTCCGAACACTGGTTTTTAAATAATTGAGATCGTACATTTTATTGCAAAGTTGTGGCTCTTCCAATAGATAAAAAATACTTTCTCCTCATAGTTAAAAGACCTAATATTTAAAAAAAATTGAATAGGAGTACTGTGAAGGGATAGCGTTCCGGTTCGTAAAAAAGTCCAAAAAATAATAGAAGCACTGAAGTATAGCGTTCCGGTTCGTGAAAAAGTTCAATTCTACCACTGATAGTAAGTATTTAGGATATAAGGTAAATCACACACATAATTGATAGGTATACTTGTAAATAAGTGTGAGTAACCTATGTCTTGTTTTTCCTTCATACTGTTGATTCACACAAGGCTAATTTTAGTTACAGGACAGACAGTCCATGGTTCTTACGGGTTTTTAGAAATCGTATTCCACGCGGACCTTTTACCTACCTTATAACCATACTTAATAATATATCTACTTAGTTGTTAATAATTACTCTTTGTCTAATCATTCCGCTCTAATTCTCATGCCTAATGCTAGGCTCTAAAAAGGCGTGGAGACTAAACATCATTAAAGTGTTTCGGCCCTACTATAGCCCGCGAAATTTAAATTAGGTATATTTAGTTTTTCGCAAATATTAGACTAACTACACTTTGTAGGTTTATGGCAATGAATTTTACGGGCATAATATTTATGCATCTACATGTTTTAAATAAAAACTTTGCTCGCAAATTGCCATTCACCTCATATTGGTTCCCGCAAATTAATTTTTTGCAGTTTTCCAGATTTCGAGCTATCGGCAACCAATATGAAGTAAACGAGTATTGTTAAGCAGAGTTTTTATTAAAAACGTAGATGCTTATTGTTGTGCCCGCAAAACTCATTTCCATAAGCCAACGGTGTATATAATTAGCCCACCATTTGCGAAAACTAAATAACATTTGATTCCCCCCCTCCTCCTTAAAGTTATAGTACCTGTCGACTCGACACTTCAGCGCTACCATGAAGTGGCTATATAGACCTGCACTTTGTTGGCGGAGACTTAAAAGACCAGACCGGCGTTATTCGGTAAGCTGTCCAACAACGCTCCATTGCTCTGCGCCGGCGCCAACGCTCATTTCATATTTTATTTTTAGAACCTCTTTAAGGTATCTGTTAAGACCGCTTTTAATAAACACTACAAGTGGCTTCAGTGGAAATTATGATGAAGACAAATGTATTTAAGAACACATTATAATAATATGCATTACTTAGTATCTATATTAATATCTGCGTGTCCAAAAGTCTAGCCGATCGAATTATCGGATTCAATTCATGCAATCGCTAACGCTTTCCAGAACTAAGAAATGTAAAAAAAATTTTTTAAAGAGCAAGTTTCTTGCCCGTTCTTCTCAGTGCAATACTGCTTTCCGTTCGTGTCGGTAGAGTCTGACATTTTGCAAGTGCCTGTAAATTTGGTCTTCGAAAGAATAACCATTTTAATTTTTTAAATTTTGTATGGAAATTATCTCGGAAATTATATAGACACAGATGACAGAATACATTTTATGTCGTAATGTTACAACACATGACTTTTCAATACTAAGTATTTCCATACATTTTTTCTAAGAGCCTGCAGGATTTTCTTGCCTTCACAACTTACAATATTGATATCAATACCTACCTACCAAAAATGTTATTTTTAGATAAAAGAGCTTTAAGAAAAATCTCTGAATCAGAGCCGATTTGTTTCCTATATACATAGTACCTATCTATGTATAAAATAGAGTAGGTATCAAGTCGTTACCAGTTTAACAAATATTTACGCTTTTAACCTACCAACCCTAATAATACCACAAAAATACGGTGTGATTGGCATGTTTGTGGTATTATACAGCTAAAATCATTACCAATTCATTTGTATTTATAACACCGCCATCCATCTCGCGTAATGTACAAAGCTAAAAGAACCTATCAATAAAACCGAACTTAACGTGTTCCCAAATAAAACACTTTGTTATTAAGTTGACAAGCAACCGTAAAAATGTTCCTTTAAAATGTAAAATAAACAGATCAATCATGTTAAACCGATCCCACCGGGGTCGATCCACGAAAAGAAGCCTACGTAAGCGTCTATTATAAGGCACAGATGTTACCACAAGACCGATTTTGTGTTGCGTCCCATTCGCACCCGCGGCCCTCGGTGCTGTTCAAGTGCGATGCAAAATAAAAGTGATACGCATTTTTTATTCTTTTTCCAAATAAGAATTGTTCTACATTCAGGAGAGTGATTGACACGCGGTCGCCAGCGGCGGCGCCCCCCGACGCGCGGTTTTAAGCGTTTCACAAGATACCCCTACCAACAGGGCGAGCATAGTGTGATGTAATCCATAATGTCTTGTATCGATACGAAATCTATATCGCACTGCTAATTTTATACAGCAGTAGGATCAAAAATATAATAAAATGTCAAAAATTCTATGACACGGTCTGCATTGAATTTAGCCTACATGTCTTGTAGAGTGTTTTCAGCCGAATAGGTTCTTGATTCTTATAGGAATTTGAGTAATTAATACGTTTCGTTTTAACTTACTTAACTGTCTCGATAGCTCGTTGTCAGCAAGTCAGTAGTATCATTCTAGATTTCATCATAGATCCTTAAAAGGTCCGATCGTGAACAAAGACGCTTTATGTACTTATAGGATAGAAAGAAAGCAGTCGTGCAGTCATCTTAAGAGTCCTGTGAACTACCATGTCTCCCATACAAACGTAATACCAAAATCATTTGTAATTCGTGTATATTTCGATCATGTTGCGGTGTTATTCGGGTTCGTATAGTAATAATCTATGCTCCTGGCCATATCTGGTTCCGAAATACTGTTGTTAAACGAAATTGTAAACGAATTTAGTTTTGCTTATTTTTATGTCAAAGAGGACATGTTTTCTGCTTATTTGTTTTGTAATTAAAACAACACTATCTCACGTCGCATTAGTTCAGGAGCACAGTTTTTAATGTCCAGCTAAAGAAAAACACCAGTTAATAAAGAAAGTTACAAGTTTTCATTCATAATTTTTGGTATTACGGAACCCGACCAAAGTTATAAAAATGTTGATCAAAATTGATTATTATTTCGTTTTATAGAAGTATTTCCGAACCAAATATGGCCAGGAGCACAACATGATCGAAATATTCACGAATTACAAATGATTTGGTATTTTGCATTAACGGAGACATCGTAGTTCACAGGCCCCTTAATATGTATGTATATATATTTAATCGTGATAAAATCCGCGAGATAGTAGATACTCCATATCGTCTTACAGTAGACCTACAGTGCAATAATATTATCATTTTATAATTTATTACGCTAATTATGAAAGGACCCCGTTTCAAAATAAAAACAAAACAGGGGTCATTTTTATGCTGTAAAGGCTTTGCAGACGTATTTGTGTGTCGTGTTACTTTTCGGGTAAATAAATCTACGAAGCCACATCAATCAAGTTGTCGTATGAACGGGAAGTCCCGCTTTCACATTATTATGTAGATCTATGATTAAAACGTTTTAAAAACGTAACGAATTCACAGTGTCGGTATCATGTACCTACGCAGTATACCTAACCCTTTTACATTTTGTTTTAAAAATAACTGGGTATTTTATTGTAATTTATACTTACTTATAATAAACCTATATTTATGAATGACGATGTTATAATAGTAGTTTATGAAACGGATGCATAATGGGGGGTATTAAAACATGAGTGTGAGTTTAAAAAACGAGCCGCAGGCGAGTTTTTTAAACTCACACTCACTTAATTCGTATATATATATTTTTATTTTGTTCAAAACCTCTGCATAAACAAATAAAATAAAAACTGACTGACTGCAAGTCAAACTCTCGTTCCATACAAAAATAATTGCAAAGGAATTACTTTTAATAGGGGTTAATAAGGGTTTCGTTTTTAACATTTTGGTATGGCCTAAAAACGCATGTAGGTAAAGGTTAAAAATTAAATGCTAGAGCTGCAGAATCTACTTCGTTTACTAGAATAGTTATGTAAACCATTATAGCACAATCACAACAATATTGTCTTTAGTGTATAGTTGGTTACCAGCTAAAGTGGACCCGATGCTAGTAGTAAACCAATATCAGGCAGTGGGCCGCTATAATTGAATACACGACGTGAGAAGACTAAGCATCGACTAATCCACGGACCCCGGCCCCTACATGTGTATAATTACAGATTCTACCAGATAATACCATCGACTCTAAATAAACATCGTCCAATTGTGCGCCACATTTGTGTGAGAGAGATTTACATTTATTTATTTATAGTGTTTGAATGAAATTAGATACGTGTCGATTCTTTCCCATACTGTCTAGCCATTCACATAACGCACCGGCACCATATTTTCGTGAAGTGAAATATTTAAAAACGTCGCGGCAATCGCGTCATAACTTACTCATCGTCGCCCTCCGCTTCCCACGATCACACATACTACGTCATGCTTACGCGAAGTCTATGGTGAAGTGTAGTGAATCATTACACTAATGCTAGTTTTCACCAACACTTTAAGAAACCCCTAAACCCTTAGGTGACAGTTGTTGTAAGTGAAAACTGTCACCTATCGGCTTAGGCGTTTCTTAAAGTGTTGGTGAAAACGGGCAATAGTGTGTCAATACAATACGCGAATCACCTAGCTGTGCCTTATATGCAAGAACTATAAAGGCTTCGCAAACGTATAGGTACACTACCTAAATGTAATGACTAATGATATATTTTGTGTTCACTTGTGGCCACTATTGCTTAGCGTCCCGTATCCAAAGGGTTAAACGGGACCCTATTAGGTACGAAAACTCCGCTGTCCGTTATTCTGTCATCAGGCTGTATCTCTTGAATAGTTAGAAAAATTGAGTATAATACGCTATTAATATATATATAGCTACTCGTGCTGATTCACTGATTGACTGACTGACTCACTGATTGATCACCTCTCCTGAACAATTTTGTATGAAAATTTTTTTTTTCACGGATGGGGTCGTATAGAGGGGAAAAATTCATTCGGAGGAAAAATACGGAGAGAGCTGATGATTGAGGATTTCGAAGACGGGTGAAGAGCACGGGGAGGGTATTGAAGATAGGTGGGGGGTGCTCGAACAAATGTCATTCGAAACGTCATGCAATTGGCAGTGAGCTGAAAAAAAGTTCAAAATGGCGGATTCAAGATGGCCGCCATACAAACTTTATCGGTGTCCATCTCGAAGAGTATTAAAGATGGAAGAACGGTTTCTTGACAAGAGATAATCAGGGTCCGAATGTCTACTCGATGAATGAAAAAAAAGTTCAAAATGGCGGAATTTATTTTTCCATAGAAAATGTATGGAGAATATTAAAGACACTAAAAGTTGGTAACTATGCAAGGTTTTGATGATGTTTTTCAGAGAATCACTAGAGAAAAATATGGCAAGAGATGATGATTGAGGGTTTCGAAGATGTATTAGGAGCATGGGCTGGGTTTTATAGATAGGTGGGGCCTGCTGAAACAAAAAATTCTCGGAACTTCACGCAATTGGCAGTGAGCTGAAAAAAAACCAAAATGGCGGATTCAAGATGGCCGCCATACAAATTTCGTGTTGTTCTATCTCGGAAAGTATAAAAGATAAGAAAGTGGTTTCTTAGCAAGAGGTGATCAGGATCTCAAGTTCTACGGAATGCATGGAAAATAATTCACTGTGGCGGAATTTATCTTTTCATGGAAAATGTACATACTATGAGAAGAGACAATGATCTATGATTTGGATGATGAGTGAGGAGCACTGTCATGGTTTTAAAGATAGTTACGGGCAGTTCGAAGAAAAAATACGCTGAACCTCATACGATGAGGTTCAGCGTATTTTTTGCTCGAACTGCCCTTAACTATCTTTAAAACCATGACAGTGCTCCTTGGTAATTTTTTCAGCTCACTGCCAATCGGATTCCATTAGGCGATGGAGATGACGGCGATACCTTTATGGGCGGGAAGACTGCACGCGGGCCACGTGTGGCCCGCGCACACACGCGCCCTACTAGTTACAATATATATCAGATAGGTACTATTATTTATTTTCAATTTTAGACAAAAATAAAATCCGGTTCTATGGAAACAAACGAATGCAAGCCACTCAGCGTTAATCATTCTATAATGTCCTAACATTGAAGTGCCCCTATTTTATTTAAAAACGTTAACGACACAGCAACGCCACTCGCGCGCAGCTTCAAGCCTTTTCATCTGTCAAGCTTAACAGCTATGGAATTGGGTTATAATTTACGATTTTATCTGTAGCGCACACCATAGGGGCTGTGGTCAGTGTGGTCATTGAAAAAACCTGCATTATTGTTAGGGGCCTTTTACAATTTAAAGAATCGACAAATGCCCGATTCAAAGTTCCGAAAGTTTATATCTACCAGCCATGTTTTATTAAAAGAAGTACAGTTTTCACATGTACATGGGTGCCTACTGCTTTAAAAACTAGAACGGACCTAGTAGACACTCACTTCGCAAAGTTAAAAAAGGAGTAAATTCTGCACTTGGAAATCATAACACTCAATCCGATTTGAATGCTCTTTGTTGATTTAGCAAATTCCTCACACAAAGATCTTCTTTACAAAATCTTACCATAATTATAATATCCTTAATAATCTACTATATAAAAATAAGTCGGGTTTTCCTTCCTGACGCTATAACTCCAGAACGCACGAACCGATTTCTACGGTTTTGCATTCGTTGGAAAGGTCTCGGGCTCCGTGAGGTTTATAGCAAAGAAAATTCAGGAAATTTTCAACAGAAATGCGGGAAAATCTTTTTTCATATACAGCGCCATCTCTGATACATAGCATGTACTACAAACCAATATTTTAAGTAGATGGCGCCGGTGCGTGATACATCTATAAAGAGGTAGCGTAACGATGTTTGTGAGTTTGTGAGTTTGTGCGTTTGTGAGTTTGTGACGTTGTAAGGGGTTAATCTCTGGATCTACTGAACCGATTTTCAAAATTTTTTCACCAATAGAAAGCTACGTTATTGTGGAGTGTCATAGGCTATGATAATTTCAAAAATTAATTACGCATCTTTACTTAAACTTGAATAATATAATCCAAGTCGTAAAAACAATTGCTTCCATCGCGTGCGCTGCGGAAACTATTAAAGATAGAACAAAACAATGTTGTACAATATTAAAGAACGTATCAAAATCTGCAAAAAAATTCCGCGATAGCATATATGCCTATCTCCTACGAGTAACTCACAATAAGTGCTTTTACTGTTAAAATTGTGAATTAAAAATAAATATTTTTTGTGAAGCTTATTTAGCCCATATGGTATTAATTTATATCTTTGTAAATATGTTTTTTAGAACGGAAAGGAGAATGCCGAGTTTTGTATGAAAGCTATACCTTGCGTCTTAACCAAATCATCGGTAAAACATTAGAAAAATTCTCGATATTATGTAAAAAAAAAGATTAGTAACATATTTACAGTGAAATTGTAATAATCAGATTTTCTGAGTAGTTAATTTTCTAAGTTTTATGAGTGGCATAGCGGTTCCACGTTTCGAAACGTTAAATTACTTTTTTTTATCACATTTCACTAACATAAATATATGCAATATTAAAATTTGAAAGAAGATTCTTCATGCATACGTGCTTGAGACGCAGAGTGACGCAAATCTAGCCCATTTTCTGGCATTCTCCTTTAATGTAGAATATTTGTGTCCTTTACTGTATTAAGTTTAAACAAATATCTTCAAAGATATTAGCAAAATAAAAATGTGTGGTAAGCGGTTGCGCTCCGCCGCCGCTCCGGCCGTTGCGATAGTCATATCGAATGTCTCGCGTCCAGCGCTGTGGGCTGTGGGTATAAGGCCTGGTTTCCACCACAGCGATGCGGATCGGAGCTGTATATGAGCAACCAATCAGATTTCGTCATTTTGACATCTCCGAAACTGAGGGGAGAAGAGATGTCAAAATGTTGAAATTCCGCTTTGGTGGGAACCGGGCCTTACGCGGGACAAACGGGCCGGGCCAAACATATTTCTAACGCGGAACGGAGTCCGCGGGCACTGCTAGTACAAAATAAACATTAACAGGACATGGAGTACCTAGTCCTATACGCACTACCTAAACCTTTTAGAATTGATACGCCGTTCGCAAAACTGCTACACGAGGACTACCGTTTTAAATTCAATGTAAACGGTGCCTAATAACTGTCAGTGCTTTGTACAAACTCTTGACCACCCGTTTCGGCCACACCCGGCCTGTTATGAGTTGCCAAAATAGAGCTGTAATAGTGTTGCGAGGAGGCAGCCGCCGCCCGCCCCGACTCGCGCGTGATTTAGAGCGATCTCTAACGAGCGCTCGGGGCTCGCTGCCGTTTGTCCAACGAGCATTACCAGGGGGTGATTCAGATTCACTTTTGTTGGTCAGTTTACGTCTCCATTATTACCTACCGTACATTCGCTATTAATGGCCCGTGAGCCGTGGATCAACAGCGGGATATTTTGTGAATAGAGTTATAAAGCGGCGGAGTCAATAAGCCGAGATTGATGCCGGCGGCGCTGGGCCTGACAAATAGCCAGTTCAGCGGAGGCGTCGCCCGGCGTCTTACCATAAATAAGGATTACGCTCGTGACCACGCAGTCTTGCGGAGTGGACGCAGGACAGCCTCTGTGACGTCACTGCACCGCTAGTCTCGTGTCAAATATCCCTGCCGCTAGTGTTTGTTAGGCACTTCAAGCTTATGGACTTCACGCCTTAATGCGAGTTTTAGATTAGCAACAAAACATAAAGAAGTTGACTTCTGCAAGCTATTCCTCCTTTGTTTAGTAGCTTGCGTGACTATTTACATTGCTTTCAGAAGTTAACTTCTACAAGTTTTGTTGCTAAACCTGGCTTTAAGTTTGATACGTCCGACCGCGACTTTTTGGAAAATCCCGAATTTGAAGGTATCGGGAAAATATGAAGTAAATGAGTATTTTTGACCAACATTTTATGAAAAGATGTAGAAAGTAGATGGATCATAACGCTATGCCCGTAAAACTCACTGCCATGTATAAATTAACCTACCATTTTCTAAAAATTAACTAAAGTTTGAATTGCCTTTGTAAAATTTCCGTCTTAATATTTAGGCGTAAATCTATAGTAGGCACATTGCTATGCCAATTGGCTTGACGCAGATTACGTCGTCGGAAGCGGCATTTGCAATTTAAGTAAATTCGAAGATAAAGTGGGGATATATAAAGTCGCGAGAATTTGCGTTATTTCGGCGCCTGAAGCTCGACTCACAAGTTGGAGGACGGGTATCGAGTGCGGCGTAGGAAGCGCTAAGCCACGGCTGTTTTAGGCTCAGTGCCGATGTTTGAGCTGCGATTGTGCGACGGCTTATGAGATCTCGGCACGAGTGGGGAAACTCGACGAAACGCGTATTAAATCCCCGTTCCGCTTATCTTGGCTATATACGTCTACGTAAACGGCATCAAAGTAACAACTTCGCCAAAGGCTAATTGAATTCCAAACCTTGGCCTAAGTTACTCTTATACTTTAGGGCGGAGTATTGCCTTCTATACGTAGCAATTTGCCGGTTTTTACGGAGTCTTCGGTTTGACAGGTTTAGATGCCTAAACGATCTGGCTTCACAGAATATAGGGTCACCGCACCTAATATGTCACAGCACGTAATGATAATAGTGATAGCAACTGTTTAATTGGATAAATATTAATTGTGCATCATAGATAATGTTTTTATAAGTTGATTAATTATGTAAAGATCAAACCAATCGGCTGTACGTACCTCGAAAACATTATCTTTTGAAAATCTTATAGGTATATAAAGACCAGGAAAAGGTCGCTGGTAGCGGATGGATGAGGAAGGCGGAGGACCGTGTGTGGTGGCGCGCTCTCGGAGAGGCCTATGTCCAGTATTTGATCTATATAGGCTGTATAAGTAAAAGTAAGTAAGTAAGTATATAATAAAACTCTCGTACAAAAAAATGTTAAGTCACAGAGGATGTAACAATTTTTTGTCCACATCAGTTATAGGTCTGAGAATAAGTCATAAGCTATTTTTCATAACCCCTAAATGGCAAAACAACATTTGCCGGGTCAGGTAGTACGTCAAAGATGGAAGGGAATGTCCTTATCGCTATCACTAAGTAATTCAATATGGATAAGCCCTCCATTTACTACTTAGAAGTTAAAGACTTACGACAGTTCGCCAAGTAACATTAACCCTCTGATAGGTACCTAGACATAATATATCCGTGATGCCCATGTATTTGTCAAGCCGCTTGTAAATTTCACTAGTTAACCGAAATGGGCTGTGCTAAGCGGACCCTCGGTTTAAACATAATATTGAGTACCAGCGGACCATACATAATATTGAGTAAGTACTTTATTGCGAACATGATTAAAAAAGATCTTCATACAAATTATAGGTAGTGCATTCAAGTTCCACCACATGGCATGCAATATACTTAAAGAATAAGGATACTATAGACTCTATAGTATCCTTATTGTGGTCTTGTCTTAGTCTCTATAGTATAGAGACTAAGACAAGACCACAGATTAGTACACAAGACAATAAAAATAAACCTGTGCACGCAACGACATTTTATTGGTCATTAGATATTGATTGAGGGTGATCAGTGGGCTGATTCTATATACTTAAGTTTGTTAGTTAGTAACCCCCAACAAGAGGCAAAATATTTTTTTATCAAACATGCTTGGTTTGAGCATTACTTTGACAAATTCTCTGATATAACTCGAACTTGCTGTACCGGCCAATCAGCGACTGCCAAAAGTTGTATGAAAATCCATGTCTGTCGTAGTTTAGTGGTCGTATAAACTACATACTAAATTCATAGTTGCCGTGTAATTTAAAAATGGAACGATATTTTTTCCAAAATTTGGCACCCATTGGTGCAATAGGTACCTAACTTAATTGCTACGTAGCTACTATACCTAAACATGAAGAATGTAACAAAACCATGAAAGCTTTTAGCATATCGACTGCCAATACAGTCATACATTTCGAAGTTTACATAGGACGATGTAATGACGATATTATGGGGAATGGAAGTCAAACTAATCTTTGGAAATATCATACAACCTGCAGACTACAATATGCAGATCACTCTATCAATGCAAAAACAGTTACCAAACAGATTAGTTCCGCTGTCACTTAGTATAATATCATGGACAAAGTCGGGGACTGTTTTAACTGCACGCAGTAGATGTTTTGAAACGCGATTATTAAATTAAAGCACGAAGATAGCGTCGAACGCGGGCCCCCCGCCGCTGGGCTATTCTACTCGCCCACTCCACTGCGGCATTAGGACACTGATTTGTACTGCGACTCAACAGTTTTGATATTTAACTTTTCGTTATTTCAACAGTGGTACAACTATTTAATCAACAACTTGGTAATAGGTACGTGCTTCCTTATTACCAGCTGTGCTATTCTACAAAATGAAATAGCTGCCAGACAGCTGCCAACCCGAATATGGCATGCAAAATTGTACTCTATTACAACTGACAAATTCATAGATGCATAGATGTACGCTCGTCGCTGTTTTGCAGAATAGCTCGGCTGAACCAACTTAGAAAACCATACCTTACTCGTATCATTTTGATGTGATCGTTACGGTAGTCAGTTTAGGCATTCGCTTATTGAGCTTAGTGTTCGGTAATAAATGTAACTATCTGAACCATAGTAATATTACATATTCGGTAACCGTGATAAAAATCATACCGTCTTCACTCACAGCTCCACTATAACCTAGTATTCATTTATTGTCCTTCCCTGACCTTTCCTCCAACTTTCTGATTTGCCGTTAGTAGTCAGTACTAACGAAAAAAATCGGAGTTAAAAAATCTTTCTGATCTTTTTTCTTTTCCTACTTGAAAAGTGTACCCTGCCCACTTTAGAAACATTTTCCGAAGTTGATTTACTAGCTAAAAACTTAAAACTTAAAATAGTCTGACAATTTAAAGGTTTCATAATAAATAGTGCGCAGTTAACAGAGGTCTTTGAAAGCTGCAAAATTACTAAATAACGCTATTGGTAAATGGTTTTAGTTTAGGCGTACCTAGTTATCTACCCAACCTATCCTAAGAACTTACCAATAAAAAAGAGTTGAATACCTGCCTGCAAACTTCAAGGCCTTAACCGTACTAGTTAAGTATTGCCACTATCTTTGTATAGTCACTCATGGTACAACTATCAAGACGTGGGAGTCCGAGTAGATACATCTCATCATTAATGCTTAAACAATAAAGGTGACCGGTGCTCGTGGACAAACGACTAGGTACTGCCCGTACGATGCGGGACAGATGACTTCCAGGACTTGATTAATTTATGGCCTTTTGGGGACGGATTAAGCGCCTACTGCCGTTGGGAAACACATAAGACTTGTACCCATTTCAATCTTAGATTTATACGGAACTGACGAATTTCGCTATCAATTTTAATTTATGGTTTCAATTCCTATAGGCAACGATATAAATCATTGCCTATAGGCAGTTTCTTTATATTTTAAGTACTATGTTTTGATCGTGTATTCGTCCGCGTGGAATCCCATGAGTATAGTGTATCTACAAATAAATACATTGGATTCTCTATGTTCTTCATTTCACGACCAAATCTGTTATGTAGGTAGATACGTAGAGTAAAACACATTTCTTAAAAATTAATAATATAAAAATTGTAAATTTCGAAAATTACACCTACCTACTTCAGTATTTCAACCAATTTTATAAAGTGAGACAGTTCCAGGGTGGTTCCAGGACCTATTTGTATTTTAATTAAGAAAGAAAAAATAAGACGAAAATCGCAGTTTCCAACGAGGCCAGAGAACTGTTAGAATGTAACGTTTAAAATGTTATAAAGGATTCCTTTTTTTAAGTTCTTACTTGCCTATTTAGAGTGAGGGTCATAAAATACCAATATTTATTGTATTATAAATGGGAAAGCCACATTTCAACGGTGTGATAAACAAACTTTGGCTTTACGATCTATGACAAGGCTGAGTTACAATCATAACCTCTGTCCAGCGCTTGACGCATTGGAAGATGGGACCAATAAAATAAGTCATGTCCAATTTATGTTAATACAATAAATAGCAACATAAATAATTTTGAGTGAAGGCACAGAAGAAAATTTGATTTTATGAGGATACGGGGCTTTCATATAGCTATAAAAAGCAGCCTCTATAGGAAGTTCACTATTCAAGATTTTGTTTCTTCTGTTGCTTCTGGAAATTGCCTAATTCATTGTAATATAGTTTGATAATAAAGAATAGAAAAATGGTGGCCCCATTTTCTATACAAAATATTTTGGATAATTTAACGTGGAAATTACGATTTAAATTACAATATAAACAAATGGCACAATACTGAGCATAGAAACAACGGAATCTCTTATTAATTGTAACTCATATCAGAAAACAAAAAATATTTAGTTTCGTTTCAAGAATTTCCATTGTCTGTTTCATTTAAATCCATCCATTTAATTTAAATCTTTGGCTCTACTCTACCTACGTCAACAAAATATAAATATAATAAATATAATCAAAAACTTGATGGTGGGAGTTAGATAAAATTTAGCACAGAAATTTAGATTTTAATATATGGAAAATCTTCAAAATTGCATTTTTATTCCAAGTAACTATTAAGAGTTACTCTACAAGAGATGCCAATCTAATTATGTATTTGTTTCACTATTAGTGCATTCTTTGCGAACCTATTATTCTCCTGATATATTGGGCACTATAGGCAAACCCTTGGGAACGACAGGAAGAATTGTCACTTGGACAATTTCCACCTGCCTTAGTGCAATGTAACTCCAATTTGTTAGTACTAAGCTATTTATTTATTGGAGGAAGCGCACTGTTTATAATGCTAAAAATCCAATTCTCTAAATGTGGAAAAACACATCCACGACGCGTAACACCAATTTACATATCCCCAGGCGTTTTCGGTTAGAACGAAACTCGCGTGAAGGAACGAAAACCGCAGAAATAATGACACAGCGAGTAATTGTAACAGAGAACAGTTACACAAATTGAGAAGAGCGACAAACCGACAGATGCTTGCGGCAATCTTGCGGCCGCGACCAAACTGTCGTATGTCGCCTTCGTGACGTTGCGGTTGCGTTGTCCCCGTTTAAAATGAATTCTAGAAAATACCCCCAAAATTACCTACCCTTTAATGCCTTCAATCAACCTCAAAGATGTATATCAACTGACGCGCATTTTAAGATATAATTTTGATATTATTATGTATTATTTTGTTTGAGTGTCGAATTAATTTAATTACAATCTTGCATTATTTTATTTTCACAGCAATGTGATACTTCAACTTTTATTATTTCAAGGCATAAGCGTAAACACGTGAAGAATGTTTATGGGCTTATCTGTACTTTTATCCAAAATATCTCGGTGGAGACCATTCTAGTTGCAATGTGTCCCATCAAGTTAAAATTCATTGAATCGACTCAGCTCAATCAGTTGGTAGGAAATACCGGAGTTGCAAAATTTAAAAAGGACGTCGTTGCATGTGGAGAATTAAGTATAGGTTGTGACAAAATTCAATTTAATAAATTAGAAAAAAATAGTTTTACTTTGTTATTACAAAAACATACCTACTATACTTATTTAGGTAGATAAATAGATAATATTATTATGGTGATTTATTAAAGGCCTCAAACAGCCGTAAAAGTCTGAGAAAGGCCACACGGAGTTTATTAATCAGGGGACATCGGGCTTGCGGCATTTTTCTCCAGTCTTCATTATTTCCCGGGACGCGGGAAGCGGGACATGATGAGAAATTAATCCAGGGCAGGTGCTGCTGGCCAATCTTGCGGCGTCGCCTCCTACCCGTAATCCGTACGTTTACATTCTTCAAGTGACTACGCGATGGCTATTACGTAGAAACACATTTTCTTTTAATAAACTCTTATATACGAAGCGCATTTTCTTCTAATAACAGAGCCCACATTTCCGTTTAATACGGTTTATAAAATAAATAGCTAGCTAAAACGCAGTTATGTACCTAATCTCTACTTGCTAGATTGCGTTTTATGCAGGGTATGGTTTTGTCACGTCATTGATGTATCAATTTAGCAATAATACTCCTTTTTTCGTTCCATTCTATACCTACCACGGTGTCCAGATGCAATGTCATAATATTATGGGTACGGCTGCTGTCAGGTACGGAAACACTGGTCTTTCAATGACTGAAACCTAACGGACAAACACACTTTTGCATATTTTAAGTGTACATTTTAGCATTTAGGAAGCTGTAGCTATGAATTATCCAGTCGTCCAATATCCCTCAGTGCCTGAAGATTAAGGTCTTCGAACAGTGCGTGTATACATACGGACCTGAGCATGTTTATTTTCGATGGGCCTCATTAAAAGGCTCATAGTCAATCAACAAGCGATGGAGATAACTATGCTCAAAGTATCTCTACGTGATCAAAAAGATCCGTAGACGAACTAAAGTCACCGACATAGCTCACTGCTCAACGTATCGCAAAGCTGAAGTGGCAATGGGCGGGGCACATAGCTCGTAGTACCGACGGATGTTGGGGACACAAAGTGCTGGAATGGCGATCGCGGACGAGAAAGCGCAGTGTTGGCAGGTCTCCGACCAGATGGACTGACGACATTAAGAGGGGTGCGGGAAGTCGCTGGATGCAAGTAGAGTAGAAGAACCGCATCGATTGGAAATCATTGCAGGAGGCTTTTGTATAGCAGTGGACTTCCGTCGGCTGAAACGAAAGTATGCAGAATTTATTACATAAAGTTAAGACAAACATAATGGAATATAAGGAGCGCATTTTTTTTAAATATTATATCATCCCGCTTAAGGCTAAACGGTTTCAGCTGTAAACTCGGTCGGGAAGCGGCAGATTTGAAGGAAACTCGGAGCTGCGCGTAATCCGGACATATCTCAGTACATTGCTCAGCGCGACACAGCGGGACTTAGCGAAAGCCGCGCCGCAGATGCTTATCTCAATAACAGTTTTATTTATTTTTGCGAGCGCCTGATCCGCTCCGCCGGGGACGTCTAAATGAAAATAGAGGGGCGTGTTCGCGATGTTAAGTGACGTGTGCTTATGTCGAGGTGTATCAGCTACTGGTACACGCTTGGATCGCTTGGATTTAAAGCGAATAAAAATATTATGATGTGTAGCTGGCGGAGCGACTGAGGAGTGGGAAAACAAAATAATCAAGTATTAATTTACCTAGTTTATAATGTCGCACCCTCGTCACAGCATGAAGTTTTTAATTTAGGATCTACTTTGCTTGGCAAAAAAGTCTCAAAACATAACTTTTATTTATTTAACTGTTATATTTACAAATAAGTAGCTGAATATCAATCGACTAATACCTATAGACGGTTCTGTGGCAGTCTTCATTTATCATTGCTTCCCTTCTTACATGCCAAACTATAACCACAACCATGCGTACTTCATCTGACATAATCAATAATCATCTACATATTAGCTGCGCCTGCCCGTGGTTTAAAATTTCGATTACAAACTTTGAGATTTCCAATTATTTATTTTATTCATTTATTTTTATTATTCATACACCAACATATAGAAGTAAATAGACTTAAAGCAAAATTAATGCATAGGATAGTTTATCTCTATAAAGAAAAGATATTTTCTTCCAGCTACCTTAAGTGATTATTTCATACTGAACCTCGTGAGGTACCCTGCATGCTTACCTATAAGTACTTAGACCCTTTTCTATGGAAGAAATTTGAAGACTGGTAGATACTAGATACCTACTTCTAGATTTAACAAAAACAACTGTAATCAAAGCACAGAGGACGGTTAAAAACCGCAATATTTTTTAGCGAATAGCGGCAAATAAAGCGCAGAGTGTCTAATTAGGTCATTGAGCGTAATTGCCAGCTCCAGATTGGTTTTTTCGCGTCAACAACGTCCCGCGGGAGGGCTCGGTCGCTCTAATGAACATGTCTGGCGCTGAGAAAAATAAAATGCTGTGTGTACACAGTGCGCACTCTCCTTAATTACTTATTCCTAGTGAATGCATTTTAAATTGTCTATCTCAAATTAGTAAATATTTATTATTCACGGTTGGAAAATGTTAATGCGGCTGGATGAGAATACTGAGAGCAGGCCGGTGTGGTGGCGCACGCTTGGGAAAGCCTATGTCCACCTGTGGACGTCCGCAAGCTGAAATGATGATGATGATGATGAATATTGTATACAAGGTGTGGGTTTGGGTGGTGCAAACCTGCTTTCCGAACTTGGCGGTAGAGTCTCGACATTTCATGAGAGCTTATATCTAACCCTATGTGAAATAAATAATTTCATTTCATTTTATTTCATTTCATTTCATTTCATTTCATTTCAATTCGTATCGTGTGTCCGAAGCTAAACTTTTAACTTGACCCTAGAGACACTTTAACGTGATTAGAAGTCCCAATTATTTTATTTTCAATACAAAAAAAATATTTCATTTAGAAAAATAGAATTTAGCAACCCTAACTGTGACATCAACAAACCTAATATCATTTTAATTTTTCCCAGTTCATTGATATCGTACTTACCAGCTGTTTTTAAGGATGGTACATTTTTTTAACTCCCTATAGTTCTCTCAAAATATGAGTTACACTTTTTTCATGCATCTATAAATCGTTCCCTATACTTTAGGCTTTCGGCTAATTAGGGTAATTAATCTACACGTTGTATAAGTAATACAAATGTTTAACGTTAGTTAAAAATACCTTTATTAAAAAAATATGCGTGATTAATGTCTGCAAGTCCAAATGTCGGAGGTGCTGGGCTCGCAGACGGGCGGGTGGTGGATGGTCCGCCGGTCGCGCTGCCGCAGGTCGTCCTCCAGCAGGACGAGCGCCTCGTAGTGCTCGGTGGACGCATCCAGCAGCCGCACGCAGGCGCGCACCACCTCGCCTTGCCGCTTGCGCTCCACCTGCATCGCCGCGTCCGTCGCCTTGCCCGCTGTCAACACGCTCTCTACCATCTCGGCGAGTCTGCAAGTAATAAAATTACGCAGGTAATGGTACTCATGCGATACAAACGGCTAACAAGTTGGTAGCGTGTTTTCAATAGAATAGGCAACGCCTGCATAGAAAAGCAAAGGAACCCGCCACTAACTTATCGTTGCTTTACATTAGCCAAGATACCTAATTGAGATTGCAGCCAAGGACCTAACTAATAAAAAAATATGAAATGAAAGTCCAAGAATTATTTACCTACATTCATGATTACCATATTTGTGTAAGGTCAATCCTCATAAACTCACTCGCACTTACATAGCTCCAGATAAAGACAGAAGAACAGCACCAGCGAGGCGTTCAGCTGTGTCCAGGTGATGCTCTGGTCCCACACGGAGAACCCCGGCACCAGCAGCGTGGGCGGCAGCGCGAACACCACCAACCCTACCACCATCGACACCGCATAACTTACTCGCGCTTCCGTAGTTCCAGGTAAAGACAGAAGAACAGCACCAGCAGCGACACTAGCGAGGCGTTCAGCTGCGTCCAGGTGACGCTCTGGTCGACGACGTGGAACCTCGAGACGCGCATCTTGGGCACCACGTCGCACACGGAGAACCCCGGCACCAGCAGCGTGAGTGGCAGCGTGAACACCACCAACCCTACCACCATCGACACCGCATAACTTACTCGCGCTTCCGTAGTTCCAGGTAAAGACAGAAGAACAGCACCAGCAGCGACACTAGCGAGGCGTTCAGCTGCGTCCAGGTGACGCTCTGGTCGACGACGTGGAACCTCGAGACGCGCATCTTGGGCACCACGTCGCACACGGAGAACCCCGGCAAAAGCAGCGTGGGCGGCAGCGCGAACACCACCAACCCTACCACCATCGACACCGCATAACTTACTCGCGCTTCCGTAGTTCCAGGTAAAGACAGAAGAACAGCACCAGCAGCGACACTAGCGAGGCGTTCAGCTGCGTCCAGGTGACGCTCTGGTCGACGACGTGGAACCTCGAGACGCGCATCTTGGGCACCACGTCGCACACGGAGAACCCCGGCACCAGCAGCGTGAGTGGCAGCGTGAACACCACCAACCCTACCACCATCGACACCACATAAGTTACTCGCGCTTCCGTAGTTCCAGGTAAAGACAGAAGAACAGCACCAGCAGCGACACTAGCGAGGCGTTCAGCTGCGTCCAGGTGACGCTCTGGTCGACGACGTGGAACCTCGAGACGCGCATCTTGGGCACCACGTCCCACACGGAGAACCCCGGCACCAGCAGCGTGAGTGGCAGCGTGAACACCACCAACCCTACCACCATCGACACCGCATAACTTACTCGCGCTTCCGTAGTTCCAGGTAAAGCTTAAAAACTTTTCTTGGCGCCATATCAGCGTGATGTTTCTGCTTGGATGCCGATTTAATTTTAACCTGAGTAGACGATCATTTTGAAACGTCTCTTGATATTCTTAAGACAAATCTTGATATCAATAAATGATGAAGATTGAAATACCTTCTCATTGTTTAGACACAGACATAATAGTTTGTATAGGCTGTACCTAGAATTAAAATACTGATAGATACTAGGGTATAGCTACCATACCTACCTACGCCATGCAGACAGTGTATGAAATATCTAATAGTAGGAGAAGGTACTGCGCTATTTGTATCCAGCGCCTTCCCACGACTTTTAAAGTCGCCAGTCCATCTGGTCGTAGCTATCTGCCAACACTGCGCTTTCCCGTGCGGGGTCGTTTTAGCATGGTATTTTGAAATTAGGCAGGGATCTATATACCTACTCATTTCTAAGTGCCTATTACCTACCTAACCAAAATTAATAAGCAATCAAATTTCGACCGAAGGGGAATATCAAGTAGTTAAGTATCATAATCATTAGGTACTTACAAAGCGCGATCAGGCAATAGGCATCACATCAGCCACAGCCCCGAATTCATTACCTTTATGACGGGGAAAATTGTTTCGGTGGATCCCTTAACAATTTAGTTAATACGCAGCTTTTATGGCTATAGGGGTTACATTATCGGAACTACCTACTTGCTTGCTAATTGAAATACACTAAAACCCGTCTAAGACGATTTCACAGGTACCCAATCGAAAACGCGTCTTGTGCGAGAAAACGTAGTATGAAGCGTTATGAAATGTATGAAAACATATCTCAACTTGTCGCGTAAAATATTATGCGAGAAATCGTATTAAGCGTGATCGTATTAAGCGGGTTCTACTGTATTATGTAGATATACCTATCCCATGTAGGTATGTCGCCCTAATATCACAATGATACTAGGCCAGAATATCTATAAACTGTGCTAATATCAAAATTCTTTTTATGGCTATAGGGGTTACATTTTATCGGAACTACCTACTTGCTTGCTAATTGAAATATCATGTACGAGTACCTATGACTGGCACACTAATATCACAGTGATCCTAGGACATCTTTAGGTTGTGATGTGTGTGTCACCAGTGTTTGCAACAAAATTCCTCCGAAACAGGTTGATCAATTTTAATGCAATTTTTGTGTTAGTATATTCGGTAGGTCTAAGAATTTGTTTTTCATACCCCTAAGTGAAATATTTTATATAGCAAAACCAACTATATAAATAAAGCAAAACACGTGTGCCGTGTCAGCTAGTTATTGTATAGGTACGTAAGTAAGTCTAATGTCTTGCGAATTTCTGTTTTTCTCAAATCCACTGAGAATGATGTTTACTAAAATTCACGTTTGCCACGGGGTTGAAATGGATATAGCCATATTGTGCAACACCTAGAAAGTTTCTTAAAATTTTAATCTTATAATTAATTAATTACTTTGCTGTTTAAGTTTCAGGGCAACAAGCTTGCAGGCAACAAGCCAAATTGACGTTTCCAAGCATTGGAGAGTAAAAAATAACTAAGATCTTTATTATTTTTTACTAAACGCCTACTGCGACGAATTTGATTATGACCTTAGTAAGTTGGCTAGGCCATCCTTCAGTTGTTTATGAAAGGTTTGTAAATGAGAACAACTATTTTTATTTTCACATAATATATTTATTAGGTACACTGCTACAAATGTATAAAATATCAGTCACCTTAAAACTACTGATTAATATCATTGATAAAAATGTTCAGCGATTCAAAAATAAAATGTTATTATTTACATCAACATGCCTAAAGATAATATAATTGTTTTCTTATAATAAATTTATACTAAGCTAAGTGACTACAATGTGGGCCTTTTAGTTTAACTAATTACTTCTTTGTGCCGGCCAGAGACCATCCAATCTATCGTCCAATCGGCAGGATATTCGGTTGAATCCTTAGCGTCACCAATCTACCACCAACGCCTTGAATCCAATGGTCGGCATGGTCAATTCGAAAGAATCGAAATTAGATACCCAGTATAAAACGCCTACACACGGCCAGTTCTAAGTTTTAACTGATCAAATCAGTACCGTAATGCCGAATGGACGATAGAATGGATATGGCCCCCACAATACAATATTATTACGTGATATTTACTGTAGGTATATCATTTACTAAAGCATAGCTGCGGTGTTAATGACCGGCGTCATTTTAGTTAACTGAGTATACAAAATACAAAAGTATGCAATAAACAGTTAAAATGGAGAAAGAAATTATATTTTTGGAATGTCGTTTGTGGATATATTAAGACGTTTTAACGTCACGACGATAATAAATAGCTAATTTTTGTAAATATTATCATATTATAGTCCCAAAAAAAATACTATACAATAATGTATGGAAAATAAATATATCTTTAAGACCTCGCAGTTCATCACTTTAATACTTTGTTTCGTTTGATTAACAAAAAACCAAGACGCTTAGCCATGTAAGTTATCGATACTATTTGCTAGAATTTAGCGACTTTAGAAATACGGTTTCAAAAACTTAAAAAATGTATGGGAATGGCAAAGGCATCTGTGACATCTACGACGACACCAAAAGACGACTACCAGTTATTTTTTAAATGTTATTCCCATTGCTCTATATCGCTGGTTATTTCCATATATTTTTTAAAAGTTTTGTAATTCTTGAACAATTAATTGAATCGGTAATGTATATGGGCAGGCCTTTTGTTAAAGTTTCAAGTTTAATAATATTCACAGATAAGTAGATATAATTGCTTATATCATAATATGAACTGATTAAAAAAACGATTTTTAAAACATCTTTGAGACATGGACTAGATATTGACTTGTAATACATTTTCGTTTGCTCTTTTTATAAAACTTAATGTAGACTTAGATGAACACTTAGATGAACTACACGTACCGCCCGCCAAATTCAAAATTTCATTTTCGCAATTTATTATAACTAATCCAAAAAATGCTTTTCAGAGTGTAAAGTAAAATTTGTAATAGACAAAGCATAGAGGTCCAAGAGACCGCACGCGGCTTCAAAAGTGCGGCAACTTATAACGTTGCTGAAGCCGGCTGACCCGAGCCGTCGCTACACAATTTTTCACGCACACTAGCATCCGCGCACCATACAAATTTCAAATTGACACACTCACACTACAAGAAAAAGTTGCCGCACTCACGGAGCTGTCGTTATTACGAAGGTCTCTATCTAGTCGAAGCGCGAGCGACGACTCATAAATCTATGAGAAAGCGTTCACATTACTTTTAGAAATATTTAAATTGACACAATTCAGGAACCCTCATCCATTAGTCAGACTGATGAAGCTTCCTTTTATTTATTTAGGTAATAAGTTATGAAAATATTAATTTAAATTGACCATTTTAACATGCAATCGTATTTTTTTATCAGCATTTACGTAAGGGATTTGAGACCAATGCATACCAATACAACATGATAAAAATATGTTTTTCGTATAATACTAAATTAGGCACGTATACAAAACAGTACAGTATCGTACATTCGTAGTTTTCTTTTTCGCGAATGTATTAATATTTTTTGGCAAATGTTTTATTAAACGTCGTTGAATGCACGTGCGGAATTGTCACTTCCATTCGTCACTTCTTTTTCACACAAACCGGAATTCGTGAAGAAAGGACAATGTTTCCGCACACAAGTGATCGGAGATCGAAATGTACTATTTTATACACAAATATGCAATTAATAGCTAACTTTCTTCAAATAACTACGATATTGACAAGAATCTAAATTGTTATAAAACAGAGCGTTATTACTGATAATAAATTTTTATAATAGGTACTAAATCCATTAGGTACTAAAGCTGTCTACTTAATAACTAGTGAGATTAGATAGAAAAATGTATAATGAAATGTTACCTAAAATTGGTATAATGATTTCTAATGATCGGATATACAAGAGAAGATTTATAGATTCCTTTTAGTGTCAGTACATTGCATTTATTGCTTTTTTTTCTACTAAAAAGAGGTAAACTATAATTAATAATAAACATTGTAATATAGAAAAAAGTAACTAAAAATAAAAGTTCTATGAGTATACCTATACATATACTTGATTTCCATAAAAAACTTAGTAAACATTAATAACAACTATTAAAATAATAAAATATTGATAATAATCACATTTGAAAATAGAAAACAGCTAATCGAGTTCACTTTACTACATGCCTTTCTTTATTTTAGGCTTAAGGCGAATTAAACGGGATAGTCGGTCACATTAGTTATACTTACACCACATTCCTTTCTACATACAGGCACTGAACAACACACTTCAATGAAAACAGGTCAGGGGCCGTACCACCATCTCTTATAGCAGTAGCCAGTATTAAAGTAATATTGTTTCAAAATTTTCATACTGACTTTGTATGAAAATGTCAAAACAATATTACAATAATACTGCTATAAGAGATGGTGGTAGGGCTCCTGGTCAGTCAAAGAATATTTTTGGTCGAATATACTGATTACAATATAATATATTATAGCTTTTGAGTTTATAAGTCATAGTTAAAAGCATGATAATTTGTTTTTGTTTCTTTTTTCCATTTACGGGTTTTGATTAATTTTGCAATCACAAATCATTTTTTTAATAAAGAAAATATTTTAAGGCATAATTTTCCTCTTAAATTGATACATGGAACGTTTTACACAGCCTAAGAAGACTGTGTTACTAAATAACAGATTATTTGCAGATGGAAAGTTATTTAAACATCCAGAATATTATGAAACAAAACCAAATTATAAGTATTTTGTCTTTGATATCAATTCCCATTTGTTTGTATGGAATATTGATTTGTACCAACTCACTGAGTATGACACCCAATGGTGTCCCGTTGTATATGTAGGAGTAGTTTGGTTTTAATACAATATATATATGTATCCCAAACCTACCGTGTTTAGATAATATTAAAAACCTCAAGACGATTTTTGCAAATAAAATGAAACATTAAATGCTTGTATCCAATTCGTCCACAGCTTCCATGAGACTTGGCACAGAGTCAACCTTCATTCCTCGTCTGCGCAGAGCATTCAATTCCTCAACCAGTCGTGATTTGTCGCGGCCCAATGTTTCCCTGAAATATACAAGTTGAAATTTTTACTGTAATTCCAGAAAAGTAACAAGCTTTTCAGGCACATCCTGACAAACATGTTTTGTAAGATATAATTCAAAATGATAATACTTTAAATTGAAAGAGAACAAAGCCTTTAATTTTACGTTACATTGATAAAGCCAAAAATTCCCTGTGGGACATCCCCTTTATTAAATGATAACATTGTAGGTAAATGGCACTATATAACACTAAACATGTGGCACATTTTTATCTCTGACATATTTTTTCTCTTTGCCGTTTATCAGTCACCCTGTATAAAATTAATATTAAAGGGGGCTCTGATAGAAATAACTATTTTTTTTTTTGTTAGTTTTTGCTCAATATTGAAAATGGCAACAGGTGCTTGAAATATTCACAGAACATTTATACATATAATATTCCGATTTTTAGTCACCACAAATGTACAGCAGTGGCAACCATTGTACAATGTACATCTATCTGTGGAAAGGGATAGCAGAAACAGTGCTCTTCCCAAACAGTTACAACAGTACAGTTACAAATGGGATAGTCGATTTTTAGACAAGTTAGATTGACGTAAAACAAACAAAAGTCACTACTTATATCTCTCGCATATCTTATCAAACTAAGAATGAACTAAACCACGAAAAAACGTACCATATATTAATGCATGTATGCAACAGTGGCACATAAATGATCAACAGGTCAGAGTCGCTGACTGCTTCGTATCGTCTCAGTGCGAGCTGCGCCCACTTTTCCACAGGCCCAGCCAGCGCCCCTCCGCTGGCGCCCGCGCATGCCACTATCCTGCACAGAACGCTCAACACTACTCGAGATCTGTCTGTGTACACCTAGAGATAAAAACCATAATTAATTAGTAACTAGTGCACAACATACGGTAGAAGTTAAAATGGTGTGAAGTACCATAAACTGCTAAAAATATAAACCTTAAGTCAATGACTATTAGGTTCAAAATATTGCTATATGTATGCATGTAAGGGATCTTCATTGAAATTATGGTTTTTTGACCTTGACCATACATTGGATGTAGCTCTACAAACACTCTATTAGAAGTGAATTTTAGTAGTGGCTATAGCAAACTGTGAAATCTTAGTAATTTATACACATATAGTCAATACTCAGATGTTTATTATAAAGTTTTGCCCACAACCTCATAATAATGGATGCATGTTCTGCCTATTAGAGATAAGTACAGCCGAAAATATGCTTACCTTATTTAATAATTTAAAACTTGTCTCTAACACAGATAAAGCTTGGTCAAACTTCCCCTCATCAATTAGGCGCTTTGCATCCTTCAATTCGGAATTCTGAAAAAATGCTATAGCAGCAGGGGCATCCCTCAGACGTGACTCACTCGCTATTACGTTCAGCAGTGACTCAAAAGCTGCACATCTGGTCGATATTAGACTAGGATCAAAGTTACCAACCATTATCTGCAAAATCATAAATTTTATTGGGGTTAAGATTTAACAATATTGAGAAAATGTAAAGCAATATTTTATCACATCAGTGGCAATTTTTTCAAGGTAAAAGAAGAAAAACCAAAGTTGGTATCAAGTTTTGTAACAATTCAAAACCAAAACATTCAAGAAAAAAAATAATGTATTTTTGAGAACCATTAGCACTAGAAATTTGTTTTTCCAATCTGGAATTTAATTTTATGTACAAAAAGCTAATTTCCTTTTGTTACACATTTCCTGTTGTAAATATGTTATTAAGAAGCACAAACATGTTTATTGGCCCCACCATTATTTTGAAATCCAGGTTTTTATAAAAAAAATATATAATATTTTGTGTTAATGTGGAGACTGCAAGTCTACAAAAACAATTTGTATTTGGTTCAGCCTGGTACCAGACAAAGATTCCATACATTTATTTCTTAATCGATTGTAGTGGAAGAATAACAAAGACTCTACTACAAATTGTTTCCTCCCCTTTATATGGCTCCCAACTTTACATGAGTCTGCTTCAGCATAAGAACGGTTTGGCCATAGTGGTTAAAAGGCTTCACAGACCAAGATATTTGGACAACTTCTACATGTACTCACAAATTTTTCCTTATCTGCTACACAACATAGTATTTGGTTGCTAAAACTTAACTAAACTCCAATACATCCAATGTATACCTGCTATTATCTGACCTTGTTGTTAACTACAATATTAAATTATAATTCAATTAGCTGCCTTTTGCATAAAGGTAGTTCCGTAGCTGTTCAGTAATTTTCCTTGCTCTACTTTAGTGAAAGTTTATCCAAACATAACTATGGACGATAGGAACAAACAAAGTTTATTTACAAATTACTGACTCACCTTGCGTGGAAAGGATACATTGTTCATCAACGTCGGGTGATCTTTTCTCAAACCATTATACAAGTCCAAGAAGTGTGTGTATCTCCTTTCTACATTGGCTGGGTCGGGATCGAATGCTCGTGTCTCTGAGTCCTGTCTTACTTGTAGCATGTACGCCACAAACTTTTTTTCTTTGTCAACGCCCTCCACAGTTCGAGAAGATACAATTTCGAACTTTAACATTTTGCTGTTGGTATCTCCTTCCACTTCCATTCGTTAAAAGAGCACTAATAATGATTGAAACCTTAACATAGAATAGGTCTACACAATCGCTTACTATCACAATGATTCCTACAACCTATGTATAATGTAAATCCTAAAATTGATGACTAAAATTTAATTTCAATTGTAATTGCTTTGTTTGTATACCTTGTGATTGTGAATGTCATTGTCATGTGAATGTGATGACAGCTTTAGGATGACACTTGACAGCTAAAAAATCCTTAGAGAATCTAAACATATAGAGATGCCATAGTTTTCCTACACTATATGTGTCGAAGTGGCAGAAACCGCCATATTGTGTCGCACTTTGCACATGCGCATATCTTCATGTCAAAGTACTAATGATGTGACTACCATAATACCGTTATCGATTATTTTCATACAATGATGTTAATAGCTGAGTAGATAGGAAAATATCTCGGGGTTTTAAAGAAACTAAAGCTCTTCTATAGCTATTATCTAATGCAAACTTTTATAATAAAGAGCGGGAAAGGCTTCTGGAATGCTGGAATAGATATAGTTTGGTCTCGCGGGATTTGTTAAAATATTGGCTGTTGGTTTAAATTCAGTCGCCTTAGTATGAAGTTGCGATGAATTAAGGGAGATTCAGTAGGAAGAGAAGACCCACACATACTTATTTTTCCCGGAGATGTGAATTTATTGTGTATGAATTAAATAAAATTTTCAGCACATCACGTTAATATTATAATAATATTACTGACCACAACACACAAAACCTAATCACCGACATAAATACATAGACAATACTAACACGCAATTGACAATAATATAGATAAAAGTTATAAAAAAAACAGAGAGTAGGCCAAAGACAAACAAGTACGAGTCGGACTCATGCATGAAGGGTTCCGTGAATTCTGTATAATAATATAAATAAAGGAGTGAGGCATTTTCGTTATTCCACGGATTCCGGTAAAACTAAAAGTCGTAGAGATGTAAAATTTAGTACAGAATCTACATAATTCGGAACAAGGACGGGAATTTTCGAAATGCAAATTTTAAGTATTGAAAATTTCTAACTTCTTTTTCATGAATGATGAATTCCTTTAAAGTCTATGTCTGACAACACTTAAGTAACAACTGTCTGTTTGGGGGACTGTATTTACAGAAAACAATTGTGCATATCTCGGAATGAATAAACTACAAAAATCATTGCAGCAAGCAAAGGTATGTAATTTTTTTGTCAAAATTAAAAAAAAAAACGGCCACCATATTGAACTTTCAACATTTGAACTGGAAGTCTCAGCTGCTACAGGTCCACACTATTTGCACATTAGATGTTTGTCACAAATGACTTAGGGTCCGGGAGCGACCGATGCGAGCTCGAGACTTGGAGAACCCCGACAAATTAGGTGACGAATAGGTGTGTGCGTGTGTGTGTCATGGTTACGTTAGATAATTAGTGTCAGTTGGTGTAATATGGATTACAGATTTTTTATTTTTAACGTATATTTATTTGTTCCACAAAAAAAAAAATTTTGCATATCCGGAGAAAAATGTATACGTATGGTATATCGACTCGTAATACTGTATGTTCTTAAGATTATCGTTACTTTGCATCAAGGCGACCGATTTCAAAACCAATAACCATTCATTTTCATCAGTAGGGTTTTAACAGTAAGTTATGTTCATTCTTTTGCTCTCTTTAACCTTTAATGACTAACCACGAATTACGTCGATAATATTTCCATATCGATAGATAGTTAGAGCAGCCCTTCTGATCAGCTGTCTGGTGCCTATCTGTGATGGGCCGATGGCTGTCATTGGCTATTTTAATGCGACACAAGATGGCGGATATTGCAACCCAAAAAGGCTGACAATTTCCTGTCCTTATAATTACTTCGTCATTGAAAAAATCTGACAAAGGACATGTGTCAAGACATGAATGACATTGACATGTGTATTCCATAGTGTTGCCATGGTGTTAGTAATTGTCTATCGACAAATTACAAGGTACGGTCTACCCATTGTCAAAGTAGAATGGAACAAGAAGTATATAATCACTATGAATGGAAGTAAAAAAAAAGACAGAACGTAGCTGACACCTTATGCAATAATAGTAGTTTATGAAAGTGATGCATAATGGGGGGTATTAAAACATGAGTGTGAATTTAAAAACGAGCCGCAGCCGAGTTTTTTAATAGTATCACACGAGTGTTTTAATACCTAATTATGTATAGTTTCATACACTAATTTATCTACGCTCATATTATTATCATAAATCCAAACCATAAAATCTTGCTAACGTTTGTCGTAAATCCTTCACTTGGTTGGTAAAAGATTGTGGGTAATTTTTGTTGCAATTACTAAAATGTCAGGTGGAGTTAAATTTTCTTTAGTAGGTTGCACTGCTAGACATTTTTCCGCGCAAAGTTTTGACTAACACATTAAAATGTTAAAAGTTAGGTATGGCGCCAAAATTCAGTTGTAAACTGCGTATTTTTTTTTATATGTGCGCGCAGAACCATAGACGATAGATGTTGTTGTCTACGGTCAATCATAGCCCATCCATACAGTCTGTCACCAAGTCATGAAACAAAAAAGAGTAGAAAAATAATTATAAAATAATTATTATTTACAATATTCTGTAAGAACGCACCTTTTAAACAGTCATTTAAAGCGGGGAAAAATTATTGTTTCCGTGAATTAATTTCATGACTTTTTTGACGGACTACTCTCGGTAATGACTACCAACTAAATATTGTCTGTGGACTCCATATTTAAAAAGAAAAAAATTAGGAGGCTCTACACTCGCTTGGCTATGACGACACATAAAAATACAGGAACCCAGAGTCCAGTAGGTATCGTATTGGAAATTATTCAACTATCTTGAGATATTTCCATAGTACAGCAATGTTATAATGAATAACTTTTTAATAATTATAGAAGTCTGTGAATAAAGTAGGTAGGTCAATTATGTGACACATTTTGATTTCATAATTCGAACTTTAAGCAATGAGAGTAGATAAAATAAATTATTATTTTACTGTTCCATTCAGTTTCGTTCCAAGTTACAATCTATGGTCTGTCTCAAACGCCAAAACTGGCCAATTATATTTTTTCAAAGATTTTCACACCATAGTTTGTCCGTTGTGTGACCCACACGCTCACATCAATGACGAAATACGCTACGCTACATCCACGAGTGGGATATATCATTATAGGTGGGCCGTGGGAGGACTATTTTTCAGACGTACTTGACCGAATATGACGTCAACACTCAACATCCCATGTTGAGGCCCATTCCAAAAAAATATTAAAATTTCAATTTCAGTCCAACAGCTGGTCCCTACAATGAATGTATGGGACTCACGGGACTGCAGTTTAATTTTAGGAAAAGAAAACAAAAATGCTCTTGCTCATATATTTTATCATAATGTTTTTATGGCTATACAAAATTATTATATTCACGTTATACGAAACGTCTTCATGTTGAATGAGAAAACAATAGTTTACTCATATAAAAATATTTAGTTTCATTAATTTCATATAACATTATAACATCAAATATACGATCACAATATTGGTACTTAGTAGGTAGTAGGTACCTACATGATTTTTACATTTAAAACAAAAATGTCACTTGCTTTGTTCTCACTAAGAACAACAGAAACAATCTAGATATTACTCATCGTAAACCATTTTCATTTTATTATTATTATATACTTAAAAGTAATTAAATATCCGATTATTTACATACATTTTAATCTAAATTAAGTATTTTAAAGTCACTTCAAATGTATAACTGAACAAAATTTTACAAGTGCCTCGATAACATACTGAGATTATTTGTCTCGATACAAATCGAATTAAATTCAAAACATACAATAATCCTTAACATAAGGTCAGTCATAAATCATAATAGACTCTATTTTAAAAGCGATTTGTTTGTAGAGGCGTGCCGCGTGCACCTATTGGTTAGATAGTACAAGTTACAATTATACGTTCAATAAATAGTCAAAGCCGCTACTTATAAAATAGTAGGTTATACAGACAACATCGCACAATAAGATTGGTCCAATATTCATAGAAGCTCTACTATATCTATAATCTGTATCGCTATTGATACGGATTCTGTTTTAGTCTCTAAATCGGGATCCTGGCGCAAAGCTCATCGCAGAGGGCGCCAGCGGCGCGATGGATATTGAACGTTTAAAATCGTTTTGTTTACATGTATTTTATGTTAACTTTCAGCCGTTGTTATTAATTATAATCTAAAACATTTACATAGCGAAAGGTTGTAAAAATTAAAATGTATGATATTGATAGTTTAAAAATCACGCGTTGTCATGAATAATGGCCATGGCGACGATACGCCACCGTGATAAAATGTCAATAAGGATCTCCATTTAGCGCGTCTAAAAATCTACTATCCCTGTCACTATGGTATGGTTGGAAAAAGATAAAACTATTAATAAAGACTTGTGCTATCCCATGCCAACCAAAGAGACTAAAACAGAATCGCAACCATTATAGTTCCTAATCGTCGTTTATAACAATAGTATATTTTTCCATATCAGGCCACATCAGGCTAAATTGCAATGTTAGGTAATCATTTTGAACCGTGAAGTATTTTAAACGTAGGCATTGAAGAGGTCTTATCCCTGATATGCCAAAATACACGTTACATCTCACAACACAACAGTTATACATGTAAACAGTAACCGTTCGTATTGAGTATTTTATTAAACATCAGACAATTTTTCAGGCGAGTCGACGTAGACACAAGAGCATAGTTTTTGGAGGAACCTCAAAATGGACGCTGAAAAAGCGTCATAGCAATCGGGCTTTGTTTTCCACTTGACGCAAACGTAGTATACGGGTATCCCGGAGAACAGTATGGCTAGGCCGATGGCTGTGTCCTTGAGGTTGGTGATAGCGGGGATGATGACCAGGCAGGCGATGGCGAGGAGGAAGAGAAAGGGGATCGCGAGGTTCACTTTGATGGGTCTGGACATGTCGGGTTTGGTTCTGCGCAACCACAGCATGCCCACCACCGACGCGCCCACGGACAGCCACAGGGTTTGCGAGAAGTAGTTGATGAGTTCGAACACGTTGCTGTTTGCCAGCATGAGCAGTGAGAAGAAGCACTGTGAACAAAAACAATTGAAATGAAAAATGACGTGGGAAGCTAAAACTCTAACGGAGGTGTCCGTAAAGGTCAATGAATAACGATAACACTGGCATGAGTTTATTCCCAACTCAAACATGGGGATGCATATGATTATGGTCTACAGAAATACGCAAAGAAAATATTAAATGAAAATAATATACTGAATGAAAGGATTTTATGGAAAACAAATTAAAACTATTTGATAACAACCGTTAATAGACTTTATAAACCGTAGCCATTGAACATGGCAATTTCTTTGAAATTTTGTTCTACAACGCCATTTTTTTTACAATTATGAGTCTGTTATGTTGAAGCGACCGGCTTTCAGGCTTCTTGTCGAATAAAATTTATTGATTTTCATAACATTTCATCGCTACCACTACGCTATTCGGTCGTCAAAAGTTTTGCATCGGTTGTGCAGCGTAGTCTCCGATTGGCTGTTGATGGTTAAATCGGTTAAGTTTGTGCATCGGTTGTGCAGCGTAGGCACTAGGCACCGATTGGCTGTTGATGGTTACGTTGGTTAAGTTACCGGTGATGTACCGGCAATGTTTAGATTATTTTTTGTGTACACGAATGTTCTTACAGTGAATATGAGCGAGGGTATCGGCGTCTGCTTGTGCACGTGGAAGAGCGTGAAGCAGGCGGGCATGTGCCCCTCCTGCGCGCCCGTCGCGAACAGCCGCGCCGACGTGAACAGCACGCCGTTGACGCCGCCGAACGTGGACAGCGCCACGAACAGCGGCACCACCCAGCTCCAGCTGCCGAACAGCTGGTCGCCGAACGTCTGCGGAACCACAGCACCACGTGTTGTAGAACAAAGGAGTTAAGAGTGTTGTTACCGATGATGTCTCCATACATTCTAAATACCAAATCATTTGTAATTCGTGCATTTTTCGATCATGTTGTGGTGTTATTCGGGTTCATATGGTAATAATATATGCTCCTGGCCATATTTAGTTTGGAAATACTTCTCTAAAACGAAATATAAATGAATTTATATAACACAATTTGCTTAATTTTGCGTCAAAAAGGACATGACAAGGGATAGCAAAATTTTTATTTTCTCAAAGCTGTTGTTGTCCCTTTCCACAGAGATCATTGTATGGAAAGCAGATTTTTAAAAACCCCTTTTTTTTTTGTAAAGACGATACCAAGTTTTCAACATAGGTCTGAATATTAAAACAATGAAATGAATCATACCACAGCCACTGGCGCGTCGGAAAGCATCTCCGTTCTGGAGACGACGGCGAAGTAGGCCAGGTTGGCCATCACGTAGATAATGGTCACCATCGGCATAGCGATCCATATGGCGCGCGGGAGATTCCTGCAATGATGTCGTTCACTTTTATTGCGGGCTCATAAGTCGTATCTAATGACGTGCTAGTATGGACTTAGATAAAAGAGAAGCCTCATTCCTTGTAAGTAGAACACTAGAGAGTAGATTAGTAGGTACCTAGGTAATTATGTATCTGTTCTGCCTGCTGAGGTATTTACGCGCGCATTCAGTAAAAAATAACAAATTATGTCATGACCTATGACTATAAGCAGAATTTCTGCGTAGCTGTTAAAATTCACATAACAATGAAAAGGTTCAACATTATTTATCATCATAATCTATACTTATAATAAAACTGTAAAAGGTCGAATTCTGTACATTGAAGATATTTTGAAAATTTTTGTTGGAGGGCACTATTTAGTCGATACTGAAGCCAAAACTGTAATTTGTTTCATTTTTGTCTGTCTGTCTGTCTGTCTGTCTGTTTCACGACCGCGCATCACGGCTAATCCGCTGGATGGATTTAAATGAAACTTGACATGATTATAGTTCATACTCCGAGGTAGGACATAGGATACTTTTTGTCCCGGAATTCATCATGGTTTCCCTGGAAGACGGCATCAAAGCCAAAATGTGTATTTAGTTATAATTCATTAACCCGCTGTCCGATTTCATTCATTCTTTTTTTGTTAGAAAGGAGGTTCTTTAAAGATTATTCCGCATAAATTTTATCATCATCACTTTTGTAATTCAGAAATTATAGACATCAGAACCTTTATCGATGAGTTCAAGTAGGTGACTTGAAACTCGGAATTGTCAAGCACCTAGGGCTAGGACGTAAGGGCTCAAGTCAGACTGGAGTACCTACCCTTACAGCCGTAAATAAATATGCTTAGCAGAAGATTTTGTATGGTTTAAGATTTTTCACTTTTAGGGTGAACAAAATTCATGAATTTATCACCACGTTTTACCGTATCGCGCCATCTCTACAAATTATATGGAACTTGAATGTAAAACTTGGAGATAGGTACTACCGAATTTTTGTTAATAATAATTATTATTTGTCATGTAATGTACTGTTCCTTGACTTTATATTCAGATGGCACTGTTGAGACAGGAACAGATTAAAGTTTTCACTTTTGTGGGCATTCCCAGAGTGCCACGTCTTTTTTTATCATCCGCAACATGGAAAGAGTAAAATAATGGTTCACAAATATTTTTAACTCTCAGGTCTTAACTGGTCCTAACCGATTGACCGTCATAGGTATTTTTATACGTAAAGAAATATATAGCCATTGCCCATTCTGATACTTGGGATTGTATTGAGATGAAGCAAAGATTTTTAATAGACTCTTATGTTGGGCTGGGGAATATTGTTAGTAGAGTATTTTATCCCAGTGGTACCTACCCGGCCGAACTCTGAAAGAAGATTTCTACCACCAGTACAACTTTTCACATGATTTAATAATTTTTGACATATTTCGTGGTTTCAGAATAAAAATCACAATGAAAAGGACGATTTTAACTGGCGATATTTCGATACATTGGTACAAGTCGTGGTCACGTAGTGACCACGACCTGTGCCATTGGGTCGAAATATCGACGTTAAAATCTTCCTTTTGATCTTTCAACTACATATTAATGAAACTTTATATTTTTTATTAAAAAAAGGAGTTTTCAAAATCACCACAAGATAACCCGTGCGAAGTAAGAACAGGTTTCTGTACAACATCACACCAGAATTCCACGAAAATCAAGGAATTCTACGGTATATGTAAAAAAAATCGTAATTCACGCGGGCGGAGCCGCGGGCAACAGCTAGTTATTACTAAATTGTTAAATATTTTGGCATAATAAACATAGTTGTTACAATAACATATTATTGTTAAGGGTCAGGTAACTACTAAACACAATAGACACAAAATAAAATTAGAAACAATTCACCATTCACTATTAAAGCCACAGCAAGGATATCGTGGCTCATAAATTTACCCATTCACTGAGAGGAAAAAACTTCTGAATCCAACCATGCGATAGGATAGCTATGAATAATGTATTCAATAAGACGAGTGCGAAACGAGACTCGAGAGATACGGGCCTATTTATCGTGAAATGCTGAGACCTACCAACAATTACTTAGTGACGTGCTTTACCTAAAGGCAAAAGTTTTATTTGCTTTAAGAGCTGAGATAACAGGTAGGTTAGGGCTACGAGCCGTATCTACATATAGACACAGTGCCATGCCACACCATCGCCATTAGATAAAACATTTTCCTTATTCAGAAGAGGTCTTCCTTGGCGTAGTGGACCGCGCTACGCGCTCGGATTCACGTGGGAAGTCGCGGGTTCGATTCCGCCACCAGCCAATTCAGAATTTATAATTACTATTTAATTGACTTAGGTCTATTGAATGGAAGCAGGCGTTATTTTGCGGCGTTATTTAACCCATAATTAGCAG
The DNA here is from genome assembly GCA_963855885.1 of Coenonympha glycerion. Taxonomy (NCBI): domain Eukaryota; kingdom Metazoa; phylum Arthropoda; class Insecta; order Lepidoptera; family Nymphalidae; genus Coenonympha; species Coenonympha glycerion. The sequence goes on from OY979629.1 coordinate 6,701,126, forward strand.
GACAGATTAATTTGTTTTGCTATAATCCGCTACTTGTTTTTCTTATCTTCAAATAGCGGATTATAGCAAAAGATTATAGCAAAACAAATTAATCTGTCCTGCTGACTTAGGTCTGGTTTTGAGGGAGGCTTCGACCATGGCTAGTTATACCAGTTAATAACTGGTGGGGTAACTGGCAGTTACCACTCTACAATAAAAGAGCACCGCCAAGTGATTTAGGCGTTTTGGTGCGATGCTGTGTAGGAAGTAGAAACCCATTGGGATGTGTAAATGCAAAAAGGGCGGGCATTGCCCCACAAAATTGGACTTCTGGTTAAAAAATTCAAATCTTAAGCCATGAGTGCACGCTCTAGTTATGGCTAGCATTTTGCGGCGTTACCTCAATTAAAAGGTTCTAGTTTCCTTGATCAACAACTTGTCATCAAATTAGTTAGCTGCACTTGAATACTGGCTCGGAAGTACTACCTAACTAAGTTCAATACACCCACTACTTAGATTACGCTAAGTTAATAGCAGTCTGATCGAAGCTGAGTTGAGACAAAATAATACTTGAGAACCTTACAAGACTCGTATGCGCTAGATCAGTGGCAAAAAAATTGTATTTGGAAGTCAGTATCCACCAAGCTCACATTTTGACATCGATTTATTATTAGGTATCCATTGAAGGTTTGCTTCTGAATATAATTTTTGTTTCGTACATTGAAGCAGGATTAATGGCAGATTTCGACGTCACTCGAAAAATAGCAGTCAAGTTAATTCAGATTCTTTTCAATAATAATAATTTACATCGGTTGAACATCACAGGTTACACAAAGTAAACTCTCGATGTTTCTATAGTAACCAGCGATTATCAACCGATGCAAGTATTTATAAAAGAATCTTCAAGGCAAATATAATTACTAAACCACAAACAAGATTTCCAGAATTTTTTTTATGGCCAGACAGCTGACAGTCGGCAATCGAATACTATAAGCCCTCATAATAATTGGCAACCGATGTTTTAGCGTAGCGTATTTCGTCATTGATGTTTAACCACTGGACTGAAGGTCTCGGAATAATCAGTTAAACTTAAACCTACTGCGTAAATTCAAAAGAAATCAAACAATACACAATACCCTCAACCACAAATAGGAGGTAAATACTTAAAGCGCAAAATCCCACAGCAATTTATCTCGGTCTCTCGAAGCAATAGGATCTTTTATTTCAAATGCCAACGCAAATAAATGGACTCGTTAAAGGACTGTTTGACGTGCACTCTAGGGAACTTCCCAGTTGCTTCGAGAGGTTCATTTCTATTTTATTTAGGTCCTTCTTCAGAGAAAATACATTTTTATGGAAGAGTGCCTATATAGTGTTTAGTGTACGATAATTATTAAGGATACTGTATACCTTATGACCTTCTAAACTGTTGAAATAGTAGTTTATGAAACGGATGCATAATGGGGGGTATTAAAACATGAGTGTGAGTTTAAAAAACGAGCCGCAGGCGAGTTTTTTAATAGTATCACACGAGTGTTTTAATACCTAATTATGTAGAGTTTCATACACTACTTTATCTACGCTCAAATTATCATAAATCCAAACCATAAAATCTTGCTAACGTTTGTCGTAAATCCTTCACTTTGTTGGTAAAAGATTGTGGGTCATTTTTGTTGCAATTACTAAAATGTCAGGTGGAGTTAAATTTTCTTTAGTACGTTTCACTGCTAGACATTTTTCCGCGCTAAGTTTTGACTAAGTAACAAAAATAACACATTGAAATGTTAAAAGTTAGGTATGGCGCCAAAATTCAGTTGCAAACTGCGTATAGTCTGTTAAAAAAGTCATGAAACAAAAAAGAGTAGAAAAATATTTATACAAGTCAGATAAACTATATTTTTAGTGGATAATTAAATAATCAAAAATTATACATAATCCTTTTTAATATTCTGTATGAACACACTTTTTAATCAGTCATATAAGGCAGGGAAAAATTATTGTTTCCGTGAATTAATTGTTGTCTATGGTCGATCATGACTACCAACTAAATGATGTCTGTGGACTCCTTATATAAAAAAAAAAACAAAATTGAGGATTGGCTCTACACTCTCTTTTGGCTATGACGACCACAGAGAAAAAAAAGTTATTCCCTGGTCTGTGATGACGACACACAAAAATACAGGAACCCAGAGCCGCGTATCGTAATAGAAATTATTCAACAATCTAGAGATATTTCCATAGTACAGCTATGTTATAATGAATAACTTTTTAATAATTATAGAAGTCTGTGCATAAAGTAGGTCAATATGTGACACATTTTGATTTCATAATTCGAACTTTAAGCAATGAGCGTAGATAAACAAACCTTATACTTACATTTTATTATTACTTACTGGCAGAATACCTATGCCATAAAATCCATTGTTATTATGATACGCACAAAATATATTGTTATCTAGAATCTGCAAGATTTGCTTGAAAAAGATAGATATTGTAGAGTAGGATATTATTGTTCAGTTACCTACGCTCCAAACGTGCTTTCTAACTAACGATGCTGATTATTATTATAAGAAAGATTAATATGAAGTATAGACCTTAGTTAGCTACTAATATTTCAGTAGATTATAACTTCATAGAACCTAATACCAAGACCATGACTAAATATAATAATATTCATACTTAAAAAAATAATAAATAATAATGGTCTGCTACATTAGATCGAAATAAATAGATCATAGCATTAGCTTTATTTATTTATTCTTCAATCATTAGAAATTACTATTTAGTAATCATTATCTATTTACCTATCCATCTATTACGTTTTAATGATATTCATATGTGAACACAAACAAAAATACCAGACTACTCGTGTGTTTGTACTATAATATGAGTATAGGTCGTATTTAGATAGGTAAGTTTTATTACGCAAATGCAAATAATTTGTAGAGTCGCTCGCTACTATTTTTGCATCTGTGCGCTTACAATATGACGAGTAGCAATGGATAGGTAAAATCTGCAATTCATTATACCTATCAACCATATTTGATCCACGACTATTTATATGATCCCACTTATAGGCACTAACATTAAAATGGCGAAAGTATGTGCGCGTGCGTTTGTGCTCGTATGTTTGTAAATCCCGCCAAAATTTCGAACGGAGTTATGGCTATATGGGATACCCTGGTTTAATAAAAACGCTTATCTCAGAAAATAGAAAAATCTACGGTTCCCGCAGGATAAGTAAATAAAATTGTAGCGGGTAAAAAGTTAAAAACTAGTGTACCAATAATCCAACTGTAGACATTTCAATCCACGAAGACGCGGCCCTCTCTGACAAAATCGCTTATGTTTCATTCGATTAGTATGGAGTTTGACCAAAGGATTATCACTTAGTGACGTCACGTACATGTATTTTTAGACTCCGCCCTGAAGCATCCTTTTTAATTTATCAAAATTGTAAAATGGCTCTAATGTAAGCGACCGACAGCGGTAAGTGCTGTCAGCGGTACCGAAATAATCGACGCGCGACACGACGCCATATTTCAGAAAATTTTTTCTTCAACATACGTCACATCTTTCCCGTTCCCTTTCGTCATTGAGTTTGACACAGTGGATTGAAATATTTTTACCTACTTGTATGGATCCTGCAGCTCTTCAGTTACGAAGTTGAGATAGTTCCAGCCGCCGAAAGCGAATAGCCCCGAGTAGAAGGCCAGAGCGATGCTGCCGGCGCTGTATTCGCCTTCAAACGGATTCTCGAAGTTTTCCGTGTGCCCTGGGAACAAAGTGACAGTTTGGTCAACATTCACTTCGACTAATTTAGGTAGTAAACTAGTCATACACCAGTAGGAACCGAACCAGAGGTTTAATGATAAAAAATTAACCTAATTCGCCTACTATCCGGAAGAGTTAATATTTTAACTTTTATTGAAAGTCTTACGCTTGACTACAATCATGTCTGATGGGCAAAAATGATGAGGTCTACAATGGAGCGCACTTGTCTAGAAAATGCTTATTGACTCTTCTCTTGAATGCACATGACCCAGATTAAACTTGGCGTTGGCTGGGAACACAGAATCTCGAAAGGCGTTTCACACCTAAGCCACACCTAAGCGGTACGTATCTGATACGTGGAGTTAAAGAAAAGTGTTTAATTGGCGACTGATTATTTATTGATTAACGAACACCAGCCGCATCGGGCTTAGCTTACAAGCTTTTAAGACTTAGGCAATAGGCATGCCTATAAGCGGATTTTTTAAGATACAACCCCTAAGATAATAAAGGGGGTAAAATAGAGGTCACCGAACGAAGTCGTGAGCACTTTTTATAGTGTACGAGTATAATAAAATACCACAGTACTGGCTAAAAGTCGACCGATTTTGATGGAATTTATTACGTCTGTTTCAGATTTCAGGACAAGCCTGCCGGATCAGGTAGTGTTATTATACAAATACAGAAAAATAATACCGAAAAATTTTCACGCAAATTAAAATATACTTTAAAGGACGCGTATTTCAAAATAATGAAAGATAGCACATAGTAAATGTTAGTTTGCAGCGATACAATGGTTAATTGGCTGTTTATCTTCGACGATGCTTCGTAAATTGCCCGGCAAATTGATCGGGCATTAAACAGTTCAGACGTGGTCTGGGCAGAGGCAGGCCCGAATCATCAAAATTGACCCAATTGCCACAATTAACGGTCATAGGCAAAGATTAGCAAATTGCGGGGAGCTAATATTATTATTATACTCGTATTATCACATGTATTTCTTAAATAGGTTATCTAACGGGAGACTTCTCAAGGTAGGGGCCACGGGGACGCGACCCTACCAGAAATAGCATCGCCGTCATTCAAGGAGATGGAATACTAGTTTTTCTCTAGAGGTTAGTTAAGTAAGATAAGTCTGACTCTGTTTACTTCTGTCCCATCATAGGCACTAGGCAGGGTATTAAAATTCTATCCTCCGATTTCGTCATTTAACGAGATAAAAATACCATCTTCTCTATAACAAAGGGAAAAGGAGAAGTTTATCACCGGTCAAGACATTTTCAAAATTAGTTTTGAGTCTGCAGTGTAACTGTTTCACCTGATTAGAGATTCGAAAAATGAGATGACATTTAATGAATAACCCTGCTGGAAAATGCACTTTCTTCTCACCCGCTCAAAAATGCGGGCGGGAAATGCTGTACTCCTTTATAGGCCGCAAAAGCGTTTTCATTTCTCCCTAGGGCGGGAAAGCATTTTCAATATTTCTGATTGGGCATAGTTTTCTTTTCAGAGCGGGTGAGATGAAAATAACTATTTCAACTTTTCTGAATCTAGTACTTATGGCAGTGCCATCATAACTTACCGATACCAATGTAGTAGAGTCCAGACAGGATGATGACAACTAACGCCAGCAGCTTGGAACTGGTGAACACATCCTGGATGCGCATCGTCCACCGCACGCTCATGCAGTTGATCGCCGTCAACACGCCTGGCGACAAGTGAAACATCACGTCATAATTAGGCCCGGTTTCCATCAAAGCTAAGCGGAGCGGAGCTGTTTGAGTAACCAATCAGATTTCGTCATTTCGACATCTCCTCTGCCTTCAGTTTCGGAGATTTCAAAATGACGTAATCGGATTGGTTATTATTATGTAGGTGCAGTCGAGGTCAAAAGTGCATATTATATAGCTTACTTAAAGGCTTAAACGGTGTGCAAGTTTCATAAACTGTTAGCAATGTCAACCTTAAGTCAATAATAAGTTAGGTAAGGTTTAAAATATTTTTTATGTAACACATGCACGCAAGAGATTTTGTTTGAAAATTCACTTATTATGCACTTTTGACGCTGTCTGTACAGTCATACATTTTATAGTAAAGAAATTATCGCTAGTTTATTCTAATTACTGTTCAAGTCTTTCCCGCGTGGAAGTGAAAATCTGAAAAATCTGTCACTGGCCATATTAGGTTTAAGCTTTAATGTAAATGTTATTAATGTTTTGATTTTGATTTTCTGTAAAATAAATAAATAAATAAATAAGTGGTGCCAGGAATACTGGCTGCACTTCCGTGTTTGATTCGTTGCGCAAATAATAAACCTACGTTAATTAATTAACAAAAAAAACGACTTTAACTTGATGAGACAAACTACTGTTGAATAGGTTCATCCTTTCGAATTAAAAATTGAAGACTTATATGGTCTTCTCATGGATACTATTATCAGCCAACTGCAGGACTAAATTGAAATGGCTACACAGGCAGCGTCAGCTTTCTAATAAAAAAAGAATCATCAAAATCGATTCACTCAGTCAAGTTAGAAGTTGAAAAACATAAAAAAAATACAGTCGAAACGAGAACCTCCTCCTTTTTTGAAGTCGGTTCAAAATGAGCCTGGGCTTCTGAGGCTAACATTTCGAAGATTTTTTTGGCTCTACGACTTCATAGCCCTTGAGTCTTCAAGACATTTATTTTAATTAATCGAACATTAAATGTGAATTTTAGGTTTAAAATATAGGTACTTTGGTTCGAAACAGCTATTAGGTACAACGTACTCTAGTTATTTTTCAGATACGATTTATTTGTGTCAAGGCTAGTTTTAACTGTGTTAACGAGAATCCAAACGAAAGAAAGCAAGAAAACTCAATATTAACCGGCTTTCTAGAGCACGAACTGCCCAACTTTCGATTCTGTAAGTACCTCATTCATTAAATAGGTGAAATGCATTTTACCGCATGAATTGGCCGTAAGTACTTTAGAAATATAGCTTTCACAACTTCATTATAATTTCTATATTCTCAATCATTTTATAATGCAACTTGCCAACATCCAGTAACTTCTATTTAATGTTCCTTTCTACTTTTCTAGCTATGTACCCATTCTTATTATACCTAGTGCTTCTCACATGCGACAATACTTCAAACTATCTTTATTTCACATAGGCCTAATGTATAGGGTTTTATGAATGTTCAAAATAATTAATTAATATTGTATCCTAGTACGGTATATCTACGTAATCTAGGTTCTTACTGAATTCACAAACATCGTTTTAACCATTCACATTAGGCCTATGTGAAAAGTATATCAAAGGTTAAAATTTCCATAAGTAATCCATATTCAGAAGGAGTTAAAAACCCGACATGCCACAGTTTCGATGACCAATAATACACAATCCAATACAGGTTCTTATTTCATCCATTCTTTGATCAACAGTAGTAGCCATTATACAAAGTGCACCTAAAAACAACATTGCATTAACAGGAAAAACTATTTATCCTCTACACGCGATCAAACACCTTACGTTGTAAATTTAGTTCTTCATGACACCAGAGTTTATTCATGCAAATAATGCAAAATGCATGCATTGATGCAAAAATCATGCCCTTTCTTTCATTGTTGGGCATGACCATGACTTTTTCAGGAGTTAGCATCAGATGAAGTATGATATTGTCTACCGAGATGTCCTCTATAACTAAGCGTACCTAAGTGTCGCAACACACCTGGGTAAATCTTAATTAAGTCGTTGAAAGTTCGGTTCAATACACTCGCAATGTATAAGTAACGTATGTCTCATCAGCCGAAATTAAAGCCTTAAGGCTTGTCTACTAGCAAACAAGAGGTTTTCTCCGGTTTTCTCCGTGTAACTCTTCCTTACTGAGTGAATGTAAAATAACAGAAAAAATATATGATATATATTGAACCTTTATCTTTAATTGGAACGTTTGAAATTATTCTAAATACATTATTAGTGAATGAAAAAAAATTTCAAAGTGAAGTCCTTTTTGTTAGAATTCTTGTAACTACTTCTAAACGGCAATGAATTTTAGTATTTGGCTTTCGCACAAATATTTAACGAGACTTTTTCCAGAGTTGGTACGTTTGGCTTGTCAAAATAATGAAAAATAAATAATTTTCTTAGTTTTCTACGTAAATATCAACGGACGAATCGGTGCGCGGGCGACGGGCGGCAGTGTGATTCGGACTGTTGGACGGGAAGGTCACGCTTCTTGTTACTCTGGAGCCGTTTATTAATTCATATCGATTATTCTAGTATATTAGTATATTAGTAAAACTTATGTTGATTTAATTCTTATGATCTCGTGAATAGAATGGTCAAAGCAACTAAGCCTTATTTACGGGAATATTCGGATATCGAGAGTCCAATGTGAACCTCAGCTTATTCCTACTTACTGCTGCTGTCTCGCAGTTCGGACAGTAATTGTTTTCGCACATTGTGTTGAAATCTAGTACTTAGTACAATTGACAAAACTGCGTTGTGAAGTTGGATGATCCATTTTCCAAAGAAATACTTAAAACGGGAATAACATAAAAGTGTAGTTAGGTATTAGGTCAATAAATCAATAAACTTCTAATTTCGTTTCATGATTAAATCTTGAAAAAATCTAATAAATAAAAATCAGGAGCTGTGGGACAGGGAACTCGAACTCTTTTCGAAGAAATATTGAGAAGACTTATTATGTGTCTACCGGAAGTCCCAGAGATGAATGCAGTTATCTTTGACAACGAAAAATAATAAAACGTTTCGATATACCTACGCTTTTTTTGTATAGGTAATATCAAGTAACTGGAAATGACAAGAACCAAGAACTGATGAACAGGAACATTGAATATCAAAACATTACCTCTTTTTTATGACTTAATTAATCCGGTTAGATTTTTATATGAAATCAAGACCGTTTACTATGATAAATCTGTTACTTATTTTAAGTATGATTTGATTAACAAACGCCCTCATTCCCAGTGGGCCTGTTTATGAATTATATAAAAGAAGAAACTGACTCACTGACATATCAACGCACAGCCCAAACCGCTGGGTCTAGAGACTCCAAATTTGGCACACATGTTCCTTGTGAGGTCTAGGGGAGCACTAAGAAAGGATTTTTCAAAATTCACCCTCTAAGGGGGTGAAACGGGGGTCCAAAGTTTGGATTTTATCAAGTTAAAATACGTCTTCACGCCGCAACTACTGTACCGATTTGGCTAAAATTTGGAATAGAGGTATATTATATCTTGCATTACCACATAAGCTACTTTTCATCCCGAAAAAATTCATGGTTCCCGTGGGATAAGTTAAAAACCGAAATTCACGCGGAAAAAAAATCTCACGCCGCAAGTACACAACCGATTTGGATGAAATTTGGAATGGAGATAGACTAAATCCTGATTTAATAAATAGGGTACTTTTCATCCCGGAAAAATCCATGGGTTTTGCAGGAGAAGGGAAAAACATATATTCGCGCGGGAAAAATACTACTTCCCGCCGTAATTACTGAACTGATATGGCTGAAATTATGAATAAAGATAGATTATATCTTGGATTAATACGAAGGCTACTTTTCATCGCGAAAAAATTCAAGGTTCCCGTGGGATTAGTAAAAAACCGAAATCAACGCGGAAAAAAATCTTCATGCCGCAAGTGCACATCCGATTTCGCTGGAATTTAGAATGGTGATAGATTATATCCTGGGTTAATAAATAGGCTACTTTTTATTCCGGAAAAATCCATGGTTTTTGCAGGAAAAAAGAAAAACAGATATTCATACGCGAAAATACTACTTCACGCCGTAATTACTGAACTGATATGGCTGAAATTCGGAATAAAGGTAGATTATATCCTGGATTAATATAAAGGCTACTTTTCATCCCGGAAAAATCCATGGTTTCCACGGGAAACCTGAAACATTGATGTTCACACGCGAAAAATACTACTTTACGCTGTAATTACTGAACTGATATGACTGAAATTCGGAAAGGAGATAGATTTTATCCCGGATTATTACTAAGCCCACTTTTCATACCGGGAAATTCCATGGTTTCTATGATAATAATGAAAAACAGAAATTCACGTGTGAAAAATATTCCATCATGCCGTAATTACTGAACTGATTTGGCTTAAATTTGGAATCGAGATAGATTATATCCTGGATTAATACAAAAGCTACTTTTTATCACGGAAAAATCTATGGTGTCCGCGGGAAAATTGAAGAACTGATATTCACGCGGTAAAATTACTACTTCAAGCTGTAATTACTGATCTGATATGACTGAAATTCGGAAAAAAGATAGATTTTATCCTGTATTTATACGTAGGCTACTTTTCATCCCGGAAAATTTCATGGTTTTTGCAGGAAAAAAGAAAAACATATTCATACGCGAAAAATACTACTTCACGCCATAATTACTGAACTGATATGGCTGAAATTCGGAATAAAGATAGATTGTATCCTGGATTAATATAAAGGCTACTTTTCATCCCGGAAAAATCCATGGTTTCCGCGGGAAACTTGACACATTGATGTTCATACACGAGATATACTACTTTACGCTGTAATTACTGAACTGATATAACTGAAAATCGGAAATGAGATAGATTTTATCCCGGATTATTACAAAGCCTACTTTTCATCCAGGAAAATTCCGTGGTTTCTATGATAATAGTGAAAAACAGAAATCCACGCGTGAAAAATATTCCTTCATGCCGTAATTACTGAACTGATTTGGCTGTAATTTGGAATCGAGATAGATTATATCCTAGATTTATACAAAAGCTACTTTTCATCCCGGAAAAATCTATGGTGTCCGCGGGAAAACTGAAACACTGATATTCACGCGGTAAAAATACTACTTCACGCTGTAATTACTGATATGACTGAAATTCGGAAAAAAGATAGAATAAATACGTAGGCTACTTTTCTTCTCGGAAAATTTCATGACTTCTACGAGTATGATCATAGTGAAAAACAGAAATCCACGCGGGAAAAATATTCGTTCACGCCGCAACTACTGAACCGATTTAGCTCAAATTTGAAATGGAGATAAATTATATCCTGGATTAACACATAAGCTACATTTTATCTCGAAAAATTCAAGGTTCCCGTGGGATTAGTTAAAAACCGAAATTCACGCGCAAAAAATTATTCACGCCGCAACTACTGAATCGATTGGGCTGAAATTTGGAATGGAGATAGATTATATCCTAGAATCAACTACTTTTTTCTCTGGAAAATCCGTTGTTTTCGTGATAATAGGGAAAAAGAGATATTCATGCGGGAGAGAATTTTTTGTTCACACCGCAATTACTGAAAATTTTTGGTTTAGAGTTGAAATGAAGATAGATTTCATGTAAATTAACACAAAGAGTTCCCGTAGAGAACTAAATTTTTTTAAGTTTAAACTATTTTTTTTAAGTTAAAACTAAAATTTACGCGTGCGAAGCCGCGGGTTTCTGCTAGTGAATTATAAAAATGCAGGAATCCAAACATCATGTATCAAAAAAAAAACTTAGGTTCTGACATCTGTGTAATCTATGGTTGTAATAATGTCCAATGTCCGTCATTACTCATGTCTTTTGATCGGTGTGCAAAAATCAAAATGGTGTGAAATAAAAGTCTAGAATCATTTTCCAACATACATACTTGTGGTTTAATTTTCTTAGAACAAAGTACAAACGTGCAATTTCTACAGGGCCTAAAAAATTGTCTCCTTTGTCATAGTATAGTATTCTAACAGTCAAGCTCTTTCATTTGATACTTATATTGAAGGAGTGGTAAAAAAAATGCTTTACATCATTTCGGAAAAGAGCTGATACTTTTACATTGCTGGACCGATATTAACCAAACGTAGCTAAGAACAACTGCACGGAAACTATAGCATTCAAATAAAAAAATCGCATCAAAATCGGTCAATCCAACTGAAAGCTACGATGTCACAGACAGACATACACACATACTCCTACACCTCTGTTTTTGCCTAGGCCCTAGGGGTTGAAAATGAAACCCATGGCTCGAATTTATGATTTCCGATCGATAATCCTCAATTGATAGTTGAGGCGAAAGTGGCTTTCAATATTTTTGATACACAAATAATACCTAACATCTATAATAATCGTTGAACTTCAATATTCAATGAAATATCGATGTAATAGACGAATTTCAATGCCAACTGCCGATGTTCAAAATATCGATAGTTCGGCAACACTATCCCGCATGCACACCGCAGTTGCGAAATATTGTAGCGGGGGTAAGGCGGTCGGCGCGGGGAAAATTTCTAGCTCCGCCTGGAACTTCAAGGTCGTTGGCTAATACAGGGGCCTTAATCTTCACAGGAGCTGCCTGCTGCCAGACAGTGAAGGACAGTTGATGTCTGACTGAAGCCAGGTACGTAAAATTAAAAACATAGTCGAGTCAGCTCCGAAATACTACTATGGTCAGCTACGAGTACAACATTTTTATTTTATTGGCCACTGACCTTCCTCATCCTACAAGGTAAGCTACTGGGCCGTCACTCGCTCCATACTATCACTACTATAGATGCGTTAGAAACTCCAAGGCCAGAACTAAGTAGTACACTACCGGCTTTTCCATCAAACGACCATACAGGCACGCATTCAGTGCATTTTGCATAGCAAGCGACACATTACGTCGCGACCGAAAGTTCAGTCGCCGCCGAGGACTGATCTTTCGACAGGTGTGTCCCCACATTAAAGCTTATGTCTACGCTTTGAATATACCACGACATACTCCAACGGGCGGAATTCAAACCGACGACCTTTCGGTTGCATTCCACTTATTTTCACCCATTATACTAGAGAGGCTTTTAATTTGCTCTTCAGTCTTCATAGAATGATAGAGCGAAAATTAGTTTCGCTCGCAACGAAAAACTTCCTTGATGAGCCAAGACTCAAGAGGAGCTTTGTAAACAGATTAATTAAGTTTCCAATTGATAGCGTAAACGATTAAACCCATAATAATATTATAGCCCAAGTGCATGCGGATGGAATGTGAATCTAGTAATATGACCCGGAGACCGGTTGAGTCTTGAGATTACTAACTATAAAGTATGTAAGTAACTATAAAGTACAAAGTAAGCAATAAGTACGCCTGCTGATTTCTACGGGTACCTTTATCAAAATATATCTAGAAACTCTTTTTTTTACAAAAAGGGCATAAAAAAGCCATTTTATGATCGAGGTATACACACTACTTTGCATCAACGAATGCGAAGACATTATGCACTCTGAAAAAAGTGTGCACTCTACATACTGTTGAATTACCGGTTAGGTCGGATCCAGGATATTTATCTGGAGGTTCTCATCCTGGATCCAGGATATGTATCTAACAAGACACAAATGTGGGTCCGATTTTTACACAAATTAGAGAAGTAAATATGTATTTTCTAGTCTGTATTACTGTCTGGTATTACCGCACTGAGTGACATGTAGATAGATGTACATCTATACGAGTATCTCCATGCCATTTTTGGCCAAAGCGGTTCAGCAGTTGCCGCGTGAAAGAGTAACGTAGGTACACACTACACGCACATACAAATTGTCTCCTTCATTATTTAATTTAGCGCATCTAATAGTATAAATATTAATCTTACTAATGATAGTGCTAGAAGTAACTTGATAATTTAACGTGATGATGGATTATCTTAACGACCGGCAGTCAACAAGAATAAGTTAACTCTGTAGTCCGTCATCGTCGTCGGTCTGGCGCCACCAATGTCCTCATAAGTCCCATTTCCGACCATGGGTCATTTACTTTTCTCATTACTTACTACTCCAATAGCACTGTCCCATACATAATAATATGGTGCATAATTATTAAATGGTACTAGCGGACCCGAGAGACTTCGTCCTGTCAAAAAGATCCCACCAAAAACATTCTGTAAAAAACTAGCCAAAGTCAAAATGGAGCTGCTTGTTTATCTCTAAAAAGTACTGAAATCTAGACAAAGTCGTGCCAAGTCTAAGGTTCCTTACTGCGATTTCTTTATTATTATAGTTAATGTTGCGTGACTTGGCCGTTGAAGGGTACACAAGGGTTCAAACCAGGTGCTCCATGACACCATTGCACCAATCTGTCGCCAGAATTCATCGTCAATGTGTAGCGGTTCTTGGTCTTCAACGGCCAAGTCACACAACATTAACTATAATAATAAAGAAATCGCAGTAAGGAACCTTAGACTTGGCACGACTTTGTCTAGATTTCAGTACTTTTTAGAGATAAACAAGCAGCTCCATTTTGACTTTGGCTAGTTTTTTACAGAATGTTTTTGGTGGGATTTCACTTCTTTTTGTAGAAACTTCAAAATATTACAAAATATTTCTGTCCGTTTTTCTAGATACATTAACTGCATAAATAACTTTGTAATCTCATATAATTTATATGGAATTACAAAGTTATTAATGCAGTGATCACCAGGTACTCCAGATCTTCGATTATCCTAGTTTTTATAGTTTTCCCTTTATGTGGCCATTAAACCCTAACTCTGTACCAAATTTCAGCTCTCTGAGTTTATGGGAAGTACTAGTTCTATTTTGATGATCATGAGTCAGTCAGTCAGTCAGTCAGTCAGTCAGTCAGTGTCGGAAATGCGAAACTTTGCTTTCGCATAACTTCGGAACTATATGACCTACAGACTTGAAATTTTGGGTTTTAAGTATGTGATTATAGCTTACTGGATAGCGAAAATTTCAGCGTTCTGGTCTTATCCAGAGGTTCTCAAATAGGAGCCCGAAAATGCGGCGAAATGGTTCCTGTAAAGATGGTACGGCAGTTTTGCTTCGCGCTTTGACTTTGGCGGGGGCACTGCCGTGCCCCCTGATTTTTAATGTAGCAGTTTATTGCTCCTACCTATTTTATAGTCGGGGCAAAAAGCGGTAATAAAATGCAAATTGACTCTTTGACGTTAGAAACACAACTACATTGCTTAGACAACTGCGGTGAGCACTTGTAATTTAATATGAACTTTATGCAATAGCAATGAAGCTCAAAATGACTCTACGTTTTAGTTAGAAAACGTTTGTATGGGAAAAATGTTTTTAGGGTTTTTCCGGCAATTATTCGAATTTTTCTCGCCGTTAAATTAGGAGTATAAATATTATGCTCGTAAAACTCATTTCCATAAACCTACAATAGTAGTTAGTCTAATATTTGCAAAAACTAAATAAATTTCAAATTTCGCGGGTTGGTAGGGCCGAAACACCTTAACGTGTTTTGATCCTACTTGCCTTTTTAAATTCAAATTTTATTTAGTTTTTCGAGTTCGCGCCATGAGTTCCGTAATAACGCATCAGTTATTAGTATTTGGCAGCAATATTTCTTCGTCACTCATTTAATGATTTAATATTATGTCCCGGACCATTATGATTCATGATCGCATGCCTAAAATTCGCACGAATACTATTTACATTAATTAATTTTGATTGCATACGTTTATATAAATCAAAAATTTTATATAACAACTACCTACCCCGGCAAACGTTGTTCTGCCATTAGGGATATGAATAATAGCTTACGAAGCTCTCAGAACATACACAGACAGTTTCACGACAATCGGTCAAGCCGTTTCGGAGGTGTTTGGTAACAAAATTAATATTTTGATTTTTCATTGCATTTACTGTGATGACAATATAACACAGTCTTGTTCATATTAAGGCAAAGGTTTATAAACTCGCAGTTTACTGTTTACCACAAAAAAACTGATACAGTGTCGACGCAAATCTAGATCAAGGGTAAGCCAAGAAAATGATAAAGTGATAACATATTGTAACATGACCCCACGCGGTATCGAGGCGCGCCCGGGGTCGAGGCAAGTGTAGCGAATGCAACTCCCGAACAAGTTTTGCTTGTTTTACTTTATTGTAGTTTTAGCCGTATATCTACTTTACTTAATATTGCACTTCTTTTATTGGAGTTCCGTATCTCAAAAGAAAAAACAACGGCAACCTTGTAACGGTTTTGCACTTCTTTTATTGGAGTTTACTTAATATTGCACTTCTTTTATTGGAGTTCCGTATCTCAAAAGAAAAAACAACGGCAACCTTGTAACGGTTATACGGTCGCTTTGTTGTCCGTCTGTCTGTCTGTATTAAATGGGGTATCCAATATCCATATAAAAGGGTGTCATTGTATATTCTAAATTTTTTGTTTGATCTGGGGACACGGTAGTGTCCCCGCCAAGACGAGCCAAGCGAAGCGCGAGGGCACTACCTATCTTTTCTCGAAGTGTTTCGCCGTATTTTTAAACCCTTATAACTTAGGCCTGAATTATTTCAGATAATCAAAATTCTCGGAAAATGATGTCGCCAGTGAACTTATTAAACCTATAAAGTTTCAATTTTATAGGTCTTATACTTTAGATTTTATTGACGTCTAAAAAACCCAAATTTCGTCACTGACTGACTGACTGACTGACTGACTGACTGACTCACTGATGATCATCAATATTCCTAGGTACTTCCTGAAGACCTAGAAAGCTGAAATTTGGTATATAAGCTAGTATTAGCACACAACCAACAAAAAAATTCCAAAAGTTGGAAATTTAACCCCCCAACCCCTTTAAATAGGGGATGGAAGTTTGTATGAAATTACCGCAAATATTGATGCTAGAGGTCTCAAAATTGATATAGGGACTCTTTGTAATAAACAATTAAATACGTGTTTCAGGATTTTTAGTTAATCACCCCACATCCATAAAATTAGGGGGTTGGAAGTTCGTATGGGGTTTCCCATAAGTATATAGGTATTATAAAAACTTAATTTCATGTTAGATATCTGCTAGTAATGCTAGTAAACATATGGAAAACACGTAAATTTTTCCACTGATTCCAGTGCCCAAACGGCCAAGCGTCCAAGTGCCCAGTGCCACGTGCCCAGTAATATTACACGTTTCAAGCCCAAGTTCCAAGCATTTCATGTTTAACGAGCCGAGTTTCACTGCACGTCGAGTGACCATGATCCAGTGCTCAGTGACAAAAACCCACACTGAGCCGCGAGTGCCCAGTGCCCAGCGTGAGCTGTCGAACGTGCCAAGCGTCAAATCTGATTTTGAATAGCGTTATATAGCGCTCAAATACCCTGCTTAGTGCCCAAACGCACGCATTTAATTTAATCCGATGCTTAAAAGTGGGTTAAAATCACGTTCAAAAATTTCGTTACATACCTACCTACGTAGAACTACAAGAACCAAGTAGGCAGGTACTAAGTTCTCTCATTTAAATGGCAGACTGCACTCGGACAAAACTTAAAAGTATCGTCTAGTGACCAAGCGTCAAATCTAAATTTTAACATCGTCAAAATAACGCACACTGCCAGACTAAATTCCACGCATGTCACGTCAGCAGAGGCGAGCGCCGCGTGTTCATTGCCCAAAGCCCAGTGCCCTTTATCAATAGTTGAACTTCAATAGCACCCCAGACCAAACTAAAAAAGATAAACGAGAAGATAGGTAGTGTGGGCTATAAAAAAGGCACCTTTGATGCGCAAGAAATATAATACATATTCTACAAATAAGGAAAAAAATAAACTAGGTGAACCAAGGAGGGTTCCCTCATTTAAATGATAGAGTGGGGGGATACTTGATTCGGACAAATATCCACCTTGCAATGATATTCAAGAAATACACCAAAGAAAAGGAAATTAACCAAATAAAAAATATAGTCGTAAACAACTTAAAAAGAAGTGAAATCCCAGCAAAAACATTTTCATGTGCAGTTTCACCTAAGTGCAGTTTCTGAGGAGACTCAATACCTATCTAATAAATAATCGTTACTACAGAAACTAGGTATTGTATATCAGAAAAGTACAAAGTCAGTGAATAATATTTTTACTTTACACCCATGTGACGGTACCGAAACAGCCAAGACATAATATATTTTGACTAAAGTGTAGAGTTTATAAAGTTAGGATTTATAGAGTTAGGGCGTGTAGAGTTAGAAGTCTTGCTCTACATGAGATCTGATAACTTTTTGATAGTGTGAGCCACATGTTCTCGTCATGGCAACATTTTACATGAAAATGTTTTTGCTGGGATAGTTTTTGACTTATTGGCAAAACTGCCGATAGTAATAGCGAATATAATATTTTGCGGGAAAAATAAAATGAACTCTGCATCTATTTTACTTTTTTTGGTAAGTATCAACAATTAACCTAAAAAAAACAAAGTTAAGTTTGCAGTTCGTTAAGAAAAGTGAAAAAAAACTAAGTTAAGTCTGCAGTTCGTTAAGAAAAGTGATTCTTATGGTTTTTTTCTACAGGAGTAGGTATGGCACTCTGAATGCGCGAGTTCGACTCGCTCTTGGACGGTTTGTTTATTATTTTCCTTTCACATTAACTTGCGATTCTTGCGAATAATATCATGAGTCCGGTCAAAATAGACATTAAAAAGAAACGAGAAAATAACTTATTAAATCGCTATTCTTTATGCAGAAATCATATTTTTATTTAAAAAAATGTTTATAATGGTTATTAATAAAATTGTATGGGCTACAAGTTTGTGTGGAAAGACGAAACTTAACATTTGTCAGAAACGCATAGCTTGTGTATGGGTACGGGTACGGGGACATAGGATATGGGGACTTTACCCATTTTATCAAAAGTATTTCCAACGGATTAATGTAGGTTTAGTGGTATCCCCTATTTTTGAGGACTCATATGTAAAATAATTATGATACAATACAATACAATGTTACAAAGGATATGGGCATCCAAACGATTTACGTACACGCAAACAGTAGTGCCATCTGTCAAACTTCTCTCAGCTCTCTGTCAGCGTATGCTATTGCACTAGCCATTTAGCGTCAGCTATCGAAGACTGTCTATTCCTAAATGATAAAAAATACTTACATAAGCACACAGCAGCCAGCAGTTTTACAGCATCTTGCGGAGGGGCGCAGTCGGGGAAGAAAGGTTTCACCACATATTGGCCGAACGTTAGCGCCACTATCGCTTGGGTAGTAGGCCTGATGATGAGCAACGCTATCCACATCCTCAGGAAGGCGGGCAGCGGCCCGAAGGCGGTGTAGATGTAGGCGTAGTCACCTCCCGACCTTGAGATCGAGGTGCCCAGCTCTGCGTAACAGAGAGCGCCCAGTGTCGACAGTAGCCCGCATACTAGCCATATTAATAGAGACACTGCTACTGATCTGAAACAAACAAATGTTATGTTAGAAAAAAGAGATAACCACTTACTTACTGCACGTCACGATCCGCATGATGAGGGACCGACCGAAGAGAGAGAGTATAAAGTTCTCGTGTCACAGTGTTTATTACCTAACTCCGAAATGGCTCTGGCTAGGTCTGAGTAGGTCGTAACACTCGTAAGCTATTTTTTATATCCCTAATGGTAAAAGTACGTTTCCCCGGTCAGGTAGATTATTTACAAGTAAGTATGACTCTGCACTGGTATACTTTATTGCTTTTTTGGGTTGTCAAATTTCACTTATACTGTTTAGTACCTAACTGTAACCTTACTTTCACTGCATAAAACGAGTAACTCACCCTATAACAACTTTGTAAAATTACGATAAGACTGGTTACGGAAGTTTGGTCTGGTGGGAGGCTTCGGCCGTGGATTTTTACCACCCTACCAGCGAATAAGCGTTCCGGTGCACCGTGCAATGCTGTGTAGAAAGAGTTAGGGATGAGTTTACATACCCCTTCCAAGTTTGTATAAGTACACTATACGATAACATCTTTGGCTGCATCATCACTTACCATCAGGTGAGATCGCAGTCAAGTACTAACTTGTATAGAGAAAAATCAAAAGAACAGCTAAGCCAATCAGATGAGGAATAAAGCCAATAATCTTAGTCCAGTAGCCTAAAGCTAAGGTGAACAATGGGATTGTTATACTAGTTAGATAGACAGGTAATTTAGAGAGGTTAATCATAATATCATATTCATAGGTAAGTCAAGTTTAATTAGGCACCTAAGCGTATTTTTAGCAATATGCCCTGAGATATCGATAGGTTTATTTAGGAGAACTGTAGGCGTAGCCAATATGATACTTATATTTTCGATCGTCACAGAAAGCTATGTGGATCGCTGGAATGGAACAGATTTCAAACAAGTAAATAATTAAAAAACACAACTACCCATTCCATACCCACGTTACTCGGAATGATGTAAGGATTCTAACGATACCCGAAATGTCCAAATCTTTCCATCTGTTCATAAGTTATGGCGGAATAATGAAACTCACATACATACCTATTACATGAACCCTAAAAACCCCGACTCCTTTTTTGGCCAGTCGTGTAAAAACTAAAAAGCCTTGGCCCCGAAATACCTTGGCCCTGTTGCTAAGTCAAGCCGAGTGCAATCACCGTTCAAAGCAAGTTCGAATGACTCGGGACC
The DNA here is from genome assembly GCA_963855885.1 of Coenonympha glycerion. Lineage (NCBI taxonomy): Eukaryota > Metazoa > Arthropoda > Insecta > Lepidoptera > Nymphalidae > Coenonympha > Coenonympha glycerion. Next base: position 6,721,252 of record OY979629.1, read on the forward strand.
GTTTCGCGTTACGTTATATTGAAACTAAGTAACGCTTATTAAATGTGTTAGAGTACCTACCTACTTATTAGCTAGCACAACAGATCTACCAAATTAAAAATATTTTGTAGGATTTTTTATAGACGTATTCAAAGGATAGGTATACAAAGATTATAAAAATAAAACCGTTATTTACATAGAGATACTATGTTTCTTCTCAACCCCTTTTTTATGTCCCACTACTGGGCACGGGTCTCTTCTCAGACTGAGAGGGGTTTGGCCATAGCCCACCACGCTGGCCAAGTGCGGGTTGGCGGGCTTCACACACCATCGAGAACATTTTTGTGAACTCTCAGGCATGAAGGTTTCCTCACGATGTTTTCCTTCACCGTTAAGCCAGTGATATTTTGTTTCCTAAAACGCACATAAGTCAGAGGTGCGTGCCCAGGATTCGAACCCGCGACCTCCGTATGAGAGGCAGAGGTCAGAACCACTGAGCTATCACTGCTTACTACTATGTTTAGTTATTTTATATTTGTTGTCAAACTTTAGCAGGTAGGTAGGTACATGAACTTGGTTAGGTCCGTCTATACTATATCTATTAATTACTGGCTGTTTTTCGTTATCTTTATACGGTTTAAGTATACCTTATCAATAACGATCCGTCTAGAGTTGTTTATTAAAACTTTGAACTATAAAAACTTAGCAACAGCAATATTTAATTTAGTGGGTTAATGATACGTAAATCATGACAATAATATTTGTATATTAATGATTTTGATAATGAGCACTGTTACTGTTTATACCTCGACGTAAGTACGTTTCGTCCCGACATCCTCAGGAGATGTTGACTTCACAGTGCGACATTGTAGAAGAAAGTATTGGAAAATTGTGTGTGGTTATTCATATGGGCAGTGTTCCTGCATATTGTATCATACAGAATATTTTCAAGTAGCGGATTATAGCAAAACAAATTAATCAGTAGGTATTACTAATTATGGATTTCCGAAAAATAACGCCTGCTGCCATTCAATACAGAATCGTTTTCCTTATTCCATGGTTGCAAGTTAGATATTATAATTAGTAAAATACTTTAAATACCAAGTCTCGGTGCTTCGAAATTCCAATCAAAGCTTACTAGTTACTACAAAAGGTGACTTGTTAGTGTAACTAAAACGGTACATAGTATTTCTATGATAGTATCTCTATGCTAAAACGTCATCTTATTTTTTAAACACCTATAATACTAACATTGCAATAATAAGTACCGTACCTACCTATATAGGTGCCTAGGTAGGTAGCTACCTAACAGTGTAACGTGTAGGTACTTACATAATTTATTTTGTCTATCTAAGTAAAATGCAAACAGGTCATACTTATTTTGATTTGTATGTGAAAGTAGCAATCTCTGTCTAGACTCTAGTAGGCCTATAATATGAATTTTCAGTTTATAATTTTAGCTTCAAAAGGTATCTTTTTATTGCTCTTTTAGGACCGAAAAGATCAATCTACATACGACGTAGAGTGAGTATAGAGACCGTAGGTTAGGTAGGTACCTAAAGTCGTACGTCTTAGAGAGGAGGTAGAGAGTGAGTTACGTTTCAAGTTTGAAGTTTGAACACGACCGAAACCATTTGCGCCGATATTATGATTTTATTTTATTTTGGTGTTATTTTTATCAGTTTGTTCAATATCGTTAGTTGTATAAAATATGTACGGTCTACACTTAAGTACTTAAATCAATTATTGAGTACCAATTGCCGGCTTTACAATTCAAAAAGACTAAATAGGTGGGTATCATAAATAATAATCAACAATACTCAATATTATCGTCAATTAATACGAAGGTATGCGACTATAATAATTCCTTAATTTTATTGACCTAACTAGCTTTTTTATAAATAAAATTGACAGTATTGAAATTGAAAACCATTGTTATCTTGGAGTTAAACATGCTAACGAACGAGGTCAAGGCGGTATCCAAGTCAGCTGAATTCATTTTTTCTCTTAAATTATAAAATACTTGGTCTTTTAATCTTTGGTTTAGAATTAAATAAATCAGAAATAAATATCATCAAAAACCCTCTCTTTTTGATGATTTACTAGTAGATTGGAAAAAAGGATCAGTGGCATAACTGTGGGCTCATTATTTTGAAAAGATTCACAATTATAAATGATGAATAATTTCAATAATTTCAAATGACCTTAAAAATAAACCCAAAAACTAGTTTAATTTATAGCTGTTATTTATTCTCAAGGGATAATTATCACTACAAAATTCAAGTCAAGACACAAAAATTCCGACCAAGTTTAACCAATAGTACCTATAGAATTAAAACTGTTTTAAACCCGAAAATAGTTAACGAACGAAAGTCCGAAAACTGTTAGAACTTAGAAGTTACAACTTACAATAAACTGCCAGAACTTAATTTTTAGGGTTCCATATTTAGCAGGTAATCATTACCCAAGCACTATTGTTTGGTCAGTTCCCATAGGGATGAGACTTGACAGTCATTGAGCGCGAAACGTTATATGGCTATTAATTACTAAGTATGTAATTAACTATTTAGCTCATACTCACTTTGTCTCACGAAAAACTCCAGTCGGCGAAATAAAAATTCCAGATCCAATTATTGTTCCTATAATTATTCCCACACCATTGAACAACGTAATTTTGCGTTTTAGCGTAACTTTCCCATCGCCGGCTTGAGTTTCCTCACCCATGCCGCAAAAATCAATCACAAACACTGATAATAAAAATCACGTGGCGTTGAGATTCCCGTAGAGCTTCACAAAAGTACGAAAGCTTCCTATTTGTGTACATTTGATGATTTATTACAAGCCTGAGTTACTTTCAGTTAACATTTCTGCGATCTCCGAAACTAGACACGAGGACTTGACGTCAAAGGACGGATATTTGTGACGCGTAGAACGCGAGCGGTCGCCTCGACGCATGTGTGAATTGTGGGTTGTTGGCTGTTGCGTTGCCGGTTGGGCTTGTAGCTTGTACGATTCTCATGAATGCGATTACGGAGCACCCCAGTCGAGACTCGAGACCGCCGCTCTACACGCGAAGAAAAGGACAGCAAGTGGAAACCTTCCATGAAGGAAAGAGAAGGGGATACAATCTAACCTGACAAACGAATTCAAGCGGGAGTTCACACCATTGATGAGGGAGAGCCGAAAGGGGACTTTAGGAAGACTGAGAATTAAGATTTTGCTTGTTTTTGAATGACTCCTAATATTTTCTAACCTGCGTATGTCATTCAATACTATCAAATCTAATAAATATGCAACAACCGTGACCTTGCAACTGATACGGTTATTTATAAAACGGATCAAGAACCTATTTTCGAAGAAATTGCAAATTCCCATCTCAAATTTCAGACCTATAGCTATAGCGAAAAAGTTACCTATAAAGCTAGGCATGGTTAGATGGTAAATACTCATGGATCCTGTATTATATTTCCTACAACTTGAGAAATCTTTCTGCCCTACGCTACGCAAACACAATGATGTCACATAGGCAATTGTTGCGTCATTTCCACGTCTTTATACGGTTATAGTTGAAAAAACGCTCTTCGTGATGCTACTAATAAATAATAAGCATTATTTGCTGACGCATCTATAAAATATGCGAGGCGACGACGTTTGGAGACTAAGTATATTCTCATACTTTGGGCCAAATTTTCATGGACTCTGTGCACAATTGGGCACGACTTTTTTTCTAATGAATGCGAAAGATTAGCGTTTTCCAACTACGCTAGCCAAATGCGGTTTAGCAAGATGCGTCAATGCCTACAAAATTCAACAGTTTAAAAAAGTAGGCGTTATAAAACCTACTCGTATTAAAAAATATCTTTGCCTGATGTGATTTTTACCTACATAGGTAATACTAAAAACATTACATCTTAGCTACTTATATTGCACAGTATATTGTAGTTTCCACAAAGATCCGATTCAGACACCCGATCTTGAATAAAGGATCAGAAGTCTGAACCACTATCCCTGCTTCCGAACCACGGTTTAGTGCAGTCACCAAAGACATTCCATTAAATTCGTCTTTTCCCTATTCGTCAGCAGCTACTGCCATAATGATTATCTATCGGCTTTGAATATCACAAGGACTATAGATAATTTTTTCCGTCTTACTTCCGCCATGGATCGCTTATCAAATTGAGAAAAGAACCCAATAGAAATCCGTAAAGAGGGGTTAAGCTTAAGACTGATTGAAAGGCCAAAGAAAATATCCGAGAGAGTAAGAAAAAAGTATTAAAAATCACTATTGAGTATTGCATGAAACGCTACTTCTCTCACCGTTGCTTCCATTTTCCCATTGCCTTCACCGAGCCGTGGCTCTAAATTGTTGCACACATCTATAGAGAACTCATCTTTACCATTCGTCACATCAAAATTGTTTATGAATCCAATTTATCCCAGATTAATTAGTCGACCGAACCTTGAGTGCGTTAGGAACCAAGCAAGAGAAAAATAATAATATATTTGGCCGAATCCCTCACGGGTCTTTTTTCCTTAATTTTGGAGGAAACCCGTGCCTAACAATGAAACATAAAAAGGGGCTGAGACATAATATGACATCACTTAATTTTTTTCTAAAAGTTAAGAGTCCGCTTGCCCACGATGTCTCCCATACATTCGTAATACCAAAATCATTTGTAATTCGTGCAAATTCCGATCATGTTGTGGTGTTATTCGGTTTCATATAGTAATAATCTATGGTCCTGGCCATATCTGGTTCCGAAATACTTTTGTTAAACAAATTTAGTTTTGCTTATTTTTATGTCAAAGAGGACATGTTTTCTGATTATCTGTTTTGTAATAAAAACAACACTATCTCACGTCGCATCAGTTCAGGAGCACAGTTTTTACCATCCAGCTAAAAAAAACACCAGTTAATAAAGAAAGTTACAAGTTTTCATTCATAAAATTTTTGGTATGACGGAACTCGAGTCTCGACCAAAGTAATAAAAATTTTGATCAAAATTAATTATTATTAGAAGTATTTCCGAACCAAATATGGCCAGGAGCATAGATTATTACTAAGTATATGAATCCGAATAACACCACAACATGATCGAAATTTGCACGAATTACGATTTGGCACTATTTTACGGTTTGGTATTATTTTAATTATGATTTGGTATTTGAATTAATGGAGACATCGTAGTTTACACGACTCTCTACTTGCTCTACCATCTGATAAGGCAGATAACTTTTAAACACTTTCAAAGCTTATTAAGTTTATGATAAGGATTAATGAAAGATGAAGTAAGTAATCTTAAATAATAAAATAATTAATGTAAACAAATGTTCACACAATAAGTAGCAACAATTTGTATTGTTTTTATAGTGACAGCACATGAAATCAAGTTTGAAGTCGTCGCGGGAGACATCCTGAAATAACATGAATTTCCACCAGGGCGGTGCGCGCGCGCAGCGGCGCTGTGTTCGCACTATCGCCCGCCGCCATTTTCACTCTGCCCGCGAGCTTTCCCGCACTCCCGCACAGGTATTTAATATTATTTTCCTCACATGTATGAAACAAATCAAGAGCTTAAACTCTATCGTTGAATAGTTAACCTTAAATTGCAATTGTGCACTAAATAAGAGAGTGTTTTATTATTTCTACAAAAAAGGAACAATGACCTCGACGGCACACGTAATAAGTAGTTAACATGTTTTTTGTTTTTTATGTAGATTACTGAATACAAACCCGAAGCCGAATCACCGAGAATACAAGTGTAGATTCTATATACGAATTCTGGTTCACCATAATGATAATTAAACAGTGCTGCAATATTCTGGAGCGAATAACATCTAGACATGAAGAGCGGAATGTGATCGTCATGTTTCGGTTACATCAACGCATAGATAGAATACCGACGATGCGCTTCTCGTGCGATCGAAGTAATTGAACAGTAAACCATTCTCTGTTTAAAAGACAGTCTATTTATGTCATGATGTCCTTATTTTTTAATAGATCAACAAGCATCCCCCGCAGCGTCAAAGTTACGAGGCACGAGTAGTGTCGCAAGCTGCGGAGCCCTTCGCACGTGCTACACTGAACCTACACCTTTTAACAATTTAATATCTACGCAGAAGTATTCAGATGACACTTATCCAAATGCCCAGTGAGGCCCAGGGAAAAGTAAAAATGGAAGATTCGAAGGAGGACAACGGAAAATCTATGAGGCCAGTGAGGAACAGGCGGTACACAAGGTTAGTGAAAATGAGTCATTACTTTCAGTCTTCAGTTGATAATAATGTCTTTGTGCGTCACTTTCATTTTAAGGAGCATTGACATTCTTTTGTCGCGATTTGTGAATTAACAATATCATGTTTTTGTTGAAAACAAGATTTGAAATGAGAAAACATCATGTCTCGACTCTCGACCTCGAGTCATGTAACGCGGAATGAAACTATTTTTTTACAATTTATTTTCAGGAGATGTTTAGTAGCGGGCCAGCGGCCACAGAAGAGGCTGTTCACTCCAGAAATAAAACGCTATTTGAAAGACTGGCTCGTGCGTCGAAGAGAAAATCCTTATCCGAATCGCGAAGAGAAAAAAATCTTATCGCGCGAAACTGGGCTCACGTACATACAAGTAAGAATAATAAATAACAATTTATCTGAATTAAATAAAAACAATCCAATACTTAACATCTTTTCTGAAGTGTCTTTTTACACGTAGTAACACAATCGTGCCTATAGTTGCCTATAGTCAACCTAATTGGCGTAATGCCAAGACTTGCTATTTGTACATAAATAGGCACTATTTTTGTCACCGCTTGGTTAAACACAGGTTTGCTTTGTTTTACCTAATGACAGTATATTTGTAAACGTTACACTTTGAAGTCTACGCAACCCCTAAGGGACCTAATATACCTTACTATCTAGTAGGTATATAGATTTCCACTTGACAGCAGCTCTTCTCCCGATCTTGAGAAAAAAGGTGGCAGACAGACGGAAAACAAATGACACCTAACATTTGGTTCAGAACCCTAAAAAATAAATTAAGACTAACTTTATGGATTTCATTTTAGATATGCAACTGGTTTGCAAACTGGCGTCGGAAGTTGAAAAACGTTAACGCTGATCGGAACCAACTGACGTGGGGACATCTTATTCGGACTTACAATGACAGAGCTCAAGGGAACGTGGAACAGTTTAGCATTTGCTCCGACGACAGCATTTGGAGTGAGCCAGAACCCACAAGCCCTGATGTGGAACCTCTCGACTCTGATGAGAGATTTGAACAAAGTCGAGACTCAGCGCGCGTTTACAAGCAAGACGACACGGATGGATCCTCTACATCGCAAGACACGAGTAATTATGAAAACTTCAACAACAATTCCAATGAAACAGAACCATGCGGAAAGCCCGACTGCGGCAGCAAAGCCTTAACTAGTCCCGTACTTTTAAGCAAGTGGCTGGAAAGTGCCGCACGGTTTCAGCCTAGTGAAGCTAATTATTCTTGGTGGGCAGAAGGAAGGCGACGGAAGCAGGAAAGTAAATTACAAAGACCAGTATTTAATGCTCTCAAGCATGGTCGAGACGAAGTGGAGGCCGCTGTTGCACTTACTGCCCTAGCATCAGCGACCAGCAGTCTCACAGCTCCCTAAATATAGATACCTGTAGGGTTTTATAAGTTTGCCCAACAAGAATCTGTCAACCTAATTTTCTATGATAAATAATGGTTGTAAACTTTGCATCCTAAATAATAACATAATAGGTATATTATGTTAAGAATTTAAATATCTATTTCTCGATTAAAGTAAAGAATGCTTTGTGTAAAAACTTGCTCAAAACTGTCTTTCTACGCTTGTGATGTTTGTGAAATAGTATATGTATGTCCAATGTAATTTAGTATTAATGATAGTATTGATCTCTTTGAACTTTTTATTTAGTCATACCAAAAATGTAGCTACCAAAGATTTGTGTTTTCAAAATGCAACACTAATTAATTTTAAACAATAAAATATGAATTGCATTGATGTTTAATTTAACCGATATTATGTGGTAATAAAATCAACAAATCATAAAAAATCACAGTGTGTTTTACGATTTCATTATTAATTTAAGTACGTACACTTAATTTTTTTGAATTCTTTTCAAAAATCATTAAGTTCATTTGTTGAGTCATAAATGGTAAAAAAATAATGCAGTGTGCAATTTGTGAAATAATAAATCATGAATCACTTACCAATACAACACAGACTCCTTCAAAAATATCCATAGCAAATGTGGATCAGCTTTTTTTAATGTTGCCTCTCCCCTGAAAGGTAAGGCAGGTTTATAATTTCTTTTTAAAACACAAAAGAACTTAATAACTGTCATTACAAATAAAATACTTATCTTGATTCTTCCCATAACTTATCTGCACATAAAAAAACCTTTTCCTTACAAAATCTTATTCTAATGCAAACCAAAATGAAATAATTATTTTAAACAAGGAGATAATATTCGTACGTAAAATTAAATTCTTTTTGCATTTATGAACCATACATAACAAAAAAAAACTGTTAGTTTCACATTTTACAGCATAATAAATTCTTCAGTTCTTTGCAAAATACAAATTTTGCATGTTAAAAAATTTGCTGTAAAATTTTACTTCAGAATGTTAGTTAATCATAAGATAGAATTTTTGTAATAACTTGTTTATATTTCTTAAATATAGCTAACCTAAATACATGAAATATGACAAAAAAACTGAATTTTTAACTTTCTACTTTTGTATCTATTTCTGGCTTAGTATCCTCAATTTTTGGACTATTTAGTATTTCTATGTGTTTTTCAAGTTGCGAGACGAGCATCTGTTGATTCTGGTTGAGTTGTCCAACGAGGCAGGACCCAGCACTTTGGAGGATGGAACAAAGTTGACTTCTTGCCACATCCAGTGTTGGCATTTTGCTGAACTCTACCAAATCGTTTTTGGACAATAATTTATCTTGAATTATGCCAGCTAAAACAGAAGATCATCATCATAAATTGTACATAGTTTAGTTATGTAAAGGTCCAATTACTATTTTTTGAAATAAAAAAGAAAAATCCTATTTCTTTTGTGAAGAAAAGACATTTATTACTACCTAAATGCGGTCATGAGAAAAGTAATTAGACATTTTGCCAGGCAAAACTGTTATCAAATGTAGTTACATCAGGTCTAAACTGAATTTAAAAAATACAACATCTGTGAAAATTTCATTGTAGCTATCACGGTTCTAGAGGTACAGCCTGGTGACAGACAGACAGAGAAGTATCCATGATAGGGTTCCTTTTTATCCTTTGGGTATGGAACCCTAAAAAGGAACAAAAATAGTTACTGATCTTAAACTATTTCTGGTCAGAGCCAGTGAATCTACTAAATTGTAAAAACAATTTAATTGATTCTCTTTACATACATGCATGTAAAAAGAAAAAGAGAGAGTGACTGATTGATCTTTTGATGCACAGCTCAACCATTCTAGAGATAACATAAAAATTTTCCACATAGATAGCAAAATGAAACAGGCATTTGATAAGGGCCAATTTACAGCTCAGTGAAATGAAATGAAAGCAACTTTATTTAAATAGCAAAATGAATTTTATGTCCAATATTAAGATGCAAACTAAATAGGAGCCAAAAATCTTGGGGGTAATCCGAGAGCATTCTCAAGAATTATTTATTTTGTATGCAATGAACATAAAGTTCATTATGCTATGTAACAAAAAAGCTTCCATTCCATTCTGCTGATTTATAAATTGACCCTAAGAAAGTTCAACCACTTGTTGAATAGAAATAACATGAACAAAATCATAGGTAGCCTCTAGCTTCAATGTTCTGAAATCATAGCTTTGTAAGCTAAAGGGGTAAGGTTTACTAACCCATGACAACCAACTGTGGTGCTTTCTTTAGTATTTTAAACATCTTTGCTGCGTTTTCTGGCTGACCAAATATAATGTTCTGGTGTGAAGTGAACAGTTGATTGACAATCTCATAGCGAGTACCCTTAGTCGCCATACTGACTATTTTCTTTCCGTATGTTCTCAAATGCATATCATTTTTCTTCAATGCTGCAAAGACTGGAGTTTTGTCCTCCATGCTTATAGAGTTGACATGTAAAAATACAACCATTTTACTACTGTTGAACCAATTGAGACACTCATTGGCCAGGATCCTCTCAAATGGGTTGTCTATCTCCTTCTTCGCCATTGTATCTCTCACTTTCTCACATTTCACTATTTCTGGTATTGTGTACTTTGGAGGGCCATAAAATGGTTTTGATATATCTATCAGAATTTGCCGACCAAAGTGAGGCTTGCGAGGCTTTTGCACATTGATTTTCCCGCGAAATCGTCTACTCAATAATAATGGAGCCGAGGTCTGCAAAAGAGCTAGAAAAATAGGTTTTATAAGTTATGTGTAAGTCTACTTCAACTTCTTAAAGAAAGTGAATAATTAAGTAGAAGTATTAGTGGCAGTTGCTCGCGGATGTATTCATGGTAAACCTTATTTGCCCACCATAAAAACAGATTAATTAAACTTTAGATAAATTGAGAGATTTACCTTTGTTTGTTAGAGCCATAGTGGAACTCAAAAATACTTTTAGTGATCACAAATAACTTAAATTAACTTTATTAGAATGATTCAGAGAAAAGTCTATTTATGTATATTATATTTAAGTTTACTCAACAAATTGATGAATTTCTATATTTTATAAAAACAAATATTTAAATTTAAAAATTCTAACCTATGAGCATTGACAAAAGACATTTGACAATTAGGGTTGCCAAATATTTGCCAATTGAATTCGCCCAATTTAGCCTGCTGAGTAGCCTAAACTAGCCCAATTGTTTTTTTTTTGCACAAGTAGCCTAATTCGCCTAAAACTTTGAACTATCTAACAGAATATTTTAGACCCAAATAAAGAAGACACGTAAAAAAAACAACGTGAATATATATTTTATTTATTGTAGGTAGGTACCAATTAGCAAACTATAACTTATGGGTGGGGTCATATTCTGTATTTACACTTACAGTGATGATAACTGTTTTCTATAGTTCGTTATACATTGCTAATTTAATTCATCATTCAAATGAAATTTTGTGAAAAATCTTTCAATGGATACAAAAATTATGTTTTATAATAAAAAGAAGCTTGGTGAAGATCATTGAGATGGAGAATACCTACCAAAGTAAACATCCAGGCGCAAAAATTCAAATTTTATTCTAAAGTTACTACCCACACAAATGAAATTGATACGGATACATGACTTAACTTTCCGTCGCTCTGAGCAATTGCTTATTATGTCAAACGCACTTATATATCTCTATCTCATTCCTACAAATAGTAATTGAAATACGTATGAAAAAGCAAACAGCATGGAAAGACAAAAAAACTGAAATTACATACGTTTATAACGAAACTTTCGTTACAAACGTATTTAAAGGAAATTATTAGATAACTTTTGGTCAGGTAGCCTAAAATCGCCCGTTTCTATTTTCCAGGTAGCCTAAATGGCTACCGGTAGCCAATCGGGATTTTTGGTCGCCGATTGACCCCCGAGGTAGCCTAAATGGCGATAATTCGCCTAATCTGGCACCACTGTTGACAATGACAATAAATTTCAAAAAAATAAATTTGACATTGACAACTGTTGTTGTCTCTGAGATGCAGATGAGAGACTTTTTTGTACAACAGACAACTATAAATGAGATAGTAACATGATAGTAACTAAAATTGAGATAGCGTTCCTAAGCGTCTTGAGTAGCGTGGTACAAATTCTGGTAGTAACTCGAAATATAAACATTTGACAACAAAATATCTTGGCGCTCATTATGGCACCGCATGTCTTGCCACATGTCACGCAACTCGCAAGTCTATGTCTACAAGAATGAATGTGACAGGGCTTCTCCCATAGTTTTGTTATCTGTGATCTTCTCATTTAAAAATTTTAAGTTGTCAACATTTTATAGATCAATGTTGTCAACCATGGTCTGTGCCTGTCAGTGTCAGTTGTCAATGGTTGTCATTTGTCAACACTAAAATTGTGCCATCCACAGACCAGGGTGCCATCGGCGAAATCACAGACCAGGAACCGAAAGGGCGAAATGCGAAAATGCGAATTCGAATAGAATAACAAAAACACGTGTTTTCAACAAGTTTTTTTCAAAGAAATCTACTAGTGAAATAACCTAATAGCCTAATACCCATCACATTAATTATTAAAACTTTTGGCGCTGAAGCTTTTGAGCGAACCGCTGATAACTTCGATAACGCAGGCAATAAGGCAACCAGGAGTAATAGTGTTCTGTGAAGGCAACTGCCAACTGGCAAATAACATAGAATAGAACAATGAAAGGACGTCAAGAAAACACACCACCTTCATCAATAAACGGTGATGAAGTAATGGGTATGGATGAAGATGGTATAATTTACGAGGAACTGGAAGAAGTGGAGTTCACTGATGACATGTTAGAAGAGGAAGTGGATGACCAAGAGGAAGAAGATGAAGAAATGGAGAAGCCGGAAGACCTAGCCGCAGTTGTGTTCGAGCAGCACAACGGTTCAGTTTTCTGTTGCGATCTTCACCCTAGTGGTAAATACGCGGTGACCGGCGGCGAGGACGATAAAGCTTTCGTGTGGTGTACTGCAAACGGCCAGACCATAATGACTTGCACTGGTCACAGGGATTCTGTTTTCTTCGCCGGATTCAGTTTCGACGGAACGTACTTAGCGACTGTTGATATGTCTGGGGTGTTGAAAGTTTGGAAATGCAAATTTGATGATAATCAACAAGAGCCGTGGCCTGTTGCGTTTGAGTATGAGGCTGATGACCTGAGCTGGGCTTTTTGGCACTTTGGCTCCAGGGTGCTGGTGTGTGGTGCAATGACGGGAGACATTTATGTGTTCAAAGTACCCTCGGGTGACACTAAAGTATTGAAGGGGCACAGCATCAGGACTGAGTGTGGAAAGGTATAATATTTTAATTATGATATACTTGCAGTTGCCATCAAACGCTATAAGCAACTATGAACTTTAGGTTAGAGCATGTGTACCTAGAAAATGGCCTTGCTTAAATTCTTTTTTACATGTTGCTACCTAGCACTAGAGTAAGGCTGGAGCTGTGTTTGAGTAACCTACCAGATTTCGTCATTTCGACATCTCTCCCCTGAGTTTCCTAGATGTTAAAATAAAAAATCTAATTGGTTACTTGAACACAGCTCCGCTTTAGTGGGAACTGGGCCTGATAGCTTGTGTATTGGACACTTAATTATATCAATTATTTGAACACATAAAATATGTTTATGAATAATATATAATATAAAGACACTGGAAAACTCACTCATCACAGTGTTGAAGGATGTGGTAATTGAACACACAACCCCTGAGTTGAAGGTTGTGGCAGGAGTGCAGGACCACAGTATTCTGTTCCAATCAGCTTTGTAACACCCAATTAGCTATTGTGGCCATTCCACATTAGAATACACAATCTATTATCAATAATATTTGGTGATTGTGAGTTTACAGAGTGACTGTATACTACTTTTAAAAATAAAGACCCTAGGACAATCATAACCACAGTCTGTTTGTAATCAGCAAGTATGCTTTGTATCTTTGCGGTAGTTCTGGTACTTATTGTCCACAACATGAGTTAAGTTATTTATTATTTTTTTTTAGTTGTTCCACGATGGAATGCGTCTAGCAGCAGGCTATATGGATGGATCGCTTAAGGTCTGGGATCTTAAAACTGGCACAGTAATGCAGCACATCCAACCTGGAACTCACGAAACGTTTATTAACGGAATTGATGTGCATCCTGAAGACAGTCTCTTAGCATCCATATCTACTGATGGTAATTTTCAGATGGCTTAATAATAATGCACAGTTTTAAATCAGTTTTTCTTAACTTTAATTAGGTAACTAATTTATGTTAATTGGTTCTCATTTAGAGAATAAGTACTCTAAAATTTTATAGCATAAAATGAAGACAAGCAAGACATTCACCTGTTGCTAAGTGAAACTCCTACAAATTTCCAATGACTGCAAAAATTTGAAATGCAAAGCTATACAGTACGCGCGGCGAGAGTTTGGCTTTGACCTTCGGGTGGAGGGGATTACTGCGCATGGGTACTGTCACGCACACAATACTTTTCCTTTTTTATGTACCAGGTTGGATATTTGAGTGGGTCAAAATTCATGTACAGTGGTAATAATGCTAGAAAATATTTATTTATTTTATTTATTTATACTTTATTGCACAAAGAAACATAATTATAAGAAACATAATTATGTTTCTTTGTGCAATAAAGAAATAATACGAAATAGATAAACTTCTTCATTTATTAAAACTATTGATAGTTATTTTACTTATATAAAATGTTTATTTCCTTTTAAAGTTTACAGAGACAGCGATGAAAATTCTAAATAATTGTTTTTTAATAAAATTATTTATTCCAAGATACATGTAAAATTGGTACATACAAACAGAAGAAAACTTAAAATAATTATTAAATACAAATGTTAACATTAAAAAAAAGTCTTAGCAGCAGTGCTATTCAGATTCTGAATCAGTTAAAGGTTTAACGCCTTCTATGAAATCACCGCATGGTCCAGTGGTGCTGCCGCGACACGAAATTGTGCAACGTCTTTTGCTTGTTGAGGGTCCGGGTTCAGGGCTTCCTCGGTTGCAGTTGTCATCATCATCATCTTCATAACCATCATCAGAATCATCGTCTTCGGGACGTTTTTTTCCAGGTGTTCTGAAAGTAATTAGCAAATCGGAACTCTTGGCTTGATTTGCGATATTTTTTACAGTTCCAATTGAAGTCTTAGTGGCCTCCGATGTCCGTTTTTGAATTTTAGCTAATTTACTGACTACACTATTTAATTTAGAAACAGTTTCCGTTTTCATTACCTGCATAGTCTGTATAGTTTGGTTATTCTCCGACTGACTGAGTAAAGAAGCAACTTCCTCAATCTGACTTCGAATTTGCTTCAATGAATCGACACATTCGTCAGCTGCTTTCTTTAAAAAGCAATTCACGTCATATATCATTTTCCGTGCTTGCCTTTTTAAAACAATGTTTTTTTTACGCATTTTCAAATCACTTTTTAATATTTAACAAAAAAAACTTAACTGACAAACTTAAACAAACAAACTCAACAATTCACTTGTGAACGTGATTGTACAACAGGAGTGCGCGGTACGTCGTATCGATGCGAGAGGCAGGGAACGACTGGAGCGCCAATCAGAGCACCGCGTGCGCCTACACACCCGCCCCACACCCCTCAGAAATCAGAAATTGGGTATCAACGGGCTAATTGCCCGTTGATACCCAATTTCTGATTTCTGCGCAATAACGGTCAAAGCCAAACTTTCGCCGCGCGTACTGTATCATGATGCATACTCAGCTTGTCATCTTAAGTTCCTATGTTTATGATGCCCAGTAATGTTGCTGGATACAGAGTTCTCCAAAAAACAGTAATGCTTTAAACCTGTCTGACATAATATATGACTATAGTTGTTCCTATCTGTTTAAACTTTTAAATTGCATCTTGATTGCGTCGATTAATCCAATCCATTGGCTCCTTAAAAACATCACTTCAATTTTTGATCATTTTTTAAATACTTCATCAAATAATCTTTTTTTTAAATATCATGATAAGGGAATGATAAAAACTATCTAGTGGTCTGAATTGCAAAACTCGTGATTGGTGAAACACTAAGCTTTTATTCACACTCTGGAATGTATCCTATAAGCAACGTGCAGACTTTCTTCTAGTAAAATTACATAATGATAGCATATACTATAGAAATATTTTAGCTTAACCTCCTCTTTCAATTACAGGAAAAATTCGTCTAACAACACCAAGTAACGGTAAAGTAGTGGCACAAGTTGAAACAGAGACAGACTTGGAAACCATAGCCTTTGCCCCCGACCCACAACTGGGATACTTTGCTTTAGGTAAGTACCTAATACAACAACTAACATCCAACATCAATGCATCTTCCCAATATTATGCTTGTAATAAATACTAATACTTGTACCTGTCAAATATTATGCTTGTAATAAATATGTACTTGCACCTTGTGAGCCTGACTCGTACTTGCCTGGTTTTTATCTAATATCACATGAATTCAAATTCCAGCTTATGACCAACAGAATAAATTAGTACATAAAGAAAACTTCCATGCCTCTCACCCCACTCCTGCTTGCTTGCAGATTACGAGGTGATGGGTTCTATCCCTAGGTTGCAGGAATAAACAGTACTGGGTTTTTCTATCAAGAAATGCTTAGTACCAAACCGGATTTTAGAAATTGGCAATGATTCACCTCTCGTAATCTGTACCGTTGGTCCAACGCCTGAGCTGATATAATCAGACTAAGAAATTGAGGGAATAGAGAGTGCACTATATTTGCGCAGACAGTTGTGCACTATAATATCTCCAGTGTACCTGGCAGAATTTCTGTGGAGTAATCTCTTGGTGTTACATCCATCAGGCGACGCGAAATCTTCATTTTGTTTGCATACTGCAGTGGCTGAAATAGTAACAACGTGGTCTAAATCATTCATCATATCAGCCTATGGACATAGTTCCAACAGGTGTACGTCCGCATGCTACCGATAAAGACAACCGCCAGGGCAGCCAACCTAGGCTCACCTTCCCAAACAAGCATCACCACTCTGTCCTCAGCATTTGATTCCTCATCCAGCCACCTCCCGCCACCCGCTTTGTGTCGTCGGTCAAACGAGCTGGAGGGCTTCATTCATGAACATTCTGGAGGAGGCATTCATAAACAAAATATGTTAATTCTTAGTCATAGAGTTCATAAACATACTCGTACTTTCGAACATAATAACAATGATTTATGATAGGCTCATTAGATAAACCCATTCCTTTGAAACATCCCTTGATACATTGACATTAATTGGGTATCGTAAAACATAAAAAAATCATATTGTGCTTGATAAAGTGAATTTGACTTGATGACCTTTCCAAATCTAGAAATGTCAAGTCAACGACAAATATCGCTACATTTTTAGGGTTCCATACCAAAATGGTAAAAATGGAACCCTAATGGTTTAAGACTTTTCCGTCCGTCCGTCCGTCCTATTATTTCAGTAACTATTAAACTACTACCTATTAACTCTATTATTTCAGTAACTATTAAACTATCGCTATATAGATTACCCCTCACAACGTCACAAACTCACAAACGCTATAACTCATAATATGCTATCGACCGGAAATTTGAAATGGTTATAGATAATAGTGACCTAACGTCATTTCAATCATCTGTGAAAATTCCAACTGTCCAACTTTCACAGTTCAAGAGATACAGACAGACAGACGGACGGTCGAACGGCGAAGTCTTTATAATAGAGCCCTTGGTTTTTAGCCTGTGGTTACAGAATCCTAAGAACAATCAAGTGGGCAACCGATATTATAGTCTTTTGCTCTCTGTCTCTCTGTATGGTCTGGTCTTTTGTTGATATGAATAAATTTGTTGTTTTTAATAAACACATAACTCTTTACTATATAAGTCAAAATATCTTTATTTCACATAGGCTTAATATACAGGCACTTAACAACAAGTCGGTTTGACATTTGTTGCATATGAATGGTGATAACTACAAGTCTACTTAAAACGAAGATTACGAGGGTTCTCAAACGCGCCCTGCCACTGAGAAGAAGCCCACAACAAACTCAGCCAGTTATTTTTATGTTATCACCATTTTACAAAATAAGTATATAAATACTAAAGAGGCTTAGGAACAACAATAGAGCAATTTATTACATAACAGTCACTTCCAATATACGAACAAAACTGTTATTTCTATTATCCGAATGCCTTACGTACACAATGATTTTGTACTATAAGCAAATATTTTTTAACACCGTTTTAATTTTCCAGGCACATTGAATGGCTCCGTCACGGTGTGGGACACAGGCAGGCAGATGATTCGCCACCACTGCGCCAAGTCTGACGACAGGAACGATGTCGGCGTCACCAAGATTATCTGGATCAAGGACCAAATAGTCACCGGATGTTTGGACGGTTCCGTACGTGTTTACGACGCGAAGTCTGGTGAACGAAAGCTTGTGCTTACTGGACATTGGTCGCAGGTCCTCGACTTATGCTATAATGAACAGGAGAATATCATACTGACATCATCCAACGATGGCTCTGCAAGGATATTCAAGTATGATAGAGAAAAATGAAAATATACAATTTAATGTTGTTTCTTATATTTAAGGGATCGTCTAATTTAATTGAACATCTCTCTACTAAATTAAAATTTTGCACTTAACACTACATTTTTGTAAGAGTATACACGAGGGTGGTTCATTTTTAAATTTACGACCTTTTATGGACAAATGTAAAATACTATTTGGGATATTAAAATATACTGGCCTAGATACGAGTATTATGTACTTTAAACATTTACATACTTTGTTATCATAGTATTCGTATAGGTGTTGTTAAAGTTTTTTCATACCTGTGGCTACTGGCTATACTTTATCTTCTTCAAGCGACAACGACTAATCATAGACTTTTACGCATATCGGATTAGGTACGTCGATCGAATTGCATAGTGCCGAAATTATAAGCAGATAATATAAAGTTATACTGATTTTATAAAATATACAGCTATTGATTTTGAAAGAGACTTTTAATTCTGAAGCACTGAGGTTTTCACAGCATAATATACTGAATATTGATGTTTGAGCAATGTCGCTAGCATATGGCTCACAATAGCGGCTGTCACTGACCCACGTAGCGTTCGAAAATGAATTGCTCATATCCTGGCCGTGTCAGCCCATTCTAATTTCGTCTCGCGAGGCTTATCACTCGGAGGACGTTATCAAGACTAAAATTTAAAGGATTGTAATAAAAACTATGTCATCCGCACACGTGGTTGGAAGGCGCGAAAGAGACAAGCGAAACCCGTTGTTTAAACTTGGCAATGAATTGTTGGACGCGCAAATGAACTGGAATTGACTGTTTGTTTGAGGTGATAAAGCTGATAATTGCTTGTACGCCGCGGCGCTTTAGGTCGTTTCTGCTGTCGAGTCATGCAGAGGCGGTAGACGGTCCGACTCGTGGTTAACTTGGAGGTAAAATGAATAGTAAAGTGGGGACGGGGAGCGTTGAACGTGTTTCCGTCGTGTGTCGCGACGTGCCGTAATTTCGATCGCTGCCGGCGTCAAAATTCGTGATAATACAAAAGTTTCACCGCTTTTTTATTTGAAAAATTACGTAAATATACACAGTTGTTTAACGAAAAGCTTTAGCCGCGAAAAGGCGACGCATATAAGAATTTTCTTGAATATTTTAACCTATTTGAACGGATGCGTGAAATATATGAATATAATATCGCGTGCAGTAAAAATATAACTGGCGCACACGTTATCAGCAGCTGTTTAGTGGTAAACCGACTTCGCAGTTTATCGAGACGAGGCTGGTTATGGTGTTTTTCGCGCACGTGGTGTTTGCCGCGGTAGCCTAAAAACTGTGTGATGCAATGTTTGTATGACGAAAAATCAGACATTCCGCAAGGGAACATGTTTGTATTTGTACATATGGACTGAAGTGTTAAGGATATCTTTATAAGATAAATAATTAACGCAAAGTTTCAAAATTAATTAAGTCTTAATTAATTTGAAAAAGCGGTAAATTAATTAATTAAAAATGACGAAAGTATCGGCGACGGAAGGGTTGACTCCGAAGGCCATGGATGTTGGCGAGAGTGGGGTGAGCGCAGAAGGGGAGTCCACTGAAGGGGTTCGCTTGAAGAAAGAACTGGGCCTAATGAATGGAGTTGCGATCATTGTGGGAGTGATCGTCGGGTCAGGGATCTTTGTGTCCCCCAGCCTGGCCTTGAAGCACGCTGGCTCGAAAGGAATGGCCCTCATCGTGTGGGTACTCTCCGGATTCCTGTCGATGATTGGAGCACTATGCTACGCCGAGTTAGGTAAGTTGTGTTAAACCATCATTCATTAGTATCTACTTACTAACTCATTCATCGACCTAATTAGAGAGTGAAGATTCCGTAATTTTATATTCATTCCTGTATTTCTATAATAACAAGAATACTAATTAGGTATTCACGCCAAGTGATAGCCATTCAGACACTAAAGTTGAGAGAAAAAATAAAAATTTCAAAATTTTTCATTCCGATATCTCACGCTAGCAACACTGTGTCTGTCCTTCCATTAGCGTTCTAGTGCTCGGCCGTTCAACACAACATTATTAAACTCGTATAAAAAAAAAAAAGTGAGTGATTATAAGTATTTCTTGCGGAAATCAAAGTATCCGAAAAGAAATATTCAAAATTATCGGATTCATCGTCAAAACGAATTGTGAAATCTACGGAATTGTTATTATTGGTTCAGAAAATCCATATTGCTCCAGTGTTGGGTACACCTCTTAGAGGGTGTTACGTTCACAGCAGTATACATTGAGGGTAGTTGGAAGGACTATCGCCTTTGTTTTAATTACTGCAAGAGGAGCTAATCAAGATGCATTCTTCGGTGATGGGTACACTTCATTTAGAGGGTGTGACCTTCACGACAACATACATTGAGGGTAGTTGGTAGGTGAAAAACCTGAGGACTATCGCCTTTGTATTAATAATTGCAAAAAATAATTGCAAAGCATCTATGTTGAGGACACTGCATAAGAGGATGTGATCATCACGACGACATACATGAGGGTGAGTTAATAAGATTATCGTCTCTATATTAATAATTGCAAAAAAGTCAATCAACATAATATATTCTGCAGTCTATGCTTCAGTGTTGGGTACACTTCATTAGAGAGTGTGACCTTCACGACAATATACATTGAGGATGGTTATTGGGACAACGCCTATGGATTAATCATTCCCAAAAATGACAAGATTATCTTGTAACCAAAATAGCAAATTGATGCTTAAACGCCCCCATACCATGTTGAAAACACCGGTTGACGGTTCTCGTCCGATCACCGAAGTTAAGCAACATCGGGCGCAGTTAATACTTGGATGGGTGACCACCTGGGAACACCGCGCGATGCTGTTTTTTTTTATCACCAACTGTATTGGAATGATATAAAGGATCAAAACGATTACCTTTAGAAACTATTTCGATATACCCTCATATCAATATTTTCTTTTACTGTCTGCTAATTTAAATGAACCAAGATTACTTTACTAGACCAGTTCTGAAAAGTACCCGCAATCAAATGCACTATTTACAATTATTTTAGTCTTCCACACGAATCGTTTCTTGTTGTGGTCATTATTTATAGATACATCAATAAAAAGTCCATTGACAACGTCTTACAAAATCAACTAGTAATACTACTCAAAATTTGAAATGTACGAGTGAGACACAAAAATTTTATTTGATAATATAATATTCTAATAACTTCTGTGTATATTATGTCTTTTATCAATAATATGAAATACAGTTAATCAAGATCCAATATTAACTGGCACTGGAGGAATATCTGAGCAATCCACCTGTCGGTCCATGGTGGACCCACGGGCCAAATCGCAGGACAGCACTCGTCTCTAGCGACGACTTTTCTCGAAGATTTACCCAGGACAGAAGAGTCTTAATTTCCCCACAAGAACAGCACCAGGAGCAAAACAGCCTTGCAAGTACTTATCGATGTCCTCTTTTGACATTTCTGTCGACCTGTCATGTCAGGCGCCGCGCGGCCGCCGATCGGAGTGCTGGCGGAGTGCTGGCGGAGTGCTGCGCTGTTTCGAACCTCGTGCGGACTCGCGCATGTTCGCCTATAGTTGGTTCGGGATAAGAAGGCACACCTACTTACTCATACGTTTGCCGCTTATAGAATAACCACTTTCATAAAATATTCGAGCCTGATGATATTATTTTATCGTGCTTAAATATGAGTTAAAAATATATTTTTTTTCTCTCTTTATGTTCTCAAAACTATGAACAGAATTTAATGTGTAATTTTTTTTTCTCTTCTTTAGTTCGCATGTAGTGCAATGACACTAGGTATCTAGGTACTATCCTAGTTTCTTTCATCATAATTTACTTTTATACAAAAAGGTTTTATATTATGAGGATTTATAAACTATTGAACCAGTAACATTACAATTAATTTTCATGTTTAAGTAATTAAAAATGGAAATGATGATCTTTATTAATTTCACATGGACTTGATTTACAGGCTTTTATGAAAGCTTGAATCTGAAAAGCGGGTTGCACTGAGAAGGTCGGGCAAAAAACTCGGCTATTATATTCTGTTCACATACAATTGAATATGAGACAACCTATTCGATAACATACTTAATTTTTTTTTTGTTATTCCATTACAAATACATGTATTTAATACAACCATTCTTTCATCGTAACTCGATGTGTTAGATATTACATCAAATTTATCAATGCTTTAACTGAGTTATGATGCATGCTTTTAAAAGAATGCAATATTTTTGAATATCAAAGTTATTTTTAGTTTCTATAATTGACTATTTCTTAAATTTCTTAAATGAATAATAAATATGGAAAAAGTAGAAAACAATCGATGATATGTTTATTTAAATTTATTTTTAGGTATCCTTGTACCTATATCTACAGGAATATCGGTATCCATACCTAGGAATAACGTTACGCAATGGAAATTAATATATTTAAAGACCAAATTAATTTTTGCGAGATCAAATATTTTTATTTTCAGGCTATCACGCCGCTAATTATTAACTAATGGTTATCTATGCATCAAAAATGTTAAAGGATTTGGAAATTACCAATAGATATATAAGATCATAGAATCATTAAATACTTCATTGGATTTATGATAATATGAACAATGATGGTTCATAATTTTGGCTTGCATGTATCATAATATTTTTTTTTTGTTCTTTTAGAGTTGATACATAGCCTACATTTTATATTTTCTGTATTTAATCATTATTAAATAAATCTAATATTTTGTTTAACTTTCATGCCGATGGATGACGCCGCTGCAAGGATTTAGCTCTCGATGATGACTGACCAAGGTCAAATGATAATTGAAAATTGGTTCATCACTGCGTCACTAGGAACTTGAATACCAGTACAGTAGTACTTCAGCAGTCAGCTGTGGTATGTAATTACCTGATTATTATTAAACGAAGATTAGAGACTTTTATCTTCTGTGATGACATTGGAATTATTGGGTAAGTGACAAAAAAAAAAAAAAAAAAAAAAAAAAAAAAAAAAAAAAAAAAAAAAAAAAAAAAAATTTTTTTTTCATCGTCGCAACAAGTCAACAAAGCATTAATCGCGAACAATCGCGAATAACATTTCGACATGTCTACCTATTGACATGTTACATTTGCTCGTTGTTTTTTGCGATTATCAACTTGGAAAAATCAGATCACATTTTTTAACTGAAAGACTGCTAAATTGAAAAATGGTCTTGATGCAGAAATTCAAGAATTTTAAAAGTATTGTCTAATATTTGTATTCCAATCGTATATGTGTTTTTTTTTTTTGTTTACAACTAACCAGTACAACAGCGATATTAGTGTTGGGGTGACTGTTAAAATAACAATTAATGATATTAAACAACATTATTATAACACATGAATAAGAATAACAATTATGCCTTCAGTTAAAATTTTAATATTATGTGAAATGAGAAACTCAACACGGTTTTACATACTATAATATTGTAAAAGATGTTTAATGTCTGACAATATTAGAAAACATGCTTTTTTCAGACTATCTTAAGTTTCTATTGTTATCACTTTATTAGAACTCAGGAATAAACAGTAGATACAGTTACTTCATCAGCCTTTGTCTCAGAATCAACTTTAAAATAGGCTTATAAGATGATTTCTTTATGGCTTTTTTTAAAATCTCTTGAGAATATTCTTACTTCACCCTATTCAGTTAAAAATATAATTTAAGGTCACTTTAAATCTTAATGACCTTATTAAAGCTGTACCTACACCAATACCCAAATAACAATATTATTATGCAAATTAAATAAAAATATCATTGTTAACTCCTTTAAAAGAAATAACTCTAAAGAGCTATGAATAAAAGTAAAGGACACTTTACGAAAATACTAATGCCTACAGTCAAGATGAACAAAAATTTACGAACTAGTTCTCTGCAACCCATAGATTTATTAATCTTTTATATTAATAAATTGATTTTATTTTTTTTCGGTCCAAAAATATGTCTCGGTAATATTTATTCTACTCAAGTTTATAAAATATATTCGTGATCAATTTACTGTTTAAATATATATTTCATGGTTGCATATTAACAGCCCAATTTATTACGATTAATCAAGAGTTTTAACTGATACAAATATTTTAAAGCTTGTTGAAAGAGGTTTAAAACCTCTTTTAATCGTCAAGACTACATACAAGCAGTACTGCTAGATAGTCTTAATATACCCTCGGTATTCGCACATATAAAAATATATGTATTTGTACATATATTATTATTAATATATTATACTAATAATATTGATTTACTATAGCTAACTATAGTACAGTTTTAGTATTTCTACAAAATTATGCCATTATTTATTAATTTGCTTTGAATATCAACTTAAGTTGTTATTTTTATTTTTTTGGTCAATGTTAAGCGATTATGCTTATTATTCTATTAATTTAAAAGCATTTCTTATTTACAAATGTCATGGCTCTAAACATCTACCTAATTAGTATTCTTGTTATTATAGAAATACAGGAATGAATATAAAATTGATGATTAAACGAACTTACCTTAAGTGAAGTTCTATCATAATTTTATGAATTCCTGTATGAAGATAATAACACCCTCCCGCCCCTGTTTTGTGGAAAAACCCATGTATGAATTTGTAAATAAAAAATGTACATATTATAATAAATATTTATTGAAGACTATATAACCCATTTATATATATATTATTATATTTACATATATAATATTGTGTGGTTATCTATAATATTGTGTAGTTATGTATATATTATATGATACATATTTGGGTGCTCTGTAGTGCTCCTACCAAGACGAGCTTATCGAAGCACAAAGGCACTCTTATAATAATTACTCTGAACTAAATGAAAGGACAGACACAGTGTTGCTAGCGTGAGATATCGGAATGAAAAATTTTGAAATTTTTATTTTTTCTCTCAACTTTAGTGTCTGAATGGCTATCACTTGGCGTGAATACCTAATTAGTATTCTTGTTATTATCTTCATACAGGAATTCATAAAATTATGATAGAACTTCACTTAAGGTAAGTTCGTTTAATCATCAAATATAAGTTAAGAGTAGGTACAGCAAAATTTAATTCCATTTTAAACGGCTTCCAATAGGTTATCAATTTCACACGTAACACGTAATTTGTATTTGGGATGTGAATATTCAAATAAAAAATTATCCAATTCTTATCGCATAATATTATGCGAAGAGAATGTCGACTTTTAAATAAAACGTGCGCAAAATTGAAGGTTCCAGCCATTAATACATTAATTAAAAACAATAATAATTTAATCTCTACTTACCTAGGTATCTAATTATTCTCTTTGTTTTGATAGGTACACTAAATTAGATCGTGACATTATTGATTTCGATTTAGAGTTTAGCAAGTTTAATCAAAATCGGTTCAGTAGTTTCAAAATACGGACTCAAGTTTATTACTTGTTTTTAATTAAGATACCACGTGTACGTGTACAACGCAGAGACTTATGTCGTACCTACTTGAACTGTAATAAAATTGGCAATGAAATTGCTAGCGGCAAAGTGGCGTAGATTATAATATTATCACTTACTATCAGGTGAGATTGCAGTTAATTTATTTGAATTAAAATCTCTTATATATTTTATAATATTTTAAAGCATATTATGATGGCAACGCAGTAGGTAGACCGTAGATATTATCAAAACTCATGAACTTGACCTATTTATACTCGTATAATATCTGCGTAACTACCTATGTACTTACCTAGTATAAAAATAAACAGTGACGGTCATCGGCCTTTACGTCTCCGCAGAAGAAACCTAATAAAAAGATCCTCGTAAATTCATTTTTAGGTCTTAAAGTTGTTATCACTAAAAAATAATAATATTTATTTACCGACTAACTTCAGAAAAGCCTGTATGTTAGACCTACAATGAAATAATTAAATAGTTTAAGTTTGAAAAATAATGATAATAATGAACGCCATTCCACGTGTTTACGCTTACACATTAAAAGAATTATGTAGTTGAGGGCATTCATTTTTAAATTAGATCTCATCTGTAGATGCTTATAAAATTATCTTTTCATCTCACCCGCTTGGAAAAAAGATATTTAATGCCCAAAATGCAGGCGGGAAATGTTTTTATATTCCCTAGGCCGCAAAAGCTTTTTCATTTCTCCCCAGGGCGGGAAAGTATTTTCATCCCTAGGGCAACAAGCAAAAGCATGTTGCAGAGTATAACATTTGCAAGTTATTATAAAAACAATTCATCTAGCATACTCGCAATGCCGATCCAAAGTTATAGTAATTTTCCTCGCTGTGGTGAGATGAAAAATTTTGTGTTATGTAGAAAATTTTTTGGATCTCGTGTCTGCATGCCTCGCTAAGCTCAGGATTTTCGCCGCACAGCATTCAAATTTAACATTCGGCCCAAAAATCCATTTTGTCACCTTGCATAACAAATTACTATTTTAATTTTATTCCTTCGTATTTTTGTACACCTAGGTATAGGTACCCATAAAACCTGCTTTCTCAAGTTTTCCCATAACTATGCTAAAATAGAAGTGAGCATTGTAAGCTAATGCAATATCTCTTGTATGGCTACTTACGAGCATTTCTGATAAACGGGTTACCTACTTACCTTATTCGGAATATCGAGTCTTTACAGCTACTGTCTATCTTAGCTTGAATGCACTCAACTACTCGTAGTTGTAGGCTTCTTCGCAGTTCAGGGCGCGTTTGAACCCTCATAAACTTAGTTTTGAGTCGTTAAATAGGTAGGTACCACTAATAATAACATTAGTAATAACATAATCATATTTTGCTAACTATTCATAAGAGCCAACAAATAAGGCCTATATGAAATAAACAAATCAATTGAGTTACATTTGGGTAAGGCATCAATGGAGGAGACGTTCTGATGTGTTCAATAAAACAATTGTGTGCTTTCTCGGAGTTATCAGCTATCGCTATAATATGTTCGTATTTTGTATGAAAGCCTAATTTGATAACCCCTGACCTGACCTCACCTGACCTCGCGTGGCAACTGCAGTGCAGTTGAACCTTGTAACATTACTGATGCTGTTAAACGGATGCCTTGAACATAATATTATTAAACTTTGTGCTTGTAATGCAGTATGTAACTATTCAGATCTTCTCTCTGAAACTTTTATGACTTTATCTTTGTTTTATTTTTCACTAAGTATACAAGTTAGTACTTGACTGCGATCTCACCTGATGGTAGGTAAGTGATGATGCAGCCTATTATGTTATCGTACTAACTTGACCCCAACGGTTGTTAGGCCTATGTGAAATGAAGATATTTTGAGTTTTTTTTGGAGTTTTCTATACAGCATCGCACCGGAACCTTAAATCGCTTCGCGGTGAGTCCTTGCTGGTAGGGTGGTAACTAGCCACGGCCGAAGCCTCCCACTAGACCAGACCTGAGCTAATTTAGAAATTATAAAATTCCAAAGTGGCCCGTGACGGGAATCGAACCCGCGAATCTGAAAATCGAAAACCTCTTACTCGCATCCGAGCGCGCGCCACTGCGGGAGGTCGTCGTTTGTTCTTAGAATAATAAAGAATTATGTAATTGTTGAAACTTTTAAAAGTAAACGAACACAGGTTCAAACTAAATTCATGAAAATTCGTTATCTAATATATGTATTTAAGTACTATCGAACCTTGGTACTTCTATTTAAAAGTACCTACATTTAACGAGGTTACTTTTCATTTAGAGAGAAAAGGCCGATACACATACATACCTACCTCCCTTTATTATTATTTTTAATCATTTATTTCTACCTACTTAGGTAGGATATATATCTACCTCCCCATATTCGTTACCATGGTTATAAAATGAAAGCCATCCAATTCATACTCAGACTTTTTTTGTCAGTAGAAGATGAGTTAACACGTTTCCTGTCCGCTGAACCACATATGGCTCAAAAACTTGCGTGTTTTATACACTAATACGTTCCTGAGCCATATGTGTGTCAGGGGAAGCATACAGTTTCTATGGCTAATATTTTTACAGGGCGCGCCGGTACTGTACAATATTTGCATGGGACTTGCTAAGACGATCATATAGTAAAGAATACCTACTTCCAGTAGTTTTTTTTTTATTTTTTTATTTACTTGTGTTTTCTTCTGACAACATAACAACAGTATTTTGCAAAAAGTCCGTTGAGCTTGCGGCTTAAATTTTTTTTTTGTTTGGGACAGTGAACGTGTTAATCGTCATCCGTATACTGGATGCATAAACTTATTGTTACAATAATTTCAGGCACAATGATCCCTAAATCGGGCGGCGACTACGCCTACATCGGCGAGGCGTTCGGCGACCTGCCCGCCTTCCTCTACCTGTGGGTGGCGCTGTTCATCCTGGTGCCGACGGGGAACGCCATCACGGCGCTGACCTTCGCGGAGAACATCCTCAAGCCGCTGTGGCCCCACTGCGACCCGCCCAGAGACGCCGTGTGCCTCATCTCTGCCAGCGTTACATGTTAGTAAGGCCTTTTAAACAGAGTTACTACTTGACTATTGCCATTTGCCTCCTTTTGCACTCACCAGATGGTAAGTGATGTTGCAGTCAAAGATGTTATCGTCGTACTTTCTTGGAAGGGGCAAGTGACTCCCCCACTAACGATTTCTACACACCATCGCTTGCCATCGCACTGGAACGCTTGGCAGTGCGTCTTTGCTGATATTGTGGTAGCTAGTCGCGGCTGAAACCTCTTATCAGATCAGATCTGAGCCAGTTTAGAAATTTTGAGAGTTCTTGACTCCCTCCTCCTCACACTCGAATCTGAGCGCACTCCATTGTACCATACTGCACACTCGAATCTGAGCGCGCTCCATTGTACCATACTGAGGTCATTATACTTATACTGTTGAGTCATCAGGACATCCGAAGTTAACTTCATAGAAGAGTGAAAGTTCTTCCCCTCTTGGACATGACCTCGCAGTAATCCATGCATACTTTGCGCAGTTTGAATCCATCAGCTTCCCGATATTAGTTCATTTGTTTTACATTTGATGAATATAAGTATCCTGCACTTTCGGAATGCGTACGCGTTGTGGTTGGCAGAAAATGTAAACCTAAAAAAGTAAAAAGGAAAAGAGGTTATGGTCTTCAAAGAAATGAATACATGTACATTGTAGGTACATGTTTTGCTCATTAGCATAACTCCCCGAGTTCCCCGAAAGGATTCTATCGCATCATACATCAGAAACGTGTTACATACCTTTGCAAACTAAATGCTTGTACTCTTCAGTCTCCACTGCAATAAATGATGGCTTCTGTAGTTCTTATATGGAAATAATTCACTAGCTGGTTCTTGTGATTAAATTTATTTGTTTTCGGGTTTTTAACAATCCCGTAGGAAACATAGAATTTTCCGGGAAAAGTGTCGCTGTGTTAATTCAGGGCTAGGGTCATAAGCTATCGCCATATGTTGAAAAAAAATTCCAATCGAAAGCTGCTACGAGACGATAACGAAAAATTAAATAGAGTATACAAAAATGTGACGTCACAAATATTTCGTAGCCGATTTTTGAGGTCGTTTAACAGATGATGCAATATTGATTATTGCAATCCAACAAAAACTTTCATCCAAGTTTCAAGTACCTAACCAATCCGAACATTATTTCGAAAAGTCTTAAATTACTTAACTGTTTTCATATACTTGGAACTGGTAAGAGAAGTTTGGCAAATTGCTTTTAATTATGTACCTCATGGGGTATTAAATTATTTTTTTTTAGTTATTTCGATCCTTCTCGGTACGCCTCGATTCAGAGAATTGCAATTCTGTTTTTTAATAAATGGCCGCTGCAACTTTTTGCAGTCAAACTCGTACATCGAGTTGATTGCGCTCTGTATTCCAAGTGCCAACAGGCGAAACTGACTAGGTGCAAAGTTTAAACGCAACGATTTAAATAAAATTGGTCAAGTGCGAGTCGGGCTCGCGCACTGAGGGTTCCGTACTATCAAGACTCATTTTCAATATCAAACTGAACACCCTACAAAATTCAAAAACGAGCAAAAAATCACGTATGTTAGTATGGGAGACCCCCCTTAAATATTTGTTTTATTTTAATTTACTAATTATTTTTAAATTGAATGTTTATTTACATATTCTGTGAACTTTTGAAGCGTCTACCTTTTACCGTTACAACGATTTAATTAAATCCTTGATATCGAGCAAGAACAAGCAAAAAAATCACATTATTTTTTAGTATTTACTTGTTGTTATAGCGGCAACAGAAATACATCATCTGATGTGAATATTTCATGTCTGTGTGATGATGTGAATATCACGGTTCAAGAGATACAGTCTGGTGACAGACGGACGGACGGACAGCGAAGTCTTAGTAATAGGGTCCCGTTTTTATCCTTCGGGTACGGAATCCTAATAAACAAGACATTCTTCTTGTATGATGTAGATTACTTTCTTCGATTAATAACTTTTCTGAATGAATTCTTATTGCTACGGTCTACTGAAAAAATGACGAATGTTTAGAAAGATTAAGATGCATAGTTACAGGTCTTTATTTATTTTATAATAGACGAAATGATCGACTGATAAATAAACAGACGGACGGACGTATGAAGTCGCACCATTCTAAAATTTTGGTACGGAACCCTTAAAATTATTCTGGTCCTATAACTCAAATTATATCTCGATAAAATTACAAGTTGGTAGTTCTGTCTTCGTCGACAATGAATGGACGCCTCGGTGAGGTTATCACAGATCACTATATTATCGCCTCTATCCGCGTCTTTATGTTCCACTGGTGGTGGCGCGTTGCTGATTGCGCCTGACAGGATAATGACTGCTTCCTCCCGCATCACACGTACGTACTTGCGCGAATTATCCTACACCTAACGTAAGGGCACATAATCACTGCTCTTGATTGCGGTCGCGAACCGTAAATGGGTTCTCCTCAAATGCCAGTATCGATGACAGCATCACATAACAGCACGCTTATCCAAGTGAAGAGAACCACATAAGTAAAAAATTGCCTAGGTAGATAGAGATCGTCTAATCTAAAAATGAACGCCGTTTCACTACATTATGCATTAAGACGAATGGTAAAGCAAAATGCGTTTTTAGACGTCTTTTAGGCGATGTTTTTCAGCTAAATTACAGATTAGAGAACTACAGCAATTTTGTGTTATTATAAAGCGTATCTTGAAGTATCTTGTTGTGTTCGATATTTTTGGTGATCTTTACTCACTAATCAGAAAATACAATTTAGAAAGTGCTATGACTTGCGTAAGATGAATATCTTAAGATGGATTTTTTTTTCGTTTGGCTAATCCGTTTATCATGAATCTTTGCATACATGTTTCTTTATTTTGTATCTTGTTATCCAAGTTCCATTTGTGACAAACAGTATTGCAAAATAGAAGTTATATCATAAAAGCTCTTTGGTGCCTACTGTAAATCAAACTCCACTAATAAAGTATTTGCTCACAAAATTAATCAGGCGTTTAGTTACGGATGCAACGTTGCCAGTTCGGCGCAACTCATGCCGCGTTGCCGTTCCGCGCACAGGCATTTTGGCAGTGCGCGCGTCTGCGTGTGTTATGATTTGACATCACAGAGTATTTTTTGTACATTTTGACATTTTGGTACCGTTGTACTGTGTACATGTCGATTGTTGTGTGACTAGGGTTCGATTTCGAAAAAAAGTGAAAAATATATTATTTCTTCTTTTGGTGAGCTGTGCAAATGTGAAATAAGGTGAAAACTAAAAATTTTATGTAAATAAAGAAATATTGTGTTCATGATTTTACGAGTTAAATTTACATATAAGTACTTTTGTTGGCAAACCGCAAACCTAACTTTGTTTTCGGCGGATTGTTGTTATTAGCAAAAAAAGTATAATAGTTAGACGGTTGAATTTATTTTTCCTGTAAAATATACATTAACTTCTATTGATCATATTTATTTCAGATTTTTCGAATGCTAAACTTCGGAGATAAGGGGGGGGGAAGGGTTTTTTTTTTCGACAGTTTGCCCAATAAATCAAAAACTATCAGGCATAAAAATAAATAAAAATTGGTTTTAGGATATACAAGTAACGCCCTTTCATATGATACCCCACTCAATATTGTTATCTCATTTTGAAATTTCGGCGACCCGGTTTTCCCCCCTTTTTAAAGAAAAATAAAAACAATTTTCAAATTTTTACGATTGCTATAACGTCGCGTCACTATTATCTATTACTATTCTAAATTTCAGATCGATAGCTTGAATAGTTACTGAAATAATCGAGTGTGACAGACGGACGGACGGACGGACAGACGGAGAAAGTCTCACCATAAGGGTTCCATTTTTACCAAATTGGTATGGAACCCTAAAAACGAACATGTCAAGAAATCTAATTGCCTTACCCCGACACCACGCAGGCTTGTTTGTCCTACCCCTAGAGTGTTTTTTTTAAACCGGAGGCGCGGAGGGAGTGCATCCCCCGGGCGAGCCGGAGCGGCCGAGGCTGGTCGCCGAAGGCGACCAGCACGCCGGGGCTGTGGAGATGAGTGTGGGTCATGGGTGCCTGTGCTTTGCTACGCAAGGGCGAAGAGGCTGCACTTCCCGCAGCGCCGGAGACGTCACAATTCCGAATTGGTCCCTATTTTAGAGCTATCTGTCAAAGTAATTATTTAAGTTATCATAATTAACCTCAAAATTTTTGAACTTTAAATATTTATTTCTCGAAAACTATTAAGATTCTACGGGTTTGGCTTGGGGGGATAGACCCCCCCACTCCACCCTCCCCTTTACCTCCCTCCCACCCCCCTCCGCTACGGGTCACCAACTAAAGACCACCCTGTTTTTTAATCAAAGTTTTGTAATATTTGCTTTTTTGTATAAATATAACCTAGCTAGATATATTTATCGCCCCCGAAACCACCCCCAGTCCAAATTTCATGAAATCGTTTGAGCCGTATTCAAGATACATATAATACGGGACATACATGTTATAGGGGTTAAACGGGGATAAAATAACGGGGATAAAATAAAAATAAGGTAGGTATTCTATGTATATTTATTTACAATTCGAAAAAAAATGTAGGTATTCTCTTCGTTATTACTCTGTCTGCCCAACTCGAATAAATCGCTAAATGCGCCATCTAGCGGTAAGACAACCGAATGCAGTTGCACGCTACATTGAACTACTAATCATAAATAGATGGCGGTAGCTCCGCGTCCAAATGCCCAAGGTCATTTGCTTGACCATTCGTCTTAAACTGTGAGGGTAAGGCGTTTTTTGATTAGAAGATCTTATGAAGACCGCGTAAGAGTTCTTGTGAGCAGACAACCAAGCTTAACCCATTTAGAAGATGTCAAAATATGAGAATTAATAATGTGAGTTATTAAATTAGCTTTTACTCGTAAATAAAACAACAGTCAAGCGAACTTTGGAGGGATGACTGTGCCCGTACCTTCCTTTTGTGCCGTCGGTTTATCGGGGATAAAATAGGCGGAATTATTTTAGCTAACTTGGTGGTTTCTCAAAAGTGACTAAATTCAATAGGATAACAATCTACTCTTATGGAAGTCACCCTGTTCTCTTCCCATCCTGTGTTGTCCATCAGTTTGTAACATTTTCTTGAGTAAACAAGGAAAAATATTATCAACGCTCTAACAAACGTAGTTTTTTTTATATCTGATAAGAAGAAACTGACTTGAATCCCAAAGAGAAAAAAACCCAAACATAAATTGAATGACGATAATAATTGTATTCAATGAGTAATTAATTAAAACATTTTAGTCCGTAAATAAATTATACAAGTATCGAAAAGTTTACTGATTATTAACAAAACTATATTATGAATTACCTTTGGCACGTGTATGTAAAAGGAAAAACTAATCTTATACATATCTCTCAATTGGTTAACTCGTTGCGCTAAAAGTGCAATCATTCACACAAAAGTACCACTAAGACCCGTCATACGCAGAAATTCCCCCCACATTTCCTGACCGCTAAAGATAATTGCTGCTAAGAGAAGTATTGTTTCTTTTCGCAGGTTTCCTCACTGCCCTAAACTGCTACAACGTCAAATGGGTTACCCGCGTACAAGATTCCTTTACGGCAGCGAAAATATTGGCCTTACTGGTGACCTTCTTCGCAAGTTTGGTGTACTTATTCTCGGGCCATACGGAGAACTTGCAGAACATGATGGAAGGCACTGTGACGGACCCGGGGAAAATTGCCATCGCGTTCTACACTGGGCTCTTCTCGTATTCTGGCTGGAACTATCTTAATTTTGTCACAGAAGAACTGAAGGAACCTTACAAGTAAGTTTTTTAATACGTTACATAGTTACGGATGCCTTTAAGGAAGCATACATAATAAGGAATTGCACGTATGATTAGGAAACATTTGGAAGACCTAATTTAAGTTAGTTTATTAAGTAGTACTAACCTACCAGCGCTACATAGTGACATTGTGACTCAAGTCCAAATGAAATGAAAAAAAGATGTGCGTTTACTAATTTTATGTCACGTAATATGCGTTCGACTTATTTGGTTAATTATTAATTTATAAACCCACTAAAACAAAACACAAACCAATCAGAAGAAAGAAAGCTCAACAAACATATTATGAATTTAGTTTTCCCTACCCTGCATGCTCTAAAACTAGCTTTCGTTTTTAATAGGACTTTAATTTAAATAATTTCCCTAGAACAATCCACAATTTATCGCCGTGATTATACGGCGATAAATTGTGGATTGTTCTAGGGGTTGTTCTAGATATTTTATACCATTTGATAAAATATTTCACTTTTGTTATTGAGTTAAAATTAGCTGATTAAAATAAATAGGTAGGTACAGACTTGAATGTTGTTATTCAAAAGTCATTATTAAAAATTTCAGTATCGTTCTGATTCCGTCGAATAATTCACAAGATTTTTTTACGCAGACAAATGATTATGAATATCAGATGTTCAGTTTAAAAGTTAGAAAAAAAATCACATCAACAAACGTGTTTTGAACATTCCAGAAACCTGCCACGCGCGATCTGCATCTCTATGCCCGTGGTGACGCTGGTGTACGCGCTCACTAACGTGGCGTACTTCGCCGTGCTGTCCACCACCGAGATCATAATGGCCGGCGAGGCCGTGGCGGTGGCCTTCAGCAACAAGATCCTGTCCTTCATGTCGTGGATCATGCCTCTCTTCGTCGCCTTGTGCACGTTCGGCTCGCTCAACGGCGCCATCTACACCTCGTCCCGGCTGTTCTTCGTCGGAGCTCGGAACGGACACCTGCCGCTGGCGATTTCACTGATTGACATAAAGAGGTTGACGCCGGTGCCTTCTCTAATTTTCATGGTAAGCAAGACGTTCTTTTTGACGACCTTCCCAAGTCCCAACGTATTAGCGCTCGGATTCGAGTTCAGTTCGATTCCCGCCTCGGCGTATGGTATGTTTTTTACCAAAATTGTAACAAGTAAACAATATAAAAATAAGGGCCTGCGAGGCCGTGGCGGTGGTCTTCAGCAACAAGATCCTGTCCTTCATGTCGTGGATCATGCCTCTCTTCGTCGCCTTGTGCACGTTCGGCTCGCTCAACGGCGCCATCTACACCTCGTCCCGGCTGTTCTTCGTCGGAGCTCGGAACGGACACCTGCCGCTGGCGATTTCACTGATTGACATAAAGAGGTTGACGCCGGTGCCTTCTCTAATTTTCATGGTAAGCAAGATGTTCTTTTTGACGACCTTCCCAAGTCCCAACGTATTAGCGCTCGGATTCGAGTTCAGTTCGATTCCCGCCTCGGCGTATGGTATGTTTTTTACCAAAATTGTAACAAGTAAACAATATAAAAATAAGGGCCTGCGAGGCCGTGGCGGTGGCCTTCAGCAACAAGATCCTGTCCTTCATGTCGTGGATCATGCCTCTCTTCGTCGCCTTGTGCACGTTCGGCTCGCTCAACGGCGCCATCTACACCTCGTCCCGGCTGTTCTTCGTCGGAGCTCGGAACGGACACCTGCCGCTGGCGATTTCACTGATTCACATTAAGAGGTTGACGTCGGTGCCTTCTCTAATTTTTATGGTAAGCAATACGTTATTTTTGACGACCTCCCTAACGTATTAGCGCTCGGATTCGAGTTTAGTCTGATTCCCGCCACGGAATTCGTATGGTATGTTTCTTACCAAAATTATAACAAGTAAACAATTGAAAAATAATGGCCGGCGAGGCCGTGGCGGTGGCCTTCAGCAACAAGATCCTGTCCTTCATGTCGTGGATCATGCCTCTCTTCGTCGCCTTGTGCACGTTCGGCTCGCTCAACGGCGCCATCTACACCTCGTCCCGGCTGTTCTTCGTCGGAGCTCGGGACGGACACCTGCCGCTGGCGATTTCACTGATTGACATAAAGAGGTTGACGCCGGTGCCTTCTCTAATTTTTATGGTAAGTAACTAGTAAGACGTTATTTTGACGACCTCCCGAAGCGATAAATAAACCTCTAAAAATAAAGTAAGGTTTGCGGTTCGTGATCAAAAGTACTTGTAGGCACGTTTTATTACAATGCACAAATGTGATTATTTTAAAATTTTACTTCTTCGGCAGTATGGAACCCACGGTGCGCGAATCTGATTCCCTCTTGGCTGTTTTTTGTATTTCAACTACCCAATTACCGATTTTTTAAGAGGAGACCCTTGCCAAGCAATGGGCATATAAAGGGGCTGAGGCTCTAAAGGCGAAGCTAAGATATATACTATCTATAACCATTATTAAATGTGTAGAAACTCGATAATAACCGGCCGTGTTTTCTTTGTTGCAGTGCTTGGTGACGCTAGTGCTGCTGATGTCGAACGACGTGGAATCGCTGATGGTGTACGTCACGGCGGTAGAAGCCATATTTATATTTTGCTCCGTGTCCGGCCTGCTATGGATGCGGCACACGCGACCGGAGCTGACGCGGCCCATCCGAGTCAATTTACTCGTGCCAATTACATTCCTGATTGTCTGCACGTTCATCGTTGTATGCTCTTGTTTCACGTGTCCTATGGAAGTAGGGATAGGCGTGGCGTTCATAGCTCTCGGCGTGCCAATCTTCTACATATTCGTTGTGTGGCAGCACAAAGTGAGTTGGATGGTTAAGTTTTGTAACAGTTTCAACCTCGCTTGCTCGAAAATGTTTTTGAGCCTACCTGAGAACTCGAAAGATTTATGATCGATAAAGATGTTGAGGTTGTGACTTGTGGAATGTTATTTATTGGTTGAGCGCGTGATGAGCTGTAGATCTGTCTGTTTTTATTATAATAAAGCATTTTCCTTTAATATTAAGTTTGTATGAGACTTTGAAATTATAATAAATTTCGTATACAGAACGTTGCTGATTACTTATTATTTATGAGCCAATGTGCTCAATTATCCCAAAGCAAAAAACCTAATCGTAGGTAGGTTGCAGTTATCACCATTCTTATGCAACAAATATTATACCCTAGGCCTAAGTATGTGAAATAAAGATATTTTGAGTTGAGTTAGGTATTGATGCATATTATAATCTGGAGGTCGGAGAACGATTGGGATTTTCATCAATTGCGGTAATACTTTCACCAGGCGTACCTAAGCCTTTAAATTGTGCCAGTAGATAGAGATTTTAGATGTTCTGGTTCGAATAGAAAATACTTACTTGTTGACCAGAAACAGTTTTTATTGTTCGCAATTGAGTAATTTTGCTTAGTAGTTGATTTATTGTTTTAAAAATATTTTGATGTCTTTAGGATACCTCGCTAAACCAAGAAAATAGCAACAATTAATAGTTCTATTATAGAAATCGTTCTCTATCATTATTATATCTTTCAGATTTTGTAAGTTTTTAATTTCAAATAAACTAGATGTACTCAACTACTTATACTTTTCGTTGTTGCTATATAAAAATCACTAGGGGTTTCATTATTATTAAAAAAAACTCGTAACATTTTTAGAAAACTGCTGCTCAACTAGGTATATCTCATCGCTTCGCTGCACTTGGTTCAGGTTTCCTCTTTTCTATAAAAGAGGGATACATCCGGGCGCGAAAATTCTAATTTTATTTAGTTTTTCGCTTATAGTGGGCTATTTATACATCGAAAGCTAATGGCAATGATTTTTGCGGGCACAACATTTATGCATCTACATGTTTTTAATAAAAACTCTGCTCAACAATACTCAATTACTTCATATTGGTTCCCGATAGATCGAAATCTGGGAAACTGCAAAAAATTATCTTTCGGGAACCAATATGAGATGAGTGGGAACTTTCGAGCAAAGTTTCTATTAAAAATACGTAGATGCATTAAAAGCAGGCCCGCAAAATGCATTGCCTTAAATCTACAATGTGTAGTTAGTCTAATATTTGCGATAAACTAAATAAAATTTGAATTTCGCGGGCTGGTAGGGCCGCAACACCTTAATTTCCAGAATTCTATAGTCCAAGAATTTTAAAATTTCAATGAAAACTCTAAGCAGGTAATAGAGTTTGGACAAGCTATACCAATTCACTAATGGCGATTCCCAATATTCAATGTACTTATCCATGGTTTGCGTTACTAGAAAAAGAAAAACACTGATCTTTATTCTTGGAGCTTATGAAACATTGATATCTAATATATTATCTCTTTTACGTTAGTAATATTATATATTCGTTGGTAGGGCAAATTATAATTTGTATATGCCCTCTGATCGTCATATCATGCTCGATCCTCAGTACCTATAAAAGAAGCCCTCAACAACATATTATTTTGGTCTCAAATCGTGTCTTAATTTTCTAGAGCGTAGGTAATATTTCGTGATTCGATAGCTAGGTAGGTAGGTACCTACCTAATAAATAAAACTGCAAACATTTTGCGAATTCAATAGAGCGTGTAACGAACACGTAAGAAACAAATCGTTATAAAGCCCCTCGAACAGCAACGACGCCTCTATTGTGTTCCCAACAGAGGAAATTAACGTTTCATAACCATTACGGAAACTGAAAAACGTGTCCGCTGCCGTTGGGCGGTAAAAAATCCTTTGAACAAACATAATGGCCAACCAAGGATACCGTTAAACCTGAATAACGCACAAACCAAGTCGTCTGTATCAGGAACTTTGATCGTTAAACGATCCAGTACAATGTTACACTTTACGTTTTGAAGCAATCTCGATCTTGCATCTTGCCTTCTGGCTCCTCCCAACCTTGCTTGGATAAAAGAGATCCATAGACCTACGGGCCTATTATTTTGAGTCTGTATTATTATGTAGTATATATTTATAGTCTGTTCGCGAATTTTAAATAGTTTTTTTTGTAAGCTAATAACTTATTGTAGGATTACGACGGTGAAATAGCGGAATGGCAGTATCAAGAAATCAATACGAGAATCGAGTTAAGTGATGTAACTCACGATTTACGGTCTAAAGTCCCTTACTGGACATTTAGAAGAAAATATTTTTATGCAAACGTGTCTTTACACGTTTGCATAAAAATCTTTTCTTCTAAATTCTAAATGAAATTTGTTGATTTTTGAACGTTTGAACAAATTATACGCCTTTTACTCGTATGCCTCTTTACAAATTTACAAATTGCGGAAAATTATTTTCGCGGGTACAACCGTTGTTTGCCTTAAAAATTGGTTCTGTACGAGTCGGAATCGCACACTGAGGGTTCCGTACTGTCGAACTCGAGACCAACCTCTCCAATCTATTTGTGCGTTTTTTGCTTATTTTTTTTTTCATTTTTATTTTTCTACTACTTTAAAATATTTTCCTTGACTTTGGTATAAGACCTTGTTTCTTGCCTTTCATGATTTTTGGCACCGTAACTTTTCATTGGGTTAACTTAGATGCAGTTTAAACGTTTTACACCTTGAAGGGAACGATATAAACCACAGTATTTTGTATCAATTTTAACTTGATATAGCTCTGCCTGATTCTGAGAAAAAGGCTGTAAGACAGAGGGACAGACAGACAACAAAGTGATTCCATAAGGGTATGATTTCCTCAATTATACTTACTCGTAAGAGACCCTAAAAATCACCTACGCAGGTATAGTATTATACTTACTTTATTTATGTACATAGTAAGTACATAAACTGGGAAAAACGGATTTTGTTGGCAAAATATTTGTACAAGTAGATAAATTATATTTAGGTAGGTACCTATATAAATATCAACGGATATTTGAACATCAATAATATGTTTCCCAAAGGGTGACTTTATCAATATTATTTACTATTTGAAATCATTAAAATGTAAGATATGCGGAGGAAATAACATAGGTACCTACCATAGCATTATACTACGGGATTTATGGGATAGACATTATCCGTTCGTCGTTTATCACGTGACATAAGGAAACAGAACGTTTTCCCATGTAAGTATATAATATCTAGAGCCCTTAACGATTGATCGCTCATTCCATATCGAATTGGAATCAAATTCAAAAAGTATGAAAATGACATTTATATCTACCAACAAATTGATCGTGTGACAAATTGAATGGAAGCAAGCGTTATTTTGCGGAAATACATTATTAACTTAGGATAGATACTTAGAATTTAGGATAGAATATTTC
The DNA here is from genome assembly GCA_963855885.1 of Coenonympha glycerion. NCBI lineage: Eukaryota > Metazoa > Arthropoda > Insecta > Lepidoptera > Nymphalidae > Coenonympha > Coenonympha glycerion. Next base: position 6,761,979 of record OY979629.1, read on the forward strand.
TATACATAGACAGATTTATTTGTTTTGCTATAATCCGCTACTTGATTTCGATTCACGAGGCACGTTTCTTCGAGGCACGTTTCGTCCCGACGCCGGAGATCCTCAGGAGATGTTGACTTCACAATGCGAAATCATAGATCTCTACGAAGGCGTTAGTAGAATAGTAGATAAGACGCAAGTGGAAAATCTAAATGAAATCAAATACACTCAGAAAAGAAACCACATTAATTTTGAAAAATTGTGTCTAGTAGGTATACTTGAATCGGAAAATATAGCAGCAATGTAGTAAGCAGGTAGATACTATAGGTACTCACATGCTGTGATCTCTTTCAAAATATTATAACAAACTGTCGCACATGAAAATAAGGGTTCCCTGAGAAGTGTTTCCTTCAATTCGTTAAATTGTCCTTTAGTTCATGAATTTCATTGCAAACTCATAAATAAAAAGAATATTTAGGTACGATATAGTTTAAATAATATATATTATGTGTATAAAAATCATATAAATTATAATATAGATTTATCAATCACATCTTATTAATTTCAATTGGATTGCATACTGCATTACACCGACTCCAGGCAAGTACTAATTATTATAATTTAATATACTTATGTTATACAATACATAATTTTATGCGTAGGTATCTCAGCTGTTATTATCAACGATATAAATCTTTGGTTATTATATAAATATTTACTACGTTGACACATTAATGTGACACTTCCAACATTTGTTGCAAAAATAATAATAATATTTCTTATTAACAAAATAATAATATTATCATGTATATTGGTCATATTATCGTTCAGCGGTTTATACATTCTAGGTACCTAGATATTATCTTTGATATTAAGTATGTAGATTTTTAAAAACCTATAATGTTTAACAATAGATTTATTATTAAATATGTTTAGCTGCTAATTTGTGACAATGAAGCAAGTTATTTATTATCGATTGTATTGATGGTTGTTCAAATAATACTTTCTGATTGGAAATCACACTGATCCCTTTGAGAGCGCACTGCGCAGGTTCGAATCAATATAAAAAGTAATCTGTGTTTTAGTCTATGGTTTTAAAACTATTATGACGTATTCCTTGTCTGTGGCCGAAATTCGAATCCAACCGACTGCGCCACAGCCATATTTTAATTTTTAATGCAATGAATGGCTGAGCTCAAGACTGTCTATATCGACCTGAATTATTTTACTAGAGTCTATGTGTACTGAAAGTAGACACTAAAATCGCCCGGCAAATTTAAAAAAAAATTGTAGGTCATCCCCAAAATTATAGTGCAAATATTGGAATAACTCAGTTTGATACTTGCAATTTAATTATTTTTTTATATCGGTTTTCATACAAGTCTTTATTAAATTGCTTACCTATTTATTATTTCTACCTCTCATCAGGGGGTTGGGGGTTCGAGTCCCGGGTTCGCGCCTTTTAACTGTTTGGAGTAATGAGCGTCTTATGACTAAATATTACTTGCGTGGCTATGAAGGAAAACATCATGAGGTAACCTACATGCCTGAGCACTATGTTTTCAAAGGTGTAAGAAGCCCACCAATCCACAATCACAAGACATAATGCACTAATTATTACTTGGGAGGATTTAAAACCAAGCATCAAACTGAACTGTTTTACTTACACAAGAAATCGACTACAACATGTAAACAATCTTGTTTTTGTGTAAACGCAGCCTGTTTTTGTTGTTGTTTTTCTTTGAATTTTGATATTAAACAAAACAGTAACTCCCGCACTCCACTTTTAATTGTTATATTCATTTTTTCACCCGATCACAGAAAATCCGGACTAAATAAGATCACAGAAAAATATCAACAACCGCCATCTTCCTTTTCCCGATTGACGTGTCAGGGTTGCCATTTAAAAAGTTTTGAAAAAACCCGAGTCTCTACTTTCATTAGACAGACTCTACCTATAATGACACTTGACAGCACAGAGTTACGGTCTCAGTTTCTTCAACTGACTTTTACTGAAAAGTAATAGTTAAATATGGCGGTCTGCTCCTTATGTCTTATGTGATAAGAGTCAGACCACCATATTTAACTTTTAATTTTCAGTAAAAGTCGGTTGAAGAAACTGACCGTTAGACAGTAAACGTGACCAGCTTAAGAGCCACCCTCTAATGCCATTACTTACAACTATAACGGCGATACGCTAAGTAATTTGCCCTCACTGCGCTCGCACTTTCAGTGCAAAGATAGGATATGCCTACATAAGCCATACTAGGTCGCACCAATGAAGTCGCACCCTTACACTGCTTCAGGAACTCGGTCACCGTAGCCGAAATCGGCAAGGGGATTATTATTTTTATATTTCAGCATAAAACACAGGACCTGGCGAACCGTGCAAAAAAATGTCACCAGATTTTCTACTGTATGTACTCCGTGCTGTTGTCTTGTTAATAAAATGTTTGTAAATGTTTGTTTTAACACCAACGGAGTCAGCGCCAGGTCCACGCCATATATCACTATACTTGTAACTTGTTATTAGTCCTCACGTGCGTTTCCACATTGTAGCGTAACGAGAAAGACAAGTGGCGCTACTTTTTTAGGGTTCCGTAACTCACAAGAAAAAATAGAACCCTTATAGGTAAGATTTAATACCATTATGAGTACCTTAGCCGGCCAAATCAAAGCAGGAGTCGGGGGTCACTAGCTAGTTAAATAAAATATTGACTCTAGCTATCTGAAGGTAGCTGGGAATGTTTGCTCGATACAGATGGCAAATAAAAAATACGTGCAACACTCGTCGAGGAAAATGATTGGTTTAATCAAATATTACTCAGGTAAGTACACTAAACTTATTACGCCCGATTTAATATTGAAAATGGTACGTTAGGTGGTCAATCACAAAAATATATAAAACTTAATATTTAAACACAAACAAACCTTCCTGGTTATTAGAGAAAACAAAAAATAAATATAGATATTAAACACAAAAAGTGTTTTCACCCATTGATTACACTTAGCATTTACTGACGTCACGCATACATTTTTGGGCTCCGCCCGGAAGCCGGATTTTTAATTTATCAAAACTGTAAAATGGCGCTAATGTAGGTATGCGACCGACAGCAGTAGATATGTGCTGTCAGCGGTACCGAAATGTACGACGTGCGACTCCATATTTGAAAATTTTTTGGCTTCAACATGTAACGTCACATCTTTCCCGTCCTCTTAATAGCGTAGCGTATTTCGTCTTTGATTTCACCCCACGTGCAAGTAGCTGAAAAACGTTGTACCTACTTATACAAGCTACTAATACCTCAACAAGGAAGCGAAAAGGTACTGTGGCGAAATTTCATTAGGTACTCATGTACTCTGCTATTAGGATTGTTACAAGTTAAATTTAAATCGCAGATTTAACTATGCGTCAGTTTTATTGCTTAAAGATATAACCACGATATAACATTGTCCTGCTACCGAATATCTATTTTAAGTAAACAAAAACAACTTAAAGCTTTTCTTGGAAACACTAATCCAGAAATGGTTTGATATTTATCAGATAAAAATAAACGAATAATATCGGTATGTCACGAATGTGTCGCAGTTAATAAACTGTAACTTCAAACCTACCTACTAACTCCATACGAATCGATTAAAACATACATAGGAGATTTTGACAGAGTGGGGCGCGTCTTCGTGGATTGAAATAATATCTACACCAACTCTACATTCACGGGAAATTGAATTAAAAAATTAAAAAATTATTATATTGATAGGAGCTCATCATGAAGAAGCTCTCCTTCTCCATAAAGTCAGCCAGCATTTGGCCCATAGCCAAATCCTCCGACTCTCTCCTCGTCGCCAAATTGCTTGCCTATAGCCTTGCTTTCAAATCCCCCATCACCGATGTCGGTGCGTAGACCTGTATCAGTATGACCTTCAAGGCTTCAACGAATACCGGTATTCTGAGAATTTCGGTAATTCTGAGTATAAGGTACGCTACCCTGTTCGCCACACCTTGGACTTGAACAACGCTGTTAACGAGGGATTTATGGACGATAAACCCGGCACTACCTTTGGGACTGCTACTTGCTAGTCGTCCTCCCGGCAATAGAGCAAGTTGCCTGATTGGAGTATTATCGAGTCCTCCCCCTCTTTACAGACTACAGACCTCCGACAGTACTATAATACCCCAACACAACTTGCTCAATACTTTTTCCAGCTCGACGATCTTCTAGTCGGTCCTCAAAGTGCGTGCGTTGTTTGTTACCAGATCGAGTCGTTGAGGTAGGCAGCGGAATCTCTGCTGGAGATTCTTTGCAGACCCTGCCCCGCCTACTTTGGGTCTTACTTATATATATTATATTGCCTATACTAAATTTCAACAATTTAACTATTTATCAGGCTACTAGGTTGATATAGATACCACTGGATCTAATACCCATTTCGGTACGGAGACGTACAATAGGACAGCTACTTAAGTATCGGCTGAGCTGCTATAGCTATCAGTGTTAGATAATTTTAAATTGGGACAGTTTTATGCATAATCAATAGATTAAAGGTATTATAGCACTATTATTTGTTGATCAGTGGCCGCTATTATCCATGTTCATGACTGTATATTGTATAAACAGATAACAATGCGGGCAAGGTCAATGTTAGAGTACAAAAAAATACAATTAAAATCTTGAGGGGACCTTGCGATTCTGGCTGATCGGACCGTATGAAAGTGAGGTTGTGGTCACACATGACTGGATACCAATCTTTGAAAATTGCAATCAATGACTAAATTCGTCAATACTTGGAACTAATACTGCCAAGATTATAGAAGGTACAAAGTAAAACTTGATAAAAAATATTATGTTAGTTGCTGGTAACTTTGAATAAAATTAAAACCTATTAGGGTGTGTTTGAAAAAAAAGTCAAAATTCATTGTCGCTTCAACTTTTTTTCTTATGTTTAACGTTGGTTTAACGTGTATTATTTTCAACGAAGTAAGGAAATTACTAATTACCTACGATAATTAAATTTTTTCTCACTTTAATACTGGAGAGTAAAAAACTCACCCTGTGGTTAGTGTCAATTCAATCTGAGCCTTCTTATGAGGCCCATAATCCATAATCATAATATAGTCAATTAATATGTAAATCTTTATTTTTCACATATTATAAGTAGGCCTAACTTACGTACAGGCTTTTATGAAAATGTTAAAACTCTACCTCCAAGTCCGGAAAGCAGGTTTGCACCCTCCATGTCGTGAGTCCGTGTATCACCGACACCGAACGGACATCACCGAAATTATCAGATTGCGAAATGACTTGTACCGAAAATCGAACCCGGCAACTCCGACTCAAGTCCGACTTCCGAGCACGCATCATACTCATAAGCCCCAGGGAGGATGATAGGGCAGATCAAAATATTGTCTGGGTTCATCGGAGCTGATGATCCAACGGTTATCAATATTAATAATTACAGAAATAGAACAAATTGCTTATTTGTATGATGTAGGTAGGTACTACCGTGTAAGTGAGTGCGTATCAATAATAATTAATCAATATAATAATAATAACTATAAAAGGCTTTGTCCTGGGTGGCTGACTGACACACAAGCTACAGCCCAAACGGCTGAACTTAGGAACTGGAAATTTTCAGAAAAGATTCTTTGTGAACCCAAAACGCGTGCTAAGAAATTTTTTTTAATTGTACCCCTTATGGGGTTAATTAAGGGATTTAGGTTTTGTAAGAAAGTCCCTGAGTTTTTAAGTTCATATTTTTTTCATAAGATTCATGAAAATTTGAAAATAAACATAATATAGACTTCCGGATAAAAATAAAAGAATGGGTGTCTAAAATCCCTCCCCTAACTCTCTAAAAGTCTGGTGTCTTAGTAGATACATTGTATTAATTCATATTATCTGAAAAATATCGATAAGTGGATAATATAGTTAGTTACTAGTGTGATTAATTGATAATTGTGCTTGTCTTTACACAATGTTAGGTATATTTCACAACTTTGCCCCCTTGATTGGGTCGAAGGCTAGGGAATAACAATAAACAGAATTTATTTACAGTGTACCTAAATATCATTTATGTAGGAAGAGACCTATTTGACCTTATATATATACCTACTAGCTGTTGCCCGCGGCTCCGCCCGCGTGAATTACGATTTTTTTACATAATATACCTTCCTACTGGAATTCCATGATTTTTCGCGGGATTCTGGTGTGATGTTGTACAGAAACCTGTTCTTACTTTGCACGGGTTATCTTGTGGTGATTTTGAAAACTCCTTTTTCTTAATAATAATATTATAAATTTTCATTAATACGTAGTTGAAAGATCAAAAGGACGAATGTATCGAAATATCGACAGTTAAAATTGTCCTTTTCATTGTGATTTTTATTCTGAAACCACGAAATATGTCAAAAATTATTAAACCATGTGAAAAGTTGTACTGGTGGTAGATCTCTTCTTTCAGAGTTCGGCCGGGTAGGTACCACTGGGATAAATTACTCAACTAACAATATTCCCCAGCCCAACATAATATAAGAGTCTTTTAAAAATCTTTGCTTCATCTCAATACAATCCAAAACATCAGAATGGACAATGGCTATATATTTCTTTACGTATAAAAAGACCTTAGATGACAGTCAGTCGGTTAGGATCGATAAGAAGAGTTAAAAATATTTGTGAACCATTATCTTACCCTTTCCATATTGCGGATGATAAAGTTTAAATCTGTTCATGTCTTAACAGTGCCATCTTAATATAAAGTCAGGAAACAGTAAATAACATGACAGTTAATTTTTATTTAAAAAAATTCGGTAGTACCTATCTCAGAGTTTTACATTCAAGTTCCACATAAATTGTAGAGATGGCGCTATACGGTATAACGTAGCGATAACGCCAGTTACACGATTTTTGTTCACCCTAAAAGTGAAAAATTTTAAACCATACAAAATCTCCTACTAAGCCTATTTATTTACGGCTGTAAGGGTACTCCAGTCTTACTTGATCCCTACGTCCTAGCCCTAGGTTCTTTGTGCATTCCGAGTTTCAAGCCACCTACCTACTTGAACTTAAAGGTTCTGATGTCTGTAATTTCTGAACTACAAAAGTGATGATGATAAGATTTGTATGGAATAATCTTTAAAGAACCTCCTTTCTAACAAAAAAAGAATGAATGGAATCGGACAACGCGTTAATGAATTATAACTAAAAAACGTTTGGACTTTGATGCCGTCTTCCAGGGAAACCATGATGAATTTCGGGACAAAAAGTATCCTATGTCCTACCTCGGGGTATGAACTATAATCATGTCAAGTTTCATTTAAATCCATCCAGCGGATTAGCCGTGATGCCCGGTCGTGAAACAGACAGACAGACAGACAGACAGACAGACAGACAAAAATTGAACAAATTACAGTTTTGGCTTCAGTATCGACTAAATAGTGTCCTCCAACAAAAATTTTCAAAATATCTTCAATGTACAGAATTCGACCCTTTACAGTTTTATTATAAGTATAGATTTGAACGTAACCTTTACAACATAATATCAAGTAAGTATATGTTGCACCAGAAAAATAACGAGTAATTTTAACAGTAGGTAAGTATTCCAGTGGTAAGGATACCACCTACTTATTTCTATCTTACCTAAAGGGAAAAAATTAATAAATTATAATACCTACTAATTACTTTTTGTGTTGTTATAATTTATGTTTTATTAGTGATTAATAAAACACACTCAAATAAGGGCCGGAAGCTGTAAAATTAGGTAAGTATTAAGTAATAGGGTATAGATTTTCGAAGTATAGAAAAATCTCGTGCCTATTTTTTTACCGAACTCCTCCGAAACGGCTCGACCGATTGTTATGAGTATTGAATAGGACGTGAATTATTTTTCATACTACTAGTAAGTGAGAAATTATTCATATTATAGCAAAACAACGTTTACCAGGTCTACTAGTATATGCGTAGATATAAATGGCGCAAGAAATTAATAAGTACGTAATTGACTGACATTACGGTGACTTATGTTGTTTTGTTCATCTTAAAAATAAACATACAAGACGCGGAAGTAAATATTATGTAGTGTACACAATAGGTACCTATCTTCTATAGATTTATTTATTGTGACGATGACGATTAGTTGCAATATAGGTAGCTTCATTCGTTTGATTAAAATCAACATTGAGTCTTATTTCAGTTACACTATAATACCATTAGATACCATTAGCTACTAGATATTTTGATAATGATAAAAAGTACTCTGTGATAATGATTCGTTATACAATTGGACACAGACTTTATTTAATGTAGTCTGAGCAATTGGATTCCCAGGAAAATTTGGTACCTATTAAGGAAAGATCGTGGGTAATTTTCCCAAAATCATGCGCAAAAATCAAAATGTAAGATATAGGTAAGACTTGTGTAAATACCAATGGTTCTGGGACAGAATATTAGCCTCTTGTTCCATTCATAAATTATCTATTAATTTTATCGCAGTGGTACGAGGTACGTCAAACCTATACTTTCGCGTAACCTAGAACGTGAATGAAATATGGATGAGTGAAGTGAGTAAAGAGCTCGTCTATTACCTAATTGGTCGTTTGGACTGTTTGGACAGACCACCTACTGATAATAATGGGTACCTCTAGTACTTTCATACCCGTGAATCGCATTAATGGCCGCGAGCCACTACGTAAATACACCACTTTATCAGTAACGGTGTTAGAACCGGCCTCGGAGACACCAGCGAGCGCCAGGTGAAAGTCTCAGACGCATACTCGACTTCGAGTTACTAAGACGCCAACGTCAAATCAGCTCGCGAATTTGGTGCCGATTAACGTGGATAAATAAACAAATAAGTGCTGAGTTGAGTACGCGCTTCGTACCGCGTGGTATCAAGACGCGCAAGTCGTTCAGAGCCTGGTCGTCCGATAGTGTGTCGCGGAGGCGCGGGATCGCCGCCTGCGCAGGCGCCTCGCCTGCGGTTGCAGACTTCAGTCTCTGACAATGTTGGCAACGTGCGCCATCGTGTTCTTGGCGGCGAACGCAATCGCCGCCGACTTCGACACCGGCCTACAAACTTTGGAATCCAGCAACAGCACCCCACCTGCGGAACAGTATTTCATTGATAAGATCTTCGACAAGTATGGAGACAAGGGAATCATCACTTTTGAGGTTTGTCCATTACATTTTTTTTTATCTGGAGTTTTTTTTTCAAACCAAGTTGAGAGGATAATTTAGTATTACACCTTCAGGCGCGTCTTCTAATAAAAATTCTCGCGTCACAGTGTTTGTAACCAAACTTCTCCGAAACGGCTTGACCGATTTTTATGAAACTTTCGGTAGGTCTGAGATAGATTTAAAAAAAAAATTATACGTCATGGTAAAACAAGTTTGTCCCATGCCAGCTACTAAAGATTATAAAATTAGACCAAAATGATAAAATTAAGTGACGCATTATGTGAAACTTGAAAATCTATAGCCATAAAAGTTTCTATTCTCACCGTAACTGGCGAATCTCACATCTCGCCATTCAAGCTCATCGGAAAATTTCTATAAGCCTATACTATAAGTAGGTATAATTTCTAAATCACCTTTCCCTATTTCGTAAACGGAAGTTCATCGAACTTAAATGCTACTACTTCAGACACAGAATTTGATTGGTTATCTTAATCGAAAAATGCTTATCTTGTGAGTTTAAAGTTAACATAATCTATAAACGTATCTACTGTATATCGTCTAGCTTCCATGGTTAGTGTATTTTATCGATTTTTAAGCAATTACATAATAATATAGGTATTACAACCTGTACTCATGGCCACCAAAAAAAATATGGCTACCAAACATTAATTATTAAATTCAATAACAAAGCACTTAAGTAGGTATCTATTTTTTACATTTGCCAGCAGATTGGCCCAAATCATTTAGATTTTTAAAATTCCCGCGGGAGCCGTTTACTTTTCCTATACTTCCAATGTTTATTTGTTTAGGACACCGGTTAGGCAAACTCAAAATTGACTAATTAACCTATTGTTACTATATCCTTAATCACTATAATTAGGTGATCGTAATTGGACAAAACTCAAAACATTCATTCGTTTTAGCAAATCTCCGTTTCAGTCGTTAATTTTTCTTATCACCATACAAAAAAACTTAATTGATTATGATTACTTCAACCACAACAGAACACCGACCTCTCCAGCATCACCACCATTTCAAAACCGACTTTTCAACCGACTTCAAAAAAGGGTGAATCGATTTTGATGATTATTTTTTATCCGACGCTTTTTTTTTATATGACGCTTATTTTTTATATGACGCTTCCCGTGTGGTTCCATTTCAATTTACTCGTAGTTCAGTTGTATCCCGTATTCATGAACCCTACATAAGTCTTAAATTTTTAATTGACAAGGATGTATTCAACAGCTTAGTTTAATGAGAGTTGAAGTCGGTGTTTTTGTTAATCAACTAACGTATATTTTATTAACTAGGTAATATAGATTATAGATACCTACAATTCACAAAAAACGATGTTTATTAGGTAGATACTTACGTACATTAATTTTACCTATATTAAAAAGAACAAAAAAACAAGTAAAAAGAACAAAAAACCGGACTAAGTATATAAATACCATAACGTATTTAAACAAAAATTACCTACTACTATATACTTTTTATCACGTATCTCAAGATTTATTATATTTTCTAATTTCTTGGAAGTATTAGGAGGAAATAGCTCATCAAGCTGTAGCCGCGCCAACTTTGTAGTGATGGTGCTAGATAAAACGGAGGCGCATGAGTTTTATAAACGATTGATGTTATCAAACATGAGATGCGATCATTCTTTGTTATGGTTTATATCGTAGAGATCTTATATGGACACTTCATGGACTGGTTGCATTTCATGAAATGGTAGCTGCTTTATTGTAAAAAGAAAAGACACAAAATTTTCCACAAATCTAGTTTCGTTAGATCGTATAGGTAAAACTGATTGGACATATTCATAGACTGATCAACTCTAACACGGGGGACTCGTAGAGTTAGAAGATACAATGACCACTAAAAATGAAATGGTTAGGCACAACATGAAAATAATGATCTGAAATTCTAAAATATGGCCTCGACATATTATACTTGTTAGAAGTTAGTATAGAAACTCCTACTCGAACAAGCGTATAGATCGGCGGCGTGCAGCGATGACAATCTTCGTTACTATGAGTAGTGAGGAAGGGGAAGTTGCGAATTTAAATCTAAGCAGGATGAGTCGGGCGCGGTTAATAGGCTTGTTTTTGAATTAAGTTGACCATTTCAAGGGTGCTTTTCCACTGACGTTGAGAGGAAGATTGGTTGATGAATGAAAAGAAAAACAAACTGAGTCATATCTCACTTCAAATTCATTGTTTATGACGTTAAAATCCACGCCAAACTTACCCCCTTCGCACACGGCTCGTAAGCGTAGATGTATCGTAAACGTATCGTTATGACGCTACGCTTACAATACGCTGACGCAAAACAATAGGACAATTACGCCTCTACCAACGAATATATAATATTACTAACGTACCTCTACCAACGAATATATAATATTATTAACCTCTACTAAGCGGTGTTGCAGCGAATCGTAGCAAACGTAATTGACATATTATTGTTATGCGTAGCGTCATAACGATACGCTTACGCTATGCTTACGTTTACCAGCCGTGTGCGAAGGGGCTTAGTCTTTGATTAACCGAAAAACGAGTCTTATCAAATCGTACTCAAATCTTTGTAATAAGTATGATTGTCATAAATTCGTTTGCTATGTGAAGATAAACAGTTGGACCGATTAAACCAGTCTGATCTCCAATGAAAGTTCTGTGATAGTTTTAATTAGGTAGGTACTACGCAGGTATCTATCTAACCTGTATCTTCGCCTTTCTTTTAATTACTTATCATTGAAGATTTTCACTCTCCTGTATATTAAACACTTGATAGCGTAATCTCTTATCATTGAGTATAATAATTTATAGTCACACTAATGTGAAAATTCGTGAAAATATTTGGAAGTAGAGATTTAGTACACCTTAATCTAGGCTCGTACGTTTTTTTTTTTTTAATTTATTTAAATTAAAATACTTGATGAATTTTTTAAATCGAAATTATGGATATTTAGACGCTTATAACTTTTAACTTAGTGACATTTCTTAAAAAGTAAAACGTATGAGCATAGTTCTTCATTTTATCCGAAACATTTCAAAAAAATATGAAAATCGGAATTACCTACATACGGGTAGGAAAACTTTATCGCTGTTTGTATGAAAGCATACAGCTAGACTATCCTCTTAACATCATAATACCTAGATTTCCAGCGGAATTCCCGTGGTATTTAAAATAAAATCAAAATTAACCCGGCTGAAGTCGCGGGCAAGAGCTATACAATAGCTTACAATAATATACGCACCTCGTTGACGCATATATACCGCGGCGCTTTCGACTGACCACACTATCAGCTACTTATCAGTAGTTTAAAGTGCTTATCAGACGAACTTTAATAGTGGATAAGCCCAAGCGAAAAAAATGTTTGTAGCGTCTTATAGAATTGTAGTCTGAAAAGAAGCCGCTCTTGAGGAAAAACACACCATTTATTGAAAATAACAACTTAAAAATAAAATAATTAAAATTAGGAATTATTAAAATACTACAAATTTAAATAAAAAGGGCACAAGCCCTAGGAAGGGTGTCCATTATGCAGGCAGCATTCTCGCGCTAAATAGCGATTGAAATTCAAAAAAAAATCAAATTCAAAAAACCAACACATTAGAAACTGAAATGCTTGCAAAATTATTGAAATATCGAAAACGCCGTACCAACCGAAAAGTACTAGTTTGTAAATCCAAGTGCTGAAAATGGCTCGTAAGATTAATGAATGACGTAGGCCCGTAGCGATTGAAAAATATTCGTAGCCTCTACTGAAAAGTACCCGTAGGTCGTAGCACCTTCGATATAGCCGTAGCCCGTAGAGTATCAAAAATAATTAACTTGGGCCATAATATAATGGCGTAGCATTTAATTCTGAAGCAGTGAAAAGGTTGTATAATGAAAGGTTGTACAAAAATGTAGAGGTAATACGTATCGTAGCACCGATGTTAGAACCATAATATGAGGTTAAAATGAAGTTTAAAACCAAATCTAACTATTACATCAATGTAGTATACATTAATAAAATCGTATTGTACAAAGCAGCAAATTCGGAACAGGTGTGTGTTGCGGCCTGCGAGCCAAATAGTTTATTTTTAATTTTGGTATCGAGCTCATAAAACTGAAATGCCTGAGAGCATTGTTCGCAAAAGCAAACTTGCTACTCACACGTTGCCAGGGTTGCCAGAGACATGCTTTTCATCTAATATTATTTAAAACCTCGTGCTATCTACATGTCTCTGCTGTGGTATGTTAATGGGTTAAGATAATATAGCTTTTTATAAAGTTTGCTGATCCTAACGTTCAAACGAAAAACTGGCGCGAAATTTTAAAACTGCATGGAAAGAAATAAATCAATATTCTTAACAATATAATCGGCCAAATACGAGTCGAACTCGCACACCGAGGGTCCCGTACAGAAAAAGTAAACCGAACCGCAAAATCAATTTTATTTTTTCAGGTATCGAAAATGATTTGATTTTATTTTATTTTCCATGTAGAAAACATTAATTCGTATCAATCGTAATTATTTCTGATTTTCCGATTGGTAAACTTCGTAGTTAGGCGAAATTGTGGGCGGAAAGGTATTTTTTTTCGACATTGTGCCCAATTAATCAGAAACTATCAGTAATCAGTAAAAATAAATAAAATTTGTTTTATTACACAAGTACCTAACGTTCTTTCATAATATGATACTCCACTCAATACTGTTATCGCTTTTTGAAATTCAGACGCACCGTTTAGACCCCCTTTTTAAATAAATATAAAAACGGTTTTCCATTTTCCTTTCAATAAAGATTATTATTATTATTTTTATGATTGCAATGAAAGTTGGTCCACTGTTAACTACAGGTCCAATACTGCCCTCGTAATTGAAAACACAGTATCTCCAAAAATTGCGTTTCGAGAAAAACGCGTTTAAAGTTTAATAGATAAATTGATATGTTATGAGCCAACTATATACGTTAGCGTGATAGGGGTTTTTTTAAACTACGAAGAATAAATAAAGCTTTCATTATATGTACATGAAGCTCTTTTATTATTGATCTTTAATTAATTAAATTAGATAATGTGTTTTAACATAGTAATATAATTTTTTAAAGTAAATTTATTTTACGCTTAAACCCAGTAACTTGACAGTTACTGTGTTCTAACGTACTTTTATTTAATACTGTGTTTTAACCATGTAAAGATACAAACACTCGTGATTACACAACACAGTAACTATACATATACTGTGTTGTAAGGTAACAATACCTAACATTTATTTACTAGATGGATTTCTAGTAAGTAAGATACTGTGTTTAAGATTAATTTTGCAATATGTTAACTCTTAGTTTCCGTTATAGCATCTAAAGAAACTGTGTTTTAAGTTAACCTTTTTTTCATACGTGTAAAAACACCATGTGTGTAGAATTTTGCTTCTCCTCCTCAGATTTTTCAGATATCCCAGCTGATAATGAATTTATTTGTGCTGCTGTACTTATATTTATATTCGTATCTGATTCCTAATTTTTATTCGTTCCTATTTCGGTCTTGAATTTTTAGGTATGTATAACATAGATATCATTAAGACATCCATACAAATAGAAGAAGTGAGTGATGTCTCTGATTTTTCAATGAATGCTTATAATTTCGTCTAAAGTCCTGATTATTCCGTTAGATTAACTAACTTAAATTATTGGATAAGTGAGAGTCTGAGAGTTGGGTTTATGAAATTTTCATTAAATCTTTTCAGGGGGTAAAGTCGAAAAATCGCCAAAATCAGCTTAAGTAATTATGCTAGCTCAATTTGTTTTTAAGTGTCATTGTGAGATGTGATGCTAACAGGAAACAAAACCCAGCTGTGTTTGTAGTGGGCTTCTTCTCAGTGCAGGGCGTGTTGAACCCTCACGTAAACTTAACTTTAAGTCGACTTGTAGTTATCACCATATATATATGTGACAAATATCATATTGACGTTTTACAAGAACCCGTACGTTAGGCCTATGTGAAATAAAGATATTTCGAGTTTGAGTTTAGAACTGCTAAATAATAAATTATTAGGACTTATACAGTCTAGTTTTAAAGGGTTATCACGGGAATTTCAAGTAAAAGAGTGTAACAAAAGATGCTGATTTCTGAAGCTGATGTTGTAGGTAAACTATTATTTCGTAGTTTATTATTATTTATATGTAAAATTATTTTCTGTTTGAATTAATAAATTGCATAGCTTAATGAATGCTTGAAAAGTGCAATTTAGCTAACATTATATAAGTAATTAATAATTTTAAAAAGAAACTTTACTTACATCTTTAAATATATAAAAGAAGGAACTGACTGACTGACATATCAAGAGACACCGAATTTGGTACACAGATTCCTTGTGAGGTCTTGGGGTGCACTAAGAAAGGATTTTTCGAAATCCACCCTCTAAGGGGCTAAAACAGGGATCCGAAGTTTGTATTTTACCAAGTTTAAATACTCCTTTACGCAACTACTTAACTAATTCGGCTAAAATTTGGAATGAAGGCTGGCCCTGGCTTAAAACATTTAGGCTTTTTATCCCGATTCACACGGAAAATTCCCAATTCATACGGAAAATTCTTCACACCGCAACTGCAGCTATGGAACCGATTTGGCTGGAATTTGGAACGGCGATAATTATATCCTGGATTACTAGATATCCTGGAAATCCATGATTTCTGCGGGAATAGAGTATCTATATCAGATATTTATGCGGGAGATTCAGATTCCTTCACGCCGTAACTAATAAAAAATTTTGGCTGAAAATTGGACTGGAAACAGATTCCATCCTAAAAAAACACAAAGGCAAGTAGCCTATTAATTATATTTTTATTCCAAAAATTCGATGGTTGTAGGGAAAACTAAAATTTACTTGGGCGATGTCGCGGGTTTCTGCTAGTTAATTATATTTCAGTCATCGATATGGTTTTAACAGAAATATTTCCTTAAAAGCCGCCAAAAACTTCCAAGCGCGCAGTGCGCACGATTTAGAATAGTACCTTCCCCTCTAACCTCGCTCCACGAAAAGTTAGTTTAAAACACAGTAAGACGATAGTTACTGGGTTCAAGCTAAGTATTTACTGAAGTTAATATTAAAACTGCAGACACTTAAATCACAGTAAATCAGATACTGTGTTTAATTTATGTAAAGCATTAAAAGATTCCACGAAATGTTTACAAATAAACACAGTATTTGAAGATGCCGTGTTGTAGCCAAGGAAAATTTATTAAAAAAAATCGATAGACATACATTTAAACACAGTAAACAAAAAATTACTGTGTTCAAACCTAAAAATTCTAAGTTACTGTGTTTATTATTAAAAAAGTAATTTTTTTTTTCGAGTTACTGTGTTTTTACTTTTCGTATCTCAGTAACTATACACGCTACAGAAAAATCGAAAAGTTTCCCAGACAGAGCGCAATCGCGCGATTCTAAAAAGCTATCCAAAGCAAAAACACAGTAACTCGACTTACTGTGTTTTCAATTACGAGGGCAGAATAGCTTTAATAGAACCTGAAATAAATGGTCATGACAGACTGACAGCAAAGCGATTCTATAAGGGTTCCTTTTTATTATCATAATATTATATTTACGGAACTCTAAAAATTGGTTCGGTTAAGCCCAAAAGGCGTTTACGACTAAACGACTACGTTTACACGACTTTACGTTTCCCCTCTTCCGATAGGGCGAACGATTTTACGGTCTCACGGTTCTACTAACTGAGATTTTATTAAATTAATTTTAGTAATGAAATAATGACAACCCTAAATAGCTATAGGTGTAACGACGGGTAACGACGATAACTATGGACGATAATATTTGCGTATTTTACAAAAGACATCTGCCAAGATATAGTACATTCTTCAGTAGGTATTTATTATTGTAGGTAAAACCACAATGATGATATACAGTTACCTAAATCAAATCTTAAAGTAAGTAGTATTTGGATAAATACTAAGCGTTATCTTGGGCATTTGATTGAATGAACCGGAGCGAGTGGGAAAAAAATGAGGCCTTTAAAAGTAAATAACTGTAAAAAGGAGAATGCCAATTCTTGTATGAAAATTGCGCTATACCTTGCGTCTTAACCAAAGCTAGTATAGTATTATATTATCTGTGACCAAATCATCGGTAAAACATTAGAAATATTTTCAATATTATGTAAAAAGTAAGATATAAACAGGGAATTTGTAATAATTTGATTTTCTAAGTGGTTAATTTTATAAGTTTTATAAGTGGCATGGCGGTTCCACATGTTTCGAAACGTTTAATTACTTTTTAGGGTTCCATACCAAAATGGAACCCTTATAGTGAGACTTTCTCCGTCCGTCCGTCTGTCCGTCCGTCCGTCCGTCTGTCACACTCGATTATTTCAGTAACTATTGAAGCTATCGACCTGAAATTTGGAACAGTTGTAGTTAATTGCGGCGCGACGTTATTGCAATCATAAAAAGTTGAAAATCTTTTTTATTTTTATTTAAAAAGGGGGGAAAACCGGGTCGTCAAAATTTCAAAATGAGATAACAATATTGAGTAGGGTATCATATGAGGGTAGGGCGTTACTTGTGTATTCTAAAACCGATTTTTATTTATTTTTATGCCTGATAGTTTTCGATTTATTGGGCAAACTGTCGAAAAAAATACCATTCCCCCCCATTATCTCCGAAGTTTATGGTTCAAAAAATTTGAAATAATTATGGTCAATAGGAGTTAACGTATATTTTACAGGAAAAATAAAATCAACTCTCTAACTATTATACTTTTTTTGATAATAACAATAAACCGGCAAAAACAAAGTTATGTTTGCGGTTTGCCAACAAAAGTACCTACATGTAAATTATATTCGTAAATTCATGAACCAAAGTGATTCTTTTAATGTTTAACTTCTTTTATGGTATGGAACCCTCGGTGCGCGAGTCCGACTCGCACTTGGCCGTTTTTTTTTTATATTACATTTAAACCCCTTTCACATTTCACTAACATAAATATATGCAATATTAAAATTTGAAAGATGATTCTTCATGCATACGTGCTTGAGACGCAGAGTGACGCAAATCTAGCCCATTTTCTGGCATTCTCCTTTAATTAAATATTAAATACATAAAGTGTATACGACTGTCGACTGGATATATTATCTGCATGCATTTTGAAATATTTGCGACAGTGATAGCTTTCATACAGGAAAAAATAGGTTAGGTTAGTACTTACCTACCACATATTCGTACCTACTGAAGTACTTTATATTAATAAATTACACCAAGCTATAGTTCACATGTTATGTTACAAGACAAAGGGCAAACGATATTATGTTAGTAGTTTTCTTCACTTAATGTTGTCATAAGTTAGCAACAAATAACAACCCACCAAAAACATTCTGTAAAAAACTAGCCAAAGTCAAAATGGAGCTGCTTGTTTATCTCTAAAAAGTACTGAAATCTAGACAAAGTCGTGCCAAGTGTAAGGTTCCTTACTGCGATTTCCTTATTATTATAGTTAATGTTGAGTGACTTGGCCGTTGAAGGGTACACAAGGGTTCAAACCAGGTGCTCCATGACACCATTGCACCAATCTGTCGCCAGAATTCATCGTCAATGAGTAGCGGTTCTTGGTCTTCAACGGCCAAGTCACACAACATTAACTATAATAATAAAGAAATCGCAGTAAGGAACCTTAGACTTGGCACGACTTTGTCTAGATTTCAGTACTTTTTAGAGATAAACAAGCAGCTCCATTTTGACTTTGGCTAGTTTTTTACAGAATGTTTTTGGTGGGATTTCACTTCTTTTTGTAGAAACTTCAAAATATTACAAAATATTTCTGTCCGTTTTTCTAGATACATTAACTGCATAAATAACTTTGTAATCTCATATAATTTATATGGAATTACAAAGTTATTAATGCAGTGATCACCAGGTACTCCAGATCTTCGATTATCCTAGTTTTTATAGTTTTCCCTTTATGTGGCCATTAAACCCTAACTCTGTACCAAATTTCAGCTCTCTGAGTTTATGGGAAGTACTAGTTCTATTTTGATGATCATGAGTCAGTCAGTCAGTCAGTGTCGAAAATGCGAAACTTTGCTTTCGCATAACTTCGGAACTATATGACCTACAGACTTGAAATTTTGGGTTTTAAGTATGTGATCATAGCTTACTAGATAGCGAAAATTTCAGCGTTCTGGTCTTATCCAGAGGTTCTCAAATAGGAGCCCGAAAATGCGGCGAAATGGTTCCTGTAAAGATGGTACGGCAGCTTTGCTTCGCGCTTTGACTTTGGCGGGGGCACTGCCGTGCCCCCTGATACAAGAAAGTTACGACAGCAAAGAACCAGGTTATAAATTAGATAATGAAGATAAAAACGTGTATTTACAAAGAAGGTAAACATAATAATGTTTAAACAGTTGCAGTTATTAAAACATTTGTAAACAACCCTTGATTGATTGTTGTTATGGATATTATTCCTTAGTGATTAGTCAATAATAAGTTCTTTACAAAATAAATAAATAAACAATATACATACAAATTGTGCATATAAATTAAAAATCTTTAATGAGGTAGGTACTTGTAGGTATTATATTTAATAAGTACCAAGTTATTAAAAAAACCGGCCAAGTGCGAGTCGGACTCGCGCACCGAGGGTTCCATACCATAAAAGAAGTAAAACATTGAAAAAATCACTTTTATCTACGCTCATTGCTTAAAGTTCGAATTATGAAATCAAAATGTGTCACATAATGACCTACTTTATTCACAGACTTCTATAATTATTAAAAAGTTATTCATTATAACATCGCTGTACTATGGAAATATCTCTATATAGTTGAATAATTTCTATTACGATACGCGGCTCTGGGTTCCTGTATTTTTGTGTGTCGTCATCACAGACCAGGGAATAACTTTCTTTTCTCTGTGGTCGTCATAGCCAAAAGAGAGTGTATAGCCAATCTTCAATTTTGTTTTTTTTTTTTTTTATATAAGGAGTCCACAGACAACATTTAGTTGGTAGTCATGATCGCCCATAGACAACAATTAATTCACGGAAACAATAATTTTTCCCTGCCTTATATGACTGATTAAAAAGTGTGTTCATACAGAATATTGAAAAGAATTATGTATAATTTTTGATTATTTAATTATCTACTAAAAATATAGTTTATCTGACTTGTATAAATATTTTTCTACTCTTTTTTGTTTCATGACATTTTTAACAGACTATACGAAGTTTGCAACTGAATTTTGGCGCCATACCTAACTTTTAACATTTCAATGTGTTATTTTTGTCACTTAGTCAAAACTTAGCGCGGAAAAATGTCTAGCAGTGAAACGTACTAAAGAAAATTTAACTCCACCTGACATTTTAGTAATTGCAATAAAAATGACCCACAATCTTTTACCAACAAAGTGAAGGATTTACGACAAACGTTAGCAAGATGTTATGGTTTGGATTTATGATAATTTGAGCGTAGATAAAGTAGTGTATGAAACTCTACATAATTAGGTATTAAAACACTCGTGTGATACTATTAAAAAACTCGCCTGCGGCTCGTTTTTTAAACTCACACTCATGTTTTAATACCCCCCATTATGCATCCGTTTCATAAACTACTATTGTTCATGAATTTACGAGTATAATTTACATGTAGGTACTTTTGTTGGCAAACCGCAAACGTAACTTTGTTTTTGACGGATTATTGTTATTATCAAAAAAAGTATATTAGTCAGCGAGATTATTTTATTTTTCCTCTAAAATATACGTTAACTTCTATTGATCATAATTATTTCAGATTTTTCGATTGGTAAACTTCGGAGATAAGGGGGGGGGGAACGGTAATTTTTTCGACAGTTTGCCCAATAAATCAAAAACTATCAGGCGTAAAAATAAATAAAAATTAGTTTTAGAATACACAGGTAACGCCTCAGATCACTCAAACACAGAGTGATCTGAGGGTAACGCCCCTTCATATGATACCCCACTCAATATTGTTATCTCATTTTGAAATTTTGTCGACCCGGTTTTCCCCCCTTTTTAAATAAAAATAAAAACAATTTTCAAATTTTTACGATTGTTATGACGTCGGGTCACTATTACCAATAACTATTTTAAATTTCAAGTCGATAGCTTGAATAGTTACTGAAATAATCGAGTGTGACAGACGGACGGACGGACGGACGGACGGATTGACGGACGGACGGACGGACGGAGAAAGTCTCACCATAAGGGTTCCATTTTTACCAAATTGGTATGGAACCCTAAAAATAAACCTGTACGATATTTCAACATTAAATAGGAAATTATCAAATATTTAATTAAATATTTAACACACTTGAGAAAGTGTTGATTTGAAAAATTATTAACTCAGCCTCAAATGACTTGAAAAGAGAATGACCAAAGGTGGTATCAAGTTTTCTCATGAAATAAAAACAAAAATAGTGTAGGAAAATAAAAAAGGGTTTTTAAGAACCATTGACACTAAGAATTTGCTTTTCAGTTCCATACAAAAAGTTACTTTTTTTTCGATGCACATTTTGTGTCATACTGATTTTACTAAGAAGTACAACTTGTTTGTTTTACTAAGAAGTATAACTTTAGAATCCCGATATTAATTAAAAAACTAATAATTGTGCGAGTTAATGTGGAGACCGTAGTCTATAAAAATAAAGTTTAGGTTTGATTCAGCTTGATATGGGAATCCATACATCCATGGTCATTGTCCTTTTCGCAGATGATGCATTTCTGTTGCCGTTATAACAACAAATACTAAAAACTAGAATGACGTATCACACAACAAAGAAACAATATATTTAAAAATTTTAAAAAGTAAATTTTCATTAATTAAGCCTCTAATTAATAAGTAGCTTACAAGTATCTTTAATTACTTAGGTTTTTTTATCCCGGGAAAATCTAACATAGAAATCCAAGCGATGGGATCAAGGGCCGCACGTTTACATGATATGCCTGCATTCGCCTACCTAACGTTAATAACGGAGACGATTGTAAGTAGTTAATATTCCACCGATAAAGCATTTACAATTTAGAGGCTGTGACCTAAATTGACATAGTCAAACTAAAGTTTTAATAAAAATAGTCATATCTCTTTCCAAAGGGACCATATTCGAACGCGTTGTGAGACATTTTTTCCAGTAAGTAACAGCGATACCGTTAACGTTTCAGGGTTTTGAGCACCTGCTGTACAGCCTGGGGCTCGGTGGGCAAGTGTTCACTTCCCCGCACGACATCGCCCTGCACCGCGTGAACGGCACGTTCCGCCAGATCCACGACACGCAGCACCGACACAGAAGATCACCCTCCACAAGTGAGTAACATTCAGTGTTGAGCGCTTGCTGCACAGCCTGGGGCTCGGTGGGCAAGTGTTCACTTCCCCGTACGACATCGCCCTGCACCGCGTGAACGGCACGTTCCGCCAGATCCACGACACGCAGCACCGACACAGAAGATCACCCTCCACAAGTGAGTAACATTCAGTGTTGAGCGCCTGCTGCACAGCCTGGGGCTCGGTGGGCAAGTGTTCACTTCCCCGCACGACATCGCCCTGCACCGCGTGAACGGCACATTCCGCCAGATCCACGACACGCAGCACCGACACAGAAGATCACCCTCCACAAGTGAGTAACATTCAGTGTTGAGCGCCTGCTGCACAGCCTGGGGCTCGGTGGGCAAGTGTTCACTTCCCCGCACGACATCGCCCTGCACCGCGTGAACGGCACGTTCCGCCAGATCCACGCACGCAGCACCGACACAGAAGATCACCCTCCACAAGTGAGTAACATTCAGTGTTGAGCGCCTGCTGCACAGCCTGGGGCTCGGTGGGCAAGTGTTCACTTCCCCGCACGACATCGCCCTGCACCGCGTGAACGGCACGTTCCGCCAGATCCACGACACGCAGCACCGACACAGAAGATCACCCTCCACAAGTGAGTAACATTCAGTGTTGAGCGCTTGCTGCACAGCCTGGGGCTCGGTGGGCAAGTGTTCACTTCCCCGCACGACATCGCCCTGCACCGCGTGAACGGCACGTTCCGCCAGATCCACGCACGCAGCACCGACACAGAAGATCACCCTCTACAAGTAACTAACATTTATTTATTTTTTTGTCTGCATTTACGTACTTAAAAATCCAAATGACAGACCTAAAGGGGCTTGCGATGACTTAATGATATCGGTAATAGGTACGGTACCCTTAGTACGCGACTGCAACTATTTACATTTAGCCAAAATATGTAGCCTGTTTGGGTGTCCACACAATGCATACAGGTACAGAGTACAGGCGAGTAAGGACCTCTAATTATTGGAGTGTTCAATTTAGCTATCGAATGAGTGTCGTACGTCATTGTTCGCTTTAGATCTTGTATGACTAAAAAGTAAAAGACGGAAATTGAACTAACAATTTTTAGCGACAACTGATTGCGTGATTAGTCATTTTAGTCAGACCAGAATAAATAGCTACACATAAAACCTAAATCCTTGAGTAAAAATGATCATTGTGATAGGTACCCTCGGCTACCGAGTGCAAAGATGACCTTCACGGTTCTCAGTCACATTATTCATTGTTTGACACATAGTCTACACAAGTTAGGTAAGGTAGATACTGTCTTGTCAGCTGTAGCCTGTAACTTGCCTGTAACACAATCGGAAGTCAACAAACGGACGGAAATCGGAAAGAACAAGATGAATCAAGATACATCAGGAATTTATATACTTAAATCAATTAAATATGATCTAAAAGTGATTATACAATTTGGAACTTAAACAAAAATTACTTAGTAAAATTGAGTAAAGTTGAGTAAATCATACTTACACCATTTATTACTATCAAAACAATATTATTGAATGGAATGCAGGCGTTATTATGTATTAAACCATATAATTCGCACTTAGGACAGATTAATTTGTTTTGCTATACTTAATCCATTACTTGAAAAGCGTCTGTATGGTCCAATATGAAGGAACTTCACAATACGACGCTACGATCTTGCATTGTCTTGACAAGTGAAAATCTCCTGAGGATGTCCCGGTGTCGGGACGAAACGTAGGTCGATGAAAGTGTTGAAAAAATATCTGTGGTGTTTCATGTGGGTGGTGATCCTGGATATTGGACGATACAGCTGTGCTATTCTTGAAAATGTACATTCCTGAAACAGCTGTCAGATACCTGCCATACCGAAGATGGCATGCAAAATTGAATTCTATTACACCTGACGAATTCATAGATGCATAGATGTACGCTCGTCGATTTTTGCAGAATAGCACGGCAGATTCTTTTCCTATAGTAATTTTAATCTTTGACACAAATTTAAAAGAATGTGAATATAGTTGGTACTTTACAGTACAGTATCTAGTTTATAATAGTTCTCAGTGATAATGGAAACATTCAAATTAAGAATAGGTAATTGTTCTCTAAAAGTTTCCAAGCTAAAGCTATTTGTAGTTGGCATTGGAAAAAACTAAGGTTGGCAAAAACTAACTCAGTGGGTAGGTAGGTAACTAACTGTTGGGGTTTTTGAGAACCAGATAAATTGCTTATTGAGTGAAAAGTCAAGTGTTCATGCATTTTTTGCCAGCTTTTAATAGAACGGTATATTCATCGCTGTGACCAATCTGTATTGATTGCCTTTCGTCCTCGATGACGGTCGATGATCTGCTTAAACAAATCTCATCCGCTCTTTTCATCTCTTTATGGCTTGCCTGTTTATCTTTTATCTATTTAATGAATCAGGCGTTATTTTGTTTAAATCAATAATAATTAGCAGGACAGATTAATCTGTTAGCTATATCCCGTATCCGCCACAATATGAAACACCACACACAATTTTCCAAAACTTTCTTCGACGCACCTTTCGTCCCGACACTGGGACATGAGAACCTCAGGAGATTCACAATACAATATCGTAGAGTCATTGTGAAGTCAACGTCTCCTGAGGATAAAGGTCGAAGAAAGTGTTGGAACACCTGTGTGTGTGTTCATGATTGTGGTATTCCTGAAATCCTGACTTCCTGCACATTGGCATAATTTTTCAAGTAGCGGATTATAGCAAAAGAAATTAATGTATCCTGCTAGGTTATTTAGTCCATTCTGGAAGAACTCGGCATCAAGCAGCGTCTGTCTTCCATCGTTCAGGCTCGAATTCTCACTTTCTTTGGTCACGTGACTAGACGTGATAATATATCTCCATCTAACGTCTAGTCGTTCAAGGAAAAGTAGATGGAACCAGACCTTGCGGCAGATCGCCTATGAGATGGACGGACCAAGTAAAGGCTGCAGTGGACGTCCCCTTACATGTGTGCACCAGTTTTCTGGTGCACACATGTAAGGGGACGTCCTGCTTTTGCAGCTGTCCGGGAGGAATGGAGACGAATTGTCAAGCGTGTCACTAAAAAGTGATGACCACGACCGCTCTGACAAGAGCGTTACGAAAGAGATGCTGCTAGGTTATTTATCTGTCTAGTTAACTTTCTATGCAAACTGGTCTCTTTTCAGAATCTTAGACCATAGCAGATCGCACTTTTCAAATCATATCCCTGTGGAGAACTCATCAGCCTCAGGCATTCTGGGTTCCTTACGATGTTATCGGTCTCTATATCAGCTATAACTGCCCGCCTTAAAATAAATTGAGTGATAATCTCCAGTTCTATCACCATACATTTAATACCATACCAGCAACATGCCGTAAACAAAAGATACCTTTAGTGCCTAGGTACTTAGTAATTAAGTGGGCATCTAGAATCTAGATATTATATCACATTAAATAATCAATCTATGAACCTGGTTTTAATATTCATGTCATGATGTAGGAAGACAGTTGATACTTGTATAGGCCTACAATGTAGACGGTCAAGCGTGGTCATCATTTGCGAGCCCGTCATTATCCTATTATGGTTCTGTGATGTTCAATATACAGGGAGCCTTGAGTCTTGACGTCAGACTCGACGGTTATGAATTGATACAGCAATGAACAGAAATATCAAACAACGAAAATCTTAAATGGACTACTTTTTGTCAATATTATCTGAAGGCTTCTCTAGATATTATCCAGTTTAAAAGGAGCTGGTACCAACGTTTCTTGCCTGCTCATCACGGTGCACCATTGTGGGGATTCGTCCACCATGATTCCCTAACATGATCCGTCAGGGGAACCTGGTGAACTCGAAATGTTCATCAGGATCTAACAACCTACTGTTTTACTATTAATAAATTATAATATCTGGTTGACCGAGCTTCGCTCGGTAGTTTAACTACTGGATAATAGATGGCAGCAGAATTGCTTCGCTCGGTAGTTTAACTACTGGCTAATAGGTGGCAGCAGAAGTCATATTTTTATTATTTTTTTTGGTAAATTCGACATTTACTAAAAATGAATCCTAGCTAGATCGATTTATCGCCCCCAAAACCCCCTGTACACAAAATTTCATGAAAATCGTTGGAGCCGTTGCCGAGATCCAGATTATATAGAAATATATATACAAGAATTGCTCGTTTAAAGGTATAGGATTACCTATGTAAAAATTGATTTTTAACCTATCGCTCAATTTTGTAGCCTGTATCGTTTTCTTAATATTTGTAACTAAGAGACTGTCACATTAATTAGGTACACTTTTACTTTTACAGCATTACCAATCTTAAAGAAGCCATGCCTGTCACCGAGAGAAATTCTAGAAGCTTATGGAATGGAGAGCGAGCCAGGCGGTATAAACATAAGGCCAAAAACATTTTTGGAAATGTGTCCTGCACTCGTCTACCAGTTAGATCAAAGATCGTGCTACAAAACCGAAGCGCCGTCACCAAAGCTGGATCGAGTTTGGAGTAAGTTACAACTCCCAATATGCTGTTGTTGGCAATATTTAATTATTACTAATTTCCTAAATAGAAACAAAAAAAAACATCCTCAACACCGCTGCACCGACTACAGAGTCAGGTTACCTAGAATGCTGGCTGCATTATCCCTTTGTATCGCAATTTCATAATCTTTTCTTTTGTTTCAGCATGGGTGTATGCCACACTGAGTATTCTAGTAATAAGTGCAACTGGACTTTTGGGCGTAGCTATAGTACCGATGTTAAAATCGGTAATATTTAGCCACGTGATACATTTTCTGGTGGCCGTGGCAGTCGGCACACTATGTGGAGACGCGCTGCTACATTTGATGCCTCACGCTCTCAAATCGCACGGATCATCAAATGAGCCTCAGGAAGAAACCGAGGTTATCCTCAAGTGCAGTGTAACTTTTCTCACTATTCTCTTATTTTACGCTGTCGAAGCGATCATGCAGACACTCAACGGAGGCCACGCACATTCCCACGACGCCCCAACTAAAACAGTTGAAGAAATGAAAGTGGAATCTGCAAAGCAAGTCGAGTCGATAGAGCTGGGCGCTATGATGCCTGGGTCGCCGCCGCCGCCAGTAGAACGCCCGATGACATCCACAGCTCTCATGGTTATAGTCGGTGATGGCTTACACAATTTGACCGATGGACTTGCAATAGGAGCTGCCTTTAGCGGCGACCCCGTGACTGGATTCGCTACAGCCCTCGCCGTATTCTGCCATGAGCTTCCCCACGAGTTAGGAGATTTCGCAGTTTTATTACGTTCCGGTATGAGTATTAGGCGAGCGTTGTATTACAACTTGCTATCTTCAGCTCTAAGCTTTATGGGGATGGCGGGCGGGATTTGGCTCGCTGAGGACCACGAATCGGCCTCGCAATGGATTTACGCAGCGACTGCTGGCACGTTCTTTTACATCGCATTAGCGGATCTGGTGCCCGAACTCAATGAAAACAATAAAGGCAAAAGTATTCATTTAGTGCTTGCCATCCTCGGTTTTTTGACGGGCGGTATAATTATGCTTCTAATAGCACTTCACGAGGATTCTATCCAATACCTTTTCCGAAATACGGAACAATAGGAAGTTGTAGATAAGGTTTACGTAATAAGCGTACTGAATTAGATATGTGATAATAATTAACAGTGCGTTCTCATGGTTGTTCAAATATAATTTGTCTTAGAAGTACGTAGAATTACGAGTATGTGAATCAGGACAACTAAACTACAAAAGAACTGCTCAGTGCTCTATTGCTCAGTTTTAAAAATAAAAACATTCCAAGCAATAATATTTAGATAAGTAAGTATGTTAGTAAATAAGTAGACGAATAAAGACTATTTAAACAAAGTTGTTCCTAACTTAAGCTTAGTTATTAATTTTTCAATTAATATTAAATGTAGGTAAATGAATTAAGAATCAAATCACATTCCAGAAAACCAGAAGTTTTCAGTATTTTTACATTAAAAGAACAAAGGTAGGTAGTATGATAATAATATTTTTTATGTTTAAGTACGTAAACGCAAACCTGAAAAAAGGTTCTAAGTTATGCTTAAGTAAATGTGTAAGTTAACTATAGTAGTATGATCAGTGTGCTATTGTCACAGATTTTAGCTATTGTATATATTGTATTAAGTAAAGAGAATATGTGTGGTATGGATTGTCTAGATTAAGCTGTGCTACTGCTATGATTGTTAATTAATGATATTTTATTGCATGACAGAATTGAACAAATAAATATTTTAAAATTTCACTCATTTAATTTTACCAAAAACATTACATGCGCTAGTTTTAAATACTATCTATACGTACTTAGGTACTTAATTGCGGTAAGGTAATATGGGTATAACTAGGTATCAAAGTAATAACTACGTACCTACCAACAATTTTCACAATATGATGTAGGATTGCGGAGCTGTTACTGCTTTTCTTGAGTGATTGCATAGGAGTTATAAAAACCTTCCTTATTTTTTGTCAATATCCTAAAGAGAACCTCTGTGCGTCTCAGCTTTCTAGGGACAAGGAACAAGGATTTAGGTTAGCCTGGGCAATGATGGAACCTACATAACCTACATAGGAACTTCAAAAGTTCAAATACAATAACGTAACTATATAGGTACATAATGAGTTTGGCCGTTGCCGTTGGCGGGAAGCCTGTGACATCACGCCATCAACGCCATCTATAGTGTCTATCATGGAGGCACGTAATATTGGTTATCTGTGTGCCCCGATCCTTGAGCACGATCCTCAGGCCCACACACCTAGGAAATAAATATGGGCAAGCCCTGTGTACAAAAAAAGCGAAAAACTAAATAAAATTTGAATTTTCGCGCCCGGATGATACCCATCCCCCTTAAGGGCGATGGGTACCATCCGGGCGCGAAAATTCAAATTCAATCCAATTTCGGGAACCAATATGAGATGAGTGGGAACTTTCGAGCAAAGTTTCTATTAAAAACATGTAGATACATAAAAAGTAGGCCCGCAAAATGCATTAACACAGAACACGGAGAAAAATAAAGAAAATGTTCCCCTGATGAGGATCCTTACATCACGCTGCATCGTTTCCCTGATCCTGGGATTATTCTCTTATCGTATTCCTAATGATGGTGAATATTGCCTATCAACAATAAAGAATACGCACATTTTTTTACATCGTACGTTTAATTGCAAAGAAAAATATCTACGTAATTCCGACGATTCAAATTATGAACATAGATCACGTCATACATTCAGTTCAATGATTTAGCCAATCAGCTTGCACTGCAAACTCTATAACGTAATTCGTAGGTAATAGTGGTCTTTAATTATTATTGGCCGATGCGCGCTGGCGCGCAGACTGTAACGTCACGACCTTCTTGGAATATTTTCCACTTTTTATTCATTATTTTCTTCAATATTATTAATTAAAAAATTAAGATGACAAATATGTTTTAATATGTACCGATGAAGATTACAAATAAAAAAAAAAGATTCCTACGAATTGAGAACCTCCTCCTTTTTTTGAAGTCGGTTAAAAACTAGACCTGTATTTAAATTAATTGCATAAAGCGTATTATTAAACTACCGTAGTACATTCTACTAGTATAAACACAGACACTATTCACTAATATTATTGCCATTATCTGGTTGGTAATGACAAATGACAATAATATTAGTTATAATCATGGTTAGAGACCTAGGAAACATTAAGGACATGGGTCTTTTTTCAATCTGTAAAGTGGCGCATAAGATGGCTTCACCTAGGGGCTAGGGTCACTGATTTCCATAGAGTATATAGAATATACTCTGGATAGCTTACCTACTCAATACATCTGACAATTCATTTTTTGTGCCGATTTGAGGCGCCACCCCCGCACGTCCACGGTACTAAATTGACATTTGTTGGTAGAGTCTGTCTACTGAAAGTAGACACTGAAATCGCCCGGCAAATTTGAAAAAATTTTGTAGGTCATCCCCAAAATTATAGTGCAAATATTGGAATAACTCAGTTTGATACTTGCAATTTAATTATTTTTTTTATATCGGTTTTCACACAAGTCTTTATTAAATTTCTTACCTATTTATTATTTCTACCTCTCATCAGGGGGTTGGGGGTTCGAGTCCCGGGTTCGTTTGGAGTTGTTGTCGTTGAGTTTGGAGTAATGAGCGTCTTAGGACTAAATATTACTTGCGTAGCTATGAAGGAAAACATCATGAGGTAATCTACATGCCTGAGCACTATGTTTTCAAAGGTGTAAGAAGCCCACCAATCCACAATCACAAGACATAATGCACTAATTATTACTTGGGAGGATTTAAAACCAAGCATCAAACTGAACTGTTTTACTTACACAAGAAATCGACTACAACATGTAAACAATCTTGTTTTTGTGTAAACGCAGCCTGTTTTTGTTGTTGTTTTTCTTTGAATTTTGATATTAAACAAAACAGTAACTCGCGCACTCCACTTTTAATTTTTTCATTCATTTTTTCACCCGATCACAGAATATCCGGACTAAATAAGATCACAGAAAAATATCAACAACCGCCATCTTCCTTTTCCCGATTGACGTGTCAGGGTTGCCATTTAAAAAGTTTTGAAAAAACCCGAGTCTCTACTTTCATTAGGCAGACTATAGTGACCGCTATTTTGAATGTCATTATATTTTCGTTCCATGGACGCTCACGCCAGGTTACGCAACAATCAGCCCCAAAATGGCGAAAATTGAGTGTCTTCATTTTTACGTTGACAGTCAGCACTCCAGAGATATAGATAGAGCTCAGTGGCTAGGGTACACGAACATTTTGACAACATTGGCGCTCATCATGGCAGCACATGAATAGAGCGCCTCCATAGTTCTGTATCTCTAAGTTATTAACCTGCTTTCAAAACATTGATTCAAAACCAACAAAACTCAATCACCTTTTTGGCCTTTGGTCAAGGAGTAACGTCGAATCATCGTCGAATAAAATATTGTAATATTATCGGAAACCTTTGGTCTTATTAGTCAGTCGTTAGCATAGTATAATATCTCCATGGTCGTCACTGCAATAGTGTTAGTTGTCTATGGTCACTGTCAAGCACAGCTGTCAAGTGTCAACTGTCGTTTAAAAATCTAGAGGGTTTATTTGTGTAAAAATAAATATCGTAAAAATAATCATTTCTTCCAACATTACTGCTTTTATTTATTGCTTAATCATTTTACCATCACCCACCAACATTTCATTTAAAAACAAGATTTTAATTAAAGTACCGTAAATATTAACAATGCTGAAAGGACTGGTGAGTACAGTTGTAAGTAAATATTCTTTTATTACTTGCATTTAATTGATAATAATTTTATACAAATGATTATCCTTTGGTATAAATAATGTACACTTAGGTACACTGCCATTAAAATATCTGTATCTGCAATACTTCCACTTTTTCTTACCTTGTTTAGTTATCTAAAAACAAACATGTACAAAGTTAATAATTGTGATTGTTTTGCTAGGTACTATCTGCAAGTACATGATTGTCATAATTTTGCAGCTTATGATCAACAAAGAGTACTCATTATTTATTCAGAGGTGACTAATTCATAGACATTTCTTGAGCTTCTGTCTAGTTTGACAGCCAAGTTCAAATTTGGAAAGTCAACTTTTAAATGATAAATGTTTTTATATTTTTACCTTAAATTTTGAGCAATTTTTATAAATATGTATTTTAGCACCCAGAATGTGTGATCCATGTTGTAATCAGCAGTACAGACCCCCACCCCGGGGAGGTGGTGGATGTGGTTGTTTCACATGGTTGTTAAAAAATAGTGTAAGTTATGAAATTCGGAAAATATAAGTACTAAAATTGCATTGACTATTTTGAGAAACTGGTTTTGTAAGCCTACTAGAATATTAATATTTCACAGTTTCAAGATATCATAGTCAAACAAGAACTCTCTTGCTAGCTTATTTATAAATACCTACTGTAATAAATATTCATATGAATAATATTTAATAATGTGTGTTATATTCATATAATGTGTAATAATTATATCTAGGGTTTTCAAGTCTTCTCATATTTCATTCATTACATTTTATACTCTCCTGCACGACTAACAGAAATGTATTAACCACTTCTGTGTTATGTGAAGTGAATTTCGAAATTTCTTCACCATGTAGCTTCTACATTGGCTATAGCTCTCCATAGTGACCAAGGACAGATTTGCAGGCTGCACACACCTTTGATAATGTCTATATTTTTATAAAATAACAATATTATAAATTAAACCTAAACTGAGGTTTAAAGTTTAGACCTCTAAATGTGGGGCACAAGTTTAAAATATCCTAGATTGGTTGTGTGAGTATTTCTTTGTGCTCCTTGATAACATTTTTTTTTTATTTTTTTCAGATTATTTTTGGGACCGGTCTCTACACTGGTGTTTACATAGCACAAAATTACCAGGTTAGACTTTAATTGCAAACCTATGCAAAACCATCAAGTATTATACAATGAACTTAGGAACAGGGGCTGTAAAATTTTCATACTGGCACTGTATGAAAATGTCAAAACAATATTACAATAATACTGCTCTTAGATGGTGGTATGGCTCCAGGTCTTAGTTACATTGTACCCCTTGACTATATTTAATTTTCAATTAAAATTTTAATTAATTATTTTATGGTATCTTAAGTAGGTATATGGAAAGTGCTAATGATTTCCTGAATACAATAATTAGCTTCTGCTTCTACTGAGCCTCTTAGTTTATATAACAAAAAGGCAAAACTCTTATTTTTGTATTCTCTTTACACAAGTTACCAACCTAGTATCATATGGTTATGGTTTACTATAGGGTATGGTTTAATGTCAACAGACCTTGCCAGTTGCTAATGCCTTTGTTTTTCTCAAATATGATAACTTTAATTGAATTGTAAATATAAGGATTCATTAAAAAATTAATGGCCTATTGTTATACATACATTTTTTCACAAAAGAGGCCATGTTTATAAAAATAATGTGAGAAATTTTTAGATACTCTTTTATATAGCTTACATCCCTTTCTGTGCATTAGGTTCCAATAAACTAAAATTATTCCTGGTTCATATAAACAATACCCTTTGTTTATGGCCTCTTTTGTGTTATTTCTTCTAAATAATATTATTTTTTTATTCTGGTGGATGTTTCCCTGAGCACAGAATATTTGGTCATGGATTTGCGAGAAAGCATCTAAAACTTGTGAAAAACAGAAAGATGAATGTGATAAGAAAAAATAGGATAACTAATGGTTGGTTATTGTTCATTGTTTTTAGTAATCCCATTACTTTATAATTGTCTGAACCAAGAATAGATTTTAGTAATATGTACACACACTCATGACCTCGATTCTAATTGCATTGTATTAAATAATTGCATCTTCGTGTCTTGGAAAATTGCCCAAGGCTTGTAAGTTGTAATGCACTTGGGCAGTTTTCTCTTTTGTTTTATATAATATTTTGTGTAATTGTTTTTTTGTTTTTAGATTGACAAAGTTGAGGACCCTAAGACATTATTTGAAAAAGCTCAGAATTATATCAGAGCAAAAATGGAAGAATTCAGTAAAAAAGGCAAAGATTGAAACAACTGTGTATAAATTAATGAATTTAATTTTCTGTAAATAACATTTACTAGGTAAAATGATTTAAATAAATAAAAGTAGCAGTAAATACAAATTTGTTTATACTTTATAGCATGGATAGCCCTCCTCCAATGTACTCTACTCGTGTAATTGGTTCCTCAAATGCTAACCAATCACTGGAATGTGTAGGCAATAGTCCCATGCTCTGACATTTGTACAGTGCCAACAGAATATTCACAATGTTACCAATAATATAAACAAACTTTTGCCCTGCAGCTTGAGTGCCTTCCACCATCTTGAATGTACTCTGAGTTGAAAACAAAGCCTTTACCGGTCTAACAATCAGCATTCCCACCATCATAATAGGGAATATTGAAATAGAATTTCCAGCCATATACATTATGAACAGATTCATCGGCACCTGCTTTAGAGGTCCCAAAGCTACGTCCCACAGCTTTTTGATCAAAAGAAGGTTGGAGTCTGTGTCTTTTGAAGATTCTGTGTAACTTGCGTTTGTTGATTGGCTGTATCCCGGAGGTGAAGGCAGCTCACTTGTCTGCGTTTTATTCCTGAAATTTGTATTAGGGTTAGTATAAGTCCTTGATAATTAAAAAATTCCAACCGTAAAATAATTTGCAAAGTAAAATTTAATGACGTACTTTTGGTTGAACTCTAAGGCCCACTTCATTTTCTTTCCCGATTTTACTTGCGACATCCTGTGCTTGTGTATTTGTCTAAAGCGTTGATATTACGATGGAAATTTAAGAAATATGTTAAAAGGGAATGATTCAATGAACTTTATTATTTTGTATCTTATTTTTTTTTAGCATTTGAAAATCAATTTCTAATTCATAGGATGACAATTGTCAATTTTCAATTTTGGCAGATGACAATTGACTTACGACTTGACAGTGACACAAATGATATCACGTACGCTCACAGAGATAACAAAACTATGGAGATGACCCATTCATTCATTTTAGCCTAGCTGCCTAAAATGGCGTCGCGCGTCGTACATTTCGGTACCTACCGCTTGTCAGCGGTAGGTACCGCTGTCATACATACACTGTCGGTCGCTTACATTAGCGTCAGTTTAAAGTTTTGACAAATTTAAAATAGGCGGAGCAAATACATGCGTGACGTCACTAAGCGCTGATCCTTTATACGTTTAATCAATGGAAAACGCACATAAACGTTATATCAGCGGATTCCTCGTGTTTTCCATTCCTCGTGTTTTTTTGCAACAGATTCAGAAATAATTTATTTAATTGATCTTTTAAATTATGACACTAAAATATAAAATAATGCCACTTTGTCAGAGAATAATATATAGACATAATCACTATATTTCAACAAAAAATTGAATGGAATGAAATAAACTGGAATGATCCTGGAATGCCTAATTCACAGCCTTCTACTTGTACAGTTTGTCCTGGATCGAACTAGCGATAATTTAAGGGAGGGTTCTTTAGCTCATTACAAGCAAAAAAACCCCTATCAAGGGGGGCGCACCCTCACCCCCTCCCCGGGAGAGCCATTTCAATTTTGGTTGCGTTTTTTTGGGTATGTGCACATAAAATCTGTAATAACTTCGAAGTCAGTTTCTTCACATATGTTCTCAAATGATCTCGCCACCGCCACCACCTGTCGCGAGTGGCCGCTCTTCCAATCGAGCATCGCATTCGAGTTATTAGGGCTACCTCGTCATCGGGCGCACGTAGCGCGTGAAAATATAGTCCTTACCCGAACTAATGCGAGCAATGTATTCAGCGCGTGGCGGCCGTCTGAAATTAGTAGGTACCTACCTACGTCGAGACGCCTACCTGTAATTTCTAGACCACGTCATGTTAAGTGGACGGCCTCGCAGAGCCTAAAAATGTACCTATGCGTGACGTCTGTAAGAACTCTTTTAATAACGCTTAATTGATCACGTGACATATCAAATTAGCGTTTATTTAAAATACATCTTACAACTAACCATTTTTTGGGTGCAATAAATAAAATTCAAATAAATTACGTTATTCTTTAAAATATTTATTTACCAAGCATTACAAGTTTAACACCCGACAAACTACAAATCTCTTTTTCTCCCCGGTCGCTAGTGAATTACGCGACATTAGCTAAATCTTCACATATAACTTTAACACCATTAACTACATCGCTGCTTTCAATTTCTTTTATTTTTTCCCCTATTATGTGCTCTTTGCAAAATACTGATATCCTTTGGCAAGCCTCTCTTAGTTTTTCTTCTGGTACGGTCAGAACTATACGCATGTAGTTAGGATACTCGAAGCACTGGGAAAGAGAAAAAAAACTAATTAACCACTCAGTCAATAAGAAATCACTTAAGGGGCCTGTGAACTCCAATGTCTCCATTCATTCAAAATAACAAATCATTAGTAATTCGTGCATATTTGGATCTTTTTGTG
Source organism: Coenonympha glycerion (assembly GCA_963855885.1). NCBI lineage: Eukaryota > Metazoa > Arthropoda > Insecta > Lepidoptera > Nymphalidae > Coenonympha > Coenonympha glycerion. The sequence goes on from OY979629.1 coordinate 6,798,468, forward strand.
GTGTTATTCGGATTCATATACTTAGTAATAATCTATGCTCCTGGCCATATTTGGTTCGGAAATACTTCTTTAAAACGAAATAAATAATCAATTTTGATCAAAATTCTTATAACTTTGGTCGAGTTCCGTAATACCAAAAATTATGAATGAAAACTTGTAACTTCCTTATTTAACTGGTGTTTTTCTTTAGCTGGACAATAAAAACTGTGCTCCTGAACTAATGTGACGTGAGATAGTGTTGTTTTTATTACAAAACAAATAAGTAGAAAACATATCTTCTTTGACATAAAAATAAGAAAAATAAATTCGTTTTCATTTTCGTTTAACAAAAGTATTTTTTATGATTGCTATGACTTTGGGCCGCTGTTAACTAGGCATAGTGTGACAAACGGACGGGGAAGTATAGAGTTAACCATTAGGGTTCCATTTTTAACATTTTGGTACTCTAAAAACAAGCATAGAAATTTTAGTTTTTATTAACATTTTAATATACATAATCTGTAATTATAAAAATATAAAGACGCTCTACCTACCTGTCCTGGCAAACAGAATACAGATTGTTCAGCCACGAGATTCTCCACAAATTGGCATTCGTCCTTAAATTCAGGAAATAGAGCCATTTTAATCTCTATCATCATGTACATAGCTCCTTGAGGCTCAATCGGTCGCAGCCCTGGTACAGCTCTTAATTCTTTATACGCAAGTTTAGCTTGTGTCTGGAAAAAACATAAATAATAGGGTTTATCTAACGACTTTAGTTTATACATTTTCATACTGCCTTGCAAAAAGTTTTATCAGCTCATTTATTTAATAATAATATACGATAATTAATAAACAAAAAAATCGACTTCAACTCTCATCAAACTGCTGTTGAATACATCCTCTCCAATAAAAAATTTAAGACTTAATAAGTAAGACTTAATAAGTTTTCTGATAGATACCATTATCAGAACTGGTCTAAATTCTAATGGGGACCACACGGGAATCATTATAATTGATTCACCCAGTCAAAAGTTATGAGATAACAAACATAAAAAACATATAGTCGAATTGAGAACTTCCTCCTTTTTTTGAAGTCGGTTGAAAAGACAAATTCATCTCAAGAACACTATTCTCAACGTAAACAAATAGTTCAATAATCTGCATATCATTAAAACAATTTCAAGAAACAAGAAAACAACGGTAAGTTATGCATTCGACGGTAGGTATGTCGCAGCAAACCTTCCACTCACCTCGATAAACAACAACACTTCGTCGAAGAAACATTGCGGCGTATATTCTAGAATGGCCGGTAATGCAGTCTGTATTAACGCGCTGGGACCGAGAATTCTCATTGATAAATTGGATAGAGCCAGTCTTATTTCCTTTCCCAGTACGTTATTTCGGTCGTGAATTACCACCCACCCCATCCGCCAGCCAGGAACTAAAAATCGCTTTGTGAGCCCACTGCATGTCAGTACAGGAACATCTTTGGATACAGAGGATATAGGTGTAAATTTGTGACCGGAGAACACGAAGTGCTCATAAATTTCGTCGGCTATAATTGGCACTTTGTTTCGGGAGGCTATGTCTAAAATTTCAAGTAAATGTTCCTTATCATACACTGAACAACACGGATTTGATGGATTATTGACTACTATGGCGACTGTGTCATCGTCTATCTGGCTTTCTAAATCATCAAGATCTATTTTCCAATGTTCATCAGGCTGTAAAGTAATAGATGCAAATGAAATATTAATAAAACATAAGCAAACAGTACTGGATTTGTTAGGAGAATGCGGCGCAAATATGCAAATTATACATCCACAATAAAACAGAAAACTTGTTCTGCTTCTAGAAACTCGTTCATGTTCATGGCTGTATTTTACATTTTATTATAAAAAGTTTTGTGTCGAAATCCTCATATTTTACATAAAATCTTAATTGTCGTGTACCTATAATATACGGGTTTTGTGCAATTTAACCAATTGGCCCCGAATTGATATCCATTTCCTTGGATTCTCAACATATTATATCGGTCTTTAAAATTATGTGCCCTGCCCACTGCCACAAAAACTTCGCGACGCACTAAGCTACGGCCTACGGTTCATTATTATAGCGGTGCATGACGTTAGTAAATACTTTTGCGAATTTCCCCATTTACGAATTTTATTTGCTGCGCAAATAAATATCTACTCTGACTATAATAATAATAACATCTACCTCTGAGCATTAGCGGTTTTTACCGCTCGCCAGAATTGGAAGTCCAGATTTTCTGGATTTTCTTAGCACCCCCTTCTCAACCTTTACGCGTCGTAGGCGTTGTGCCTGTGTTCTTCTGTGTTGAGCTTTGCTTGCTGATCGGCCATGTGCCGCCAGCAAGTGACCTCGGTTCACGTCACAAAAATATCCCACCCCAACTTAACAAACCACGTTGTTCTATGAATTGTCTATAAACAATATACTTTACAAAAATATATCTCGATAATATACAAATTACAAAAATTTTGAGGTGCAGAAGCAAAGCAAATTACCGAAATATTGTTATAATATCATTAACATCAATCGCACGACCGATTTTGATGATTTTTTGTGTATGTTTGTAGGGTCTCATGATGGTGTAAGAAAAACAATTGACAGGGCAGGACATCTTTCGCTTCTTATCCGAGGGTTCGGGGTTTAACCACACGCACGCATCTTTAAATGCCAATTCTCACTTGGCCACCATAGTCCCTACGTACTCTATCTAACCTTCAGTATCTAACCTTTGTCATTTGAAGCCGTACCCAGAAGTTCGGTTGGGTGATGAGTCGTGAAAATATTTTTACCAACTTACCAATAAATTATAATATTTCGTTTGTATCCCAAAGCCTTCCGACAGTGTTTGGTATATGGAAAATCCTGGACGAGGGATGAGTATATTCTGCCCGGAATCTGCTATAGCTGTGATGACCATTTCGATTGCGTGAGAGCAACCACTAGTCAAGATCACGTCGTCTGGACTGACTTCACCCTGATGGGCGCTGTATTTAGCCACGGCCACCCTAGCTTCATAGTGTCCTTTCGACGGGGCATACCCTCTACTTTTGTGTAACTCAATACTTTCTCGAACTGCTTGTAATAATTGGTCTGGAGGGTTGAGATTTCCGAAGGTTGTCGGATCACCTGTCAAAAAAAACATGCCAAATAAAGCTATACGTTCTACCTAAGAAAGTGGCTTAAATAACCCGAAATGCTGACCTTTTGATAAAAAATTGCAATTGTGCATAGCGCATTAATTTGCTCGCTAAGATTCGGTGATCATTAGGTGTTGAATATAATTTGAAGTGCAGTCGTGACTAAAATAGGCAACAGCTAGTACTATTGTAATTTTAGACGTTATTTTTCTGGTGTAAAGTATATATTTTTGGTAAAAGAACTAAGGGTATCGTAGCATTTTATGGTTATCATTATATTTCACCGCAAAATAAATTACAAGAAGGTAATAATAAATAGCAAAGTCGTGAGAAATAAAATGTGGAAAATATTATTATTTACGTATACAAAGGTACACTTATAAGTTATAGCGAATAATATAATTAGCTGGAAAAAAATAAAAGTTACTACCCAGCTGAACATCCACCAAAATATACCTCGTTAACCTTGACTTACCTACCTATAACCTAACCTAATATATACGTATTTTCCTTTCCATTATTAGCATAATATTGCTAGGTATTATTAATTTTTGCTCAATCTTCTATGCCTGTAAACAGGCGAAGTCTGAAGCCACGTTTTATTGTACTAATACCTAATTGAATATACCTACCTACTTGGTAAAAATAAATTGAGCCACAAACTCAGTCAATTTCTTCCAGTTTTGCAACCACCTTACTTACTTATTTTACGTTATTTAAATTGTTTATTTAAGGGTACTCTTCTTACTCGTTTCACCATGCGAACTTCCCTATTACGCATATATTTTTTTAAATAATTACTTAAGTAATTCAATTCAGTAGGTACTTTTATGTCGGCAAGTATTTTTGGAACCTAGATAACGGTGCCTACTTAGTTTTAAATTGGCTCTAATTTCGCAGATCTAAAAATAATACTATGAATCCTATTCAAAATATTCCTCGTGGACAAGAAAGTCTTTGGTATTTTTAAGGGAAGTCGAAAAGCTCTTTTTTGTTCGCCTTCTAAGTTTTAACTTATCTGCGTAGTAGATATGTGGAGCTCACCTATCGAAAGAGCAATGAGTTCCTTGTCAGGATGGGGTTCCACTTGCAAGTTCTCCACGATCCTCCGTATGGGGTTGGAGGTTTTGCGGGCCAGGGTGGAAGCGCGCACCTGCCAATCCTGGCTGCTACGAATACGTCGCGACATTAGCACCAAACTAGACGAATGTTGAATTCTGCGGCAACACTTGAATCAAGAATAGTGGCTACCTGCTAATACACCTCACTTTTGTATCAATACTACATTTGACGGATACTAGCTTCCGAGAACTGGTTTGAAAATGTATATGAGATGACGACAGTGGAGCCTGTTATTTAAATATTCCTCCCTTGCTAACTGCGACACTTATGCAACGAATAATAAACATCAAAACAATATCCATACTGATCATTGGCTTTGGTAATGTCAGAAAGTATTAGAAGATTTGTCATAGAATTCTCTCTAAAAACTAGCTGATCCGAACCTGATGGATAGACGTGGTCCAGCCCTCAAATCGCAACAGTTGACGCAACAACGGGCCCAATTTGTAAATCCTTCATTATCTATCATGGATATCATCATCAATCACTTATGAAAGGTCGATAGGGCCAATTCTGCAAACTGAGTCCCACTCAAATTCAAATATGGCGTCAAAATTAGACGAATATTTTTTGATTTTTAGTAAGAATCAGAAGACGTGAACACCCCTATTTTCCACACATTTTAAACAATAATAAATATAATTTTCAAAGTATATTTTTGGTCACTAAAATATACATCTACTTATTCCAAATATCATGTAGGTATAACTTTAACACTTACTGAAGGGACGCAGAAAGTCTCACCATAAGGGTTCCATTTTTACCATTTTGGTATGGGACCCTAATTTACGTAATTATGCCTTGAAATTTTTATCATTAGAACAAGAAGTAAAGTTACTTCGTGGTTCAAAGACATAATTTTATAATAATATGTAACGGGTGCATTGTTTACTGTAACCAGTTTTTTTATCTGTATATACCTATAAAAAATCGGCGATGTGCGAGACGGACTCATACACCAAGGGTTCCACACCATTATCAATATAACGTAGCGATAACTGCGAGATGATGTAGCAGAAGCCAGAAGAACGAGCAAAAATCACGTTTTTTGAATGGGAGCCCGCTTTAATCTGAATTTATTCTATTTTTTTTTTAATATTTCTTGTTATAGCGGCAACGGAAATACATCATCTCAGAAAATTTCAAGTATGTAACTATCACGGTTCAAGAAATACAGCCTGGTCACAGACGAACGGACGGACGGAAGGCCAAGGCTCAGTAATTGGGTTCCGTTTTTTACCTATTGGGTAGGTGCGGAACCCTAAAAAAAGGATTGATATCTCTGACTCAACGTCTGTTCAAAGCTGTAATATTATCCAAAGTCCTAGTTCCTTTTAGGACGTAGACTTTTCTTTCTTGGTGGGAGACTTCGGCCGTGTCTAGGCCGTGTGTAGAAACCATAAGGGGTGAGTTTACTTTACCCCTTCCAAGTTAGTACGATAACAGCTTCGGCTGCATCATCACTTACCATCAGGTGAGATCGCAGTCAAGCATTAACTTGAAGAAATCTTCGTTCAAAATGCCAGCTCTATAACTATAGGTTTAAGGGCGATAAATAATGCGAGTTACCTGAGCACCATACCTGAGGCTGCCTTATAGGTATTGTAAGTTGCGAAACTGAAGTATACTTAAGTAACAGTTCGGGAGTGGGCGAGGCAGCTCTCAGGACTAAGTAGATAAAGGACATTAGAAGCTACGTTTTTACAGGCAGCACTCAAAGACAACTTTCACGAATCTAGATGAACCTTTACTATTAGGAACCTAAGTCCCAATTCTTTGAGTTCTTCAAGGTCCGGTGGTTACCAGGTGAACCCCGTAATTTTCGTACTTACATGTTTCGTGAGTAGGTATATAACGCAGTTAATAAACTACTACCGTACTTTGTTGCACATAGGTGTGGTAGATAACCTAGACAAAACAACAACAATAATAATATTATTGTTTTGGTTAGGTTTTCTGAAGTTTTATAGGTAAACAAGGCCTAGAATAATAAAAATATTACCTACTTAGTGCTAAGGAAAAGATTAACATAATTTAATTGAATCATGATACAGCAAAACACAGGCTAATAATAATAATTATAATTATCTTCATTGATCTAGTACGCCCTTGATCCTTTTTAACTCGTAGTTTTCAAGTTTTCAAACATTGTTTTCAAAATACATAAAATTAAACAAAACCACGGAATACGTACCTAATATGCGTGACGTCCAATGATTAAATATATTAAAGGATCAGTATTACTGACGTCACCAATGACGAAATGCGCTACGCTAAGAGGACGGGAAAGGTGTGACGTATGTTGAAGCCAAAAATTTCTCAAATATGGCGTCGCGTTTCATACATTTCGGTACCGCTGACAGCACACCGATGTCGGTCGCATACACATACATTAGCGCCATTTTATAGTTTTGACAACTTAAAAATCCGGCTTCAGGGCGGAGCCTAAAAATGTATGCGTGACGTCAGTACCTAAGTGCTGATCCACAGATATCACAGATGGTACCACGGGTACCACAGATCTAGGAAACAAAATGGATGGGCACGTCTTTGATTAGGTATATCCTAATCAAAGGGGCACGTCTACAAAATAAGCGTGACTATATTTAAACTGCAAAGTGGCGCATAAGATGGCGTCACCTCATTGTAAATCTTTCGGTTCCTGGTCTATGATTGTAAACTAAAGTACACATAGATGTAAAGTCCTTTTCATAAAAGAAGTCCCGCAGACGTGGCGGAGTAACCACATTATTAAATATTGCCCTCTCACTCGCACTCGTAATTCGTAAACAGCTGTCAATTTTAGTTCATGTTTTTGCCGCGGGACTTCTTTCATGAAAAGGACTATACACGAACATTTCAAAGCAAATCTTGGTGTTCAACATGGCGCCGCATTACGCACATCACGATTCACGCAAAGCTACAAATTTCAATAGAATGAATGAATGGGGGCCTCCTTAGTTCTCATATCTCTATGTTGGGCATTGGTACATTTAATGTCAATTTGACTTTGACAGACTTGTTAGGGCATTGAAGGGGCATTGGAACTTATTTAATTTGACATTTGAATTTTGATGAAATCAAAAAACTAAAAGGGAGCAAGAGCCAAGAATACATAAATAAAAAAAACTCAAAAAAGATTTATTGAATCGGCGCGATTTTGTAATTGATTGAAATGATTTTATAAATTTTATCACTGGTTAAAGTGAAAGTTTTAGGTTATAACTACTGTTACGATATAATAAAGAAGAAAAAGAAGAAAATCATGATTATCCGTTTGAAAAACTCATCTGCGGCTTATGGCTTATTGAAGAGGTTTTTCACTCAGCAAACCTCTTCAAATGACAATTCTTTAAATTACTGTGCGACAATTGTAAGGTATCAAACATTTTCTTATTAACTATTTGGTATAAGTATAATTTGAACATAATATAATACAGCTAGGAAGTCCGCCTTTTAACGGTTAAACGAGATTTCTACGTCACGGAAGAGTCAACTATGTAGTCAGCTATGAGTAACAGATATTTTGATGTAATTCAGGTTCTAAAGAGTCAATAGGTGGATTTGAGCCCTTGAGATTTCACCACTCAACTATTGAGCTTTCAGGCTTTAAAACACAAGCCATGATTAGAAGTCATGTAATTTCATTTTGAATATTGCAGAATAACAATAAAGAAATTCTTCTCGTACTTGAAAATTATTGCAGGTAGACAGCACGACTATGAAAACTATTTGGCTACCCTCCTCATGAACAAGACACTGAGGTCTCCTGCACTAGTCATAAGAGCCTTCAATGCTGAAATAGCACGAGTGCAGGACCAAACTACAGATCCTCAGACCGCAGCAATGCGATTGCAGTTCTGGACGGATGCTATTGGTGTGATCTATGATGAAAAGTCTGCCAATATACCAGCTAATCCTGTCACACAAGAACTGAATAAGGTTTACATATTTTTATTCTGTCATGTCCTTTATTATTTAAAGTAGACTGCACCTGCAGCTTTAATCACATTACATTTGATTCCTAACATTACTTCTTCGCTAGTCTACATTATAATAGCTATTAGTATTCCAAACTTTTGTCTGTCTGTTCAGTCATTTCAACTGTACATAATAGATTAGTCAGACAACCCTTTAATTTGTCCTACTACGTGAAATAACTTCTAGTAAGGCAAACCATGGATAGATAGAGTATTCGGAACCTCCATAAATAGAAGCACATAAAAAGTAGGCTGGGCTTTTAGGTGCCAATGTTCAGGCTCCAGAGTGAGGAACCTCCTCACAAACCATGCATTTCATTATTATATTTACCCATAGACCATTAAGCATTGAACAACTAACAACCTGAGTCACAGATCTAATATTACTGGGTATTCTATAATTCATTTCTGGTTAATTTACAGGTTTGCACAACATATAACTTGCCTAAACGTTATATTGAAAGACTTATTTCATCAAGAGTTAGCTTATTGAAAACCAAGTACTTTAAATCTCTTGAAGATGTTGAGAAATACACAGAAAACACTGTTTCTACTATTTATTACTTGCTGCTGTGTATCGCTGGCGTCACCAACTTGCATGCTGATCATGCTGCCTCGCATTTGGGGAAGGCTCAAGGAATAGCCAACTTACTGAGGTGAATTCTTGATATATAAATTATAGATAATCACATATTAGCATTGGTTCTAATGAATCCTGAAAAAAATACTAACTACTACACCAGTTTTATTTTTGTGAGACATACAGGGTGTAAGTGACACCTTAACGAAAACTTTGAGATAAAGTAGCATTGAATATCTTCTGTAAAGTTACTGAATTAATTGAACTCGGAAGTTAAAGATTCCAGATATTGTCATTTTTGAGCGCGCAATGGATTGTGTACAACGCGATTATACCGCTCGGAATATTTCATAATTCTCATAAGTAGATAGGTACCTATTCGAAACTCAAAAGCGCCTCGCCGCGCTACTCGTAGATACCTATTCGAAACTCAAAAGCGCCGCGCCGCGCCGCCGCGCCGCTCAGTACGTCGCGCCGTCTACTTTGGAGGTACGAACGTACCTACTGAACGTACCTATTTTACACCGCGTTGCGTAGGTATAGCGAAGAGAACAGAAATTGAAACCAACCTCATAAATTAATACCTACAGTCCTACAGTAATGCCTCTTCTACTGTAAAAATAGCTTACCTTAAATCTCTCTTACTTCTGATCAAATAGGTATAAATTTCCGTCTTGCATTCCCTCGTGCTCTTCCATAGCAAATACCTAAGCATAAACCCGTATTGACGCGCACTGAAGCTTAGGTTAGGTACAAGTAGATAACCTAACAGCAGTCAGCACACACGCACATCACCTAGTTCACAATGTTATCACACACAAATTATTTTGTAATTTAATTAACCAACGAATTAAACGTACGTAAGAAATTAAAAATTAGTACAACAAAATCACACGTGACACGACCTACCTCAAGAAGCAAATTTTGCGAACTGCCGAAAATAACTAAAATTAGTAGGTATTTTCTACAAACTGACTACAAAAATAGGTACTGGTTGCGTCGGTAAGTATCGTATCGACCAGCCATGCGAAATCTCGATATCGATAGAAAAAATGATACACAGTTGTCTTGAATCCTAGTTTAGTAACTACTTAACCATCATAATACATGCTGATAATCGAGTTTTTTCAACACTACAAGTTGGTACTTGACTGGGATCTCATCTGATGTTAAGTGACGATGCAGTCGAAGATGATATCGTACTAACTTGGACTGGTAATCAACCCCTAACGGTTTCTACGCAGCATCGCGCCGGTGCGCAAAACCGCTTGACGGTACGTCTGACCATTGATTGTTACTTGTTACGATTATCGAGCATTAATATCCAAACATTGTTAAGAATTACTTTTTAATTATTTCGCCAATGTAATCAGCAACCATGATAACATTTTATCCATGTCTGTTCTATCTGATCCAGAGTAAAAAATCAAAATTACTTTTGGTAGTTTAGTTATGGTATTGTATTAATAAATAAATGAATAAGTGCGTTGGAAATTACCGACTTACTTGAGTGCACTCATAGTACATAAATCGTGGGTCCAATGAAATTAAATTATGTTGGTAACTAAAAAGTAATATTCTCATAACATCAGTTTTAATAGTCAATAGTATCACTGATTTTATGAGCCAGCTATCGATATTCAAAGGCGTAACTATCGACTACACTAGTCGGAAACGCACTAAAGAAACCTACTGCAGAAAAAGTATTGCCAGTTAGCTAAATCTTAAATTGCCCTGTTCAGTGGGCAGTGTTTAGTTTTTTGCAGCGAGTTCGCATTTGAATAGGATGGTCCCGGGTTCGATTGCCGGCATGAACCGGTTTGAAATTATATTTCTAAAATGGCTCAGATCTGGTCTGGTGGGAGTCTTCGGCTGCGGCTAGCAATAACACCCTACTGGCAGAAAAAAGAAAAACTCGCAAAAAGATAAGTGGTTTTGGTAAACTTTGCAGCTTAAAAGGATAATCTCGCTGTCCAATGTCTCGAATTAAAGTTTCTCGCTTCATGTATAAACACTTTCACAGCTAATAAATTTAAAAGATAAGTACCTAACAAAAGGCGATTAACACTTTTTTGGACCCGACTGATTATTTTGTCCTATGAACGAGTACTTGAATTATTATTCTTAAACTAGCGACATACCAGAAAAATTTCGTACATTTGGACAAAGCAATGGAAATTTTACCTAATTACCGGTAAACTCGGTTATTTCGACAACACTGAGGTTTGCTTTGACTTTAGCGCGTCGGTTTCTTTTGTCGGCGCGTTTATACCTACGCGCACAGATTTTACCTACGCGAGCGAGTGGTCATTGACTTCAAGCAAGTAAACAGCTGATCGATCGAATCTAAATTTTCTTTACATTACAGCTTTTTCCAAAATCAGTGAAATAATAGTATTTTTATTTATTTTTGTGTTTAGTCAGAGAGTTTAAATGATTTTATTACAATATTAGGTAAAAAATAGGTAAGAAAATTTTGAAAATTCATGAAAATTCCGATGAAAAAATTCACCACAGGGGAAGCTAGAATCATGTACTGAATCCGTGGGACGAGTTTTCGTTAAGCTGTCCCTTACACCCTTTATAAAATAAAAAGGCAGTTTACAATGTATGACTATCCACCGCTTGCAATGATGATGAAGAATACTTATTCAAGTACTAGATCGACCTGCCACTGCTTGCTCTGATGATTCTTAGTAAAAAGGGAACCTCTATACAAAATTTGAAACGATGAATCAGTGACTGAATAAGGTCTTTTTTATGACTGTTGTCATTTTTAAAGTTTTTATAGATAACTAGAGAACGCCCGCGGCTGCATTTCAGTTTTTCACAAATTCCACAAGAAACGTGAAATTTTCCAGACTACAAAGTAGCCTGTTTTAATCCAGGGTATGATCTATCTCCATTCCAAATTTCAGCCAAATCTGTTCAGTAGTTGCAGCATGAAGGAGTAACAAACATACACACACAAAAACTTTCGCCTTTATAATATTATTAGTGTAATTCTTGCCACGTCTAAATTTTTTTTAATATCAGATCAGTTCATATATCAAACTACCACAAAACAGTATGTTTGCCAATGGAAGTGCTGATGAAGTATCAAGTCAGTCAACAATCAGTCCTGCGGGGAGCTGACAATGAGAATATGAGGAGTGTTGTTTTTGAGATAGCTAGCAGAGCTAATAGTCATCTAGAAAAGGTCAGTATGACACTTTCTTGGTATTTTGGTAACTGATCTTGTGGAATCATTGCCATCAGAGACATTCCTCAAATCCCAAGTCAGTGATTCCGCCTGCTGAATTTCATTTGTTCACAAATCCTGTGGTTATTATTTAATTCCCTGAATAATAAACCTATAATAAGCCTATGCCATTCTGTGCTTTCAATTATATCTGAGCAAAAAATCACATTAAACCATAGGTCCGTTGCAGCATCAAAGGACAAACAAACTAACAAACTCACATTTAAAGGATCAAAAGGGTTAGTACATGTTTTTGTACAACTTTCGAGTCTTTTCGCTTCGAATAAACAATGGATTTCTTCATAGGTACAAGTGACAAACGTCGAAAGCTTGGTTCACAATGCTTAGAGCGCTGGCCACAGAAGTATGGAGCAATCTGTTCCATTTATTTGAAGCAATTCAACTCAAAAGTTGTGCAAAAACCTACTAACCCTATAGGTTAATCTTAAACCTTAAATTAAAATGTCCTGAATGAATGTATTTTTAAAATTAGATCATTTTGTAAAAAGTATTAATTTTTTTATTAATTATTGTTATCAGTAACACTACTGCTAAGAAATGTTTTAACGAATTTTATAATTTTCAGGCAAGAAAGATTGAAGTACCAACAATATGTAATCAGATCTTCCTACCAGCTATTGCTGTTGATAGATATTTGACAAAACTGCAAAAGAAGAACTTCAATGTATTTGATAAATCATTGCAACTAGGAAGTCCTATATTACCTTTAAGTTTATATTACAGGAGACTGTTAAATAAATATTAATTTTATTGTAGTGTAAATAAAAAATTATAAATAATTTATTGACTTGGATACAAATAAACTACAATAATTAATGTAGATCTGCATTTGAGTTTAATTAAATTTTCCCTTTTTAACTGGATAACTGTTTAGGATTTTCATTGTGGTGATGAAATAAAAGTAATTTTAGAGATGCATTTTTACTTTCAAGCTAATTCATTCATGCAAATAAATAATCACATTTGAGATTCAAGCATGGTTTTGGCATCTGGAGTATAATATTATAATAGAACCACTAAACAACTGCTAAAAATATGTATCCTCAGGATGAACTTTTTTGTTTATAAAATCCAGTTATATTTAAATAGATAGAGGTGACCCGGTTCCAAGTGTTACCAACTTAATTATCATCATAAACGTATCTTGAAAGAGATTTCAACTCAACAATGTCTTAAAAGACTGGTTCAGAATCTGCAAATTTTTTTTCTGGAGATATTTTACCTTACAAATTTACGTCTATGCTTTTGTGATAAAAAAAAGAATGTCCATCCCACTTTGACACTAAATGCAAATGCTTTAAACCTATTACTAATCTATGATCTAAGACAATGTTTCACCTTCTATTTTGATTGAATACCAATTGAATCGTAATGATATATAACTTTGGTTTGGAAAAATGAAGAAATCTTTGGTTAGCTGCTAATTCACAATAAGTGTACATACACCAGATGAAATTGTAAATGCCTTCTTTGTGTTCTATCCAGCCATCAGGGGCTGTACCACCATCTCTTATAGCAGTAATGCTGCAGCATTGTTTTGAGTTTTGACTTTTGTTTTTCATACAATGCAGCATTACAGCTATACTAAGAGATGGTGGTACAGCTCCAGGGCTTAAGGCTTTGCAAGGTTGCATATTTCGAGGCACAGCAGTAAGTAAAACTTCTTTAAATATTGAAATGCATAATACTGTGCCCCAAAAAATATTGAACTAAGTACAATGAAATGGAATCGCCTACGTTTCAATTATGCTGTAAATATACAAATTATAATCAGCATTATTCCAGTAGTTTACTGAATTCTGAACCCTGGTTACATTCATTTACAACATTCACATTTCACATACTGAAAAATTATAAAAAATAGACTCCTGGAACTTTGGATTTCTTTATGTACAAAAATAATACCACCTAAAATAAGTACTAAGACCCTGTTATAGGTGTACTTTAAAATGGCCTTAATTGTATGACATTTTTAATAAACTAGTTGGGAGCTTCCGTTATTTGTCCATCGTTTTACTGTATGTCGAACAACAGAGTGATCGTTAATTATTCTTATTTAACTATAAATAGAGTAGGGCTGTATTATTTTAATTTTAAAAATTAATTGAAAAATTAAAAAATTTCTTCTGTGGATTAAATATTGAAACTGCACTGTGTAAATAATACTACAGCCCTGCCCTTGGTCGATTATACAATCAATAAAGTACAACATTTTGCATAAGATTACATCTCTTTATGGTAATAATTTGATTATTGTAAAATGAGACTTTCAACTGGTTCTTTTATAAATAGTAATAAATAAACAAATGCATTAAAAGGATCGGCTGGTACTTTCGCTTCTTACAGGTAATAAATTAATAGTTTCCATATTCACATTTTAGTCCATTAGTTTTTCATAACTGCCAATTTTAATACCAATAATTGCCTGTAAAGTAACTACAGTAAAGTGGATAATACATATTATTGTTCATGCAACATAATTTTGAGGGCCTTACAAGTAACAACAATCAACACAGCCAATGTATAAAATCATCAATTTGGAATGTAAAAATTAAGTAGAGGAAAACAAAATAAAATAATAAATTAATATAAAACATTTGACGCTTAAGTCTAAGATAAAAAAGCTAAATTTAAGTACTACTATTTAATCACAATAAGCTTGCTGCGCAATAAAAAGCAACCGAGTGTCTTTGCCTAAATATTATTGTTATTCAGAGGGTGTCAAATCTTTTTCTGGTTCGCCTTCAGATAATATCTGTTGTAAGAGATCATAGACTGGTTCAAAAGCCTTCCGACAGGCGGCATTCGTCGGTATCAGATAGTCGTGCATATCGTGGTGACTTATCGTTCCGTCGCTTTGTATAAACCCTTTATCTATTGTGACCATTTCCACCTTGTTCATGCAAGCAACTTTTTCACGTAAAAGTTGATTGATTTTAGCGTTCTTTTCTCTTAGCACGTTTGGATATTGACCCCTTGGGAGAAGACTCTGGAATACAAAATAGAAATTAAGTAATTATATATAAAGTAAGAAAGAAGATGGTGTGTGTGTGTGGAAGACATATTCTTACTATAAAAGTAAATTGACCCAGTTTCTGGAACTAACTTTTACTGAGATGTAAACCCTAAATATAGTGGTCTGACCTTTATTACAAAAGTCTGTCGAAAGACATAAGGATGAGACCACCATATTTAACTATTACATTTCAGTAAAAATTAGTGCAAGAAACCGGGTGTTAAACTTTAAAGTAGGCATCCAGCCAACTAAGGTATCTTTTTCAGTTGGATTATCATGCAAGGTGCTTAGTGCTGATTTGGCAGAAAAAACATTCAAATATGAAATGACAAAAAAAAACCTTAACTCCTTTATATACTTTACAGATTATGAAAAGACAATAAGATAATCGCTTGATTCAAGAATTAATTCAAAATTTATATGATACTTTCCGTTGACCTAAAACATTCTTTAGCTGATCATATGATGATTTAGCTCTTCCCAGAAATAAAAAATAGATAAGCTCAGAAAATACTCAAAAAATCTCAGAAAATGGTGCTCCACCACAGGCTCAATACATAACTCCAACTAGTGGTCAATTTTAAGACAATTATTTAACATCATTAAAATCTTGAGTGTAGCAGAGCACAAGTGCTGATGAGAATCAGGCGCTTAAGCATTGCCCACTACTCTTCTAACTACAGATTGGTAGGCTTCACAGGCTGGCAGGATATATGACCTAAGTGTACATAACATGAACTTATACTTGACAAGGTTTGTGTACACTTTGACAATTCTTTATTAGACTCAAAACAATTCATACTTACAGGTAATACAATATAAACACTCGGATGTTTCTCCCGGATTGTCTGGACTATTTCTAATATTCCATCGCAGACTTGCTCTGGTGTGTGATCAACATTATTTGTTCCCACATGCAAAACTATCACCTGTAAAAATTAGTATGCAATGTTAATTTGTTGCTATGAGCAAGTTTGTTAAGTTATTTAATTCAATCTTCACTCCAATTTCAATTATGTTTGTTAATTCTGTATGCAAGAAGTAACACACATACAATTTTTCATCTTTATAATATTTGTGATACAAAACTTATGGACTCTGCAGATGGCCAATTTAAGCTACTATCTTCATATAAGAACCAAAAATAATACTACTAACATAATTTCAATTCAATTCAATGCTCTTTTCATGGCTTTCATACTACTAACATAAGAAGTGACTGTCACCATCCTGCTAATGTACTATCCCAAAGTGTGACATGACAATCTGTTTGAATTTGTTAGTCTATAAGGTATATATATATATATTCATGTCACTGAGAGCATGTGTATATCAGTGCGTTTGTCATTAAAAACACAAACAGCATCAGCACATCTACATCACACTAGTGAAAAATTAGGTGGCCTAATGGTAAATAGCCCTCAATTTGTGTACTAATTCTTAAAATTGCCTAGCACCTTTGAGTCAAGTCTGCCCCTAGATTGTCTAAGAAAAACTTATTCATCGTTATCGTAATTGTTAATGAATTCTGCCCCTCCATTGGCTGACGTAAATCAGCCTCTACACAATCTAGGGGCAGGTCCAAATGATCTTTATTGAACAAATAATAACTTAAGAAGAAAATTATAATAAGATATTTTCTTCAATATACAAGTACTTACTCTTGGCTCAACATGATCTAGCTCGCCATTTTTTATACGCCACAGTACATTTTGAGTTTGATCTTTGTGAATACTAAAGTTAAGGCAGTGAAGCGGTGCAAACCATTGATTCCACACTTCAGTGTGCTCCAATGCTTGTAACACAGAGTCCCCGATGAAGATAACATCCGCATCCTTTCCTTTGGCGTCCGAAAGGAATCTATTATGCTGTAAATTAATTTTTTAATATGCATTAGCAAGCTCAAAAATCCGTAAATAAAAAATTGCTAACCTAAAAAAGTTGGATATACAAGTAGTGCTGTAAAACTGCTGAATCAAATAAACCTCATAGGAGCATAGTAAATTTAGCAATATTTCGGTATAATTTACGAAGATCGAATTAAAATCTTACAATGCTATTCCATCTGCCATCGCCTTCGGTATCTTGTTGTGGAGCCGCCACAGAACATGGATTCATAATACAAATTTTATTTTAAATGTAAGACACTTTAATTGTTAATATGTAATTGTGCACAACCTTCTCTTGTTAATGTTATTTAAAATTCTTAGATTTCCTAATTTCTTGCAAAATAAATAACAAATCCAATTTTGGTAAAAACTCAGTTGACACAACCACAAATAATTTGATCCACAGACCAGGAACCATTTGATCTTTCGGTTCCTGGTCTGTGATTTGATCCACAGTCAGGAAATTTGATCATAGACATAAAACACTATAGGGATATTTGATAATTATTGACATTTACATTATATGGTCAAAAGTCTATGTGATTGTGATCTTGTCATGTTGATCTTGTGTGATCGATCACCAAAGATTTTATATACCAACAAGATCATGATCCAAAGATTTTTGTCAAGCTAAAATGAGACTTATTGCAATCAAATTAGAATAACTATTTTCTTACACTTGGAAGCTAGCTAAAAGCGGTACTGGGCGAGAACGATCCCTCTGGTACTGTGTTCTTGTCAATCACTAAAGAAGTAATGGACACAAAGTAGTGAGTCTTTTTGGCTGGGCATTTCCGCCATCTAGTGTCGCATCAAAAATAGCCAATCACAGATAGGCACCAGTCAGCTGATCAGAAGGGCTGCTCTAGCTGGAAATATTATCGATGTAGTTTGTGGTTAGTAATTACATATTTAAGAGCAAAAATGAAATAGTAATAAGTATAAAAAATTAAATTATAGTAAAACTAGGTTTTGCCAGCGGTGCATATAATGTTACGGATTAGGATTTTTAACTTATCCCGCGAGACCAAACTACATTTGTGTAAAACCTCGAGGTCCAAATAGAAGGTAGTGATATTAAGAGCCCTACTCATCTATCAACATTTAACTTTATATTTATGAATTTTATCGATATCAGTATAACAGCGGTCGCATCATTAGTACTTTTTTTTGTTTTGTTAACATAAAAACAAAAATTAAATCGAATTTATTTCAATCCTGAAGAAATATTTCTTCTTTTACACATTATAAGTGCATGTAATATGATCATAACACATAATTTTTAACGATTTAACGATATAATTAATGACATCGAATACTGACCTATGAAATGTTAAATGTGGCCTATTTTTGACTTTCCGCGATCTGCACTGCACAACACAACACTGAGTAGGCATTTTCACACCTGAATACTAATTATAATCCGCACGTAAATTAAAATAATAATATGATTGTCTAATATTTCAAAAAACATGATACGCATAACATAAACTTTGTATCTATGTTTCGACATGTCAAATGTCATGTCATGTGAAATCTACAAAATGCGACAAATTATGGAGAAATTGGCCACCCGGCTATTTTTCGTGACGTCACAGCTTTAGTGTTGCCGAAATCAGAAAAAGCAAATATTATGTTGCTATATCATTTAACGTGAACAATTTTGAATTAGTTAGAAAGAGACAATGTAATGTTAACATATGTGTGTGCAGAAAACTACAGCTGCTCCACTTGTACTACAAAACTACAAGTCTTTAGTTTCCTTCCTCGTAGGATTCGCCCTGCTGAACTATGGTTCTGAATGCTGTCTGTGGTGGCTGTTAATTTTATAACCATTTTATAACGTGATCTGTGTTTATAACCTCAAGTGACCTCATGGCTCATAGAGTAAAGTGACCTCAAGTCTCAAGCACAGAACACTATGTCTCAAGAGAGTAATCTGTGGTCTCAAGCTCTCAGTTCTCACACCTTTGAAGTTTGAACTAAGAATATTTTTGTAGTGAATTTTTATTTATTTTAATTCGGCTTTCATTTTGCATGTACCTAGGTATATTGTATATTAGGTCAATCTATTTTCATTTCAATTTTCAGTCTTATCTTGATTAACATCTAAGAAGTAGTTCACCTGTTTTTTTTTGCTAAACAATGGGCGATATTACCGCGGAAGATGAAATGAATCTGTTAGAACAACGACATAAAAAGGAGAAAAAGGAACTGCAGGCACAGCTTCAAGCTTTAAAAAAGACTGCAAAGAATGATAAGACGAAAAAGAAAGAACTAACAGAAGAGATGGTCAGGTTAGAATATGAATTAGAAGAGCGTCATAGGAAAGAAACTGAAGAGATATTGCTTAATGGTTGTAGTCGAGCGTCAGACGAACCAGAAGACAATGGAGAAGCTGACAACGAAACTACCGTACAAAAAGTGTCGAAAGCACAAAAGCGCCGCAACAAAAAGCTACAGCAGGAAAGGGATCGAGAAAAGGAGATCATTTTGCAAGAACAAGAAAATGTTCATGGACCAAGGAATAAAGAAAATCAAGAGATGTCTGCTCGGCTACGAGAAATGAAATTAAAAGTTTACTCAATACCTTCAGATGGTGACTGTTTATACAGAGCAGTAGCTCACCAATTAGAAACTAAGTATAGCTGTACTAAATCTGTTGATGAACTAAGGAAGGAAGCGGCAATTCACATTCGGGAGAACAAAGATGAATTTTCAGTATTCATGTGTCACCCGGACACTGGTTCCAACCTGACAGATGCGGAATTTGAAGAATATTGTACTAAAATAGCAAATACTAAAGAATGGGGTGGTCATTTAGAGATACGGGCGCTATCAAATTGTCTCAAGCGACCAATTACAGTTGTGCAAGCAGCAGGGCCTGTGACCATAGAAGTGGGGACTGAATTCTCAGGTCCTCCGTTGATTATTACATACCACAGACACATGTACAGTTTAGGAGAACATTACAACTCCACTGAAGCTTTAAATGAAGATGATAAGTAATTTTTTACTTCATGTTTGTACACTTTGGGATATAGATGATTCTTAGGCCCAGTTGTTACATCTAACTTTACAAGCCACAAATAGTAAATGTGGCTATCAGATGCTTATGACAATGACTAAGGATATTTAATGGTTACATGTCAGTTGAATCATCTGGGCTTCTATTGTGAAGATTGATTATGCTGTCGATTCATAGAGGAATAAACAGGGATAGTGCTTGAATAAAATTATTAAAAAAAAAGGGTGTTATTATTTTAAATACTTTTTATCGTAATACAGAAAAACACAAGTTTAGGGGTTTGTAACACATTCGAAAAACAGGTTCTCAAGCTCCATTTTGTGATGGTGTTTCATTTGCAGCTGCTTCCTCATTAAGATGTTTGTTGGGGTCATCGGGCTTCATTGCTGGGAACAACAGCACCTCCTACAAACAGAAAACTTGCTCATTAACATTTTTTGGTGATATGTGCTGTTGTATTTAAGAGATAACAGATTATTTTCTATGTATTGACTTTGAAGTTCACATAGAAATAAATGTGAGAGGTAAAAGCAAGTGATGCATTCCTCGAAAGAGCCTGAACTGAGCATGGTGGACAATAATTGGGGTGGTCCAGTCTGAAACATGGACTAGTCCCAGGGGGAGAGGGGTGTTGTCCCATATTCAGACACTTCTTTGTGATGGGTTTGTGGAAAGGCGAAAATTTCAATACATTCTTACTTTTATGTTGTTGGAATCCGTCAGAAACATTGTTAGGCGATCAACGCCCAAACCCCATCCACCAGTAGGCGGTAGGCCATACTCGAGGGCAGTACAGAAGGCCTCGTCCGTCGGTGGGGTTTCGTCGTCACCGGCCGCGCGGTCCTTCGCCTGCTGTTCGAAGCGCTCCCGCTGGATCGCCGGATCGTTCAACTCGGTGTAGGCGTTGCAAATTTCTTTCTTCATAACGAACAGTTCAAATCTGGAAGTGTAATAAGATAATTACTCTGGTGCAGTATGACATGCGTGGCGACTCAGCATTGAGATTGTACCAGCCAAGCAGGAAATATTGCGCCAGTTGATAGAAGATCGGCATATAAAAATGAAACATCACAGTGAGTTTCTGGGCTCTTGAGAGTCCAGAATCTGGATTAGTCTTCAGACTAAAAGTATTTTCTTTTATGTGTAGCGATAGGTTATAGACAATATGCTTTGTGCAATTGTGATTATAGAAGTACAGAATAAAATTCCAAGCACAGGTCAATTTATTTATCATCTAGTTCAGGTTACTTCTAATCTAGCTTGGTGTTTACTATTTCAATCTCTTGGTTATAACGCCATAGATTTCATTTTGGAGGTGGTCACTTTCCATCAAACAAAGAAACCGTAAAGTTGGCAACTTAAAAATATATAAATGTAACTATTATTTGCTATCATTTACTTATACTTACATAAGTAAATAAAATTTTGCATTGCTTTTTTGTCTCAAATCTCAACTCTCGACAGTATGATAACTTAACAACAATTAAGATATCATGATAAACTTTACACTGAAGTCATTGTTATCTTAATAAAATATACTACACATATAACATGTTAGTGTACCTAGATTCATGTACTAGTTTTCATTAATATTTTGCGTCACCGTGAAGTATTTAATATGTATAATTTTTGGAATAATTTCAAATTATTGTTATTTTACCTTTCCGTGAGCCCAGGCACATCCCTGTGGTATTTGGACAATGGACTCATAATCTGCGGATGGTCAAGAATGAAAGTAGGATTTATACATTTTTCTTCCAGAAACTCTCCAACTAATTTATCCAAAAGCCTCGCTGTTGTTCTTGGAGGAGGACATTCAACCTGAAAATATCAACAGCATTTCAAATGATCCATTGCCATATAATCCATTGAATATAAAAATCTTTACTTACAACTTACAAGCTCTTATGAATAGTCAAAATGATCGTAGCTTTGATATTATATCTACGTAAAGTAGCCACAATACACATCTGTCCAAGTCACATAAACACAGACACACTCATATACATACTTTCATTTTAGTAATTTTTACCTTAATTAATATTACTGTAATTAAGTATGAAAATCATACTCAGATATAAAATACTCAATCAAGTGAAGAATGAAAACAAAAACGAATTATACCTCATGCTTCTCACACAGTTGACTAAGTATAGCATTTGCCTCGGGTGTATCTAACTGATCGGCTGGAGGCAGTTTAACATTCAGTGCCTTTTCCAGTGTAGCAATCATTGGTACTCTTGCAAATGGTGGTGTGAAGTCAATTTCCACTTCTTCACCGTCTGGACCGTCTGGATGGTATTTTACCTGCAAATTGCTTACATTACAATGTTCGTAGGTCACAGCTGCAAATTATTGTGCATAGGTATGGTTTTCAAAGGACCTGTATATTTATTTATTTAAATTAACATAACTATCAGATGACCGCAGCTCTGCCCACATGGGTTTTTCAGAAATCCCATGGAAACCTTGGATTTTTCCAGGATAAAAAGTAGTGTTTTAATCCTGGGTATCCGTTCTGTTTCAGCCTACAGACGTCCACAGCTGCTCCTGGTCCTGCAGCACTTGTATCCAGCGCCTTCCTGCAACTTTTTTATGTCACCAGTCCATCTCGTATAAGGCTGCCAATACCGCGCTTTCCCGTCCAGCACTTTGGGTTCCCATTGTACTCTGTCGGTTCTACGAGCTATATACCGGGTATAATCTATCTCTATTCTAAATTTCAGTCAAATCGGTTTAGTAGTAATTGTGGCGTGCAGGAATAACAAACATACACACACAGTAACACACAAACTTTTGCCTTTACAATATTTTGGAATATTGTAATATTGTTGTTATATTAGTGTAAAGTGTGATGTGATAAGGTGTAGTCACATCAAAATCACAGTTGTGAACATTAGCCTGTTCAAACTATGTGTATTAAGGATAATAATCCAACAAGACTTAATTTACAAGGACATTTAAATCAATTAAATAGTAAAGTTTTGCTTACCTTGTAAGTGCCATGAATACTTTTAACCATTCCTGAAAGCAATGACTCAGTAATAGCTATCACATCATTGTAGTCAGCATAAGCCATGTAGAACTCGCAAGTTGTGAACTCCGGGTTGTGAGTTAAATCTATGCCTTCGTTTCTGAATTGTCGTCCAATTTCGTACACACGATCCAGTCCTCCCACTACCAACATCTTGTGGTAAAGCTCGGGAGCTATCCTCATGTAGAGATCCATGTCCAGATCATTGTGGTGTGTGATGAATGGTTTGGCAGTGGCACCGCCCGCAATCATGTTCATCATTGGTGTTTCTATTTCTAAGAAACCCATATTGTCAAAGAAACGCCTGATATATGAAATAATTTTTGCTCTGGTGTAGAATATTTGTCTAACCTGAAATTATATTGAAGTTTTTTTTTTGTTATTTAGTAATCTTTGATACCCCAATTGGAGTTCAAATTATTTTACAACTTATTATAGAATTTATATGAGATTCTTATTGGAATCAATTATATAAACCTCCAAGTGATATTCATTATTTACTGTTCACAATATTTTATCAGCTATGTAAATAAAGTTAATATCCATCCTTGCAAAAGTTTTTTACATTTACCATTTATAATTTACGTAAGGCTAAAAGAAATTAATTCAATTAAAATCAATATAATGTTATAAGTACCTTGTCATTTAGAATAAGATCTAAATATCTCTTTCTAAATCTAGTTTCCTTGTCCTTAAGACCAAAATGAAGATGGGGCATCATATGAAGACATGGGGACAAGAGTTTTACAGTTTTGGGGATGATGGAGAGTTCACCCTTCTTGGTCTTCCCGGGGTGGCCAACACAACCAATAATGTCTCCCCGCCTTAATTTATCAGTGTCCTTAATAAATTTCTCTTCAGATTCATACATTTTCGCATTGGCCATTACCTAAAACATATTTTAAAATGTATATAATATTTATTTTATTTCCAAAACCAATTATACCTCCAATTTATTTTGCCAATAATAATTTATTCAATATGTTAATAAGTATTAATTATTATGTCTTTTTGTTAATTGGCATAAAAATGGCAAGTTTAGTAAGTTTAGTAATGGTTTAGTTTAGTAAGTAAAGTGTTTGGTTCTTGAGTAAAAAATATTTTTATATATAATATATATTTTAATACCTGGATCTTCACTCCTTCACCTCTTAGATCATAAAATATAAGCTTAGCACCGGACTCTCTAATTGAATGTACTCTGCCAGCTACAGACACTGTGATGTTCTCTAACACATCCCCACTATTGAGGTTGTTATACTTCTCGATGAAATCCTCCAGCGATATTGTGACAGTAAACTTATGAGGGTACGGATGGTCCTCTTTAGGTCCATTCTTGAGAGCGGCAACTGCCGCAGTACGAAGTTTGTAGTATTCATTAGGGCTGATTTCTTCCTCAGCTTTAGCAGATTTCTTTTCAGTATTTACAACAGGTAGTTGGGCAACTTTTTCTGCTTTCTCTTTCAATTTCTGTTCAGCTTTCAGTCGACGTTTTAGTTCACTGAAAATAACACTCGTTGAAATGTAATACCTACTAAAATATCACATCTGTAAGAGCTAAACCAACCGTGAGTTCAGGGCTGAAGAATATTTCATGAACTGTTTTAAATTCCTTCGGGCCAAAACAGGCAGAGCTGTGATACTCCTCGAAAATAACATATTTGGTTCAACTGGTCACACAAATCACAATACTCACTTCTTGGATAGTTTTTCGCCAGCCACTTCAGCCATTATAATAAAATTTTATTTATAAATTAAATTAAATAAAGTACGATTCACTTAACCTTGCACTACGTGGATTTCATGTGAAATGAAAATTCAATCGGTAGCGACACGTTTAAATAATTGCGATTTGCGAGTGATAAAAAGAATAAAAATATTTAAGGTTAGAAATATGACATTTGCAATGGCTATTGGCTTGGTAATGGCCAAAGAGTATATAATCACTACGTTTTAGGTAATGGCCACAGAGTAGGTACATTGCTATGGCCACAGACCACGAAATGGCTATAGCTATTCGTTTTTTTACTTTTGTCACAGACACAGAGTTCTTTACTTTTAAACATAGGTGTACGTCATTGATTAAACATATTAAAGGATCAGCACTTACTGACGTCACAAATTAATTTTTAGGCTCCACCCTGAAGCCGGGTTTTAAATTTGTCAAAATTGTAAAATGGCGCTAATGTATGCGACCAACAGCGGTATGTGCTGTCTAGAGGTGTGTAACTCCAGACTACGTGACTAAAAGGAATAAGATCCGTAGCCAGAGCCGAAACTCTTAACGACTCCGAGCTCACATTAACGATTCCAATTCCGCTTAATTAGTCCCTACTCCTGGGGCCGTACCACCAACTCTTATAGCAGTATTATTGTAATATTGTTTTGGCATTTTCACACAATGTCAGTATGAAAATTTTAAAACAATATTACAATAATACTGCTATAAGAGTTGGTGGTACGGCCCCTGGAGTCGTTTGCGGTTTGAGTTAGTGCGATCTCTTTCGCGGCACGTCGTGTCACGAGTTGACTCCGTTTATTTTCGGTACCAACGGTATTCGCTACCATAGCTCAGTGGAAGAGCGATCACCTGCGACAGGTGGTGGTCATGGGTTCGAATCCCGTTGGTAGCGTTAATTTTGATACACTTTTCATTTATAAAATTATACCTAGTGTGTGAGGCACTATAACAATAAAGTAAATTATTATAGTGTTATTATAGTATATTGTTTATTTTTACGAAGAATTTAAAATTACGTAACTAATTATGCAACTTTATATTAAAAGTTAGGCCCATTTTTAGAAAAAGTACAAGTTCAAAAATTATAATTTAATTAACTAATAGGTACTTATTTTCATTATAATTTTAATAACTAATAGGTACTTAAAATAAAGTCTTTTATTAAAACTTTGTCATTTAATTTAAGGATATTATAAGGCAGTTTTACTTAAGTAGGTATAAATTTTGTAGAAGTATTTTCAATGTAGGAATTATTCGGAAGCAGTTCAGTAAGTGTTTTTAAAAATCGACTCTCGCGATTCGACACAACGTTCCTCCGAGAGTCTAAAAGGTTCGGTGAATAAAGGTATCGTTAGGACTAATTCAATCTTTGGATTAAAGGAGTCGCACGGGAGTTGGAATCATTAGGAGGAGTCGGAATAAATAAGAGGAGTCGGAATCGATAAGAGGAATCAGATTAGAAAGCGGAGTCAGACTAAGTGAGTTGTGTCTTTTAGAGGACTACATATTACCCACGACTAGTGCTGTCAGCGGTACCGAAATGTACGACGCGCAACGCCACATTATTATGAGAAATATTTGTACGTCACATCTTTCCCGTAATCTGCGTAGCGTATTTCGTCATTGGCTGGCATTGACAGCCACAGACAACATTAGTTGAGCACAGAGCCATTATTTCGCCAACTTTCCCCATTTTAAAATGTTTGCCAGTAACAAAATATTAGTTTTCGCTTTGATCAGGTATATTATAAAACCTGATCAAAGAGTTTTCGCTATTTACAATAAAACCGCGCTCTACACTACTCGCGAAGTTGACTGAAGTTGACCGAGGCGATCAGTGTGGAGAGGCACTTTTCTTAGTACTTCGGTAAACTTTCTGAGTACTTCGCGAGTGGTGTAGAGGCCGGGTTAGATTATTATATTTGACTTCTATAAAACGGATGATAGCAAAATCGAGGATACATGTTGGTGATAAAACTATTTGTAACTATCATCTCACAACCTTCATCAAATCGATTGATGATCAAAAAATCACTTTGTCACGCAAAACACCCAGCTGCAATATAATTATTTCAGATTAAGAAATTGTTTTATGAGTGCTGTTAAATAGGCAGGTACTCAATTCTTATTTCGACAATAGGACAACTTCATGCGAATAAATATAAAAAAACACAAAACAACTCTTACACGAAACATAATAGCCATTGTAAGTACCTATATCCACCTATAATGAAGTGATTAAAGGAACTTGAACAATAATCATGAAAATTGTTGACCAGTAGGTATGGTGGAATATAATATCTCTCTCTTATTCTCAAAGAAGAAGTATTAAAGTTATATCGCAAATTTTGTTGAGGTGATAACTGTTAATGATGATTCTAACCCGCGCTCTACACTACTCGCGAAGTTAACCGAAGTGGGACCGAAGTTGAACGGAGCGAGCAGTGTGGAGGGTCACTTCGTCTAACTTCGCTAACTTTTCTTAGTACTTCGGTAAACTTCTGAGTACTTCGCCGAGGAACTTCGTTAGTAGGCCGCGTAACCGTTGTTTATTTTGTTCATAGTGCAAATAACCTACCGTGACATTGGGCAATCGACTAATGGATGGTGGCAACATTTCTATTGACATCACAGCTGTTCGTTTCGTCTGCCCGTGTTCTGTCTGTGTGTCGCTTGATACAATTTTAATATAATATCGGACAGTGAGTGAAATTCCGTTTTCATAACGTGTAACAGGGATAATAGAGCTATATTAGATATAATTTCCTTTCAGTGATAGCGTGCCAGGTCGGCTTACGTTCCATAAACTCGATCAAATCTCACTTTTATTTCTCTTGCAAGTTGCATTCTGGTGAACATCGAGTGCATGTACTTGGTGCTGTGATCTCGTGTGACAGTCTGTTTTTGTTATTATACGCCGCCGTTTATTGCAGGTGCACTCTTATGTAGACGATCGTTACGAAGATCACACGGGAAAGTAACTCTAGTAATATGCCTCTTTTTGGTAAGTCTCAGAAGAGCCCTGCGGAGTTAGTGAGATCGTTGAAAGATGCGGTGACTGCGCTAGAAAGAGGTGATAAGAAAGCCGAGAAAGCTCAGGAGGATGTGAGCAAGAATTTGGTAAGTTATTTTACTTATTTTTGTCGTGTTGCCTTAAGTTCTTTGCCAGCAGGAGTGGAATTGAGCACTAATAATATTAAAAATTCTGCGTCTTTCATGGGAATGTTCGTACACTTGCACAGTGCTCAAAGCACAGTTTATTATGATAACTGCCTAATCCATTTCGTAGATGGGCAAATTAGTAAGTTTTTCTACTTTAGGTGGCTGAATACTAAATGTTTACTTCATATATTATTTGATTTTTTATTATTCTACTATATGTTAATTCTAAACCACTATCTCAGTTGATAAAGCTGAAACATTTAATTGTACTTTTTTCGTTTGTACCCTGTCCAAGTACTGACAATCTTGTAATCTTGTACTCAGACTTCTATAGCAAGTCTGGTGGTGCTATACAATAGGTACCATCAGAGCACTTTACTTGGCCTATAAGTAACCTGGCACAAGTGAGACCAGACTAAAACTTGTTCATGTATCCTAAGCGATTTAAAGAAATTAAGAAAAAAGAGAAATTACAAAATCAAAATCAGTCCATGCTTCGAACAAAAACCTAGAACTCCTTGTATATTTCACCACCAAATGTGTTAGGGAGTTTATGATAATATACATAAGCAAATAATAAGTAAAAGTCTGATTCGTATCAAAATCTAACTACGATGAATCAAAAAAATGGAACAAGCTAAGGACCCCATGGGTCTAAAATAAGTGCTCAGTGGCCTCTTTTCCATCTCTCTATCTGTCCATCTGTCCGTTAATCTGTTAGAAACTTATAAAATTAAAAAAATTATAAACAATGAACAGAAAGCCAATAGCTGTGTTGAAAATTTTAAATATTGTTATTTGAGGGGGCTTCTTATAAAAGCAAATTAACGAAGCCTTAAATATGTATAATATATTAATTATTTAGTAATAGCTTGTAGGATATCATTGCAATATATATTCTAAACAGAGTATAAAATGTTTCTTTTATAATATTAACTCAAATATTGACGATAATGGGGCCTTTCAATGTGTCTGCCTAGGTCCTGGGTATTTTGCATGGTCTTGGGACTTTGAGATGATTTTTTTTTAATTAATGTAGGTATAAACGGGATCTTCCTTTACACAGGTGTTGATCAAGAACATGCTGTATGGTACATCTGACGCAGAGCCACAAACGGACATCATCGTAGCTCAGCTGGCGCAGGAGCTTTACAACACTAATCTGCTGCTTTTACTTATTCAAGTAACGTTATAGTTTGTGATTCTTTCAATAAGAGTCTGTCACGATCTGTCGGCTATCTTGGTGTTGTATTTTCTAAGCAGCTCCTTCCTGAAACAGCTAGAACTCTATGTGCTTTGTGTTGGTTTGATACAACTATGCAATTGAACAGTACTCAGGCCAGATGTATATGACTTTTAGGTATAAAGCTACATGTAGCAAAAAAGTACTGTCTACAGTTTACCCATATAAAGATGATAGTGTGTTGGAAGCATAGAGATAATAGAACTATGGAGGCGCCTCACTCTAGCTTAGCCTTGCGTGACATTCGGCCGCATGATGAGCACCAAGATTTGTTGTCAAATGTTCGTGTACTGATTGTACTACCCTAGGCGACACCATCTTATGCGCCACTTTATACATTAAAAATTATTACACTTATTTTACCTGGGGCGGTACGGGGCCTGTCCTTATTGTTTCCTAGGTCTGTGGTTGGAAGCAATAGAAAAAGATACAAAGTGTATGTGAATTGCACTTCATTGTGTCATAACGAACTGAGGTTGCCATTTACTTAAATTATTTTGCAGAGTGAATTTTTTTACTTTCAATTAATTTTCAATAATTGTAAGGTACCTAATATTTAATATTTTGTTACAGTCTATGCGTTATAATAATATTCTTTATACTCCGACTTTCAATTAAATGCTGTAAATTGACGTTTCGTATTTTACTAAACTCAACTAGTCCTCCTATTTTGTTGTTCTCCTAGTTTGTATGCTCCGCAAAGAGGATTGTCTGTGATACTTACCTACAGTGTAAAGAATCTTTCATTTCATAATAATCAAATACTGTTACCACAATGTTTTTTGTTTTTTTTTGTATAGAATTTAAACCGCATCGACTTTGAAGGGAAGAAGGATGTGGCGCAGGTGTTCAATAACGTGTTGAGGCGTCAGATCGGCACCCGCTCGCCTACCGTTGAGTACATCTGCACCAAGCCTGAGATTCTCTTCACCTTGATGTCAGGGTAAGATAGTATTTTTGCAATTTAAATTTTCATTACTTAAATTGTTAAATTAAGCTAGCAAAATATCTATGGTGGTGTTCAATAAGCAAGCGTAATCTCTTTACATCTGCAGCTTGTTTATACAAAAACAATACATCCACACAAGTTCATAAAATATTTAAATAATTTTCCAAATTTATTATCATTGCTATTTCTGTGGTAAGTGATTGTTTGCGAGTTTGTAGAATATTTAAATGGATATTTCTAAATAGACTGACTGTTTAGCATATAGATAGCTATTACGGATATCTACTACTGGCCAAGTGCGAGTCGAACTCGCGCACCGAGGGTACCGTACCTAAAATCTGTGACCGTACCAAATTAAACCATAAGAATCACTTTTCTTATCTAACCTAAAGTAAAGTTTTAAAGTTTGCACTTAACATTTTCTTTAGGGTTTATTGTTAATACCAAAGAAAGTAAACTAAATAGTGTTGATTTTTTCTCTGTAAATTATACATTGATCTCTATTAATTACATTTTTTTGATTGGCAAACTTCTGAGACAATGAAATAGTAATTTAAATATTTTTTTTTAAGAGCGTACAAGTCCTACAAAGTTAAGTTATCATTAGGTTTTGTGTGATACAAGAACAAACAACTTTTACAATTTCACGATGTTTCATTATCACTTCCTTCCAGATATGAGCACCAGGAAATAGCCTCCAACTGCGGCACCATGTTGCGGGAGTGCGCTAGATACGAAGCACTAGCCAAGATAATGTTGTATTCGGACGACTTTTACAATTTCTTCCGTTACGTAGAAGTATCAACTTTTGATATTGCCTCTGATGCCTTTTCTACTTTTAAGGTTGGTATTAATATTTTCTCATTATCCAGGTATATACAGGGTTAAAATAAAAAATACACAATCGTTCACGGCCTGTATTTGTTTACATTAAAACTAACAACTTGTTCTACGACTTTCCAAAATTCTCTTTCAACTCATTTTAAACAATATTCAATAATAAATTAAATTTTGAGAAAACAAATAGAGCAAATAACAAAAAAGTTATAAGCAATTTAATAATCCTGATTAGACAGAGATAGCTATATCGGATAGTAACGTAACTATCACTCGACATGCTATACAGATTTTCGTTTTGCGAGAAAGGGATAGAAGAAAAATTCAAATGCATGTAACTATTGTTTTCCTTGTCAGATAAAAATTTTATTTTCAATGGCTATCATTATTTGTAAACTAGTTTACAATAAAGCAATAAAGAAATGGAGAAAAATACCGTATTGTTTTTTTCAGGAACTATTGACTCGTCACAAAATATTATGCGCCGAGTTTTTAGAAGCGAACTACGATAAGGTGTTCAGCCATTACCAGCGACTACTGAACTCGGAGAACTACGTGACGCGGCGGCAGAGCCTCAAGCTGCTGGGCGAGCTGCTGCTCGACCGACACAACTTCTCCATCATGACGCGCTACATCACGAACCCCGACAACCTCAAGCTCATGATGAACATGTTGAAAGAGAAATCACGTAATATACAGTTTGAAGCCTTTCACGTTTTTAAGGTAATTTTTAATAAAAGCTATGTAGCTACTGTATCTCATAAGTTGAATCGTTTTCGCTTTGAAGGCATATATCATAGTACAGCTGTAGCCATATTATATAGATATTCCAATCCACGATGACGCGCCCCACTCTGTCAAATTCCTTACAAATCGAAAGAAACATAAGCGATTTTGACAGAGTTGGGCACGTCTTTGTGGATTGAAATATCTATAGTGAATTCAGCGATCGTTAGTTACATTTGTCATTCTCATATTTTATATTTTAATCCATTTCCTTTTCCATTTATTTTAATATTATGGGCTTTCTGAAATTGTCACTATTTAAATACCATGATTTTACGTCTAATTCTTCTCGACTTTTTAAAGTCGACCATCCATTTTCTTGCTCCTTATGGAATTGACCAAGACTGCCATGTAAGTTTTGCAGGTGTTGGTCAATTTATCCACAGCAAGTGCATAATTTTATCCGCTGTAGGGGCACAAAGATAATAAAACTATGGAAACCCCCATTTATTCAAGCGCCAAGATTTGTTGTCAAATGGTCAAGTATTGAGTGCCGTTCTCTAGGTGACGCCATCTTATGCGCCACTTGACCGATTAAAATGTCTCCGAATAGTCACACTGATTATGTAGACGAGGCATGACCATATTTGTTTCCTAGGTCTGGTCAGAGGATATAATAGAGGATAATATTTTTATCCCCTGTCCATGGTAAAGTTAATTTTATCCCCTGTCCATGGTAAAGTTAATGGTCATTGCCGGTACGTGGCCGCCTTATCACCCTTAATTCTTACTAGTTCACTAATAACTCCACTGAATCTCAGAACTCGGTCAAGTCAAATATCGACTGCATACTAAATTGCTAGTTATTTTGGTTCAACTTCGTATATTGCGGATATCACCGTATTGACGTAACATCTGCAATTTATCTACGTCACGAGTCGACTGACGTTTGAGGGCCTAATGGCGCAGACTGTAGTGGTCCTGCCTTCTGTGTTAGAGGTCGTGGGTTCGATTTCCACAACTGGAAAGTTTTTGTATGACGAACATGCATATTTTCAGTATCGGGTTTTTTTTCTATATTTATATTTATGAGTTATCTAGTAGCTATAACACAAGCTATTGCTTACATCGAGGCTAGATTGCGATGTGTGTAATGTTCTGTATATCATATTAAATATATTATCTTTTTTTCATCTTTCTCTTTTTTATAAAATTTATTTTAATTACGTTAATAACGTTTGCCTGGCCAGCTATTTATTATTTACTATTTTCTCGGTGACTAACCGTCGTCAAAATCTTGCGTTTTATTCAGTAGTATAGCTTGACCGCTATAAACTTGGCCCTCCCATGGTCTGCGGGACGCGAGGCGGGTGTGCGATCGGCTATACACGATACTATGTAATGACTCGCATCTTGAGAATTTGCCTATGGTATTTTCTTAAGTATGTAACATTATCCTCGTCGCAAGATTTAATATCATCGTGTGTAGCGTAATTCACGCCAGTCTCTGACAGCTGATTAGTAGAGTGCACCGATCCCTATTCTATGGATCCACAGTGAACCTAGCCTGAATTGTATAGAATGTTTAATCCATAGAACAGAGATCAGTGGTTGAGTAGCTCCCGCCCCGCGTCCCGCAGACCATGGGAGGGCCAAGTTTATAGCGGTCTAGCTATAGTCATATGTAGGAAGGCCGATGTTGCTACCTTAGGTGTGTTAGTATTGTAGTTGAAAATAATGTTTATAAAATGTTATCAATTTCGTTTGCAGGTATTCGTAGCCAACCCCAACAAACCAAAACCAATACTGGACATTCTGTTAAGGAACCAGGACAAGCTAGTAGACTTCCTCACAAAGTTCCACACGGATCGCTCGGAGGACGAACAGTTCAACGACGAGAAGGCTTACCTAATAAAGCAAATCAAAGAACTCAAGCCGTTAGATCACTAACATTTATTTTATTGCATTTTATTAAAAATCGCCACTTCCTCCTCAAAAGAAGTTAGTTATAGATGCTATTATATTTAAACGCTTCTAAGTCACCAGAGGGTATTGTATCGCGCTGAGATAGGCTCGCAAAATGGGCAAACATTGCATCGCTCGGCTCTGCCAAACAGGTGCGAACGCCGGCACTTACCAACTAACATTGCACCCGCAAATACTGTCAATATAAGAGTCGGGACACACTTGCGTAATTTTCCTCTCTCGACCGGTTGTACTTGACTCACACCTGATATCATCATCACATTAGTCAAAACTACGTTACGTTCGGCGTACCGTCAAAACTGCATTGTGTACAGCGTAGCGTCGAATCGACAAGTGACGCGCGTATTCAGTGCATTTTACATTGCAAGTGACATTTTAGTGAAATTTTGGACAGGCATGTCCCGACACTTATATCACCCAATAGCATTGATAAACTTCCGGGCGTAATTTCGTACCTGTGTGGGAGGAAGCGTATTTCTAGTGGATTTTACATTCGGTCTGTGATGAGTAATGGCTACCGCATACTGGGGACGGCACGGCAAGGGATTTTAAGTCTATACCGATGGACTTTAAAACGTGTTGTCATAGAAAATTGACACAAATTGCTATGCTTAAATTTATAATTATGCCGCGGCATCAAAAGGGATTCCGCAGCATAATTTTGAAGTATACCTAGCAATTTATGTCGTATTTCTATACCAATACGTTTGAAAATCCATTGGTAAAAATTAAAAAAAACCCCCTTCTGCGCCCTCTCGATGTGCGTTAGCCCTAAGGGAATGAAAGTGTATTTGTGCTACGAGCAAATTAACAATTTTTTTTAAATAAAATATTTGTAGGAACTATTAGTGTTATTAATTATTGTAATGGTTTCACTTATATCTTTTGTAAGTTGTTAAAACCATTTTTTAGTTTTTATGACCAGTTTTTAGTGACAGTTCCTAAGTCACAATGGAAATATGTAGTATATTTGATATTTAATTTATAACATTAGCATACAAACCATTGTTGAATAATCACAATATATTATAATAATCGAAAATAGGAAAGTCGAGATCTAAAGACTTGTAAATATGACATTTTTATTTTTGTTTGTTTTGTACTCACATTATCAGAAGTATAGATTGTTGAATATGAAGGAAATATATTTTATATATTGTCAGTATTGGTTATTTATTACGCGATAGTAATATTGTTCCATATTTTCTGTATGATACTTTGATAATATTTGCAAAAGTGCTTATATTATAATAGAATTTGCAAATTTTTCACATTTTTATCTGTATGTATTGTCAAAATTTTTTGTCCTGTTTTAGTTTATTTTTATTTTCGCAGTCATAAATGCAATTAATTACATTTTTGAAACTGAATAAAATATTTGTATCATTGTTTTCTTGTTTCATTACACCAGATCATCTTTGAGTGCCAGAAACCGTTTCTCCGAACACAAGGTCTAGTCTAGTGTGGGTTGATACACTTCACACACCTTTTGAGTGTTCTCACTTCTCAGGCCAGAGGAATGATTAATTGGACATCTCATAAGTGAAACAGCTATTTCTACTACATAATAACTTTATTAGGTAAGTAATCCAGTGTACTGTACATCAATTTACCGTTATTAAGTATTAACTAAACATACATATAACATAAACACATACAACATACCTAACTATATAACTTAAATGTATATCACAAAAAAAATATAAAATATCATAAGCCAAGTAGTAATATAACGTATACAGACAACATAATTTAATTGTTTTAAATTACTGACGCCCGTTCAAATGATCGCGTCCTATTTTTCATTCTGATGAAGTTATTCATAGGTAGGTTCTCTTTTACTATTTTTAGTTTTTTCGATCAATATTTTCCGCTAGAGCTTTATGGGACCATAGGTCTGGCGACCTATTACATGTATTTCTAAAGTTTATATGCCTACCGATTTGGCTATTTACACATGCCCAGCACGTTAAGGTATTTTTAGTGAAAGGTTATCGAATTCCGTGACTGGATTATATTATAGTTGATCATGGAATTTCGATTACTTAACAGCAACTCTAGCCTATGTCCCCATCTATGCGCTTTTTAAAGATTGCGGCTTACGCACATCGTGATGGCACGGCAAGGGATTTCAAGATTAGACCAATTCAAACGTAAACGTACGACGTATTGGTATAAAAATAAAACATAAATTGCTATGACGACACATCCATTGGTAATAACTTCAAATCTCTAAATTAATATATGGCTATGCTTCCAAATTATGCCGCGGCATCAAAAGGAATCTCGCGGCATAATTTTGAAGCATGGCAATTTATGTCGTATTTCTTTGATACGTTTTAATGACATTTGGTAAAAACATACTCGTAAGAGGTCCAAGAGGACGCCGGCGATTTCTTAAGTGGGGCAAAAATACTCTGCCTAAGTTGACATACCCGAGCCATCGCTACACAATTTTTCAAGCAGACCAGCATCCGCGCACCTTACAAATTGCAAATTGACACACACACACACACGCACTACAATTTGCAACACTCACGAAGCTGTCGTTGCTAGGTAGGTAGAGCCCTACCTATACAAAATTCCTATATATCTTAATATATATAAATCTCGTGTCACAATGTTTGTCCTCAATGGACTCCTAAACCACTTAACCGATTATAATAAAATTCGCACACCATGTGCAGTTCGATCCAACTTGAGAGATAGGATAGCTTAAATGTCAATCTATCTATTTTTTATATCCGTAATGGCAAAACGACGTTTGCCAGGTCAGCTAGTATTAATCTATGGGTAAAAACTTGAAATCCCTTGCCATGCCGTCGCCAAGGATATGTGTTGCGTCGCCAAAGATATGTGTTGCGCTAGTACAACGTTTGTGTGTCAAACGTAAGGCCGTTCTAAAACCAATGAAACCAGTTCTTTTAAACAAAAAAAAACCGTTTAAAACATTTTAAACAAACAAATCTTTTGGTATTCACTCATACGTTTTACATTTACAGTAAAACGTATGAGTCAATACTAAAAGATTTGTTTGTTTTTTATAAACCTTAAAAAATTAAATCAAGCGATTCTAATTTCTATTGGTGCCTTTAACACAAAACTTAGACCATCTCCGGGTGACCAATCAACGCTGAGGCATGCTGGTCTGTGCTGTGCATTTAGCTTTATTTATGGCGATTTCCAATATTCGATATATCCACGGTTTGCCTAACTAGAGATAGAAATTTGACATATAAGGCCCATAACAGTTATGCCAAATCTCTAGTAAGACATACCATAAAAGTTAAGACATAAGGACTCTAGTTGATAAGGTCCATAAAATTTATGCTAAATTTATATCTCTATAGTAAAGCAACCTATGGATAGATCGAATATTGGAAACCGTCATTAGTCGAATATTTCCCCTTATGGCTCTTAGGCAGACGTCAGGCGGATTGATTTATTCAGAAATTGGACGGCTACAAGAACATAAAACCTTATAGGTAGATATTTTTTAATCACGAAACATGTTTAGGATACATTAAATAATGGAAGAACGAATTCATAACACAAATTACATAAAAAATATTATGGCATACCTGGATTTCATTGTTTGTTTCATAGGTTAGACCGGTAATAGTAGTTTATGAAAGGGGTGCATAATGGGGGGTATTAAAACATGAGTGTGAGTTTAAAAAACGAGCCGCAGGCGAGTTTTTTAATAGTATCACACGAGTGTCTTAATACCTAATTATGTAGAGTTTCATACACTACTTTATCAACGCTCATATTATCATAAATCCAAACCATAAAATCTTGCTAACGTTTGTCGTAAATCCTCCACTTTGTTGGTAAAAGATTGTGGGTCATTTTTGTTGCAATTACTAAAATGAGCGAAGATAAAATATTTTATATAATTTGATTGTTAATCAATTATTGAGAAATAATTAAAAAAAACAACACTTCGATTAGTCTAATTCCCTAGGCTAGGACATTCAAAATATGCCTACTGCTATGTACTTAGCTTAGAAGTTCATAAACGCTATTAAATAATTCTTAGTCTATTTGCGGTCCTTCGCATTTATTTTTTACATAATAATATGGCAAAACATAATTTATAACTTCACAAGATAAATAAAAAAAGTTACTCTAATAATATAGACAGTAAATAAATAATAATTACCTACAGAAGAAAATACACACTAAATAGTAAATACAAATTGTGATATTGTAGATAACGATACAAGAATAAAAATATACCTTAGTGTAGCGACATACCTGCCGAACGTTCCGCCGCCGAAAGTTCCGTTAAATACGCTCGCAATATTTTTAAGTTACCTAGGACACATCTACTACTCGTTACGTTCGGCGTTATTCGTACATTCGCGTATTGCACGGAACATTCGATGGCAGAACGTAAGGCAGGTTTGCCGCTTGGCTTAGTGTAAAAACACATCTGCGTAATTCAGTTTGCGCTTATAATATCTTTCAAGCAACCAGAAAGTGAAAGTCACTGAGTTATGGCCGGTTTCTTCAAATGCCTTTACTGACAAATGAAAAAAGTAAAAGTTAAATATGGCGGTCTGACCCTTATGTCTTTCGTGATAAGTGTCAGACCGCCATATTTAACTTAAAACAACAGTAACAGTAAAGTCAAGTCATTTGAAGAAACCAGCAGGGCGATCGGCTAAAAATGTATCAATCATTAAATAACTGTATCAATGTCAAAACACAGGTATTGACCAATCACAACGCTTGAATATCACGTTTTGACATTGATACTGTTCTTTTTTTGATGATTGATACATTTTTAGCCAATCGCCCTGCGGGCATGAGTGAGTGACAGTTAAATATATTCCTTATCCTCTTTAAAATTTTATTAGTAATAATTATTATTATTACTCCAGTAATTATATTGATAAATAAATAAATGATATTGCTACCTATTTAATAACTAGGTCCATCATTCTATCTATTCTTTCTTAAAGTTTTTGGTTTTTCATAAATTGTAAACCACACAAGCAACAGCAATCATTGAGACAATGGCAGTACTTAGAATATTTAAACAAAATCTTTGCTAAAAATGGCCATCTCTATTTGATTGTTTTAGCAGTTACCTAGTTTTTGCAACTGATTTAGACATTTTTATATTTTGTGAAAAAAAAAAACAATGTAAGAATTGAATTTTATTCGTAATTTGTAACATAATAACAATAGGTAGCGAGTCAGTTTTAGATTTTCTAAATTTAGTGTGTCCGAAAATCTTCTATCCCTTTCCAAATGACCCTTTTGGACAGAGATAACAGCAGTTTTTAGAAATAATGTTTAAATACTTTTCCAACCGCATAGTATCGTGAAAGGAATAGTAGATTTTTAGACGCACGCAACTTAGAGCCTCTAAAACAGAATCGCTACCAATGTAGGCTTATCATAGTAAAATTGCGGGAATAGCAAGTTTATATGAAAATCTTTGCTTAAAAGTTTACATATTTAGGATTTCACCTCGCCA
Source organism: Coenonympha glycerion (assembly GCA_963855885.1). Taxonomy (NCBI): domain Eukaryota; kingdom Metazoa; phylum Arthropoda; class Insecta; order Lepidoptera; family Nymphalidae; genus Coenonympha; species Coenonympha glycerion. The sequence continues at coordinate 6,837,669 of OY979629.1, forward strand.
AGTAACATCGTCATCGCATGGCATACAGAGAATTGTTGTAGTCAATTAGAAGGAATAGTCTACAAAGCCTTGTCTAGGTACACAAAGGTTAAAATCCAATATTTTTATGAGAACAGAGATGAATGGCAAATAAAGTATATCGCAGTCGTAATGTTATAAAATACTTAACGATGTTTTGGCAGTCGCCTGCAAAAAATAATTTGATGGTCAGGATGGCTAGGATGTGTCTGCAGATGCTGGACAAACTGATAACCACTTCAGGAGAAAGTTTTAAAATGATTGAAACAAACCTACTGTGTTTGTTACGCCGATGCTATGTAGTTTATGTTTGAGATCATTTTGAGTGAATACAATAATTTTTATCGCATCTTGGGCATCGTGTAAATTTGCATTTTGATTTTTGCATTAAAGCAATGTCTTTTATTACGTACAACTTAACTTTTAGTACCTTTACTAGTCCAATGTATTAAATTTAGTAAATTTATATATGTATTCTTATTTATACACTAGCTGTTGCCCGCGGCTCCGCCCGCGTGAATTACGATTTTTTTACATAATATACCTTCCTACTGGAATTCCTTGATTTTTCGCGGGATTCTGGTGTGATGTTGTTCTTACTTTGCACGGGTTATCTTGTGGTGATTTTGAAAACTCCTTTTTTTAAATAATAATATAAAGTTTCATTAATACGTAGTTGAAAGGTCAAAAGGACGATTTTAACTGTCGATATTTCGACCCAGTGGCACAGGTCGTGGTCACTATGTGACCACGACTTGTACCTATGTATCGAAATATCGACAGTTAAAATCGTCCTTTTCATTGTGATTTTTAATTTTTTATTCTGAAACCACGAAATATGTCAAAAATTATTAAACCATGTGAAAAGTTGTACTGGTGGTAGAACTCTTCTTTCAGAGTTCGGCCGGGTATACCACTGGGATAAATTACTCTACTAACAATATTCCCCAGCCCAACATAATATAAGAGTCTTCTAAAAATCTTTGCTTCATCTCAATACAATCCAAAACATCAGAATGGACAATGGCTATATATTTCCTTCCGTATAAAAAGACCTTAGATGACAGTCAGTCGGTTAGGATCGATAAGACCTAAGAGTTAAAAATATTTGTGAACCATTATCTTACCCTTTCCATATTGCGGATGATAAAGTTTAAATCTGTTCATGACTTAACAGTGCCATCTTAATATAAAGTCAGGAAACAGTAAATAACATGACAGTTAATTTTTATTTAAAAGAATTCGGTAGTACCTATCTCAGAGTTTTACATTCAAGTTCCACATAAATTGTAGAGATGACGCTATACGGTATAACGTAGCGATAACGCCAGTTACATGATTTTTGTTCACCCTAAAAGTGAAAAATTTTAAACCATACAAAATCTCCTGCTAAGCCTATTTATTTACGCGGCTGTAAGGGTACTCCAGTCTTACTTGAACCCTACATCCTAGCCCTAGGTTCTTTGTGCATTCCGAGTTTCAAGTCACCTACCTACTTGAACTTAAAGGTTCTGATGTCTGTAATTTCTGAACTACAAAAGTGATGATGATAAGATTTGTATGGAATAATCTTTAAAGAACCTCCTTTCTAAAAAAAAAAGAATGAATGGAATCGGACAACGATTAATGAATTATAACTAAAAAACGTTTGGACTTGCCATCTATCAGGGAAACCATGATGAATTTCGGGACAAAAAGTATCCTATGTCCTACCTCGGGGTATGAACTATAATCATGTCAAGTTTCATTTAAATCCATCAAGCGGATTAGCCGTGATGCCCGGTCGTGAAACAGACAGACAGACAGACAGACAGACAAAAATTAAACAAATTACAGTTTTGGCTTCAGTATCGACTAAATAGTGTCCTCCAACAAAAATTTTCAAAATATCTTCAATGTACTGAATTCGACCCTTTACAGTTTTATTATAAGTATATATAGATAGATATTATAAATAGTTCGCTTTCATTTTGTCACGCGGCCGGTTGTGGGGTCGTTATTCTCATAGGACATCAAACGACGCCAACCGTGCGCATGTACTTTTAACGATAAATTCTAAGCGAATAGACTATACGCGAGTACCTCTTTCCAGGATTAAAGGACTGCGATATAATGGATATTTTTCTCTCGGGGATATCAGTTATCTATACCACGGGAGCTGTCGATTTCCGGGGATAAAAAGGGTTATTCAAACCAAAACATTCAGTTCTTGTGTAAAACAGTAACAAACAATCAAACAAATCACGTATACATATAAAATTTAGATTGGATGTCTGGTGTGTAATGCAAACGAATATCGCACTATTATTCTACGAAATTATTATACGTATATAATAATACTAGTAGGGCGCGTGGGGGCGCGGGCCACATGTGGCCCGCGTGCTGTCTTCCCGCCTATACAACGTGTTCAGGACGAATACGAACAACTCTAGGGTTAGGTTCCTTATCGAAAAGTAATCAAAAATGGCTAAGGAACATAAGTTCTAAAATGGATATTTTCGGAGAAAATAATTTTCCTTTTGTAAATAGATCCAAAAATGTGTCCCATATGCCGCACTCTTATTTTTGCGACGTTGCCAAACTTAAATCATTCAAAAATACTACAACTACGGTCTGAGTAGTGATGTGCCAGTAGAAGCTATCTTGTCGGCATCGATAAAGTCTTACCGCGAACGATAGAATACAAATTTTCCTTAGATTTCAATCTTTTACATTTTGGCAATATTGAAAATAATTAATTTTAAACTTTATGATTGTAACCGAAATCATTATGTACTTACTACTTACCTACTTCCTGCCAATAAAAAGACTTTATTTTCTCCTGCCAATAAAAAGACTTTATTTACACCGTTAGTATAGGTACTCGTAAAAGGTAGAATACCGAAGTAAGCTGAATCTATTTAAATTCACTCGAGCTAACATACTGTCTACATTACATTTACCATACTCAAAAATACAAACATACTTTTTTCTGCGTAAATAAACGTAGGTCAGCAAGCTCGTATAAGTTCATAACTGAATAGTTAGGTAAACAATTAAGTTCATCAGTAAGATTCTCAGTATCGATTGTCGATATTATTAAAAATTATAACAAGAGCGCGCCGCAAGTTCATAAGCTCCTGAAGTTTTTTGTAGAACTTCGGGTCTCTCTTTCTCTCAGGTATACGTATCCCTTAGTTAAACTGCGATCGAAATACTAATTGTTTCCTTATCTTTATTGTTGAAGCCCCCTTGAGTGTGCGACGGTCCAGCCAGTATTATCAGGGTTGTAGCTTTAAGGTACAATGTGAAATTGACTTTTTTTTATTTACAATTTACATGCATAATATGATATTATGTTATTAATTATGTACAGGTATTAATAAAATTATTAAACATCGAGCTAAGCAATGTTATAAGCGAAAATTTTAGTAAATTCCCTACGATGATTTTCAAATACGAGTAATCATAGGGAATTTTCTATCGATGTAGGTATGTGTGAGCCAATCCATATTTGCCAATCTGCATGAGGCCAGCGTGATGGACTGTTGGCCTATCTCTTCGAGAATCGAGGGGAAACTCGAACTCGTGTTCAGCAGATTGCTACTATTGATCCTGAATTTACTTTCTTCCACATTCATATTTATTAAATTCACACATAGATGACTGTTTAAGTCACTTTACTAAACCCATTCTTTAAAACGATACGAATCGTTGATACAATTCTGACAAATATTTTTTTTTTAATTTTTCATTAAATCCTTATTGTGACAACCCTCGCTTGTGGCAACAAACAGTGTTCATTGTTTAGTAAAATTAAGACCATTCATAAGTTATGTTTTAAAATGCGACGATGTCAGTTTTTGCATAAAGGTGTGTGTAACATGGATAGTTGGAAATAGTTGAATTACTTTGTATGAAAACTGAATTTTATTTTTTTATTTTATTTAAAAATTATTTCTTATGTGGTTCGATTCCTATAAGTGGTCTGTTCAATACCTCGAAGTTGTTCGTATTCGTCCTGAACACGTTGTATAGGCCGACAATAATCCCCCTACAATTTTGTATCGAAAAAAAAATCCGCCATATTGGATTTTTATTTCTATCCATCGAATAGACCTTTTTGTCCTGATCAACTCTTCTCAAGAAACTTGTCTTCCATCTTTTATACTTTCCGAGATATTGACGTAATTCTAATGGCCGCCATTTTGAATTTTTTTTCAGCTCACTGGCAATTGGATGACATTTCGAATGACATTTGGTCGAGCACCCCCCACCTATCTTCAATACCCTCCCCGTGCTCTTTACCCGTCTTCGAAATCCTCAATCATCAGCTCTCTCCGTATTTTTCCTCCGAATGAATTTTTCTCTTCTATACGAAACGGTCATTGAAAAAAAAATTTTTCATACAAAATTGTTCAGGAGAGGTGATCAATCAGTCAGTGAGTGAGTGAATCAGCACAAGTAGCTATATATATATAGTAATATTTATACGCAAGTTTGTGTGTGTGTGTGTGTGTGTGTGTGTGTGTGTGTGTGTGTGTGTGTGTGTGTGTATTTGTTACTCCTTCACGCCGACACAACTAAACTGATTTGGATGAAATTTCGAATGGAGATTGATTATACACTGAATTAACATATAGACTACTTTTTATTCCGGAAAAATCCACGGTTATCCGCGGGATTTGTGAAAAACCGAAATTCACGCGGGCTGAGCCGCGGGCTTATACTAGTTCAAAATATAAATGCGCTAATGACGAGAATAATATCCATCTCATTCTGTAATCTAAAACTAGCAAAAAAAGAGAGCATGTTTCGTCGTGGGAATAGATATTATTTAGTGGCTATAACATAAGGAAGCCAAGACAAACCGCAAGATAGAAAGAGATCAATTTAAGGTCATTTTCGTGAATTTAATAAAGTATGCCTTTAGAAATATTTACAATAGGCGTGAAGTAAAAATTGCGTGATGGCGATTGATTTAGATAAACGTATTTATCGCCATCGTATAATCGTAAGCAAACTTTGCCCGTTGATTGGGCGGAAAAAATGTAAACAGCGGATTCGGCCAATCAGCGGATAGAAATTGTTTACGTTTCTCCTAAACATCGCCTAGATGTTTCCATTCGCAGGTAAAAGTTATGGCCAGATATAGTAGAACAAACATCAAAACTTTCACATTCAAAGCATGACGGATTCGTCCGATTTTGAAGATATAACCCAGCCGTTAGTCACTTGGTAGTAAATAAAACCTCAATGGTGGTATGAGCCTCAATATTCTAATAGACAAAACGCTGAGGCTAATTGACTTGTACACAAATCTCTGAACAAAGTTGGCAGGTCTTTTTGATTAGCGATTAGCTCTTCCTTTCCTAGGAAGAGCAGAATTATCTATTAGTTTCAAAATTAAAATCAGGGAATGTTCAGAGCTGTAGGTCACTCGAGTTTTGTTTTTGAGCTTGTTAAAATTCTGCTTCGCCAACAATGATTCACTTAAGAAATTAGTGTACAATCGCCGGGAAATATTTTTAGGAAGATTTGGCCAAGCGGTTTTGCGTTGCAGCAAGATCAGTTAACACTCGTTATTTAGATTAATATTAATATTAAGATTAATATTAAGACTGAAACAGTAGTATCTACTATGCATATGCACAGCAGATACTACTGTTTCAGTCTATCACAAGTCCTTTATTCTACTTATACATACGCAAACGTACTCGTATGTCCAGTTGCCACGACAGAATTTTTTTAAATGCCAATCAGAAAATACGACAACGTATCACACGGTAAGTAAAAGTAGCTTGTTTCCAATCTCCATAATGGAACTGATGAAAAACCAGCGTTGAACTGTACCAGTATACCTAAGTATCTACGTTTGCACAGATTTTGTGGTGTTAATTAAGCCAAAGAGTAATAGAGATAACTTTGGTACGATTAAAACTGACAGCCTGTTGAACTAGAGAGCCGGACTTAGCTCATTATGATGAGCTGTCCCGTGTTGTTCGCGTACACCAGCCCCTGGCCCGGCTGCGGCGCCCAGCGCAGGCAGTTGAGGCTGGTGAAGCCGTTCTCCCACGTCTGCTCCAACTCCTTGATGGGCGACAGGCCGGTCCGGCTCGTGCTCTCTGCGAAAATGATACACTGTTCTTAAAGGACTGAGTTTACATAAAGCTGAGCCCGACAGACTGTTTGAGAATAAACGTCTACGAGAGACCGACACCGCGCTCTGCTCCAGCACCGCCGTGTGCAGGCACCGGCGCAGGCGCGACCACTGCAGCGAGTACACGCCTACGAGTCAATATTACCTAATGGGTCGAGGCGGTAGAGCAGCGCGAACACGCTGCTGCGTCCGTGAGGCGCGAGGGTGAAGCGCCGCGAGCCGAGCCCCACGGCCAGGTGGCGCGCGGTGGGCGACAGAGCGACCGACACCGCGCTCTGCTCCAGCACCGCCGTGTGCAGGCACCGGCGCAGGCGCGACCACTGCAGCGAGTACACGCCTACGAGTCAATATTACCTAATGGGTCGAGGCGGTAGAGCAGCGCGAACACGCTGCTGCGTCCGTGAGGCGCGAGGGTGAAGCGCCGCGAGCCGAGCCCCACGGCCAGGTGGCGCGCGGTGGGCGACAGAGCGACCGACACCGCGCTCTGCTCCAGCACCGCCGTGTGCAGGCACCGGCGCAGGCGCGACCACTGCAGCGAGTACACGCCTACGAGTCAATATTACCTAATGGGTCGAGGCGGTAGAGCAGCGCGAACACGCTGCTGCGTCCGTGAGGCGCGAGGGTGAAGCGCCGCGAGCCGAGCCCCACGGCCAGGTGGCGCGCGGTGGGCGACAGAGCGACCGACACCGCGCTCTGCTCCAGCACCGCCGTGTGCAGGCACCGGCGCAGGCGCGACCACTGCAGCGAGTACACGCCTACGAGTCAATATTACCTAATGGGTCGAGGCGGTAGAGCAGCGCGAACACGCTGCTGCGTCCGTGAGGCGTGAGGGTGAAGCGCCGCGAGCCGAGCCCCACGGCCAGGTGGCGCGCGGTGGGCGACAGAGCGACCGACACCGCGCTCTGCTCCAGCACCGCCGTGTGCAGGCACCGGCGCAGGCGCGACCACTGCAGCGAGTACACGCCTACGAGTCAATATTACCTAATGGGTCGAGGCGGTAGAGCAGCGCGAACACGCTGCTGCGTCCGTGAGGCGCGAGGGTGAAGCGCCGCGAGCCGAGCCCCACGGCCAGGTGGCGCGCGGTGGGCGACAGAGCGACCGACACCGCGCTCTGCTCCAGCACCGCCGTGTGCAGGCACCGGCGCAGGCGCGACCACTGCAGCGAGTACACGCCTACGAGTCAATATTACCTAATGGGTCGAGGCGGTAGAGCAGCGCGAACACGCTGCTGCGTCCGTGAGGCGCGAGGGTGAAGCGCCGCGAGCCGAGCCCCACGGCCAGGTGGCGCGCGGTGGGCGACAGAGCGACCGACACCGCGCTCTGCTCCAGCACCGCCGTGTGCAGGCACCGGCGCAGGCGCGACCACTGCAGCGAGTACACGCCTACGAGTCAATATTACCTAATGGGTCGAGGCGGTAGAGCAGCGCGAACACGCTGCTGCGTCCGTGAGGCGCGAGGGTGAAGCGCCGCGAGCCGAGCCCCACGGCCAGGTGGCGCGCGGTGGGCGACAGAGCGACCGACACCGCGCTCTGCTCCAGCACCGCCGTGTGCAGGCACCGGCGCAGGCGCGACCACTGCAGCGAGTACACGCCTACGAGTCAATATTACCTAATGGGTCGAGGCGGTAGAGCAGCGCGAACACGCTGCTGCGTCCGTGAGGCGCGAGGGTGAAGCGCCGCGAGCCGAGCCCCACGGCCAGGTGGCGCGCGGTGGGCGACAGAGCGACCGACACCGCGCTCTGCTCCAGCACCGCCGTGTGCAGGCACCGGCGCAGGCGCGACCACTGCAGCGAGTACACGCCTACGAGTCAATATTACCTAATGGGTCGAGGCGGTAGAGCAGCGCGAACACGCTGCTGCGTCCGTGAGGCGCGAGGGTGAAGCGCCGCGAGCCGAGCCCCACGGCCAGGTGGCGCGCGGTGGGCGACAGAGCGACCGACACCGCGCTCTGCTCCAGCACCGCCGTGTGCAGGCACCGGCGCAGGCGCGACCACTGCAGCGAGTACACGCCTACGAGTCAATATTACCTAATGGGTCGAGGCGGTAGAGCAGCGCGAACACGCTGCTGCGTCCGTGAGGCGCGAGGGTGAAGCGCCGCGAGCCGAGCCCCACGGCCAGGTGGCGCGCGGTGGGCGACAGAGCGACCGACACCGCGCTCTGCTCCAGCACCGCCGTGTGCAGGCACCGGCGCAGGCGCGACCACTGCAGCGAGTACACGCCTACGAGTCAATATTACCTAATGGGTCGAGGCGGTAGAGCAGCGCGAACACGCTGCTGCGTCCGTGAGGCGCGAGGGTGAAGCGCCGCGAGCCGAGCCCCACGGCCAGGTGGCGCGCGGTGGGCGACAGAGCGACCGACACCGCGCTCTGCTCCAGCACCGCCGTGTGCAGGCACCGGCGCAGGCGCGACCACTGCAGCGAGTACACGCCTACGAGTCGATATTACCTAATGGGTCGAGGCGGTAGAGCAGCGCGAACACGCTGCTGCGTCCGTGAGGCGCGAGGGTGAAGCGCCGCGAGCCGAGCCCCACGGCCAGGTGGCGCGCGGTGGGCGACAGAGCGACCGACACCGCGCTCTGCTCCAGCACCGCCGTGTGCAGGCACCGGCGCAGGCGCGACCACTGCAGCGAGTACACGCCTACGAGTCAATATTACCTAATGGGTCGAGGCGGTAGAGCAGCGCGAACACGCTGCTGCGTCCGTGAGGCGCGAGGGTGAAGCGCCGCGAGCCGAGCCCCACGGCCAGGTGGCGCGCGGTGGGCGACAGAGCGACCGACACCGCGCTCTGCTCCAGCACCGCCGTGTGCAGGCACTGGCCCAAGCGCGACCATTCCAGAGAGTAAACACCTGGAAACAATACCTGCTAAATTAATTTTTTTTTCTTACATTTGCTCAAAAAGTAGTCATTTCCTCCTGCGCGGCACCTCCTCCTACGCGGAGCGAGCGAGGACGCGCCACCGGAGCACGGCACGCAAACACAGAGCAGGGAAACACGTAAAAACATTTTTTTTTTCGCAAATGTATTAAAAAACGTCGTTCAATGCACGCGCGCATTTGTCATTTCTCCTCGTTCCTTCGGCTTGGGTCCGGGACTCGTAAAGAAATGATAAACTTTCCGCACTTATATTGAAATTAACATCTTCGGTTATCGACGAAAGCCAAGCTATTACAAATAAAATGAACTTTGCAACCAAGGAAGACGCACCTAACCAGTGATTAGTATTCCTGAGCCTCGGCACCGGGTGCAGAGCCACCAGCAGCCGCCCGTCCTTTGATATGTCAATGCTCGCGTCGTTGTGTATCCTGCACCTCTGAACGACCACGTTCTTTGTACCTGAAAGTAAGGTTATTTTTCTTAAACACAATATAAAACGCCACGCTATATGACACTAACATTTTCCCAAGTGTCCGCCCGCGTAAAATTCGTCTTTTTAACATCCTAGATAATCATAATGAGACTCAGACTGACGAGCAGTACAGTACGTCGTATGTCATTGCAATGCTAATCGTCAGAGGCACCGCATCTGGCACTTAACATCTTCCCTCTAAACACTAACTGAAAAATGTAACAGGCAGCGGATGACGAAAGTGGAGCACCGTGATTGATGGACATGGACATTGACAAAGGCTCGTATGGAGTACAACTTCAGAGTGGATGAATACTCACTGTCGGCAATATCTGGCGTGTTCCCCGTGGTGAAGTCCCACGCCTGCACGCGGTGCGACGGCGCCGGCAGCGCCTCGGAGATGATGCTCGCGTCCAGCAGCCCCGCCATGCCGCCCATGCGCCGCATGCCCCCCAGCCCGCCCGCGCCGGGCGCGCCGCCGCCCCCACCCGCCGCGCCGGCCCCGCCAGCGCCTTCACCGTTCCCTTCATCGTCTATGACCATTGCGTTCTGTCAAAGACATCACACGTCATTCTATGATTTTAAGTTACCTATGTCCTGGCAACATCCGAGTTCGTGAAGTTCCACTTTCGATTATCGGAATTCAATAAATTTCCACTGCACATTTATTCTAGATACGATTATTGGACACAAAACGGGATTTTTCGGCAATTACTTACACATTGTCTAACAATGATTGAAAATATTTTTAAATAAATCGCACTCGTCTGTTTTAATTTTTGTTCTATCAAGGGACTTGAAAAGGGCAAAGAACGATGTTAAAATTAAATTAAATAGAGATACGAATACGGTTAGAAACCTCGTAGTTTTCAGTCGACCAGTAGTTATCACCAAATACATAATCACGCATATCGTATTGACTTTACATAAATGCTTGTTACTTAGGCCCATGTGAAGTAAAGATATTTTGAATTTTAAAGATCATAATTTTGGTGGCACTTACTTGGGCGAGGATAATTGGCTGTAAGTATTCGTGTATCTGTTGGTTTCTCTGCGGCCTGGGCGGCGGGTTCGCCTGCGCGTCTGGGTTGTTGATGCTGAGGTCGCCCACTTGCAAGAGCGGGATCGTCGCCGCCGCCGCGTCCTCTATGGCCGCCTGATACTGCTCCATCCGCGACTCCTCCGTCGGCCTGTTGGTGGCGCCCCGGGAAAGAATGCGTTCCCGGGTGAGGAAGTGCGGTCTGTAGTCGAACGACGAGAAGGAGCGCCGATTGGAGGAGTCCGAGTCTTGTAATGGCGAACGGTTTTCGGGAGGGCTGACGCTACTAGGCGGCAAGTTGAACATCTCCCGAACCGAAGAAGGCGTGTACAGTCTTATGGTTTGAAGGCGCCTGAACCGACTCCTGGCGGCGTTACGCAGCCTCACAGCTTGCATGTGTGCCAACCGTATTAAATTAATTCTGTGTTCAAACTCGTTTATCATTTCAGGAGCCAGTCTGGAGGGTCCATCCGAATTATTGCTAGACAGTCCGGAGGGTCCGGGCAAGGAATCTTCGCTTTGACGTTCAGTTGTAGTACTTTTAGCGGATCTCGGAGGTCTGATGTTCACCCTGCTAGGAAACGAGCGCAAAGCGGGGATCCTGTGAGAAGAAATAGGCGGTAGTACTCTTCTCTTGATTAGAGGATGAGCTGCGGGATTTGTTCTATGTAACGCTTTGAGTCGTCTGCTTTCCATATATAATTCACGTCGGTTTCTGGCGGTCGCTGAATAATTTCTATTTGCCGCTGAAATTTGTACAGCGAGGCGGTTACTCCATTTTTGGGTAATATTATTAGTACGAGAAGTTGAAGGTACAGGAGCCGAGGTTTCCTGCGCGTTATTTTCAGTGGATACCGAGTGCGAGCTGATCGAATTGTCACGCTTAACCCGTTTACTAGCACTACTTTGCAATCGATCTTCTTCGACTTCACTAGGGGTGGCATTCTGAGACGGTTCGTCCGGCCCGTCCACATTAACAGGATCAAGGTGGTCCACATTTTCCAAACGAATAACGTTCAACGACTCGACACGTTGAGGCGAGGTATTATTGCTACTAGCACGTCCATTACATCTATTTATCAGCATTAAACAAGTGAGCGCCAAAGCCCTCTTCAAAGATCGCAGCAGAGTTATGATCAGGTGACTCAGTCCTCGCTCCTCTAAGCATATCATCATCATATTAAACATGATGGATAGCACTTGCATAGCTCGCATTCGAACTTCGTGTCGAGTGCCACTTATCTCCATAATCCTGCCGAATTCTCGCCGCGGTCTATTCGCAGATCTCTGAGGTACCCGGGCAGCTGCAGGATTGCGTGACTTACGCCTCGGCTCTTCGTCGGGTCTCCGCCGATAGCTAGACTGCGTTCGCCGTCTCAGCAACAGCGACGACCATTGAATGGAAGTCGATCTCGCCGCAGAGGATCTGCTCGCCGGGGATTGTCTACTGGTGCTCGGGTCTTCTCTAGAAGCACCATGTTCGGGCTCATCGGATGGTGCGTTCTCAGTGTTCGATGCAGAGTTTCTTGAACTTTCTCCTTGATTGCTACTCTGGGTTCTTGAATTTCTTAAATCCGTTCGAGTATTATTGTTTGCCACTTGATTGAGCATCATACACCTTTCCAATAATGATGCTCTGTAGTGACTGGGCGCATCTTGTCCGTTGGTTTGTCTGTGCAAAGCTATGATTCTTCTCCGTAGATTTTCCCACATGTTGCGTAGCTCCGGCATCGTAGTTTGATTACCACGAAGCCACATATTTGCGAGTAGTAAAGTGTGCTTTTGAACCGCGACAACTCCGCTGCGAACTCTTCTTATGGCTTCTGCAGGTGAGATTTGAGCTCTGCCCAAAATGTTTTCTGTATTCGACGATAGCCTGACAGAATTGACTTCACTAACAACGTTCTGGTTCGAGTTTGCAGGAACCTCTTGGTCGGCAACGTTAGAGGAAGTGCTAGGGCCCTCTCCTGCGTCATTATTCTGAGTTCGCACTCGGAATCGACTGCTATGGGCTGATATACTAATACCACCCGTTTCATGTGTAGGATTTTGGAGCTGTAACTCTCCCAATTCAAAATCTAATCTATCCGTTGGATGAGTTTCCCGTTCGATGGAGTTTGAGGCTTCCGCATCACTAGATCGTTCAGGTCGTTCCGATTCTCTGACATCGTCCTCCCTGAAAGTGGAGTTTCGAGTTCTGAAAATATTCACTTCTGGTGACGGATCACTATCAGATTCTGAACTAGATTGCAACAAAGTCGAGCGAATTAAGCGAATACGATGAGAAGTTGTCGCTCGCTGGCGGATTTCGTTAACATCGTTAATTAAACTGCCGCGCTGCGGAAAAATAATATCATCTTCTGGACTGATTCTCAGAGACATGTTTGTTACTAAATTCAATAGTCTCGCTCCCGAATCGCGCAGGATATCACGTATTAAGTCCAAACTCTCATTTATAGATAGCGCATCTACATCTTCTAGTAGAAAATCCGATTGTGACTGAAAGGAACAAGTATTGGTTTGTGTGGCGTTGGACGTCGAGGTAGGCGCGTTCTGTCGGGGAGCGCGCGCGGGCGAAGGATTGTCTGAAGCGGCTGGAGAGTTCGTGTTCCGCACGGAAAGGAATATTCGGCGACTGTCTCCCCACGTGCGGGAGGATAAGTAGGCTGGAATGAGGCTGGTGCGTGAGGAGTTCGCGACGTTATCGGTAGACGGCGGCGCGACCAGGCTAGTAAACGAGACCCTGCTCGGTCGCGGTGTTCCGTTTGTCGAGGAAAATGGATTGGGCAAGAGCCTAGACGCCCGTTCGTTCTGGTCGACTGTTCGAAATGACCTGCCAGAAGTATCGTTCAGAGGATGAAAGGCGGAAGGTCGGGAGCCAAATATGGAATGCTCCTGACGTGCTTGATTTCTATCTCTGCAAAAAAGAAAATATTTACAGTAAAGTTAGATTACTGCTACTTCAATAACGATATAAATACACGCGTCTTCTCTTTACCTGGGTAGGCCACTATCAAAAGACAAAGCGTCAAGATTTAGCAGACGGCTACTGCCCGCTTCGCCGTCTCCATTGTCAGTTTCTTGTCTATTGCTAGATGTGCCCGTGGTAGAATTGTCTATGAACGAAATAAGTGTCTTTATTCCACTATATTAAAAAAGGGCCTTAGGTTATTATATTGCAAGCACTAACGTTTAGATAAGCATACTTCGTAAATGTATATTCAAGCGAGGAAATGTTTAAATATCCATACAAAGAAAGCTTACCGTCATCGAGGTTCGGTGTGGCCGTGTAGGAGCGCGCCACACGCGTGTAGCTGTTAGCCTCTGGCGATGGGTCAGTCTCCATCGGATCAGTGCCTCTATCAGTCTAAAAAAATTATTTTGTTATAAAATAGGCACCGATATGGAACCCATCGGAGTTTTCTACCGCTCATACGCAGCAACATTGCGGAAATCTTCCTGGCGGAAACTCGCGTGCAGACTAATAACAACTATAGCATAGTATCTGTGGCGTGGACCGCGGTTATAGACAATACGGGGTTCTTCGGTCTAAAATACTGCCGCGGGGTCCTGTGTATACGTCGACGATGGAAAATAAGGTAAAGTAAAGCCAAGCATAATCTCGATGCCTTATAAGAGTGAATAGGCTATTTCTAGGTAAGCGCACTCGAGACCTAATGATTTGCTTTCCATCAGGCATGTTGTAGTCAACAAGCCTATCTATAACATAAATATAACAAATTTGTCAAATTCAAAACCGACAGTGAAACACGACATAAATTTTAATTTTTGGATTAGGGCCTCTAAAAATCATAAAATAAATAGAATTTATGAATAACAGAATAAGAAACAAGCAAAACTTTCACCTGATTTAGCCCATGTCAAATACAATGCATCCCACTGACTAAGATACGCATCACAAAAAGCGTTGGTCCACATTATATTATGATTTGACCAATGCTATGTATAGATAGCAAAACAAAATGTTTTTGTGATTTTTTTCAAAAAAGTGTTAGATATCCTTTTACGCCCTAAAAAGGGTATGGATCACACATCAGAAAAGAAAGTTTGTGGTATAGATTGATAGCATAGATATTTCAAGCCACGACGACGCGGTCCACTCCGCCAAACTCCGTACGATTGAAATAAAAAGCGATTTTGACAGAGGCGCGTCTTCGTGGTTTGAATATATAATATGAAGATGATAATTAAGAACGGTCGATGTTGTTATATTTTAATACAATCTGACCTTTCTTATAATCACCCCTAAACAAATAACAAGTTTAATTTACCGTACTAGGAGGCGGCGGGGTCACAGACAGCCGCTGTCGCACCATAAACAACCGCTGGTAGTTCCTCACGAGGCTGTCATATCTTTGAACCAAGTTTTGATAGGAATTGACTATAATATCCTGTGTGGAGCCTGAATTGTCCTGTGGCGCGTTATTTCCCGCATTGTCGTCAGCGTCATCTCGTCTAGCAATGCTTGTATTGTTTGGTGGTTGACTTGTAGGCGGATTCGGTTGAAGAACACTGTTACCAATACCTCCAGGCATGTTTCGGAGTGATATTCCAGTTATAAGTTTGTAACCCAAGGAATCAAATGCCACATACCTGTAAACAGCAGTATTTGATTTGAGGTAAAATTTATTTATTCTTTATTTGCACTTAATATAATTAATCCCCTTGAAAACTCAAGGAAACTTTATGAACTTACCTAACTTTTTCATTGACATTGTTAGTAGAAACCTTAGTAAATGGAGCTGGTTGACTCCAATCCCAAAAATAAAGTTCATTGTATGTAGCAATAACCAATAATTGCTCACGGGGATGGAATGCTATGGATGCTATGACGGTTTCTTTAGACACATTCCATACCTCACTGCCTCCCTGTATGCAAAATCATCAAGGAATTTTCATAAAATTGCCACTGGCTCACTGAATTATTTTTTACCATAACAATTATCACTTCACTTTTCGACCTTATATAGACCCATTTGGGAACATCTCATTCCAACATTAATTTAACTAACGTATATGGTTGATACTGAAACTTTTTTGGTTGTCCACATCTCTAATCTTAACTTCCTTTTACAGGTCTAAAATTAGTACAGTAATACCCAAAACTACGCGAATACGTCTGAATTCAAACAGCGACATTAATCACATTGAAATTTTGACAAGCAATACAAAACAATTTGTTTGCTATTATTGACCGCAAAGAATGCAAACATAATGCTACTAAAAACATTAAATCTGGGGACACGGTAGTGTCCCCGCCAAGACGAGCCAAGCGAAGCGCGAGGGCACTACCTATCTTTTCTCGAAGTGTTTCGCCGTATTTTTAAACCCTTATAACTTAGGCCTGAATTATTTCAGATATACAAAATTCTCGGAAAATGATGTCGCCAGTGAACTTATTAAACCTATAAAGTTTCAATTTTATAGGTCTTATACTTTAGATTTTATTGACGTCTAAAAACCCCAAATTTCGTCACTGACTGACTGACTGACTGACTGACTGACTCACTGATGATCATCAAAATTCCTAGGTACTTCCTGAAGACCTAGAAAGCTGAAATTTGGTATATAAGCTAGTATTAGCACACAACTAACAAAAAAATTCCAAAAGTTGGAAATTTAACCCCCCAACCCCTTAAAATAGGGGATGGAAGTTTGTATGAAATTACCGCAAATATTAATGCTAGAGGTCTCAAAATTGATATAGGGACTCTTTGTAATAAACAGTTAAATACCTGTTTCAGGATTTTTAGTTAATCACCCCACATCCATTAAATTAGGGGGTTGGAAGTTCGTATGGGGTTTCCCATAAGTATATAGGTATAATAAAAACTTAATTTCTGAAATTTGGTATATAAGCTAGTATTAGCACACAACCAACAAAAAATTCCAAAAGTTGGAAATTTAACCCCCCAACCCCTTAAAATAGGGGATGGAAGTTTGTATGAAATTACCGCAAATATTGATGCTAGAGGTCTCAAAATTGATATAGGGACTCTTTGTAATAAACAATTAAATACCTGTTTCAGGATTTTTAGTTAATCACCCCACATCCATAAAATTAGGGGGTTGGAAGTTCGTATGGGGTTTCCCATAAGTATATAGGTATAATAAAAACTTAATTTCTGAAATTTGGTATATAAGCTAGTATTAGCACACAACCAACAAAAAAATTCCAAAAGTTGGAAATTTAACCCCCAACCCCTTAAAATAGGGGATGGAAGTTTGTATGAAATTACCGCAAATATTGATGCTAGAGGTCTCAAAATTGATATAGGGACTCTTTGTAATAAACAATTAAATACGTGTTTCAGGATTTTTAGTTAATCACCCCACATCCATTAAATTAGGGGGTTGGAAGTTCGTTTGGGGTTTCCCATAAGTATATAGGTATAATAAAAACTTAATTTCTGAAATTTGGTATATAAGCTAGTATTAGCACACAACCAACAAAAAAAATTCCAAAAGTTGGAAATTTAACCCCCCAACCCCTTAAAATAGGGGATGGAAGTTTGTATGAAATTACCGCAAATATTGATGCTAGAGGTCTCAAAATTGATATAGGGACTCTTTGTAATAAACTACAAATAAGGAAAAAAATAAACTAGGTGAACCAAGGAGGGTTCCCTCATTTAAATGATAGAGGGGGGGATACTTGATTCGGACAAATATCCACCTTGCAATGATATTCAAGAAATACACCAAAGAAAAGGAAATTAACCAAATAAAAAATATAGTCGTAAACAACTTACAAAAAGAAGTGAAATCCTAGAAAAAACATTTTCATGTAAAATGTTGCCAAGACGAGAACATGTGGCTCACACTATCAAAAAGTTATCAGATCTCATGTAGAGCAAGACTTCTAAGTTCTAACTCTACACGCCCTAACTCTATACATCCTAACTTTATAAACTCTACACTTTAGTCAAAATATATTGTCTTGGCTGTTTCGTTACTGTCACATGGGTGTAAAGTAAAAATATTATTCACTGACTTTGTACTTTTATGATATACAATACCTAGTTTCTGTAGTAACGATTATTTATTAGATAGGTATTGAGTCTCCTCAGAAACTGCACTTAGGTTTTACTAACTGCATTGGTTTCAAATACTTCATCACACTTTGCAAAAGTGTGTTCCTTTGCTTTAGAGGATATTTTTAATAAATGTAAGTTTTTTCCCATAACAATGGTGATACCATTTAATTTTAATGTGAAATTTCTTGAATTTTGCATGGTCCATTATGCCACTTGCAAAACTCTATTAGAAAAGTACTGAACAGTGAATAAATTCTTCACTTTACGCCCATGTGACGGTACCGAAACAGCCAAGACATAATATATTTTGACTAAAGTGTAGAGTTTATAAAGTTAGGATGTATAGAGTTACGGCGTGTAGAGTTAGAACTTGGAAGTCTTGCTCTACATGAGATCTGATAACTTTTTGATAGTGTGAGCCACATGTTCTCGTCTTGGCAACATTTTACATGAAAATGTTTTTTCTGGGATTACTATTTCTCCGTGATTAATAATTCTGATCATACAAATAAGCACCCCACACTGTTAAAATTGCTTATGTTTCATTCGATTCTTACAGAGTTTAACAGAGTGGGCGCGTTATCGTAGATTAAGATATCTATAGCAAGTTCAAACACGCAATATAATATACAAGTATATACTCACACTAGAAATATCCCATACTCTGACTTGTCCACCCAAACAGCCCGAGCCGATGAGTTGTGGGTGGGATGGATGGAATGCGATGCACCATGGTGTGCGTGGGTGTCCTTCCAAGATCCTCACATGTTTCCCGCTGGCCAGTTCCGATACATACACATTGTGATTGCCATGTGTGGATGCTACTTTGGTGCTACGAAATGTATCTATATTTTATTCACTTCGTACAAACAAGATTAATAAAAAAAATTAAAAACCTGACTGCAAAAATATCAACTTATAAAGTTACATAAAATGAAGTATGATTACATTTAAACATATGGCATACTATAATATATTTGTGATCTCCTTTCCCATTTTATTCATTTTCATACCCCACTCAAAAGGTTTGGTGTATTTTTAACCGACTTCAAAAAAAGAAAGAGGTTCTGTATTCGACCCGTATGTATGTATGTGTGTGTGTATGTATGTATGTATGTTTGTCCGCGATTATTGATAATGACTTATGGGTCGGGTAAATCACCCGACTTAACCAATGGCCATAAATCTGCCAGTTTGATGAATAAATAACCTACCTAAGAACTTACACCAAGACAGCATAAATTATTACATCTTCAGCTAAGGTGTGAATATAGGAAGTACACTTCTAAAAAATAAAAATTAAGGATTTTAATTGAAAATAATTTAAAAATTAAAAACATGACTGCCCTGTGGTAAAACGACTTTTTCCATAAAATATAGCCTATGTTACTCGGAATGATGTAAAGACTCTAACGATATCCCATATGTCGAAATCTATTCAGCCTTTCAGAAGTTATGGTGGAATAAAGAAACTCACATACACACTTGAACCCTAAAAACATTATACTCCTTTTTTGGGGAGTTGTGTAAAAATATAAGTGACATACCCATCTGGACTGAAAACCATGAGGAAAGTTGATCTTGGATATCCAGGCAAATCACAACACTGAAAAATATTTTTGAATATAAGTATAATATCTATTAGCATTGTTATATGTATCTAAGTTTCCTAGATATCTATTAATTTGCAAAAATTTTTTTTTATTGAAATGTTACAATAACAATTATCACTGGCTTATTCTAATTACTATGTACAAGTCTTGCCCGCGTGGAAGGTGCCAAGAATACTGGCTGCATTTCTGTGTAGAACAGCTAGGATGATATGTTGCGAAAAAAATGAATCAGCCCTTTTGGCACCTGATGAGGCTATTAAACGTGGGAAAAGCTGTCGAAGGAAAAGATTTATAAGTAAAAATAAAGAAATTAGTCTGACTTACTCTTATTTTTAATGGCTTCTGCACAAAGATGTCTTCTGCTACATTTTCAAGCACAGTTTTGTTGGAGGGTGAATTTGGGGGATTGATGCCTCGCTCCCTCCACTGCCAGCTACGGGCAACATTGCCAGGGATTGGAGTTTCTTCAAGTGCTTCACTTTTGGAGAACCAATCCAGCACTGGATCCATTACCTGAGTTAAAAATGAAACATCACTTTAAGGTGTTAGCTTACTTTTTGATATTTTCCATTTGAAATGAAACTATTAACTTATATGGGACTTACTTTTGCGGAGGTCTGTGGTTTAAATGACAAATCCGATACCAAGTAGGTTATTTTTTTTTACTGTCTGTCAAGCTTTTTTAAACTTAAGACAAATTAATATTTTCTCAGGAATGGTCAAAGGTAACAAGTTGACATTAATATCAAGTATTAAGGTCTAGTCTCTTAAACAAACTTAAAAATTAAAATTGACTAAATCATTCTGGAGCCTAAAGGAAATATTTAAAAATAAAGAAATAAGCATGGCCATTAAGAGAAAGCTATTCAACACCTGCATTGTACCAGTGCTTACAGTACATACAGTTGCCAAACTTGGTCCTTGACCAAAGCTCACAGAAAGAAGTTTGAAACTTGCCAGAATGCCATGAATAGAAGCATGATGGGGAAAAAGTTGTCACACAAAATAAGAACCTCAACAATTAAGAACTTCACAAAAACTAAGAATGTTAACATTGTCATAAAGAAACTCAAGTGGAAATGGGCTGGGCATACAGTCAGGGGCCCAAGATAAATGGAGCAAAACAATAATGTACTGGTACACAGGTCACATGAAAAGTAAAAGGGGTAGACCGTTCCAGAGGTGGGTAGATGAAATCAAGTCTATGGCAGGTGGCAACACTTGGACAAGAAAAGCTTGTGACAGACAGATGTGGAGGAAATTGGAGGAGGCCTTTGCCTTAAATGGGCAAACAGACTAGTTTGTCGAGGCAGAGTAATTGTTATAATACTATATATTATATTTGTTTGCGCTTTACGCTAGCACTCCGGTTTACGCTAGGCCGTATCGCGACGGCCGGCTATCGCCTGCCCCCGCGCATCGCGCCTCCCCGTTTTCGGCGACGCGCTTGAACAGTCCTTGGTAAAACCTCGACGGAGTCGGTCGATTGTTAGTGCCGCGTCGCCCGCGTGAAGTCGCCTGCCACGCCGCATCGTGCCGTCTTATTATTTATGAGGAGTCCGCGTTGCCCGCGTTGAAGTTTTGCCGGCCACGCCGTGTCGTTTAGTTTTTACGAGCCCTATTTATTGCGCTCCTTCGTGTGTCGTGTTGTCCGCCGCGTCCTTCTAACGCCGCGGGCCCATTTGACTGTCCGGAGCACTGTTTTTTGTGCTCACGCGCCATCTTGATACCACGCCGCCGCGGACTCGCTTCGCTACCCGCGAATTCGTGCCGCCGCCGCGAAAGACCCTTCAGAGGAGGGCGAGTGTGTTCCTTTACATTTAACACCGCAGACACCACACACTACATTCATCATACACGAACACACTCCCCGGATTCCACGTGCTGGCTGTCTCCTGCGCCGGTAAGTACCTAGTAGTAAGTCACTCTGTGCCGCGGGATAAAACCCAGTGCAAATCGCCTATAAAATTTTTTGGCGGGCCTTTTTCGACCCGCCACCGCCGCTGCCTGTGGGAATCCGCTGGACTGCTCTGATGGGCCCGGCAGTTGCCCGCTGATTCATCGTGCACAGGCGCGGTGCGTAATCATTATTGGTAGCAGAGCGTGGTTTGTCTACACCTCGCTTTGCGTTTTGCGCTGGTTTTGCCCGCCGCGCCGTTTATTTTCTGCGCCGCTGGCATAAATCCCGCTTTCCGCCACGCGCCGTGTCGTTCGCCGCGCTGTTAGCGGAAATTCCGCAATCGCCGCCAGTTCCGCTGCGTCAACGCCGCGTTTCGGCCGCGTTCCGCTTATTATAATTATAAGTTTAATTTTTATTTTAAGTTTTGCTTGCGTGCCGGTACCGCCCGCTCGCCGTAATTTAACACGCGTACCTACTACGGTCGCGCCGCTTTGTTCATTGCGACTACGGTACGACCGCGACCGCGATACGACTTGTTTACTATTGCTTTAATTTTATTATTGCTTGCACTCGCGCCGCCCGCCGACTTGCCGGCCGCCTTTTCAATTTATTATTGCTTGCACTCGCGCCGCCCGCCGACTTGCCGGCCGCCTTTTCAATTTATTATTACTTTATTTTTACATTTTGTTTACATTTAATTTGTTAGAATGTCCGCGAACATAAAAAAGCTAGCTGTACAGATACAGTCTGAGCTTCGCTGGGCGACGTCCGCCGCGGGTTTGATAGGCCGCGAAGATAGAACCGCCGCCCTATTACACCGAGCGGACCAGGTGCGGACTCGGCAGGCCTCCGTGGAGCAGGCCTTTCAAGACCTGCTCACCCTCGGTCCCGAACAGGAGGTACTGAGGACGGCTCAGGCCGATTACGACCAGTTCTTCGAACTGATGGACTCGGTGGTGGAGGCCGCCCATGGGATCCGGACCGCCGCTGATGAAAGGCGTCGAAGTGGCGCTTTTAGAGACTCCCCCAGCCGACCGCCCACACAGCCGGCATTACTCGGGAAACTGCCCACGATCGAGCTGCCCAAATTCGGTGGGCAGCTTCAAGAGTGGATGGGCTTCCTGGCGTTATTCGACAGTCTGGTCCACGCCAGGAAGGACCTGTCCCCCACCCAGAAGCTGACATACTTACTGTCCTCGCTACAGGGCGAGGCCCTGGACGTGGTGCGACACCTCGACCTCTCGGAGGAGAGCTACCACACGGCTCGGGAATTGCTGGCCAGGCGCTATGAAAATGTGCGCCGGTTGGCCGACGCACATGTAGCCCAGCTACTAGCCTTGCCCGCCGTCACCGGGGTGGCCGGCCTCAGAGAGGCCTTGCTAAACCCTTGCATTGTGGCCACCAATGCTCTCCGTCGATTGGATCTCCCCGTCGACCAGTGGTCCTTCTTGTTGTTGCACATAGTGCTCTCCCGCCTGCCGTCGGAGCTTAAGCTCCGCTTCGAGCAGCGCTTCGGAGGGGACGGTGCAACCTACCTGCCCCCTTTCTCCGACCTCCTGAAGTTTTTGGAGCAGGAGTGCCTCCAGGCCGATAACTCTGGAGTTACCGGCCCTCGAGTGGCCCCTGGGAGGTCCGAGCATGTCCGAGGGGGTGGGGCAAGGACTGGCCCTTCGGCGGGGACCGGCCCCAACCGGCGAGGCCGTGGAGCCGACGCCAGAGAAGGTCGCCGGGTGTCACAGTACAGCGGGGCCGTGGCAACGAAGCTCCCCCCTGTGCCTATTGTCGGCACCCCGGCCACCAGGTCTCCTCGTGTCCGCACTTCCTGGCCAAACCGGTTGCGGCCCGGAGAGAATACGTGTCGACACGCCAGTGGTGCTTCTCGTGCCTGGGCCAGCATCTCGTAAGAGACTGCCCGCGCCAGCGGCCCTGCCCACATTGCGGCGGTGCCCATTCGGCCCTCTTGTGCGCTAACCGGAGTGGTTCCGGTCGCCGGGACGTTGGGTCGCGCACCCCCCATGGGCGGGGGCGCTCGATCGCGCACCCCCCCCATGGGCGGGGGCGCTAGTCCTGGCCACCCGGCCAGCCCCGTTAGGCGTTCTCCGGTGGACCACCAACCTCCTAGTGGAGGTAGGGGTTCCGCCCCCCGGAGGAGGGCTTCACCCCCCGCGGCATGGTCACATACCCCTCGCGTCATCACGACGGGGATATCGCGTCCGCCCCATTGGGCGTCGTCCCGCGTCGGTTCTCGCCGCCACTACACGAGTGGCCGCGACTGGAGCGCCATCCTCCCACCATAGGTCGAGGCGATCCCTACCGGGTGCCGGACGTTAGCCGCATGGTGCGGCCCCAAATGGGTGAACGGTCCCCTGCTGATTACCATCGCCCTAGGGGCGGTGGGGCTTCACCCCCCCAGGGGGGGGTCACACCCCCCCAGGGGAGGGTCACACCCCCCTCGCATTTTTATGACGGGTGTCTGACGGCCGCTCAAATGAGCGTCGAACCGTCTAGGTTTTTGCCTCCCCTCCATGTGTGGACGCAACTGGAGCGCCATCCACCCGTGCTAGGTCGAGGCGCCCCCTACCACGCCCCGGATGCTAGCCGCATGGTGCGACCCCGAGTTGGTTATGCCGGATGGTCCCCACGTTGGGTACCCTCCCCCTCTCTAGCAGCGCCCCAGCCGGAGTACCCCCGTCAGTGGGCTCCCGCTGGTGAAGGCGCGTCGCGCTAGGTGTCCGCCACCCTAGCTGCCACCTAGCCACCTCCCCTGAGACTTTGGATCTACAGCAGACAGTATGTCAGACCATACTTTTGTCGACTGCCTCAGGGAGGTTAGGGTCTCAGGCTACAGGAGTGGCTCTCCCTTG
Source organism: Coenonympha glycerion (assembly GCA_963855885.1). Lineage (NCBI taxonomy): Eukaryota > Metazoa > Arthropoda > Insecta > Lepidoptera > Nymphalidae > Coenonympha > Coenonympha glycerion. The sequence goes on from OY979629.1 coordinate 6,861,645, forward strand.
TGGCCTCACTTCCGAATGTTAATCGGATTTCGATGCCTCGTTGCTTCCTACCGCCCGGAAGGTGCCACGCCAGTCTCCACGGCTTTTGTGATGCGTCCGAAAAGGGGTACGCAGCCGTGGTCTATTTGCGGACTGTCAGTGACACCGGCGAGGTCGCAACCCACCTTGTCTTGGCGAAAAGTAAAGTGGCCCCAATTCGGTCACGCTTGACGATACCCAAATTGGAGTTGTCTGGAGCCGCTCTTTTGGTGCGCCTTCTCAACCATGTGCGTACGTCCCTCCTATCGATCGTTGACCTGACGGACGTGTACGCCTGGTCGGACAGCGAAATTGTCCTTTGTTGGTTGCGAGCCGCTCCCCACAACTTGGAAGTCTTTGTTGCCAACCGGGTTTCCCAAATCCAGAATTCGGAAACCCCGTTGACCTGGAGACATGTGCCAGGGGACCTGAACCCTGCAGATTGTGCTTCCCGCGGATGTGAAGCTTCCGACCTTGTCAACCACTCTCTTTGGTGGGGCCCTGACTGGCTGACTCGGAATGAGTCCGCCTGGCCTCAGAGTAGGTTCTCCGAGCCCGATGTGTTACCTGGCTTGCGAGTCGGAGTTGTTGAAGATAAGCCAGCCAATTCGCTGAGCTATCTTCAGGAACGCTACAGTTCCCTTGATAAATTGATTGGGGTGACGGCTTGGATTCAGCGCTTCACCCACAACGCTCGGAACCCACGCGACAAAATGTCGAACCCGGTCTTGTCGCCCCTGGAGAGACAGGAGGCCCGGACCTTTTGGATACGTTTGGTTCAACTGGAGCATTTTGAGTCCGCTATTGAGACACTGAAGCGAGGTTTACCTTTGAAGGGCTCGCTCGCCCGCTTAAACCTCTTCCTGGATGACACCGGATTGATACGCGTTGGTGGACGCCTCCGGAATTCTGACTTACCCTATGGGGCACGTCATCCCCTGCTGCTTCCGAACAATAGCGCTTTTGTAAAATTGTTGGTGACGCATTACCACGTCAAAAATGCCCACGCTGGCTGCAACGCCCTTTCGGCCATATTGCAGCGCGAATTTTGGATTTTATCGGGACGACGCTCCATCCGAAGCGTCATTTTTAAGTGCATTCCGTGCTACCGCCTGAAGGCCAGCACCATGCAGCCCATTATGGGGGACCTCCCCACCGACCGTGTCGTGGCCTCGCGCCCTTTTTCGGCGGTCGGGACGGATTTTGCGGGGCCGTTCTTCGTCAAGAGCTCCAGCCTCCGCAATGCTCGTTCCCTCAAGGCCTACCTTTGCGTTTTTGTTTGCCTGGCTACCAAGGCCGTACACTTAGAACTGGTGAGTGCCCTCAGCACCGAAGCCTTTGTAGCCACGCTAGGCCGCTTCGTTTCACGCCGAGGTTATCCGCACCTGATCCGATCGGATTGTGGGACCAACTATAAGGGTGCCGATAGGTATTTGAAGGAAGTCGCCCAATTTTTGAATGAAAATAAGATAGGCATCGGCACGGCAATGTCCAAGATGGGGATAACTTGGACCTTTGACCCGCCAGCTTGTCCCCACTGGGGCGGGATCTTTGAAGCCGTCGTTAAGGTCTCAAAGACGCATCTCCGACGCGTGATAGGTGAAACCATTTTGACTTTTGAAGAGCTCGCTACCGTGTTTTGTAAGATTGAGGCTGTCCTCAATTCTCGGCCACTCTGCCCCTTATCTTCCGATCCCAATGACCTGGAAGTTTTAACCCCCGGTCATTTCCTAATTGGTGAACCCCTTAACGCCCTGCCCGAGTACCCCTTCAGGGACGTGAAGGTCTCACGGTTGTCTCGCTTCGAATTGCTACAGCAGATGACCCAAAATTTCTGGCATCGTTGGTATTTAGAATATTTGCATCTTTTGCAGCAGCGCGTTAAGTGGTCAGACAAGACCGACCCACCTAAGGTTGGTGATCTTGTCCTAGTTAAGGAGTCTAATTTGTTGCCTTTATGCTGGCGTCGTGGACGCATTCTTAAATTGATATATGGATCCGATGGGGTTCCCAGAGTTGCCGAGGTAATGGTCGGAGATTCGGTTTTGCAGCGAGCCGTCTCTTCCTTATCCCGGTTGCCCAATTGTTAGTGGACTCCAAATTCATGGGTCCACTGGCGGGGGTGTTTGCGCTTTACGCTAGCACTCCGGTTTACGCTAGGCCGTATCGCGACGGCCGGCTATCGCCTGCCCCCGCGCATCGCGCCTCCCCGTTTTCGGCGACGCGCTTGAACAGTCCTTGGTAAAACCTCGACGGAGTCGGTCGATTGTTAGTGCCGCGTCGCCCGCGTGAAGTCGCCTGCCACGCCGCATCGTGCCGTCTTATTATTTATGAGGAGTCCGCGTTGCCCGCGTTGAAGTTTTGCCGGCCACGCCGTGTCGTTTAGTTTTTACGAGCCCTATTTATTGCGCTCCTTCGTGTGTCGTGTTGTCCGCCGCGTCCTTCTAACGCCGCGGGCCCATTTGACTGTCCGGAGCACTGTTTTTTGTGCTCACGCGCCATCTTGATACCACGCCGCCGCGGACTCGCTTCGCTACCCGCGAATTCGTGCCGCCGCCGCGAAAGACCCTTCAGAGGAGGGCGAGTGTGTTCCTTTACATTTAACACCGCAGACACCACACACTACATTCATCATACACGAACACACTCCCCGGATTCCACGTGCTGGCTGTCTCCTGCGCCGGTAAGTACCTAGTAGTAAGTCACTCTGTGCCGCGGGATAAAACCCAGTGCAAATCGCCTATAAAATTTTTTGGCGGGCCTTTTTCGACCCGCCACCGCCGCTGCCTGTGGGAATCCGCTGGACTGCTCTGATGGGCCCGGCAGTTGCCCGCTGATTCATCGTGCACAGGCGCGGTGCGTAATCAATATTGTTTAAAAATGTACTTTATACTGTTTAAATATTATTTTTTGTTACTCTGTATTTTAGTATCTTAGAAAATTGCTATTGTCAATAATCGTGTAAAGTTTGAATAAAGGCTCTTTAAATTTATTTTTATTTTTTGTTTTATTTTAAATTATAAAGTACCTACTGCCATTTAAGTATTTTGTTGCAGCTCAAAAACACAAACTCTATGTTGTATTTACCATTGTGCTATAGAATTATAAAATAGGGCATGAAGCACCTGACCATTTATTAATTTATAAATGTATGGCTACCTGTTTTCTGACTTTCATAATTTTTACCATTTACACAGTGGACACAATGGAAGCTCTCCAAAAGAAATCTCCCGTTTGTGCAATTTTTTAATTGAGAATCCACTTCTATTGCTCAAAGCATGATCTTACAGCCTATAACCTTCCCTGATAAATGGACTATCCAACACAAAGATAATTTTTTAGTTCAGACTAGTAGTGTCTGAGATTAGAACAATCACACAAACAAACACTCTTTCTTCGGCTTTATAATATTATATTAGTATAGATTAATAACTATTATTGTTCTTATTTTTATTTACCTTATCAATTACTGATGTATGGACAAACACATGAAGAGCTCTGAAACAATAAATACATACTTGTAAACTGAGTACAACAATTACTTCAAATTCCAACCTCAAAATATTTTAAAAATAATATCTAACGTTATATCTAAGCTAGAAAACAATGGTGCTGATAACAATATTTTTGGTAAGTAATTACAATTATATTTAAAAAATGACTATAATGACTATTATTAAATGAAAAAATATTTATTGTTTAGAGGAACCAGAGAGCCATATTGGAAAATGTCCACAGTATACCTATGGATTACCTACATAGTTTACCCATGTTTAGGTATTATTACGTAAATATTTGTTATACTGTACATAAAGTAAAGGACTTTCATAGTTGGAAAATGCAAAGGGTTGAAAGTGTATCGTAATAGGTTTAGCCATTTTATGTACATAAACAATGATGATTACCTGGATCATATTGTAGTAATTCTGTGAAGTATTTGTGCCTGGGCTTTTTATTTGTCTCACTAACTATTTACATCAAACCTTGTTTACTATAACATCTACACTTTTACGACTCAAATTTATTGAAAAATTCTTCAGCAAACATTCAGCTGCGAACTGTCAAACACAGGCATCAAAGAGCATATAATCACTACGGACAGGCATTAAGCATAGAGTATAGAGTTACAGAATGACAATAGACTATAGACCTTTCAGAACTACATTGTACCATAAAGATAATATTATAATATAATGATATTGGACATCTCCAATTTGTCTACCGTACCGTATTTACCTAACTACTAGATACGTGAGTAGAAAAATCTTTGATCCACATAATTCGTGGTTACCCTACAGAATATGATTGCTATTTTTGAAAAAACCACCATCTTGCGTTTGGTATTACCAGTTCTGAACATTTAAGAACTACTTTACTCAGTTGTAATGAATTATTTTTATGTGGGTACAACGCAACCATTTATTATTTACATAAATTAATAATTATATTAACTGGAGATATAATAAAATGAGTTCCAAAGTTCGTTTTGGTAAATCATAAAAAAGCAAACTATATTTTTTTTCTACCATTTCTACCAAAGCCAATATTTAGTTGAGATGGCAAGATGTTAGACAAGGACACAGTACCAGAGGGATCGTTTTCGCCCAAGACCGCTTTTAGCTAGCTAACGCTTGTAAGAAAATAGCTACTGTAAGTTGAAAGCAATAAGTCTCATTTTAGCTTAACAAAAATGTTTGGATCGCACTCTTGACACTTATTATCTCTATGGAGGTAAGGAAACCTTTGATTAGGTATTAGTAGGAAGCAGATTATTATCATGGATGTAACATTCAATATACTCTATGGATGTAACCACAGACCAGGAACGATGTAACTTAGAGGATCAGCCATTAGTGACGTCACGCATATATTTTTAGGCTCCACCCTAAAACCTCTTTTTATTTGTCAAAACAGTAAAATGGCGTTTTACTTTGCAGGTTTGACAATATTCAATTTGCAAAGTGATAAAAGTGGGTCCCAGGATTTGTCAGGTCAGATGGCAAGATTACCGCCCGGTCCACACTGCTCGCGAAGTTCCTCGGCGAAGTAGGTACTCAGAAAAGTTTACCGAAGTCGAAGTAGGTCACCACACTACTCGGTGAACTTCGCGAGAACGCTTTGTCGTCCTTTGACTCGGGCGCAAAAACCGACAATAAATGGAAGTTGCCCGAAGTGAGTCCGAAGTGGGTCGAAGTTGGCGAAGTTAGACGAAGTGCCCCTCCACACTGCTCGCTTTGTTCAACTTCGGTCCCACTTCGGTCAACTTCGCGAGTAATTTAGAGGCCGGGTAAGATTGAGGTTGATGTTCGAGAACGAGGTAAATCGTTGAATCCAACTCAGCTGGGTAGCGTTCGGGATACTCCACGATGTCTTCTCGTCTTACATCATCTTCGAACAGTGCGTGTTGCCAGTGATCCGAGACACGGTCTCTGATTATGAGCCTCAGGCTCACGCTCACACAGCGAGCGTTGGAGAGAGCTATACTCAGAGACCAGAGTATCTTTGCTCGATCGAATTAGAAACTGATAATCATAGACTGATAACATTTATGAGAAATGAGGAGATCCGCAAAGGAACCAAAGCGACCGACATAGCTCAACACAATGCAAAGCTGAAGTGGCATGGGCGGGGGCACATAGCTCGATGGACGTTGGGGACCCAATGTGCTGGAATGGCAGCCACGCACCGGGAAGCGCAGCGTCGACAGAACGCAGATCCCGTGGATGGACGACAAAGAGAAAGCCGCAGAGGGTGTCGGTAGCCAGGCAGAGGCGAAATCTGATTGGTTACTCAAACACAGCTCCGCTCCGCAGTCCGCTCCACATTGGTGGAAACCGGGCCAAAAGTCACCTTTTCCATGCCTTTTATTTTTTGTATAAAAGTAAAGATTAGGTATGTACTTACATCTTGGTAAAATCTGTGCATCCTGGTTTAATAAGTAAGTAGGTAGGTAGAGAAGCCTAAACATCATCACAGAAACCTTAACAGGACTGATTGACCTGTAGGCTGTACCCAACCTGTACCTACTTATAATATAACAGATGAGTGCAAACACCACGGTAACGAGAATATTAATTTATTATTTACCAAAATTTGATTTTCGGCAATTTCGCGCGGGAGAGATTTATATTTTTTTCTAGAGGTGATGCGACTCTTCATTCTGATTCCATTTTAACCCTACAATTAAAATATAACTTACCTACTTATACGATTTATGAATTTAGGTAAGTATTCATCACTTTATTTTTGGTATTTACCTTGGCATACCTACCTACCAACGATTTAAATCGCCTATCTACAATACAAGAATGTTGAATACCTTTCCTGTCAAATAACAGGATCTCATGATGATTATTATTTTAGTGGCAGGTAGGGGTTCTATTTGGGTAAACTCGCGTTCTAAAGAATCCTTATGTTATTTTCCGTCCATCCGACCATCCGTCTATCTGTCACAAAGGGGGTACCTTTATGTTCATATAAAATCTGTGCATGTACACTTTATGTTGTAATGTACTATTTTTTATTCGTCATCTTTTCGTGTTTCGATCATTTCCTATGTCGATCCGCGTATGATTAAGTGCGATTGCGCGTGAAATGGCTTCCCTGATCCTTTCCCAAACAGACGTAAATATTTGCAATACGTGGGTAAGTAGATAAGCAGGAATGTCTATAGATTTACTTTTATTAGTATTGAAGGGAGGAATAACATTTAGAGACAAATATATACATGATGAGTTATTTGCGAGAACGAACTGAGCACGAGAGCAGTTTCACTTCGTTATTCGCGGCGTCAATTGTGGACATACGCGTACAACGAACCTACAATAATCACAGTCCTCCAATCCCTTTGTGTTCACAGGACTGATTAACAGGACTGATTAATTTGTTTTGCTATTATCCGCTACTTGAAAGGATTCTGTATGGTGCAATATGCAGGAACACCATCCACATTAAACACCACACACAATTTTCTATCACTTTCTTCGACGCACGTTTCGTCCCGACACCGGGACATCCTCAGGAGATGTTGACTTCACAATGCGAAATCGTAGAGAACCCTTTGTGTTCGTTAAAAATCCGAGAACGGCCGGAACGTAGCAGAGCACGAACGAAGCGCGCTCGTTCGAGGCTTGTACAATCGGTCCACACTACACGAATTGTGTTCGGCTCGTGCTCGGTTCGTGCTCGATTCGCCTATAGCGTAGACCCACCTTTAGCACATCATAGTTATTTGATGCAACGAGGATAAAACGGACTGAATTTTTGTAGGCAACCCACTTGCGATATATTTATTGACATATTTAATTGGATATAAAATAGTTTTCATTCAATAAGCAGCTCGGTGAAAGTCGTTGTATAGCGGGATCCTAGACCATAAGTAGTAGGTACCTAGAATCGAAAAGTATTTTTGGAGTGGAACTTTGAGGCGCTATTCTTAATTCTTTTAGGTATTATGAAAGATTGAAAAATATTTCAATAAAATATTCCCTATTTTTGGCTCAAGATTCGCTTTCATCAATGAAAATGTATGTCCCGACCCTTTATTTAATGTAGTCTGAGGTCCCGACTTAAAAACTGTCTTACCGGTGTTTTCAGGACTGGGCCAACTCGTGTCTGCTAAAATATTTACCAACCACGCAGCTCTGAAACGATATACCAACTCCAAATACGATAAGTATTATTATTTATACTTTTCAAATTTTAGGATTAGCTGAATTAGGATTGACTGACTTGTCAAGATTGATAGCTGGGCTTCCGGCTTGATTGCTGTTTTGCTTGTTGCTTGTTGTTGCTTGATTGCTGTTGTGTTGTTGCTGGGATTGCTGTTGGGCCGCAGCTTCTATTGCCGAGTTTATAATCAACCTTATGACTCTGTGTTAATCGTCGAAGGAACTTTTCGACCGCTGAAATGGAACGAAATTCAAAAAATGTTATCACGTTAATAATTCAATCACGTGACTTTTACCAGAGACAACTGTCATTCGTCATTTCATTTTTTAATTTCGTTCCATCTCAGCATATTGTTTACGTTTAAACTATTTAATAATGAAATAAGTATACAAGTACTACAGTTTCTAAGATAAATAAAAATTATACCTAAACCGTAACGTGGCCGTCACAAGATTTTGGTTAAAATGCATTGACTACACAATGGACAAGGCTTCAAGTTGAAGATCAAATATTTCCATCCTTTGTATTTATGTAAAGCAACAATGGCGCCTAATACCGAGCGTTTCCTGAAGTCCTTTGTTCCTTTTCTTAATTAAGAATCCTCATTTTTGAATTAACCTGCCTATAGCTATATAAAACGTCATTATAGTAACAATTATATCAGGCGATCAAACACTCAATTTTCCGGAGTTTTATGGGTAAACACAGCTAAAAACAACTATAAGTTAGTTTATTGATAGCGAATCCTTCTTCCCGGAAAAATCTATTTAAAACCTATTTAAAAAGATTATTATTTAGGTAGATACGTACCTACTTTTATACGAAGCACTTAGCAAGCAATCAAACAAGCAGAATAAGTTTACATACCTAGATATCTACATAAATAGTTCTATGATATTATTTGTAGCAGACGGTTATAGGTAACCTTAACTACCTACTAACCAATGATAGGAAAGGTTGAAGAAAAAGGGGCTGGAAGAAGTCGTGGTCAGTATAATATGGTCCGGAATGAAAGTGGTCGGAAAACTTTTCCGTTTAGCCATATACAAGGAGACCAGGGTGTAAAGGAATTTTAGGAAGATGCTACTTTCTTCATGGCGTTTACGCAGTTCACTTGACGATTAATTATGCTTGCATAATAAATGGGTAGGTACCATCCCAAGGCAAAGAAAATTCGCAATTGAAAGTACTTAAATAAACTTAGCTCTAAACTAAATACGTAGGTATCTGAGGTATCTACTTAATTCGTTACATTATTTTTTTGCAAGGAATACACTTAGGTACCTAACCGTAAAGCATAATATTGAAATGTCATGAGCAAATCTCGTAACTCGTTCACCGCATTGCATACCTATTCTGATAAACGGTTTGTGGTGATTGCACGAGATTGTTTCCTTTGAGAATGCTTGTCACGCGTCTCAATCAGAACATGTTAAAATGAAATTGAATACATCTTGCCATAAAGTTGTTATTTTTATGGGTTCCCGGGATACTATTACCAATTATCTCTTCAACCGCGATAACACAGACTTGAAATTTTCTTAACTTGAGACTTGAAAAAGATGATGTATTCCTTTTGTATTCCTGTTGCTGCTATAACAACAAATACTAAAAATAGAATAAACTAAATATTTAAACGGGCTCCCATACAACAAACGTGATTTTTTGCTCGTTTTTGAATTTGGTGGACAGGAGTGGAATCAATAATTCAATGGAGTAAATTGACGTTTTCAGTGTTGACAGTTTTTAATGAAAAAAAAATAGTGTCGGGTCTTAATGATCGACATGAATGACTCACTCATTCATACACCATGATACTAAACACATATTATTTAAATACTAAGAAATTAATATTGAAATCGATATAAAACATATTTAAATGACAGATTTCGGTTCACGCTGTCTGAACTATGCATATTGCCATATGAAATATGCATAGTTCAGACAATGCCTTTTCCTAAGGTAGCAGTAGAATTAGTTTTTATATATTTAGAAATTTAGATATACCTACTTATATCTACCTACTGCCACTGCATTGGAGTACGAATAGGTACTTAACGCGTCATTAAAAAATCGGCTTGTAAGTCCTGCCGTTTTATACGAGTAGATATAACAAAAGGCTTAAAGGACCAAGTCACCCAGCCCGAAAAAGTCCGAAATTTCACAATAGCGAAAGCGGAAATCTTAAGTCAGTGCGCATTGTCCGTAAAATGCTCTTGAGTCCTCAGCCGTGGCTCGTGACAACGAAAATCATAATGAAGTCGCAATTTAAAGCGATAGGTACGATTTAATTTATATGACTATTCAGTAAAAAGTAATACCTAAATTCTAAACGACTTTCTGACGACATTCAGAAAGTCGCGGGAAGGCGCTATATACAAGTGGCGCAGGACCGTGCGGGCTGGAAATCATTACAGGAGGCCTTTGTCCAGCAGTGTACTTCAGTCCATAGAGTATATTTGCTTCAGTCGGTTGAAACGAACGAACAAACGAACTTCTTAACATGCCCCAAAATAATTTGAGCATTTATGTATTTGAAACTTAGTGCAACATAGACTGTATCAATTCGCACAGGGCACATTCAAATATTCAAACCCAATGAACTATAATGTGTCTTTGTGTGGCTGTAGCTATGAAGAACCTACCTAACTACCAACAAGAATATCACGAAACACTAATGTGGCTTTCGAGGATTAGTAATAAATTAATACAGAACTGGTATTTTCACCAACAACAATCATCTGCAACTAACAGTAGGTATTACGTAAATGGTAATAATAGTCTAAACTCAGAATTAGACTAATAGCCGTTTTCACTAAACCTAGGAAACGCCTAAATCGAATGCTTAGCCCTTAGGTGACAGTTGTTGTAGGTTAAAACTGTCACTTATCTGCTAAGCATTCAATTTAGGCGTTTCGTAGGTTTAGTGAAAACGGCTGTAACTTAGATATACCTAATTAAGAACCAAAATGTAAAGAGCAAAGAAACCGAGAAAATCGGCAGAATTCACGAAAAATATCAACGCTACCCGTTCTAGTGTTCCTTTTATTTATCTGTGGTGTAGGTAGTTGGGTATATGATCGTACTTGGGATGAAAGGTGGGTGCAGAAATTAGGCCACTCTTATTTTTGTGCAATAAGAACTCTGAAATCTTTACACATATCTCGCTACCGAATACCGATTCTGATAAAGGTGTAAAGAGAGCTAATTTAAACGCAATCTTCCAAAATATGGTTACTTATCGATTGCTGAGTATTGAGACTCGAAAGTGTTATAAACTTCAGCTAGCATTGGAAATTCTACCTACGGGGAAAATACTACTGAAATTTGGAATATATGTAGACTGCATCCTGTATTAATATTTAATACATAGGCTACTTTTCATCCCGGAAATATCCATGGATAAACACAAAACCAAAATTCACGTAGGAAAAAAACGCCACAACCTCTGAAAGGATTTGGCTGAAATTTGTATAAGAGGTAGATAACATAACGTATTAGCACTTCGGTTACTTTTTATCTCAGAAAAGTCCACAGTTTCCGCGGGATAGTTGAAAAATCTATTTCAATGCGAGAGAAAAGTCGTTCACGTCGCAACTAAAGAACTGGTTTGGTTGAAATTTCGGGTGGAGAAAGACGATATCACACAGAACCAATTAACCGATTTGGCTGGAATTTTAAATGTGATAGATTGTGTCTTGGATTAATTCACAGTCTAATTTTATCCCGGAAAAATCCATGGTTCCTGCGGGATATTTGAAAAATCAATTTCAACGCGAGAGAGAAATCGTTCACGCATTACTGAACCAATTTGGCTGAAATTTGGAATGAAGATAGATTTAGTACCTGGATTGATATATGGGCTACTTATTAGTTTGGAAAAATTCATGGTTTCTGTGGAATAATTGTTTGTGAGAAATATTCCTTCCTGCTGCTACTACAAAACCGATTTGGTTGAAATTTAGAATGGAAATAGGAATATCCTGGAATTACCACATTATCAAATAGGCACGCCGCAACTGCTGAAACAATTTGCCTGAATATGGGGATGGAGATAGACGATATCCTAGAGTTACCGCATAGGCTACTTTTTATCTCGGAAATGCCATGGCTTCTGCGGGATTTATGGAAAACGAAAGATATACGGGAGAAATTCTCCTTCATTCTGCAAAAAAAGAACCGACTTGGTTGATATTTGGAATGAAGATAGCTTATATCCTGCATAAACAGTTAGGCTTTTTGTCTCGGAAAATTCATGCTCACCGCGGGATTAGAGAAAAGCCAAATTTCACGCGGGGAAATACTCCTTCACACATATGAAAAAACCCCACATTTTCTACAGCAATCAACAGTTATAGGTAGATTACTTTGACAATTTTTTTTGGAAGTAGGAAAAACTTGAATTTCCTTAATGACCTTTAGTCATTAAGGAAATTCAAGTTTTTCTCGGGATTTGTGAAAAATCGAATTGAGCGCGGGCGGAGCCGCGGGCAAAAGCTAGTTTATTATTAAAAACTTGATTTCAGAGAAGGTAAATAAATTCAAGAAGTTGAAACCTACGCTGCCTTTTACGGATTACGATAGCATAATATTGAGATCAGTATAAAAGACAATCCAAAATTATCTACTAGTGTGGTAGAAATCAGCAAAACTATCCAAAATTTCAAGTTCTAATGTTTCTACGTACAGTACGTAGGTACTGTGTATTTCAATAAATATAAATACTTTGCCGGAACATAATAGCAGATTTCAAGACAAGGAATGTATGACAATACTTCTAAAAGTTCACAAATCTGATACTAACATATTATAATATCTTCCATCGAATGTGTATACTGTATAGCCTGTAGATACCTACTACATTGAAGCATTATCACGAAATACCTCCACGTGTAGTGCCACAGAACTCATCAATCTTGAACCTATTCCTGCGTTCGTAAATGGATTGATATAGGAGCTGACGGGTGATCGGTTAGTAACTATAATACCTGAGTACCTATGTATCAGGACCCTTATTCTTTATCTCTGTGTAATAAAGCAGCAATGTCATAACGAACCATAGAAAACAGTGAACATCACAGTAACTGTCAAAGATACGGAATTGCACCCCGGTACCTACTTGTAAGTTTCGAATATGAAATATCAGATTTTTATTTGCATTGGTGTTTAAAAAATTTGGAAATATCCGCCTATCGATTGACGTGACACGAGATGTTTATCCAAGTTTAAAGATATAGCGCACCGCATCGACAGAAATAAATAGCTCAGCGTGCGGTCCATTCCAGTCAGACTTCAGGGAAACTCTCAACCCGTCCGGTGCCTCGTCGAATAAAATCGTTGGGATTTTCCCTATTCTCCCCCAAATATTCTAATATCTATCTCTGGTTAGTGGTTATAAGTACGCATATACAGTATGTACCTAATATAATTTTCGCAAATTGATCTATAAAAACTTATTGAACGAAATGAATTAAATATACCTGATCAAAGATTAAATGGGAGTATGGGGAGTGAGCTTTCCCTCAGTTGACCATGAGGGAAAGTTTACTACTCCCTGAGCCGACAGTTTTCATATTTACTTAGAGAAAATAATTATATGTGTCTCATTCAAATTCAAAATTCTTCATTGCGAACTTGGTAGGTACCTTGGTTAAATTTTAAAAAATTTAAAAAATTGTTAATGAATTTAACATCAGTCCATTTCATTGCACATTTCTTTATTGTAATTTTGTACAACGGCGTTCTACATAAAGTGAAAATGAATATACCTAGTACCTACTTAAAAATGAATATACTGTTTTTAACACAGATTTTAGTTTTCAATTTTTAAACCTGAAACGTTCATGGCTTCCGCGGGATTGATGGGAATTCAAATCACATGACGCGAGTGAAGCCGCGGGAAAAATGGGTTGTAATATTTCTATAATTAAATTAATTAAGTAGAAGATATTTAAATACTCGTATTTACTGAAAATCCCCGATCCCGCTGTATGTATAGTTGAATGAAGAAAATTTTCCATGTACCTTGATAAGCTTAAAATATCACTGTTCAAAAAACTGGCGTAAACGGAAAAGTGGTTGCTCCTTTACTGATTTTACACGAAAACCTGGGTCTGGAACGATTTTTTACCCATTTTCTGAAGTAATTTCGTTCGTCATTGTAATCTACTCGACAAACTGGCAAACTGCAATCATGTAATTTAATGAACACAGTCCTAATCGAGTGAAGTTGAAGAGTAAAGGTGAATGAAAAATGGAATTTCATTCACAATCGTCAAGTCAATTTTCAGTTCGTCAATTTTATGTGAGGACTAAGTATTGAAGCTGCGTTTACTTAGATAAATATGTTATTTGAATGGTGGGAATGCTTTAAAAGTTCGGGCGATATGGGATTCTCAAGGCTTTACAGTGCATGAATTTACGGACGGTTTATAAATAAGTTCTTATGAATATAACCACATTTTTTTCTATAACTAAGTACTTTCGAATTTGTGTTTTCTAATCATCTTTCCGGCTCTGTTAGATTTATTTTCTTTAGGTATAAGCAAATACCAATAAAAACGTTGCAGAGGAAAAAGCTAGCAACGTAGTATCTCAAGTGAATCGATTGCGTTATTAGATTTGGCAGATTGACATCCTTTTGCCAGATTAAACATCAGGGGTCGATTCATTCGTATTGCAGAGCTAAAGTGAATATTGCTAGCTTCAATAGGGGGATATTTACGTTGTTGTATATAAATATTTGATAGTTTCCGTCTTCGTATATTCTAGGATGGATAAAAAAACAGCCAAGTGCGAGTCGGACTCGCCCATGAAGGGTTCCGTAGCAGCAAGTAACATAATAATATAAAAGTTCTTGTAGTTAGTGGGAAAATCCCTTAAATGTATAATTTTTACCCTTTAAAATGTGAATTTCGGAAATTCCGTTCTTAGTGCACCTTCATGACGTAATATCAACCTATGTACCAAATTTCAGATCTCTACGACTTTAAGTTCTTCCGGAGTAGCTGGAACAACGAAGAAAAGGAGTTTGCCTCAAAATGGGCTATTTTGCGTCCACACTGCGTCTGAAGCACGTATGCATGAAAAATCTTATTTCAAATTATAATATCACATATATTTTTCTCAATGATGTGCGTACAGGGGTTTAAAAGTTTTATGAAAATAAAAGTAATTAAACGTCTCGATAAAAGCGGAACTGCCGTATAGGCACTGGAAACGTCACTCCCACTACCACTTGGCAAATGATACCAGTTTTTTATAAACTCACTTTTTTAGGGAAAAAGTAGGATAACTATTATAGGAAATAAATCAAATGAAAACCCAATTACAATTGTAGATATGTAAAACATAATAAAGAAACTATAATTAAATACCTAAATAATAAAGCCAAGCACACTGTACGGTATTGCTTACATTTAATTGAAATTGTCAAAAGATTTTTTTCAATGAAAAAAAAATCTTTATTGACTAGCAACTCCCTCCTGACAATGTCATTCAAGTACCAAGAGAGCCTTGTTGGACTGTACATATATCTCTACCGCATCTATACAGATTAGATTTGCACCTTCTGTTCAAATTATTTTTATAGCTGTTTATTGAAAAGCAAGAAATGCTTCACTGAACATTTTAATTGCGGTAAACAAAAGCACTTGCAACACCACAGAGTACATCAAAATCAAAATCAAATCAAAATCAAAATATCTTTATTTCACATAGGCCTAACATACAGGCTCTTGCGAACGTCGGTATGACATTTCTTGCATAATAATGATGATAACTACAAGTCGACTTAAAACTAAGTTTACGAGGGTTCCAAACGCGCCCTGCCGCTGAGAAGAAGCCCACAACAAACATCACGTTCATTGTGTTGTTTGATCATGTAATGTGCAGCTAATTATAGCAAAAAGTAAGCACACCATCTTGATCGTGACAAAATCCTACGTGGCTTAAAACCTATTCATAAGTGTATTTAAATTATTAAGAATAATACTTTTATTTCCAGCATAACCTTTGGCTCATAATTATTGAAACGATTCTAATGTTATCTGTCGCTAGGTTCCTAGGTACAACAATATGGATGGGCCCCGTCTACAAAATAAGCGTGACTATTTTTAATGTGTAAAGTGGCGCATAAGATGGCGTCACCTAGGGAAGTACCACGAACATTTGACAGCAAATCTTGGCGCTCACCATGGCGCTGCATGTCACGTAAAGCTATGCTACAAATGGGGCGCCTCCTTAATTTTCTTATCTCAATAATCTGTCGCGGCGCCACCGTCGAAACTAGGGTAAAACCAAACTCGTAAATAGAAACACTGGTTTAAATGTCATCAACTCTTCAGTCGTAGTTGTCTATGGTCAGCGTCACTGTTAGTTGTCTATGTCACTAATCGTCAACAGCGACACCACACAGAAGTTTTAAGGAACTACGGGGTGGCCATTATAGAAAATAAATGCACAATAATATAATAAATACTATTAAATATTATTTTACGTAGATAATAATATATATAAAGAAAAAATATTAATAAACTTACATACTTTGGTAACGTTTCGTTACATAGGTACCTACCTACTATGATATACCAATGCCTACCTAGATACAGTGCGACAAGGCTATTTTGGCGCGTGGCCAAAGTCTGAACTAACGCCACTATCTTGTGCTACTGTTTGATAGTTCGCTCTGTCAGTATATCACTATCGTATGTTGTGTTGTTTTTGCTTACTATTAACTATTTTAAACTAAAATTGAAGTAAAATTGAGGAGATTTTATTTTATGGCTGCCTTTGTTGGGCAACAGCGCCCTCCTTCAAGTGCCAAGAGAGCCTTGTCGGACTTTACTTGTGAAGTAGATCTGCTTTATAGTAATGTAAACAGGTGTAGGTATGGCCGTAGGAATAATTATATCTATATGCATCATCCAGGGTTCCACGGTAATAACGAGGTCGCTTTAAATAAAGTAATCATTATGGGCAAAAATACCGATAAGTGCTTATAGTGCGTGAAAACAACTAACCTAACCTCAAAATATCAGAAAAATAGAAAATAAGATTGCTCCAAATTCCCGGTTTTTATCTTACTGATTTTTTTTTAACGTAATATTGGGAATATTTCCAATGTTTTACCGATGATTTGGTTAAGACGCAAGTATAGCCCAATTTTCATACAAGAATCGGCAATGTTCTTTAACTATTGTATGGGAAAATCTTTTAAATGTATGATTTTACCCTTTCAAATGAGAATTTCGGAAATCCCGTTCTTAGTGCACCTTCATGACTTAATATCAACCTTGGTACCAAATTTCAGATCTCTACGACTTTTAGTTTTTCCGGAGTAGCTGGAACAACGAAGAAATTTTAATTTTGTACGGGAAAATCCCTTAAATGTTTGATTTTTACTCTTTAAAATGTGAATTTCGGAAATCTCGTTCTTAGTGCGCCTTCATGACCTTATATAGATCTAGGTACAAAATTTCAGATTTCTTCGACTTTTAGTTTTTCCGGAATAGCTGGAACAATGAAAATAGCTTAAATGAACTAACTAAAGCTATTAACTCCTAAAGAAAAAACTATATACTAGATATCGTTCAAACCAATTTTCGGTGGAAATTTGCATGGTAATGTACATCATGTATTTTTTTTTAGTCTTATTATTCTCTTATTTTAGAAATTAGAGGGACACATTTTACCACTTTGGAAGTGTCTCTCGCGCAAACTCTTCAGTTTCGAAAAAAGTGATATTAGAAACTTTAATATCATTTTTGAAGACCTATCCATAGATACCCCATACTTATAAAAAAAATTTGAGTTTCATTTCTAAGTATGGGGAACCCCAAAAATTTATTGTTTTTTTTCTAGTTTTTTTGTGAAAATCTTAATGCGGTTCACAGAATACATCTACTTACCAAGTTTCAACAGTATAGTCCTTATAGTTTCGGAAAAAAGTGGCTGTGACATACGGACGGACAGACAGACAGACATGACGAATCTATTAGGGTTCCGTTTTTTTGCCATTTGGCTACGGAACCCTAAAAATTGAATCTGTTTGTTGCAGAGAGCTATGTCGTTATACGCAGTGCTACACTCGAAAACTGCAATATAGATTACTTACTTGGAGTATCTAAATACTAGCTGACCCAGCAAACGTTGTTTTGCCATCAGGGATATTAAAATATAAAACGACCTACTCTCAGATCTACCTCAAAAAATTTCATACCAATCGGTCGAGTCTTTTCGGAGGAGTTTGATACCAAAAATTGGCACGAGAATTTTAAATATTAGAAAGAAGAAAATAAATAATTAAATACAGTAGGCAACGATATTTTAGTAGGTTCATTTGACACCTAAAACATAAGGAATTATTGATTTTAAAATTGTGATGTCTCTGAGTACGGCCGTAAGACTCGATTTCACCAAGCAATTAATCATGGTTATCTAAATATGACACTCTTGGTGTCTCTTCGTTTTGAAAATCCTTTGTGGGACAAAGGGAAGCATTTGAATGAGCAACTAACCGGAGATTAAATGCTTGGTGAAATTGTGGCTTTAGTTCCACAAAATATCATATGATGGACTGATTTTTTCAACAGAACGATAAGGACCCTCCGTATAGTAAGAATATCTCATACTCTGTGTGTTCTGCAATATAATGTTATTTTCTGGCGAAATTATTTAATTAATTTATCGGAAAAACGTTTACCGGAAAACGCTGGGACATGGAGATTGAAAATCCCTTAGGAAAGATTAAATTTTCCCAATGTAATAACTCAAACGACATAAAACTAAAAGACCTACAGAAAGTTGTGTAAAGTAATTAGTTTTCGTCCGGCTTCAGGCGAATTGGCGAAAGCAACTGAATCAATAGATGCTGGCAATTGTAGACAAAAATAACATACCGTATAGATATTTTTCCTTATTATACTACAGTCTGCTTAAGCATCAGAATATTTAACCTAAAAATAAAACCAGGTTAATGGGCTGAAGTTTTCAAAATGCCAAATGGAATATGTGCGTACCGGAATGATTTATACGTACTCATTCCTCCTGACACCGTTTTCAGATGTTGATAAAATATGAAAACTGCGGTACAGTACATACAATCTATCTCCTAATGTGTCCAAATGGAATCTACGTTTTGATTTCACGCTCTTGGAATTACTTTTCCTACATATGTATTAAATAGGATATATGAATAGGAGTATTTTCGTTCCAATTGTATTTTATTCATTGATAAAAAATAATTTCATTTATTAAAAACTAGCTGTTACCCGCGGCTCCGCACGCGTAAAGAACGGTTTTTTGTAAATCCCGTGGGATTCCTTTATTTTTCGCGGGATATATGTAAAGTTCCCAAGTTCGACGGGCCAGTAGTGGAGTCTCGTTCTCTCAGCCATTCTCTCTATCAGCTGTCAACGTGTTATCCTCTTTCACACAATCCATCCACCTCTTCTTTATTCTTTCTCTACTTACTAACCAAACTACTCTTATGCTGAGAGGAAACGTCCAGCTATTGTAAGGTGGAGGAGAAATTCAATTAGGTCTGATCGTTCGTTCCGCAAAGGGATGTAGCGTTCTGGTGCGCTGCTGTGTAGCAACCCGTTCCTGCTTTGCACGGGTTATCTTGTGGTGATTTTGCAAACTCCTATTTCTTAACAATAATAATGTACCTTCAGTTTCATGAATACATAGTCGCACCATCAAAAGGATGATTTTAACTGTCCATATTTCGACCCAGTGGCACAGGTCGTGGTCACTACGTGACCACGACTTGTACCAATGGATCCAAATATCGACAGTTAAAATCATCCTTTTGATTGTGTAGGTAAGTAACCGTGGAATGTTATATCCATTATTCGTCATCTCCTGAAACCACGAAATAATTGTCAAAAATTATTAAATCATGTGAAAAGTTGTACTGGTGGTGGACTGGTGGTGGTGGTGGTAGGACTCTTCTTGGAGAGTTCGGCTGGGTATAGGTACCACTGCGATAAAATACTCTACTAACAATATTCCCCGGCCCAACATAAGGCTTAAAAGTCTTAACTTCATCAGCTTAATACTATCCAAAATATCAGAATGGCCATATATTATTTCCTTACGTAAAGACGAAACAATTAAAATGAGCCATACGTTTATAGTTTCTTCGTCAATTCTGAGTTCCAAGTTACTTGGACTCACGCTAAATGTTCATGTCTATAATCCGTCATCTTCGGTGGTCACTTACCATCAGCGAGATTACCATTAAGTTTTAATTAGTGGGTGGTACACTTCGGTCGAGGCTGGTGAAAAACGACGTGGCTCTCCAGTCTCCAGGAATGTCGACAAAAGTGAAAACTATATCTCTTGTCAAAAGAAACTTAAATTAAAAAAATTATTTCTTAACAGTGCCATCTCAGAACACAGTGAGGCAACTGTCAGTAGATTACTCCATGACAATTAAATAATAAAAAAAAGTCCCGTAGACAGACTTTGACTTCAAGTACCACGTAAATTGTAGAGATGGCGCTATACGGTATGAGGCGAAAGTCTCAGGCAAAGGCGAAGGCGTCTGTAATTTCTGAACAGCAAAACTGATGACTCTTGAATATTTCTAGAATCATCTTTGGAGTACCTTCTTTCTAACAAAAAAAGAATGAAAGAAATCGGACAGCGCGTTTATGAATTATAACTAAATACACATTTTGACTTTGAAGCCGACTTCCAGGGAAACCATGCTGAATTTTGGAATAAAAAGTATCCTATGTCCTACCTCGGAATAGGAACTATGAATGATTCTGGTGTGATGTTATACAGAAACCTGTTCTTACGCACGGGTTATCTTGTGGTGATTTTGAAAACTCCTTTTTCTTAATCATAATAGGTATAAAGTTTCATTAATACGTAGTTGAAAGATCAGAAGGACGATTTTAACTGACGATATTTTGACCCAGTGGCACAGGTCGTGGTCACTACGTGACCACAACCTGTGCCATTATCGAAATATCGACAGTTAAAATCGTCCTTTTCAATGTGATTTTTATTCAGAAACCACGAAATATGTCAAAAATCATTAAACCATGTGAAAAGTTGCACTGGTGGTAGAATTCTTCTTTCAGAGTTCGGCCGGGTAGGTACCACTGGGATAAAATACTCTACTAAAAATATTCCCCAGCCCAACATAAGAGTCATTTAAAAAACCTTTACTTCATCTCAATACAATCCAAAATATCCGAATGGGCAATTGCTATATATTACTTTACGTATAAAAAGATAGGACAGTCAGTCGGTTAGGATCGATAAGACCTAAGAGTTAAAAATATTTGTGAACCATTATTTTACCCTTTCCATATTACGGATGATAAAAAAAGACGCGGCACTCCGGGAATGTCGACAGAAGTGAAAACTTTAAAGTGCCATCTTAATATAAAGTCATGAAACAGTAAATCGCATGACAGTTAATTATTATTTAAAAAAATTCGGTAGTACCTATCTCAGAGTTTTACATTCAAGTTTCACATAAATTGTAGAGATGGCGCTATACGTTATAACGTAGCGAGTTTCATGATTTTTGTTCACCCTAAAAGTGAAAAATCTTAAACCATACAAAATCTTCTGCTAAGCCTATTTATTTACGGCTGTAAGGGTAGTCCAGTCTGACTTGAGCCCTTACGTCCTAGCCCTAGGTGCTTGTCCATTCCGAGTTTCAAGTCACCTACTTGAACTCATCGATAAAGGTTCTGATGTCTATAATTTCTGAACTACAAAAGTGATGATGATAAAATTTATACGGAATAATCTTTAAAGATCCTCCTTTCTAACAAAATAAGAATGAATGAAATCGGACAACGGGCTAATGAATTATAACTAAATACACATTTTGACTTTGATGCCGTCTTCCAGGGAATCCATGATGAATTTCGGGACAAAAAGTATCCTATGTCCTACCTCGGGGTATGAACTATAATCATGTCAAGTTTCATTGAAATCCATCCAGCGGATTAGCCGTGATGCGCGGTCGTGAAACAGACAGACAGACAGACAGACAGACAGACAGACAGACAGACAGACAAAAATTAAACAAATTACAGTTTTGGCTTCAGTATCGACTAAATAGTGTCCTCCAACAAAAATTTTCAAAATATCTTTAATGTACAGAATTCGACCCTTTACAGTTTTATTATAAGTATAGATAGGTGTTTACATCGAACAGTAGGCGAAAAGGCGTAATGATGCATCCTTTCGACCTTTAGTGGTCATAGTTGTCACGGTGACCAGATCATATTTGCGGAACAAATAAAATATAATTAAACTAGCTAACCTGGCAAACGTTGTTTTGCCCTTAGGGATATCAAAAAATAGATAAATTGGGATTTAAACTATCCTATCTCTCAAGTTGGATCAAACTGCACATGGTGTGCGAATTTTATTATAATCGGTTAAGTGGTTTAGGAGTCCATTGAGGACAAACATTGTGACACGAGATTTATATAATATATTAAGATTAAGATAAGATAAGATAAGATAATATTTACGTATGGTCATAAATCCACATCAAGTCCTCCGTATTCGTTACTATTTCCTCCTAATTCTCTCTCTCTCTCTAACAGAGCCAGATATTTCTGACAGGATCGGAGAAAGATGAACTCAGAAAATCTAATCTAAAACCTTGTTAGCCACTGCCAAATATGCCATCTACCAAATTTTGGCCGCCCGCGCCTTATTCCGCGTGGATTTCGGTTTTGACAAATCCCGCGGTATTGGAGATTTTATTTTTCTATTTTCACAATGAAAATCGATAAGACGAATAAGATTTTCACCCGATGTTAAGTGATACGCCTGCCCATGGCTGCAGATGCAGTGCATTCCAAGGCTTGACATTGCAATATCATACGACACTCTGCACTGCACTCATCATTAGGGTTCCATACCAATTTGGTAAAAATGGAACCCTTATGGTGAGACTTTCTCCGTCCGTCCGTCCGACGGTCCGTCCGTCCGTCCGTCTGTCTCACTCGATTATTTTAATTTCTTCTTACTGAACACTGCGGTGGTACCTAGTAGTTGGTGTAGGACCACAGCCAGTTCTACCACCACTAAAATTCTATTCCCGTTCTTGTTTTCCTGCTCGCTAGGTATAATATTTACGTATAACATCATGAGCGATAACAACTATCTACGAACCATTGCCAATGAATACCAAAATTATACAGAAAACGTTAACTAAATCGGTCAAGCTGTTTTTGAAATAAATGAGAACATTGATGTGCAGAAACAAATGAACAAACGAACAAACGATCAAACGAACGAGCAAACAAACAAAAATATTATTGGATTTTTGTTTTGTATACCTACACAATTTAGCATACAAAAAAACATTAAACCACAACAACAAACTAACGTACAATCAGTCTCTCACCCTAAACGCATATATAGGTACCCGTACCTACTCCGTTCCGTCGTGGATAAAAAGTGTGTGGTACAAATATCGATATACTGAGAAAAGCACATACTACAGGCACACACAAACACATACGCACTGTTTTCCATGAGCTAACTTTCAAGCGGGTCTCTGTAAAATGAAAACAGTAGGGTGCTTGTTTAGTGAAAATGCTTATTCAAGCGTAAAGATAATGTTTAGTAGTGATGAAGGGAATAAATAGCTTAGCTGGCGGTCCTTTTTCATCCCGCGGAGGGTTCAGCCCGTCAACCGGACAAAAATAACATTAATGCTTTTTACCCCATTCTACCCAAATTAGTTTCCTCGTTTATATTCACAACATCATACTTCCATTTCGTTTTGCATTTTAGCTTTTTATCAATTTATTTTTAACTTATTTCAGTGTCTTCCTAATCCTATGTAAAATACCATTTATATACCTAGTCCCACAGATTTTACCTAGTCCACTAAAATTAGCAACCTCGGAATGAGAGATAATAAGGCGAATTTTCGTACATGATAATATTGTATTCTCTACTTTGATTTTAGGTGTTGACAGTTACTAAATAATACTGTGAGACATAAGTCTCACAGTATTATTTAGTGCCTGCGAGGTTCCGAGTTTGATCCCTTTTTTATGCTAAAGTGACTGGATAGTAAATGATTCCATTTTTGACTTGGTGGCTGAGGCTCCATTTTTAAATGATACGGGGAAATAATTTTTATGGTACCAATCCTACGCTAAGAAATTGTGGAAAATTTGTCCACGCTGCTCAATGGGACACGTAAAAAAATGCTGGCGTCATCTTGACATGAAAATACCATCAAATAGCGGCGAACCCTCATTACCGCCATATAGGCGATGGTGGTATTTTCATTAAATGCTCAGCTTTTTGAAATACCCAAATATCCTTCTTGAATTCAGGAATTCTTTGTCCGTAGACGGCGAGGGTTAATTTATATTCCACGAATGGTTTTTTTCGTAGGTCCTTCTTAACCTATATGAAATAAGAAGTTTTACATTTTTTTCTTGACGCAATTATACTATTGGATATAATTGTATTTTTGATCACTACAAAGAGAAAAAATATTATATTGCATTAACGGTGTTCCCTCTACGAGTACAAAATCAGCACTGACAGTGAAATAAATATCCTTGGAACAAATTAGTTTTGATACCCATAACTTGGGTTCCTGGCTAGACCAATAAATATTAGACACAACTAAAGCAAACTCGCAAACTCTAGGCACACACTGCAATGTCATGTCAAAGAATGTTATCGGGAGCTTCCCGCTGCCTCGAGTTCTGCTTAGCTGCAACCTGCCTGGGTAAGATAAGCCGATTTCCTCATGTATTGTCTAAAATTCAACTGCCTTTGAAACATATTATTTGCTGCTTAGCAACTTAATATGAGACAGCGGCTTTTGAATTGGAAGAAAATGTAAAATATGTTTTGTTTTGTTTATTTTATTTATTTTGTTTTGTTCCGGTATATTATATATGTTACAGTCATAGTGATTAAACAGCTATTATTAATAATGACTGGTTACTATGGATAATAACCAAATTGACTGGACAATTTGAAAAATTAATCATTTTATCTGGATATTATTCATAGGCGCTGGTCACAGTTGGCGAAAGTGATAATACGGTCTATTTGGCTTGTAAACCGAGTCGGGGTGCCCTCAAGTCCCGAGCTCACTTCGCTCGCTCCTGGACCCTGTATTAATACTATTATTTCATTAAAATATTAGCAAACTGGCAAAGAAATACGTTAAATGTCGTCTGAAATAACCTAACAAATTATGATTTTTAATAATAATAATAATATTCTTCTTATTCTTTAAGTAACATATATAATTATTGTGGTACTAAATAAATAAATTTTCTTATTACTTCTCGTTAATTTGAGTTATTTACGAAAGCTAATGACATTGTGAAGGGAATTACATAAAAACATTCATAAATAAGTTAGTAAACAGGTAAATAATCTTTATCCATACTTGTTTTATTACATTATCCAAGTCTTCGAAGATGGTATAAAAAATAGCTGGTTAATGTGATTAATTCTATGTCAATTATCACTTTATCCAAATTGAGTTGACATTATTAATAATGACCAGATGATATGTATAATATCCGGATTAATCGCTTTGGCTGTGACATATATATGGGGCTATATGCCCACGGACTAGCTACTACTTGAATACTACAAAACCTTATATTAGGTAGGCCCTTCATGAGATGTTCTAGGTCCATCCAGGTCGCATTAGTTCGCTTACGATGACCTAAAATATCAGTAGTACCCATTGTACGAGTATTTAAAATGTTGTTTTAGAATGCTATTTAAATCCAACTGTACTTGAAATCCCCTATTTGCATGACGCGTTTTGTTGTTGGGTTAGGTGGATTGACGTCCTTTTGCTGGATTAAACATATCACGGGTCGATTAATTCACACAGCAAGCTCGCAGTTCCACCGTCCACGAGAAATACGAGTATTGTAATCACTGGCAGCGAGGCTGGAAATGCTGGATTTTAGCGTAGGTACACTGCGTTAAAATTTTGGTAACTAATTGACTGCAGTTTTAAACAGTTATCTTTTCAGCTAGAGTTTATATATTTTTCAGGCAATTTACACCCCGGGCATAAAGGGAAAGATAGACGGTTAAAGCGAGATTTAATTATCAAAAACTACCCCGGCTAAGCCGCATTCAAAACAGCTGTAAATAATTGTCAATAACAATCTCTGCATGTTTAATTTGTATCAAGTAATGAATACAATTTAGCCGCCATGTCTGATGTCACCCCATACTTTTATTGTGCCGAGTTTTCCAATTAGGTACATTTAAGTGTGAAAAATGAAAATTGCGTAAATTCGCCAAATCCACGAATAAAATTAATTAATTGCAATAAGAAATGCCAAATAAGAAACTTAATTGCAGTGTTTTCCTTCTAACTGTGTACATAAAGACTTATTTTACAAATACATGACGTGTAAGTAGCATTCTTAGCATGCACGTGCGGGATTTCCAATAATATTGTGCTTTTGACAGCTTCAAATGGAATGGATGGATACCTAATATACCCATAGGTACTATAGATAATGTAATTCCTACTATATTACCTACTGTGTTTATATTTTCATCTTCTTGCAGATAAATCTACGAAATTATGTTTGTAGATACCTAATATTTTCATACTTTGTATATTATTTTATCTTTATGTAAGGCAGCTTCAATAAAAGGAAAATTACTATAAAGAAATTACGCCGAGCGGCCGGCAGTCGGCACGCCACTAAACACAAGGTTGGACGTGATGGATGACGAACCTACTCACAGTTATCCAGCATCACGTAATTGGATATCAAACAAATATATAAATTATAGCTTGGCAAAAATGTCTTGAAACGAAACTTATTAATTTACACTCCATAAAACTCAATTTGAAGCTCTTCTCAACAATGTCCCTACTGAATTTCAATCACCTGCGACTATAGATACCTATTTAAAACCAGAAAAAACCTTTTTCATCTCACCCGCTCGGAAAAGCGTTTTTTAATGCCTGAAATGCGGGCGGAAAATGCAATTATATTCCCTAGGCCGCCAAAGCATTTTCATTTTTACCAAGGGAGACAAAGTAGTATGAAAATCCCTTCCGGCCCTTGGGCCGAAAAGCATTTCCAACGTCAAACTCGAATTACGTGTCATGTCAATGTCAAAGCTGAAGACTTCTTTTTTTTCTAATAACACATACGTTCAGTAAAAAAGTTCGACCTTAGAGTTTGTATAGGTACATTAGTTTTTTTATTTTTACTTTTTCTTAGAATATCAATAAATATAATAACTCCTATTTAGTTTTATTAATTATAAAAGAAATCCAATTAAATCCATGATTTTTTCTCGTTGTTTATGTAATTATTGTTAAAATATTTACAAAATTTTATATTATCTTTGGTTCTTAGAAATTCCTATTTCAGAACGCATTCAAAAAAAAAGTTTCTCAATTTTTTTTCTGGTCTAGTGATAGTTGTCTACAGTCCGACAAAGCTCTCTTGGCACTTGAAGGAGGGCGCTGTTGCAAAAAAAAGGCAGCCATAAAATAAAATCTCCTCAATTTTACTTAAATTTTAGTTTAAAATAGTTAATAGTATGCAAAAAAACATAACATACAATAGTGATATACTGACAGAGCGAACTATAAAACAGTAACACAAGATAGCAGCGTTAGTTCAGACTTTGGCCACGCGCCAAAATAGCCTTGTCGCACTCTATGTTTCAATCGTGATTAAATGAAAATACCTAATATTTTTATTACTTTATTCATTATTTTTTTGTTTTAACTTTGAAATAAGGTGAGTGATGATTGAAGGTGGTTTCAGTAAGTGAAATTATTCAGAGTTACCAAAAACAACATATAACATAAATCGCAATGCCGATCTAAAGTGTTCTTCTGGTGACTTTCCTCGCTGTGGTGAGATGAAAAATTTTGTGTTATGGACGGGCGCAAATTTTTTTGGGTCTCGTGTCTTTGAATGCCTCGCTATGCTCAGCATTCAAATTTGACACTCGGCCCAAAAATCCACTTTGCGCCCTTGCATAACAAATAACTATTAAAACAATATCATGGTATACCTTACCTAGCATATCCTACTCCAATAAAAGCCGCGGTATTTTCATTACAACATAAAGTTATGATTGAAAAGAATAGAGCGGAAGAGAAGCTAAACAAAAATAATACTCGTAAGCCGTAATAAAATCGAATAGCAGAGTATAGGAGTTCTCGCCTCAGAAAAACTTGCGTGAAGTCGATCCTTCGTATCTTGCCTCTCGGAAAGTTTTATGAATCGGATAAGATAGATTGAGCCCAGAATGCATTATTGGCTATCCGAGATTGTGTCACAACTCACAACTCGCATCTCTGTTGGTTTTATTGATTTAAGGTTCGATTTACAACGTGCTTCTTTGCAAAATGCTTTGGGAAGATACTTTTCGGGCACTTTATTTCGAGTCTCTACTTTACTCTAGTGTTTTACAATAGCACAGCATATCGGTAAAATTTTCCGTAGGCAATAATACCTGCAGAAAACGAATAATACTATTTTAAGAATTCTAGTCAAATTCAGTATACCCATGGTATTTATTTATTTATTTTGTACGGGATAGAGAATAACAAAACACAAACATAGAGAGGACATCTTATCGCTACAAATGAAGATCGTTTCCATATGCCCTAGATGTGGGAACAATTAAAAACATGATATCATCCGAAGTAGACCTAAGAAAAATAAAAACTAAATATGCATAACTAAAAAACAAAAAGAATAAATAAGAATGCAAATACAAATATACTTTTTATTTTGATTATAAGCTAGTTCCAACTTCCATTACGTCTATTAAAAAGATGGTTAGAAAGATTATTATTTTTTGTTTAATCCGCTATCTGAAAATAATCAGTATAGTATACCTATGCAGTAACTAGCCAAGCTCTGACCGCCCTCTCACCACCCACACACAATTCTTACCCGGCCTCTACACTACTCACGAAGTTGACCGAAGTGGGTCCGAAGTTGAACGAAGCGAGCAGTCTGGAGGGGCACTTCGTCTAACTTCGCCAACTTCGACACACTTTGGGCAACTTCCATTTGTTGTCGGTTTTGCGCCCGAGTCAAAGGACGTCAAAGCGTTCTCGCGAAGTTCACATAGTATTATATTATCTGTGACCGAGTAGTGTGGTGACTTACTTCGACTTCGGTAAACCTTTCCGAGTACTTCGCCGAGAAACTTCGCGAGCAGTGTGGACGGGCGGTTACAACACTCGACGCTCATTTCGTCCCGACCGGGACGTCCTCAGGAGATGTTGACTTCACAATACGAGATTGTTTCTTATTTTCGAGATAGCTGATTATAGCAAAACAATTTTATCCTTCTAGCTAATTACGTACTTCCGTAAAGTAACGCCTGCTTCCATTCAATATTCAAACACAATAGTGTTATCTGGGATTAACCATTGAGGTGATACAGTATAAAGTGGAAAACTTTGTCTACTTTCGTAACTCTGTTAACAATCTAACTGCAGGATTAGTTTCGTTGAGATACTTAGAGCGATTGTGCTAAGCTTGGATGATACTCGTCCTCTTATTAAAATGAAGAAAGTTGAGATTGTCTGAGCCAATTTAAGATTTGAAAGACTCGGCCGTCGTATCGCGACTCGCGTCTACTGACTCGGCGCCGAACGTGAACTATGTCAAATATCAGCCGCCTCACATTACATTACAGTGGCTTTGTTTACAATCAAACTAAGAGATTGGATTTATTAAGATGGAACGTTTGCGAGAAACTTGATGCAAGATATTCGTTTCCTTATTCGAACGTATAAAAAGCGGGAAAGTTTCTGTTTATGTTAGAAAAATGTTGGAAAATGCTGAGTTCCATTTCAAATCAGTATTATCTGGAGGAAAGGGTAATACTGCAAATTAATAAGATCGAGGATCAGGGGCTGTACCACCATCTCTTATAGCAGTGTTATTGTAATATTGTTTTTAAATTCTCATACTGACATTATATTATGAAAATCTCAAAACAATATTACAATAATACTGCTGTAAGAGATGGTATGGTACGGCTCACAGACCAAGGAATAACTTTATATGTGGTACGGCCCTAGTACCTACGTATTTAATAAGGGTGGCTCAAAACACATTATTTGTGAACTTGAATGGAAGTAGGCGTTATTTTGTGCGGAAATCCATACGACTCTACTAGACTACGATTTCGCATTGGGCAGTCAACATCTCCTGAGGACGTCCCAGTTTGGAGACGAAACGTGAAAAACGTGTGGGCGATATTCCTGCATATAATACCATACAGAATCGCTACAAGCAGCGGATTATTATAGCAAAACAAATTAATCTGCCCTGCTGATTATTTGTGTTCGTTTCTTACTTGTTTCTTTTACATACTCGTACATGGCCTCCCCAAAAACTTCTTCTTGTTATTATTTTAGAGTGCCTAGATTGCATTCTAGAAGTGATTTGCATTCTAGAAGCAAAAAATATTTCTGCAGTAAGAACAAAAATAGCAATCATTTGTGCTAATTAAGATAGTTGAAAGGCCTGATGATATCTAGTATCAACAGCGCCTTCACCAAGCAGCAAACTTTGTCAAATGTCGGGCTCCGCACACTGCAGTGCTCCTGTTTACAATCAAACTGCGAGATTGGAGTTATTAAGATGAAGAGATTGTTCTGAACTTGTTGGAAGACTCCCGGCTTCTTATTCAAATGCAGATTCAGGTCAAACGTCAATTGACTTCGAACAGTGTAATTAAGGAGGACTTTTAGAAGTTAGATTGCTTTAATTCATTGCCGCTGGACGAAAACTTTGTGGAGCTAAACTCGTTAAAATTTCGCGTAAATGTAATATTATAATATTTTAAATTTATTATTATAGCACTTAAATAGAGATGTTTGTTTATTAGTTCTCGTTTAAAAACTCCAGTTTTAGGCTGTTATGGTAAGAAAATAGGTATGGAGGTTCAGCTCAGAGGTACAAAATTTTCGGTTTCATCCAGGTTATTATGATTATCATATAATAGAGAATAAAAGGGTCTGAGATACGAAACTCTCTCACGGAGAGACATCAACAGTGACAAATTAATAGTCTGAAAATGGTGATAATAAAATGAATAATGCCTGTAGCAATAATTATGCTTATTGAGATAACTTCAGATCAACTGGTAATTTAGTTACACCATTACATCCATTGAGCTACAATTACATCGTATAAATTAAACTGAGATTGAACACAGAATAGATATCTCGGAGATATAATTGAAAGAAGATTATGGACGTCTGGATCGTCTTCGTTGTTCGGAATTTTAAGTAGCCTGCTCCTTTCGGGTGCATTGTATAAATCTCATTCAAGACATGGCTCTAACACCAATTATTTTCAACAAAATGAAGCGCTGCTGACGGCTGAAAGATTTATGAGTCTCGGTGTATCTATTCTCATTGGCAATATACGAGTATTTCCAATAATAATTTATACACAAAAACAGATCCTAGAGACGAGTCCGTAAAAATGTAGAAAAAATAACAAGAATGAGGTCCTTCAATTGAATGGAAAACATTTGTTTATTTTGAACTTGAAGTTATACCTACTGTCGGATGAATATAAATAAGTATGTAAATAATTAATAAATGAATATATATAAATAATAAGAGAATATGAAATGATTTTTAGACATAGGCAGATACTAAGAGTGGAATGAAGATACGTGATGTATCAATAATGGTTATTATTGTATTCTAATTGGATAAGTGCTATTTGTAAGAGATCTACGAGTATATTATTCAGCTTTAGATTCTTGTAGGAACTAGGATACTTCTTTATCTACAACCTAAGAAAGTCTTATTCAGCAGGAAACATTAAATTGAAACAAGCAACTTTCTAAGTAGTCTTTTATTCAAGAAGCAGTGAAGTCATGTGCGTGATTGGCAAACATTAAGCAATTGTTGCTTACTCGGACGAGTAATACATAAGCAACAGTTAAAATGTACGAGTTAAGTGCCGAAGACTCTTGAATGAATGAAGATATATGTTTGCTTGTCAATTGCCGTTTATACGCGGCACGCGGCATTTAATATTTAAGACGAATGAAACTTAAGTTAGATCGAATTTAATTACAAAGTTAATACATATTATAAAAATTACATTAATCATTCAAATAGCTATCAGCCTATCAACGTCTGTCTGTGTAACATATGCATTTATTGAGAGAAGTAGATATGAATAAAGAAGAAAATCAAAGTGAAACTGATTGAAAAGTTATCTTACGTCATTTCAACGTTGTTAATTCAATCACCAATACAGCTTCAGAGGAAGAGCTCGGGCCATCATAAACTTCAAATTAATCAGTAATCGTCTACTACCTCTTTGGTAATCGGCTTTTATCAGTGACGTTGATTGCACAGTCCTCGCGCCTATCAAATCTGATTTGTTTTCAGAGTCGATCACGGGAACTGATAAAGGGTTATAATTTGGTCAGTTCCAAGTACCTAAGCCTCTTGGCAGCTAACAAAATTTACTTAGTCACCGACCACCGTTGATTTAACAAGATTGGTTTTGAGAGCTTTCCGAATACATTTTAATGCAATCTGACAGTAGGGGAACCCAAGAGAGGGATTTTTGTAGTTACTCTGTCAGGACGACAAGCGTATCAAGAAGAAGCGTCTGCATAAAAATCTGATGCCCTCGAGCATACTTTTATTTCATGGACAGTTTTATTTTTATTTTTTGAATACCTGTATTAGCTTCCTGAAATAGTAACCTTCTTAATATAACCTCTTTTAAATTTTAGCACCTAATAATATTTACAATGCAGTAGGTCCTCACGAAGCTCGAGTAACTACCGATTTAGCATCGTGGGCTCCCTTACTACCTAATACTAGGCCAGATCCACTTATCAATGATCGAGAAACTACAGGAAGGCGCCTCGACGTACTAATTTCAGACGGCCGCCACGCGCCGGATACTTTGCTTGCGTTCGTTTACGTACGGTCTATTTCGAACGAGTAAAAGTACCACAACTTTGCGTTTGTTGCGTGTTCTTTCCGGAGGCGTGCCGCGTGGCCAGGCGCTATTGCGAACTGAATTGCACTTTTTGTGTCAGCGGTAGAGTCGCTATTTTTTAACTCATCTTGCCAAGCGAGCCTTCTGTACCGTTAGGTACTTTTAGGTATTCCGTGATAATACTATTGTAGACTTACAGCAGTAAAATAAATATTCCTTTTTCGTGTCGAGTTATGAAGTTATCATAATAGAAACATTTATCATTTGTCAAACACCTTCTCGAGGACTCCTGCGTCAGAGGTTGTAAATAATGGTGCAGGCTTCAAGAACTCTACGGGGACAGATTTATGGTTTACACCGATCTAGACAATTTATTACGAAACAAACAGAAACAAAGTAATATCAGTTTTTGGACTCTTGAAATTCTTACTTATACCTTGTATGAAATTCGAGTTTATTATATGTTCATAAAATATTAATATAGTCTTTTCGTTTTTCGTTCTTTTCAGCCGACGGACGCCCACAGCTGAACAAAGGGCTCCTGCAATGATTTCCAGCCCACACGGTCCTGCGCTACCTGTATCCAGCGCCTTCCTGCGACTCTTTTATAATTTCTACGGTCCATCCAGTAGTCTTTTCAGTAGGTATACCCTACGAAACCTACGAGTATAATCTGTTTATCAGTAGCAGTATCAAAGGTTTACGGCTATTTCATTTATCTTCTTAAATGAGAAGCCACTCTATTTACGATCGTTATTAAGGCTCCCCCGCGTTATCGCCGTCATGCAATAGTGTGAACGTAGTCGGCAGTTATCATAGATCGTGCTAAATAATGTGAGATTTGTTAAGACGATGCAGACGGCGCCACGGGTCGTCGACCTCGCTCTATTTTGGGCCCTCGTTCCATATTTTTCTTTTCGGACACTGCGTCTAACGCGGGGCGTATACAGAATGTGCTTCGTCTTCGCCGTACAGAAAACGCTACTATTGTTTTGCTTTTGCAATCTCATGTGAAATCTCGTATGCTCCTCCGTGAAAACTTTCGCGAAGGTTCTTATATAAGACAGCTAAAAGACACAAGCCTGTTTTCTTTATTTCCGGACTCGGAAAAGGAAGAGGGGAAAGATTATTTCTAACAATTTCGCGACTCGCAGTTGATTTTGATCAAGTAAACATTTGAATGTACTATCTATAGCTTATTGTATCGCTATTTCTAAAAGCGTGAGTGTTCGGTTTTCTCTGTATAGGTATGTATGAATGACTGGTTTATCCCATTTTTTGCCAAACGACTTTTGGAAAAATAATTCGAGAATTAAAATCTAATTTCTGCCTTTGATTGACGTATTTTTATGTAAAGCTAGTAACGAAAGCTTACTTCACGCGGTCGCTTGGCCTCGTTGCTTTGGGTAGCCATGCTACTGTCCGCGAACCCCAAGTGGTTTTATGGTAAGGCACAGTAAATATTAACATTTTTAAACCAGAGCCAATGTCTATCTTTGCATATTTTTGACAAACGTAACTTGAACGTTGGAAAATGCGTTTACGCATCCCATCCCACCCGAGAGATGCTACAGGCGGGTATGTGGGATTCGCTGGCTAGGTCAGAATAGTAACACTAAAACCCCCAATGGGACTCTCCGCGCTTATATGAGACGCCAAAGGATCACTATTCGCATGCTACTGGGGATCGATATAAGGCGATGTCGTTGGTTTCGCCACTTTACCCCTTGCCGCCGTCTATACGAATCGGACGAGCGT
The DNA here is from genome assembly GCA_963855885.1 of Coenonympha glycerion. Classification (NCBI taxonomy): domain Eukaryota; kingdom Metazoa; phylum Arthropoda; class Insecta; order Lepidoptera; family Nymphalidae; genus Coenonympha; species Coenonympha glycerion. Next base: position 6,896,081 of record OY979629.1, read on the forward strand.
TGGCTGCCTGAGTGTGAAGATGCTCTCAAAGAAAGAGGCCGCACTCCAGCATTACACTGCTGGCTGGTTGGGACTGCCAGGCCTAACACTCCCCTCATTTTTTTGTGCGCCATATCCCCCAATACATTAAATTCGTGGCAAGCAGGTGTGGGTTCCCTTTTCGTTATGATTAATTTAACCAGGGATAGCATGTTAACAATTTAACACGGTAAGAGCCCAGGTTGTCGCAAATGACCATAGGACTCTTTGGGACTCGGGACATTTTCAATCGCTTTTATTCGGACAACAAAGCGAACATCATAGACCAGTTTATAAGTAGTGCACAAAGTCTTATAGTTAAAACTTTATAAATGTAGGCATGCTTTGGTCCAGGTAATAGTTAGGAATGAGGGCAGTAGGCAACTTCCGTAGTAAGCTTATGGTTAGAGAATCGTTAGCAATTCCCTGTGAGGAAACTTTTTTAATCTTTTACGAGCTGCGACATAGAACATAACCTGTTACTGAATGCTTAAAAAACTTATCTAATGTTACTTGAATAGAATATTTTTCATTATTAAGCAACTCTTTACCTATCCAATTTCGTGTACCTGGTCCAACATTTTCCACAAAGTAAATTGAACTACCTACTGATACAAAAAATATAGGTATAGGTATTAAAATGTATTTCCCCAAAAATTCAGAATCTTGCCTCCCGCTCATTAGACCGGATATAGAATAGGACCGAACGGAAAGCGAGTTCAATTTTAGAAATAGGAAATGGAGTATAGCTGCAGTTTTCTTTACAATTATTAATTTTGTCTAACCTAAATCTATGGTTTACTTACGGACTTTAGGTTTACCATGGTCTGTGTTCTAGGAGAAAACATTTATTTTATAAAGCTTTTGAATTTTATTTTGGTTTAAAATGAACAACTTAACGTCATAATACTACGATTGTTTTAATCTTCTCATCCTAAAAATACAAAAAATACGTAATCTAGTGTCGTCTTTCGAGAAGAAAGAATGATTTGTTTAAAAAGGCGCCAAGATGTCGCGCGGCTAGTGATTTACGAGGTTGCAGCATCAAGCGACGGACTTCTAATTTTTATGTGACGACGATGATGACTCAATTACTCCCATTCACAGCTTGAGGAGCGAATGTGATTCGTAATTCGTAACATTCAGCTGTCTTCAAAGACGGTGGAAACCGCTACGAGCTCTTTGTGCCTATGTGTAACACGTATAGTGTACATGCACTTTATTGGAATGGTCCTTGTGTATGTACTATGTAACCCTTAAATTAATATTATTTACAGTCACTGAAGAAAACTCAGGCATCCGAACGATTTACGTAAACCTTTTTCGTACAAGCAAATAGTAATCTGTCAAAATCAAAACATCTGTCAAAATTTTACAGGTGGCTGCTGAGTGAACTACAGCGTGGCCTTACTGTTGGAGGCAAAACAAACATTTTTAGCACCGACGACCTTTTTTCGCGTCGTCCGCTTTGTCGCCTATTTTTTACAGTACGAATAGGTATTATGTATATACTTAAATTAAGTTACAGTTATATAGTTAATTATATTATTTATTGATGCGTTTCTGGATTATCTAAAGGTATGTAGGTATTTATAAACGCCAACTGTGTAACGTTACATAAAATTAAAGAGAAAACATAAAAAAGGGCGAGTTAAAAATATTGTTATCACGCCCTGACCAAAATACAATATTTGGAAGGATCTGACATGAATAATGAACACGATGGAACTGAAAGGTCTCGTGAAAAAAAGTGTAAGTTAATTCCGTTTGGGAAATGAAAAATGAAGTCAGTTTCTAAAACGGCCAGTGGGTCAAAAGGTTCTAATGGTGAGCCCGAAAGCCAATTATATCAATTAAATACTTCGCGGCTGAACTGGACCGCTCTCAACGTCAGGTTTTTTTCCGTCAAGTATGTAGAACGGTTCCCGAGGCTCGTGTTTCTTCACATCTTCAAACTTTACCTTTAAATGAGGGGTAAATTTTTGAACTACATATTTTCTTTTTTTCTTATTTGAAATACGTATTAGAGAAAGCCTGTTACATGAAACGATTTGCTTATTTCAATTAATCTTGTGCTTTTTTATAAGGTGAATATTATTGAGGTATCAAGCAAGCTACACCTACAATAATAATGTTTAAGGAAAAGGAACACAAGTCAGTTTGTAAAACTTTTCAGTGAAATAAAGGCTATTTTATTTATATATCATTATTGAGGCTACATTTCTTTCAAAAATTTTTATATTCTTATGTGTTAAAATATTTTATATTACTTACTTATTATTATTAAAAAATATATATCCTAAATTCTTTAAAATCTACGAGGTACTCTTTTGGAGCCATTTTATAAATAGTACGAAGAGCCCTTTTCTGCAGCTAAAATATACTCGTATATATGGTGTCGAATGTCCGGCCTTCGGGCGCTTTTACTTTTCCTTTTACGTAAAAGAAAATTTAAAAGATTTTTCGTATTTCCTAACGTTTCAACAAGTGTACCCTGTTGCTTTCATCATACTCGTAATATGAGAAATACTATACAAGCACTCACACACTCACAGTCAGATATGAGTGTTCTAGTCTGCACAATTCACAGTGAGATTTGATAACAGTTAAACAAATTATGCACTTGGAGTTTTTTTATATTAACGTATAGAGGCTTACGCTTGATGACAATCATGCCTGGATGGAAAACAAAGATGAGGTCTTGATTCCTCAGGCTCCCAAATTGTACTTTTCTCGTTACCTCTTACCTTCTCTGAAAAGAGTTCTAAAATCATACCTTCGTCATTGTATTAGCTAAGTATTCGTTGTACTCGTATTTAAGCGTTAAGGAGACGTTTGTAATAATATCATGATTTTTTCTACAAGTTTACTAAACATATGGAGAGTCCAAATTTTCCAGTAAATAAAGTAAGTACACCGAGAATTGTCTTGTTTTCTTTTCACTCAAGGCCTTCGTTTGGCTATTGGACGGGACGTAATAAAAAACAGTCAATTGATTGCGGTACGGGAGAACTGCGGGCAAAGCTGATCCTGCTGTGGTTCGTGCAATACACATGAAAAATGGCCTCTAAATCACAGACCGCGCCGTGGGGCGATTGCCTTTAGGTACTTACTGCATAGCCGAGACAATAATATGTAACATCTTTACAGTCGTCTACAGCCTAACAAGACAGTTTACTATCCAACTGTCGTCTGTCTACCTAACTCGAAAGGGAAATGATAAGGTAAGGGTATTTATTCCAAATCGTAGAAATACAGCTTATCTTATATCTTGTTTCTACGTGAAACATTGCAAAAATTGATTTGATCACTCGGTAAGAATAATCTGATTAATAAAACGCTCCAACTTTCAGAACTCAAGATGAATTTCCAAACAAAATTACCAGTTGTTCAATGAATGACAAATCTATGCGTGAGTTTAGCCTAAGTCCATTTTACCCTCAGACTACATTAAATAAAGGATTTTACCTAGTAAATTAGAGCGGCCTGCGGTTCGAAGGATATTTCAAATGATGGGCTGTTTACTATTAATTCAATTTACTTTAAAAGGGCATCAGCTATGAAATTGAAATGATGAAAAATAATGAAAGTGCAATGATCTATGAAAAAGTCCATATTTAACCGCTATATGTAGAATGTAGATATAACCGCGAGTTTCCACTTAAAAAACAAATATGTGTTAAAAACTCTGTTTACTGTCAATGCGTCAACGCAAGCACATAAAAAATAGAGTTTCAGTAAATGTTCCATGTTTATATTTTATCAGTGGAAAACCGTAGGAAAGTATGAAGTGCAGAACTGAATAATTTAGTGCATACGTAATCGCATTAATTATGCTAATTAACGGTTATGAAAAGCGAGTTTTTTCCTCTGTACAACTAATGGAGATTCGAAATAACAAACATTATTCACACATGCTTGTAAGGCTTTTTCAAAATCGCGTATTTCCTGGAACAAGTTTCATGAAATTTTTCCGCTATTTTTTTTCCCAAACGCCCGACCGACGACACGGGCGTTAGGTATATCTTTTTTTTCACATTGTATTTTTTACTAGGATTACGTTAGACTAAACAGCAAGCCTGTAGACCACGCCTTCGTTAAACTTGGATCGTCCGGGAAGGGGCCACTTAAACGAAAAAACTAAAACATTGTATAGACTATGGTGCTGTATCGAGGGTAAGGCGTTAGCTTTACCTTGCAGTTTATATTTCTACTTAAATAGTGACGTATTCTGGTCGAAATACCCTGAAACAGGTTAAGTAGAGTGAAAAGTTAAAACCTCTACTAAATAAAAATTACTTATTGTTACGCCACGATTGATTGTGATGTGTTTGATTTTTGAATCAGTGCTCAGGTATAGGCGCCAAATAGGTACCTATCATTTTTTACAGATTGGCTACCTATTATGATGCAATAATGATCACATTAATGAGATACGTGTGTTTTGTCTCCGGTTTCTACGCACGTTTTTATAGGTGTTAATAATGAACGTATCTTGCCTATTATGAAATACTTACTGAATAACAATTGCTTCACCTTTCTCGTTGCATAAAGACTCTATCATCTATGATGATAACTGATATGTGATAATAGAATTACTATAATATAGTAACTAGGTATTATAAAAGGTGAACTAAAGGCCTACGAATTTATTTTCGGTCAGTCAAAACCTTAATATAAAGCTCTTATTTAAAAGCTTTTTTACAGGAATAATACTCGGCCAACGTTATCCAAATCAGGCTTTGTATTAATTAATCAATCAGTGTAGGGTTGATATCTCTAAAATTTGCTAAGCCGAACAAGACAGGTAAAAACACTGGATTTTAGATCCCAGAACCCGAAAATGTCCACACTTAACAGGACATAGTGTAATAAAAACAGTTAAAATATAATAAAAATTTCATAAATTTAAAGGGCGGCCCAAAACATAAAAAAAAACTCAGACTACAGATGAAGAAGAAACCAAGATTGATGGCAACCCTAAATCACTATAAAGAATAAATAGTATGCTGTTAATAATTTAATTCACACTGAAAATTTTCTGTGATTAAAGTCGCTTACGTTTGACCCAACCCATTCACTTATCTGTATAATCTATCTTTTATCTAGATATCTAGGTATTATATCTTAGGTTGTAGGTAGTACCTATAGTCTTTGAAGGACGTCTGAACCCCAGTCTAGCCTGAACCGGAAATGGCTCGCAGATTAGGCTTTTACGGTCGTTTCGAGGCTGTGTTCAGGATCAGGACGTCTGCAAATAGGCTATATTTCTAATAAATACAATTTAAAACTATTTTGGCGATCCTTCGATCATTCCCATATAGGTAGAAAAATAACTTTGTTATCACTTCACCTAATCATCAACACAAAAATGCAGACTTATCACATACAGTCCGACAAGGCTCTCTTGGCACTTGAATGAGGGCGCTGTTATAGAACAAAGGCATCCAGAAAATAAATCTCCCAAATTTTACTTCAATTTTAGTTTAAAATAGTTGATATTCCGCAAAAACAACACAACATACAATAGCGATATACTGACAGAGCGGACTATCAAACAGTATCACAAGATAGCGGTGTAAGTACCGATTTTGGCCACGTGCCAAGATAGCCTTGTCGCACTGTATTTGCGATCGCCACAATATAATATACTTAATTGTACAACCAATCAAAGGTGTGCAAAAAAAACAAAAAGGCGGACTTATCGCTAACGAACGATCTCTTCCGAGGAAACCTCTAGTGAAATGTAAAATTTGGAAGTAGGAAAGTAAAGAAAAAATTATAAGTAGCAGTCGATTCTAGATTCTAGACCGATGGAGCTTGTGATGCTCATAAAATTAAGTACCTAAGCTAAAGTATCAAGTTTCATAGAATATTGACATGAAATTCGAGACAATAATATCATGATTATTTGGTGGATGTACTCGTATACATGTTATTGTTATTTCAGTCTCAAATATTGGGAACGCAGCACATGTCAGCAATATCTACTCATAGTAAACATTCCTCGTTTATTCAATTCACATTCGGAAAATCTATTCGCTTACGATAAAATATACAGCGTTTTTCGACATTTTTATTGGGATCTCGAAATATTTTATACACAAAATTGTCAAATGAAATAAAAATCGCAATATTATGGTCGTTGTTTTATGCGATCTTCCGACATGCCGTTAGTTATTAGTAGGCACCTAATAAATAAATCATTTTAATGTCCATATTTTAAAACTTTGTGTTTTGAGTCAATCCCAAAACAAACTAAATGTGATATTTTTAAGCTTGGGATGTTTTTAATTATTTATAAAGCTTAGGATGTTAAGTTATTATTGTTATGTTCCATCTCTATCAGTCATAAGACCAGATGGTACAAACATTGCATTTTTACCGAACTTACACGAGCAGAAAACTAATTGCAAAGTAACACAAAGAGAGTACGGTAGGAGTTATAAGTTGTCGGGAACTTGGATCACTGGACTGCACTGTGTTGAAAACTATGATGAGACCACAAACGAAAAGACAAAACTTGCAAGTTGCTTTGTAAAAAAATCGAATAAGTAAGTAGGTTCGGGCATTGTGTTCGTGAAAATTGGTGTCGTGGCTTCGCAATACAAATTAAAGAATAGACGTTTCAGGATACCTGGTAATTCTACCCTTAGCAGTTAGAATGGTTTCATGAAAATCGGTAACGGGTAAAGTTTTAAAAAATTACACAATTCAATTCTTTAGAAAAACCATCCTAGCGGGATTGGGCGATGTAAGGTCACATTGTATATCAAAGCTCGTGGCTTTTAAGCCACTGGATGGATCAGGCTAGGCCCATAGATAGCAATTATGACATCAGATATTTAAAACATTTTTGAATATTCAACCCCTAAAGAGATAGAATAAAGGCCACGAAGCGAAGCCATCGGCGCCCTCTTGCTGTCAATAAACCACTTATTAGAAACTAGGCGTCACTTACCGATGTGCATGATAATGATATTCACATTATCTAGATAACGGGATTTAAATAGGTCTCCGCTTGACCTCGCTGAGCGTCGGCCGAAGGAGCGGAGCTATTGCCGCTTAGTAGCCCTTTGTGAAACCAGAGAAATATTGCATCGTTTATAAAAATGATGGCCCGCGGCGACTGGGCGCAGCTTTCTTGGAAGGCAGGTTAGTAGGCTACCCTACCCCGAGCAGAGTCAGCAAAGGATGCCGTTACCTGTCGGGGTGTCTACCTGCCAATAGCATTTACGGCTCTTCTCTCAGTATTGTAAAAACAAAGTCACAGTTAAACTTGAGAGTTTACAATTTAATTTTTAGAATTTGACGACCTCCCTGGAGCAGGGGACGCGCGCTCGGATTCGAGTGGGAGGTAGCGGGTTCGATTCCCGCCACGGACTACTTTGGAATTTTATAATTTTTACTTGGTTCAGGTCTGGTCTGGTGGGAGGCTTCGGCCGTGGCTAGTTACCACTTTACCAGCAAAGACGTACGTCAAGCGTTTTAGCGTTCCGGTGCGATGCTGTGTAAAAACCGTTGGGGTGACTTTACTTACCTGTTCCAAGTTAGTAGTAGTACGTTAACATCTTTGGCTGCATCAACACTTACCAACAGGTGGTATCGCAGTCAAGTACTAACTTGTATAGTGTAAAAAAAAACTTGGTTATCCGCAAGTAGCACTTAAAAAGGGGTTAAAATTGATTCTTTGAAATCAAAATATCAAGAAAACTGTGACTACTAAATCTAATTCAATACACGCTCTGCTTGAGCATCAAATACCTAACTCTACCTTGGTAAAAGTAGTTATTTCTATAAGTACGAATAATATAAAGCGTCTAAAAGTATAGAATAGTATAAAGTGCATCTGATAAACGCTAAATCAGGTTCTAACTTCTAATAAACGGGCTCTTTAATTTTATCGTCAATTGCACTAAACTCAATTCCTTTAGTAATGTCTTTGTTCCCGAGTTAGTTAGGACAAAATATGGGAACAATTCATTCGTCTATCCACTGCTCTAAAAGTATGGTTTCTGTTATGATAACTAGTATTCATCAAATATGTAGATACCTAATTCTATACATTTTACATTCTACTCCTGTTTTCGGTAACTTTTGCCCTGACGATAAAAGAAACTCAATTTATGCCTTTGGCAGCTAAATTGATCTTCCATTGATGTATTGAAAACAATTACAATACCAGTTATTATCTATCACTTTTGGCGAGGAGTGTGCTTCAGCGATAAGCTGAAATTCGCTTTCTTAGATCGATGGTTGTTTATGATTTGGTTGTACCGACGCTGGCACAATTTGAATTCGTTGAAAAATTTTTTTGCACTTTAAGTAAAGCTATTTAAAACAGTATCTATATAAGTAGTTTGTAGATAAGTCTACATAATAAAACATTGTATGAATATTACGGAATTGGAAAACGAAAATATTGAATTTCAACTATCATTTTAGTAAGCTCTTCAGTGTTTAGGGCACAAATTTTAGTTAAGGGTAAAGTAATGGTACACAAGGTAATTTTAATGTTACAAAAACAATACTACTATAAAGATAATATTATTATTATATAGTTCAAAAACAATTTCATTCAATCATCTTCAATTATTTATAGTGCAGTCCCACTGTCGATATTATAATAGTCGATGTTTTAGATATGTCACAATTTCGTCATCATCGGCATGTCGTGCCATTCGTAATTAATATTATAATTTTAATACATACGTTACAGTCAAAGTAATAAATCCGGATATTATATATATTATCTAGCCATTACTCATAAAGTCTTCTCAAATTAGATAAAGTAATAATTCACACAAAATTAATCACATTAACTAGAGATTTTGCATAATATCTTCGAAGACTTGGATAGTGTGATAAAAAAGTCGTCGTCGTCGTAGTCTTTGTTTGCTGATGAACGTCCACTACTGGACATAGGCCTTCTGAATTGACTGCCAAACACCACAACCTTCCGCCGTCTAGCTCCAGTGACTCTCCGCAACTTTCTTAATGTCGTCTGTCCCCTGGTGGGGGTCTGCACTCTGCTGACAATGCGCTTCCCAGTGCGTGGCTGCCATTCCAGCACCTTACGTCCCTAACGTCCATCGGTCCTACGAGCTATGTCCAAGCCCATTGCCACTTCAGTTTTGCGACACGTTGAGCTATGTCGGTCACTTGACTCTTTTGCGGATCGCCTCACTCTGATTCGATCGCGCAAAGATAATAGCGAGCTAAGGTATATCCTGGATTACCATAGAAGCTACTTTTATCACGACAAAATCCACAGTTCCTGACGGATTTGTAAAAACAACATTTTTTTTTCTCTTAAATTTAATTTAGTAAGTAAAGTAATCATGAAAATATATCAAAAATGTACGTACTTTAAAAAATTGTGCCGTAGATGCCATTGTGCGTGGAGAGGCGCGCGCACGGGGAGGCCTGCGGCAAGCGGCAGGAGACGCGGCGCGCGGGTGAGGGGTCCTTCGCCACTCTTCACCATACGTTCGGCGGCGCCCTCGCGACTCGCTAGTCGCCGCTTGGCTACGGAGCGCAAGTGCTGTATCGCGGCCGATCCGATACTACTGCATCGCTCCCTCTAGCTATCCCTACACACATAGCTACTTCTTTCGAATACCCGCAGCCGTGCATATTTACAAACTGTTTAAATTTTCCACCATTCATTCCATTTCGCCAAGGCCAGTTCCGAACTTGACCTGTGATTGTTTGTTAGAACTGACAGTGCGCGTGTTGTGCTTTATCGATAATAATATAACCTGTATGACTTCAAGGGCACAGGCGGCTTGTAAACTTGTGCTTTGGATGCGGTGTTAAAGAAGAGTCTCTCTTGATTCTAGCTTTGTTACTCTTCTTGAATGTAAGTGGGCGTATTCGAAATTTGATAATCGATCGGGTGTCGTGCGTGGGAATTGCCTTTACGTAATCTTTGTTTACTTTGGGGATCTGATGCACTGTGTAAACTATCCCAGTGATACATGATAATAAGCCATTGACGTCTCTTTCATTCAAGCCTGTATTGGTAAGTGTAAAGTTTTGTTTATCTTTACTTTTCGTTTGTAAAATTTTGCTTGTTTTGATGGACATTGCTGACTACTATTAAGTAGTTATCTGTTAGTAATAAGAACATTTCATTGATAAGTTTTTAGATATTATTAAGTACTTTTTGCTTTAATTTAGGTATATAATTATAATAGCGATTAAATCCAATTATCAATATCTAGACAGCTAGGATTAGGAATAACTTATAATTAATTTTAACTTGGTATAAATATTGCTTTAAATACTTGAATGTCTTAGTTTTTATTACGTCGAAAAAACGCGCTGGGAACTGCATTTGTAATCTTAGATCCGTCGGTACCAAGACTTGTTTAACCACTTACTCAAGTGTTTTTATTTCTAGATACAGGTACTTAGGTATATCAAGAAAATATGACATAGTTTTATATTTGTAGGAAAATAAAAAATATCAAAAAAATAAAAAAAAACAAAATGGCATTACTTAAACTTATCGATAAAACAGTTTTTTTTAATGAACAACACTATTAAAAAAAAAAGGCCAAGTGTGAGTCGGACTCGCGGACCGAGGGTTCAAAACAATGAAGACATAGATGGATGTACCTTAACTTAAAATAAAACAACATATTTTTTTGAATTTTGTGAGTTTCCTATATGGTCGAAGAAAAAAAGATAAAGACGAAGTAAATCTTGTGATATAAGTACCTACCCAACTACCTATCGGAGTTTTACGTAAGTGGTATCACTTTGAAACAAAGCAACTATATCCTTGAATAGCAGCAAAACTACAATTTATTAACGTTAATATGAACACGCTTCAGATTGCAATTTTATAATTTTTTTTTGTATATAAATATGAAGGATTTATTTAATGACCATGACAGGCAGGCATTTAAAATGTCAATATTAGGGCGTCTATGTGAACGAGCTGGGAGTAGCCGGTCTTTCAGGCGCTGCATTCATATTTCATGAGCACCAGTCTGAGCCACAATGGCGACTGGCGTCGCGCTGAGGTCGTCGGACGAGCGTGGCTTTAGCTACAACTAGTCTAGCCTATTTTTTTTAATGTTAGTTAAAATTAAGACCTAGCCTTAGCTACCTAGGTTCACTTAAACCGTTCTTTACACATAATAGTGAAACTCTTCTTTTCAATACCTAGTAGATAGTAGATACCTAGTAATGAATGAATTAAGTACTTTTCTTGCACACTTAGTACTTAATTACACGTAACGTAATCTGACGACAGCTGATGTAGCAATATCTTATAGGCTGGTTGCCTATAATATAATAATTTTATTGAAGTCACTGATCTATATCTCTGGATTGCTGACTGTCAACGTAAAAATGACACTTGAAATTAAAAACACACTTATAATTTACGCCATTTTGGTAACCTAGCGTGAGCGTCTATGGAACTAAAATAAAATGTCATTCAAAACGCTGGTCGACTATAAATAAATGTCAATTTAGTACACAGTAGGTACTAAATAGGGACTAAATAGGGAGTAGGGACGTTCGGAAGTGGCGCTTCAAATCGGTACAACAAATGAACTGTCAGATGTAGAGAATGATGAATCCAGAGATAGAGATCAGTGACTGAAGTACAAGCTATATTTTGTGTATTCTTAAAAGTGACATTATTTGAAATAAATGGTAGGTATAGTTTGTTATGGTTTATTTTTATTTTTGTATTGAAATATTTAAGAGTTTCTCATCTCAAGTAGGTATGAGACGTACTCGTACTTACCTACCATTTCAATTAGGTATTTAATAAGGTCCCTAAGTAGCCACTAAAACAGTACGTAATTGGATTTCATTAATACCTATAAAAGTGATTTCTGAAAAACAATTGTACCGAAATTGCTCTGAGATCCTGTTCCTGTGTCACGCAGAGAAATAGCTACTGAGGATATCATTAGCCTCCTGGGAAATCAGAATGAATTAGATACGAACACACATGTAAGTCTGTATTCCGTTACGCTTAGGTGCCTACGCTACAATGTGTTCCGAAGTAAATTATAATTTATTCAGGATTAGGCTGCTTCAGGTTTACTTAGTAGTAGAACCTTCCTAAGTTCTCTTTGGAATTTACCATTATTATAATCAAAGTATTGAATGAAGATATATGAACAAAGATGTACAGGATTAAATAAAAAATACCAAAAACTTCTCAGCCTTGTACCTAGTGCCTATCATTGTAACTAACAACTTTTGTTCTACGATTTTTTATTTAACTCTTTATTTTGTGAAATATAGAATTTCATCTAAATATTTTCTTCATACCTTAATTTTGTATTGAAAAACAGGTAAAAATAAAAATATTAATACCTATAAAAAAAACTCACTCTCTGATATTTGTGGAATTATAAAATGTTGTATAACAAAAGTCATTAGTTTTAATGAAATGTAACTACATGGCAAAGAGCTTTTTGATTATTATTATTTTCATTGCACTTTGTATAATTAATGAACTTCAAGAATTGCTGAAAATGAATGTTACAGAACTAGTGTACAGCACAACCTATGTAATTAGATGGGTAGGTATATGAGTAGGCCGTAGGCGATCTATAACGCTATTGAACGTATAATATAATATTTTAAATAGCTATTGTTATTAAGAGTATCATGTCCAACTTCCAAGCATGCTAAAGGAACAAAAAACAATTATAACAATGGTACAACCGAGTGTTTTGTTAGCAGGTAAGTACTATTCTGTTGTAATTTCGCCATATTATTCTCAGCTTAATAAATATACACGAGTCCGCAATGTTTACAATGATAAAAACATTACGAATGCGCAGGATTAGGTTTGATCTGTTTGTAAACAAGACCAGCCGTGAGTCGTGATGTTAAGGTGGATGGTATCATCTACGCGCGAATTTTTTTTTTTTGTTTTTCGCAAATAGTGGACTAATTATATATCGTAGGCTTATGGCAATGTCTTTTGCGAGCATAACCTTTATGCATATACATGTTTTCCATAAATTTTTCGTCAAAAATACTCATTTATACTTAATGGTTCTTGAGAGCTCCAAATATCGGCTGAATGGGAATTTATTTAACAAAGTTTTTGCTAAAAACTTGTAGATGCATGAACGTTATGCTCGCAAAATTCATTGCCATAAGTCAACGATTAATTACCCTATAATATTTGCGAAAAACTAAATACAATTTGAATTTCGCGGGCTACTTGGGCCAAAAACCCTTAAGTCTCTATATCATAGTGTACTTACACGCAGTGTAGGCATATTGGGCAGTGATGTGGTGGCTCATGAGTCACAAGTTACAATGATGCCATCATCACAGAGCACGTGCGATGACACCGTATTCCGTATGCAGATACGCCATATTAAGATGCACAAACATGTTTGTTTCCACTTCCAGTATTGACATCAGTACGTATCAGCAGGGCTAGAATAAGATACAATACTGCTTAAAATTCGATAGAGTTATAGGCATGTTATAGGTAGTACTTCCGGCATAGTTATATCTAGATTGCATAGCGAACCCAAATCGAGATCCGAATCATTTTTTTCCCGAATAACTTGTACTAACCCAGATTAACCCAGAAGTTAGCTTTTTTTTTTTTTTTTATTATAGATAGGCTTGCGCTTGACTACAATCATATCTGATAGACAGAAATGATGAGGTCTAGGATGGAGCGCGCTTGCCTAGAAAATGCCTATTCACTCTTCTCTTGAAGGCACCCAGGTTGTACTTGGCTGGGAACACAGAAGCTGGAAGGGTGTTCCACACCTTAGCGGTACGTATCAGAAACGTGGAAGAAAATCGTTTCGTTCGAGCTTGCTGGACATCAACCACATAAGGATGCCACTTCTCCCGGCGTCTTGCGGTTCTATGGTAGAAAGGTGAAGGAGGTACTAGATTGTGGAGTTCTTGAGCACACTCTCCAAAGTATATCCTGTAAAAAACCGCTAAACAGGCAACCTTGCGTCGGTGTTCTAAACTGAGCAATTTTGCCCGTGAGCTGAGAACAAAAGTCAACTCTACCTATTACCATCTAATTTCCGGGGTTTACGATTTTCCACATATACAGGATGTCCCACGGCGATGTCACTTGGAGGGGAATATTGTAGATATTTCACTGAAAAAAGACTTAATTTTATTTAAAAAAAAACCCGGGATTTGAACTCGCTTTAGGAGAACAAAAAAATACCTGTAGTTATATTACACCGATCGAAAGGCCTAAATAAGGATAATGACAACTCACCAACGGCATAAGAACATAATTGAATTGTAATGTGCTATCATATTATGTAAATTTTTACAATAATAATTACTTCTCTAAATAGAATATGGTTCAAAGTTGGTACAAACTAATTTTATATTAGGTACAAAATATTCTTCATGTAAAAAGAGTCAATGAATTAATAGACATTAAAGATTTATAATTATAAATGATAATGGTTCGATAAATATAAGGCGATGTGCACGGCAATGTATGAGTGTATATGCCACTTATTGTTACTCTGATTGGGCAAATGGAGATAAATAAATAGGGACTTGGACTTGGAATCGGGATCAACTCATAGGCTATACAACGTGTTCAGGACGAATACGAACAACTTCGAGGTATTGAACAGACCACTTATAGGAATCGAACCACATAAGAAATAATTTTTAAATAAAATAAAAAAATAAAATTCAGTTTTCATACAAAGTAATTCAACTATTTCCAACTATCCATGTTACACACACCTTTATGCAAAAACTGACATCGTCGCATTTTAAAACATAACTTATGAATGGTCTTAATTTTACTAAACAATGAACACTATTTGTTGCCACAAGCGAGGGTTGTCACAATAAGAATTTAATGAAAAATTAAAAAAAAAAATTATTTGTCAGAATTTTATCAACGATTCGTATCGTTTTAAAGAATGGGTTTAGTAAAGTGATTTAAACAGTCATCTATGTGTAAATTTAAAAAATATGAATGTGGAAGAAAAGAAATTCAGGATCAATAGTAGCAATCTGCTGAACACGAGTTCGAGTTTCCCCTCGATTCTCGAAGAGATAGGCCAACAGTCCATCACGCTGGCCTCATGCAGATTGGCAAATATGGATTGGCATATTACACATACCTACATCGATAGAAAATTCCCTATGATCACTCGTATTTGAAAATCATCGTAGGGAATTTACTACAATTTTCGCTTATAACATTGCTTAGCTCGATGTTTAATAATTTTATTAATACCTGTACCTAATTAATAACATAATATCATATTATGCATGTAAATTGTAAATAAAAAAAGTCAATTTCACATTGTACTTTAAAGCTACAACCCTGATAACACCGACTGGACCGTCGCACACTCAAAGGGGCTTCAACAATAAAGATAAGGAAACAATTAGTATTTCGATCGCAGTTTAACTAAGGGATACGTATACCTGAGAGAAAGAGAGACCCGAAGTTCTACAAAAAACTTCAGGAGCTTATGAACTTGCGACGCGCTCTTGTTACAATTTTTAACAATATCGACAATCGATACTGAGAATCTTACTGATGAACTTAATTGTTTACCTAACTATTCAGTTATGAACTTATAAGAGCTTGCTGACCTACGTTTACGCAGACAAAAGTATGTTTGTATTTTTGAGTATGGTAAATGTAATGTAGACAGTATGTAAGCTTGAGTGAATTTAAATAGATTCAGCTTACTTCGGTATTCTACCTTTTACGAGTACCTACTAACGGTGTAAATAAAGTCTTTTTATTGGCAGGAGAAAATAAAGTCTTTTTATTGGCAGGAAGTAGGTAAGTACATAATGATTTCGGTTACAATCATAAAGTTTAAAATTAATTATTTTCAATATTGCCAAAATGTAAAACATTGAAATCTAAGGAAAATTTATATTCTATCGTTCGCGGTAAGACTTTATCGATGCCGACAAGATAGCTTCTACTGGCACATCACTACTCAGACCGTAGTTGTAGTATTTTTGAATGATTTAAGTTTGGCAACGTCGCAAAAATAAGAGTGCGGCATATGGGACACATTTTTGGATCTATTTACAAAAGAAAAATTATTTTCTCCGAAAATATCCATTTTAGAACTTATGTTCCTTAGCCATTTTTGATTACTTTTCGATAAGGAACCTAACCCTAGAGTTGTTCGTATTCGTCCTGAACACGTTGTATTAATTAAAATAAATACCTGTTCCTATAAAAAAAAAATTAAGTATCAAAATGTTATTCAATCGAAAAACTAACAATATGGCAATACTCATAAAAAGTACCTTTGCTAAGTACCTATATACATTTTGACAATAATAACAAGGGTTTTGTAAAAGCGCTGTAAATAAGGGCTCCATTTTTTAATTCCGTGAGTTTCTAAAATTAGTTTCCGGCATCCAACACCTCGAGGACGATATTTTTAATTAAAGACTCATTTTACTAATTAAGCCTAAAATATGCTACGAACGTACTCACTCGTAATACCTACTATTTTAACACGTTCGCTGCGATATAAGGCTTAAATGCCCGATGCATGTACTCCCGCTCTGTGCGGAGGCGAAAAGCCGTGAACTTCCCCTGGTGCGGGGCGTGTATAATGAGTATTTCTTTATGTAAAAAAGAGATAATTATAGGTTTGAATTTATTACTTCAAGGGCTACTCAATAAAGCATAAAAACTGTCCTAAGGTTTTTCGGCCTGATAACGCACTGACTAATATTTTTTTCGAGTCCTTGCGGGTAATAGGCCGAAAGGCCCATCATAGATCACAAGGTCACTCCACCCGTTCCCGCACTGTTGTTGGTGATACAATTGTTTACTTCCAATTAGTGTTGTGACGTTATTTGCAAGAATAGACGTGAATACGATAGTCATTGGTATATAGATCTATGGTTCCCGGGTGTAATACAAACAAAAAAAGTGTCCCGAGAACACCTATATAAACGAGGGTACATGTGTATTTTTATAAAGAAACTAAAACTTTGTAATTTATGTCTTAAACCATTATTACACAGCCTAATTTTGGTTAAGTGACATTGGAATTCTTTTCGTGTTTTGGATTTCTTTAGATTCGGACTCCTTTTAGCGCTGACCCGAAATCCTTAGTATTATATTATATCAATGGCGTAGAATGTAAGAAAGGATACTGCTACTTTCATGTAAAATTAATTAATTTTTCACATATAATGTAAAAAATAATACTGCTTGTCTTGTTTTTAAGCATAAAAATAATTATCTTTGTTTCTATAATAAATTACATAAAAATAATATGTCGATAATTTACTTCCCATCACTAATACTTCCTGAAATAAACCTATAGTTCAGTGCGGCATCGGGTTTCAAGGCCTTACATATATTTTTGTATATACCTCTCAAGTATATAGTAGGAACCCAGGGCGAAGCAAGCACTATAACCAACAACTCATCAACCATCGATATTGATAGGTAGGTATCCAAATTTTTACATTTTCGCATAGTTATAGTCATTTGTATCTGCCGATACCTTACTAGGTATATGAGCCCCATATCGCCGCTGCGTAAACTTTGAGTACCAGGCCAATCGGCCAATTAACGCACTGCATAAAAAAACGCCAGTTTTGGCCCCGCAGTGAACGTGTTAATTTATACAAAAACGTAGCTAATTACGCAACACAAAACAAAACCTCGCGCGTTAGCTATAGCTTACAAGTAACATGTCAAATGGTGTTGTAGAGCTGCTTGTAGGGGGGTGGTTGATTATTCAATTTCGAGAATAAAAAGTATGATGTTAAAACTCTTAAATTAAAACTCTTAACACTCGTAGATATTAAAACAAGACCCACTACTTTATGATTATTTAACTGACGTAACTGACGTAGCTTTCCTTGATCCTCATTACACGTATGTGAAAATGTAGGGTGGAGGCATATTGTTTTCCCTTGAGAGCGCAGGGTGCCAGGTACATAAGTAGTCCTCGCATACAATGCGCATTAGCTGGCATAGTTACTACTTCTCTTAACGAACAGCCTGAATTTTAAAACATCATGCATCACACAATGCAGACGAAGAATATGGTTCAAAGTTGGTACAAACTAATTTTATATTAGGTACAAAATATTCTTCATGTAAAAAGAGTCAATGAATTAATAGACATTAAAGATTTATAATTATAAATGATAATGGTTCGATAAATATAAGGCGATGTGCACGGCAATGTGTTTTTGTCTTGCTAGGACTTTTGAACTTACCTTTTCATGTTAAAATATTATAGAGGCTAGAAAAATATTCACGGGACATGGAGAAGGGGTTTTTAAATATTTTAACCAAAATTATTGTGTCCAAAAACATTCATTTCATTTGAAAATACAGGAAGAGCTCACGAAATGTAGCTTTTTAGGGTTCCGTAGCCAAATGGCAAATAACGGAACCCTTATAGATTCGTCATGTCTGTCTGTCCGTCCGTCCGTATGTCACAGTTCAAAAATATAAGTGACAGTGATTTCCAATATTTAAGGCTTGAAAAAATGGTAGGACTCCGAAGTATATTTTCTAGCACTGAATAACAACAATTTGGTATGTACAGATCTAAAAGTATATTTTATGGGTAAGTTATTCGTATACTTGTACTGGACAGAATAAATAAATTAATTAATAATGTGATTCAACCTACATGGCAAATAACTTTGTTCAAGGATATCAAATAGATTGTGTACCTATTTGACGTTTCATTTACCAAAGTATTACAATTCTAAATTGATATTATCATGTATACAGTACAGGTAATTTTCTATCAGTTTTTACTTTTTAATTACCTTCAACCGCTACTTAAAAAGGTATAATTGAATCTGTACGATAGCTATTGTTAAAAATGTACAATTCAGAGTACTGCAGGAGCTCTTAGGAGCACATTTAGGTACTTAAATTGCCACAAGTGAGCTCTTTGAGAGCTTTAATTTTATCCTTTTAAGTCATGACCGATAATAATAATCTACGTGGTCTTTGCCGTTAGTAGGTTTTTAAAAAGTTAGCTTATATTCGTACCTACATGCTTTTGAAAACGATGCTCATTTAGAAATTATACTGCAGTAGGGGAGACCGGGGACAAAAGTAACATTTTGTACTTTTGCCTTGGTTTCTCGTTAGGTGTTATTATTTTAATGAAATTATTATAGCCATATATAAATTTAGTTCAAGCTCTTTATATTAACATCTTAATTTACCTTATTATTGTGTAGTTTAGATGAATTACATAACCTTAAAAAAAATTCGTCATTTGTTACTTTCGACCACGTTGGCGGGTCGATAGTAACACGCTGTGGGTCGAAAGTAACACGACACAGGGACTAGGAATGAAATTAAAATATCATTTTAAATCAACAAATTATTTATTAGGAACCAGTTTTATTATCAACATAAACATTTGCATTGTGATCGCTCAAAAATTAAATGTTTTATTAGAATAAATCAGCATTACTTTAACTGCGTTTGAACTAATTATTAGGTATGCTTATTTTAATTAATGAGATCAATATTTTTAATAATAATACTTTTAAAAACAATATTCAGTATCAGTTGCGCAATTGTGGCACACATAATTTACATCATCACTAACGCATTCAATATCTGACCACATTTTGCATTCGATACATTGCTCATTTGGTCGACTATTGGTAAAAGGTTCTAAACAAACGAGACGGAAACAATCTTCTTCGTCAGATTTGTTTTCTTTGTTTTCAGGTAATTTCTTCGACTTTTTTCCTTTTCCCTTGCCTTTCGTGGATGTCAACTTTCTTTTGCCGTTTCCAGTATCGGGTTGTAAAACAGCAGCTTTTCGGTACACTTACATGTCAGTAGTTCCTCGTGAAGTGGTTCTTATGCGTTGTCGCGGCATTCTGTTGAAAGAAACACAAATAAATACACATTAATATATATTTTATTACGTAATCAAATCAATACGGGGACAAAAGTAACATGTTACTTGTGTACCCTTGTGTCTTTGTTACTTTTGTACCCTACCACATTTTTGTTAAAACATGAAAGATAACTTTAAAATTGAGAGTGCTTGACAAAAACGAAGTTAAACACTGTATAATCAACCTTCTTTAGAATTAGTATGCAAATGTTCAGATTAATGAAATCTCATTAATACTACATAAACATTAAATAAGTAAAAGTCAAAAAACTTACTTTTGAGTTGCGAAATGACAAACAGTCCTCTCACACGACCAAATAGCGCGCGGTAGGTGCGGTGACTGAATCCAAAGGGGGGAGACGCTGCGGGCTATCGTCTGACGACAGTGAAGCGGTGTTTCAAGTATTTGATAAACCTACAGAGCATTTGTTACTTTCGACCCGCCGTTACTTTTGTACCCGGTCTCCATAAATTTATACGCAAGTCTGAAGGTACAAAGGGCATTTTTCGCCGTAACTTAATTTATTTATTAGTTTGGCAATATGGTATATTATAGGATATAATTTGTTTTTTACGTTACTTTTTTTTTAAATTTTAGTTGCGGAGCTATAATTCGCATTTTCTTTGTTTTTAACTTCCTTATTCAATCCCATCTAACTACACCACATTTCCTCCGCGATCAGTTTAAAAAATACCAAGAAAGTTCTTGTGTAAGTTTAAAAAATACCACCCGAAGGGATATCTTTGTAAATATAATATATCTACAATAAAGGGAACCGGCGTTGACGTATAAATCTCATCATTTATATTCAAGGGGTCGTTTTCGTTTATCTTAAAAACGCCCTATTTTATCCCATCATCAAGTTTGACAATTGTATGAGACGCCGCGGAGTATTCCTTTTGAAACGTGATTATTTTGAAAAGAACTTTTTTCTGTTCTGGCATAATGGCCATTTAAAATGTTAATAAACTTTATTATGTCGTGAAACAGGACCATCACAATTCACAGCCATACCTATTGTAATTGTAATCGCTGTCCCTTTAACACCCAATAAAAGAAGAAAGAGCTTTAGCCAGCAGTGAAAGTTGTAAATTCAAATGCTAGTTCAATAACCCTCACATTTATTAATTTTGACTAGGTTTATACCGTGGCTCCGTTCACACCAGTTTTTTATAAAGAGTATTGAGATTTTCTAAGGAATTGTGTTCTCGTTTTCACTCCCTTTCCTAACCTAAGTACGTAGTAAAAAGTTGAAAACCACAGGTTAGTACGCCGAAGGTCCTCGGATGAGATCCTTACATTTTATCATCATTTCGTAAACTATTCTTAGGTAGTCTTATAAGTTATTTATTTTCTAATATATAAAATTCTCTTTCCAAATGCTAATTTTTTTACCAAATTCTTCCGAAACAGCTCTACCGATTGTTATGGAATTTTCTGTGTATGTTCAGTAAGATCCGAGAGTAAGTCGTAAGCTATTTTTTTTATATATCCCATGTAGGGCAAAACAACGTTTGCCGGGTCTGCTAGTATGTGTGTAATATTATAATATCTGGGTGACCGAGCTTTGCTTGGTATTTTCTCTATTGACCAATAGACGGCAGCAGCAGTCATTCTTTTTGCTAAATTCGACATTTTATAAAAACGAATCCTAACTAGATCAAGTTATCGCCCTCAAAACCCCTGTATACTAAATTTCATGAAAATCGTTCGAGCCGTTTCCGAGATTCAGATTAAATAGAAATATACATATATACAAGAATTGCTCGTTTAAAGGTATAGGATAGGTATATTACGTACATTGTACAGGAACGGGTCAAAGATTAATTAGTTTTCACGCGACTCAATTTTTCTAATGCTGGGTTTCACTTTTAAATCAAGGTCGAGGTTGGTTTGATTACTTTCGTTAATGCATGACTTGTCTGGACTAAACGTGGAGGTGGAACTAGTGTAGTGTTACTGTTAGCTGATCTGATTATGCTTAAATGAACTAGATACTGCTTGTGGAATTAGATTATTATAATAAATTATCCGGCTAGTTTCCTCGCTGAGTGACTCAATTGTATAGATTTTATTGTAGGCCACACCTAAGTACCTACCTCGTAAGTCATAGCTCACAAATTGGTTGTCTTTACGCTACTTTTTCCGCTAAATCGCAGACATGCCCTGCATGGGCAGTGGATAAAATCGTATTCCCCGATTTTTTCCTCTGGCAGGGGACAAAATAGTCGCCTTAGCCAAAGGGGAAAAGGGACAAATTTATCACTATTTGACATTTTACAAGACATAAACCCCCCCGAGACTAATCAAGGGAGTATTTTCTCAACCTCTGTGCCCATGCCCCTTGCATATTGGATAATCAAAAACATGGAAAGGGCTACTAAAATTTTGTCCTTTCCCCGGGGACAAAATAGTACCTGCCCATGCTTTGCAAAGAAGAACTACATTTTCTGTCTATACTTTCTGTCTATAAAATCTGAACCATAATGTGGACTAAAGAACAGAGAAGACTTTTTCGATTTCAGTATTATGAACAGTTAAATCTACAGATCTGTGTCAATATTTAGAGTAAAATAATATTTATAGGCCCAAGATGAACCCCAATGTCTCACTTTGATGTGAAAATCACCAGTTCCTACTTCTCCACTTACTCCTACTTCTAACCAAATTATACTTACCTATCGACCGCGCCAAAATCCTGAAATTACTCTCAAGTCACAACAACAATAATTAATCATACTTAAAATAAACATGTCAACTTAAGTAATATCCTCTCGACATAACTCTCACCTTTCTGATTAATTAGTTGAAAATATCCTCGTTTTTATTAAGGCTTTTATTAAGCGTGAACGTTAATGTGTAGAAAGAGTAATTAATAATAATGAGCAATTTATACAAAATTTGCAGACATAACTAAATATATCTACCTAGTAAGAAAAGAAGAGTATGTA
Organism: Coenonympha glycerion; assembly: GCA_963855885.1. Lineage (NCBI taxonomy): Eukaryota > Metazoa > Arthropoda > Insecta > Lepidoptera > Nymphalidae > Coenonympha > Coenonympha glycerion. The sequence goes on from OY979629.1 coordinate 6,918,943, forward strand.
GTAGGTACCTGCCTACCGTGTCTGCTAAATTAAAATAAACGTTTTCATTTAAAAACTTTTCATAAATAAAATACTCAGTATTATGATGATAATGTTTCGCCTGAGACCATTTAGTACTCAAACAAAAGTAAGTAGAAAATCGGACAAGGTGCGTTCGATCACTACATAGTTCACTTAGCTTATAATATTATGAAGCCTAGCTGACCCAGCAAACTTTATAAATTTTATTTGTCGCTTAGGGTAAAATAGTTTACCCAGCGGTATACTACAATTGGTAGTGTACCTATAGGTTATTCTCAGACCTACCGATTGTAGACAAAAAATATCATAAAAATCGGTCGAGCCGTTTCGGAGAAGTTAGGTTCCAAACACTGACACGAGAATTTTATGTATTAGAGACTAACTGATCCCGAAAACGTTGTTTTGCCATTTGGGATACAAAAAAAACTTACGACCTACTCACAAACCTATCACACATACACAGGAAATTTCATAACAATCGGTCGAGCCGTTTCTAAGGAGTTTGGTAACAAACACGAGATACGAGAATTGGAATTATTATGATTGTCAGTGTCATAAGTTGGACATAAATGAAAAGTTCGTCTTTTCCAGTCCTGTTACATGAATGTTAGTTGGGCGAGTCAGACCGGAACCGCGCAGTGTGCTGGCCGCTGGGTGCAGCCGAGCGATCATTCCCAAGGCCACGCACACCATTACAATCATAACCCAAGAAAATAACCTCTAATTTAATAAGGAACATGATGTAATTTTCGTACCGCTGAGTTGGCATTTGAGTTTGCATTTACGAATTACGTTACGAGTACTATATATTATGCGTATAATATTGTATTGGCTATTCTAACGGGGGAAGAAGCATGGAGAGAAAGTAGAAACATCCACCTTTTGTGAGGATGTTATGACGAAGGCTGTGGAGAGGGATCGAGAGATATCTGATTCCTCTCATTGGCGCCGTAGAGCCGCTGTAGAGCAGTCCCAGACCTCCCTAATAGCTTGGGACCTTGGGGCTGACCCTGACCTTCCCTGAAAGAAGCTGACGTTAAGGGTAAGGGAGCCTCCGCTGCGATGGTATGAGATTCCGGAGACTTCCAACATGCGTGCTGAGGATGTCCACCAAGGGGGTTTTAGTGGCTAAAAATTTCACATCCAACAAAGTTTGAGATGGGCTATCTCAATTGAGATTTCCCAAACCCGTAATGACAGGCCAGGACACAAACGTTAAATATTAGTATTGTTTATTGTACCTAACTTGTCCTTGAAATCTTAAAAAAAATATTTAAGGTTAATTGCTACGAGCAAGAAAAGAACACCTTATCAATTTCATGACAAGTTATAATATGTGAATGAAAACATCCCAAGAACACATCTCGGATTCATAATCATGATTTTGTGAAATGAGATGAGCGAATTCAAAATGCAAGAGCAAGGTAAGTATCGAAGAGTGAAATAGCAAATAGGAACTTGTTTGCCAAGCAAATCGTTCCTTTAGAATCGCTTTGCAAATGAAGCGTGACACATAACGGGTTGGTCTATTGTTGTAGTGCGGCTACTTATTATGGAAAACTGTTTATCATGGCTCATGAGCGAAATAATGCTGCTGTAAACTGATTTATATTATGTCCGTTGTAACTGCATTGTAGCATCACCATTTGGCGGTCAACTTTAATGGCTCCCAACATTTTAAGTCTCTCAACTTTTTTCTGCATTAAAAGGATATTAATTTACAAAGTATTCAAATGGGTAAAAGTCATCAGATGCCTTCGACAAATAAGATACGGACTTCTCTCCTTTTTGCTAACCCTTTAGATTATTATGCACTGTTTGCTGTTCTACGGTTCTTTAAGATGCTGTGATAAAAAATATAGAACCTGAATAGCATATCCGATAGACAAATTGATCACGTGATCTATCGAACTTTATGTCATTATCATATAAATTTTTGAATTTCGTTCCATGAGCTGTTGACTAAGCCGGCAACAAACCTACGAGACTTTAGTTTACTATAATGGCGATATAAAAACACTGGCTCGGTGTCCAATACATGAACCATGTTATTAGTCTCAAGCTAAATTGCTCAAATTGATAGTTAAGGTGTTGCCGTTGCGTGTCTGTCGACAATTGCACTGGGATTTCTCTGTACGGATTACGAAAAAAATAAGATTGCTTCTAACCACGGACATTGCACGCTATGCCGAAATTCTCTCAGTGGAAGCTGTAGGCTATTTTTGAGATGTAACGCAAATCTGGCATGCGATTTGAAGATAGTGCCTTTTTAGTTACTTCCTCAATCAACTTAATCTCTTTATAATTTAAAATATGACATTTATTCTCTTTAGCAGATTCAGTAAAAGCGCCATTTACGTAAGTACCTACAAAACAATGGTTTTATCCGACGGGCGTCTATTGCTAGACAAAGGCATCTTGCGATGATTTCTAGCACACACGGTCCTCCGCAACTTGTATTCAGTGCCTTCCCGCGATTCTTTTAGTGTCGTCAGTCCATCTGGTCGGAGGTCTGCCAACACTGTGCTTTCCCGTGCGTGGTTGCCAATCGCCATTCCAGCACTTTAACCGGAAAACAAAATAATATTTTTATAATGTTTTCGCCTAAACTAAATAAAAGTTTAAAGAGTTGTTCAAAATAAATTCTAAAATTTTAAGTGGTACTTAAACTAATTTAATCACAAGAATGTCAAAAAATGTATGAAGTCTTGTTATCTCACGGTAAGTCACGAAGTCATACCTTTCTCTGAAAGCATTGAATAAAGTTATAACTATATGATTTTAACAAATAAACTTAAAATATTTCTAATACTCCTAGGCTCTTTAGTGTTTGTTTTGTAATAATTGCTGCTTCTTAAATCATTATTTTTTTAATTTAGGTATGAATCAGATAGTAAATAAAGAAAGTGCATAAAGTTGCATGTATCATAAGGAAGGCAATGAACGGTACGAGTACTTTCTGTTTCAATCATTTATGACAACTTTATGAGCACATCATGTTTTATTAATAGGGCATCGTGTGGAAACTGAATTAAATAAGTCATTACTTAGTACATCATCATAAACAACTAAGATTTTGCCTTTCTTTATTCCATTATAATCGCTTTACTTTTACACGTACGATTTACATTTTAATCAATTACTACGTATCATTTCATACTTTTCAAGGAAAAATTTATACATGCCAATTTCAGTAAAATAGTGGCTTATTTTTTGTAAGAGGTAATATTATTCGTCGTGGTTGGAGTGAATTTCTCTAGAAAATACGTCTTTTGACTAGTAGGTACCTACTTTGATTATTATAGAAACAAGGACCTTGGAGAGGGTATTGTTAGCCCAAGTAACACGAGATAAACTTAGGGAGAAAAACAATAATAGAGCCTCTGAAACCGATAAGTTTCATTAAGATTTTCCGCATTTCTCTCCTGTAACGAATCTGATTGTAAACAGCTCAAGTGTAAAATGGAATCGATTAAAGCTCCAGACACTCAAAGCTATACACGTGGAGATAACATTCTATTTTGTTTTCTATCGGACCCCTCTCTCGATTGTGGCGGCGTGGAGATAAAAGTTGGATTAGGAGTCTAACTACTCGTATCTGTTTAGCGATCATTTCCTAAATGTGGTCAGCCCCGTAATTAAATTCACCACATTACTGCTTTATTGCTTATTTTTCCTATTAATGTCTTTATGACATATGGATGTTGCTTTAACATTACATTTCTTACTCATTTCTCTGAAAGTTCAGTACATAGATTATTTATTATTATTGAGCCAGAAATCTCTATCATTAAATACGAGTACTTACAAATACATCTATGTTTGGCGTCTTTCAATATAAATTCCAATTATTCGAACACATTCAACTCAAGCTCAACTGGCACGTATCTTTCTTAATGAAATATTCATAAATTCACATCGAAAATATTTATTGGTGGGGAACAGAAGCGAGGAACGGGCTATGATGAGTTTTACAAATATGCTATTGTTGATGAATTGTTCATCCCAAGTCTCAACTTAGCAACTACAAAACTTAGCAACATCGATTCATCACGATAGGCTTTTTTGAGCCAGAATACAGCTATAATATTATCTTCGTTCGGGCAATCGGTTCTTTTATTTCAGAAAAAGGAAGTAAGTATCCTAACGATTCTGGAGCCAGTAGCTCGGTATTCTGAGTGGTGCGTATCAAGTATCGAGCTTTACAAACTCAAATACGCTGGCCTATTTTTAAATACTTCGCCAAATAAAATATATTTCTAGGGAACCCGTTGGGCTTTAATTGTGAAATTTAAATTCATTAATTGTGAATTCACAACAGTAAGTATTTAATCAATTTATTTTCATAACGCACGATAAAATATTCTACTACTACATACATAAATATCTTTGTTACGAGCGACTGCGTTATTCCCCGCTCCTTGTAATCGATTTGAAAATTCTCGTCCTGAAGAAGTATAAAATTCGTACCGTTTTTGTTATCTTTGCAGCTGTCACCCCTATCTGAAACCAGGATGCTGGTTACATTAAGAGCTGCAGAACTTTTCAAATTCATGGAATTTACTGTAGAAAAACGACATCCAATAAGATTAATGTGTGATATGCAGCTGTTATTGAAAACAAACAGAACGTCATAAATGAAAATATTTAAAATATTAATATTAGAGTTATGTAAAATCATATTATAACGAATTTTAATTGCCATATAGGAAAAAAAAACATACCGCTCAGAAACTTTCTATAAAAGCACAGAATCCTATCATATGAAATGACATATCATGAAATATGATATCGGAAGTGGGATTTAAAGCCCGTCAATAATGCCTTCGCCCCAGTAAAAGTCGGCAACTTGATGTTACTGATATTGTGGTCAATGGTTTTTAGGCTGCCGGATTTGTATTTCATAAGATGCCAAAGCTTAATGTTAATGCTGATATTGTGGTCAGCATATTTCATTATTGTAAACTGTACTGTATTTATAGAATCCATCGGTAAGTATATCATTGGTTAACCTTTTGTCTACCCACGTGCACTCGACGTCAATAACTCGATATAATACCTACTGTTCCACGTTCTCCATTTCGAAACTTTCCTTTCGCACCTGTTATCAAATCAATAACGTATGTATTACGCCCACCACTACATTTGAGTTACCATTTCGGTAGTGTTGATTGCCTTCTCCTTATATGCATGCAGTTTTAGTTTCACGATCGATACTTGATCCTCACTTTTCGTCGCTATTGGTATTGGTTCTGCTGAAATTTGAATTTGGGTTGTTTGTCTATAAAGATATACTCAGTAATAGCACGGACTACATAATAGTACCTAACGTTACAAAAGGCTCACTCCGCAAGAAGATTAAAAAAAGCGATTCTAGCGCTGACACAAAAAGCGCAATTCAGTTCGCAATAGCGCCTGGCCACGCCTCCCGAATGAACACGCAACAAACGCAAAGTTGTGGTCACTTTCTAGTGCGTAACTTTATCTCATTCGATGTACTAAGAAAGCTTAAATAGACTGTACAATAACTAACGCGAGTAAAATATCCGGCGCGCGGCGGCCATCTGTTATTAGTACGTCGAGACGGCTACCTGTAGTTTCTCGATCACGTGATAAGTGGACCTGGCCTGGTAATAGTAACGTTAAATACTTAGGTCATTATTTACGGTGGACATTATTTCGGTTGAATATATTTTTTCTGATAGAATTCATGTCTTTGCTTGGTAGTAACTTGCTCTACCTTAAAGAAGACTTACCTAAAACTTTTCTAGGCGAGGTTCGAATAGCGAACATTGACATTTACACCTCTTTTCTGGTGGCTTTTACAAAAATACTAGCTTGTACATATTACGAGGAAATACGAGGATCTCTTTGTGCCTGAGCATCTGTCCCAAATATGTGGCTTTCCCCATCTTGTCGTTCTGCATAAGATCCTGCTTTATGTTAAGCGACGCAGAACTAAACACCAAAAGTTATTAACTCTATAATAAGTGAAACTTATTTTACATGGACAAAGTATGTAGTAGGTATCCTTTTAATCTCTTCAGTGCCCTGGTTAGTGTCGCGTAACTCTATTTGTGAAACTTATTTTACATGAACAATGTATACGTAGTAGGTATCCTTTTAATCTTTTCAGTGCCCTGGTTAGTGTCGCGAGGTTTGTTATCGTTTGAATAACACTCAGATGTTCGCTGACTCACTGATCTAGATAACACCTATAAAGTTAACCAATTCTCCATTGTCAATGACCACAGTTCCTGTAATTACTCGTTATTGGTGTTAGATAATGTTATATTGATTTGTTGACTTACTGAAAGGTGGTTGTAACCGTAGGAGGTTTATTGCTTTGAGTTACGAACATTTATCATATAAAATCCATTTGCGTAAATGATATTTTCATGCGGTGTTTTTTACATTCTCTCCATCCATTTGATTGCTCTCACCGCCTATTGAGATTTCATGTAATAGGTAGGTACATTAAAAAGTTAACTTGTTAATTAAAAAATAACCATAAGATAAACCAAGATTACAGCCTATTAGTAGTTGATCATTAAAACGTACTCTGTATTACTGAGGGTTACTAAAATTTGGAAGAAAATCCTAAAAGTGGCTAAAGTCTTAACCACATAATATTATGTTCTTATTCTTTATAGCAAAAACTTTGTTAATATTACAGATATAATATTATATCGTACGCGTTACTGTACAAGAATGAGTACAGCAATTCCAGTAATGGTTGATAATTTAGAACGCTTATGGTTACCGTGAGAAACTTTGCAAAGATACATTTCACTGTTATTAAAGGAAGGCTCATATTTCCCGATATTTATATGTGTATGATATATGTTATTATGTATCGCAAGTGTTATATAACACATTTTACGCTTGCGATATTAAGTAACCCCAAAAAGGGGCCTCCTAGAATTCCTAGAAACCATTCTTATCCTGAGAGGAAAGCACTACAATAATTGTACTTAATTGTGAGATAAAAAAACGGCCAAGTGCAAGTCGGACTCGCGCACGAATGGTTCCGTGCTAATCATTACTTAAGTTTCTTTTATGTATATTTTATTGTATTTTTTCGTTTTTGTTATTATAACGGCAATAAAAATACATCATTGTGAAAATTTCAAGTGTCTATTTGTCACGGTTCAAGAGATGTAGCCTGTTAACAAACGGACGACGAAGGACGGACGGACGGACGGGCGGACGGACGGATGGACAGCAGAGTCTTAGTTATTTATATTACATTCATATGATTATAGTAAAGTCTAACGACATGACAATATGTACCAGCGATTTGGGTCAGTGAACTAATGTAGAGAAAGAATGACTATGAGGAATATTAACATAACGACACGTAACGTCATTAGATTTTCATGCTTCATTCATGATAATAATAAGCATTGTTTGTTTCGTTCGCTATTACTACAATTATCACTACACCACTATGAAATAAGCGCCTAATCGGCGTTTCTCGCATTTTTTGTGGCGATCACGTTGAATTGCATAAAAACAACCATTTGCGTTTCAACACTACAAAAAGTATACAAACTTAACAAGTGCAAGAGAAATATTTTCTTGGTAGATAGGTAACTTGTATTTGTCAATTCGCATCCGTTTATCTTTATTTTTTTTTTGTAAGTATAAGAAAATCAAATACGGTACCTATACCTAATATGCTAAAGCAGTGAAGATTCGGTGATCCTTGCCATGGCGAAAAACATTTTCTCCTGCTGACCCCTACTTTTTTTGTTTTCTTTTATTTTCTGAAATTTTTACAATAACACTTATGGCTATTTTTAACCGACTTCAAAAAAAGGAGGAGGTTCTCAATTCGTCGGAATCTTTTTTTTTTTTTTTTTTTTTTTATCTATGTATGTTCACCGATTACTCGAAGACGCGTGGACCGATTTGAAAAATTCTTTTTTTGTTCAAGAGGGTTATGTTTCCAGATGGTCCCATTTTAATCAGGTCAGGATCTGATGATAGGATCCTGGAGAAATCGAGGGAACTCTTCAAATTTTATATGGACACATGAAACTATTTGAGTATTATTAGAAAGAGTAATATTTTCCAAGTTGTCCTATGGTCATCAGGTCAGGATCTGATCATGGGATCTTGGTGAAATCGAGGGAACTCTTCAAATTTTGCTAGTATACTTAAAGCGAGTTGGGTATTTTTTATAGTTACTGGTGCATATGCTAGCAGATACTGATTTGATGACTATAGTCATCAAGTCAGGGTCTGATCTGGGATGGTGAAATCGAGGGAACTCTTCAAATTTTGCTAGTAGGTATACTTGAAGCGAGTTGGGTATTTTTTATAATTACTGGTGCATTTGCTAGCAGATACTGATTTGATGACTAAAGTCATCAAGTCAGGATCTGATGATGGGATCTTGGTGAATTTGAGGTATCTCTTCAGATTTTATGAACACACCTCAAGCGATTTGGGTATTTTTACAACGCCTTGTGCATTTTATTGTTTTCCACTAAAAAGTATAAAATAAAAATGGGAAATGCTTTCCAAAAAACCAACTTCAAATGCCACTACAAAGAGTGAAATAATTTTTATTTAAATTTTAGGTACCTACACCAATTCGAAGTCGGGCGACTGTCTATGACTTCGTCATTTCTTCGCACATCAAGTAAGTAAGAAGGACTATTAGGGATTGTATGAAACATTGCCCGACTTCGAATTGGTGTAGGTACCTAAAATTTAAATAAAAATTATTTCACTCTTTGTAGTGGCATTTGAAGTTGGTTTTTTGGAAAGCACATCCCATTTTTGATACGTCACGTGATCAATTTACTATTAATTCTGAATTCTGATAAATGTTTAAATTTCATTCCATTCTTTGCCCACGCATAGATTCAATGGCTCAGGCCCTTGAATATCTAATAGCCCAGTCATGCAATTTTTGGGATTGTTAGTTATATCATGTCTCTTGTCTTTGGATGGCTAAAGTAGGAGGATAGACAAATCCCTAGCCGATAAGAAAATAGGAAAAAAATACGGTTCGTGATAGTTTGGGACGTGTCACGTATAGCCAATTCCATTCGGCCTTGCGATGAAGCGGTGGCAGTGTTGTTTGCTCTTTTAATCGAAATCGATCCTTTGGCGATCACGAATCACGATCCTACCCTTTGAGATCAAATCGGTAAGAGCATCATCAACCTATCATCAAGTAACATGTCTACTACATAAGTAATATGACCCTCATACTTGCCCACGAAATTCAAATTTTATTTAGTTTTTCACAAACATTAGACTAACTACACATTCTAGGTATATGGCATTGTGTTTTGCGAGCATTATATTTATACATCTACTATCTACATTTATTTAATAAAAACTTTGCTCGAAAATTCCTATTCACCTCATATTAGTTCCTGAAAGCTTATTTTTTGCAGTTTCCCGGATCTAATCCGGAGTTATCGGCAAGCAATATGAACTAAATGCGTATTTTTGAGCAAAGGTTTAATTAAAAACATGTATATGCATAAATGTTATGCTCGCAAAGCATATTACCTTAAGCCTACGATGTATAATTGGCCAAATATTAGTGAAAACCTAAATAAAATTTGAATTTTCGCGCCTGAAAGTACAGTCAGATATTGCAGTTTTCATTAACATAGTTTGTGGTTACAGGACTTGTTAAAGTTTAAGCTTGAAAGCCTGAAAGTCAAGTTTTCTAAACGGCGACAAAAGCGTCATAATCTGAACCAACGTATTGAAAAAGCTTATTTTATCTACTTGATTGCTTTGTCATGCCATTCATAATACCTTCTTCTTATCTTATTGATATTGGTTATCATTTAATAGGCCACAGCTGGAAATCGCGCCGTCTCATTTTGTGAATAACAACTATTGATGAAGTACTGGGTACGTATTTAACATGTGTTCAAATACATATTAATTACATTTTAGTGACACTTTGATAAGCAAAGGAGTCATAAAAGGCGTACCAAGGTCACATCCAATGAAATCATTCTCCGCGGGCATTGTAAACCAAGCTGATATTGTTACGAATGATTAATGATTTGAAGCTAGAATTAATAATAATAATAATTTATTTATTTAAACCTAGAAAAAAATTTCACAATAAAAAACTCCTTAGATCTAGTACACAGAAAAAGTAAGCAATAAATTTTGAAACCAAAAGGAGTGCTTTGGCACCCGTACTAAGAAAACCTGTGCTACGGGCACCGTAGCCCTCCCTTGGATCCACCGGATTATTAGACCATACAAATTTAGATTTTAGGTGTTTGCAATTAAGGCAATATTATTAACTAAAAGTGGGTGAGTGTGCATGTATATATGTGTGTACGAGTGTGTGTGTGTGTGTGTGTGTATGTGTGTATGTGTGTGTGTGCGTGTGTGTGTTTGTATGTGTGTGTAAGTGGGTGTAAGAACAATGGGTGCATAGGCAGAGAAAGAAGATAATAAAAATAATAATAACTAGCTATGATTTCACTTCAGCGATCAAGTCCTCAATTTCATCGTAGCAAAGTGTCTTTAACCAAGCGTTAACAGTTTCTTTTAAGTTGGGTTTGTTAAGATTAGATATATTGAGCGTGTCATTTATTCTATTATAGAGTTTAGAACTAAGGAAGTAAAATTGGCGTCCGGCAACTGCGGTTCTCTTTGGTAAAATTCCGAATATCTATGTGTTGAAATATTGATCTGATTGTGCAAACTGATGATAATGTAAAGGATTTCGATGAGGTAAGCCGTTAAAATGATATGCATTGTGTACTAAGATATTCAAATGTATGGTTACAATCTGTAGTTACAATAACTTTACAAAATTAGTATTGAATAAGAAACCTAGCTTTCTTATTCATTGCATTGGAAATGGTAACGAAGACAATAATCCTATTTTTAAATCGCTTGACTACAAATATTAATTCGCATCGCATTCTTAGTTACGTATTAATAACCTTGTTTCCTAGTTATTAGAACGTTAATGCAATAATTATTCCTTGATTAAATGAATAAATAAATACAAGGTTTTCATTTGGATAAAATATTCTTCGTTACGTTATTGTTCCGTTAAAAGCACTAGTTTATAAAGAGCATGATTATAATTGAAACTTAAAAATCTTTAAAATATTGGTAATCGATATTTCGTGACCGACAGCTTATGTAAACCAGTAATTTCTCAATTACATAAATTTGTATCCGGGGATTCGATAAGTAGAAATTATGTTAGGAGAAAAAGTTAGAGCAAAGTGATTGATACGAAAAAAAACGTACAAAGAAGCACATTTTTTATGTTACATTACCAGTACACCTATTTGTATCTATGAATTTCTTTTGTTAGTTACCTAAGTTACGTTATAGACTTACACACCTTACAGTTATAAAACTTATGTCTATTTCATTTTGTATTTTCTTATGTTCTAACTTACAACGGTATTGACTATTGTACCTAGTAGCTGAATTGTAAAATATAAACACTCCTTGGGATTTAAAGGTATATAATATTTAATTATTTGTACCTTGATCACTAGCCATGTATATCATGAGATCGTTTAACACAATTTAATAATTGTATTAGTATAGGTACCTACCTATCTCCAGGGCTATCAAAGTCACTGGCCCATATTTATGACCTAATGGAGAAAATATGTATCTAATCCCATGGTGTTATAAATACATAAATCCTTTCATAATCCAATATTAACGCGTTTTAATGATCTATTTCATGATTCAATAAAAAATATTTAGGTACGTACGGTAAAACGTTTTCCTTACCGACTTTATGGTAGTGTTTACGAGCAACTGCCTATCAAGCGTCGTCTGTTAATGTTTATTATAGTATTCAAACAATACATAATAATAATATATTATTAATAAGTTACTCGTTATGTTGGGACGTATTATTTTTTCGAGTGTTGCTTGCCTTGTAATTAAAAAGCGAATTTTGCTCATAGAGTATGAAACAATCCAAAAATAAATGTATATTTTGCACGTTGATAATAATAATTAATGATAAGCTAGTAAGTATCTGGTAACATGCATGGTGAACTCCAAAATAACATTTATTTCTGCCGTCAATAATGCTTCTATTTTTATAATATTATCTTTTAATGCTATAAAGAATCAGCAATTAAATCCTGTTTAATTAAACGACTGCCCAAAAAAAGAAGTGTAATGTTTTTTAGGGTTCATGTATGTATGTGTTTCTTTATTCCACCATAACTTCTGAACGGCTGAATAGCTTTGGACATATGGGGTATCCTTAGAGTCCTTACATCAGTCCGAGTAACAAAGGCTATATTTTTTTGGAAAAAGTCGTTGTACCACAGGGCAGTCATGTTTTTTAATTATTTACTTGTTTCAAAAATACATACTTACCATTCCATAATATGAAATAGGTCAAAGTTACGAAGAATTTTCTGGTAGCGTCCCACTAAACTATGATGTGAATAAAATGGGTCGGAGATGACGGTGCCAGTATTCCGCGAGCTTTTATTGGAAGCTTCGTAAGTCATTGGCGTGATTGACAAATTGTCGTTTATCACGCGCTCGTTGTACCAGTATTTTTTTATCTACCAGATTCCAAGGCTCGTTGTAGTGAATAGTGATTGTCGCAGGCAATAAGTCTGTAAATAAATGTGGAAGCAATTTTGGTTTATTTTATTGTATTCATGTAATAAATTAAATGCAAGTTCTTTATAATTTCTCGAAATATAATTCTGCTTAGTCAAAAACTTGGGATAGGTATTTGTGTTTAACAAATACCTACTCGTATTCACGTCTAAATAGTACTGAGAAGATGTGAAGTTGTGTTTGTACTTTATGACCGGGCAAACGCAGTTTTGAAAAAAGCTTACTTAAAACCTATTCTCAGACCTATAATGAGCACAAAAACAAAAAAAATACCCGAGAATTTTATATACCTAAGTTTTAGATATCTATTGTATATTAAAATTATTACATTTTGATCAAATAATGAGTTAGACAGCATATTTGTAAAAATAACGAGTAATGAAATCAGAAAAAATACGCATACAAATTAATCATTTAGATGTTGGTCCACCGCATCAATCAGATTTCTGAACACTCCCCTTATATATGTTTTCCAACATTATAGGGATTCTTGGCGTCAACATCTCGAACGATCTCCAATTTCGTTGTCACCTAAGCTAAGCTAGCTTCAAATAAACTCGGAGTGCTAAGCGCTATTTTACGCCAAAACACAACCTTATAAAGTGCAAGTACAGCCTCATATTATACAGTACTGCTCCCACCTTTGGGCTAGAGCACCTGGATATCAACTGGAACCAAAGGCTGGCAGTTCGACTTACCGACGACCCCAGTCTCAGTAACAAACTGGAACCAGGAACCCTTAGAACTCCGGAGAGACGTCAGCTCTCTATGTGTGTTCTCTCGGTTGTTCATGGTCTAAAGTTTGTAGTGAATCCTCCTTCCACTTTCTCTGTGCATACACTAAGGTGTAGAAAATTGTTCCATCTATTCCACCTCACACCTGGCTGGCAATCCACGACCACACGTTATGCCAGATCTTTCTTTCCACACACATGCAACCAGCTACTAGCAAGTGTTCCTTAAAAACTATGATTTGGGGTTATTCAAGCGGCGGAAAACAAATTTCTTTAGAGCTGGCAACGCATTTACAGTTCCTCTAGTGTTGCTAGTTTGCTCGCGATGACCATAAAAAGGTATTTTTAATAATACAGTAATTTACTTTAAAGTTAAATGAACATGAAAGAACGGCCGTAGCTCTTGCACTGGTTCCAAAAGCCGTTAGTGTGACTGACTGCACGTTTATCGTCTCTGATGGCTACGCTGCGCCGACAATGAGGAAATCGTGTGCGAGTTATACTGCTTTGTACCACCAGTTTGATTTAATTCTTTAACGGCGTAGAAGCCGGATTTAAGCGATCTTTAGTGAAGTTTAGTTTAAAAACTCTAAAGACAATTACTTATAAATTTAAACATCATGTATTTTGGGTCTTTAATCGCAAATCATTGAAAAGCAAGAAAAACGATTGGATAAAATTTTCACGATATAGAAAGTTCTCCCAAAAGTTTATCTAAAATCTCAGTTTTCCTCATTTTTATCGGAAACTGCGATGGATGTCATTATAATTTTTGTTTTATTGTGTCGGTAATAATAATAATATCTAAAAACGTTGAGAAAGAGATTTTTGATATCTGGCTTAGTTTTTCAGTAATTGAGTAAAAGGTCATTTTTCTGTTATACTATTCTTCCGCGACGCTGCATGTCGCATCCATCAACGTATCCGTGAGAGTGACAAAGACAAAAATAAATTCAATAAATCCCCAAATACAAAGAATAACACAAAAGTTTGACGGCGTAGAAAAAGCTTTGCACAAAGTAATTTACGTAACAAATCTAAAGAACAGATATCTACCGTATTTACAAGCTCAGGACAACTGTACTCCGTTATTGGATACATAATATATTACAGTGAATTATGCATTATTGGCTTTGCCAGCAGACGAAGCGTTTACAGAAACATTTTGGAAAGATAATATATTTTCGTTAGTGAAAGATTTCCGTTTTCCTATCCTGCACCTGGTAACATTGCCAAATTCGCTGTCTTTTATCCTTTTATCTTCTTAATGTATTCGAGCAGGCATTGTTTTTTCAACGTCAGCTTCGAAATATCATCAATTAATATGTAATCGGAAAGTACCTACAGTTCTTACTCGTAAATAGTTCAGAAATATTTAGCTTCTTCCAGCATTACGAATTCAAAGCAGATGCTTAAGAAATTAGCGCGAAAGAAAGTAAAACTATGTCAGATCAGCGGAGAAGGAGCGTTTATTCAAAGCTTTGTCAAGAATTTACGTGACTGACAAATTGCCACTCATCAGCTGGATGAGTAACATTGCATCAACCACCGTCAACAAAGATTAATACCGCCTGCGAACGTGGTTTTTTTGTGCTTTATGTGTTTTGGGTTTTTGTGAAATATTTTTACGTGCTTGTTTTTTAATGAAACCCTTGATTAAAGGATGCGTGATCACGACACGGTCAGAAGCGATACGAGGCGCTTATTAAAAGCTTTGAGAGGAAGTTCGGTGATTGATAAATTGCAGCTTATCCGGTAATGATCAGAGCTATTTTGATAAAGCCATTAGTTTAACGAACCTGGTTCTTGATATAATGATATTTTAATTTTCCGTTAAGATTGTTTTACGCATATTATATTCAGTCACAATTACGAAGATCTCATGCTTATAAATTGCTCTCATGCTTATAAATTGCAAACCGGTTAGAAATGGCTTTCCTTTTTAGGGTTCCGTACCCAAAGGTTAAAAACGGAACCCTCTCACTAAGACTTCGCCGTCCGTCCGGCTGTACCTCTTCAACTATGATAGTTACGCACTTGTAAGTTGTAATTTTTACAGTTGATGTGCTTCTGTTGGCGCTATAACAACAAATACTAATAAAAATAGGTAATAAAAACATACCGGCCGAATTGAGAACCTCCTCCTTCTTTTAATAGGTTCGGTTCTTCTTCGGTTGATATAATGAAATGAATGAATGAAATGATTTTTTAAGGCAATAAGACAAATGTGATTTTTGGTTCGCTTTGAATTTGGTGTGCAGAGTGAGGTTGGAATTGGTCTTGATGGTACGGAACCATCAGTGGGCGAGCCAGACTCGCACTTGACCAATTATTTTTAAACGTCAAATTATCGCCGGCCAGGACCCGAAATATTTTCACAGAGTCTCAACCCCGTAGAACAGTATGACTCGAATAAGCAAACCTTTAGCGAACAAAGCTGATTAAATGACTGCAGTGTGGATTGCGTACACAATAAAGAAGCGGAAGTCAGGAAATTGTTTGGTCTAGCCTTTTGAGCGGGAGCTGGAAAATCGAAACAAGCTCGTCTGCGGTTACGCGTGGCAATCGATTTTGAGGCCAATTTTTATGCAGTCAAACGTAGAAACTGAAAAGTTAAAAATATTTTGCGTTCGCCGCATTTCCAAGTAAACAATTTCACAAGCTACATAAATATTTGGATTTGCAGCGAACTGAAATATCTTAGCGAGCAATGTTGAGGAATATTGCAATTCAAATAGTTTTTTTTAAACTAGAATTGTTATAGGTAGGTATCGTTAACTGAATGTGAGTTTGTAATATTATTCCCTATCTGTAGATGTAATTGTGTTTTTCTATTTATAGAAGAAAGCAAAGACAATTGCTTACTTTATGTTTTTTCTTGCTTACTTTATATTTTTTTCTAAAATACGTGATTGTGGCTTGAGGAGAGTCATATTTTAGCCATTAGTTTCATTTAAAATGAATGTAATTGGAGATATTTGTAATGGTTAGATGCGTAGATGTATCTCGGAGCTGTTTATTATTCTGTTATTATTACAGACTTACACAACAGCCGGTTGTGTGAACTGAAACGTAACAACTTGTATTTTTTTACTTTTGTATAGGTATTTAAACATTGGAGCTTGTATTAATATAGGTAGATACTACGTAATTATGTGTGCTTACCTATTTTCTACTAGAGTATCAACGTAAGAAGTACAATAGTGTATCTACTGAACTTAATTATGTGCATATTTGCATATTTCCATTTTGCATACCTAGTATTAAAAATAATATTACAGTAATTTTATGAGACGTATTTTTATTCCATAGCTGTTTCTGCTGAAAAAGTCGTTGTTAGCTTTGTTTTAAATAAAATCAATTATATTTATTTTTTAGCGCAAAAAAATACAAAATACGTGATTTCAAGATAAAATAGAAACAAATATATGGTTTTATCCACATATTTTTATCTAAGTACCTGGTTACATAATATTATTGTTCTGTAGCAGAAAGTATAACACTATATATTCGGTGGTATAACTATGATTGTAAAAGTCAGTATTATTATACAATGCATTATTTTATATGGAAACATAAAACAACTCGGCAAATTGGTAACCATTGCAACAATGTCGGAAACAATGCAGCCTGTCTCACTTCAAATAAGCTCATTACTCACGGCAGGTCGCGTTATTATATGATCGCGATATCGATAGTAGCCATTGATTTATAAATTAAGGATTTGGGGTCAGCGCTAAAAAGTGTCCTAACCAAGTGACATTTTAAACGCGAAAAGACAAACAATTGCACTTCAGTCTCGTGTTTGAAAATTAGGCTGTAAAGTAATGGTTTAAGACATAAATTACAATGTTATAGTTTGTTTATAAAAATACTAATGTACCCTCGTTTATATTATAGGTTTTCTCGGGACACTTTTTTCTTGAATTTTGTATTACACCCGTCGTCCATAGATTTATAAGCCTATGATAATTGATACTAGCTGTATTTTCCCTTGAGACGCGAGCTAATTTGAAGCGCAGTAAGAAATGGCATGAAATTGCATACACGTTAGGGCAAGGGCCCGTCGAGAGAATAATAAAAGGAGCTCGTTGTAGCGACGGAGGTCACGTTCTCACCACTAGTGTGGTTCGTAGTGCAATATATTCCGCGCTCGCAGCCCGACTGACATAAACAAGTAAATGATTGAAAGATTAAATTCCTACGATAAAACAAGTAAAAATAATAATTAAAAAATTGAAAAACAATACACTCCTTTTTTGGGCAGTCGTGTAGTAGGTAATTAAAAAAACACCTTCTTTGTTGTAAAACGAACTTTTCCAAAAAAAAATATAGTTTATGTTACTCGAGATGATGTAAGGATTCTAACGGTTCCCCAAATGTCCAAATCTCTCCAGTCGTTCAGAAGTTATGTTGGAATAAAGAAACTCACATACATATATAGATACATACATACATGAACCCTTAAAACATTACACTCCTTTTTTTGGGCAGTCGTCAGATAATCTTGTGCGCGTATTTGATTCCTTGTTGAATATAACAAGACATATCGGTAGGTAAAAGTATTTCGGTTCAGTACTTATTTAGGAAATCATAAATATAAATAAACTGTCCTGGAATGATTTGGTGCTTTTGGAAGTAGGTTCTAAGAAATAAGATTTTTCTTTTGAAATGTTTTTTCTTACAACCGTCACTGATACCACATGGAAAAAGTTTACTAATAAATTAAGCTCGACATACAGAAAAGATTTTGGGTACAAATATGACCGTGAAACTTTGTTTTAAAGATATTAGGATGGTGATAATGAGGTACATCGGGAATTATATTTCAATAAGCGCAGGATTTTTTCCTAATTTACATTGCTAAGTAAATTGGTTGTGTCCTTTTATTGTAGACTAACTACCCGCTCTACTTGCTTCGTTATATTGATTCGGTAGAGATTTTGAAAACCCCTTTTATATCTATCTGTGGTCTTAAAAATATTGGCAACATCATGCGCAGCTATGAGCTGCAGGGTGATGATGAGTTACTGAGGTAGTCAGAACATTTTTTAAGTAAGAGGACTAGCAGACCCCCTGTTTTTCCGATGACACGATATGAATTTTTAAACCTCTTCTCATTCCCTTTTGTCTCCATTATAAAAGGAACTTCCGATAACATTCGTGGTTTTTCAAGATGCAGTTGTTAGTAATAAATCGTATTACCATACGTTGATCAGTGTTCGATTGTTTATTGCCTCTTCGCCGGATGTTCCGTTCTATTTCGATTCCATTGTTAATTATATCTTCAGAACGGTAAGTACAGCGGTATGTAGATGTGTATTCGATCTTAAGATCTTGCTCTCTGTAATTACCACTGATGTTATCAGCTATCAGCTATATTGCTCGTTTTAATTACCAGCAATATTTGACATGTAGTGTATGAAGTTCTTTATAACAAAGAAAATTATCATACATATTTTATCTATCATGTCGTCGCCCGTGCTCCGACTAGAAAGAGCCCTTCCTAACAACAACATCTCCGTGTGTGCGGCAACTTTTTCTTTTTTCTTCTTTTCTTCGAGTGTGTCAATTTGGTATGGTGCGTGAAAAATTGCGTAGCGACACCTCGAGTTTGCCAATTCAGGCAAAGTGTTTTTTGCCGCACTTTTAAACTCGAGGTTGGCCTCTTGGACCTCTATGAAAGTTATCTTAAAATATTCATTTAAAAATCGTAATTTTTATCATATTTAAATGTGCTTGTGGCTAAGAGCATACTCGTACCGCATAGACTGCGTTTGTTTTCGCTCTTAGATTTACATTTTCAAATAGGATTAACGGTGTCTGGTGTAGTACCGCCGAAGCTTTCTAATGAAATCCTTTACCGGTCGCCCGACAATGCAGCCGTGACCTCGCATTGATATGTTTGCTTGAAATTCGACATTTAAAAAGATTGTAAAACGTTACAGGGTTTTGTTTGCTTCAAGTAATAAGTATCAAGTGAACGGTCTACTAGGCGTTCTATTTCGATTATTATCGGCATGTCTCTGAGTGTATCGAAAGTGCTGTTGCACTTTCTAGCACGACTGCCCTACAACAAAACATAAACAAAACTTTCAACATCTATTAAGCCATTGTGCGTTAGCTATCGATAGTGTTTTAGCGTAGTGGACTGTGGAACGTCCCTCGAGGCTGTTAGAGTCAACGGTAATTTTATAAAAATACTCGCGGCCCGTCCCGGCTAAATATTATAACGATAATAGTTTGACATATTATAGTATCGCGAAATTTACTGTAGTTATTGATATGTTTTTTAATATTGTAGAACACAATTTTTTCTACCATCAAAAGTTTCCGCAGTGCATGCGACGTAAGATGTTTTAGGACATTTGTTACACCTTGGGTTAAGTTACTAAAGTTTTATTAAAAATCCCCTTATCTTTTCTAGCAATAAGTAATAGCCTTTGTTACTCAGGGTGAATGTACCTATCTAATTGTAAAAAAAAAAATGAAATCGGTACAGTAGTTTTGAGTTTATTCATAACAAAAAAAAACACACACTTACTCACACAAATACAAATCTTTCAAATATTAGTGTAGATGTTAATATTCCCAGGAAACGGTGACATGCCACGTCGCGTCGCTGTCTCCGTTCTTAAAATGGAAAGAGTTGTAACAACGCTGTTTGTAGAGCCGTCGTTGACGACACATGGAATATCTTTATCTTATAAGCAAATACGCGAGCGCATCGAACTCGCGTGAGAAATCCCGGACAATTATTGTTACGTGAGAATACGAATCGCCGTAATTGGATCACGATCCGCGTTTTCATCGTGAATGTTGTTTTTATTGTGAATGATTATGTATCAGGTCAAGCCGGGAATATCGCGAAGAGTGCTCGAAAGCTGCAACATGTGCATGCACGCCGCATGCCGCTGCGCAGCCATGCGGCTCGAGTGCCGCAACGGGAGGTCATAACCTCCCTCCCACCACCGACCACCTATGCTATGTAATTATAAGCCGCGCACCCTCCCCGCATGTTCGTCGATTTACCATTATCTGTTATTACGATAGACGTGTATACACAGGACCCGGCGGACCGCGCAAATTAAATGTCGCCAGTTTACTGGTGTCAAAAATGTTTGTTTTGGCACCGATAACATCAGTTGTAAGCCCACCGCAGTATTGTCTATGGACCGCGGTCCACGGCACAGATCACTAAGTATACTTGTTAGTCCGCACGCGAGTTTCCACAGAGACGATTTCCGCTATGTTGCGGCGTATTAGCGGAAATTTTAATAAATATGGCGCTTCTTATTTTTTGCATGACGGTTGACGTAAAATGTTCCTATGGGCTTATTCTCAGGTTCATATCAGTGGTTATGAGCTACGCAGTTTTTGCGTCTAACTCGCATGAGAACACTTGCGCTTTCCCTGATGTAATTAATCATTACTGGTGTTATTCAACAATCAACATGTGCTGCATAATGCATTGTTCAGCGCTGCACGTGGGTGACAGTTTTCCGGAGCGGTTCGCTTCGAAGCCGCGTCGTTCCCAAGGCGAAATGTGACCACGATTTTGACATTTATAGTTCAATAGATATGGATTGCGTCATTTATTCTCAAAATGTCGAGCTCTTGCGAATGTTGCAGCAACGTCTATTGTTATTGGTGATTCATATGAAAAAGTGCTCCGTACAAAAACTTTCATAAGAAAAATTATAAAAAAAACAGCATTCGAATACGTTGCGACGCGGAAATCAATTTACAGTAAATATATTTAAAAAAGTTACATTTCAACATAGTTTGGTTACATATTTAGGTAACTATGTAACATAAAGTAGTTAGAAACAAATTGAAAAATTAATTACTTAATCACAAGAAGTGTTAAAAAATGTGTGGAGTCTTGCGATTAAATTAGTTACTGTCACTTAAATTTTTTGAGTTTATTTCGAAGAACTCTTTTATGTCGAAGATGCCTCATAACTTGAAACTTAATTATAATGTTAAGCTGTAGCCACCAACGGGCCTCCAGCCAACAGGCGAGGCCTTAGCCCCTTACCGGGGCTAGAAGAGCAACACCGGGGGAGCAAGGCTCCCCTGCGACACATCGCCCGGGTAAGGAGGCATGCCTCGAGGCCCGTACCCTCATGGGGACTAGTCCCCACGGAAAAGACCACGCGACGACTGTAGCCAAGTACAAGTAAAACTTGTAAGACTAAGGATAAACTGTAGTACACCAGCAAACCAGAAATGCTGATCTCAAGATCAGCAAGCATTTCTGCTTTGCGTTTGTAAATATTTTACAAAACTAAAGAACTTTTTTTAAATAAATAGCTTCGTATTCGTTTTACGTAAGTTCGAAAATACTGTCTTATATTATTTTTAGTACCAAAATAGTCCAAAACTAACACGATTTAGTACTCCATAATACCGCAGAGACGTCAAAAAAGTTGTATTTTAATGGTCAAACTACTGTGTTTTATGTGGCATTGTGGATGCATATCCCAGAGCAGTTTCGCTTTGGAGATTTTTATTTCGTATTACATGTAACAATGTGAACACAATAATCGTAAAAGGGGCCCCTTGTCGAAGCAAACTGTCCGCATGGCGATAAAGGAAAATGCATTACTTCCCCTCGGAGCGTGAGGCGGGATTTTAGGATTTTTTCTTTAAGAGCCTTTGAAACGGCCTCCCAGGTCATTAATGCTCGTGCCTCTTCCCCGGGAGTACCCAAATTTTAAAAGACCACTTCCTTTTTCGCTTCACTTAAACTTTGTAAGTCATATTCCACAAAAAAATGCGAGTTGTTATAAATTACGAGTGTATATTTTACAGTTTACACCGGGTCTTGGAAATTCGTAAGAGCTTTATTACCTACTACCGAGAACCGGAAGATTTCTTTCAGAAACACATTTAATTTTTCTTTTGTAATATACGATTGTCGTTCTTTCATTATTATTACTTAGCAATATTTTTAAGGATTTTGTGAACTTCACCTCTTTATTTCATCTCATATTAAGTATAACATATAAAATATTTATTGACCCTCAGTTTTGATTTGATTTCATTCCAGCGAGCTGAAACAAGAATTTTTGCTTCTTGACTTTACTTATAAGCCAGAAGTAGACATCAAAATAAATAATTATAATTTTCAGTATACTTATCTTGATGGTGTTCTATATAATCCTCCCTCGTAAACTTAGTTTTAAGTCGACTTGGGGGTATCGCCATACAAATGTGACAAATATCATAAGGACCATTTACAAGCGCCTGTATATTAGGCCTATGTGAAATAAAGATATTTTGAGTTTTTTTTTTAATCTTTATCAACAGTTTTAATAATAAATGAAATTGAACGTCGATGTGTAACTGGGTCTAGATAAAATATGTGAGTCAGTCTATGTACGTGATTCAGACAAGTTAATAGATAAATATCAAAAATCAACAGCTAACAATTACACCAGAGTTATGTCAAATAATTAAAGAATTTGTATATGTATAGTATCAGCATTACCGAACGCGGTGCTATTTGGACCCGCGTCTCTACTATTATCTGGACGAAGTAGGTGCTATGTAGTTACACATACATATTACATATTGTATGAAGCAAGACAAAACAATGCAATGTTAACCGTGAACCGTAAAGTAATTTAATCCCTCTTGAATTACGTTTAAACTGCATAAGCACTACCTTTCGTAATGCTTCGGCGTCCTAATGAAATAGTGTTAACATGTTTTAAGATACGTGTACTCGTAGTATATGCGTACAGTGTAGACACATTGCACAGTACACACGTCTTACATATAAAAAATCTGTGTATTTGATTTCATAAAATAGCTGAACTCATAGCGTCGTACGTGTTAATAATGTTAATAGGAATACTCACTGATCCAGCACAATACAGGAAAATATTCATTTACACAAAATAAAAAGCATTATTATTACAATTTACACATTATACTACAATATCCACAGACTTGTATACTAAAGGCAGGGCGAACAGCGCGAAAAAATGTCGCCAGTTTATTGGTGTCATTAGTATCAACAGTATAAGGCCACGCGGTAGTTCAGTCAGCGACGGCGGCGGGTATTTTGACAGATGACGTTACTGTTTGCTTGTATAAAGAAGGTTTACGTAAAATGTTCGGATCGGCCTATCTTTACTATTTTTATCTTTTACAACAGTGGTTCCCAAACTTATTTTGTCTACTGCCCACTTTGAGAATAAATATTTTTTTAGCGCCCCCATTTTTTCACCTATTTAAAAACCACTATAACTTCAAATTGAATTAATTAATTATTGTGACCTATATATGTATATTAACGGAGAATTCTAAACGAAACTTTTACTATAACCCGCAACTTGAAACCTGAGCGCAGTAGGTAACATACAACGGCGCTTAAGGTCTCAAGTTAACTCTTACGGGCTCCACCTGCCAATAAGAATGATTATTGAAACGCAACTTTATAGTATTAAAACAGAGTATCTTTTATTAAAAATATAACTAAAATAATCAATCCTTATATAAAAACTAATGTGAAGGATGAATCTGATGCTGTTTAATAAGTTTGTTGATATCAGGTTCCAATTTACTCAAGAACAGTCGCAAGTCGCCACGTTCGGTAACAAGCAAACGATTTCGCTTTTTAGTAAGCAATGTTGTCACAGCACTAAATCCACGTTCACACAATTATGACGATGGGAATGCTATCAAGAATCGTTGAACGATTGACCACAATCCAGGGTACAATTGCGGGATCGGTTTTTGTAGCCAAAATTCTTGGTAACCATTTTTGAACTTGATTTTTATTTCCTCGTTTGTTGTCAATTCTATAAGTTCTTCTTCCAGCTGAGGTGACATTGCTGTGTTGACATTTGAAAACGGATCCAACACCCAGTCTGGTATTTCCAAGTTCAAAATGTCCTGGTATCGTTCGGTGAAGTCAATGTGGAGGTTTTCCAAATGTTGGCAGTAGGCAAACAATTCGTCGTTACTGCATGATACTGATAAATTTGGAAAATTGTGAAACTCACGTCTGCCCAGATTCTTTTTGTGTAGAAGCAGTTTGGCTGCGAAAGCAGCAACGACGTTTTTTGTTTTAATTAAATTTAGTTTATCGCCTTGCATTTGGAGATTCATGTCGTTGAATAATTTATACAGGTCTGTCATGTAAGCTATATCATTTTTTGATGTTATGAGCTTGTCGTGCAATTCTGTATCTTTAGTTTCCAAGAACTCTATAACAGAGTCAAACAGGTTGTAAAATCGAGTCAGACAATTGCCTCTTGATAGCCAACGAACTTCAGTATGATACAACAAACGGTTGAAATCCTCGTCATTAGTAACACAAAGCTGATGAAATAATCTATCATTCAAAGAGCTGTTGCGGATTTTATTGACTGCTTTGATGACATATTGCAGTGATTGAAATAGTTTTTCACTTAAGTTTCTAGCAACTAAATGTTGTCTATGAATAACGCAATGTACACCAAGGACATCTGGAATTTTATTTTTTAAGTACGCTATGAAGCCTTTATGGCACCCTGTCATAGCCGGAGCGCCATCCGTAGCAACTGAAATAATATTTTTCAAAGGAATCTCTTTCTCATCGCAAAACTTTTCCAATGTATTGAATATGGTTTCACCTTTTGTATCGGTCTCTAAATTTCTAGCAAATAATAGTTCTTCACATATTTTCTCATCTTTAATAAACCTCACGTAAGACAACAACAATGCTTCATTAGTTGGTAAAGTGGACTCATCGAGCTGAATTGAGAATTGACTTGTCCTGATCGCACAATGATTCTTCAATGTTTTCAGCCATTTCATCAATTCGTCTTTGCACAGAATTATTACTCAAAGGAATTTTTCGGATAATATCTGCGGCCGGTTTATGAAGCACAGTAGTTATTACTTCATTTATTGCTGGCAATATTAACTCTTCTCCGATGTTATGTGGTTTGCCTTTTTGAGCAATTAACAAAGAGATATTGTACGAAGCTCGAAGTCCGTCGTCATCTTGCTTAGCAGCCGCCGAAAATAGTTTTGCTACACTTGGCTGTGTATTATGCTTCTTCTCTAGGTCTTGAAAATATGCTACATTCTTGTCTTTCTTATCTGGATGCATTTTATTCAAATGATCTTGCAGCCTTGAAGGCTTCATTGCTTCATTCGAAAATGTTTTTAGACATAGAAGACACAAAGGCGACGATGGGTTTGTGGGATTTTCAATTAATCCGAATTTAATATATTCCCCACAGTATTGCCGTCTCTTCTTTTTTACTTCCGACATTGTTTTGCAATGAGAAATACGTTCAACTTCGCGAGTAGTGTAGAGGAGGTGTAAGTAGTGCTCATCTATTACGCGCGAGATCACAAATGAAAATAAAATAAATATTACATTGTTTATATAGAAATGCTTAAGCAGCACGCACCGACAGGAATAAAACAAACATGCATAAACTCGTTAATCTCATTCGACGCTCAATCGTACTCAACAAGTCCGAACAAGTATTCAATGAATCATCCGACTGCTACAGGAATGCACAATTCGGGTTATTTAACAAAAACTTGTTAAAACATGATAGATATCTACGAGTACTAATAACTATTAAAATGCGAAAGTGTGTCTGTTGCCTTTTTATTTGTGTCTACTTTCATTACGAAACGGAGCGACCGATTGACATGATGATTCATTTTTTCTATATTCAATAAAATATGACAGATATATGAACTACGCGGAGAGAAATATAGAATCGAGTTTGAGCAATCTTTTAATTCATATTAGTTGATGTTCACAAGTTGTTGTTGAGAGTCGAGAGCTCTTGCAGTTAAGAGGTTGTTTAAGAGGCCTACTAGCTAAATAAAATTACAAATCACCCCCCCGCCTCGACACAACGCCCCCATTTTCTTTCTGGGTCTCTTACCGCCCCCCTTGAGACCTGCAGCGCCCACAAGGGGGCGTTATCGCCCACTTTGGGAAAGACTGTTTTACAATATCCTTTTCTTTTCTTAACTGTTTTTAGAACAATAAAACTATTCATTTATTTTGCCTAGAATTGAGGCAATCATCCTGAAATTGCAAAACAGCGTTTGCCGGGTTTTATATAAATCTAATAGTCGATTCTGATAAATATTAAATTACGTAGTAGTTTTTGTCCGATCATGTACTTATGAGTATTTTCTGACTGAATAAACATTATGCAATTTTTATTGATTCATCAAGGCTTTCTTGTATTTTAAAACTGGCCAAGTAGCGACATGTTCAAACAGCAAAAAACGCTCATAAAAATAACTGTTTAAATATACGACGTCTCATTGCCTCTGACCATTTATATCACACGTGACCTACAAGCGGGTACGTGCCCACTGCAAAGAGACTCATAACCACGGCCGTAGCAATATTTACAACTACTCATTGGCTTATAAATCTATGGACCGCGGGTGCTATACAAAATTCACGAATAAAGTGTTGTGTTGTGTTCACGAACAAACTACAACCATAGATTTTAACTACAACATTGTAATTTATGTCTTAAATTATTATACAGCCTAATTTTGCTTCAGTGCAATTGGAACTCTTCGCGTTTTTACACGACTGCCCTAAAAAGGAGTGATATGTTTTTAGGATTCCTGTTTGTATGTTTGTATGTGATGTTTTTTTATTCCACCATAACTTCTGAACGGCTGAACAGATTTAGACATATGGGGTATCGTTTGAATCCTTAGATCCTTCCGAGTAACATAGGCTATATTTTTTTTGGAAAAAGTAGTTTTACCTCGTTTTACCACAGGGCAGTCGTGTTTTTTAATTTTTTATTAATTATTCGCTTGTTGCTGATTAGGTTCGGACACTGCTTAGCGCTGACCCGAAATCCTTAGTTTATATATCAATGACTCCTATATAAAGTCCTGCCACAAACGGAAAGTATCATAACCTTCGTTCACCGCTATCCATTGATATGAATATTACATAAGTCTTTCTTAAAAATGACCTTCCTAAACGTCACCTCGTCTTGTTGGTTATTTCATGAAGCTCTTCCCGTGTACAAAAGAAAATATAGACCTCATATAAAATTGGAAATGCCATGTATTTTTGTTGCGATAGACGTTATTTCACAGTTTTTTTTTGGTAATGAATATGTGGCATGCCTAATGGTCGAGCTATGTGGAAACAACGCTATTAGAGCTCAATAGTAATAGCATTATTTGTTGGTTGCATTTCTTTACACGCGATATCAACATGATTTAGTGAAATAATATGTTCTATTAAAATAGAGGTTTCGGGATATGTTTTGCCAATATTTGCCTAATGTCATTGATTAATAAACTAGGGATTTGGGGTCAGCGCTAAAAAGTGTAAAAAGCCTATGACATAAGAAACGCGAAAAGACATACAATCACACTTCAGTCTCGTGTTTGAAAATTAGGCTGTATAGTAATGGTTTAAGACATAAATTACAATGTTTAAGTTTGTTTATAAAAATACTCATGTAAGTAAGTACCCTCGTTTAATATAGGTTTTCTCGGGCCACTTTTTTCGTGAATTTTGTATTACACCCGTCGTCCATAGATTATGCCTAATGTTTACATATTTTACTGAGCTTAGGTACTCACGAAGATATTTTTAAGTGGTTAGTTGCAGTTTTAAGTTATACGAATTGACCCGCTACTTAACTGCTCGAACAAAGGATTTTAATTACTACAAACTACAAAATAAACTTCAATAATTGTGATATTCGAGGTTTTTGGTGATTTGAGGTACTGGATTTTTAGCATGTTGTTTTGAAATGCAATTTAATCTTTTCTTTTTTAGGTATTTTAAATGTATGACTGTAACGTTTTTATGTCAAAGAAAACTAACTATGTATGGATTACTTTGAAGTAATTGTAATCCATACATAGTATGGATTACAATTACTTCAATTTCACAAATCTTCATACACTAAGCGCTTGTAGTACCTATAGCAATTCCTAATATATGTATGAAGGCGGGTACACTTTCCCAGCGATATCTTAGTTGAGGAGGAAGACTCGAACGTGACACGGATGTAAAATGGGGATAATCAGGAACTATGCGCCCCTCCCCCGCCGCCGGTTCTCACCTCATTCTATTCATATTTGATGCGCCCATGTCCGCACATAGTCGCTCCCTTTTTGAATTTCTTCTGGGTGACACGGTTTAATTGGGACTTTTATTTGGAAAAAATTGAGCGCAGAAAGCCAAGTTATACGCACAGGTTATACGAATCATAATTTATGGTCTACTTTCGAACAATAACCATACCTTATTTTAAATCAATGATTATTATTATTTGATTAGCCTGAAAAACATATTTATGATTAATTAATTAAAAGGAATTAAAATTACTTTTAGATTTTATACCTATTAATACATTTCATTGATTTGTTCGATTATATGCAAGGATAAAGATTTTACGCATTTCTGGAAATGTCGATCGCGCGATTTAAAGGCTAAAGCCTACCCAGATTAAGTATCGATGTAAAGTTTATTTTGCTATAAAACAGGTTTTGATGAGTGTTATAAAAACAGGATTATATTTCTCCGTGGTATACTTTTTCATTGTAACATTTTAACAAGCTATTTGATATGACTCATAATACTTTATGTATGTACCTATTTGAGCTGTGCCGTGTATAAAATACCTACAGGATTTTATAACAGAAATTGTAAGTCAGTGTCTTTTAAAGGAAATAGAAAGTTGTGTGCCGAGTTAAACTTACAAACCTACTCGTTTCCTGTGTTAATTTTATGTAATAATAGAAAGCAATGTAATTAGAGAATAGAGTCACTTTGTTACAATAATAAAAAGTGTTAAAAAGTTTGAAGTTGTGACGAACATTTAGGTATAACGAATTGATGACATTATTGTCTATGTACCTATAGGTACTCGTAGTCCTTTAACATGGTTTGATATTTTACTATTTATATTCTTATCAAAGTTGACCTAAGGCTTGCCTTTAATATTGCTGCCTGGACTTAGGTATGCTCCAGGGAACAAAATCATTATTGTAAATTACAGTAATGATAAATAAGAATAATTACACTTTGTAATTGTTCTTATTAGTATTAGTAAATAGCAATAGGTATTACCTAGTAATTATTCTTCTATCTAGCTTTGATCCCGGCGTAAAATGGAAAATCTTTTCCATTTCGCGTGAAAGGGAAAACACAGTCGTTTCGGCTTTGTACAGTCAAAATTCTAAAGCTAAGTAGGTAGGTATAGTCACGTATAGAGTTCAGATGCTTATAAGATCCACTAATCTCTAATATGCAAATACATTCATTGCAATAAATATGCAAATAAATTCAATGGGTGTGATTTTGTACTGTTTTGGCATTTCCTAAAATTGGAATACAAACGACTACTGAAAATGGTCGAAGACAATAAATACGGTTCGTTAGTTCTATTTGGAAACATGCTTTTTAGTCTTAGTCAATTACTCGTATATTTCTTATAGCTTAAAATGGGACGACAAAGATGAAACTCCGTGTAGCAGAAACGTTCTGTTCCGAACACCGTAGTCGGTCGCAAAAGCGATTAACGGTACCCTGAAATTGCGGGTCAATGACCGACCCCCGTGCCACGTGCTCTGGCGTTATGCGATGTTGTATAATTCATAACACATGAAACTAATGAGTGAGGAAATGTTTTGCTTCCGTTGTTGTAGTGTTGCGCGTAGGTGGTAACACGAGCACCTATAAAATGAAATATTGATTGAATAACTCATTGAAAATGCGATAATTTATTCATATGTGTTTCCTATGTAATAAGTTACCACACATGAAAACATGTAACAGAAAATGTAATTAGGTAACCTACACCTCTTTATGAGATGACTATTAAAACTCAAAAGCAATGCTGGCATTTTCTATAAAAAATCTTGTTTGCAAGCTTACCTTGTAGATAAATTCATATAATATGTATCATTGATCTATAAATTATTATTTATTGCGCATCAAAATTATCCTGAGAGTTGAATCCCCAGCTACCGTGTGAAGCACTAGGTATAACAAAAATATAAATTAGTATCATTGGTCTATACACAATACACAAGTGCACATGACAATCGTGATGCATTCATTCTTCAAAGTCATGAATACCACAAAAGCGTAACATGATATTCATAATATAAGTCAGAACTCTACATATTGTAATCTCGGCAAATTTCGCTCGAAAACGAAATGAAAGAAAATAATTAGTGAAATAATAAGCAATAACCTTTTCAAAACGATTGCAGAGGTTTCGCTAATAGGCAATATATTTTTATGACGACACTCACGCGGGCCCAAGACATTAATATCGTGGTCGTTTTAATGGGTTTTATGTGCTCCGGCAATTTTAATATTACATCCTCCTTAGACGTTATAATAATATTATGTTATGATGATAGACCATTTCCTCGATTTTCACGCATTTCAAAAAAATGGTTTTCCTTTACTAGGTAGGTACTAGGTACTATTGTATTTTTACAAGCAAAAAGTTATGATGTGCAATTATAGAGCAAACGCTCAAGATGAAACTAAATATTATAGGTAACCATAATTCATCAAAAAATCATAGTATGTCAGAAAAAATTTATAGACCTTACGAGTTCTGTTACATAAAGATATTCCTACTTTAAATGGAAAATATTATCCGCTGCGTTGTAAATGGGAAATCAATTTTTCTAACCGAAAAAATTATTGCCCCAATTTATTTTTAATCCATGAGCTATTTCCATAATTAAGCGGCACACATGAAGCAAGATATAGCAGCCATGTGCTCCGGACAGCGTCTCTTCAAACCATGATTGTTGGCTCTGTTCCATCGACTAATGAATTATTCATGAATGCTTATGATTAATTCGTTTTTATTGATCGCCACAAACATACCTAGACTAATTCATTCTGCTATAATGGAACCGTCTCGCAAAATGTTTACATAAAAGGTTTTCCTTTTATATGCAACTACAATTCCGTTTAGATAGTCCCCGTCAACCATACAATGTATATTCATTGTATTCGCAATAATAAAAGGAATAAGAAAACCTACTACTTGTATAGAATTTTACTAATAAGAAAGTCGAATAACCAGGTTCAAAAACAAATAAAAATTGCTAGTAAGCACCTACTATCAAGATTAATATTATGGAATACCATATATTACTATGACGAAAATAGTATAAAAAAAAAATTGGAAACAATTTTATTGGAGCCCGCTATTATTCAATTGTACTGTAATTTATTCGATGATTCCTAAAGCCGGAAACCATGTTTCCATTCAATTTTTATTCAAACAATACGGTCGGGGAAAGGTATTATGCTTTGTTTCAACATTATTCTCACAAAAGATACATCGGAAGATACAAGAGTTAGACCCGTTTATGCGGCAGCGAGGTAGTGCCGTGTGCTTTTGAAAAGAATTTTTCCGCTTATCACCCATGACATAATAAAGCCCGCCGGAGACGGGATCGTGTATGCTGGATCATTGTTTCATAACAGTGTTAAAAATTTTCACAAAAATAGCAAGTAAGCGTTTCGCGTGAATTGGGGCGAGTTAAAATTTCACACATTTAAATTATGCACGACGCGGTAGGTAAAGTGTAGCTTTATACAAACATCAGCATCACCGTCGTTGTAGTAAAATACAATTAAAACCCCTTTTAAACTAGGCACTTACTACCTAACTAGTTTAGACGTTACGAAAATTAACTCTAGTTAAACTCCCATAACAATTAAATTATGAAATTATAGCATTGATTAAGCATATAAAGGATCAGCAGTTAGTGACGCATGTATTTCCTTGAGAAGAAGTTCTTGTTTTGCCATGCCTAAACACCAATGAACATAATATAATATTATCAATAATGCGCCAATAAGATAAAGAAACTTCGCAAATTAGTGCCAAAAAGACCCGCAACAGCTGCTGCTGTGATCCCTGAAACCCAGTTAAAGCTTATTATGAGAAGAGCCGCTCAATGGAGTGACCGTCTCCCGTGCCACAATCACGCATCCAATCTGCTAATAGTAAAAAGGACTGATCGCAAAAAAAGTTAAATTTAACTAAAATTTTTTTTTTTTTTTGATAAGATTTTTGTTGATTGCATTCAACAAAAACCTTATCGAAGAAAATGGCCAGTGGTACACATAAATTAATCCACCAATAGTCCCCATCACGTGAACGGAAATCGAATTAGGTCATCTCCTCGCTCGTGTAACATGAGGAAGCAAACAAAAACCTCCAGTGTACGTCAAACGCGCATCGACGGCCATTCATGATAATTTTATTTGGCTACTTGGCCGTTGACACTATATTGATGCCTTCAGTGTTCCTCTCAGCTTCCGCTGTAATATTTTGAGGCTCATATGGCCGTAGTCGAGGCTTAATGGGCAGGGAGGTTTATTTATGTGACAACATCATAAAGACGCTCCTGATAATATGATCGGAAATATAATACACTCACTCATTGGGATAACCGCACTGAGATCGGAAAATGTTTTTCTGTCAAGAAAATGACAGTTACATTGTGCTGAGGGGTTAGTACAGGTTTTTGTACGAATATCGAGTCCACTCGCATCGCACAAACGAATCGAATTCCTCCATAAATTTACAGCCAGCGCCATCTATCGACAGCCGCATGTCAGTGACTGACCATAGATGGCGCTGGCTGCAAATGTATGGGGGAATTCGATTCGTTTTCGACTCGATATTCGTACAAAAACCTGTACTAACTTGGTACTCTGGTCGCAGATATTGGCTTTTATGTGAACAGCGGTTCTTTTCCTTACGATAATGTGATGGGTCACATAAAATATACGTTTATTGGATCATTGGGTAGCCGGCTCGAGTCCTCCGGGATCGATAAGCGTATTGTTGTAGAGAATGTCGGTGATAACTTACACCACTGCCATACAGGCATAAAATGATAGCTATTCTATATCCTCATAATACGGAATCATGTGGTTATCATTTTATTGTTACTTTTCATACATCCACCTATATTCTAGTAAAAGAATCATGTGGTTACCATTCTATTCTGTTACTTTTCATACATTTACCTATACTCTGGTAAAAGGTTTATAGTCAGTTTAGTGCTAAGCGATCAATGTACTCCGAAGAATCGGAGGCACTTGAACACGCGCGCTGCAATGTATGGAGCCATAACTATTGTGCCGTCGTTGCTTACGAACCGGGTACATGTAAATACATTGTACCTTACTCACTCAAGGCACTTCAGTAGGCGAAAAAGTGAAGCCGGCTGAGTGCCTATTGTGGTGAGGAGTGCGTGCGATACCATGCCAGGGCACTCGAGAAATACTATGGGCCAACTATTACTAATTATGACTCGAGGGCTGAAGGGTGTGTAGATACGAACATAGTCGTTGTTTCGTCTAAGCTTATCGTAGACAGCGTGCGTGGTATTGCTTTATTTAATAAAAGAATAATCTTAAAAAAGATAATTCAGTTCCACGTAATACTACAGTCAAATAATAATTAAACTTATTTTGTTTCAGATTGCCGGCTATCTTCAACAACACGCTTTCGAAGGTATGTTTATATAATTCATCTGTTCCGATTTCATAAAAAAAATCTTAACATTTTTACAAACTTACATTAGTATACATACTTATTAGGTGTAAATCATGTTTTAGTTTTCCACTTTTTCATTTGAGTTTACCACCAGATGTCAGAAAATGCTTAAGATAACTGTATTTTCAATCGTTAACTCGTACTAGGTGTAATTGGTTAATGTTTTTCTCCGTAGTAACAAAATTTACGTTAAAAATGAACACATCTTCTATTGAAGACTTAAAAACTTATAAAATCATAATTTAAAAGAAGCGTGCAACAAAAAAGTGGCATAAATCGCTAAAATCACTAAAGCGTTTCTACATAACTTGCGTACCTCGCTTTTTAACATCAGTTCGATTGTAAAATAACTTACCGGCAATTTAACCTCGTTCATCAATTAAACTGGGTTATATTGAGATAGTAGCTCCTCGCCCCGCTTGCTTGTTTCGTCGTTGTTGGAATTCTCTGCCGTGTTCGCTATATCGAAAAAGTTTTTCTTGTTAATAGGTAACGCTTTTTTGCCCCAGTTTTAAGTTGTCTAGAATGCTCCATTGCCAGCATTCTATAGTGAATGAATTTTTGCAATAACTGACCATGCATCGGTTGTTACTGCAATTTTTATACAACATCAGACAAATTATACATAGCTTATAATTGCTAACAGTTTTCAATGATAACTTACTCTTTCTTAAATATCATCTTACGAGAATGTTATCCAGCCATGTCTATCAAGGTATCAATTGATAAGGATCGTAACCAATTTTTTTTTCAGTAAAAATTTTGAAAGGTACATTTCTATAAGCTTCCATTAGATACCTACATGAACAGTGAGCACATCCAGCGTCAAAGAAGCATGAAATCAAAAATAATTCTGCTTGTTATAAAAAACTGCACGTGGAGGAAGCTGGAAACCAGAAACCACCATAATGGAAAAGGGAGTGCATTATTATATGCCGCGGTCATCATTTCCCCTTGAAACGCATGCAGTAAACCCACAGTAAACCTGACCGCGAAATGGACAATATCGTTTACCGTTGCGCATAACCGATCGCCCAACAAGCTTTATTAAGGAAAATTAACTACTGTTCCAATTTAACTAAATAAAGCTGGTTTACAGTCCGACAAGGCTCTTTTGGCACTTGAATGACATTGTCAGGAGAGCGTAGTTATATAACATAGGCAGCCAGAAAACAAAATCTCAATTTAACTTCAATTTTAGTTTTATTTTAGTTTATATTAAGCAAAAACAACGTACATAGCGATATACCGACAGAGTGAACTATCAAACCTCGTCGCACTGTATTTAATGTTTCGGATGTCAGTTTGAAACGTTCGTATTTTGTTTTATTATTATAGGCGTAGAACATAGGTAGGTTCCTATTTCCTAACTCCAGTTGAAGACCTTATTAGCCGGCTTTAGTGCAGACTTAAAAAGATCGAAAAAAGAAATAAAACAGTTTTCGTCTCGTTAGTTTAAAACTAACATCGAGACTCATCGTAAGTTTATTAGCCGTGCACGTAGGTTCCACCGTTCAAACATTTTCTTGTTTTCGTCAAAGGAATTCTTGAAAGTCCAGTTAAAGCTGCGCCACCGGGTTTTTAAAAGTTCCGTTAAAGTTTGTTTTTACTTGGGGTATGTCATGATGCCCGCGGCGCGTGGGGAGGCGCTCACTTCATTTAGGACGAAACTTCCTTGTTTTGCATTTACACGGGGAAGTCACCCTAGAGAACTGAATATTTCATAAGTAGAACAGTGCTAGTGAGTGCGTCCCTACGTAATTCAAACGGCTTATATGTTTAAATTAAAGTACCATAAAGGAAAGTTAAGTAAAGAGGCACTGAGATAGATAATCCGAAAAAAATGAGCGAAAAGGGTCCTCTTGAAATTAAAACGTGGTTTCGATATTGGAAATGTAGGTAGCTCGGTCAGCTTTCTATTTCCCAGTGCGCCAATTCATTTATCCGCGAAATCCACGTCCACTTCGGTAGATATCACTGTCAACACGGGCTTTGTCTCCATAAAATGGGCTAAGTAAATAACCAGATCACCAATTGGCTCATGCAATTTGGTCCTACGTCCGAATGGAGTTTGCACTTTGTCTGATTCAGTTTTTAATTAACGTTGATTCATTTTACCAGCCATGCTCCCTACGGGTTAAATTGCTTTACTTGGAGAGGATTGAAGTGTACTACATTCGGACTAGATTCGTAATCCTGTTATTCGATTGAATGTTATATTTAAAATGTTTGCGGATATTTTAATTAAGCTTTTAGTTCGAAAATGGCTAATCTCAATGTGTCAGAAGGTATAACTGTGGCGATAATGGTATTGCAGTCTAATAAAAATTTCAGAAAACATCACAATATATTAAGACCTTTCTGAAATAGTAGCTATTGGTTTTATGAATAGAGCAATGTTTAAAAAAATTGTAACTGTACTGTAAAAATTGTGACTTCTTAGATAGATATGTTGTTCTACAAAGAAAACCACCACAAAGGAACTACAACTAATTAAAGTACAAGTTAATTAGTAAAAATTTCCTCATAATAAAACTTATTCGCAATTAAAAAACTAGGCTAAGGCTTGATGTATTGACTACTACAGTCCTATTAAAATTGTGACGACCAAAATATCTTTGAAATGTAGGTCGTGACCTTTTACAGTAATATAATGTAGTATGTTTGAGTACTTCTTAGTTAAGCTTAATTGAACCCTTTCAAGTTGTCATAAGCATCCTCCTAAGTTAGATACTTATTAAAATTGTTACGAGACAGCAGACAGTTACTCGGCTTGTTTGATATTTTACAAAATATAAATGCTGGTTAATTTTACCGTAAAATTATTATCATTTGTAAAATAAATACCTACACGCCAAACAAGCTTATCATTACGTTGAATTTGATGTCCATTTTTAATTTAAATTCGGATTTTAAAAAAGTACTGGTTTCTTTTTACCGTCATTTAAGTCTCAAGATTAGACTTTTGAGTGTTATCGTTGTAGATCAGCCAATCTAGAAATCATTGAAAACATTTCATGTTATCCTGGCAAACAAGTCTTGAAACTGAACTTTATTTTGTTTATCCGAGTTGCATTAAACTTTTTCAATGATCAGTATTGCCTCTTTTAATTATGTTTAAAGTAATTATTATTATAATCTTTTACGCTAAATAATCCCAATAACTTGAATATTTACGCTGGTATATACCGTATGGTATATTTTATAGCCAGTTGAACCACAATTTTTTTAGTTTTTTTTTTTTTGGGAAATTATTGTTTTCACATACAAATCCTGAAATTAAATCATGTACCTAAATTAAATTTGAAATCTCGTTCTATCTATGTTTTCTTTTGTTGTATTATAAACCTCGAAACATCATGAGTCGAACTGAAACGTATATTCTCGTATTTTCCTTCTATTTGGAGGTTTTTGGGTTTGGTGTTGGGAACGTGTTGTCCAATAACTTGGACTCTCGTTTCGAGATCAATGTCTTATGTCATACAGACCACATATAAGAAGATATGATTCTTTGAGAAGACAAAATCATACAAGAGGTTGCATCAAAAGCAAAACACTTTTGACGACTGAACTCTGCCGTTGCTTCCAAAATCAGAGAAATAATAAGTGACAATTAATGTGGTTCTTGCGCGCAGGAGGAACTCCAATTCTGGCTGAGCTCAGGGAGCTATTTAATGACGTCATCATGAACGGAACTACGCCAAAGGCATGGAGCAACAGTGTAGTGATCCTTTTCTTCAAGAAAGGTGACAAGGACCTGTTAAAGAACTAAAGGCCTATCTCACTGTTGAGCCATGGTTATAAGTTGTTTTCGAGGGTACTTACAAACCGCCTTTCTAGAAGACTGGACGAGTTTCAATCGCCGGAGCAGGCTGGGTTTCGAAAAGGCTATAGCACCGTGGACCACATCCACACCTTGAGGCAGATTATACAGAAGACGGAAGAGTATAATCTGCCACTGTGCCTTGGATTTGTGGACTACGAGAAAGCCTTCGACTCCATCGAAACTTGGGCTGTTCTGGAGTCTCTGCAGAGGTGCCAGGTTGATTGGCGGTATATCGAGGTGCTGCGGTGTATCTACAATTCCGCGTCAATGACCGTCCAAGTACAGTCCCAGCGCACAAGTGCTATCAACTTGCGGAGAGGTGTTAGACAGGGGGACGTAATATCCCCAAAACTGTTTAATAGTGCTTTGGAAGACCTCTTCAAAACACTGGACTGGAAAGGACGTGGTCTTAATATCAATGGCGAATACATCTCACACCTACGGTTTGCTCATAAATCATAAATCATGTTTATCTACGCTCATTGCTTAAAGTTCAAATTATGAAATCAAAATGTGTCACATATTGACCTACTTTATGCACAGACTTCTATAATTATTAAAAAGTTATTCATTATAACATAGCTGTACTATGGAAATATCTCTAGATTGTTGAATAATTTCTATTACGATACGCGGCTCTGGGTTCCTGTATTTTTGTGTGTCGTCATCACAGACCAGGGAATAACTTTTTTTTCTCTGTGGTCGTCATAGCCAGAAGAGAGTGTAGAGCCAATCCTCAATTTTGTTTTTTTTTTTTTTATATAAGGAGTCCACAGACATCATTTAGTTGGTAGTCATGATCGACCATAGACAACAATTAATTCACGGAAACAATAATTTTTCCCTGCCTTCAGTCATATGACTGATTAAAAAGTGTGTTCATACAGAATATTAAAAAGAATTATGTATAATTTTTGATTATTTAATTATCCACTAAAAATTAGTTTATCTGACTTGTATAAATATTTTTCTACTCTTTTTTGTTTCATGACTTTTTTAACAGACTATACGCAGTTTGCAACTGAATTTTGGCGCCATACCTAACTTTTAACATTTCAATGTGTTATTTTTGTTACTTAGTCAAAACTTAGCGCGGAAAAATGTCTAGCAGTGAAACGTACTAAAGAAAATGTAACTCCACCTGACATTTTAGTAATTGCAACAAAAATGACCCACAATCTTTTACCAACAAAGTGAAGGATTTACGACAAACGTTAGCAAGATTTTATGGTTTGGATTTATGATAATTTGAGCGTAGATAAAGTAGTGTATGAAACTCTACATAATTAGGTATTAAAACACTCGTGTGATACTATTAAAAAACTCGCCTGCGGCTCGTTTTTTAAACTCACACTCATGTTTTAATACCCCCATTATGCATCCGTTTCATAAACTACTATTAATCAACACGTTGTCCCGGGGCCGGTGATAGTCAACAATGTTGGCATCGAAGTTGTTTCCCAATACAATTATCTTGGTCAGATCATACAGTTAGGTAGAAACAATTTCGATGAAGAAGCCAACAGAAGAATACGGCTGGGTTGGGCAGCTTTCGGTAAACTCAGTCAAGTCTTTTCTTCGTCAATTCCTCAATGCCTGAAAACTAAAGTATTTAACCAGTGCGTCCTGCCGGTCCTCACCTATGGCGCTGAGACGTGGACACTAACAAGCGGCCTGATCCACAAATTCAAGGTCACTCAGCGTGCTATGGAAAGGGCTATGTTAGGGATTTCCCTGCGTGATACAATCAGAAATGAGGAGATCCGCAGGAGGACCAAGGTCACCGACATAACCAAAACCATTAGCAAGCTGAAGTGGCAGTGGGCAGGTCACGCTTGTCGTAGGGGCGATGGCCGTTGGAGCCGGAAAGTCCTGGAGTGGAGACCGCGTACAAGTAAGCGTAGTGTGGGGCGACCTCCAGCTCGCTGGACCGACGATATCAAGCGGATGGCGGGAAGCGGCTGTATGAGGAAGGCTGAGGACAGGGTGTGGTGGCGTGCGCTTGGGAAGGCCTATGTCCAGCAGTGGACGTCCGCAGGCTGAAATGATGATGATGATGATGATGATGAATTAATGTGGTCAGAATTATTTCTTATTTCTGACCAATCACTTGCGATCGCTGCGCGATTGCTGCGGGTTGTGTGTTCGATACGAATATTTGCCATGGCAATGTAGCGAGTAGTATCTTAACTGCCTCGTCAGACTATAATAGCCATACCAACTGAACGCGTGACCGTAAGTCATAAAATACGGCATGGTGCGGTGAAAGCTGTATCAGTTATACGGGGAAAACTTATGGATATACGTTTGTATTTATAATATATACAATATATACTTAACTGCAATACCATTTAGTCGTTAGAAGGAGGTTTACATTATTATTTCGTTTTAAAGAAGTATTTCCGAACCAAATATGGCCAGGAGCATAGATTATTACTATATGAATCCGAATAACACACAACATGATCGAAATATGCACGAATTACAAATGATTTGGTATTTTGAATTAATGGAGACATCGTAGTTCACAGGCCTCTGAAAGATCATTTTCATCCAATTTCGTTTCTTTTTTCTCCTTGTTATGATCTTTCATTTTTTAAAGTATCTCAAAATACCGTAGAGGTGCAGTTTTTGTTGGGCTATGAGTTCACCATA
This sequence comes from Coenonympha glycerion, assembly GCA_963855885.1. NCBI lineage: Eukaryota > Metazoa > Arthropoda > Insecta > Lepidoptera > Nymphalidae > Coenonympha > Coenonympha glycerion. The sequence goes on from OY979629.1 coordinate 6,959,379, forward strand.
ATTTTTATTTACCTTATTTGAATGTTTGCTCAGCTATCAGTACTTCCTCGTGGATGCTGTTGGTGATTTTTTTTTGTAAAACTAACCGGCAACAGGCCGGCTCTGTAGTTTTTCTTTGTAGTGTTTACGTAGCTCGTACAGTGGTGATTGCCAATATCGTTTCTACACAGTTTTGTTTTTCAATTCTTTCGTTTGAACAGAATTTATTTATTTAGTTGTATGTTGTGTAGCTCTCTTATGTTGCTTGCTGAGTGCCAAATGCCAATTTTCATATGCTCTTTTCTCCGAACGTCAAAGATATCAGTTTATGTACAAAAAGTAAGAAGGATTATTTGTCGTGTAGAATAAAATTTTTGATCAAAGATTTTTTTTTGTTTATAATATATTTGTTATCGTTGTTAGATATCTAATTTAGAACTTTTTATCTTTCCATTTCCACTATAGGTTACTTCATATAACTAATTCAGAAATGACTTTTTTAGGAAAAAAAACTATTGAACAATGAACATGCATCGTACACGAACACGATTATCTACTTTTGAAACAAATAGATAATCCCTACTGATTTATAATTCACTACTTGATTCATGACTGTCCAGCCGAAGTCTTAAAAAGCTGAAGTTTTCCATAGAAGCTATTTCTATAAAGAAAACAAGTAATAAGAAACGAATATACGAAATTCCTACGGGATCTCCCGAGTGAAGCAGGTCAGCCAGTTTTGCATAAAGCGTATATAATTTGAAAAACGAATGGGAGATGCCTACAATTATATTATTTTTCTGATTTCATCCTCATTAGGATGTCGTTTTCAAATTAATTTCGCTTAATGACGTGAGGGTTCTTCCCTAATGCCGCGTAGACGGCAGACGCTGATGAATCTGTATCAAATTATTTGCGTGGCGGCGTCGCGGCTGCTGGGCTGGCCACAGACGAGACAACAAGCATGCCAAATAACTTTTCAGCTCATGAAAACATTTACCTACTTGGCTGTAGCGGTTACAAAGTTTATTTTTTGTAATTAATGTGTGAATTGTTTCATTTACGCCTGGCATTTATGAAAGATACAAAGTTTAAAATCTAGTAATTTTGATACCGCAATGTAAAATTTTTGAAAAAAAAGATCATGTATATTGTATCTATTTATTGTACGTTATTCATACGCTATCTATAGTTGGCAAACGAAAGATGGTAATAAGTTGAATAGAAACAAGACTTCAAACTTGCTATACATTTGAAATCTTACTTTTAAAGTTTGGGTCAAAAAGTATCTACCTACTACGAGTAAGACCAAATTTTCATCAAGATTTTTTGTTAAGCAAAGTATAAAAAGTTTTGTCCATTTTTGTGTACACAAAACTTTGCCATCATTTAGGTACGTCTCAGTACAATATTTATGGGCAAAACTTTTTGATACACTACCTTGCAAAATTTTTGGTCATAATTATTGACCTCAGTACTTTCTAATTCTATCGCCTTATTTTTGATAGTACGCTTAACATTTTTTATCCTAGGTTAGTCAGCTCCTACCTGGTCAGCCCTATTACCAATTAAAACCTAGTCTTACTTGTCACTTAGCACCGCTGGACATGTGACACTTGTGTGTGGATATAGGTAAGTGACCAACAAATAGATCGACGACCTACCTAAGAATTACTACTTATAAGAAATTAAATTATAAGAAAACTGTGTTAGTCTGTGGTCGGTTCACGGCCCGCCGCCGGCCAGTAATCTAGTTAGGGCGCCCGCACGCGGCGCCGTCGGCACACGCGCCTCGCTTCGCCGCCCGCCTGATCGAAAGGTAATTGGGTGTACTCACCTGCCCCGAGCCCTATACTCGATTATAAAATAATTGTTTTTAAACTTATGTCATACAGAACGACCTTTTCAAAACAGCCCAGCAGATAATTAAATTATTATTTAAAAAAAGGGTATTGACTATTACACGTCAAAATAAAAAGCAATCCAAGGGCCGTACCGGCATCTCTCAAAGCAGTAATGTTGCAGTACTGTTTTGACCTTTTCATACTAACGGTAGCACCTATGACTCCAGTTCTATACGCAATTGAACATAATTTATATGATTTATAGTGGCAACTTATATGTTAGGCGATATTAACACAGCATCTTATCATTGAACCATAGCGCCCGATAAACTTTTCAAAATTTTTAATCATATGATCCGAAAATGGCCCTTAATACGCAAACCCAAGCCTTCTCGGTAGAATACCTGCTAATATGCCAAAATGCATTAAAGCGGCCGGTTTTGCATTTTGAATAAATTACTATTTAACTGCAGTACTACCTACTATTAATAATAATACAAAAGCTAGTTTTAAATGCAACAGTAACAAACATTGCTTTGCTTCTCGCAGTAGCTTGTCACTAGCATACTGCAATCAAAACCGCAGCGTAGCGTAGTAGCTACAAACTCGAGCGTAAGTCAAATTGAAACGTCACTGTATCAAATTATACTCACTGTTGTACTGTAGCAACTGCCTCGGCACGCCGCGGCTAACCCGTCAGGCTGTGGACTTCGTTTTACCAACTGAATGTTAACATTGTTATTACATTTCACGAGGATGAGGATTTATTAGTTGAGCTGCCATGTTATTCACGTAACGCGTCAGCTACATTTTTGGTGATGTGAAACGTTTAAAAGGGTGTTGGCATATACGTATAATAAGACCATATTTAAATCAAAACATTTTTGCGTACACTGAACTATTTTTTTTATTATTTTTATTATTATTTTTAAGTAAAGAGCCCAAAATGAATGTAGTTCAAAACGCAACATGATAGACAATTATTATTGCCTGATTGAATTTACTTAAGCGCGTCAAAGTCGAACATTGCATTACTTATGATCAAATACATTAAATTTTACACTTAAAACCAATACATGTACAAAGTGTTATTTTTTTCTTTTCCTTCTGCCACATCATTGAGACTGTGAAGACGTGGCGTGAATAGCCCCCTTGAGGTTTCGTATTGAAAGTCCGCATGGAAATAATAATATCTATAGGCCAAATATGATATTACTTGCTGAGAAGCAGATTTGCTTCGATCGCAATTTGATACAGTACGTAGGCACGTCATCCCACGATGGAATTAAAATAAATGGGTCAGCCCACACGAGTCAAGCCGTTTCTAAAAGACAGGTCTACTTTCTTTTCTACTTAAATTTTAATTATTAAAGCCTTTTCACTTTGTACAAGGCGTTGAAAGTAATTGCAAACATATAGACTCTAGAGATTAAGGAAGAAACTTTTTTTATTTCTCGCAAACATATTTTGTAGGTTAAAAAAAATTGAGGAGGTAATTCTTGACAAATTACTTTTACTTTGACTAAGTATAAACATCTAAATCTGAGAAGAAGCGTCGTGCAGCGTACTTAAAACGAAGAATCCTCATCAAAATTATTACCCACGATAAGCTCGTACTACTTTACATTTATTACGTGTTATCCCTGAGCTGGTGTGGAGTTTGAAGGTCACACTCAGATCAGACACGTCTCCCGCTACTCTTGCTTGGTATTGTCATTACGAACAGTAGCTTCAGCTGTATTGTAACTTGCGTCGCAGCTCGTATCGGCACGAGCTGTGAATAGGCAAATAGCGTCAGGCGGTTCCGGCGTGTCTAACAGCTGAATGGTCGTGTCCACGCTGGCCTTGCCCGACATTCGACTGGCAGGACAGAAGCCGATCCGATTTGTCACGTGTAACCTTTTGACCTATTTGTCTTTAACGATTTCGTTAAGGTGTTTCGGCGACTTGCCCGCGAAATTCAAATTTCAATTAAGTTTTCGCAAATATTTGACTAACTACTGCACATTGTAGGGTTATGGCAATGAATTTTGCGGGCATAACATTGATTAAATATATTAAAGGATCAGCATTTACTGAAGTCACGAATACATTTTTAGGCTCCGAAACATACGACGAGCGACGCCATATTATTTGAGAAATGTTTGGCTTCAACATACGTTACATCTTTCCCGTCCTCCTAGCGTAGCGTATTTCGTCATTGATGCATCTACACGTACATTCCCACTCACCTCATATTGGTTCCCGAAAGACAATTTCTTGCAGTTTCTCAGATTTCGAGCTATCGGGAACCAATATGAAATAAATGAGTATTTTTGAGCAGAGTTTTTATTTAAAACATGAAGATGCATAAATGTTGTGCCCGCAAAATTCATTGCCACAAGCTTACGATGTATAATTAGCCCGCTATTAGCGAAAAACTAAATAAAATTTGAATTGTCGCGCCCGGATAGTTCTCATCCCCCTCAACCTGAAGTTTTTCGAAACAAAATATACCGAATTTCCTTCAGTGGAGACTTCGCAATATTTTAAGAAAGTAAAAAATGTTTTAGACACAAAAGTCGCCCTTTTCCTTTGGTGGGGGATCCGACTAAATGTTAGAGTAAATGTTGCGATGTTGTGGGCAAAGATCGATGTGCTGCCTCTCCGCAGAGTGACTGCTTTAACCTATTAGTTTGCAGGTAATGATTAAAATGACTACTTTTTATTCATATGAAATTATTTATTATATCCATCATAAGTACAATCTCTTACCTATTGTTCTCCTACCAGCTAGTTATTTTCAGTTTTTAGAGCTTTTGTGATTCCTAAAATAAAATATCAGATTAATCATTAAAATAGAATAGACGAAATTGCAGCATAGTGATATTATGATTAATGACTTATTTTATTTTGTTGTAATGTAATTATTAATTTTATTTTAATGTGATGATCTATTTTATATTTTAAGGGCTATGTGACCTAGGGTAACGAATTAGATGTGTAATGTTTCCCTGGGTATGTAATTTTATAATAAATAAAATAAATAAATTATATTTCAACTCGAGGATTTATACACAAAGCAAATAACTATTTTTTATATTATTTTCTGCACTCCATTCACTCACGGGGCGATATAGTCGACACGTACCATTTTTGACTAATTCTTCTTCCACGACAATTTTATTGAAGTATTCTGCTAAGCTTTCTACTCTCTCCTTCACAGCTAAGATAAAACAAAATTCATTACTATGTAAATTATTATGTATACCATTGGAAGTTTATTATCAAGTAAATATATTTTTTTGCGTTTTCGTAATTATTACCTTGATTAGACGGCCCTTTTTGTAAGTTTCTGGATTCCACTAAGTAAAAAAAAATTGTTAGTAGGTTAGGAAACTCTTTTACTAAATATTTGTTTTTTAGTCTAAAAAAAAGTCAATCAGAAAATAATAAACCTTACGTATTTTTTCCACTTCTTCATCCACATAGTGTATTTTCACTAAAATGAGAACGTAATTTATATTTATTACCAAACATTATTTTCACACAAAAAATAATTTCAATAAATTATTATTGCTTATAATTTATCTATACTTATAATAAAACTGTAAAGGGTCGAATTCTGTACATTGAAGATATTTTGAAAATTTTTGTTGGAGGACACTATTTAGTCGATACTGAAGCCAAAACTGTAATTTGTTTAATTTTTGTCTGTCTGTCTGTCTGTCTGTCTGTCTGTCTGTCTGTCTGTCTGTTTCACGACCGGGCATCACGGCTAATCCGCTGGATGGATTTAAATGAAACTTGACATGATTATAGTTCATACCCCGAGGTAGGACATAGGATACTTTTTGTCCCGAAATTCATCATGGTTTCCCTGGAAGACGGCATCAAAGTCCAAACGTTTTTTAGTTATAATTCATTAACGCGTTGTCCGATTCCATTCATTCTTTTTTGTTAGAAAGGAGGTTCTTTAAAGATTATTCCATACAAATCTTATCATCATCACTTTTGTAGTTCAGAAATTACAGACATCAGAACCTTTAAGTTCAAGTAGGTAGGTGACTTGAAACTCGGAATGCACAAAGAACCTAGGGCTAGGACGTAGGGCTCAAGTAAGACTGGAGTACCCTTACAGCCGTTAATAAATAGGCTTAGCAGGAGATTTTGTATGGTTTAAAATTTTTCACTTTTAGGGTGAACAAAAATCATGTAACTGGCGTTATCGCTACGTTATACCGTATAGCGCCATCTCTACAATTTATGTGGAACTTGAATGTAAAACTCTGAGATAGGTACTACTGAATTTTTTTAAATGAAAATTAACTGTCATGTTATTTACTGTTTCCTGACTTATTAAGATGGCACTGTTAACACATGAACAGATTTAAACTTTATCATCCGCAATATGGAAAGGGTAAGATAATGGTTCACAAATATTTTTTACTCTTAGGTCTTATCGATCCTAACCGACTGACTGTCATCTAAGGTCTTTTTATACGTAAAGAAATATATAGCCATTGTCCATTCTGATGTTTTGGATTGTATTGAGAATTTGAGATGAAGCAAAGATTTTTAAAAGACTCTTATGTCTCTTATATTATGTTGGGCTGGGGAATATTGTTAGTAGAGTAATTTATCCCAGTGGTACCTACCCGGCCGAACTCTGAAAGAAGAGTTCTACCACCAGTACAACTTTTCACATGGTTTAATAATTTTTGACATATTTCGTGGTTTCAGAATAAAAATCACAATGAAAAGGACGATTTTAACTGTCGATATTTCGATACATTGGTACAAGTCGTGGTCACGGTGTGACCACGACCTGTGCCACTGGGTCGAAATATCGACAGTTAAAATCGTCCTTTTGATCTTTCAACTACGTAAGTATTAATGAAACTTTATATTATTATTAAGAAAAAGGAGTTTTCAAAATCACCACAAGATAACCCGTGCAAAGTAAGAACAGGTTTCTGTACAACATCACACCAGAATCCCGCGAAAAATCAAGGAATTCCAGTAGGTAAGGTATATTATGTAAAAAAATCGTAATTCACGCGGGCGGAGCCGCGGGCAACAGCTAGTTTTAAAATAATTTTGCGATCATCGTAAATTACTGTTTCATACTTACTCATTTTCCTAACGGCTTCTAAACCATGTTCTTTGGAAATTTCTGAAAATTTAAAAGTTCCTTTTAGCATTGTAATTTATGATGAGGAAAACCATTTAATATAGCAACATACTCATACCATAATTTCTTGATTTATTAGACGCCTCCTTCCCGCACAGTGAATGTATACAACAAGTATCAAGATCAACATTATTTCTACATTCGTAGTTCCAACGACAGTTAGAGTTTATATTTACAGCGTTTCCTGTAAAAGAGGAACATTAAGCCCCTTCGCACTCGGCCCGTAAACGTTAGCGTATCATTATGACGTTACACATAACAATATTATAATTACGCCTATTACGATTGGCTGCAACACCGCTACGCTTCGTCTGCGGACTTCTTTGCAAATGTTCGTGCTCGAACTGCTCTCGTCGTACGCGGGGATTACGCTACGCTTACGAGCCGTGTGCGAAGGGCCTAAGTCTTGCCAATAAAATCAAAATTTATTACAACCCTAACCCTAACCTAGAGAGTGCTTTAAAGAAAAGGTGTAATAAATTAAAAAAAAGTGTAATAGATTTATAACAATACTTCAATCCCGAAACAGAATAACATTTTTGTTTGAAGACTTTACATGTAAAATCTACTTTCACCATTCTAGTTTCATAAAATAACAACAAAATCGACATTTAAAACGAAATTGCAGACCGAGCACATATTGTAATAAGTGTATTGAAATTAACATTCCAAAATGCCTCTCATAATTCACATTAGAAACGAGTAGGTACAACGGTTCGCAAAAGGTCACAAGTTCAAGTTATGTCTGGCGCAAAAATTATCACTGGCAATAATAATATTACTTTGCTGGTGAATACAACATTAGTTTATCATTTACAGTCACTTTTTATCTATTTGCGATGAATCATGGTTTAAGTCAAAGATTTAAATAGCTAGAAGAGGCCTAAACCTCCAAAAACATCCACGTTTTTGTCTTGTGTGCGACACGTTGTCACTGCATCTGTCACAAGTGAAACATGTTGAGAGCACTCAATCAAAGATACAGCCTGGTGACAGACAGACGGACGGACGGACGGACGGACAGCGAAGTCTCTGTAATAGGGTTCCTTTTTTACTTTTTCGTTACGGAACCATAAAGATGTAAACGGGAACTTAGATAACTTTATATACATACAATAGCACAATATTATATGACAATAAACTTAATTTTATACCTTTTTTAAAGGAAAATCAGAAAATGCATTTTCCAAATCAGTCTGTACACTTACTTCTTATACGTTTAGACAGTTTAGGCGAACTGAAAGGTTCTTGCCAAGTCACATTTTTTGAGACCACTGTAAAAATACGAATGTTTACCGTTTTATTTAACTGTTTATTAATCGAAACTCATATGTGTTCATGTAGGAATAAACAAACTTTCATACAGAGTTGCCTAAGTTGCCAATAATAATGTAGCCAAGATTTTTAATTACATTATAACATTATAAAACCTATGTTCGAGCTGGATAGCGTAATACTCTATGTTAGTGTAGTTTTGTAAAGCTTTGAGATTCTTACATTTATATTTGCCCCGCTTAGGTTGCATCTTGCGAGCTTTGCCTGGAAGAAATAAATATTAAAGGTAGGTACATCGTCATTCGTCAAACAATTCGTCAGTCTAATTACAGATCAATGCTTTTATTATACTCACTTCTTAAATACATGTCATTTTCTTCAGTTTCGGTGTTTGCAAGAACTTCCGAGTCAACGGCTAATTAAAAAAAAAACTATCACGTTTTTCATACAGGTACAACATGGTAATTTAAATCCCCATACGTAGATACTTTTTAGGTACTCGTAACTCTAATTGCTACTAATGAAATAATATTTTTCCAATGTCCTTCTTAAATATACTGAATAAAAAAACAATATAAAAACCTGTTGCATCACTTATTATTATTAAAATGAGATTTTTACGACTCACTAGTGGTTTTCCATAGTAAGTAATTTATTCAGTTTCTAGATATTCATAAGAAAAGAATAATATGACTATTTAAAAATAGCTAAGTATAATTATGCAAATAAAATTTAAACAATAACAGTATTTATTTTTCTTACTTTCTCCGTGTAACGCTAACGCTTGTAGAGCATCCAGCCCAGCTAAATCTTCATCTGAAATATAATATTTAAGAATACGCTGACCTACGATTTCTCCATACATTCGTAATACCAAAATCATTTGTAATTCGTGCCTATTTCGAACTTGTTGTGATGTTATTCGGGTTCATTTAGTAATAATATAATCTACACTCCTAGCCATATTTGGTCCGGAAACAAAATATAAATGAATTTCGATTTGCTTATTTTTGCGTCAAAAAAGACATGTTTTCTGCTTATTTTTTTGTAGTAAAGACAACACTATCTCACGTCGCATTAGTTTAGGAGCACAGTTTTATTGTCCAGCTAAAGAACAACACCAGTTAATAGAGAGTTTTCATTCATAATTTTTGGTATTACGGAACTCGACCGAAGGTATAACAATTTTGATCACAATTGAATTATATTTCGTTTTAGAGAAGTATTTCCGAACCAAGGCCAGGAGCATAGATTATTATAATATGAACCCGAATAACACCACAATATGTTCGAAATATGCACGAATTACAAACGATTTGGTAGTTAGAATGTATGGAGACATCGTATAGGTAACAGAACTCTTAAGTAGTGTCAGATTTATTATAAAAGGAATAAAAAAGATCAACTTCTTGCTTATTCCTTTCATGTAGTGGTGATAGACATCCCGATAAAGCCGGACATATAGGCTTTTTGATTGTGTCAGGCCAAAATAAACGGTGTCCGGCGGGTCCGGTTTTTGTTAGGCTTTTCCACACTCCGCAAACGAGGCCAAACGCAGGTCGATAGATATTTCATTAGAATTTAAAAAGATTTATGATTATAATTAAAAAAGCTCGATTTAACATACAATTGTTTTTTTATAGCTATTCGCAAAAGCCACAAAATTCTCAAGAATGTAGAGTGGGCCGGCCTTTTTACCCAAATGTCCCGCCAAACTGGCTCATTGCAAAACAACCAAAAAATGTACCTCGATATGTCTATCCATAGGCGCAATCCATCTCAAAAGACAGCTGGTGAAATATTACATCCACACAGATTATTATTCATTTTACAGCCGCGTCTAAACTACAACTACGAGTAGCTGCATAATTTGCCAACACTCCATGAATAACATATCGATCTCATTACTGTACAATTCTCCACTGCACTGTAATTAATAGGAACTTACCCTTCAAAAAGATAATTCTTTTCGTGGTCGAAACTAGAAAAAAGTGTTAACTACAATTACCTAGGAATGCTAGGATTAAGGTTTAAAGTTGAATCAACTGTATTTTTAAATGACATGAAATAAAAGTTTTAAATAAAATGCATACAATACGCTTCAAACAACTTATCTGCAAGCATCTGAGGGCTGGATGAAGAACTTACAAAGCCATGACCATCTGAAAAATGTATAATCTAATGAATTAAGCAAACTTGACATTTCGTGTTTGTGATATTTATGTTACAGCCATATTGATCATTCTAGCGATTGGTAGCTGGTGGTAAAAGTTGTACTGAAATAGTACAGGGTATTCCTGACTTGAGCTTTAACAGCAGTATATTGATTTACTTAGTATCTAAAAATAATTGAACTGAAGCGAATACATACTTCCTGGATCATCAACTAAAACAAAAAGCAAGGAATAGCGTATTTGCTATCTGGGATAGAATTAAGAAAATCAATTTTATCTATCAACAAAAAAATCCTTGAATATAGTAGTAAGCTTATACTATCGCAAGATAACAGAGCTTTTTTAATTACAAAAAAGAGAGATTAGGATTGGAAAGATCCGCCTTTTACAGTGCGTAAGCATTTTCCCTTCACATAGAATGCTAAGGTACATAGTTTTTACCTAATATAATATTGTACAATGTACCAACGATATGAACACGATTGATTCGATGGAGTAATGAAAGGAGTAAAGCTACCATGGTCGGAGTAGGTAATAGATTAAATCCTACCGTACAATGTAGGTACCTATAACCTAGGTATAAATTAGTTCATTTTGCTCAATAAAAAATCAAGCTTGATGAATGATGCCGCAGTTAATTATAATTTTATTTATAGGCATATATGAAACTACGTAGATTTTGTTTGTAAAGAGGTTTATAACGTTTAAAAATAATATTTTAATTCTTCTATTATTTTCGAATGTAATAATATCTACCTACAATTGTAGTTAAATAGTACCTAATATAAACATACCTTTGTTAAATAGTTTTTCTGCTATTGGCAACATGTCTCTGGGCGTAAACGAGTCGCCTGTAAAAAACCATTTTTATTGCGTATTGTATACTTAACATTATTATATCTTTTCAACCTTTTTATCCTTACCTGCAGCCAAACTTCTCGTCTCTGAAAATGAGAGGTAAATACGAGTATTATGTATTGAACTTGTATTGAACTTGTATTGAAAGATCTATGGTCAGAAACAATCATTCAAAATTGAAATTAAAATTTAATTATGCATCTTGTACATATTTTGTTTTAAAATTAATTTTATCAGAGCGCGCACATCCATGATTACGTACATTTTTAGGGTTCCGTACCCAAAGGTTAAAAAAGTAACCTTATTACTGAGACTTCGCTGTCCGTCCGTCCATCCGTCTGTCACCAGGCTGTATCTCTTGAACCGTGATAGCTACAGACTTGAAATTTTCACGGATGATGCCATAACAACAAGTACTAAAAATAGAATGAAATAAATACATGGGGGCTTACATACAACGAACGTGATTTTTATGCTCGTTTTTGATTTAGTGGGTGGGTAGTGTTTTGTTTACTTTAATACTACTATAGGGATGGTACGGTACCCTAAAAGCCCAAGCCTGACTCGCACTCGACCATTTTTTTTCATTTACAAACCAGTAACCACTTTTGTGAGTTCTGTTTATTTTATCACCTAAAATAATTTTGTTCTCGTTTTCCACACTTTTTCGGGCTTTATTTGGATTTGTATCACGTTGTGTTGTTATTACAATTACCTAAAACAAAAATACAATTATTTGCTTTTGTTAGCAGTCGTACAAATAATTTTATCCTTCGATTAAGAGGTCAAAGTGCAAAGCATTTTGGAAAAACAAATGAGAATTCCGATTCTACTGTGGATACTGTTGGCATACAGATTTCAAACACATTTAGCTCTTGAACACTTCTTCTTACTTACTCATCTGACTCATAGGTTTGTCTACCTAAATACTACTTTTTATATGTACCTACTAGGTGCCTGTATACAAAACCAATTGTTATGAAAATAATTTGAAACTCTATAACAATGTCACAGAACAACAATACTTACAATATTTAAAATGCCAGCGCATAAATAAATTCTAGCGAGCCACGGACTCATTTTATTAAATCAATAGAAAGATTGCGCTGAATACAATAAACTGAAAATCCAATTAACAGAGTTAATAAATTGCAAATAGCGTGAAGTTTGCTTTCCAACCAAATGCCTATTTATGTTTTTAAGCATTTATTTTAATCTGGTTCGAAATGCCTTGAATGTTTTTTTGTTAACGAATAGGCGAAATATGACGCCTACATAAAAGCCAAAGCTAGAACAAAATATGTCTCATAATAAGTAGGTATATGCCTAATTTACATAGGCATTCATTAGTACGGTAACTACTCGTAACTTCTAAACTCATAAACCGGTGTTCTTACTTCCTGGCAGGATCAACCCCGTACAGATCAAGTGTGTTAATTTGACGAGTTTTAAAACCCAAACACTAGAAAACATTCATATTCACACACTCCAGTTGTGAGAATCCCACCTACGACCTCCGTCGCAGGAGGGAGCACCTCTACCGTCAGCGCAAATCGGCCGGCAATTTTGATGCCTATGTACCTAATATGGATGAACAGAGCAGCTGAGAGGAAAAGGATAGATGCCTTTGTGGTGTTGGAGAAGGATGCTTCGCATACCATGAACAGCCACACGTTAGCACTGGGCTCCCGACAGTCTGTTACGAGAGAATACTTAGTTACTATGGTCATATTGCCCGCCGCCTTTCCGATAACTTGGATAAACTTATAGTTGTGGGCGCGGCCGATCACCTAGCCGCTGGTCTGAACAAGTAAAGTAGTCACGGTACTTCCTCTCGCAACAGCCATCAGAAAAGCTGAAGATCGAAATGTATGGAGGGACATTGTTAAGAACATGATGAAGGAACTGCAATGAGGAAACGACCTTCAGCAATGAAGATTGACGACCAAGGAGGTGGTACCTAATATGTATGCAGAGGAATGCAAATATAAATATCTACTAAATAGCGCAAATGTTTCATCAAAACAAACCGTACATTTTAGAGCCTATCTTGTGCACAGTTAGTCTGACTAGTCGGTGAAAGGTTGCGCGATGACCCGCGACTGATAATATGCGCTCACGCCGCCGCGCAGGTCCGATACCGGCAGCCTCTGTTCCATTGTCGACGGTTTCGCCATTTAACACCACTCTCACCGGACTCCGGAGAGATTGCAAACTACTAACGAGTTTCGTAAAGAACGCATTGTGTTTGATCTAGATCATGCCTGAACATCAAAGATGTGAACCTGAGGATGAGCCCATTGGAACATTTCTGTCAAATTCCTTCATACAAGAAAAAAGTAGCGCCATTTGGCAAAATTTCCGATAATACGCCGCTACATTGCGGAAACCCTGTGGAAACTCACGTGCGGACAAATAACAAGTATAGTGATTTGTGGCATGGAGTTGGCTTTGAACTATAGACAATACTGCGGTCGGCTTACAACTAGCTGGTTGCTGGTGTCAAAGCAAACATTTTGACACCAGTGAAATGGCGACATTTTTTCCGCGCGGTCCGCCGGGTCCTGTGTATACGTCTATTCTGAGTATGCTTCTGAGGTCATCAGCGACCATTGTTGCTTGTTAACCTGTTAGCGTAATGTAGTTACCATCATTTTTATAGCCTTTTGTAATGAACAGTACTTGGATACACGTAGATAAGGAAGATAAGTTAATTAAGTATACTGAATTAAAGAGAATTTCAAGCTTTAGCTTTTCAAGCTCCTCCTCATGAAAGTATATTCACATTATGTAGGTAAGGTAAACGGCCCAATATCCGATAAGTTTTGAACTTCGCTGACTTTGCAGGACGATTATGCTTAAACTACCAATCTTATAGGAACGAAATTTGCAGAAATAGATAAAGAATTTATTCTAGTTTTTGTGTAATGATGTTTTCACATTAATATTAACGATAATACACAATAATTCAACAAAATATAAAAAAGGTCGAATTGTACCAGTATCCGATAACTTTGTACTAGTAATCGGATTTTGGTCCCAAAACCCGACATTTTTTAGCGCGAAATTGAACTCTATTGCTCGACATTAAAGTTCACGTAAAATCAATGTAGCATTTCTGCGAGATTATTAAGAGCATTGAAAATAGAGCTTATGCAAATTATTTAAGGAAAGGATAATTTAAATAAATTGAAATGAACTAAAAAATAAATTGGCAATATATTCTACATTTATGAAATAAAACGAGCAACATTTGAAAAATGTTTTATTAGTAGTTTGTAATTCACAAGTTTCAAATACTTCACAATCAGCTTACTTCAGCTACTTTCTGAGTTTTTAATTAACTTCAAACTTTTGCCAGAATAAAATGAGATCAAAATTCTTTAAAAAGTTACAAATACGTCTTACCTTTTCCAACATCAAAGGTGGAATTATAAAATATTACGAATTTCTATTGCCCATAATACGTAATAATAGGCTGGGGAAAAAGTTTCTTCGCATTTTTTAAGAAAATTCTAAACATTTTTTAGTGTAGTTTTACATTTAACTAAAGTATGTAGTTACCATTTTGTTCGATAACTTTTTGCCATCTTGTAGGTAGGGACATGACCCCATTGCTATAGAAATTTTGGGCTTTCTGATTGGCAGTCCTGTAGTGATGTTAACCTGACACTGCCTAAAGAATTCTGAAGAGACAGAAACAGGTAGAAATCTGAAGGTGCAAGCTCAGAACTATACGACGGATGCATTAACACCTCTCAGCCAAACTCTTAATTTTTGCTGAGTGGCTAAAGATATGTGAGGTCTAGCGTTATCATGATGAAAAACCACACCCCTTCTGTTAATTAATTCCGGCCGCTTTCTCTCAACTTCTAGCTTTAATCTCATCAGTTGTTCGCAGTAGAGTTCAGAATCGATGGTCCTGCCTGGTGATAACAGCTCATAATGAATAATGCCCTTCCAATCCCACCACACACACACAGCATTACCTTGTTGCGAGTTATCCCTGGTTTCGCCACAGTCTGTGAAGCCTGACCGGCCTTTGATCACGACCTTTTTCGCACATTCTTGTCATACGTGATCCACTTTTCATCACCAGTTATCAGCTTCTTCAAAAATGGTTCAGTTTCTTTACGTCGTAAGAAAGAATCACAAATGAGTACACGTTCATCAGGTTTCTTTCAGTGAGCTCGTGAGGTACCCAAATATCTAGCTTTTTTGTGTACCCAGTTTTTTCAAATGCGCCAAAACTGTTTTGTGGTCAATTCCCAGTTCTTCAGCTTCGTCGTAACTACTGATATGCCGATCTTGCTCAACTTTTTCAAAAATGGCATCCATTTTATCCGTAATAGGGCGACCAGAGCGACGTGCATCTTTGACATCAAAATTTCTAAGCCTTCTAAGGTTTAATCCCCTTTCCAGGTTAGTGTTTTGCTGGCGTAAACAGCTTTGAGGATTTCGGGACTTATTTGGGATTCGAAGTATTTTAAATGACTGGCGGCATGTGGTTGCATTTGGTTATTATTGTCCGGTTTAGCTGTTTTATTTGACGTACTTGTTACACACTTCGAATAATCAACGTCGTTTGCATCAAATGGTGACAAACCGCATTTGCGGAATCCATTTTTGATGGTTTTCCTCGTAGTCCCTTGGAGCATAGAACAGATGAGAAGCCACGTAGTTTTTCACGTAAAGTCATTCGCGGGATACCGCACTGCCTTGCAGCAGCTGATATTCAGGACCCTTTGTCAACTGCCTCCATCCATAGCCTTTAAAATGGCCTTTTTCTTTTCAGTCATGATTATAGCTGAAATGAGAAATAACACGTTACGTACTTATGTATAATTTATACATTTTTCCTACATAAATTATACGTTTATTTTAATCTCAAAGTTTTGCAAGTCGATTCCTCGTTAAGTACACTTATGTGGGGAAAGAAGGATAAATAGAATTCACGGAGTGAATTGAGATAAATCTTGGGAAATTTGTAGGAGGGCAGTAAAGATACGACTTTTTAGTTTTTACCTAGTTTTTACCGAGTGTGTTTTCTTTTAATCCCTTTTTTACGAGTTTATAAACGTTTACATTTTTGTTTATTTTTTCGTAAGATTATTTATAGGCAAATAAAATTTTCCTATTAAAAGACTGTAAACCGACATTAGACTTCTATACTAAACACAACAACTTCCTTCTAAATTCATCACTTTTACTCACCTACATTTGAGAAACAAAAAAAAATAATCTTTCCTTATAAAAAATAATAATTTTCTACAAATATTCATTGTTTAACTATGATAATAACGACGAGCCCGATATACTTATCCATTTTAGTTTACAATATTAAAAAATTAATGCAAAATAACTATCAAATCCACGAGGTAACAAAACAAACAAGGTACCTAAAGGTAATTAAAGTCGAGTCAAAGAAAAATATGACTTAACTCAATGCAATAAGAGCTATGACGAGCATAGATGCAACTGTTTCTATACGACGGAGTAACCGACAGGGTGTATTCTGCAGTTCAAGGGAAAATGAGTCTTATTTCAAGGCAATAGAGATTCGATATCGGGTTAGGTATAACTACTACTACCAAATTAAAGTGTACCAATATCCGACAAAAAATATTAAAATTTTGTCGAGCACTGGGTCAAGTAGGGATTTGTCAGTACCAATAGATGTAACATGCAAAAATATTTACTTTCCAATTCGATTCACCTTAAAAACTAAGATATATCGATAAATAATATACTCAAATATTATAATAAAGTAAAACTCTTACCGTATCATTATACGCAGCAGAATATCAAGCAAACCAATCCTCCGGGGTCGCCTCGTAGTTCAGCAGTAGAACTTTGAATTTTTTATTTTTTTGTGGAGAGCACACTTTGTTTGTTGCACAGTTACGACGCCTTTACACTTTTTGGTCAACGTTGCCATTACAATTGTAAAAAATATCACCAAGAATGTATTGCCATTCACAAATTTTTATTTATTATTGCTAGTAAGCTATGAATATAAAATATCTAACTCGCTATCGGGTACTGGGACACTGTCGGAATTACGTACTTTTACCTTACATGTTTCCAAATATCATAAAAGTTTCCTAATTATCAGGTGCTAAATAAATACCCTAGTTCATATACAGTTTTAAAAATAAAGCTATATACTCTTCAGGTCAGGTTCAGGTCTTCAGGTATTTTCAGGTATACCTAGTCATTTCTTCATACTTTTCACAATTATAAAAGGGTAAATTGTAAAAAAAAATGGTCATAAAAATCTTGTTCATAATACATTATAATATGGTTTAGGTACAAAACTAAATGATAGTGGAATATCTTTGTTATGAATAATTAATTTATTTTAATACAGCTCTTGTATTTATAGAAAGCAGAATTTCAATGTTCAAATGCAGCTCCGTTTGAATTTATTTTTGTTTCAATAAAATGCAAATTATATTTTTGAACAAAGGATATAAAATAGGTAATACTCATAAGTCTCATGACTATTATAGGCACACTTTGCGTCGCAATGCAGAATGCAGGCTAAAGCTCTTCTTGTGCAGCGAGCGATACTAACGCGGCTTACGTTTTCATTCACGAATCTTATACGCACATGCGAATTTCCTGAATTAAAAAGTTTGAAATGAAAACCTATACTTTTCAGTCTTGTTTATTAAACTCTTGATCATTTAATAAATACCTTTTGGTTTGTTTGATTCAATTCGATGGCCACACTTTCTTTGCCACATCTTCAATTGCCTTCTATAAATATGTGAAGAGTATCTTTACTAATAAATTCGTAATAACAGCGTAACTGTAAATTCCTACTGTAAATTAAGTAATCGCATAATATGATCGTAATGTTGAATAAGCGAGGATAAATAAGAAATAATAAATCAGTAATACTGAATACACTATTTTATTCGATCATAAATTGTTAAAGATCGTTGTTTGATTTTATAAAATTACTTGCTGACCCTGCAAACGTTGTTTTGTCATTAAGGACAAAAAAAATAGCTTAAGACTCACTCTCAGAGCTACCAAACGTACACAGAAAATTTCATAAAAATCGGTCGAGCCGTTTCGGAGGAGTGCGAGAATTTTATATATTAGAAAATGTTGAATCTATAAATTACGCGTAAATAATTTTATATTATCTTTCTCTTTTCGTATGAGTCTACATACTATTACAGGTTGAGAACATATTTTCGCTTACGTCACACAACTCTGGCGAGACCGATAGGGATCCGCCGCGCCGTCTAGACCCGACAGTCCCGCTAGACTAGTCTAACGACCATCACAATATACGCGAGACATTCCACCTACTTCCCGATTCGTCTGCCAACAAATCGGATTCAAGAATGGGCGTTAAAGTAAGGCTCTCGATCGAAGCAATGGTGACAGCGTCTTACCACAGAGTAAGTGCTCTGAGAATTGGCGGCATCTGTACAGTATACTGACACATTGAGTGCAGCGCCTTAGAGGCTGCGCGCTTGCTATACACTCGACACGATATGTGCCACGATATATTCAATGAAAATAGAATTCGTAACGTACGAAATCTTGGGAAGATATTTGTTGTACGAATGAAATCTTTGGCAATAAGGAGTCTGCCCCTTGATTGAGTAAGAAAAACGTATTCATCGTTAGCGTAATCGTTTGCAAATTCTGCCCCCTGATTGGCTTACGTAAATCAGGGAACCAATCAGCGGGTAGAACTTATGAACGATTACGATAACAATGAATTCGTTTTTCTTATAAGGGCTGGTCAGGTTCAATAAATATTTATAAACTACAGGTTTTCATGTTATATAAATGTAAGGTAAGGTACTCCTGATTGAAACCTGAACAGGTACTGAAAATTGAAATGTATCAGTAGTTCAAGTCGATTTTCCAAACGATCGCTGAAACCAAATACAAGTGTAATATCACATCTGAAACAGTTTATTTCAAATGTGTTTTAGCGATTTGGAAAAACATAATTATCCGTGTAATAAAGCGGTTGACAAACCGGCCTAAATTCAACTCAGTCCTATTTTCATCATACATTAAAAGGTATCAGATGATTTTAAATGCATCGTTAACACGGTTTCCAGGCATTAAATAATTTCGTAATGGTAATAAAACTGCTCGAGTTTAATCCTTAGCTGTTAGTCAGTACCTACCTATAATGCCTATACGGATTAGGCTCAAGAAGGAAATCTCTCTCAGAATGAATAGTGAGTTGCAAATCAGTAGTAGGCATAATTTTAAAGACATGAGAGTACTCGTAGGTACAGAAACTCGAAGTTTATTTCCGTTCATGGTCATTTCCATTTTACAATTCGATGGCCACACCTTTTTTGCTACATCTTCGATTGCCTTCTATAAATACCAATTTAACGAGTACACCAATAAATTCGTAATAACAGCGTAACTGTATTAGGTTCCTACTGTAAATTAATCCCATAATATGATAGTAATGATGAATAAACGAGGACAAAGAAGAAATTTTACCTAAATATAAGTTTCTTTGGAAAGCAAGAAACAAGTAATGAAATTGTATTTTAAAGCAAACAATATGCATTGTTAGGTTTAAATGATAAGATAAAGAATTTTAATTTTAACACGTGACACGTAAAAATAACTATGACGACCAAGACACGATGAAAATTGAAATACGTCATTCTAGATGTAAAGTAAACCTAATGGTTTATGTAAAGTATGTGTAATTTGTGGTTGTTGTGGAGTCGCGAGAACTCATTAGATCATCCGTGTTATGGCCTCGACAAGACGTTGTAGCATTAGTTTGTCTCTAATTGGTCTCTAATAGTATAAAGGTGTTTCGACCAGTCAGCGAACATCAAATTTGATTTAGTTTTTCGCAAATATTAGACTAAAGTGCTAAATACACAATGTAGGTTTATGGCAATGAAATTTGCGGGTATTACATTTATGCATCAACGTGTTTTTAATAGAAACTTTGCTCGAAAATTCCCACTCACCTCGTATTGGATCCCGCAAGATAATTTTTTGCAGTTTCCCAGATTTCGAGCTATCGGGAACCAATTTATAGTAGGTAAATGAGTATTGTAGAGCAGAGTTTTTATTAAACACATTGTGTAGATGCATAAACGTTGTGCCCACAAAACTCATTGCCATACCAAAGCCTACGATTAGGGAAATCTAAATACAATTTGAATTTTCTTGCTCGGATGGTACCCATCCCCTTTAAAATAGCGTTATTTGCTTACAAAGGCGTGAACAGTGAATACGTATGAGAAGTTGGTACCTATTTGTTGTGGCTATAGCATTATACCTACTAGTTGATTGGAGTAGAATTAGACGCTGCCATTTTCGGTATGCAATCAAAATTAATTTATGCAAAATTAAATCTAAAAGGTTTTATAAGACGCAAATGATGATGATGTCAGAGTTGTTTTGACTTTTTTATTTCCATAAGTTCCCTATGAGTAGACTTTTTGCGTACAAGTATGTAGGTGTAGCAAATATTAGTATGGATTTTAATCTCGAGAAAGTTCGGGAAGACGTAGAAGCTTGACAACCAAAGTAATTGATCAATTATCACTTTTGAGGTAATTTTCCCAGGTCAAGAATTATCACTTACCTACTGTTTATACATGCAACTTATATCAATAGTAAATTGAAACTATCCAGAATCACCGACGTATATTGTACCTATCCAGAATATATTCTATACAGCAAACAAACGTCAATCCAAAACTTTATGACTTACTGCCATAGACCATGTCTAGTCATAGATTTCATGTATATAATTGTAATTGCAACATTAGGTGTATCATTGAGCTCCATAGACCACGTTGGTAAAACATTGATTCGCAGTTGCACGAAAGTTACAGCTTAAAAATTTTCTAATGAAACTTCAAGTGTCTTCGGGTTTTTTAATTAAGATTCTGCAATTGAGGATAAATTAAACGCTTTCACTCGTTTTATTAACGTCTGCTCACGACTATGATTGGTTTTAAATTATTGTATGACTAGGTACATTTAGGATTATGACTTGCAGAAAAGAATATCCTTGTACGTCGTAAAAAGTAGTTTTATTCGGATGAATCAAATTCATAATAAAGAATTTATAATTCCGAATTTAAAATAAACAGACGTGCATCCATACTTAGCTAGATTACTCATCTATTCTACTTCTACAATTGGGTATTTGACCCCAATTTTTTTATTGCTTTATTATAAACTAGGATAAAAATAATGACGTACACTGAATAAACTAATCCAATCGATCAAATAACAAAAAAGTTATAAGCATTTGAATATTTCTGATTAGACAGAGATAGCGATATTAAATTATGACGTCACACCTCGCGAATTCCTTAGTAGCTTCATACAAATTTTCATTTTGCGAGAATGGGATAGGAGATCCTCCCACTCCAAAATTAAAATGCCTGTAACTTTGTAAATCTTCGTTGGATTTTAATATTTCTTTCAGTGTGTGCTATTATTTTTATCCTAGTTTATAATAAAGTAAATTTTTTTATCAAATTCAATAGTAGTGTAATACCCAATATGCTTATGAAACGAATCGGATATATCATTTATCTATATATTTTGAATTTCGGTCCAGAATCGTACTAAAAGCGATCTTAGTAATTATTGTGTTGGAAACACTTACCTCCATCATAAACGTAAATAACAACAAATTCTGCCCCCTGCTCCCTTATTCTGTCTCAGTGATGATCACTCAACGAGTGACCTTCAACGAGCTCATTAGACACATATTTTTTATCCATTGAAAGTTCGCCATAAAATCTTGCTTTCGTTTCATTTAATAATGCAGCAATGTATAACGAATCATTTACATTACAGCGATTAACACTGTAATTGTCAATTTAACAGAATAGTTATATACTCATACAATCGTAGACTGAAGAGCCAAAACTAAAGATAGAATATAATATCCATGGAAATAAATTATTATTAAAGTTAATCATTATTTTATTAGTGCTTTCGTAATCTGTTCAATTTATAATCTTGAAGAAGTTGAAATATTTTACTTATAACAGTACTCAAGTAAGTCAAGTTCAAAATAATTGTCGTTCTATGTCAGCTGTGGTGGACGCGCCTGCGAAGAGGGCCGCACTTTCCCAGGCTGCCGGCTGCGTCCTGACGTACTCGTGGGGGGGCGTCACTATTGAGGATATCCTTTATAAACACCACGAGATGAAAAACAACAAAAAAGTGCTGTAGGATATTCGTATTGCACGTACGGAATCCTCCCAAGGTTGTTTTACTGGTATTGACCTAATGACCTAAGTTATACTAGGATAAATTATTACAGAATGAAACCTTCAGCCTGTATTGCTGATTTTATCGTAGAAGGAAAATAAATATTTGAATTGTACATTCTTATAAAAGTAGAAAATCACTAATATCCTAAAACAAATTTAGTTGGTAGCGCTTATCCAGTAGTTACAGTCTACCTTAATTATAGCTACAAATTTTGAGAATTCGGGAATTTTCGTATATTCTCTTGATTTAAGATATCCTGAATGAAAACATCAGCCCTCCCAATCACAAGTCGATTACGTTATTGTTATTGTATCACACTATACTCTCACTGCAACTACAATCCTCTCGATGTGCAATTTCATTAGAAATCGTACTTACTCGTAATAAAACCAACTTTCTCCTATGGACGATCTAATCATCGAAATCAATTTGGACATGTCACGCTTATTCTCCGTCTTGTTCGTGCGCCTGACTTCTAGCATTACCAGACACCACATGAGCCACTTTACATGACTATCTCTTTCGAAATTAAATTTAATGGAAATTTTGAACATTTTTGAACTTCTTATTTTTTTAACTCAATTATACCCTAACTATATCATAGAATCATGTTTTTCTGTTTATGGATGCATGTTCTTTTTGATGTCATCAACATCATCCCGCGGAACTCCTCTGTTGGATATAGGCCTTCTCAAGCAAGAATGAAGCACCACCCTGTCCTCAACCTACCTCATCCAGCCGCTTCTTGCCACCCTCTTTAACGTTGTCAGTCCAACGAGCGCACCACGCTATGCTTCCTTGTACGCCATCTCCGCTCCAGAACTTTTTAGCTCCATTTTTTCTCTTTTTTCTCTCTTTATGTCCGTGTGATTAAAAAAAATTCTTCTTTTTTTCAAATCGATCATGATTCCGTCGATCGCCTATCGGCCTTCTAACATTTTATCATTTTATCCAAAGACTTGTTTGTATCATTGCACAATCGACTGTCTAGCAAACGCGCCACGGGTTGAAACTTCAGATTAAATATCCTTCCCAGACATTTGTTGTTTTAATTTAATTGGATCGTTAGTAACTCGTGTAAATGGTCCTATTCTACTTCCTATGTAAGTTAGTTTTTGCTGCATTTCATTATCGTCGATATTACGGTAAAACATAAATAAAAAGCAACTCTTTGCACGTTGATCTCATTGCAATTGTAATTGAAGCATCGGTACGAGCATTCTGATAGCAAACAGGCACTAAACCGACCACTATGTTGGTGTTTGCTTTGTCTATTTGTGGAGAGTACGTACTTACAATCACTATCGGACTAAGCGGACTAAAATCTAAAATAGTGTTATTATTAGACCGTTTGTACTCCGTTAGCTCTATTGAACGGTAGAGACTTCTATGACGATAATTCTTTTACATGTTGGTATAAATTTAACAAAATGATATACTCGTAATATTAAAGTGTGTGTCAATGTTGTATTAAAGCGACCTTATACTTTGTTGACCTTCCACGTAACATGGCGTCAAGATTGTTGACCTTGTGTTGTGTATGTTCATTATTTTATTTTTCTAAACACTGCGAGTATAAAACATCACTCCTCCCTTAAATCATTATTTTCATTAATTTCTATTAGTATATTCAGTAACTTATCAAGAACCATTTTATCAAGGACGATCTTCACTACATTTCTAATTTTTATACGACCTCCTGCTGACCTTTTTTAGTTTCCATCGTAGCTCCTCTTCCGTCAAATGTAGCGTAAATAACTAAATAGATGTTTGCAATTAACATAATATATTCTAATGTTTATACATGAGAGAACATCCATCTAATTGTGTGGATTCATTGCACAACATTAGCTTACATTGTTCGCGTTTAAACCAGTTAAATGTTTTTGAGGTCGAAGCGTCCATAATTCGAATGAATAAACAATAGCATGACTATATATTTGTATTTGAGTATAATGTAATTAAACTTTGACGAGACACATTGTAATCCCAAAATGGATTTGAATGGAAATTACTCCTCTATAGTTAGGTACCTACTGCTTGGCATGGCCTTAAGGAACCAGTATACTTAAAAATGGGAAATGCTTTCCAAAAAACCAACTTCAAATGCCACTACAAAGAGTGAAATAATTTTTATTTAAATTTTAGGTACCTACACCAATTCGAAGACTTCGAATTGGTGTAGGTACCTAAAATTTAAATAAAAATTATTTCACTCTTTGTAGTGGCATTTGAAGTTGGTTTTTTGGAAAGCATTTCCCATTTTTTATTTTATACTTTTTAGTGGAAAACAATAAAATGCACAAGGCGTTGTAAAAATATCCAAATTGCTTGAGGTGTGTTCATAAAATCTGAAGAGATACCTCAAATTCACCAAGATCCCATCATCAGACCCTGACTTGGTGACTTTAGTCATCAAATCAGTATCTGCTAGCAAATGCACCAGTAACTATAAAAACAGATACCCAACTCGCTTCAAGTATACTAGCAAAATTTGAAGAGTTCCCTCGA
Source organism: Coenonympha glycerion (assembly GCA_963855885.1). Lineage (NCBI taxonomy): Eukaryota > Metazoa > Arthropoda > Insecta > Lepidoptera > Nymphalidae > Coenonympha > Coenonympha glycerion. The sequence continues at coordinate 6,984,455 of OY979629.1, forward strand.
TTTCACCAAGATCCCATCATCAGACCCTGACTTGATGACTTTAGTCATCAAATCCGTATCTGCTAGCATATGCACCAGTAACTATAAAAAATACCCAACTCGCTTTAAGTATACTAGCAAAATTTGAAGAGTTCCCTCGATTTCACCAAGATCCCATGATCAGATCCTGACCTGATGACCATAGAACAACTTGGAAAATATTACTCTTTCTAATAATACTCAAATATTTTCATGTGTCCATATAAAATTTGAAGAGTTCCCTCGATTTCTCCAGGATCCCATCATCAGATCCTGACCTGATTAAAATGGGACCATCTGGAAACAAAACCCTCTTAAACATAAAAAGAATTTTTCAAATCGGTCCACGCGTCTTCGAGTAATCGGTGAACATACATAGATAAAAAAAAAAGAAAAAAAAAAAAAAGATTCCGACGAATTGAGAACCTCCTCCTTTTTTGAAGTCGGTTAAAAAGTATAAAGGAATTGGCTATTATTAGGTACCTAACCTAACCAAAAATACCGAAATGCTTTGTGTTTTACCGTTCCAACACAAAAGAAGAGAAAATCTGAAGCTAAAATTTATCAAACAGAATCATTTTTGTACAAAAATAAACTAACCAGACAAGTGAACTAGCTTATAAAGCTACATACAAAGCCGCGTCCGCAAAGTGTTGTATAATGGGAGAAATAAGTAGACGTTTGTAGCAATATCAGCCGAATAAAACGGTCTATTGTCACAATAGTCTCAAACTCGAGATATCTCCAGTCTCCGCGGTATGTATTCTTTGCTACATCCAGACGAAGCGGAATGACAGCTCTTCACTGTAACATTGAGAATGCTCGAAATATCCATGAGATTTTTGTCGACGCTGAGAGCTCTCAAGTTATCGTACGGTGTACCTACCTGTGGATGGGCTGTGGTGCAATGAAACGAGGGGACATAATGTATCCTTTTTTTTCACACAAGAATAACAAAATCATAGGTATCTTAGGCATAATATTTACTCATGAGCATATTTTATGCCAACTACTACAATAACACATATTATGTGTTCGGGAATACTACTACTGTTGCTTAGTACGTTTTACTTTTAAACCCTCTTAAGATTCATAAACGAAATAAGAGGAGAAAATAAAATGAAAATACCCACACTACCTATATCATTTTAAAGTAATTGTAAATTGATAACATTAAAATCTGTTCAGAAAACTCTTACTTTTATACATATACATTTTCTTCTATAAAAATCAGTTTTCCCTATATTACAAGCGTTTTTCAATATCTTTCCGTGTCAAGCCTATAGACAGGCCAATGTGCTTGAAAAGATTTCGAATGATAACCAACTATAAATTGCGAGACTTTAATTAACATCGTAAGCACGATTTTACAAAATAACTAACTACTGACGCTGTCGGTGCCAAAATAAACATCTTTGGCACCGGTAAACTGGCGACACTTTTTCTAGCGGTCCGTCGGGTCCAGGTCTATTTTGGTGGGTCTTATATTTTAGGTGTTTCTGCTAGATATGCTTAAATCCCAATTTACTAATGATGCAGTAGTGGTTCTAGTCAAACCTTGCAATTGTAACTGAAAATATGCTTCATTTTGTGGATTAAAATCAAAAATATTATGTATATTCTAGAATGTGTGCTTTCGCGTAATTAAAAGACGCCGTTACGCTCTCCGATTTATTATTTAGAGTTTAGATCACTTTCCCCTCTTTGTGTGAATTTTATGCTAAAGTTTTCAAATGAGATTGAAACTTGAAAACCGTGGCCTACAGCTTCAATTCGAATCCGGTTTATTGAATCGTTATTTAATCACCGTGAATCGTATAAAATATCAATATGACAAAAATGCATCACAAAAGAGCATAACTCACGCTATACCGATAGTCATATAATTGCAGTAATAAATATTCGCTGTGTTACTCGATCGTATACTGAAATGTAACTCGAAGCTTGGCGGAACGCCAGGGGGTTTCCTGGCGCGGAGTCAGGACATTCTGATACCCTCGCTCTATCTACCGGCGAGAATCTACTTCAATTAAATCGATTTTCATGGAATTTCGCGGAAGCTTTCTGTTTGAAGTGGATTTCAGTTGCGCTTTTGCGCGAGTGCATCAGATTCACTACAAACTTGTCTAGCTTCCAACTTTCGACGTATTTTATTGAAAGATAGCAATCAAATTGTTTATTACCGAGGCACAGAATCGTTGCTGTTTGGCACGGGAAATTACGCGCTCACTGCTAAGTGTTTTAGTTTGTCAAGTTTGTTTAACATTTTACAAGTATAGATATTTCAACCCACGAAAACGTGCCCTACTTTGCCCAAATCTCTTATGTTATTTTCGATTCGTAATGGAGTTTGAAAGAGTGGGGCGCGTCATCGTGGATTGAAATATCTATAAGTAGGCACTTGATCTCACCTGATGGTACTCGTAAGTATTGACGCAGCCGAAGATGTTATCATACTAACTTGGAAGGGGTAAAGAAAACTCACCCCTAACGGTTTCTAAACAGCATTACGCCGGAACGCTAAATCGCTTGACGGTGCGTCTTTAGTCTTCTGGTAGGGCGGTACCCTAGCCACGGCCGGAGCCTCCCACCAGTCAAAATAATAATAAGCTTTCTATCATTTGTGAATATGTACGGTAAAAATGTAGTGAGAATAAACAATTATGATAATTAATTTAAACAATTATTTGCAAGGTACTCCATACTACATCAGTTTGACTTGATAAATTCTGGCAATCTAAGCGATTTTAGACGGGCGAGTACCTAATACTATTTCCGTTTAGCAAAAGGCGAATCATCTTATTTCGTAATAGACGTTTCTATAAACAGAATAGCTATTTCCAGTGTTGTTACACACTAGTAGAGCAAAGTGGAATCGCTAAGAGAGTGTCCATTAGTTTTTATTGGAAGTTTGTGACCGGCCGCGACGATTTATGCCGGCTTGGCGATTCAAACTTCGGAACAACGTACTCGGAACGAGCCTCCGGGAAACTTTGCGTTGAAAATTTACTAAGCTCTCATAAATAAATTGTGTTGTTGGTATTTTAAGCTGACTTGTTATTTTAAGTTAATCGAACTCAGTAGCTAGCTGCTATAGGTAAGTCTAGCTTAGTAATTATTTTTGAAGACTTTAGCAAGCATAAGCAGTTGAAGCAGAAGGTAGCTCCAGCAGAATAGAATAAAACATGAGCGATTTTGACAGAGTGGTTCGTGGATTGATATATCTATAAAGGGTCATGTGATTTAACGAGGTAGACATTTAAAAATCAATTGTAGGCCATGTGATTATTATCTTGTGGCGGCTGCATCAAACTTTAATTATTATTTCTGAACGCAGTCGTCACAGCACAACTGTCAGTTTTGATTCTCGATGCTACGTCATTTTTCTGTCAAGCGACACACAAGCTGTCAAGCACTTAGCACTTGTATAATTTTTATTTGCACGACTGTTTTACATAATATTATCTAAAAGTTGTGTATTATTTGATGTACAATACGATTATTAAAGTGCATTCGGTTGAAGACATATCTTGTTATTTTCACCCCAAAGGAAATCCTCGGGTGTGTGCAGTGGCGGGATATATATAAGCCCTGACTTGTTCCGCCATATTGGTGACTTCCGACGGCGTTGTAAATAATTGTTATTACTACAACGTGTTCTACGGGCTACGATATACTTCGTATACAATTTCGGCCTCAATACTGCCGATGTAAAATTACGGCCTCAATACAGCCGATGGTGTGGGATGCTGCCGAGCTGCCAACCTGCCACCTGCATAGGAGCTGCTGCGAACGGCCGGCTTACTACTTCCACGCCTGGACGAGACCGCGTATAGAGGTTCCGACGCGAATCTTCGCCGTGAAGCATTTGTGTTGTGTTGTCGTTGTGTACATAATAATATATAGTGATACAAAGTACTGCTGTGTGTGTAAAGTTCCTGCTTCAAACCAACCCTGACTTTTTTACTAAACAAACATTGAACATTTGAATATTCAAAATTTTTAGTGCCTAAGTTGTAGCTGTAAATATATTTGTAAGTACTAACATAATTTAAGTTTTCAATACTAATAATATATAGTTCATATAGTTTTTAATACTTAGCTTACATATTTACTTAGCAACTTAGGGTTTATTGTATCAGTAAAATGTCTGAAAAAGGTAATTTCGAAGAGAAGTTTAATAAGCTTGCGTCTGAGAACGCAGACTTGCAAGCCCGTCTTGGCGAGAGGTCAGAGATATGTAAGGTGTCGGTGAAAATTCCACCTTTTTGGCCTCATAAACCTATTATTTGGTTTGCCACAGTAGAGGCACAATTCGACATAGCGGGAATTGTAACAGATAGGACCAAATATAGTTATATTTTAGGGCACTTAGACCAAAAATATTCCCAAGAGGTGGAGGATATTATAACCAATCCCCCTCCGGAAGGTCAGCGCTATGAAAAGTTAAAAACAGAGTTGATCAAGCGCCTGTCAATGTCTGAAGAAGAGCGTGTGCGGCAATTAGTTTCAGACGAAGAGCTAGGTGATAGAAAACCTTCCCAATTTTTGCGCCACTTGCGCTCACTTGCGGGCAACACTTTGACCGATGAAAATATTTTGAAACAACTGTGGTTGAGAAGGCTCCCGCAGACTGTACAGGCAATTCTATCAGCAAACACTGATGTGCTCTCCCTGGACAGAATGGCCGAAATGGCTGACAAGGTTATGGAAGCGATGGGGAACAAGCAGGTTGCATCCTGCTCCACCTGCTCCTTCTTTAATAGATACACTTATTTCAAAAGTGGATGAACTGTCAAAACAAGTTGCAGTTTTGTCGACTGCCTGCACACAGGGGCGCTCCCGCAGTCGGGGTAATGCATCTACTCGAGCTGATAGATCAAGAGACAACACTCCAGCTGATCAGAAGATTTGTTGGTACCATAAAAAATTTAACAAGAAGGCATCAAAATGCATAAAACCTTGTAACTGGTCGGAAAACCAGAGCAACAGTCAGTAGAGACGGCTACTGACTGTACCACTGTTAGCCGTCGATTGTTTGTCACAGACAAGTCTTCAAAACTACAATATCTCATCGATACTGGCTCGGACTTGTGTTGTTTTCCACGACGACTAATGAAGGGCTGTTTACCCTCTTCCACCAGTTACACTCTCAGCGCTGCTAATGGGAGTTCAATAAAAACTTATGGTAGTATAACTTTAAATTTAAATTTAGGCTTAAGGCGCTCTTTCAAATGGAATTTTATTATTGCTGATGTGGGGACCCCAATAATTGGCTCAGATTTTTTGTGCCATTACAATTTATTACCAGACTGTCGGAAGAAATGTCTTGTAGATGGTCACACTAAATTAACTGTTTGTGCTGTAATTGCACAGTCTCAAGAATTTAGTATTAAAGCTTTGTCTTCCAGCAACACACCTTTTACCGAGGTCCTTGCTGAATTTCCAGACATAACCCGACCACCTGGTTTGCCTAGAGTTGTCAAGCACTCCACTGTACATTATATTAAAACGACAGAAGGTTCTCCTGTTTCATGCCGACCACGGCGTTTGGCTCCTCAAAAACTCATTGCGGCTAAACAAGAATTTGAGAACATGGTACAATGTGGTACTGCACGACCTTCAAAAAGTGCTTGGGCATCCCCGTTGCATATGACCACTAAAAAGGATAGTACCTGGCGTCCATGTGGCGATTATCGCGCCCTCAATGCCAGGACTATACCGGATCGATATCCTGTTAGACATATAAATGATTTTGCCAACAGCCTTGCCGGTGCTACTATTTTCAGCACAATAGATTTAGTAAAAGCATATCATCAAATACCAGTTCACAAAGATGATGTTCAAAAGACTGCAATTGTTACTCCCTTTGGCCTCTTTGAGTTCCCATTCATGACCTTTGGGTTAAGGAATGCGGGGCAAACTTTTCAACGTTTCATTGACGAAGTCACACGAGGTCTGGATTTTTGCTTTCCATATATTGATGATGTTCTTATTTTTTCCCCAGATATTGAAAGTCATAAGGAACATCTCCGTATTCTTTTCAAAAGATTTCAAGAATATGGAGTTGTAATTAACCCTTCCAAGTGCACTCTGGGGCAAAAGGAAGTCCTGTTTTTGGGGTATATTATTAACGCTCAGGGCACGCGTCCACCTCAGGACCGTGTTCAGAATTTACTGGATTTTCCACCTCCTGAAACTGTGCAGGCTATGAGAAGGTTTCTTGGTATGCTTAATTTTTATCGCCGGTTCATTCCTCACGCCGCACAATATCAGGCTCCACTAATTGACGCTTTGGTGTCAACAAATAGCAAAGGTGCCAAACCATTTCCATGGACACCAGAGCTACTTCAAAAGTTTGATGAGTGTAAGAAAAACCTGTGTGATGCCACTCTGCTTCAACACCCTAAAAGTGGTGCCGCTCTGGCGTTATTTACTGATGCATCTAGTGTGCACATTGGCTCTTGCTTGCAGCAGGAAGTAGATGGAGAATGGGTTCCTCTGGCATTTTTTAGCAAGAAACTCACTCCAAAGCAGGCAGAATGGCCAGCATATTACAGAGAACTCTTGGCGGTGTACGAAAGTGTACAACATTTCCGTCACATTCTCGAGGTTCAACACTGCACGATTTATACAGACCATAAGCCGTTGTTATATGCTTTCGTGCAACGTCGGGAGAAACTTCCTCCTACTCAATTAAACCAATTGTCTTTTATCAGCCAATTTACTACTGATATTAAATACATAAAAGGTGAAAACAATATAGTGGCCGACGCGTTTTCACGCATAGACGCTATAAGCCTTGAGCAAGAGTACGAAGCTCTTGCCAAAGCTCAAGAGGCTGACTGTGAAATGCATGAACTTTTGCAATCGAGTTCGTCTAGCCTGAAACTAACAAAAGTTAAAATTCCGTGCACAGACATAACTTTAGTTTGCGATGAATCAACAGGAAAATTTCGCCCTTATGTCCCTCCTAGTTCTCGTAGGTTGATATTTAACAAATTGCATAACCTTAGCCACCCTGGAGCAAGAGCCACTACACGTGTCGTGTCCGAACGATATGTATGGCCTTCTATTAATAAAGATTGTCGAAATTGGGCGCGCGTTTGCGAAGCGTGTCAAAAGAGTAAAGTGTCTCGACACAATTCCGCGCCTCTCGGTAAATTCGATACACCAACTGGTCGATTTTTACACGTCCACTTGGATATAATCGGACCTCTTCCTGTCAATGAAGACTATCGTTATTGTCTAACGGCAATTGATAGAGTAACCAGGTGGCCAGAGGTCTGGCCTATGAGAACCACTACTGCGGAAGAAGTTGCCGCTACTTTTACGCGTGAATGGGTGTCCCGTTTTGGTGTGCCTTCGGTAATAACCACGGATCGAGGCGCTCAATTTGAGTCCGATTTGTTCCGCCGATTAATGCACAGTTTCGCCACAAAACGCATCCGGACCACGGCATATCATCCTGCAGCAAACGGAATGATAGAGAGGGTACACAGACAATTAAAAGCTTCATTAATGTGCCATGGATATGCATGGATTAAGGCCCTTCCTTTGGTGCTCCTAGGAATGCGATCCGTTTTTAAAGAAGATATCAAAACCACTGTGTCAGAACTGGTGTACGGCGAAACACTCCGCCTCCCAGGAGAACTGGTGGTAATGGCTCCAAATCCGGATGATTACGGAAATGTCGCGGATTTTGTGTCGCGATTGCGTCAGCATATGTCGAACATTCGACCTGTACCGGCATCGCGGCATTCTGAACCAAAAACTTTCATTTTTAAAGATATAAATGAGTCGTCTCATGTGCTTCTGAGAGATGACGCTGTGCGAAAACCCTTGCAACCCCCATATACTGGACCATACAAGGTCATTGAAAGAGCTAGTGATAAGAAGACAGTTGTAATTGATTACAAAGGGAAGCCAATGGTAGTTACTATGGACAGAGTTAAGCCGATGTATCTTGAGAGTGATATTCACCCGTCAGAAGCTTCTTCACACAAGGAAATTGTTCATCCAACTATCCAAACTCCATTGCCATGTTCTTCACAAAGTAAAGATAAACTTTCTAATGAAGAGGCAAAATACAAAACACGCTCTGGTCGCAATGTGCGATTTAAGAAACCTTTAGATTTGTAAGTGCTTTGTTATTTTTGTAAATTTAATTTATTACTGTATTTGTCTCCGTAGGGGGGTGGTGTGGCGGCTGCATCAAACTTTAATTATTATTTCTGAACGCAGTCGTCACAGCACAACTGTCAGTTTTGATTCTCGATGCTACGTCATTTTTCTGTCAAGCGACACACAAGCTGTCAAGCACTTAGCACTTGTATAATTTTTATTTGCACGACTGTTTACATAATATCTAAAAGTTTTGTATTATTTGATGTACAATACGATTATTAAAGTGCATTCGGTTGAAGACATATCTTGTTATTTTCACCCCAAAGGAAATCCTCGGGTGTGTGCAGTGGCGGGATATATATAAGCCCTGTCTTGTTCCGCCATAATCTAATATGATCGTCATAGAAATCTGTCGATCGCTAATTTCACAGAACACGAGCAATATTTTTATTAATTGTACAATTTTCACTGTGGGTGACGCGCTTAAGTCGGTTTCTGTGTTGATTCAAGATCTAAATAAGTCGAAATTAAAAAAAAATGTTTGGAAATTACATACTCTATCGACACGTAACTTATCGAAGACAACTGTAATTCTCATATATTTTTTGGATTTTGTTTAATGTACCTATAGTTACAGAATGAGCGATCGATAAGTTTCTACGACGATCGTAGATTAAATAAATATGGCTAATACCTCAGTTTCATTATGTTAAGGCTGTAGGTAGATCTTTGCAAAGGCCATAACACCATAAAGGATGAAAAGATTAACTAGGAAGAATTTAAAATAATCTTGGATGTATATTCAGCTTAAAACGTGTACAAAGTATTTGTAAAGCTATAATATAGCCAGTAAAACCCTTCCTAAATGAATCGCACAAGCTCCAACATAGCGTTAGCAAGATTACAATTTGGCACCTCACTTACACGTCGATAATCCTTATCAATGTGCCCGGAGCTGTCGTGAAACAGCCTAATGTAGTCGCTGGCTCGATCCTGAACCTCCATCAGGTACATCTAAAGCTGTTTAATGACAATGTTCTCCGTTCATTAAGTCTACGGCGCGAGCGTATTTTGTCACGTGTCACTGAGATGCTAATTTGTTCCCGGCATCCAATATAGGACCGGCTGTTTCTCCCGTAGGTACGTACCTACGCTTTCATATGCAGAGAATAAACTGAGCCGTTTATTTATGCTGAATATTTATACTTTCCACGAAATACGTTCGGGAATCCGTGTAGCCATTTGCTTAACGTTACGTAATGGATATTCACCAAATCACCAGCTTTTGCAGGAATTCCAAATATACTTCAGCCGAATTGAATTTATTTTTGTCTTTACGTCCTCTATAGGTACCTATTCCATGAAATGTTATATTATGCAAACATCGACTAGCATCTGGATACGCTTTTTAAAATATGGTTAATTTAAAGGATGGTAAGTAGATGGATGAGTACGTTATCAAAAGGTGGATATTATATACTTAATGGATAAATTAATCAGTCCTCTCTTTAGATTTATTGTGTGTAAGTGTAGATTTTAACTTTGCTAGGTTGGTACCTACGCTGAAAACGAAGTCTTCAAGGACTAGTTTATTTCAATTTTCAAATTATCCAACCTTCTTTCTATTAAACTTTTGATTAACTCAATAGATATCTCTAGTCATATTTTGTCAGTGCTCGTAATGTGTGTCGTGTGTCCGTGTTTGATGCTAATCAGCAGCAATTAAGTCCCGTTCGCATCCCCAGATACGGTTTTACGTTCAAAATTAAAACTGCCCCGTTTGTTCATGCAAATTCTTCGTATAAGTTGCTACGTTAACGTTCGGGAAACTAGGTCTTGTGCGAATATTTCACGCCACTTGAGTTTCACACAAATGCACAAAGCTTTTGACTGTTGACTTTGCTTTAAACTACATTACACACGATTGTTTAAAATAATGTCTTTATCTATACTATTTACAGTTCTATACTAATATTATAAAGCTGTTACTTTGTTTTTTTTGTTTGTTTGAACGCGCTTATCTCTGGAATTGCAGGTCCGAACTGAAAAATTATTTTTGTGTTGGATAGTTCATCAATCGAGAAAGGCTATAGGCTATATAACATCACGCCATGACCAATAGGAGCGGAGCATAAATGACAAATGTTGGAAAAACAGCAAAAATTTTCCCCTTTGTAGATCTTTCATTGCGTGCGCTACACAAAAATCATGTATGATGGGATTGTTGTTCATTTAAAGGTCTAAAAACCTGCGCCACCATATTGTCTATCTTTAAAAGTAACGTAAAAATTCATGCGGCCGAAGCCGTGCGCAACAGCTAGTCTGTAATAGATAAGTATATGAAATTTTCGTGCCACAGTGGTAGTAACAAATCTCGTCCGAAACGGCTAGACTGATTTTAATGATTTTTTGTGTATATTCCGGTTGGTCTGAGAATAGGAAGTAAACTTTTATATTTTTTATACCACAAAACAGCAGTTGATGGGTCATGCTATTAACTATGTATACATATAATTAAATGTATTTCAGTGAATAAGGTTTCTTTTAAACTATGGAATGGACGAAAAATGAAAATATTCTATTTTCTTTTTCTGCAGAAACAAAACTAAAAAATACATGGTTCAAAATAATATTTAACCATGTCACCGTGGCGGGTTCGTGGAAACTATTGCAGCATATAAATGTTTTCGTATACACCAATAACCTAGAAACTTGGCGTTACCCTCGTCAATTTGCGGAGACAGATTAACCCTAAATACTTGCCCTTGCCTGTCAGCTTGACTAACAATAGATATTTTCTACGATTAAATGCAAACAAGGCAAATATTCAATTGACTGACTGATATGAAAAGTGAAAAATCTACTGCCAAATTCGCCAAGCAGGTATGCACCGAGAAGAACTGTCAAGACACTCGGCACTTGCTCTTTTACAACATAGTATGAAAGTTTATTACATGATTTTTATGATATCTTGTGAGTTGACGGAAACAAAACCCTATACTTATTATCATCCCCGCTAGGCTAGGATGTGCGCGTATAGTTTGATTATTTTGTGTACTTTGTTCAATCTCTTTTCTTTTTTTAACCCAATTGATAGACAGAGAAAAGAGATCGACAAATAAGGAGACAAAATTATCTCTACATGCACTTTGCATAGACTGGACTGGACAACCTCTATCCTGGCACAAATCTGGGGACACCCGGACGCATGGCAGTCCTAAACAGAGCGAATGAACATGTTTTAGTCGTCAATTGCACACCAACCTCCTTGATGGCCAGTTGTTTGAGTCACGAGTGTAATCGTCATTCTCGTTAGTGCGGTAGGCTCCGATCGAAACACGTTCGGTGCTACCATGTTAGGTCACAGGCTATATCTAGGTCACTCGGGCAAAGTTTACTGTCGCCCAATCAACGAGTTAACAATGGACCAATTTGCTGCACATATACCAGTAATACTCTCGATGCATATTAAAGAGAATAACAGACAGTGCCATAAGCCATTATTTGTTTTGAAATATCGAGTTGGTTTTTTAGTCCATTTTTTGTACTCACATACTTAATTTTTTACTGACTGTAATCATATACCCTTGATATTTATTTATTTTATTTATTTATTTATTTGGCAATTAGAACAAGTTGTAACTAATACAGTTAAGGGTCTTAAATACTAGGTTTTAACTCTAATTACAACTCTTAATATAATTGCACATAGTAAAAGGAAGTTTCGAAAATAACAAACATGCGGGACGTTAAAAGAAAACAACGCTACAAAATACTAAAGAATAAAGAAATAAGATAGAAGAATTAATAATATGTTCTTGATTCTATAAACAATAAAAGAAGATAGAAATGAAATTAAATGAAGTAGAGCAATAGAGTAGATTCATGGTAAACATTGTTCTACTTTATTACTCCAACCATCTTTCTATAAAACGCAGAATATCTGTGATCGAAGACATCAATAGAGCTTGAGATCTCATTGTATGAGCGACACATTCTTGTCAGAGGATTGTAGTAAGACGTATTATTTTTACAAGTACCAAGTATAAAGGTCTTATTATCTCTGCGACTTTTAAATTCCCTTGATATATTCCTTTCGTTTGAAAAATGTATAAACTACAGTAATTTTAAATCTCATCTCGTGTTGTGAACAGCAATAGGCTCATCTGTTGCTGCTTCACATCACAAATATTTATTAATTAATTTAGTAAGGAATCCGATATCCGAATCGATACACCATAATATCACGGATTAAATCAATTCTTGCCGGATTCATGAAAAACCGGAATTAAGGCGAAATCAACGACTCTGCCCGCGAAATTCAAAATTTTCATGGTTTTTTGCAATTTTTACTCTAATTACACATCAGAGGTTTATGGCAGTCAATTTGCGAGAATGGCAGTATCATCTTTACATGAGTATATTAATATCTTTGCATAAAAATGTGTATCCTAGGAAATTAGTCCGAGTATCGAGTTTTATGTGAGTAACTCTCAAATCTCGGACTAATTTCCTTAACTCGTAACTCAACACTTTCAAGCAGAGATTTTTATATAAACACGTGAATATGATATTGGGATTCCCGCAATTTGACTGCCTTAAGCGTATTATGTCTTATTAGCTTAACAATCGCGAAAAACCACAATAAGTTTGAATTTTTGCGGGCACACCCGTGGTGCGCTCCTTAACGCGAGTGAAGCCGCGGTCTTAAGGTCTATTTAAAAAACTGTATAAACACGTAGAAAGTGAAACGCTTTGTTAAACATATTTTTGCACACAAAGTGTTTAAATCATTCTAAATTATGTCGCATTTCACAGGCAAACAATACGTGCATTGTTTCCAAAGTGCGATTTATTTAGAGGCCGCTGCCGCTCTCACGAAGAAACGAACTTTCGTTTTAAAACTTTATCTCTAACTCTATCGGTCAACTATTGTTGAGAAAATCAAGTCTATTGCATGTTTTCCTTTCAGCTCTGAGATTGAGTCGTTAACCGTTACTCATGCATTCAACGCAGTTAAATAATATAATGACTACTTATACATCGGCCCCTAGATTGTATTAGTAAAACGAAATGATCGTGATCATAATCAAATTAACCTGATTGTCTGGAAAAAATGTAAACAACAGATTCGGCCAATCAGCGGGAAGAAATTGGTTACGATTACGAAAGCGATTAATACGTTTTTCGATGAACCGTATTCAGTCCCTAAGTTAAATAATATTATTATCTTATTTACTTTTTGTTACAATCGTAACAAGGGCGGGCGAGCTTTAATTAAGGAGATCATATGCAGCCAGCGTAAGGGGATCCGCTCTTGTCAGTGGCACTTCCTCGAGCGACAATTCCATCTTGAGATGGAACACTTCATTTATTATTCACAATGAATTACTCGCCCGGCTGATATCCACTCGCAACTCCTTTTGTTTATTCAATCACTATGAGGAGCATAGTGAGCACCAATAAGTATTTAACGGAATAAAATTAGAAAGAAATACTGCTCAAGTGCGAGTCGGGCTGTAATTAGTAATAACACAAATTGTGAACGCTGAACTATGGGACATAGCAAAGTAAAATAAAGCTAAAACGTCGAAAATAAAACGTAGGTGTAATATTTTGCATTTTGATACATTCTAAAATTCCTTACCTAATGCCATAGAGTAATCAATATACTTTGCCTAATGCCTAGTTTCCTACGAATAATAAATAATTGTTTGTCCAATCCATCTACCGTAGCTCATCCATTAGGTAACCTAAATGATCGAGCACTTGCAAAAGTTTGGAATTTAGATGAATGAAGATTAGGCTAGGCGTATGCTGAGACGCAGGCGACGCAGGTCCACTCAGGGCAGAGCAGAGCAGATTTTGTAAAGCATGGAACGTCATTGAACTACGTATGCTGCGGCGCAGGCACATGCGACGCAGACATGTGTCTTTTCTGCTCTGCGTCTCGTTGTAGTGCCGGCACAGAATTCTGCGCGACGCGTGCTCGTTGAGACGTGTTCATTAACAATATTTTATAATTTTGTTGCAATGACAGAACATTTAATTGAATTAGTTCCTTGTGAACCTTATTTCATAATCAGACTCTGATTCTGAACTCGTTTTGTTCGTCAAACGTCTATTCCTTGTACCTACTAGCTAGGAATCTAGGATGCGAATGTCAGCTGCGTTGCGTCGCAGCATGCGGAGGGGGCACATGTCTGCCTCAACTGCCTTGTCCTGCACTGTGCTGTACTGTGCTGTGCTATGTCGCCTGCGTCTCAGCATACGCCTAGCCTCATACCTACAAGTTTACTACATTGGGCTAGTTACAGAAACGAATACATTCTAATTATAGATAGTCTATGAATGATCAGTGTTACCAGTTCGGTAAAGAAAACTACCAAAATAGGGAAAAATAAAATCTTTATATGGATTGGAATAAAAGGCGGGTGCCCCTGTCAAACTACCGCGGCTATACCGTCGTAATACCGTCGTAATATAAGTACGATCTTATTACGTCGTATACCGTCGTAATAAGATCGTACATAATTCAATTAGCTACAGCTGAAAGGATAGGATCTGTCAGTTACCATCAAGTTAATGTTGGATGGGAAAACGGGGGCTCGTCTTCTGTGCTCGTATCAACTTGTGCAGAATATTGTGCAAAGCAATACTCCAAATGTGGTGTCATAAAAAATGGAAATGCAATGCAAGACTTAATTCTTGAAAACGATGATATATAAATCTCATGTGTTTAATGTTCTTTGTGTAATAAGCATGTAATAAAAAATCACAAGATACGTTTTAAAAATAATAAATTATATTTTATTTCATTTCAAGTTACATGTAACTTTAAGTAAACGCACATTAATTTTATCATACGACCTAAAATGAAATTCTTAGGTAAAGTATGCAGATGAATTCATGCAAATTAAAAAAGTTAATGAAAGTTTAGAACAGTAAGATGAAATATTAACATTTGTAATAAACATAAAGTCACATTCTTCACAGAATATTCTCACATGACAGTGTTCATAAATAAGCACGCGTAACCAAAGATTTAAATCGCTAGATGAGCCCTAAATCTCCAAAAACGTCCACGTTTTTGTCTTGTGTTCGACATGATCTTACACACAAAACGATATAAGCAATGGTTATATAGCGAGGTCTCATTTACTCCTAAACGAAATTTGCACTTGCGTTCTCTGTCACTCAATCGTACACTACAGGCTGTAGTGTACGACGATATAGATAGCATGCTGTAGTCTACAGCATGCTATGAGCACTCACTCATGATTGCGGACGTTTTCGATGTGCCCAATGCAGACTTAGGGCTCATCTAGCGATTTAAATCTTTGCGCGTAACAATGTATTCAGTGTATTCAGTACAGCAGTAACATTTACTGCCGCCCTGTTAACGTCCCTAAACCGGGTTATCCATCACGACTTGTAATTTATATGGCAATTTGAGCTGAATCCTGTCTACATTAATTCTAATAAGGTTCCCCTTAAGGCCAGTTTCCTTATAAGGCTCTTTATTTACGAATGATTTCACACATTACAGGTTCTTTCATGATGATAATTATTATGAATGAATTCATTGTTTTCTTTATAAGTTTTATGACTAAAATGAAGCGTGTTTTGGAAAATCCCCTTACTTTTCCGATAAGTATAATACTCAAATCTCAAAACAGAAAAATACAGTTCTGCACTGTGCTTGTACACAAATGAACCAAAGAAAAAACATACTACAAGGATTTACAATATTGAACGAAAGCTTAAGGTTTCTTTACTTTAGAATTCGTTTGTGTGAGTATTTCAGCTGAATTCGATTTTCATTAATTCTGATAAAGCTCCCATTATGGGAATAATTACCCTAAAAGGCGGGGAAATGCCAAATATTTGCAAATTAATTCAGTTGCTTAATCACGAAGGAAAGTAGTTTTCCTTAATAATTCTATTATTACTTCACAGGCAATTGTTAATTACGTTGAACGCATTATACAGAACCTATCTAGCTTTTTGATAGCTTTACTTGAGATAACGAGAACGACTTACTTTTCTTGTGATAAAATTTAAATTTTTAATTAAGACTAAAATAATAACTCGGCCTGTAGTTGTTTACATTGAAACTATAACTTTTGTTCTACTACGACTTTTTTTAACATCATAATATTATGAGAAATATCAATTATTCAATATTCAACAGAGATACTCTAATTGTTACTACTCTGTAACATCGGTAAGTAGCAACGGCGCGGCGCGCAACCGCGTGCGGTGACTATTTATTTGGTTTCACAGTGCAAAGAGAGTGCATACTTAACAGACAACATGTTTTTTTTTTGTGTAAATAAATTAATACTGAATTTTAAAAAATCGAAGAATAAAAATTGTTAATTCACAGGCCCCGTTACAGCCCGAGGGCGATGAGGTATTTTTTATATGACCCTATTACTTATTAGGAAAAACTTTTTTAAACATAACTATGCAGAGTTGTAACAGAATAGGTAAACATTAAGTACTTTGATACTCTCCATTTTTGTGTATATAGGTATGTATCGAAGTTTTTTCTGCTTACCAAAATATAAACAACTAGCAAACCCGGCGAACTCCGTTTCGCCACCAGATGGCTTTCCCGCTAAAAGATTTTCCCGCTTTTCTGTTGAAATTTTTCCTGAATTTTCTTTGCTATAAACCTCACGGAGCCCGAGACCTTTCCAACGAATGCAAAACCGTGGAAATCGGTTTGTGCGTTCTGGAGTTATAGCGTCAGGAAGGAAAACCCGACTTATTTTTATATAAACAATATTCCGGTTCGCGGAAACAATTGGCATAATGTAAAATTTGTATTACCAGGAAGTCATAAAGAAGGGGGCGCGTACTATGTGCCAACACACTTTGATTCCAGTCTTTTGATGTGTGCATCGTACAATGCTACTTTTACTTCCGCACCAAAAATAGCTTTCTTTTGACTATAAAATTGCATTTTTAGGCAGCGCTTTTACCGGCAATGAGGATAATTTAGAGCCATGAATTATGTGTGCCTTACTGTGCTCTACGCTTAGTGTAGGGTTCGAAGCTTTTCAAAATGCTCTATATTCATAATTCACATTTCATACACATATTTCAAATTCTTTCAATATTTTCTGTGCTTCTACTATTGGCTCCAAGATAAAATGCAGGTATTTCTTCGATAAACGAAGTGAAAATATCTTTCTGTTGCAGTCGCCACTTGGCATCGGATAAAAGTTGTCAACTTAAATTGCATTTAAATTTTTTGCCGCCTGAAGTCGCATGCAAATGGTATACTCGGAGTGTAATGACGGAATCGCGAGTCACCAATATTATCGTGAGTCACAAATTAAGCATGCAAATTAATTACCTGTAAAGCCATTGAGTTTCTGTCGTACTGCTTTCAACAATGAGTGTTAATAAAAACATCCACTTTGCTTAGCGTTTGTGGACTATGAGAAGGCCTTAGATTCGATGGAGACGTGGGCTGTTTTGAGTGAGATTTCTGAAGAGATATCGAATCTACTACCGGTATATCCAAGTGTTGAAGTGTTTCTATGAAAACGCCACAATGTCAGTTCGTATCAAAAACGTGAGCAATCCAACTGCAGCGAGGAGTGCGACAGGGAGAAGTCATCTCTCCAAAGTTGTTTACCGCGGTGTTGGAGGACGTCTTCAAGCTACTGGATTGGAACGTATATCGAATACATGCGATTTGCCAATGATATAGTCGTTATAGCAGTGACCCTGGATATAAACAAAATTCCAAAGACCCTAAGAGTTTTTCTCAGTAGGCTGTACTTAAAATGAACATGAGTAAGACGGGGATTATGTCGAATACTCATGTTCCGCTCCACCCAGTGGTTATTGAAAACTCTGCACTCGAAATTGTTGAAGTGTATCTTGGACATAAAATACAACTAAAAGCCACACGCAACAGCTACTATTTAATATGGCTGGAACTGCAGGACTGTAAGTTTATAGGCCGGTAGTTTAGGTCTATTATAAATATTTCCTTGCAGAAATTACTCGGCAATCATATTGTCGTACCGCTGTCGTCGATAAGGAGCTCGGCTCGGGCAGCTTTTAAATATTTCGCCCGAATTATATTTACCTTGCACTGAACGAGGTGACAATTAATTAAACTTCGTCCGCGGCACAATATTTAAGATGGGAATGGTTTGTTTGTTGTTGCTTCTGTTGCGGGAGAAGTTCTGAAACATTATCATTTTATCAGATGTTTCAGGAGGACTGCGGACGAGAAATTAACATTATATTTTGAAAATGTTTGGAGAACTCTCAACTTAGGAGTTTTGAGAAAAATTAGAATATAGGAAGTGCATACCCAACTAGCAAAAATAAGTCATATATGAGTTGTGCAAACGTTTTTGATATAACTAAATGGTATGCAATTTAAGTCGTACAAACGTTTACACAACGCGATTTTGGCGCAGTTACTATGGCTATAAAGTCGTACAGCTGTCATTCAAAAGTCATAAGCAAAAATGTTTAGTCAATTAAGTGTTATTTAATTAATATTTTAAGTATATTTCGTCATAGTATGGTTGTAATTTATTATTTATATGAGTATTTAGTCATATAGTTATCATAACGCAGACGTTTGTGTGACCAGTGAATCGTTTTGATGCAGTACTGAAGCGCTTTCAATCATAGGTAACATTAATAAATTCTGTTGTCTGTGAGCAGCTCGGCACGTTCAAAAAATTAAAAAAAAGAGTAAGTATCTTTATTTAATTATTTATCCTAACTTTCATACTATAGTGTAATTAATATTTACAAGTTTGAAATAGGATGTGTTTATTTTTAAGTTAGGAAAACTTAATGCGAATATCACTTTTGCGACCAACTTTTTAGGTTTATTATTAAATTTTAAATGCCCCCTTATTTTTCTTTTTAATTTAACTATATTTTCTTCAATAAAAATAAATTTTTATTTGTCATAATGCCAAAATGAATAACAAAATACTTTATACAATAAATACCGCTGTGTTAAGAGTTAAAACTCTTAAAGAACGCCTTCATCATGCCATTATGAGTTACAAAATACATATATACGATGAATACTGCTGTGTTAATAGTTAAAACTCTTAAAGAACGCCATCATTACAAACCGTTTAGAGTTCCTTAAAACATTTTAGTAATCTGTCACTACTACTACTATTTGTTTTTTAGATTTCAAATATGTTATATTCGTCATTAAAAGTGTTCTTGGGTCTTTTGGTAATACGAACGGCAGTCTTTTATTTAAAATATGATATAAGATTTAATAATTATAATTTCAATTCGCTGGTACGAAGTAGACTTGAATACTGTACTGTTGCATGGAGCCCATACTATGAAATACATAAAAATAGGATAGAGAGAGTCCAGAAGAAGTTTTTGCGGCACCTAGCATATAAGGACAAAGTACTGAAAAAAGTCAACACCTACACTGACCTCCTAAAATTATATAAGACATTGTCATTGTCGGATCGCAGGGACTTTATTGACCTCTCCTTCCTCAAGAATATTATAGATGGAGGGAACGACTGCTCAAATCTGCTGAGTAGGGTGCGTTTGGCAGTACCTAAGTTCAATGCTAGGTCACATATCAAAAATAAGTTTACGTTTAGACCTAGAATTAACAAGTCGAATCTAGGCAGATCCGCCCCTATGTGCAGAATAGTTATCACCTATAATAATTTGATCAAGGATGCTGGGATAGATATTTTTCAACATTCCGCTGCGCGTTTCAAGAGGGAGGTTAAAAATCTTTTAAAAGTAGGTACTGCATGATATTTTGCATTTTTTTTTGTAGTTATTATTATCTTCTTTTTATAATTTTTTTTTTTTTTTTACAGTTTTTTACAGTGCATGTTGAGTTAGCCTATAAGTGGAGTGCACAACATTGTAAAGAATATTTAAATGTGATTATTTATTAAGTTCGTTGTGTACACGTTGGCTTCCGAATAAAATAAAATAAAATAAAATAAGCTTTTGAGTGCTGTATGTGATATCTTGTACTCCAAAGCCCATTTTGCCACATGTGCGCGGAATTCAAAATCTGGAATATCTTTTTCTATATTTTCTGCAAAATCATCATCGTCCACAGTACTCAATTTTTCATCTAAATCTTCATGACATCGATTTTCAGCAGAAAAAATAGGTACGGAACCATCACTCTCTGTTGCGTTTATTTGACTTGGCTGGTGGGTATCAGTTTCACTAGACGATGATGCTTGAATTGATGACCAGCTGCTTATCTGTGCATGTAAACATGTGTCTACTGTAGAAAGTAATGATGAATAATTTTTATTAATATTCCGCCTATAAGTTCCGCTCCTTTTATATTGCTTCCACTTTTTCAAATTAACTTTAAACATTACTGCGAATATTTCAAATGTCAGAACTCCGACGTTTTGAACCAAACAAGTCATAAGCCCTATCTTTTAGTGATACGGTCGTTTCGGATATGACTCTTATATGACATTATTGCCATGTAACATTCATAAGAAACCGAAATTATGACTAGTCTTACAGTAGCGGATATAAATGCTTTTATATAACCAAATTGCTTTAAGGTGTCATATATAAGTTTTAATACCCGCCGAAATGTCCCGGCTAAAACGTTTGTATGACTGTGTATTTTCTACGATTAAATTGATTTATAGCTATATCATACAAACGTTTGTACGAGGACTTTTATTTACCAAATTGCATTAAATCATAGATGCAATATACATGATGCCTGTACAACATCACGTTTTAAAACTTGCTAATATACGACACATATGTGACGAATTAGTCATAAAAGTTTAAAATGTTATGACCATTTTGTTAGTTGGGTAGTTGCCTCTTTATTTGTCCAATACTTTTAAAACGCCTGCTTACAGAATAGTGTCCGTCAGTCTGGCACCTGACCAATACTAATGACGACCAAATGGCGTAGCGCTACCGAACCTGCCGTCTGCGCCTGAGGTCGTGGGATCGATTCCCACAACTGGTAAAACGTTGGTGTGATGAGCATGAATGTTTTCCAGTGTCAGGGTGTTTTTTCAATTTATTACTACGTATATATATATATTTATTTGTCCTAGTACCCATAACACAAGATATCGCTTACTTTGGGGCTAGATTGCGATCTGTATAATGTCCTGATATATATTTATTATAATCATCAACAAACTCATCATACCGAATTTGTTTCTTTAATAAATTGTACAACGTAATTCTCAATGCCAACAACCTTAACCAACACAAAAAGTGCAGAAGAAATTTTATGGAAAGGAATTTCTAACTCGACAGCTAAAAGCGCTCATTGTTAGCGTTCCCGTTTTTCTTTATTGAGACAAGCGAGTAGCCGAGGCGGCCGCGTGCACTGGCCTGCAGCGACCCACCTACGTCACTGCATCTGCATATCTACTGTCAGAATGAAACTGACCTAACGTTACTACTAAATATCTCGATACTGCCTTAGTTTTTGCGCAATGTGTCAGCCTGACTGTTTGTCGTGGAAATACTGCCAGTATTCTTGGCACCATTCCACGCGGGCAGGACTTACCTACACTGTAAGTAGTAAAAAATCTAAATTAAAGTAATAACATTTTCAAAAATTTTGACAGTACTAAATATTTTTCTTCTTTTAGACGTTCTAATTTACGTTACGTTATTTGTTTCCTCATTACAAGGTCTAATTCAAAATCTTCTGGACACTTTTCCAGTTGACACCGATTCGAAGGAATACTGTAGAGCCTAAGTAAAATATTATATTTTTGTTCTTTATCCATTTTTCTGTATAGGTAGATTTAACTATACTAGAAGATTTTAAGATAAGTTTTAGCATAATAATGGTAAATTTTCTCTCTATTCCAATCTAACTGAAGTTTTTCAGTCATTACTAAATAAGTATTAAGAAATTCTTTCTGTTTTTGTAATCAAAGTGTTTAATAATGGATATTACACTCTTCAGAATGATCGTTCTTATAATACGAACTCTACATTTGTCATCGCATCCCTGTTTTGTACTTTAATTTCGTTGTCACCGGCTGCATTTATCAAACAGAGCAACTAAACTGGCCAGCACACATGGACGGTTTTAATAGCCTCTCCATTCTCGATCGGGAACTGGGCCACAGGGCTGCAGACTACAGGACCTAACATTGTTCCACTTTGGTGAAGCTGGCTGCTCGTTTTAGTGGAGTAAAAGTAAGGATGAGCCCATCTGAAAATTTTACTTCACATTGTCAACATTTCCTCTAACACGCCGCAACAAGGCGGAAATCGTCCCTGTGGAAACTCGCGTGCGGACTAATAACAAGTATAGTGATCTCTGATGTGCACCGCGCTCCATAGACAATACTGCGGTCGGCTTACAACTGACGCTATTGGTGTCAAAACAAACATTTTTGACACCAGTAAATTGGCGATTTTTTTTGCGCAGTCCGCCGGATTCTATACGATTACGGATTTCCGAATATACGGATGTAGACGAGTATACGTCTATTATACCAGGTTACTTTGTCTTATTACCTTAATCATTGTATATTTTTTAAATCATACTAATATATCGATAAATGTTTTCTTCTGCTTTTGGTGTAGTACTATCCCAGTCTCAGTATCTACTGATTCCCTTTTACGTTTTTTAGGTTAATTTTTTTCTCTCAATTATGTTTATGCTCTTCTTTAATGAATTCCTATATTTAAATACGTACGTGTTCATACCTGATACAAAATCACGCTAACTAAAGTCTATAAAGCTTTCATTTTCATTAGATTCGCTCGATTTACTTTGCTTTTATGTCATAATCAATACGCAAAATCTTTTCGGTCAACACGGCTTATCTATTTATCGACTATTGCGCGGATTTTGTATCGCTGCGCGCATTCGTGCCCAATCGCGTTCGGGAATCTCGTGATAATTTGGAATAGTATCTGTTCATTAATTAGCAAAGTGAATATATCATCAGGGTACTAGAATGCTTGGCTAAGTTATTACTTTGTGTGGAGTTACATGTTGGCTGTGTGTGGCTTGATAAATTAATTTATTTAATCTGCTTTGACACGGTAAGTAAAAGGGGAAAGAAAAAGTAATTTTGTTCATTACGTCCGCTGGGGATGTCGTACGCCCATGCTCAGAGCATGGATAAAAACATGTAAGAGGGAAAAAGATTTTATCCTCCCCGTGGAGAAATGATCCTCGACCGCCCGGCTAGATGGGTTTGTGACGCTTTTATACCCCTTACGACCACCACAAAATACCAAAAACCTTTCTTATTGGAATAGACCTATAGGTACCCTGGAGCCGGCGGACCGCAAGAAAAATGTCACCAGATTATCGGTGCCAATGATGTTTGTTTTGACACCGACAGCAGTAATGTCTATAAACCACGGTCCACGCCACAGAAGTACATTGTCAATAGTCTGCACGCACGTTTCCATGGAAACGGTTTCCGCCATTTCGTAAAAGGCTCTATCTCTTGTATGAAGTTGTTTCGTAAAAGGCTCTATCTCTTGTATGAAGAAGGTTTACGTAAAATTTGTGATGACTTTATCCTCTTTATCGGTGCGTATTGGACAAATTCATTGATAAACTTTATGGTTCCTGCAAGCGGAAATCGCTTAGATAGTTTCGATACGTTACTTGCAGCATCTTAACAGTGCATTACGTTCGCTCGACGGCACAATATGATATGCTTTCGCAAAATAACACAGATATTATACCTGTGTATTGAACTAATATTTATTTCTGTTCGGAAGCTGCGATGTAACTTTAATAAAGTAGGTCTGCAGGAAGTTGGTGGCGTACTGATGGGCATGCTCTGTTCGCGCTAGTGGTCATACATTATTATTAACTACGTGCCATGTTTCTCTACATATTGTATTTGCTAGTCAAATTTAAGTGTTTTTCTTGAGGACAATGTTGTTTTAGATACCTAAAGTGTGAATACAATTGCGAGTGAAGATAAAAAATTTACAAAGAGGTCCGCAAGCGACGACCTATTATAAATCTATGAGTTTTTACGAATTCATAGTTTTTATCTATACGCTCGAAATATGAAGAGTACCTTATTACGGAAATAAAAATATTTAAACGGTCCCTGAACGTCTCGCAAAATGGTTTGAACATTATATCTTGCTACCATAGGAACGACTCCGTCTATACTTACAACAAAGATTTTGGTAGACACGCTCCCTGGTGATTTCATCTCAGCTCATCTTAAGCAGACCTACTACGAAGCACGAGACTCTCTCATAATTGGAAGGACATAAAGTCATAGCCGATACCATCCCTAGCCAAGTGTGGGCTGTCAGCTTCACAAATCTTTGAGTACCTAGGCATACCTATCGTAGATTAAAGAGCTTTTATTCATGACTTTCTTCACCATTTAGGCATAATGTGCTCACATAAATGCTGCTGCTAAGATATACCTAGGTACCAAGGGTACCATTGTAGGAAGTTTAAAGGTAGGGGAAAATTGTATAATGAAATATATAATGAAATTTACATATTATGTCATTTATTTAATTCTGTAATTTTAGAAAGAAATAAAATGTATTCAAACTTAATTAATATTTTTTCTTTCCCTTTACTTACTTATTCTAAATACAGAAAGATCTTTAAACATATCTAATATCTATATCTCATCTTATGATCTATATCTCATATTATTATATGAAGAAAACGACTTTTTTTCAGCGAATCATTTCGCCCAAATATATGATGTTTGTCCAAGAGTGATAAGAAATACATTACATTCAATGGCATTATAGGAAAGACACTATAGAGGCACGGATCTATGCTCTCGTAGGTTCCATGAGAAATAGGTTATAATGTGTGATTGAAGCTAAATATAGTGTTTATACCCGTTATTAAAAATTAATGTCATTAAACTTATTCGTAGTTTTCACTAACTTTTTCTTCTGTAATTTTATTGCTGTTTTAATCAGTTTAATACATTTTATAACATTGCATTGATGCATTGATTAAACGTATTAAAGTATCAGCACTTACTGACGTTACGCATACAATTTTAGGCTCCTCCCTGAAGCCGGATTTTTAATTTGTCAAAACTGCATATTTGAGAAATTTTTGGCTTTACGTCACATCTTTCCTGTCCTCTGAGCGTAGCGTATTTCGTCATTGCATTGATGGGAAGAAAAACAAGCAAAACCTTATTTGATAGCAAACGTCATATTTATTTAAATGTTAGCAGCATTGCTTCTTGCACTGGTATGTTGGCATAATGGACTCTTGCAGTATAGTAGTGGAAGCGGAACCTTTTCATTCCCCGACTGTTTATTATAATAAAGTTAAGTTATAACTTTGTAATAACTAATAGTAAAAAGTTGCTACATTATGTTTCGGAGGTGGGTGTGATAACTGTAATGCATTTCATACCTACTTTTACAGTTGTCATCGTTCTTGATAAACTGTGTTCAGTTGTTAATGTTCCAATAAATAAATAAATAAATTTCATTTCATTTTTATAAACAAACTAAAACATTGTAATTTATGTCTTAAACCACTATTATACATCCTAATTTTGCTTAAATGCGATCGGAACTCTTTTCAAGTTTTGGATTTCATTAGGTTCTGACACTTTTTAGCGCTGACCTGAAATCCTTATTATTATATATCAATGGTCGATGCATAATGTCTAACAGTGAGTCGATGTGACATACCATTGACATTATTTTTTAAGACAAGAAGATAATAAAGATAATAATGGATTTCTAGCCATAGATTTATAAACGTCGTCGCTGGTGTTTCTAGCATTCTGCCTTCATAATGCATTATTTATGTCACTTTTACGTGTATTTAGAATATTAACATTTAAACATATGTTAGGTATAATGATAAAATATATATTAATATCATCGAAGAACTATTCAAAGGCCTAAATTTTGGAATCGAAATAGTTTACCGGCATTCAATCTATATTTGTGTCCATCACTAATAACAGCGCCGATACCGCGGTTGGCTTCAATTCGCCAACAAAACAGCTATGATTTGTAGAATCAGATGCAACATGACGTATTGCCTCGCTGTTACACCTAACGAATTCATAGATGCAGAGATGTCAGCCCGTCGCTGTTTTAAGTATTTTCGCAGAATAGCACAGCTGAAAACATAATTTAATAGCCACTTTTTACACACTAAATGTGT
The DNA here is from genome assembly GCA_963855885.1 of Coenonympha glycerion. Taxonomy (NCBI): domain Eukaryota; kingdom Metazoa; phylum Arthropoda; class Insecta; order Lepidoptera; family Nymphalidae; genus Coenonympha; species Coenonympha glycerion. Next base: position 7,010,763 of record OY979629.1, read on the forward strand.
GAATTCAAAACTCAAATTATTTATTTCATGTAAGCCTAATTTGTTGGCTCTTATGAATAGACAATAAAAGCACCAATAAAAGTATACTTATAGTGGTTGTGATAACTATTTTACGACTTAAATACTAAGTTTAAGAGGGATATTTCTGCAAAATAACTGAAATATTTTATAAATTGAAAAAAAATCTGTAAATAACGAATTTATATGGTTAGCAGTAACTTACAAATCCTCTAAAAACTATTTATTCCCTTGCACAACATATTGTCACGTTGAAAGATAGCAATCTGCTGACCATCGTCGAATTCTTTATGAGAACGTATTGTAAAATCGTTCAAATTTTTGCGCATGTATTGCTTGTATGATTTTAAAACTTTCAAGCATTTGGATAGAATTCAATTTATAGCGCAGGAACGAGGAACATCCGTGCTATGCGGCAAGGTAATCGGACTCTTACTACTGGATATTATTTTTATGGGATTGAATATTCTTTGAAATCGTAATACTCAATTTTTAATATACCTATATTTTTTTGTCCCTGTGTTGGTGAAACCTTCCGAAACGACTTAACCGATTTTACATTTATTTATTTATTTGATAACTCTGAGAATACATAAAGACGTAAAATAAGACGTAAAGTATTTTTCTCATGCTTGGAAATTTGAGCATTACTTTGACAAATTCTTCGAAATAAATCGAACTTGCTGTGCCGGCCAATTAGCGACTGCCAAAAATTGTATGAAAATCTATATCTGTCGTGGTTTATAGTGATACCTTTGCTTGTAGTATGTAAAGTATGGTAAAACCACAAAACAGGGGTTCGTATTATTTACTGTCGCATCCAGATGATTTACGATTTTCAAAATCAAAATCATCGTCGGCTCGTACGCCTGCAGTGTTATGTAGGCCGTAAAGTGTTTTACGGCGGCCGCAGGTGTGAGGGAGCCGCATCGGCTCGTAAACGTTTATGTGGTCCTGTTTTAAACAACTCTCGTCGATTTGGGTCAATGTGACAGCTGAAATACGTTACACTAATTTTGTTTACCTTATTATCCGCTTCTGATTATTCACATCACGTCATTATTACCCCACTGGCGCACTTGGGTACGCTACGGATTTGATTTCCGCCTTACTTTTACTATGGTAGGCGGCTCTGGCTGAGCTGTTTATTGTCCTATCAGTAAAGATTCACTTACCTGGCTGGGCGATTTTTTTTATTAATCATGACACGATGAAAATGGATGATTATTAAAATCGTCGATTTGGATCAATGCGACCGCTGAAATACGTTACACTCATTTTGTTTACCTAATTATCCACTTCTGATTATTCACATCACGTCATAATTACCCCACTGGCGCACTTGGGTACGCTCCGGGTTTGATTTCCGGCATCTCTTCTGATGGGTAGCTCTAGCCAAGCTGTTATAAATGGACTTATCTGGCTGCGCATTTTTTTTCTACGATAACTTACCTACCATATTCTACTTTGGTGTTTTAATTTGAAAACAAAACTAGTATTGATGACAGAAGTCATCGCGGGCATATTCCCACCTTTCACAAAAGTTTACTACGATAGAAGTACACTTTGCACGGTTTTTTGCCTATATATCGACCACTGACCTTCCAAATTTCACCAAAAACTATACAGCTCCTCGGGTTAGTACTACCAATCGATAGAAAAAAAACCCGAATTCGATAGGTTGTTTTCAAGTTGAGTTATCGCTCCGACTAACTTGCTTGCTTGCTTTCTTGCTTGCTCACTTATCGACATAATCATGTTTTTTGAGGTTTTCTCGTGACTGAAAGCACCAATTTTGATGCGACGTGAAATTTCAGTAGACGTGAAATTCCAAGCACAAACTGCTATCAGCGATACTTATGGGTCTAGCTATTAACCCTGGTCTGCCAGGTCAAAAAATACTTTTCGAAATTCAACCAAAAGCAATATATTCACTCCGGAACGGTGTAAATATGAATAAAGGAGAATAACCGAGGGTAGTATCAAGTTTTCTCATGAACCAAAATAGTCTAGGAAAATAAAATATTGTTTATTAAGAACCATAGGCACTAGGGATTTGTTTTACATATCCGGAATTTAATTTTGCATACAAAAAGTTACTTTCTTTTCGTTGCACATTTCGCGTCATACTGATTTTAGTAAGAAGTGCAACTTGTTTATTTGCCTATAACTTAAGAATCCGGATATAAATTAAAAAAGTAATAATTGTAGGAGTTAATATGGAGACGAGTTAATATGGAGAGAGAGAAAAATAATAATCATGATGCACGGACGCGGCAGAGTGTCGGGTCTTGAGATGCGCAAACCGGTCAATCTTGCATTTGGGTCAACGTAACACGGGCATCTGTGCCAAGGGACCGGCGGTAAAGTGATCCCTTTGCTGCAAATGAGCTCACCACGTGTGAACCAACGATATTCTAAGACAAGTAGGCCGTATTATAAAGAATAATCCCAATCCTTCGCGGACTTTTGCCAGCCTGAAAATGTACGGTAGAGTTGGTAAATTTTCGTTTTTAGGGTTCCGTACCCATATGGTAAAACGTGACCCTATTAATAAGACTTCGCCGTCCGTCCGTCTGTCCGTCTTTCACTAGGCTTTTATATTCTTAGGACCGTGATAGTTGGACACTTGAAATTTTCACACATAATCTATTTCTGTTGCAGCTATAACAACAATTACTAAAAAATAAAACTGGATAACATTTTAGTAAAAGGAAAATGTTAACAAAAGTACCTACATTTCTACATATATATTTTGTGTGAAATGGACACAATAAACGGGAGTTATTTCGGTCAGTTACCAATATAGGTCGAAGTTCAGTCTGTCAATCATCTGTTGCTGTAGTTTTGATAAACAATCACCCAGAAATATTTATCGGCAAAATGTGTGCTGCTGTTATTTATTTCAATTTCGAATATAGGACAAGGTGCCCTACATTTGTGTGAAATGGATAGGGAAAACGAATATATACAAATTAAAATGGATGTTATTTCGGTTATAGTTGCAGATACGGTTCGAAGTTCAGACTGTCAATCATTTATTCATGTAGTTTTGATAAACGCTAACAATAGACATATTTCAATTTACATTGTGCTCATAGGTGTGTCACTTTTGATAAAATGTGAACACATAATTTATCAAATACTACAGCATTGTTTAGTTTTGTTTGGGGAAAACTTGATTGAAACAAGTGAAACATACTAACGTCCATGTTATTCAATGAACCGTCATAAGGATAATATTACTGACTATGATATATTAGACACTAGGTATACGAGCAATTTACGATCGATTTTTCTCCTTGTTTAAGTCATATGCAAAGTCAAAAGTTCTTAATTAATTTTTTCCTTAGCTTATATAGATTCCTTTTCTCGAATTTGGGAGAAAATAAATAAAAAAACTTATGACAAAGCATTTCAAGGTCTTGTTTTTTAAATGCAATAATATACCTAATATTCGCGATGTTTTAAAATTAAAACTATTTATATAATAACTATTCATGTTTGATTGTAAAATTATATGCTTTAAATAAATGAAGGAAATGCAAAATGATTTGCTTCGCTTCGGCACGAATGACTAATCTGTGTTGACTGTTGAGGCAGCGAATATTGGTTGAGGTAAGCGCTTTGGGCAAAGTCCGATGAAATTCAAAATGTTTTACAGAAATTAAAATTAACCCCTGAGTTGTTAAAACTGCAAAAAAATAAGAATACTTACTCTTAGCCTATTGCTGAGCTGGGTTTAGGTATAAGATAACACATACGGTATAGTATTTCCATGGGAAAAGGCAAATAGTGCTGTTCTTTCCACAAGAATAGAAACCTACATGACACCTTTTCGTATTATGTTTACGTAACACAATATATAATGAGCGCATTATTAAAATGTAGATACCTCATATTATATGGAAAGGGTTTCCGAAATTCAAATTGCTAGTACGACATCAATCGCTTATAATCCTTCTAATCGATGCAATTAACAACGCGTAGGTTAGATGGATTAAATTTGTATATTCACTTGATAAACCGCCATCTGTAGATAATATAGCCCCTTCTTATAATTAGGCACTTTAATTAAAATATGTACGTAAATGCTTCACAAAGTTTAAACATGAAACAATTTAAAATTGAATTAGTTAAATGATTAGATATGTCTCGATTACATCTTAACATTTTTGATACATAATAATTATTCTTATTTTGTTTGTTTCAGATATTTGGAATGATCCAAAGTAGAAACCTTGTGTACCTACCACCGAAACAATCGTCCAGGTAATAGTTATGAATATTATTATAAGTACTTCGCATATTATCAACATGGAAACTTCTAACCTAGTAATTATGAAAATCTTACTGGTTTATAAGTAAACGTCACCCAGTCAGATAATAATTATTACATTAACAAATAAGACACAGACATAAGTATTAGTTAATATTGTTACAATCAATACATATAATAAATAGGTACATACTTTTACACAAATCCTTCTATGAAATTGTTATTTTTTTAGCCACACACTTCCATTATGGTAGAGGAGCTGTGTTAACCATAAAAAGAAATTTAACGAAAATGATTGCCCTAATTATTACGTATAATTTGGTCCCCTAGTGACGCATAAAATGAGATTACAATATAAAACGAGCAAGGCTGCTTTATGACTCCAGCCTCTCTTTAGCAATTTCTTGCGCAAAATCTCCCTTGTTAGAGAATTTCAATACCAACAAATGAAACATCAAACTCCGTTGTAAAATATCGAGCCTATATCTCAATGTATTCATCTTCTATAATGATGGGATTCGAAAAAAGTTACTAAAGTCCTTTCTGAAACATAAATTTTTGTGTTGTTTTGTTTGTTTTTTGTACAAGGGAATATTCTTCTTTAAATAAATTGTAATTTTTAATACCAATACAATACATATTACACACTAATTAAAAAAAATTACAATTCAATATTTACAAAATATATACACCGTCCAACTGATCATTTATGGGCATAGTGCCCAAGACGCTGGCGCTATTACCTCTTTGAACGGCTAAACTTAGCCGTTGAGCTAAATAAGCGCCAGCTCTCGGGTCACCAGACGCTTGGACCAATTTTTGGGATACTATATTGATATACTATATTGATACTATATTACACACTAATTAAAATTACCTAAATTAGCAAAAAAAATATATACCTATCCACTTTTTATCAAACTGCGTGTACGGATCAGTGCAAGATTATGCGAGGTAACACTTTGTATGAAGAAGGAGTGCTGAAACTTGATTTAATAAATTGCGGTCTTAACGAAGACAGGCTTGAATATACTAAAATTAAATAGCCAGAGTGGTAGTGAGCCAAAAATTAAGAATGAAACTTTTATATCATAGAGGAAAAAAAGCACTTAAGCTCCCATTTTAACTTTACTCCTGCAATAATGAAGTATATTAATTATAAACAAAAGAGTTTGTATACAATATGCATGGATAACAAATAATACACAAAACAACAAAATGTTGGCTCATCAGCATTAACTGAGAGGGGCGCACAAGGCCAAAGTAAGGCGACGAATTGAGGACCCTATATTTCCTCATATAAACTAAATCAGCGGATACATAAATCAACAGTTAATATAATTATACGTGACACATGTTAGCAAGTGCTAGCTATAATGGCAAAATTGCGTGTCTCAGCGAATTATCGCGAATAACATACAATACTTGAAAACTTGCGATTCACTGAGTTGTAATGTAATACACTTAAAAGTTAGTGATTTAATAACATTGCTAATTGCTATTGACAATTGATGATATGAACAATGCTTTTTATTCAAGAAAATTATATTATAGGTTTTAAATTACACATGAATGAATCTGTTATTTATGACTACACTAATCTTCCAAAAACTTTCCTCTTCCTCTGCAGGAAAGGTAGAGTCGACAAAAGTATAATTTTAGTACCTACCGATAAATAATCTGTAAAAACAATCGTCAAATAATAAAATGAAACTTTCGCTCATTCGTGATAAGGTCGTAATAATATTAATTATACCCGTTATGAAACTATAGGCAAGCCAAATTTGAAGATGTCGCTAAATGCATCGTTCCGACAATGAAATATCCTCCCGGGTCATCCATCAAGCTCTACGGAATTGATTGCTGATTAAACTGCTAAATTGCAGCTTTTATCTACAAGAGAAATGGTTCAAAGTGGATAGATGAGCTACGGTTGTAGACGTAACTTGATTTACCTTCTAGAATTGTATCGCGAAGTCACACTAAAGTGAATCAATTGCATCAGTTTTAAGCTCAAGTCGTAAAGACGCATTTAAAGGCAATATTCCTAAAACCATGATTATGTAATCTTTATTTTTACTAAAGGTAGAAAGTAGTAGTAAAAGTAGTTATAATGCATTGATTATAAACGAGATGAAATTCAAACGTAGCTATTTATACTCTTTAAAACATAACCATAAAGTCTGCAGCGGCTCATACTTACCGTAAAGCAACTGTTTGGTTTTTTTTTTAATTAATAATTTTTATCATAAAAAAAAATTTTGGTAAATTAAAAAAAAATTACCATTTATGTTTGGAATAAAAAGATATTTTACATAAATAATGAAAATGTACTATTTATCGGGGAAAAAACTCGCAAGGGAAAACTAAGTAGAAAGCGCACGCTCGATTTGATCCGCTGTATCGTCTGTCTAATAAGAGATAAATGCTGTCTGAGAAGTATTTAGTGCGGGAAAAGATGCGGAAAAAGGTCGTGTCGACGTTAATGGATGGTTTGTTTTTTTTTTTTTCAGGGCGTGGGCGTGAGATGGCACGCGCGGGCATGCTGCACAGGGGAGGAAAAAATGGAGCTGAGTAAGTACTAAGTAGCTTATTTTCTTATTACACCCTCTCATTATGTCATTCCTCATCTTTGAGAATCGATGTTACAGGCAAAATTGTTACGCTTGAGGATCACATAACGAGCCACCCAACTCTTTATTAATCCTTAACCTTGTTAAAATATTAGATAGATATTTTATTATCTGTTTCATTTACGTTCCTTATTATAACTTTGCGACAAACGCGTGCTTGACGCGTATTTGTGCGTGTTAAACTGTTTTACAATGTAATTTATTTTAAACGAACGAATTGTCTAAAGTCCCTGTCTTAAAGTATAAATTAATACCTACCTATACTTCGGTCATATAAAATATTTATATATGTTATATTCCTATAAGTAAGTAAAGGATATTAAGGATTTGCCCGTGGATCTGCCCCTTTTGAATTTCATGTAAGTTTAATTTCCCGTCCCGGGTTACAAGTTCACTAACTATCGCATTAATTATAATACTGAAAGGATAATTAAGTCATATGCGGAAAACAATTGCTTAGACCACTTAAAAGCTTCGATGTCATCGATAGTAACGAACTTACGAGAGCTGCATTTGAAGTAAGAACATCGCAAATTCCAGAGGGAGAAGGGGCTGAAATACGCTTACATCGTCGACGAGACGTAGTGGGGACAAACTGCCCTTATCATAAAGTACTCGAGCGTTGAGGGCGGCAGGAGGCGGGGTACGCATCGAAGAGTGGCAGGTGCTAGCCTTATAGAGCTATCACTTATTTTAATATTTTTAATGCCTCCCCAGAGCAGATGGCTTTTCCCATCGCCAAATGAAATGATATTTATTCCACAAAGCCTTTCTTATAAACAGATTATGCTATAAACATCTCTCACAATGAAAATGAAAATAAATAAGAAAATCCTGTTCGTGTTTATTCACGACGCGTACCGACATCCCAATAAAAACTTAAGGAACAAAATGATACGAGTTCCTACATTGTGTAGAAAATATAATAAATAACGTATGGCGAATAATAAAATTTCATTGCATTTAATGGATATTTCGCTATAGTAGGTATTTAAATGAGATAGATACATTATAGATACATCGGCAAGAGACGCTGCGTGATCCGAGTTTCGTCAAGATCATTCGGCCTTCTTAACCCCTTAAAACATAAAAATAAATTAGAAAAAGAAAAATAATAATAAATAATAATGAAATGAAATGAAATGAAATGAAATTCTTTATTTCACATAGGCTTAGATATAAGCTCTCATGAAATGTCGAGACTCTACCGCCAGGTTCGGAAAGCAGGTTTGCACCGAGAAGAACTGGCAAGAAACTCGGTACTTGCTCTTTTCAAAAAATGTCTCAATATACAATTTTTAGTACTTAGTATGAAACAATATTTTTAAGATATCTCGTGAGGAGATGGAAGCATATCACTATCGTTCCAAGAATCTTTGTTATTTAAAAATTCTTCAATGGTGTAGTAACCCTGATTTATTAGATGTTTTTTGACAGTATCTTTAAACCGGTGCAAAGGTAATGTTATCTTATCTTCTAAATATATAAAAGAAGAAACTGACTGACTCATTCACTGACATATCAACGCACAGCCCAAACCGCTGGGTCTACAGACTCCAAATTTGGCACACAGGTTCCTTATGAGGTCTAGGGGTGCACTAAGAAAGGATTTTTTAAAATTTATCTCCAAAGGGGGTTAAACGGGGCTCCAAAGTTCGTATTTTACCAAGCTTAAATATTCCTTCACGCCGCAACTACTGAACCGATTTGGCTCAAATTTGGAGTGGAGATAAATTGCATCTTGGGTTAACACATAAGCTACTTTTCATCGCGGGTAAATCCATGGTTCCCATGGGATTACTTAAAAACCGTAATTCACGCGGAAAAAAAACTTCACGCCGCAAGTACACAACCGGTTTGGCTGAAATTTGGAACGGAGATAGATGATATCCTGGATTAATACAAAAGATACTTTTAAACTCGAAAAATCGATGGTTTCTAAAATTTACGCGTGCGAAGCCGCGGGTATCTGCTAGTTATACTAATAAGAATACCTAATGTATGCATCGGTGTACCTTGATATCTGCAGCATTCTGCATTCTGTAGTCTTCTTAGCTTTTGTTTGACTTGATCGATTTTCCCACAATACAAGTAGGGGATAATGCGGAGATTAGCAATTTAATATTGGGTAAGATATACATAATATGATTTTATTTAATAACACTTAAAGATATAAAGGTATACATACATTGATGTAGCTTTTTTCTTACGTTCGGTGATTAGTGGATAGTTTAGTAAAACTTTCTCTGCTTCATTAATACAGGCCAGAGCTGAATCTGCGGCCACTCCGTACATCACAAGCAGTAAGCTATTCATCTTATCGTTCCGCACCAAACTTTGCAGACACGTCCCAAGCGAATTCCCTTCCGCCTTCATATCTTAATTTGGCTACTTACTATACATTACTTGCGTATCTTAATTTCATTACTGCAATATTATACTCGTATCGTAAGGATTTTTTTTAGCTTGTTTTAAATACTTGGCCAAACTTTATATTTAAATCTCATACCTTTAATTAGGATTTTTTCAAATCCTTCAACAATACATGACTACATTTTTAGCAGCCTTTGACTTATAGGAGTTATAATAAATCAATCGAATTTCAAATAAAACCGGCCAAGTGCGAGTCGAACTCGCGCACCGAGGGTTCCGTTCTACTAACAGACAGACAACAAAGTGATCTTATAAGGGCCCTTTTTTTCTTTTGAAGTACAGAACCCTAAAAAGTATAGAAATCACGTGACTTATCGGAGACAGCTATCATTGACATATTGTTTTTGTAATTTCGTTCCATTTTAGCGATTGACAGGTTTCTGCGACTACCGCAAATAAATCGTATAATCTTCGCCCACACTCTTTAAAAGAGATAAGAAACACTTAATTTAACTTTGACTATGTCAGGCACTAACTTGTTGATTCGGTGAAGAAGAAATAATTAGTATGATATTCGAAAGGAGTTTCTTGAGTTATACGGGGTTCTATAAACATTAAACACCCACTTTAAATCTTCGATATGACGGCTCATAACGATCGTCGCAAAGCGAAGCCGCTCGCGATCTTCCGCAATATCTACGAGTACCGACACAGCCGTAATATCCGACATAAATTTCTCGAATTTAATATAACATACTTTATGTTAACATATGTTATGTTAAACCACCATAGAAACTTACTGCATGCTCAAGTAGCTTTTATACTCTATCTTCTTTCTCGGAAGCTGCGTATATTCGGTAATCTTTTTTTAGCCATATTTATTATTCATCTTTATCATTTAGCTTTATTTATTCTAAGATTATAACTACCTATCTAAGATTTATATTGGAAACTCAAAAATGTATGGAAAAGAACGTATGCGGAATGACATTTAACACTGATATGGCATGGTGAAATTAAATCGACCGACAATGCCATTTCCATATCATATTTTTTGCTGTCGATTCGATGTCATTAATATACAGTAAACCATGGTCAAGCGAGAGTTCAAGGGACCGTTTTTCTCTTATAGAGGGTTTTCACTAAACCCAGTTTTTCAGAGTTAAAAGGAGACCTGGAAAATACTCTCAGTAATAAAGTTGTCTAGCTTACCCAGTTCTCACTGACTGAGGAGATAGGCTTTAGAAGGTGTGAAAAATTGAGCTCGGGAATAGGGAGAGCTATAGTTTAGCTTAGGCCAAACTAGTTTGTCATGAAATCGGGTTTAGCTATGCGCGAGCGACGACCTATTGTAAATCTATGGATTGTATTCGTGCCTTGTATCAGAACTAACTAACTTTGAGGTTTTGTTTTCCGTCAACGATCGCCCTGTCTGTATTTTTTTTTGGAATAAGTATGTTTGAATTATTCGAATTACAAACCACATTCTGTAGTACAACAAATTTCATCTCCTTTAGAAAGGAAGAATAAAAACACAAACAACATTCCTCGTAGTTTGATCAAAACTTTTCCCCTACACCTGTGCATAGTTATTGTCCGTCGCCTTCGCTACGTGAAAACAACGTCATTTCCGGAATCCCTCCCAACTCGCATGTTCTCCCTCAACAATGCTATGTTCTATCTAATATTAAAGGCTATCCCGAAGTTGTGCCGCGCTAGTTAAGTCACTTATTTCCGGTTCGATGCAACTTCATCAATGTCGGGAGTGCTCATAGTCTCATACCGTTAATGTCCAGTCTCCCCCTCCCCTTGACCTCGGTCCGCGATTTCTCACCTCCCCCATTACTCCCCAGAGCAAGTTTAAATTGTCAGCTGGAACTTTGCTTGCCACTTAAACGAGCTTTATTTGTTCACTCCAACTTTTAACTTATTTCTATAACTCCGCTTTCTGATATCTTGTTCCACGTGAAGGAATAGCAGACTGTGTAACTGCCCACTGATTTTATTTGATTTTACCTATGCACTACTTTTTATTTTTAACTATATAGGCTAGCGCTTGACTGTGATCACACATGATGAAAAGCGATGATACAGTCTAAGGTGGAGTTGTCTAGTAAATGACTATTCGCTCTTCATTAGAAGGTGCCCGAGTTGTAGGTGGGAGGACGAGGAATCTAACCGCTTCATACATGTCTTTGGTAGGTAACCTCAATTATGGAGGGTTGTAAAAGCCTACTCCGGTCCAAAAGCACACTCTCCGAAATATATTTCGGCCTTACCGACGATGTTCAAGGCTTACTAAAATTACTACTACTACCTACCACTGCTACTAGATCTATAGTTGTAAAAAGAATGTTTTTATAAAGATTATTAGGAGAAGCACATATAATATTTCTGCGTGTATCCTCGAGGAGCCACAATATTTTAATAACAAATGAAGGCAGAGGAAGGAAGGCTGATGTTTTGACAATGTTCTGCCAAAACGACGCCTTGTAGGGAGCATCATAATACTCGCATATCGTATGTACGCATATATGCATGAAAAAAATTCGGGGGGAAGATGATATTTGATTTTATCTACGATGGTAATCCGTCACGCGCGAGGGAGTGTTACGTGTAGGTACTTTACGCAAAATATCGGGCTATTATAAAGTATACAGCATAGTCAGCAAAAAAATCACTGTTAGCTAAATTGGTGTTAGTATTGTAGATATAATTGTTATAAGATAACTAGCTGACCCGGCAAACGTTGTTTTGCCATCAGAGATATAAAAATAGCTTACGACCGAAGTGAGACCCACCGAACACACAGATAAAATTTCATACCAATCGGTCGAGCCATTTTGGAGGAGTGTGATAACAAACACTGACACTAGAATTTTATTTATTAGGAAAAGATTCATATATTGTTAGTACCTATATTTATCACACATATCAACAGGAATCAAATCTTCAACCCATTTCTAGTTACCATGTATATAAATAAACCCAGGAGTGATCTTGGTTCGTAGCATTGAGATGATCCTTAAAGAGAAGGATAATAGGTCAGATATATGATTGTTTAGATGTGGATCAGTGTCCCGTGAAAGTTTCCGCGGGCATACCCCGCTGGCCAATTATAGGGACCGATCAAAGGTAAGGTCCTATAATAAAAATCCTTAATCTTGACCTCTCGGGAACTGACCCAATATCTTACGTCAAATACAATACCCACTAAGCAATACACTGTTCAAATTTTATTTTAATAAGTTTTTTCTATAAATTCTTCTGGTAATGTACTTCAAGGATATGCTAGATAATGGTGCGAGGTAAAACTTTAACAGTTCAGGGAATTTCGAAAGCCAACACTTGCCACCTGTCAGGACAGTCGTCGCTTTTTGGGGAACTCCTGTTGTGTTTTCTGTAGACTTTTTGGCCCTTTTGTTATACGTTCTCTTTGCTTTACAAAGGCTTTAAGGTTGAGTTTTGAGTCCTAACGAAGAAAGGCTAGGTAAGTTCAAAATAAAAAGAATGAATAATTTATTCATCATTTAAAAATATTTTAAATAACAAGCTTTTAAATGGCAATTTATGCATATGCTTCTTAGCAAACCCTTTCATATGATACCCACATTGCAGGCGTGCATCAAAAATAACAAGTCCGCGATCTTATGTGTTCAGCCATATTAGATTTAAAATGACTTCATAGAGCTATATTGTCATCCAAACGCATACACAAAATTTCAGCTCAATCGGTTGAAAATATCCACCTCAAAATTGAGTTTCAAGAATCCACCCCTACTGACATACATTATGCAAGTTATATAAAAGCTTGTAATTTGTTAAAATGAGATCTTTTGCGGAAAATCGAAGGGGAATTTATCTCTAGCCAGTCTGATCCAGCCAGTTCAAAGTAAACAAAAAAAATTTTGCTCAATCAGTTGAATATGTCTACTTCAAAACTGAGTTGCAAGAATCCACCCCCATAAACATACATTGCAAGGTAAATGGCGGGTACATCACTGCTAGGAGCCAGGAGGGGTTTTTTAGTCGGTAAGAGTCCGGCACAGCGTCCATGAGGATTTTTCCCCTCCTTTGTAAAAAAAAAGGTAAATAAAAGCTATCGTATCTTGTAAAAATGTCATCTTTCGCGGAAAACCGGAGGGGAATTTATCTCAAGCCAGTCTGATGCACTAAGCGGCGTGGCAGCATAATAATTAAACACAGTATTTGCCCCCCATTAACATCTGCCGCTAGTTCAGTTACAGTTTACTTGCAGGCTGATTCCGCGAAGGCTTTGCGTAATTTCACGGTGAACTGTACCGTGCGGGCTGCGGCTCACGTAAATTGCTAAGCGATTACGAAATTGAGAAAATTAAATTTTACCCTTATAATGATACCGTGTAATCTCGCGGGTTAAATGAATCCTTTGATGTTGCGTTGATAGCTTTTTTAGGGTTCCGTACCTAAAGGGTAAAAAAATGGGACACTATTACTCAGACTTCCACAGCCGTCCGTCCGTCTGTCACCAGGCTTGTAACTACACTCTTGAAATTTTAACAAATACAAAACAAAGATAAAACGGCATACAAAAAACGTGATTTTGTACTCGTTTTTTTTTTCGTTGATCCAGTAGACCCAGTATTACTCTACTTTTATAGTAGGTACTAGTAGTAGTAGTTTACGACGTGCAATGCGCGCGAATATTATTAAAAATACGTAAATGGAACCCTAATAAATTGTTTGGGAAAACCTTCTATCCATTTCTTTCCCGATCGTGTGTCTATCAATGAATCTATCAAAATCTTTTTGCGAACTTGATGTGGTGTTATAGTCAAATTCCACCTTTCGGCATGCAATCTAATAAAGGAAACGAGCCAACATAAGTTACATTACATAGATAACAAAAAGTTTTTAAAGTGTTAATAGTTTTTGACCACTGAAAGTCGCATACGCCCATTAATATACTCGTATATGGTTGACTCCCCTTTCCCCAATTACCATAAAGCTTTGTTTAGGTAAAAGACAATAACCATAACTCATACGGGTGAGGATTGGGCGAAATTGCAGTTCGCTTCCTCATCTTGCCTTAACTTGTTTATTTATACTATTTCACTTGTATTAGGGAATAACATATTTTATTGTCCCCAAAAATCTTAAAAAATACTGCAAGAGTGAAGCCAGAAAATGAGTGACAGTGTAATGCTATAAGAATGAGATTTGAGAATATCTAAGAACATTTCCGTTGTTGTTTCCGAAATATGCTTCAGTACCTACTAGTATGTTCAGTGTTTACAGTTAGATAACTCATATAGTGTACTGTCAGTATCTACGTGTAACACTAATAGGCATTAAAAAAAATTGTGTGAAAAAATTTCATTCATGAATATTTTTTTCACATGTTATATTAACGACATCAATTGTGTACATGGTTTCTATAAAGAAACCAAAATCTTGGGGACAAAATTGTCTCTATACAATGTTCGCAGTTTCGCGATAAAAGTAAATAATGATCGCATTGGGCCCTCCGCCCGTTCCAGCAATTTGCTTAGGATTCGATATTGTGCTGCCCTGACCAAACACTATTACACGTAAATTTGATTACATTTTACGTAGGGGGGACATTAGGTGGGAATGAAGAAAATAACAAGAAAAGTCAGTGACTTCTTACAATGTTTGTTGAATCAAATATACCTCACAACAGTCTTATGCCCTGGGTGACTCAACATTCCCCAGACCAAACTTAGCAAGCTGAAATTCTGCATAGACGTTCTATTGATAATTTAGATGAGGCATAAGTTAGGATTATTTACTTTCACAGGGATCAGCTAGTCATGCTACATCATGATAATAAAACTGAAAATCCTAGATAATAATTCATTATCCAAAAAATTAATCAAATTTTATACTAAACGCAGCATGGAAGTGTGTGAAAACTTATCAAAGCGTAACGTAGCGTACGAATTACAATCACTGGTTTTCTTATTAAATTAAACAATTGGCCAAGTACGAGTCGGACTGGTGCACGAAGGGTTCCGTACCTTCTTCTTCCGTATCTATATATATAAAAGAAGAAACTGACTGACTGACTGACTGACTGACTGACTGACTGACTCACTGACATATCAACGCACAGCCCAAACCGCTGGGTCTAGAGACTCCAAATTTGGCACACATGTTCCTTGTGAGGTCTAGGGGTGCACTAAGAAAGGATTTTTCAAAATTCACCCTCTAAGGGGGTAAACCGGGGGTCCGAAGTTTGGATTTTATCAAGTTAAAATACGTCTTCACGCCGCAACTACTGAACCGATTTGGCTAAAATTTGGAATGGAGGTATATTATATCTTGCATTACCATATAGGCTATTTTTCATCCCGAAAGAATTCATGGTTCCCGTGGGATAAGTTAAAAACCGAAATTCACGCGGAAAAAAATCTCACGCCGCAAGTACACAACCGATTTGGATGAAATTTGGAATGGAGATAGATTATATCCTGCGTTAATAAATAGGGTACTTTTCATCCCGGAAAAATCCATGGGTTTTGCAGGAGAAGGGAAAAACCGATATTCACGCGGGAAAAATACTACTTCCCGCCGTAATTACTGAACTGATATGGCTGAAATTTGAAAAAGAGATAGACTATATCCTGGATTAATACGAAGGCTACTTTTCGTCCCGAAAAAAATCATGGTTCCCGTGGGATTAGTAAAAAACCGAAATTCACGCGGAAAAAAAATATTCATGCCGCAAGTGCACAACCGATTTGGCTGGAATTTGGAATGGAGATAGATTATATGCTGGGTTAATAAATAGGGTACTTTTTATCCCAGAAGAATCCATGGTTTTTGCAGGAAAAGTGAAAAACCGATATTCTCGCGAGAAAAATACTTCTTCACGCCGTAATTACTAAACTGATATGGCTGAAATTTGAAACAAACTTAGACTTTATCTTGAATTAATACGGAGGCTACTTTTCGTCCCGAAAAAATTCATAGTTCCCGTGGGATTAGTAAAAAAACCGAAATTCAGGCGGAAAAAAATCTTCATGCCGCAAGTTCACAACCGATTTGGCTGTAATTTGGAATGAAGATAGATTATATCCTGGGTTAATAAATAGGCTACTTTTTATCCCGGAAAAATCCATGGTTTTTGCAGGAAAAAAGAAAAACAGATATTCATACGCGAAAAATACTACTTCACGCCGTATTTACTGAACTGATATGGCTGAAATTCGCAATAAAGATAGATTATATCCTGGATTAATACGAAGGCTACTTTTCATCCCAGAAAAATCCATGGTTTCTGCGGGAAAACTGAAAAATTGATGTTCACGCGCGAAAAGTATTACTTTACGCTGTAATTACTGAACTGAAATGACTAAAATTCGGTAAGGAGATAGATTTTACCCCGGATTATTACATAGGCTACCATTCATGCCGGAAAATTCCATGGTTGATATAATACGAGTGAAAAGCTGATATTCACGAGGCAAAAATATTCCTTCATGCCATAATTACTGAATTAATTTAGCTGAAATTTGGAAGATATAGATTATATCCTGGATTAATACATTTACTACTTTTAATCCCGGGAAAATCCATGGTTTCTTTGATAATAGTGAAAAATAGATATCCACGCGGGAAAACATTCCTTCACGCCGTAATTACTGAACAGATTTGCCTGAAATTTGAAATTTAGATAGATTATATCCTAGATTAATAGATATGGTACTGGGAATCCACAATTACTGCGGAAATAGTGAAAACAAATATTTATGCGGGAGATATTATACCTACTCCTTTACAGCGCAACTGCTGAATTTTTTTGGCTGAAAATTGGAATGTAGACAGATTTCGTCCCAAATTAGTACAAAGGCTACTTTTTATTCCGGAAAATAGATGGTTCCCGTGTGTAGGGAAAACTAAAATTTGCGCGGGCGAAGCTGCGGGTTTCTGCTAGTTATCTATAAAAACGGAAAAAAATCACGTTTGCTGTGTGGAAACCCCCTTTTAATATTTTTATTATTTATGCTTTTTTTTAATATTTGTTGTTATAGCAAAGGAAAACCTTAATCTGTGAAAATTTCATTTGTCTATTTAACTATTACAATTCAAGAAAAAAAAACCGGCCAAGTGCGAGTCGGACTCGCGCACCGAGGGTTCCATACCATAAAAGAAGTAAAACATTGAAATAATCACTTTTGTTCATGAATTTACGAGTATAATTTACATGTAGGTACTTTTGTTGGCGAACCGCAAACGTAACTTTGTTTTTGGTGGTATATTGTTATTATCAAAAAAAGTATAATAGTTAGGGAGTTGATTTTATTTTTCCTGTAAAATATACATTAATGTCTATTAATCATAATTATTTCAGATTTTTCGATTGATAAACTTCGGAGATAAGGGGGGGGAACGGTATTTTTTCGACAGTTTGCTCAATAAATCCAAAACTATCAGGCATAAAAATAAATAAAAATCGGTTTTAGAATACACTAGTAACGCCCTTTCATATGATACCCCACTCAATATTGTTATCTCATTTTGAAAATTCGAAGTCCCGGTTTTCCCCACTTTTTAAATATAAATAAAAACAATTTTCAATATTTTACGAGTGCAATGGCGTTGGGTCACTATTACCTAAAACTATTCCAAATTTCAAGTTGATAGCTTTGATAGTTACTGAAATAATCGAGTGTGACAGACGGACGGACGGACGGAGAAAGTCTCACCATAAGGGTTCCATTTTTACCAAATTGGTATGGAACCCTAAAAACAGCCTGGTGACACGGGGCCGGACGGACGGCGGAGTGTTAGTACTAATACTAACACTCCCTCCCTCCATTTTTACCCTTTAAATACGGAACTCTAAAAAGTACACTATACTAAAATAAATCTAAATGAAGAAAATAATATGAGCGCGGAGAGATGAATAAACGTTAACCAATGGAAATAGACGTCATACCTATAGTATATCTAATATAATATAATTTTAATTTGATGTGAAATCATCTTCCAATTTGAATATCCATATTTTCCGTCTAACTTGAATCGCAATATAAAATTTTACATAGAAATGAAACGTAATATCCACAGTTAGAGGGAATCAAGATTGGGGCATTCAATTTTGCCGATTGCATACGGCGTAATTTCCGATGTCTGATGGCAATTTATGTTACCGTATACTCAAGCAGTTATTATTGATTTATATGTCCCTTTATATACGCTACGGTCATTATATTAATTCCATTGGTTAGTTTTAGCATTGCATGCACAAATTTTATTCCGTACTACGTACCTATACTTGCAAATGGATATTATTTTGTCCATTACTTTACTGAAAATAAAATCTTGGTAAGTTTCTGAAAACAAAATTCTATAATAGAAAATGCAAAGAACATAGAGCTGCTATTCGTAGAAAAAGTGGTATTTTTTTAATTAATAGAACCGAGTAATGCTCGAGAATTACATCGTTTGTTTTTTATCAAGTATTTAAATTGCCTAATTCTGTAATAATATAATAAGCTGTATTGTATGCCTTTTAAAGGATACATTTTTCAGTTAATCTAATGTACATACAATTCATTCTGCTCATACATTCATTTTACACATCATAATTTATAAATTTGAGCTTTCTGCTCTTCTTATCCTCATTAACTACACCAAAACATTTCGGAAATCGTTAATTATACGTACTTAATCCATCTCCAGCCTTCAGCCAAATCATGTCGTAGGATTTCTCGTAAAATGTACACACGCACAAACATTTTTTACACTTAACTGTGACATGTGTATCGTAACCTCTACACCTCCTACACGAGGGTTAGGTACACACCTATACACCGGTGCGTATACCTACCTACCATCTAATCTAAGACTTTACAGTTGTCGCCAGCGGTCAAATGTGCTCGAAAGTTTTATGAGGCAGAGTTTGTTTACTAGCAACTATCGAAAAGGGCAACAAGATCAAATCCGGTCCGGAGAGGGCTCGGTCAATTTGTTTAGGACCTCCCGTGTTACCCACTTTACGAAATGTATCTTATTCACTCGCGTAAAGCTTCGAGCTCAACCCCGCTTTTCTATCCCCAAATTGCTGCAAAGGCTTACAATACTCAGTTTGATACTAAACAATATTTACACAGATACAACTAAAGGGTTTAATAAAAAGAAAAGTTCAGGAAGTCAGAATCAAATACATATTATGTGAGCACATACCATTTGGAAAATCATTTTTTTGGAAATTAATAATTAATTTCTTAGTAACAAGTAAAATGAAATAAATGCAACTTTCAAAACCGAAATATTCAATTATCAAAATATTCTATGGTATATGGAAAATCCACACAATTTATTATTCTTTAAATTCCAATAGCAGGCTGAAAGTAAAGGTCAAAGTCCGTTTAAATAACGAAATCTAAGAATAATTTGTTTTTATGGTTTTCTGAATAAATATCAAAATAACATACCTACTAGATCCTTACTGCTCCTCAGTTGGTATGCATTATACCAACTGAGGAGAGATACCAACTTATTATTGTTGGTATGTATTATTTTTGACGGCCTCCGTGGCGCAGGGGACGCACGCTCGGATTCGAGTGGGAGGTCGCGGGTTCGATTCCCGCCACGGGCCACTTTGGAATTTTATAATTTCTAAATTGGCTCAGGTCTGGTCTGGTGGGAGGCTTTGGCCGTGGCTAGTTACCACCCTACCAGCAAAGGCGTACCGCCAAGCGATTTAGCGTTCCGGTACGATGCTATGTAGAAACCGTTGGGGTGACTTCACTTACCCCTTCCAAGTTAGTACGCTAACATCTTCGACTGCATCATCACTTACCATCAGGTGAGATCGCAGTCAAGTACTAACTTGTATAGAGTAAAAAAAAAAAAATACTCCTTTGTAATTTTGCAATAAAACTTATGAGATTAAATACAGTACGATTGCCTATACATAGAAGACTATGTACCTATTCTGTGCGCAGCTTCTGATTTTATAGATAGTTATTATATTATTATTCTATCATGAATCAAAGTATAAAATTATTTACTTAATTTATTAGGAATGATAAAATTAACTATCATTCCCAACACTATACAGAGACAACGTTCAGTCAAGTAGGTACGTTGGTAGATACAGCTACAAAATATTATGTTACTCGAAAATTTGCTTCAGTATCTGCGTAAAATTTTTATCACGTAAGCAAAACCTTACACTGAAAATGGGAAAACTTATAATATAGTATTTTGCCATAAAAAGGCAACCCGCTAACCCTCCCTATTTATTTTTAGGGCGTGCTATGATTTACTAGCTGCTTCCTCAATCAGAAAAAGTGTTCTAACTAATACAACTAAAGTTGTACTTTTACATCCATTACTGATATAGCTATGAAAGGTTTATATAATTATGTAAATTTGATGAGGTAATAACAATAATTATTATTTATAGATCTTAAGGTTTTTGTTTTTATCTTTGGACCTGGATCGCCACGTTTTGCTGTTGGTTATATATAGCAAAAAAAAACCTTTATCATCGACAAAGTTACATATTGGTTAATGTTTGCATCGGTTGTGCAGCGTAGACACATGGTAGGCACCCATTGGCTGTGATGATTGCGATGGTCACCGGCAATGTTTGGGCGATGTACAGTTTTATTAACAAGAATCACTCCGCAATAATGTCTCTTAAAAAACTCTATAGTCTCAGAGGCAAAAAAAGTCTATGTTATTGGAAAGACTTTCGAAAGAAGACAAAACATTGTTTAACTTACAGATCAGAGAAAATTGTTACCTGTTATTAAAGTATATCAACATGAAATATAGATGTTTTTTTTTTAATCTGACCTTTTTCATATGACCTCTCAAGTTCAAAGCTTCAATCACTTTATTACTAAAAGTGGTGATTTATGATCCGAGGCTATGAATACAGACGGTTGAAAATACCCGCCTAGACACCTCACCGGCCCCTTGTCAATATCCATAATGGAATGACGGCCACGGGCCTGCCGCTGGCCAGAAACCATTACGTTATACCTGAAAATCCTTTAATATCGCTGACACAAAGAGCCTCAACGCAAAACGATCCGTGTATCCGATTGGAAATGAATTAATGTTATGAACATTAGCAACTCCTGTAGTGAAGCAAGAATAGATAAAAATAGTCAAGATAGGGCCATCCGAACATTCGCGTTCTTCATACATGAAAATGTAGCGCCATCTGTCTAAACTCCTGCGAAATACATGTTTATTTTTTATATTTTTTTATCTATGTATCTGTGGTCACCTTGCCTGCAATATTATTGTTAATTCAAAAAAAAAGAAATAGGTCTTTACCTATCTACCTATACTGACTACTGAAGGGGGAGGGTGCAAAATAGTCATTCTTGCTCCCTTAAACTGGCGACATTTTTTCGCGCTGTTCGCCCTGTCTTTAGTATACAAGTCTGTGGAAGCAAGGCAAAACGTTGTTTCCTCGTCAATAATATTGTTCAAAACTTTTCACTTGCAATTTTTAATAGGATTTCTTATCTCAACATTTTTTCCTTTTTGGCTTTGGCTCATTTTCTTTTCGTGATACATCTGGGAACATCAGAATGATGAATGCAGTGCAACGTGTGTCGTTCGATATTGCAATACAAAGTCCTGGAACGCATAGTCATGAAGATAATGTCTTGCTTAGCTTGATTTATGAAAAATGCGTCCTGTCCTAAACCAAAGATAAAGTTACAAATTGTTTTTCCACTTCATTGGTGCCGAAATCTAGGGACCGCAGAATCAAACCTCAACCCTTGACTAAACTTTAGTTATGTTATCTTAATACAAAATACTGTTCAATTAATATTGGGCATAGTATACTATGCAATTTATATATTAGATTATACCAAAGCAGTCCTAAAATGTTATCCTAAAATTCTTCGAAGACCATAATCTTCGGATTAAAACAGACATTAACATAATTCAAGAATTATGAAACGGACCAGTCTTGAATTTTAAACAACGTACAGTTTGAAATGGGTATCGATTAAGAAAATATTATAACAGGGAAGGTCGGCGGGAAATCAAGAGACCGCAGAATCAAACCTTCACCCTTTATTGCAGTTATGTTATTGTATCACAAAACATTGGTCAATTAATATTGGGCAGTATTCTATGCAATTTGTAGATTATACCAAAGCAGTTCTAAAATGTTATCCCGAAATTCTTCGAAGACCATAATCTTCGGATTAAAACAGACATTAACATAATTCAAGAATTATGAAACGGACCAGTCTTGAATTTTAAACAACGTTCAGTTTGAAATGGGTATCGATTAAGAAAATATTATAACAGGGAAGGTCGGCGGGCGCCTGTGTTCGGTGTACGAGTACGCAATGAAAGTGAAGGTTTCTCTGTCCTCCCCCCCCCCTCTCTTCCTCCCCCCGCCGCGCCAGACTCAGCCGCAGACATCGGGGAAAGTTCGGGAGAGAATATTCTTACTGAAAATCCCCCTACCTACGTTTCGTAAAATGGATTACGTAGCAGGATGATCCGAATAATAATTTAGTTAGTTTCGTCCCTTGATGCAGTTGAATGTAAGACGTGTTTACACGCAGATAAATCCAGGTTTGAATCAAAGACTGTGACGTTCTGGAGTGACTCCTATCACCCTATGTGAATTTGTATTTTGTAGCGACTGAGGAAAGAAAAGTTACAGCAAAGGAAAACATTGTGAGCAAATCAATAGGTTGGTGCAAAATGTTTTTCTTTGTAAAGCAAACTGCAGTTGGCCGTCCTTGCATGTGCAATGCCATGGCCAAACCTCTGTCAGTCTGAGAGAAGACTCGTGCCTAGAAGTGGTCATTACAAGTGGTTGAGACAGATATTAGTTAGAACATATTGATATTCCAGACATACGGGTTACTAATGTTACAATATTTTGTTTTCCTCTTTAATATAGTTGTGAGGTTTTTTCAGATTCGTTGTCCTTTAAGTCTATCTCTAGTTGCTCTAGTTTTGTGCTTTTAATAATAACAGTGAAACAAATAAAGAAAAATCAACACAAACAAAAACACAAACAAAATCAAACATTTCTTTATTAAACAAAATGTTTGATAAAGAAATGTTTAGAAAGAAAAAAATTTGGCTCAAATATATACCAAAATTAATTATATAGATTATATAGCTTGATATGGAGTTTTCTTTGTATAGTAAAAAACGTAAAGCTTGCGATGAACAAAGTGAACGACAAATTGCTCGATCCTAGACAAACGAATTGTACACTCCAATAAAACTACTTTATTACTAGAACTTTTATTGCATGTTCCATAAAATAAAATGTGCAAACACGAAACTAGTTTGAATCAAAATGTAAAATATTTAAATTATTTTATTTTGTCTGTGGAAAACGTTTGTCATTGTTCTACATTTATGTATATAGCATGTATATAGTTAAACCACAGGTTAAACACAGAAATGAATAACTGGCAAGTGGAAGCGATCTCCTAAGGTCGAACCGGATGACTTAACTGGTAGGAAGGTATTCAACCGGTCATATAAAATCAACTCTAATTGATTTTGGTCCCTGCCGGAACCGAACTCAGTATCTCCCGTTTCAATACCAGAGCGCTCACTAAGCCGTGAGAGGTCGTTAATCTTTTTTCGAACGGTATCGCGAAGGGAGCTAGGTGAAAAAACTCCAACCACAAATAAATCGAATTATCATGACGAAAATCTTAGAAAAGCTAGAATCAAAGTTTCTCTTACTAATCAGCAGTATGGGCATGCATGAAAGACAGATTTGTACAAAGAACTCGTTAGCGCAAGCTAACAGAAGAAAGTACGTCATCTATCGAGCGACAGGTGATATCTGCTGAAATCACACGTGAAAAATTAAATAGGTTTGTTTTAGGTCACAGGTGTTATTCCAAACTTTGTTCCTACGTTATGTTCTACGTCCATTGCATCTTTTTTCAACCTGAAATTCGCAAATAAGCGTGGTGGCAACATCGACACATCATGTAGCATTTACAGCATGTTACGCATGTAGGTACACCGTACAAGTGGCTATAGACTTGTAGCATAATTTAAGCTCCCTCCCTAACGAGCTAGCACTCAAGTAGAGGCTTTCCTCTCGTTTATTGCAGCACTTCTACACTAGTTATTATTATATTTTACGCTTATTGTTCCCGTTGCAGTATCTATGAATTTTGAAACATTGTGATACTAACTAGTAATATCTAGGCTTTCTACAATGTTTGTATGAGTTAAGCTTTAAGCTATAAGTTAAGCTTTATTGAGCTCTCCTTAGTTCATGCGGCCAACATAAAACATTATTATTAACTAGCAGATACTTGCAGAATAGCCTTTATGAATTTCGGGGTTTCACTATTAGTAGTATTAGTTAGTTATTTATTAGCTTTATGTGTCATCAATCAAAGCTATATAATCTATTTCTACACTAAATTGCAGCCCAATCGTCTAATAAACCGACGTCGTAATACAAGGCATTAGCTTGAATTTTCACCGCAGAATTGTATGTATTATACCCAACATTTAACGAGTAAGTAAGCTGAATTAATCAGCCTGGTCAATAAGGAAACCGCGTAGTTTTTATTATTAGGCATTACGTGTCCCTGTAATCCTGTATGTAAATTAGCGTAATCTTTTTTCGCTCTAACCAGTGCGATAGCTTTGCGGTCGCGTGTAGGTTGTTTTCCACAACAAAGCCTACGAAGGTTTCAGTGTCGTCGACCTAACAACAACTGAACTCAGCATGCAATGTACCCTAACATTTCTTTGAAAAATTTCATATCACTCGACTGCTATGTGCCATGAAAGCCCTCTTTAGTGAACGAAATTGTTAATTTACGATTTCTTTTTTTCATGGCGAGGCGAAGGGAAATTCCTTTTTAGGTGAAAAATGTACGCTCTTTGTAATTTCTTTGCTATTGCTACATTGTCTACAGGAGAAACTTAAGATTAATACCTTTTTAGGATATAATCACGAAATGACATAGATTCGGCGATATTACTACCTATATTTAGGTAATCATGACATAATATTCTCAAGGTCTGTAAGGTCTGTACATTATACACTGTTTATGGTCATTAACGGTATATTTTTAAATGGAAAATTCTGTAGTAAAAATTATACATATACCAAAACTACTTCGTTGATGTAGGTCTTTTCCCAATTTTGTTGAAATAAGATATTTTTATGAATGGCTAAAATCTCGCCTCCTCCTACGCCATACTTAAAACTTCTAACGTTATACGAGGTGGTACCGTGGTATAGCATTTATTTCTAACTTTAATAATATCTAAACATCAATGACATTTACAATTTTACTTTGTCTATCTTTTGAAATATTATTCGTAAGCTAAAGTGTTTCATTTAAGAATACAATCCCCAAACCGTTCCGAAGTTTGCGAATAAAACGTATTTTCTTAAGATCCTAAAATATCAGTAATTTTTAAACCCTTATAAGATCACTTGTCCGTCTGTTTGTCTGTCTGTCTGTGTGTCACGACCTTTTATTTTGTTATATTCTCGCGTAATGCTGACCTACGTATTTGTGGATTCTCAAGTAACGCTGCCTGTCGCATACACCAACGTAATTTTAAGAGTAAGGAGGACAAAAATGAAATCGGTCCAGCCTCTCATGGCTGTTTCAATTAGCGTCATAAAAATTATGACGAGTACGCAAAAAGCGTACAAGTTACGTGTAAATTAATTAATGTCAACGATGTTAGCATCACTGAAATAGTTCACAAGCGGTCTTCAGTTAAGCGAGGCCGCTGGCTAATAACATGAATTAGTGTCATATAAAAGCATTCGCTTAAACGGCTCACGACAAGTACGTCAAAAAGCGTTTTACAAGGTCGTTACGTGTTTCCATTAGCGGCGGCCGTCAAGCGGCTGCGATTAATTTAATACATTCATTTCAGAGAGGAACCGCTCTTGGCTGATGCAGCGCCACTCCTGGCTTATGACGTCACCTCGCTTTTAGCTTAATGGTCTACACCGCTTTTAGTACTACGTGTAAAATACGTACCTTTCGGTCTCCTTCACCTTGTCAATTTGAGCTAGAACTACGCTCGACCGGTCGCGATAGTTTTAAAGTCTAGTCGGTAAGATTGTTAGAATTTCTTTGGTTTTTGATTGTTGAGCAATAATAAGTACAATAGCCGGCGTACCTACCCATAATAGGTATGGTATACCTACCTATTGCGATTTCATGCTTAGTAAAAATTGTAACGAAAAAAAAATATGATAGTTATCGCTAAATCGATACCTCGCATGATCAATTTAGCGATAATTCTTATACATTTTTTTATTTTTTTTTCTATTCTATACAACGCATATAATTGCTAATATGCCATACGGCTCAGACCCCAGTACTATTTTAAATAGCGTTTTATTTTTACATGTAAGTATTTTCCAATAAAAAATAGTTTCTGAAACTAAAAAACAATAACTGCTCACTTTACATCAACCAAAATAGATAATATTATCGTAAGATCACAATTATCGTATTTACAGTATTGATTCGGTTTCCCCCATTGGGTTTAATTAAAAGTAATTGCAAGGGCTCCACATTCAGATGCCAACGGATCTCAGCTCTACTGCTCTACCGTCGAGGTCGAGGGGAAGGAATTGGCGTTCGCGACATCTTCCCCCATCTCAACCCCATGCTGATAATAATTAACTGCAGATATAACCCCATATTAGGGTGCGATCGAATTTTGTACAACAGTTTTTAACAGCGGCGGGCGCCATGGGGTTCGCACGACCGCAACTTTGATAGGGAGTTACGGAGTGCAGTTTATGGTTGCTTTTTGCGATGCTGCTTTGATTGTTTTGTCGTGATTTGCGATGTCTTACTGATACTCCCTACTGTCCATTCACGTGATCAATTTTACGATCGCATATCTCATTCTTACCTATATATATATTTTGAATTTGCAATCATGTCTGATGTACAGAAATGATGAGATCTAGGATGGAGCACGCTTGCCTAGAAAATGCCTATTCACTCTTGGCACCCAGATTGTATTTGCCTGGGAACACAGAAGCCGGAAGGGTGTCGGACATCTTCAAGTCAAGTTTCAAGTCTTGGGTTTATTTGAAAAAGTGTAACTACTTTAATGGAGTACCTAACCTACATATTCCTTCAGAAACGCGATAAAATAATCTCCTATACACACCCAACCCTCACCCATTCATCGCGCGTTTATCCTAATTTACGGCCTTTAACACTTTTGTCCAATTCCACCAAGGACTTCAATGGCTCACGGTCACCGCACCCCATTCAGCATGGGGAATTAGCGTAGACGAGTACACACGCCGCCAGACGAATAAATCACGACACTAATGCCGCAGCATCCGGCAAGGCTCCCGCTCTCCGCGCAGCGTATCATCGAGGAGCGTTTACCTAACATTTGTTACCCTTCGACTAGTGACGTGGCACGTTGCTCATCCGACTAGCTGTGGTCGAATCCGATTAAGCAAAAATGAAACTTTCGCTTTTATTTATATTTTAACTGCGACACATAACGAAAGGGAAAGG
Organism: Coenonympha glycerion; assembly: GCA_963855885.1. NCBI lineage: Eukaryota > Metazoa > Arthropoda > Insecta > Lepidoptera > Nymphalidae > Coenonympha > Coenonympha glycerion. The sequence continues at coordinate 7,038,587 of OY979629.1, forward strand.
ATATGAAAAGTAAAATAATAAAAATCACAGATAAAGTTGAGCAAGAATTACTTGCTTGAAATTACTAGCAAATAAAAAAATAAAGAGCAATTCTTGAAGCTTTAGGAATAAATATATATTGTTTTAGGAAATCATTACGTATTATTTGATTTTAATGAAATTTTGTATTACATTAAATTAATTTCAATAAATAATAATATTAAATTAATTACAATAAATAATCGCTCAGTTGGTTGAGCACCCAGCCGCGATAGCTGGGCGGCGTGGGTTCGAGTCCCACCGCGAGTGAAATTTTGATGCATATTTAAATTTATAGGAATAATTTCCTAAGTGTGTAAAAACACTATAATATAAAATATAATTCGTAAAAATTTTTTCGTTATTTATTAAATTTTTATTGCAGACAATAAAGGTACAATAAGCAATGCTGAATATCATATGGGATTTTCTTGTGGGATAAAAATTCGACCAGGTAGCGTTTGACTTTACTACAATCTTCGACTCCTACTTTCCCCGCTTCGTGTGTCACATCCCTAGCGCCGACACCCCTGCCATGGCAACTGCAGGGACAAGGGCGGCGACATTATTTATTAATACACGCTTATTGTTTTTCCCCAAGCTGTACTCGTATACTGAATGACTCGTAAATACACGAAAGCAGTTAGCATAAAGCGTTTTGAGCTGGCGAATCAAAGCGTCCGTGCTTATTTTACGTAGGTCTCCTGATGAGTTTTTGTCTATCGCTACGTACTCGTGTGACAAAGCCTTCACTGCCGTCTGCCAGGTACCAAACTGTATGCAAATACTTCTTTCAAAAGTGTATTCAGACTTACAAACAACGATATGAACTAAGGTAAATGCCTATAGGCATATTGTGTGTTTTTTTCTACTAGTTAGTATAATACTTGACTGTGATCTTTCCTGACGATAAGTGCCGATGTAATCGAAGATTTTATCGTACTAACTTGGAAGGGGCTAAGTTATTCTACACAGCATCGCTCCGGAACGCTAAATCGATTGGCAGTGCGTCTGCGCTGGTGAAGCCTCCCACCAGACCAGACCTGAACCAATTTAGAAAATATACCTCAAGTTTTAAAGCGGACCGTGGTGGGTATCGAACCCTTGACCTTCTACTCAAATCCGAATGCGCACCACTGCGCCATAAAAGTTATGTTTAAAGAAAAATAATCCTATTAAATATCGTGTCGTTATTTTAAAATAGCCTAAACATTTACATACCTTTTAAGTTAAAAGCAAGCCATTTTAACATAATAATTTATGTTATATCGCATTACGATATGAAATAATATATGAGCCGTGGATATATTATGTCGCGTTAGATGAACAGCTGACACATACATCCAGTGATGTGTGAAGTAAGCCCACTGGCCTAATTCGTTAACATACTAATCTAGTTTTAGTAACAGACTCAGGCTACTCTGTCAGGTCTCTATTTGCACTGAACATTATGGATAACTGCACACAGTTATGGTACCTACTATTATGGTATCCTGTGGTAACAAATCCTAACTTGATTATTAGGTTTTCTGTGCCATAGGTACATTATTTACAAAGTTAAGAACTCCTCCATGAAACTTGGAAATAAGAGTAAGAACTACTGGAAATAAGAAACAGATTCATTCAACAGTTATTTTGGTTTTTAATTTCTCCCAAATACGAGTAGTACTGATAAACACAAAATAATAAAACCGGTCAAGTGCGAGTCGGACTCGCGCACCAAGGGTTCCGTAGTGTGTCCTAAAGAAAAAGTAAAACCATAAAAATCATTTTTCTTACCGAACCGCAAACTTAACGTTTTTAGAGGTAGCTACCATTGTTTGCGGTGTAAAAGTTTTTCAAAAAAGCTTAATGGTTTTTCCCCGGCGCGTCGTCTGTCGGCTTCGAATCGATAGAGTTGCGAGTTGCGACAGCATTCCATGAAACCATTGCCAATTTAACTTAATAATAACTAGGCCGATTTTCAAACATAAGCTTCTGATTTAATTTAATAGGTGCAGACTGCAGATATAATTTATGTGAAAAATGAAAATAATAGTTATGGTAAACAACTACAGGCCAAGAGCGATTTGGTATTTTACAGATTTGGTAAAAGTAGAACCCTTATGGTGAGACTTTCTCCGTCCGTCCGTCCGCCCGTCCGTCCGTCCGTCTGTCACACTGGATTATTTCAGTAACTATCGAAGCTATCGACTTGAAATTTGGAATAGTTTTAGGTAATAGTGACCCAACGCCATTGCAATCATAAAATATTGAAAATTGTTATAACCCTGTAATAAATTTATCAGTTATCTAGTACCCATAACCCAATCTATCGCTTACTTTGGGGCTAGATTGCGATGCATGTAATGTCCTGATAATAAAAAAAATGATCAATAATGGTCAATATTAACCTAAAAATAAAAATTTAATCCTAAAAGATATTTCATTGATATTGAAAAACGTATACAAAATGATGAAAATAATATCGTAAACCAAATAAACATCCCATCAAGCCCGCAATTAGTACACCAACGAGCATTGTGGGATGTAACGCTAATCAGTAATCACATATTTTACATACGAGCCGCATCAACAACGCGGGAAAACGCTCATTTTACTGAGGAAATTCAAAATAATGAAAATTTCACCGTGATACAACACCAAAGATTTACACGTTTCACATTTCATACATTTTGGACACAATTTGTGTTTTCAATTATTTAATATTTTCAAAGCTTGTTTATTCATAAACATCGCTTTTAAACCGTCTCCAAAAACGCAGCGATTTTTATTTAGAACATACCATAAATGGACGAGTATGTTTGTGTGTCTGTGATTTTCACCAATACTATTCTTTCTAATTTTTTTTTTCAGTCGTCAAAATATTATCATTATGACTGAGGTAGGTACCTTTCATTGTTAATAAATGAAAAATGTGACTGTGAATATTTTTATTGTAATTTTTATTGTAATAATCAGGTATTTTCGTTGGCTACCTAAAAGAGCCAAAAATAAATTAATGTATTCTCATTATTAAATTACTAGCTAACCCGGCAAACGTTGTTGTCATAAAAATGAAATCTCACTTAGATGCTTGGAAAATAGTTTACGTTCCTCAGACCTACAAATTAAACATAAAAAAACCGGCCTAGTGCGAGTCGGACTCGCGCACCGAGGGTTCCATACCAAGAATCACTTTGCTTCATGAATTTACGAGTATAATTTACATGTAGGTACTTTTGTTGGCGAACCGCAAACCTAACTTTGTTTTTGGTGGTTTATTGTTATTATCAAAAAAAGTATCAAAGTTAGGGAGTTGATTTTATTTTTCCTGTAAAATATACATTAATGTCTATTGATCTTAATTATTTCAGATTTTTTGATCGATAAACTTCGGAGATAAGGGGGGGGGAAGGTATTTTTTCGACAGTTTGCTCAATAAATCAAAAACTATCAGGCATAAAAATAAATAAAAATCGGTTTTAGAATACACAAGTAACGCCCTTTCATATGATACCCCACTCAATATTGTTATCTCATTTCGAAAATTCGAAGTCCCGGTTTTCCCCCCTTTTTAAATAAAAATAAAAACAATTTTCAAAATTTTATGAGTGCAATGGCGTTAGGTCACTATTATCTAAAACTTTTCCAAATTTCAAGTCGATAGCTTTGATAGTTATTGAAATAATCGAGTGTGACAGACGGACGGACGGACGGACGGACGGACAGAGAAAGTCTCACCATAAGGGATCCATTTTTACCAAATGGTATGGAACCCTAATAAAAAATCAGCCAAGCTGTTTTGGAGGAGTTTTTTTACAAACTCCAAGAATTTTAGAGATTTCCCCTTAATTGCATCCCATACAAAATTCGATGACATCGCTGATGATTTAGGGCGAAAATTAAACTCTCCCCGAGCGCTGTTGACCATAAATATGCTGTACCTATATTAACAAATCACTGGGGACAAGTAATCTGGAGCATAAATCCAGTATTAAATGTTGCAATAGGTGCATTTTACAACAATATAATTTTCACTATATAAATCTCCATTCTCCACGCCTTCATTACAATATTTTTAAACGACATCACAGAAGCTTTGGTTGAAACTTGATTGACAGGTGAATAATAACATTTTCTTGAACGTTTTTACAAGGTATTTGATCTGCCATAGTAAGGCCATAGTGCATAATTAATTAGGTTAATTTTCGGGTCGACCTAAGACAGTGTTTTAAGATGACGCAGTTCGCTCGACCGAAGTTGCCGGCGCACGTGGCAAAGTTGTTTGCTATTAATTCACTTGTATGGGAAAGGCGTGAATTTTCACCGAAATCAAGCTCGCGAAAGCGTTGAACCGTCGTTTGGCTAAAGTGATTTTCAGAAAAAACTATTCAATGTATGGTTGCAAAGTAAACTTATTTGAAGTATTGAATATATAAACTATGCTGAATGATAATTTTCATTAGAGTTTTTATACTCCTATAATCATACTTCTATAATCATACTTCTATATTTTTATGAAGAAAGTGTCGGCATGAGCGCTCTTAAGTCTTAAAATAGGACGTTTATACGCTACTCTTACTACAATTCAGTAACTGCAACTGACCTGAGCTCGCTTACTTAAGTACTAGGCACTAGATAAAAAGTAGGATAAAAGCTCCGCCATAAAAAGATCGCTTGCCCGCTATCATTTGTCGACGAATGTTCCGCCACGCCTCGCAACGAGCCGAGATCTCAGCTAATTGCCTAGTTAACACCAATCCGAGACCTCACCTCGGTTTGCGTCTGTTTATACTATTCTAGACTTGCATCTAAATTATTCATGTTGTTCCCTAAAATTGTTCGTGCTAACGAGACGGACTGTTTGGTGTCTCTACCACGATAATTAATTCATCTCTCATCTTAGAAATTTATATCAATTTTACGGCTATAAGATATATGAAAGTATAAGGCTTGATGTTATCGGGTAACAACATTACATTTAGGTGAATAGTGTTATACGTTACGTTAATTCAATCATCAGCAACGCTCACGACTTTAGCCTCTATAGAACCTCTATATTATGTTCATTATTTTCAGTTCTTATTCAGCCGCATATCATTTTATCCTAATGGTAGTGATTGTATCTAAAATATGTACCTATGTGATATGTCGGGCATAAATATCAAGTTTCTTACCTAAAGGGAGCGACAAGACTTGTGTGGAAATCTCACCTAATTGCCTAATTAGGGCTCGGGTTTCTGGTCGTCAAAGGAAGATTTGTTATACGTAGGATACCGTCATGCAAATACACTCGCTATACTCATGTTCGCCACAATTTTCACTAAAATATTTACCTTTACAGTACCTAGTTAGTAGGTTTTCCCACATGTACGATAATGTTTGGTACATTTTGGTATATAATATACATAATTACAAGAGAATTATAATAGTTTTAATAAAGCTTTACATGATTCAAATCCTTGGGAGTGATATTGAAATGCTGTTATTAATTAATTAATATATTTTTATTAATTAATAAATTAGTCTTTAAGAGCTATTGTGAAATGGTGATAACAAGAAACAAAACCCAGTTTGTTGTGGGCTTCTTCTTAGTGCAGGAAACCCTCCTAAACGAAGTCTTAAGTTGTTTTGTACCTCATGATAGGTATACAAGTATGTGATGTATATGGTGATAAACCATATACATCACATATACTTATCATATTGACCTTTTACAAGAGCCTGTACGTTATAGTATAGGCCTATGTGAAATAAAGAAATTTTGAATTTTGCAGTTATCTAAACATTATGGGGATTGATTGTTACATTGAATTGTTACTCTTAGGGATAACTCGATGATTTATGAATTCAGAGTTATGCTTTCTTTTATGTGAAATAGTGTTGATTTATTAAATTACAGTAGCAAATGAAGATCTTTCTTATTAGAAGTTACTGGTAAAGTTTGATAATAAGTAATTAGGGCACCATAAACCTCTTAGAATTGGCCGAGTAATCCGGTAGTTGATTTATTTGAAAGGGACACATCGTTCCCAAGACTTGGAAAGTTCAATATTGACTCACAAAATTGCTTTAAGCCGCTGCAGCCGATAATATAAAGTGCTTATTAGAAATGTCAACCTTACAGCACTCTCTTAGGGGGCGAAATCGCTTCCGGCAGTTGTTAGAGCGAGGTGTTGTTACAGTCGCCGCGCTTTATTGGCTAGTCCTCGAGTCCTAGGGCGCTTCCTTCCGCCGACCGTCGACCCGCGGCAATCCCCTCGCACGTCGCGATCAGGACCAACATTTCACTAAATAGCACAATTTTCTTCAACGAACAAAATCTTAGAATACAATTGCTTACAATATTTTTTCTGATAAAGCTGAAGAGTTCGATTGTTTTGTTTTTTGAACGCGCTATTCTCTGGAACTACAGGTCCGAATTGAAAAAATATTTTTGTGTTGGATTGTCCATTTGTCCTGGAAAGTTCAAGGTTATATGTATAATATCACTCTATACCTACCAATAGGAGCCGAGCATCAGTTGGAAAAACGGGAATAATTGTTCCCTGTGAAGATTTTTCGTTGCAGAAGGTCATTCTTCAAAAATCGTGTATGACGGAATTGTTCCCCATTAACAGTTCTAAAAAAGTCCGCGACACCATAATTATCTGTTATACCTTTTAAGGTTGACTCATTGTAGGTAACTCAATATGTAGAATCCGAAATTCATGCGAACTAGCTAGGTTTAAAATATTGATAATTTTAGAAGGCCCCTGACACTCAGTAGATACCAAGTAGATACAAAAAACATGATTTAACTACCTTTAGTCTACACTACTACTTAGTCAAAAATATTATCTACCTTTATAATATCCGTGCTTTTAGCGAAAAACGGTTAACAAAAGTTAAGGTTTTGCAATTACGTAGTTTTTGGACAGCCTATCAGTTTACCTTACCTTTATAACTAGCATACTTATGGCGTCAAAGTGAAAGTGAGGTAAAACGCGTGAACTCGTAAAAGGGGAGATAACAAAAGGTTAGGTCACCGAAGTCATTCGACTTTAACTGGAGGGATTTTGAATTAAAAATACTCGCATTTGCCATCATGATAGTTTTTTGGATATCTTGAATGTTTTTTACCTTTTTAGGGTTCCATACCAATTTGGTAAAAATGGAACCCTTATGGTGAGACTTTCTCCGTCCGTCCGTCCGTCCGTCCGTCCGTCCGTCCGTCCGTCTGTCACACTCGATTATTTCAGTAACTATTCAAGCTATCGACTTGAAATTTAGAATAGTTATAGGAAATAGTGACGCGACGTCATAACAATCGTAAAAATTTGAAAATTGTTTTTATTTTTATTTAAAAAGGGGGGAAAACCGGGTCGAAAATTTTTCAAAATGAGATAATAATATTGAGTGGGGTATCATATGAAAGGGCGTTACTTGTGTATACTAAAACTATTTTTTATTTATTTTTATGCCTGATAGTTTTTGATTTATTGGGCAAACTGTCGAAAAAAATACCGTTCCCCCCCCCTTATCTCCGAAGTTTACCAATCGAAAAATCTGAAATAATTACGATCAATAGGCATTAACGTATATTTTACAGGAAAAATAAAATCAACTCTCTAACTATTATACTTTTTTAGATAATAACAATAAACCGGCAAAAACAAAGTTATGTTTGCGGTTTGCCAACAAAACTACCTACATGTAAATTATACTCTTAAATTCATGAACCAAAGTGATTCTTCTAATGTTTAACTTCTTTTATGGTATGGAACCCTCGGTGCGCGAGTCCGACTCGCACTTGGCCGGTTTTTTTTATTGAAATGTTATTTTTTATTGAAATGTTACAATAAAACTTATCACTAGCTTATTCTAATTACTTAGGGTACTACACAAGTCTTGCCCGCGTGCATGGTGCCAAGAATACTGGCTGCATTTTCGCGTTGAACAGCTAGGCTGAAAATAGTAGCTAGGCAGTAGGCGCAAAAATGAGCCAGCAAATTTTTTTTTACCTACAAATATTTGAAACAAAGTTGAGATTAGTAGCAATTTTGTTAGATCTTTGACCAAATCTTATGAAAAAGAAGAAAATGACAATGTTTCTCTTTAGTTTCCAAAATTAGTAACAACAGTATTTTAAGTATACCTAAGCGTGAACACTAAACAGCTACTGTAGACGGGACAGACTGTAAAACGCGTGCCGTCATGCGCTAAAAGTATTATTTGTCGCCGCGTCTGGTGCAGCGTTCATTATAACTATTCATATTAAAGGATGTATGTACTCTCTGCGCTGGTACGAAGTGGTTGTAGTGGCTGCCACAAAGCACCCCTTTGAAAGAAGAGCCGCTTTCACGCCAGCTCTCGATAAGCCCTCAGCGCTGCACAGAGTTCCACGCCATACTTTCTCAATCAAACGCTGCAGTAAAAAAAATCAGAACCAATATTGAGGTTTGGTTTAGTTATATTTTTTATGAAGTCTGGTGCTGCAATCCTGTGAGAAAATGGGTAAATAGAAATTAGAATCCCAGCAAAAACATTTTCATGTAAAATGTTGCCAAGACGAGAACATGTGGCTCACACTATCAAAAAGTTATCAGATCTCGTGTAGAGCAAGACTTCTAACTCTACACGCCCTAACTCTATAAATCCCTAACTTTATAAACTCTACACTTGAGTCAAAATATATTATGTCTTGGCTGTTTCGGTACCAAAACCCAACCGGTAGTCAAAACTAATAACAATTGTACACAAATAATCTCGCCAGAATTACGGACTCGTTCAGAAATATCAATCATATAACATGCTTAAAGGTGAGAGGTGAAGGTAAGAGATTTAGGTAACATTTCAGATGAAAGGATAATGTCTTCACGAAAAATAATCCGGTGTATAATGCACAAATAATATAATCTTAACAAGCCTATAGAAAAATAACGAGTAGTTTCTGGTCGCAGGAATATTGCCGCTCTGTTTTATACACAAAAAAATTCAGCCTAAAATACCTTTCTATACCTACCTAACCTACTTGATAAGGGTGATTTTTCAGTTCGCTGATGAATAGCTGAAAAAACTTGTTTTTACATGTGTATTATGAACACGAATGGAGACTTCGATAGTGGCGAAGCGCCTTACAGCGTAAGAATCGAGAGGTTCATTAGTGTTCGCCTTAATGATCGCGTCGTGTTCAAGCCGATTGTAACCACTAAAAACATATTGGAGGTTTTCGCCCACACTATATGTATACGAAAACATACTCGTACGTGCTACGAGGTTTAATTTCGTAGATGTATGAGACACTGCTAAATAATTGGGTAAATATCTCCCCACACACGTGAAAATTTTCGAACATAGAATTTTCTGAGAATACCACATGGTTACATTTAAGATATTATTGGGTAGTTAGTTTGTTTTTTCAGTAGGTGTACAATCTTTTTTGTAGGTAATTCCTGTCGTAAATTGGCCCTAGTTAATTACCAAGGAAAATATAACTCGTACGTGACCGAAACTTTGATGTTATGCCCCAGTTATGTTTCATTCCTTAATGGCTTCCCCGGGTAAGACTCCCGCGCTAAACACAGGTGGTAAAGTTTATGTATCTCTTAGAAAAATATTTTTAATGTCGGTGTATGTCACGGGAGTAATAAGCTTTAACGCTGAGCTTTAACACGGGAGTTGCGTCGGATAGGCCTGCGTGTCGGTAGGTACTGCAGCGTATCGCCCGGCCTTCCACAAAGCAGCACTCAGCATGAGACATGAGTGCCGCGGCGGGCGCGTGCCTTTGTTTTATTTCACCCACACCCCTCCACTTTGGGAACTTCGCAGGGGGACTTGGAATTGCGTTCGTTTTACGGTGATTAGTTTATCTCAGCTTTTTAAAACATGTGGAAAAAAAACTTTTTAAAACATTAGTCGTGATGATGGCAAGAGACCTGATGGATTGACGCTGGTTCCCTGGGAACGGGGTCGGGCGCTGATGTGGGATGCAACATGCGTTGACACATTGGCTTCGATTCATATCAGGGAGACAGAATCAAAGCCGGGAGCCGCAGCTGAGACTGCTGAATCCGGTAAGCGTCGCAAGTATGCCTCTCTTTTAGAGAGTTACATATTTGTCCCGTTTGCCGTGGAGACCCTGGGGCCGTGGAGTCATAGTGCCAAAAAATTCCTTCGAGAGCCCGCGGTTAATAGCCTCAACTGGTGACAGAAGGGCTGGCTCATTTTTTGCGCAACGTATCAGCCTAGCTGTTCAACGCGGAAATGCAGCCAGTATTCTTGGCACCATTCCACGTGGGCAAGATTTGTATAGTAATTAGAATAAGCTAATAATAAGTTTTATTGTAACATTTTATTTAAAGTAAAAAAAAAAAAAAAAAAAAAAACATGTGGATAACTTAAACTTAGCCTTTAACCTAGACAACAACTTTTGTTTGTTCTTAATTATTTCACAATTACATAGGTGAGTTCGTGAATTAGACACATCATAAAGATTCGTGATTCTAATTCGTAGATCTTTTTTGTGGATGAACAAGTAACGCTAAAGGCAGGCAGGTAAGGTAGGCAGTGGCACTAGGCTCTGTTTATACGGAAATGAGTGCAGTGAGGCGGAAGAGCTCAACGCCCCCCGGTGCACCCCCGGCCGCGGGCGTCGACCCGAGCGAGCGTGCACGCGGCACGCGCCCTCGGAGCGGCGTCTTCAGCGCAGACTACGCAAAAACTTGCCGTACCTACATCAATTAGGCGTTGAGTCAACAAATGACCGGAAAATTAATGCAAGAAATAATTGCTTGTTTCACAGATTCCTAGTCAGATTAACGACCCTGTACACTTGTTCGTCAGATGCTACGTTTGACTACGTACATTTCGAACTGAACTTTAAGTAACCTTGCTTGAATTTTATTTAGCATCAGAACACATTTTATAATAGTATTCGCGAAGAAGTTTTCACAGATTTCCGGTAAATTATATAAGTAGAACATCAATATATAAATGTTAATGCCATTCTCTCAATTTAAATGCCATAATTAGCTTCCTAGGTCTTGTTAGCTTACTAATTAGAAAATAAGCAAATATTTGGTGGGCAGATTTTAAATGATAGTATGATGTTGGGGCATCGTAAGCCCCAACATCATAGTATCATTTTTTTAATGTTTGTTTCATTAGATACTTGTGTAAATGTGTGCCTACTAGTACTCTAAATCTAAATTATGTATTGACAATCGAAAAGAGAGCACTTCTATTAAGACTAACTGTTACTGTAGTAACTAATTGTGAGTGATGAACTCAACGGACCGACATAGTTATCCTCTAATGGCGCAGTAAGAGGAAACGTTCTGAAGGAAATGATTTCAATTTAACATTATCTCGGGGAATTGGCTTCCTGACCTCGTCCTGTTACGCTAAATTATGTCCTGATGCTACTTGGAAGCTTGAATGAGCTTTCAACTTTTTATTTTCTTACTAGTTGTAGGTGTATATATCCAATAGTTTTTATACAAACCGTGACTGGGTTATATTATATTAATTTTCATCGTTATGGCACATTAACTTATTTGCACAAATGTTGTAAAGTTTCAAGAGCTATTATAGCACATTTTAAGGTAGTTTTTAGTATCCAGAATGTATGGCGGATGAAAATATCGTAATCAATATTAGGTATAATAATAACATTAAATTAATAATAAAATTCAAAAGAGAGATAATGGAAATTCTACATGTTCAAAATACTTTGATTCAGTTGAAATCCTGTAAAATTTTTGAGAAATAAGTAAGATTTAAAACATCTTAAAAGCCCTCGTGAAATCGGTAGAGATGTGAAATTTTCTATTTCCTCCGGGGATAGTTATTTTCAGCCATTTACTCACTTAGACTCTACCTCCTAATTGGTTTAACGTTAACTCGGCCGACTCGCTGCCATTAAGAGGCAAAATATATTATAACTAAACCAAATTATTGAACTCACTGGTTTACTCGTAATTTTCTCATCATACTTAGGTCGTGATTTCATGAATTACTTACTTACTTACTTCCAGTAGTCTGCTCCATAAAAGAATATCTGCAAACTCCTAGACCTTACCTAACTCGAAAAATGATTTTGAGTTAAGTAAAACTTAATTCAACATTTTTCTATGAGATTTAAGCAAGACGTACTTATTATGTGTGATATTCTGTGGCCGAAACTCATGACTGATGATAAGGTGCAGTAAAAAAATGAAGTTAAACGAAATCCAATTATGTATGAAAATGATTACTAAATGATCACTAAATAGATCAAGTGACCTCCGTCAGTTTTTGAATTTCGTTCGAAAGGTATGCAGTTATATATACGAGCACAGATACATACGACTTACGAGTATCTTAAAAACGCATGGATGCTAGAGCCTTTTTTTTAATTAAAATTTTGAGAATGCTTTTTTAAGAGCATATGGATGCTAGAGGCGTTTTTTTTAGCCGATTTTTCAGTAGAATGTTTGAACAGGAGAACGTCTTCCGGATCTAGTAGGTACATTCTAGATTTATAATAGACACAAATACACAGGACCCGGCAATCAGCGCAAAAAATGTCGACATTTTACTATGGTGTAAAAATGTTTGTTTTGTCACCAACGCCCTCAGTAGTAGGCCGACAGCAGTATAGGCCAATGCGATAGTGAAACTTCTTTCTTATATGAAGAAGGTTTACGTAAAATGTTCAGATGGACTCATGCTTAGTTTTATTTCAGTAAGATTTATGCAAAAAGACCTCATCTACATGATCACATCTATACAACATAACTTTTCTATTTTCCAGTGGGTGCGACGACGTGCAGCGTTCTCTGGAACTGCTGGACCAGGTGCTGAGCGAGTACGACGAGGGGGAGCCGCGCTCGCTGGAGGCGCGCGCGCCGCCCACGCCGGCCACGCCCGCCACGCCGGCCACGCCGGCCACGCCCGCCACGGACGACGACTCACCGCTCGCCGGACACACCTCCGAGGACGATGGATACATGAGCATGAACGGCAGAAGGTAGATACCACAGCGTTTTGTATATTAACCCTGGCAATATACATATTATACCCTGGACATGGCGGACGGTGCGAAAAAATGTCGCCAGTTTATCGGTGCCACCGATGCAATCAAAACAAATCAAACAGTAGTGTTTCGATCAAAGTGTTGAAGAGCTTGTACGAAAACGCCACAATGTCAGTCCGTATCCAAGACCAGACTACGAGACCGATCCAATTGCAGCGAGGAGTGCGACAGGGAGATGTAATCTCCCCGAAGCTGTTTACCGTTGCATTGGAAGACGTCTTTAAGGTTCTGAATTGGAACGGATATAGCATCAACGTCAATGGCAAGTATAATCGCGGAATGAAAAGGTTCGTCACCTTAGTGTTGATTTTCGCTTGCACTAGTAGGTACTCCAAGAGTCTATGATGTCAACATATCAAAAGAATCGACTAGTACAAACGAATCTATCGTTCGAAACGAATTACGAAATTGACGAACCTTTTCGTTCAGTGACTGTACATCACTCACCTTAGGTTTGCCGACGATATCGTAGTCACTAGCAAAGTTTCCCAACAGGTGGGCCTTAAAATGAACGTGAGCAAGACATTAATCATGTCTAACTCTCACGTTCCGCTCCATCCTTTAGTGGTTGAGAACTCTGCACTCGAAATTGTAGACGATTACATATACTCGTACCTCAGAGTGAGAAGGCTCAGAGTCACTCAGCGGGCGATGGAGAGAGCTATGCTCGGAGTTTTTCTACATGATCAAATCAGAAATGAGGAGATCCGTAGATATAAACCAGAGTCAACCACATAAATCTCAACGTATCGCGAAGCTAAGTGATGGCAATGAGCGGAGCACATAGCTCGTAGAACCGACCCAAGCAGCAAGCAAGCGTTTTCAACATCAATTAACCGGCTCTATTAGAACTTAAAGTTTTTTTAAAGACGTACAAGAGTATCAAAAGATGATTATATCTTTATAAGAAGGATTTTTGAATAATTATACAGCTTGAGCTGCATAAAACTTGTATTAAGAGATCCGCGTAAGCTTAGGGTACTAAAACAGAATTTGAAAATTCTACTATACAACTTTAAGTATTTTCTGACAGTTTAAACTCGTTTTATCGTTAAAGCTGTATAAAGGCTGTATTTTGCATGTGGTCACTAACTTACTACAACCCTAAGTGTTATTATGGTATCACTCAATCATTGTTTCTGTATAATGGTATATGCAAACTTCATTATAACACTTGTTTTTATAGAGTAGTTAGACACTCTTATAAATACAGTGGTTTTAGTACTTCTGTCTAAAATAATGCTTTAAAACTAAAAAAATAAATTACATCAATAGTACAGCTTTAGCCTGACTAACAGCTGCCAGCCATATATTATTTTCACATGATCCTACTTTGTGTGCGGAACTCGATCATAATTTATAATGTGGAAAAAAAGGAAAAGATCTGGTGCAGTCAAGAGGAGAATTATAAGGAAATATTTAAATATAACAAATTATAAACCAGAGGACAGTATCAATAGTGAACCATCATTTATTGGGCAAGAAATAAATACATTAAATTGGACAACCCACAGTCAAGCGCGTCCATCGACGTCTAACTGCATATTGTTCTGAAAAAATAATGTAAAACACATTAATTATACACAATAAACTATTAATGACACTTCACAATAAGTTTATTTAGTATATAATAGGCTGCTAACTTTTTGGGTCTGCGATAACGCAGCGAAGGCTAAAAACAAAACGAAGGAATGCGTGCGTGCTTGCCCGGAAGAACGTATTAACTAAACAAAACATCATGTAGTGTTCCCAGTGCAGAGTGAGGGAGAGAGAGATAAAATAGCCCAGCGTCGAGCGTCGGCAAGCGTATCGTAGTGTTGTAGTTGTAGGTACCTACATTAAAAGGTTTGTAATGGATTTATTCTTGCAGGTTCGTGTCTTGAAAAAAAATATACACCTTCTAGTGAACACGGCGAATCACAATCATCTACATTATAATAATTATTATAGATCCTCGACTTTGAAAAAAATGATTGTAAAATATTCCACTTCAAAATTAAAACTTGCTTAGGGTTAATATTTTTTTACACGGATCTCTAAAGAGAATTATAAGTTATAAATCCAGAGTCGTACACAGCCTAATTAATAAATATATTATCTTGTAACGCTGATTAAAAACCAAAAACAGTAGTATATAATCCAAATCTTACGTAGTACAGCTAATAAGACTATAATACCCTCCAAAAATCGTCTAAGCTGTATAAAATTGTCGCCATTTTATAACGATTTATGTTTACCAAACTTTGAGATTATTAAACCAATATTTAATAATTGCTTGAGCCGCTTCATGATTATTAGCTAAAATAATGATCACTGTGTCCTAAAATCTGTTATTTTAAATATAATTTATTTTATAATCTTTAAAACAAACACTTGTAAGAAGTGTTTGGACCGTATTTATTAATATTCTTAATATTTGCCTGATAATTCTACTGGCGCATGAATATTTTGCCAATAACCAACCACACATTGACAGTGAAATTTTATTCGCACTTACCTTTACCCAATTAACACCATCAGATTAAGATTTGTCTTGACTTACCGTGTTTCACTTTGAAATAAAAACAATAAAATTGTGTCACGCCTTCCATTACATTGTCATGCACTCTGATTTGATAATATTTGTATGAAATTTGTTTTTTGTTTATTTTTATAATTTTCTAACTATCTTCAAAATCCTATTTAAAACTTTAATTTTTCTAAGATATTTGTAAGATATTACTTGGAGTGTATTGGTTTCTCCTTACACCGAATAACAGATCTTATAAAACTACTATACAGCTTCTTTATTGCGTATACAGCTGTTATACAGCTCCACTAACGCGAAAAGTCGTACAATGTGGGCCCTTTTTGCACTTATAAGGTCTGTAAAAGCGCTTATACAGCCTTTATACAGGCTCAAATGCAGCTTTAAGTATAAAAATCAACCTAAATACCACTCGTATACAGCTTCTTATGCTACTTGGGGACGGACGTTGGGGACCCAAAGTGCTGGAATAGCGACCCCGCACCGGAAAGCGCAGTGTTGGCAGACCTCCGATAAGATGGACTGACGACATTAAGAGAGTCGCGGGAAGGCGCTGGATACAAGGAGCGCAGGACCGTGCGGGCTGGAAATCATTGCAGGAGGCCTTCGTCCAGCAGTGGACGTCCTTCGGCTGAAACGAACTAATGAACGCACGAACGTTAAAGACCTAAATTATTGTATCGCAAAGTATTGTTAACTAAAACACAGTATTGTCTTATACATTTCCAGAGCGAAGTTCGCGCTGGGCTTTCGACCGACGGAGGAGCACGAGGAGGGCTCGCCGCGCGACCCGCCGTCGCCGCACTCGCCGCCGCCTCCCGAAGAAGCGGAGCGGATCATCTCTACCTTGCTGCCCAAGTACGTATAACGTACCCTGCCCAATTATCAGCTCCTTAGCCATATGATTTATCTAGGATCGTCATAGAAACCTGTTGATCGCTCATCCCATGTCTAAATGGGACAAAATTAAAAAAAATGTATGAGCTTGACATTAAGAATTAATAAATTACTACGTAATATGTAGAAGATACAGGAAAACTGCTAGTTACAAAACAGTGAACTGTAAAATAACTACGCTTTGTACGCTACACCATAGAGTAATAAATTTATCTTTAGCTACTCTATTTATGTAAAAGTACTAGCTGACCCGGCCAACGTTGTTTTGCCACTAGGGATATAAAAAAAAATCTCTCTCTTTTTGAGAAAATAGCTTACCACCTACTCTGTACTGAACACGCACAGAATTTTACATATTAGAGATAATATTTTATCAAAATAATTTAGTGATTTAAGCATTGTAATATTTTTTGTACCTACTCGTACTTCACACAGACCAGAGAAGAAGGTTTATATAGTCAATAGTGTATAAAATCTTGCACTGTGCATTTATTTACAAAATGTACGTCTACTCTACTCAGTTACACCATTTACGTTACTGCACGTAACTGATACATTTATTATTATTTATTGCCTTTGCCTTATCGATTAGGTACAAGCACATTACAAGGACAAAACATTTTCAGTTGAGCACATTATCGGAATAATGTATAGGTACGTAATTCGTTACATTATAATATCGATAATAATACAGTCAATTTCCCCGTTTACAGGGTGTCGCCCGCGAATTCCGCGAAACGCACAAACTCAGTCGAAAAGTGCAGCGCCGAAGAGAAATTGGACTCCATCATTAGCGTCAATGGTATCACGACTGCGACGCAAACTACTTTTGTAAGTATTTCCCATCAAATATGGGTTATAGAAGTTACCATACAGTCAACGCCCAAGGCTCAACCTGCGTAAATTTCGGTATTTTCAAAATCCCTGGGGAACAGTGGACATTTCAAGGATAATAAATATTCTATGCGTCAATCCAAGTTATGGCTATCTACGTTCCAAATTTTACCCAAAACGGTTTGATAGTTGTAACTTAATTTAGGACCGATTTTTCAATCGCCAGGTAAACGTTAGCTAAGGAATAAATAAGACGTTTTAACAGATTTTGTATGGTATATGTTTCAAATTTGGTATATGTTTATCTGGGATTTAAAAATCAGCCCAAAGAAATTTTCACTTATAATATGGATTAAATTTTAATTTTACCAGTGCGAAATTTAGTCCTGAGCGAGGTAGTCAGTGGTCTAATGTTACTATTGTGGTATTGAATAATCTCTGTCCCTTTCACGGCGGAGGCAAATTAGAACAGATGATTATTATGAATGCATTTTTATCGAAGCATTCAGGAACACAGCCACACCACGAATTTTTGTTTTACTGACAATTTATTTCTATAAGTTCTTAAATATTGGCATTCTGTTTTTAATAAAAACAACGGTTCTTATTACTTTTCAGCCGAAGACCAGGCATCAGCGTCCGTACGGGTGGGACAAAGAAGTGGAATCAAACGGTTTCCAGCTACAACAACCGCCAGTGCCTCCGTTCAAATTTTCTTCGCTACAGCACGGCGCGCGACCGCCGCATCCAGACAATATTCCCACGTGGCTCCCACCGAGGCACACAGCTTCGCCTATCAATAAAAAATCTCCTACTTTCGAAAATCCACCCGTGTTCCCCTTCATGGGGTTCTCTAGCGAATTTAACGACAAACCGTACAATGAACACCCGGTGACAATTTACCCCGGACCCAACATCCAGTATAATCGGCAGTCCCACTCTCCGACGTACAAAATATCTCCATCCAACAGCAAGAGCATCGAGAAAAAGAACGTCAAGAGGGACAGCAGGTCGGACGGGGAAATGTTGTCGCCGAAAACAAAGTTACCTCCGCGTACTCTCGCCAGTTCTATGGAAAGACATAGAGAAGTGTGTAGAGGATCATCGGAGGACGTGATGGATTGCAACTTGCGAGGTTCGAGCAGGAGCAACGACGAAGAACACTTTTCGGACGACTCGTTGGAGGAGTCGTTCCCGCCGCCGCCGCCCGCAGTCAGCACACCTTCGAAACGCAATTCCATAGCCTGGGAAGTGTCTCTCGATGGTGACGATCCCCTTCTCACACCAGGAAGTACAAAGGTATAATCATCAAAAACCTAACAGTTTCATTTGAAATATGGTACAATGGCAAGCTAGCAATGCGACAGCTTTCTCCGGAGCTCATAAAACTCTTTAGCGTATCGGAAATATCTGTTTGATCGTAGATTACTATTTAGAATACCTATACATATTCAAATTTTTAATTGGTAACTTTCAATCCACGACGGCGCGCCCCACTCTGTCAAATCCCATACTAATCGAATAAAATAAAAGTGATTTTGACAGGGTGGGCGCCGCCGTGGATTGAAATATCTATACTCAATGTTAAATTCTTATTTTTAGGTTATAGGAAGACGACGAAGGAAATCCGGAGATCAATCACACTCGAGCACAAGTTCAATACCTCAACGCTTAGACGACGACTGGGGCGAAGAATACTGGCCCCCTCCTCCGCCAATATCTCAATGTGAACCACTTGTATCGCCGATTTCAGACGCAGAACCAGAACTCCGTCGAACTCAAGATCTTGCTACAGGCACATATGTAATTAGAAAAGGCAAGAATCGTAAACAGCTGCCAGCACTCAGCAAAAATGCTAATAATAAAATACAATCCAAAAGCAACCACCTCTCGCAGAGTCACAGCCTGAACAGAAGTATCGACAAATCCATAGATGGCTCCAGCATTTCAATAAGTGGGTCAGGATCTGTCGGTTCCTATAATTCGAGGCCGAGTTCGGATCTAAGTTTACCTCAATCACGATATAGTGCAGACCTAAATTCGAGGTTAAGTCGGGAACTAAACACACCAAACTCTAGATATAGTATTGATCTGTGTACACCGAATTCTAGATTAAGTAAAGAAATTACGTCACCTAAGTCAAGACTAAGTTTGGATCTCAATAACGGTCAAGATAGGTACATAAATCCAGAGTATTACGCACATAGTCCTAGAACGAGGCAAATAATTAGTGATAAAAGTTCTGTTGGACCCAAGAATAATAGTGTGCAAAGCAAATTGTCTCCACAAGCAAGATTTACAGATTTTAAGAAATATTCTTCTACATTTGATAATATTCAGTCGCTGATAAAGGAGGGTAAAGTTGAAGAGACGCCTCCGACAGAATGCAATGAAACAGTTGGCGAGCTTTCTACCGTGCCTCCAAACATGGTTCGCGTCATATCGCTTCCGAGTCTTGGAGCTGAGGGAGACAGCAACAGCGCCAGCCGTACAGCGCTCATAACTACTGTCGAGGAAGAGGAAGACCCAGAAGGCGCAGAACCAGGATCTAGCGGTGAAACTTCACCACTTCGCAAGATCGAAAATAATATAAGCGCAATACTGAGCCAAGGTCGGGACCAAAAACATTTTACCCCATATATACCAAAAGACTGGAATATTCATAAGGACGAGTACTGTGATGAAATATCTAATAATATATTAGAAAATCAATTTCGTTATAGCTCTAGGGAAAAACAAAAAAGGCACGATATACAAAAATCATCGAGCCACAATGAAATTCAGAATCAAAGGTCAATAGAGAGGCGGGAGCGATCGTCCAGTAGGAGATCAAATAGCATGCATAAGTCTACCAGTGCTAAAGACGTGCCGGTTGGCTTGATGAGGCAACCGTCTTCGTCTGATTCTGCTGTGTCTAGTGGAGGCGATTTCCCTCTTAATGTTCAAATTGTGGAGCATCCATATAGGCATAACCAGTTACCTCCATCACCAAGCATGGGTCATGAAATGGGACCTTTACCACAAACGCCAGAATCTCCAAAGTTCCCGCCCTTGCCGCCTTCGCCTGTACAAGAAGTGGAGGATGAGTACACAGAAATCATGCAACCCACTGATAGACGACACGGCAAAAAAGCGGATACTCTACCTACACCCACTTTAGAATCTAGAAGAAGGTATGCAACTACACATCATTTTCATAATTTGTTTTGTGACGTTAATGTCACGAGAGTTTCGTTTACAAGAACTTGTACATTAGCATTCTAATAATTTCTTTAACCATCAACAATAATTGCAGGCCATCAGAACCTCCGGCGGTGCCCCCGCATCGCGATACCACAAATAGCCTTAAAACGAGATCTATGGAGACCAGCTACAATAAGAATAGGAGGAACAGTAATTTCAAAAGTGGCTCCACAGACCGAAGAACTTTGCCTACAGGTAGGTTTAGGAGTATTGTGATTTCTTACTTCAGTTCATACTGATATAAATGGTATAGCTTGTATGTCTAAGTATGTTTGTTACTCCTTCATACTGTAAGAACTGAACCCATTTGGCTGAATGTGGAATGAACCCGGATGAACTAAATGGCTCCTTTTTATCTTGGGAAATCCTTGAACTTCACGGGATTTGTAAAAAACATAATTATTCACGTAAGCGGAGCCATGCGCAACAGCTTATATAAAACAGTATCTTGATTCTCTTGATGTTCTTACTCCTTGAACTAGAATTTTTGTTACTCCTTCACGCCACAAATAATAATATACCGATTTGGCGGGGAACGGAGATATGTTACCACATAGGCTCCTTTTTATCTCGGATTCATGTTTCTCCCGGGATTTGTGAAAAGTGGAATAAAAGTTTTTGAAAATTACGCTAAAAGAAGACAAGCGACAAAGACATAAATGGGACTATAATTTTATTTGTTTTATTTACTTAAAACTTACAGACACCGGAGCTAGCGGCGCCAGACGGAGGACGCTGCAGCGTCAGAACCGCGAGACCTCGTCCAACATCCGCGGTCAACTGCAGACGTCGGCCAGCTTGCCGGAGACGCCGGTGTTCGCCCGCGGCTGTGACGTGCCGCGCACGCCACCCAGGAACTCCACGGGACCACCTAGAAATAGCGCTGTCAACTCTATGCAGACAATAGGTGGGTTAGCATACAAGCGGAGCATCTGCCTCTGTAACCCGTAGGACACTGCAGCGTCAGAACCGCGAGACCTCGACCAACATCCGCGGTGAACTGCATACGTCAGCCAGCTTGCCGGAGACGCTGGTGTTTGCCCGCGGCTGTAACGTGCCGCGCACTCCGCCCAGCCGTGCTATTCTGCAAAACAGCGACGAGCGTACATCTCTGCATCTATGAATTTGTCAGTTGTAATAGAGTACAATTTTGCATGCCATATTCGGGTTGGCAGCTGTCTGGCAGCTATTTCATTTTGTAGAATAGCACAGCAGGAACTCCACGGCGCTACCTAGAAAAAGCGCTGTCAACTCTATGTAGACAATAGATGGGTAAGCACACAAGCAGAGCGAATAAAATCCGGAGGACACTGCAGCGTCAGAACCGCGAGACCTCGACCAACATCCGAGGTGAACTACAGACGTCAGCCAGCTTGCCGGAGACGCCGGTGTTCGCCCGCGGCTGTGACGTGCCGCGCACTCCGCCCAGGAACTCCACGGCGCCATCTAGAAATAGCGCTGTCAGCTCTATGTAGACAATAGATGGGTAAGCACACAAGCAGAGTGACTACCTCTGTAACCAAAATCCGGAGGACACTGCAGCGTCAGAACTGTGAGACCTCGTCCAACATCCGCGGCCAACTGCAGACGTCGACCAGCTTGCCGGAGACGCCGGTGTTCGCCCGCGGCTGTGACGTGCCGCGCACTCCGCCCAGGAACTCCACGGGACCACCTAGAAATAACGCTGTCAACTCTATGCAGACAATAGGTGGGTTAGCACACAAGCGGAGCATCTGCCTCTGTAACCAAGACCTGAAGGTCACTACAGTGTTAGAGCCGTGAGACTTCGTCCAACATCCGCGGTCAACTGCAGACGTCGGCCAGCTTGCCGGAGACGCCGGTGTTCGCCCGCGGCTGTGACGTGCCGCGCACTCCGCCCAGGAACTCCACGGGACCACCTAGAAATAACGCTGTCAACTCTATGCAGACAATAGGTGGGTTAGCACACAAGCGGAGCATCTGCCTCTGTAACCAAGACCTGAAGGTCACTACAGTGTTAGAACCGTGAGACCTTGTCTACCATCCGCGGTCAACTGCAGACGTCGGCCAGCTTGCCGGAGACGCCGGTGATTGCCCGCGGCTGTGACGTGCCGCGCACTCCGCCAAGGAACTCCACGGGACCACCTAGAAATAACGCTGTCAACTCTATGCAGACAATAGGTGGGTTAGCACACAAGCGGAGCATCTGCCTCTGTAACCAAGACCTGAAGGTCACTACAGTGTTAGAGCCGTGAGACCTCGTCTACCATCCGCGGTCAACTGCAGACGTCGGCCAGCTTGCCGGAGACACCGGTGTTCTCTCGCGTCTGTGACGTGCCGCGCACGTCGCCCAGGAACTCCACGGGGCCACCTAGAAATAGCTCTGTCATCTCCATGCAATCAATAGGAGGGTTAGCACAGAAGCGGAGCATCTGCCTCTGTAACCAAGACCTGGAGGACACAACAGAGTCAGAACCGCGAGACCTCGTCCAACATCCGCGGTAAACTGCAGACATCAGCCAGCTTGCCGGGGACGCCGGTGTTCGCCCGTGGCTGTGACGTGTCGCGCACCGAACCCCACGGGACAACTTAGAAATAGCGCTGTCAACTCTATGCAGACAAAAGGTGGGTGAGCATGCAAGCGGAGCGACTGCCTCTGTAACTAACACCTTCCTGCCTACAGTAGAAAAAGCGCATTCATTTTGCAAGCGGGCGCTGAGTCCCCTAGTGGTCCAAGTTTTCACGGGAAACGGTGAATTTGTGAAGCACTTGCATAGATTCCTTCCTAAAAATCTAGATCCTTTGTGGAGTTGAACTTATGACCTATGCAAATGATACCGAACGCAGTTTTGGACCTACCACTGCATAGGTTCAAACAATCTGTTAAAAGTTAAAAAGTCTTCTAAGCCAGGACTTATTAAGTGAATTTTTGTTATTTCTGATTAGGTATTTCCCTTTTCTTCGACCAGATATTAATAAAATAGTTCGAAGTTCCCTATTTTTTAATTATTAGGGTTCCGTACCTCAAAAGAAAAAAAAGGGGTAGAATTACATACGATCCTAAACCAAAAATAAATCATTGTTTATTTGCTGCACTTCTGAAGTTCCATATTTATAAAATTGTCGGTGCCCTGAACGTTATTTTCGTTGCGTGCAGGTAGCAGCGCCACGCTGGGAGGCTACGGGCGCGGCTCGGTGATGGGCACCTCCGGAGTGTGCACGGGAGCGGACCTCCTGCGCCTCGGCGGGCCCCCGCGCGGCTGGTACCCGCGACAACGACACCGGTATAAAACATTTTTTTTATCGCAAACTATACGTCAACGTTAGCCAAATGCACTGATCACTCTATACATCTGGGATTAATCACTCTATACATCTGACAGTTCCATTTTTGTGCCGACTTGAAGCGCCACCCTCGAACGTCTGCGGTTCTAAATTGACATTTATTGCTAGTGACCGTCGTTCTGAATGACATTTTATTTTAGTTTCATAGACGCTCACGCTAGGATACGCAACAATCAGCGCCGAAATTGCGAAAATCAAGTGTCTTCATATTTACGTTGACAGTCAGCGATGGAGATGACCCATCTCCATTCTATGGATCGCTGACTGAGGTGATATGCGACCTCCGCGCCACGATCTCCGTGTTGTCAATGCCGAGCGTGTCGGCTCACAGCTGTCATACCATGTTGTTTATTATTTGTCATTATATATTTGTCAAGTAGGTACAATTCTTCAGTTAAATAAAACCAATATTCCTCTTGGTTTTTTCATTTATTATGCCACAATTTATTTAACTGAAAATGCCTGACGAAAAACTAGGCAAGCCTTCGCTGTCAAGATATCTGCGACCCGATAAGTTTGACATCGAGCCTGATGTCGCAGACGCCGATGAAAAATGGGTACACTGGAAATCGACATTTGAAAGCTTCTTAGCAGAAGAGATTACCGAAGATGTACCAGACTCCCTTAAGCGTAAGCTACTAGTTAACCACTTATCGGCATCAATTTACAAGCATATCAAAACATGCTCCACATATAAAGATTCGATGAAAGTTCTAGAAGACATCTATGTCAAACCGAAAAATACTATTCTAGCTCGACACATTCTCTTCAATCGCAAGCAACGAGCTGACGAAACGATTTCTGATTATATTAGAGCTCTCCGACTTTCCGCGAAAGATTGTAAATTTGAAGACGTCATAGCTCAAGAGCATGAAGACCAAGCAATTCGTAGTGCTTTTATATCCGGCTTACTATCACGAAGGATTCGAGAACGGTTACTAGAAAACTCAAAACTCACTCTCTCAGAAGCACTTAATCAAGCCATAGCTCTGGAAACGGCAGAGAGGGATGCAGCTACCATTGGTATCAGTTCTACGCAACTTACCGCCATATCGCAAAGTACTTCACGGGACAAGAAATCCGTAAATCTAGCAGCAGCTCCATCGTCACGAACTATTCAAGCTGCCCCGACCACGCCACCTCCGGCTACAACCTGCTTCTTTTGCGGCGGGAGTCGTCATCCAAGGTTCAGATGTCCAGCCAACAAAGCCACCTGCAAAAAGTGTTCAAAGAAAGGACACTTCGCAAGCGTCTGTAGATCGGGCAATATTAATTTGAACTCCACGACAGTTGAAGATCCTACGACCACTAACAACAACCAGCTCAACAGTGGAGCTATTTCTGCTGCCTCTCCTTCGAGCCTTAGGAGTGCGACAATTCCAATCATGGTCAACGAATACAAGGCTGATGCACTCGTCGATACAGGAAGTTCGGTCAGCTTTATTAACGCTAGTGTTGCTCGCATAATGAAACTACACAAAAAGCCATGCAACCAGACAATCAATCTCGCTTCTCTCAATCAAGTTTCCTTTGTCGAAGGCATCTGCTTTGCTACCATTACGATGAATAAGCATACTTACAAACAAACGCCTCTTCTAGTTGTCGATAACCTCTGTGCCGACGTTATCGTGGGCCACGACTTGCTCAAACATCACTCGAGCATTCACTTCAATCTTGGTGGGCCTGGCGAACCTTTAGAGATATGCAACGTGTTACGAGCTTCGGTGCCGCCAGCCTCCGTTTTTACAAATCTGTCACCGAATATTCGACCCATCGCCGTGAGAAGCCGGCGCTACAGTAAGGAAGATGAGGACTTCATAAAAGAAGAAGTATCTAAATTACTTGAAGACGGGGTCGTTGAAACAAGTATTTCCCCCTGGAGAGCCCAAGTTCTCGTAGCGGGAGGAGGGGTTCATCGAAAACGACTTGTCATTGATTACTCCATGACCATAAACAAATTCACCGATCTCGATGCCTTCCCCTTGCCAAACATAGAATCAGTCGTGAACAAAGTATCTAGATTTAAAGTATTCAGTCAAATCGACTTAAAGAGCGCATATCATCAAATACCCATCTTAGAAAATGAAAAGATATATACAGCTTTCGAAGCATGCGGCAAATTGTACCAGTTTACACGCATTCCATTTGGCGTGACTAATGGCGTTGCGGCTTTTCAACGAACTCTGGACTTCATCATAACAGAAGAGAGACTAGAAGGAACGTTCGCCTACTTAGACGATGTAACCGTCTGCGGCAAAGATCAAAGAGATCATGACCACAATCTAAAACGCTTTATGGACGCCGCTAATAAATATCATTTAACTATAAACGAACAGAAGAGTGTTTTCAATAAGACTAAAATTAACTTGCTTGGATATACTGTTGAAAATAATACAATCAGTCCTGACCCGGAAAGACTAAAACCTCTTCTAGAGCTTCCCGCTCCAACTAAAACTAGTGAACTAAAACGAGTCCTAGGGATGTTTGCTCATTACGCTAAATGGATTGCGCGTTTCTCAGAAAAAATAAAGCCACTAACATGCGTGACTACTTTCCCGTTGACATCTGAAACGCTCAAATGTTTTGAAGAACTCAAGCAAGATATCAAGGCAGCCGCTCTAGTAGCCATAAACGACACTGAAATGTTTACAGTCGAAACAGACGCTTCGGAATTCGCGCTAGGGGCTACTCTGACTCAACATGGAAGACCAGTTGCCTTTTTCTCTCGGACATTGAATAACTCAGAATGCAAACAATCCTCAATCGAAAAAGAGGCCTGTGCGATAGTAGAGAGCCTAAAGAAATGGAGACATTACCTGATTGGTAAACATTTTCTTCTTATAACTGACCAACAATCGGTGGCCTTCATGTTCAATCAAAATCATAACAGTAAAATAAAAAATGAGAAGATTCAACGTTGGCGATTAGAACTGTCTTGCTTCAAATACGATATAGTTTATAGACCAGGCACTGAAAACGCTGCTGCGGACGCTCTATCTCGCGTATGCGCTTACATGAACATCAACAAGTTGAAAGAACTACATAACGCACTCTGCCACCCGGGAGTAACTAGAATGTATCACTGGGTAAGATCTAAAAACTTGCCTTACTCGGCTAATGACGTCAAGGAGATGACTGCCTCGTGCCCTACCTGCGCCGAAATAAAACCGAGGTTTCTAAAGGTCAAGGGTAAATTGATAAAAGCAACGTCGCCGTTTGAACGGATCAACATAGATTTTAAAGGACCACTACCATCTAAGACAGCCAACAAGTATATACTTACAATTATTGATGAGTACAGTCGGTTTCCTTTTGCTTACCCATGTAAGGATATGACCTCAGCCACCGTCATTACTTGCCTGAAAGATCTTTTTCTGACATTTGGCCAACCTCTCTATATTCATAGTGATAGAGGGTCGTCATTTATGTCCGAAGAGTTCAAATCTTTCCTACGACAGTCAAATATAGCCTCGTCCAGAACGACGCCCTATAACCCCCAGGGTAATGGCCAAGTGGAGAGACTAAATGGAACGCTCTGGCGAACTATTCAACTCAGCCTTCGTTCAAAGGGACTATCAGTGGAAAATTGGGAAGTAGTACTGAAAGACGCATTGCATTGTGTCCGCTCCCTCCTGTGTACGGCAACAAACGCTACTCCGCACGAAAAACTTTTCACATACCCTAGGAGATCCCCGAACGGAGATTCACTGCCATCTTGGCTTACGCCGGGACCTATCTTAATTAAGAAAAACGTCCGTTTTTCAAAAACAGACCCTCTTGTGGAGGAAGCCGAGCTCTTAGAGACCAATCCTTACTACTCTCTTATAAGACGGGATAATGGAGAAACCTCTACGGTATCAAACCGTCAATTGGCTCCATTCCCCAGTATCACTGATAATAGCAGCGACGATAACTTTGAAACGGCCTCCGAAGATAATAACTCCACACCTCCACCTGTAAATATCGCTCCTTCGTCACCGCCCCGTGTAGAAGAGCCGTCGACGACTTCGCCAGTTCTTCGGCCTGGACTCCCAAGGAGATCTAATAGGACGCGAAAATTACCCTCCTACCTAGCAGACTTTGTGGTTGATGGGAGTGAGAGTGAAAACTGAACCGGGGGAGAATGAGGTGATATGCGACCTCCGCGCCACGATCTCCGTGTTCTCAATGCCGAGCGTGTCGGCTCACAGCTGTCATACCATGTTGTTTATTATTTGTCATTATATATTTGTCAAGTAGGTACAATTCTTCAGTTAAATAAAACCAATATTCCTCTTGGTTTTTTCATTTATTATGCCACACTGACTATGATATGACGCGATATAAATCTTTAGATACACACATGTTGCGACACGATAGATCGAATGAAAATTTAAAAATGTATGAATGTGATCCCTAAATTGATCATTTGACTTTCGCGAATTCCTTCACATATTTTTCCAATTTCGTTACATTTCCATTTCATTTATCAGATCGCAATGGCAATGTCATGAGCGTAAGACGTCGCCGTACGCCAAAAGTGTAAAAAGAGTACTTACTCGTTGTTACCTCTTGTTGGTTGCGAGGAATATTTTCCGCTGGGTTCATTAGCTGGCGAGCAGTTCGTGAAGATTTTTGAGTCCTTTTTGGATAGTCGTTATAACAATGAACTTTTTGAATTTGGATTAATATGAAAAGAAGTCTGTTTTATTGTGTCACTGTCACTGCCAAAGTCTTATGTGCCTGTGTTGCCGCCACTCGTAATTTGAATTAAGGCGGTGGTGATCTGTGATCATTTGTTGTGAGATTCACAACACTCGTATCAAATTTAAATTAGAATAGAAAATAACTACGACTGCAGTAGGCCTATTTCAGGGATCGATAGTTCCCTGAAAATAATATCTGCGCGTACCTAATTATTGGAGTTATCAAAACTGGTGTATTACTCAATTGTTTATTGTTGAAGGCCTGCTTCAACGGAGCACCTGGACAGAATAACCACATCGTCTAAAATTGCGACGGACCACCCGATACCGTGGGAGAGCTCAGCCGCTCGCAAGCCGCTCACGTTGCCACCCAATTTGACGCCCAAGTTCTTCCAGAAGTCCCCGAGAGAAGCTTTACGAAGAGTTACCAGCCTATTAATAAGAAAAGGTAAGATTATTCTGGTATTTTTATGTAATAAACTCTTTCTTTTTCTTTCTTTATATCTAGTTATTATATCTAGCTATCCAGATATACTTACTCTGGATAGCTAGATACTAGAACTAGAAATCCTATTGCTTAGCAATAGGATTTCTCTTCTTTATATTCGTAAAAGCTGGCCGATACCTCATTTTTTTAAATTAATGAAAATTTATAAATGTTTGACAATGACGGTTGTCTTCGATAATTAATCAAGTGATCATTTTGTAGATCCGGGGCTAAACAAAGTAACAGTGGTTTACCGTTCACGACAGGAGATAAAAATATATGGACAAACCACGTGACTGTAGAAAAACCACGTGACCGAATATAGGAAAACACGCTGTTTTTGAAAATCAATTACAACTACTTGTTCTCGCAGACCTTGTAACTTTAGCGTACTGCGCGTGACAAGCGACAGCAGCAGTGAGCGATGAACAACGCAGCGCACAGAGTAGATTCTGCTTCATTTGTTTTGTACTGGTGGTCAAGTGGTTTTTCTCCTGCGACAAGTCACTTTGTCTAGGCCCGATATGTCGGATCGGATAGTAAATATAAGAGCTATCATGAAAATATATGATGTAAGTAATCATCCATCGAGAATCATTCTCATATGCATGAGTGAAGTTGCGGATTTCTGCTAGTTTTGATTAGAATTTACATAATAATTTTGAATTTATAAGTTCATTTTCCTTAACCATGACCATGCTCAAAATAACATAGGTAGGTAGGTACCATAATTCGTGATCCGTCTAAACATGACCACAAATCTCGCATGATGTTCCTACTAACGGCTAACCAAATAAATGATGGTAAAATTTATAATTAGATCTCACGTCATGGTGTTTTAGCTACGTGTCGATATTACCTACCGAATTCTTCGCATATCGAGATTCAAATACCTATCGCCCACATAGTTTCTGAGTATAATACATACCTACATTATATTTACATCCGTTATCAAGCATATTATACCTAACAAGTAGGTAGGTAATAACATTATACCATATCACTTGCATTTTCACTATTAGCGTTTTATAATGTTTTACGTGTTGTGAAGGTAACTATAACATAATATTGTATTCTTATTTCTTTTTATTAGAATAGGTACAGATAGCAATGAGTTGGGAAAGCGACTAGGTATAGAAACCTTTTTAATATGATTTTCAAATTTCAACTATGTTCGTAGTGTGCGGATTTTGCATAGATTCGTCACTAAAGTTGCAACCAGTCATTGAACATTATTATAAAGGATCAGCACTTAGTGACGTCACGCATGTACCTATTTTTAGGCCCCGTCCTGAAGGCGGATTTTTAACTTGCCAAAACTGTAAAATGGCGCTAATGTTAGCGTCTGACAACGGTATACAGTGCTGTCAGCGGTACCGAACTACCAAAATGTACGACATGCGACGACATTAGAAATTTTTGGCTTCAAAATATGTCACATCTTTCCCGTCCTCTTAGCGTAGCGTATTTCGTCATTGGTTGCAACTTGGTTGCAACTCATTCATTATAGTACAACTTCCAACTGTCAGTTGTCAGATTTGAAGTATTCGCGGATTGGCACCAAGTGCGTGCGCCACGCTTTTCCGGTCATTAGTGTACGTCGCGATATAGAGATGGCGCTGCCTGTCACTTTTTAAGTGTTAAAAAATTCTATGTTATGTCTTTTGTACTGTGATTTACTAATATTGATGTCCTTTAGGTACGCCAAATATGATATTAATATAGGGCACCCGCGGCTTCGCCCGCGTGACATTTTACCCCCTTGGGAATTCTAATTTTCAAATCCTTTTTTAACGGATACCTTCGTCCAAATATCAATGTGTAACTCAACCCAAAATCTGTGCTCAACCCAATACGACCCTGGTTCGAGGTGAGCTTTGATCACAGATCAGTGGATGAGCTTTCATCAGTTAGTCATCCTACAGATATTTAAACCGTATTTTATACTTATTGAGATACTACCGGCTACCTTTTTGAAGAGATTTCAAACATATCTAGGTACCGTGTAGGTACCTACTTGTCAAATATAATTGGATTTTGGACTTTAATTAGGTATTCAAGTTTCCTATATGGGTACAATTAGAAATATTAGGTAAGTAGGTACAGTAAAATGCGTACTTTTAAACGTTACGAGTCGGAGCGTCAGCGACGACGTTTATTAATCTATAGTTACGAGCTTGTGATAACGATAAATTAATTTGAACTGAAGCTCTTGACATGACAGGCGCCTATAACCATATGCTAGCGCGTCCAACAGACCATTTGTGTGCTCAAATAGGCGCTGTTATTGTTACAATCTAAATAATAAACCTACACGTCCGTGCGGCGGAACAATAACGCAGTATAAGGCGCCAACAATCGGTTGGGGGCCCACAAAAGTTCGGCTGCACAATAGCATCCAGCATACAATGGCGATTCTGTTACCTGCGGCATCAATATGTGCATAATCGTACGCGTGGAGTGAATCAGCGTCGCCAGGCGCCTTGCACTTCGTGACTCACCCGTCACCAGTCACTGCGCGAGGGAGGAACGTATCCCGCCATGATATAGTGTTCCGGGATGGATAAAAAGGAAAACGGAATAACTGATCTATCAGCGAACAGCGCAAACCTATTCTTTTCTTATATTATGATTTTTGATGACTCTTTCTGAGCTTATCAAAAACTGTACAACTCAGATTTCCGGTTCTTCTAGCTCAAAATAATGTACCTTTGAAAACAAAAATTTGTGTTAGTTAGATCTTATTCAATAAAGATATTTTTAACAATTAAGTAGTAAGTTTAATTTTTAAATTTGACTAGTCCGCGAAAACGCCTTAGGATTTTTTTTTGTGACACCGCTGAGGGCATCTGGAACTGCGCACTTCGGAAGACGATAGATATACCTATTATGTAGAGCTAAGCTACGGTGGTCGGTGCCTAACTGCCATCAAGTTGTCGGAGCTCAAAATAGTATTATAACTGTTTCCCAATAGTGATCAGCGTCAACAGTTTAACATAATCACAGATGTGACAATCTAACTTCCAAGCACCAGTATGAGCTTTTATATTTTTTTCTCATCTCTATAATCTGGTTGAAGGCTTCGATCACGGCTGCTTACCAAATCAGCCAAGAAGAACGTAGGTACCACCAAAGATCAGTATTAATATAATCTATGGGTACCACCGAACTACACAACGATCCAGCATGTGTGAAAAATATCTTCAAGCTCCAGACTCTTGATACAATTATATTTTATAGATCTGTGGATCTTTAATTTCCGCAAACAAGATATCATTTGATGATCACTTATGCATTTCTAATGGTGCCCACTACTAACGTTTGACAGAATTCCTCCATATATAGTGGGTATGTGTCTATAACATGGTATTGGTCTCAATAAAAGTTCATAAAACAAAGTTTGAACAGTAAATTAAAGTGTTACGTACGGAGCGTATGGTCAAACAAACCGGTCGCTGCCAAAGATGGCAACCGGTCAGGCTTTGAGGCCGATGGTCTGGCCCGCCGCGCAGCGCCCTAGATATCGTGGGTCCACTTCACACTACCGTCCTTCTCTTATAGAAACTCTCGTTACTGTGACAGCTTCATCTTTAATGCTACTTTCTCTATACTTAACATACCGAGCCAAAACTTTTATCGAGGTGCCTTTCGGCGGAATTCCTTGACGCGGAGTCGGCGGCAAACCTCATTAACTACTATTAGTTTTCGAGAAGACAAAACTGCAATGCCTACATATAATATTTATATGTTATATGTAGGCATAACAAAAAAAAAACATAATATTTAGCGCACAGTCAACGTGTAAGCCAAATTAAGTATAAATGCATAGGCATTAAGGCATATAGGTCGGCTGCGTCGCGTTATCAAATATAATGACTAGGAGTTGTATAATATTGAACCGTACCGCCTTTGTTCTTATCCGAAAACGATAACAGAATTGATACCTGCGGCAGCACTTTAAACACATCGATATTTGATACTTACTCCTGTATCGAAATGAAATGAAAAATGAAATGAATTTTATTTGCAAGAAACATTGTACATAAGATGTTCACATATAATTAATAATTTCCAGTATGTTTCGTCAATTGACATGCAAAATATGTGTGTTATGAATTGTCTAAGTACATGATCATTCCCTTTTTGCACAATTTCGATAATTAGGTATATTAAACTATGCTCAAAGTACCTGCACATTACAGTCATACTGAGACATGCCTGATTTCACAATACCATAATGATATTAAAATATAAGATGTAAGTAATTTAATAATTCATTTAGTACCCATGTATAATGTCAACAAAATTAATGTCACAAAATTATATAATTAACATAATATATCATTATCAAAACAGACTAGTTCGTAATAATAAGTCATTTTGTGTTGAAAAATTCATTTAGACTATAGAAGCACTTATTTATTAACCATTGATGCAGTCTTCGTTTAAAAACCTTTAACGGTAAATCTTTCAATTCATCATTATCATTTGAAATTATTCAAGTCAAACGGACTACTTTCTTATTGCGCCTCCAGTACATACCTACATATACTAAATATTTATGTGACAATAATTCACATTTAAACTAGACAGTAGGTAGGTACGTACTAGTTACTACAAGCATCACTAACGGAAATGCACTGACGCAATATTCTGTAGAATCTATCTAGAATTATAGGCCAATATCGGTTCTACCTTGTATTTCAAAAATTATAGAGAAAATAATCAACAAAAGATTTATAAACTTTCTAAATAAACTTAACATTCTATCAGACTCGCAGTTTGGCTTCAGACAGCACAAATCTACTGAAGATGCAGTATCAGCTATAACTTCTACTATTATTGAAAAATTAGATCATGGTAAAAAATGCCTGTCTGTCTTTCTCGATCTTACAAAAGCATTTGACACCGTCTATGCTCCTATACTTATACGAAAACTTGAGCTAATAGGTATAAGAGGCACACCCTTAGAATTATTTAAAAGCTACTTATCGGGACGAACACAAAGAGTTAAAATTGGACAATACTGTAGCAAGGATTCAAATGTTTTATTCGGTGTACCACAGGGAAGTGTGCTCGGGCCCACATTGTTTTTGATTTACATTAATGACATATTTCAATTAGAAACAAGTGAATCTCGACTCTTTTCTTATGCTGATGATACTGCCATAGTTTTTTCAGGCAATGATTGGGACACAGTTCATAGGAATGCGGAAAAGGGGCTGGCTAGGGTTGCTTCTTGGTTAAGAAATAACATGTTAACACTTAACACAGAGAAAACAAACTATATCTGTTACTCTATAACTAAAAAAACCCAACCTGATACTAATTTTAGTGTAAAAATACATAACTGTGGCAGTATCGACAATATCAATTGTAAATGTACGGTTATTCAACAGCTAGATAAGACTAAGTATTTGGGTATTATGCTGGACCAGCGACTCTCTTGGCATAGTCATATAGAATTAGTGAGTGACCGAATTAGAAAATTAACTTGGATTTTTAAACAATTACGACATGTAGCCTCTAACAATTTACTTAAAAAAATATATATAGCTCTAGTACAATCTATTCTTACATACTGCATCCCTATATGGGGTGGTTCTTCGAAAACAAAATTCCTGGGCATAGAAAGAGCTTAACGTGCCTTATTGAAAACTATGTTCTTTAAGCCATATCGATTTTCTACTAATAGTTTATATAAGGAATGTGATCTTTTAACAGTAAGAAAATTATATGTTTTAAATACTGCCTTAAAAATGCATAAAACAACCGTTTCTATGCCCAGAAAGAAAACAAATCGTAGAAAACGCTTAAACGTTATAAATAATAATAGGGTACGTACAACATTTGCTAGACGCCAATATTCAGCGCAATTTACCTTATTATATAACACTATAAATAAAAAAGTAGAAATACATCAGAAAACCTATTATGAATGTAAAAAGACTATGACAGCTTGGCTAAAAACACTGAATTATGATGAAACAGAGGCACTTTTAAACTTTGAACTATGAGATAGCACACATATACACTAACCTGCACACGCACACACACACACACACACACACACACACACACACACACACACACACACACACACACACACACAAAATATCTTGTCTTTTAAAACTACTTATTGAATTGCTGTGAATTTTGTTTAAAGAAAAAAAAAATGTAACCTAGCCTAAGTATAGTATTGTTGTTAGTAATAATTACTACCAAGATTGTTATGGGAGTGCGAGGTCTTCTGACACAGGCACTTCAAAGCTTAAAAGAAGACCTCAACAACTGATATATTATTATGTAACCTGATATTGTTACTGACAATAAACAAATTTATTTATTATTTATTATTATTATCTACTATTATTTATTATTAATCAACAATATAATAAGAAGGAATGAGGAATTTAATTTTTTGTTCTTGTTTTCCTTGTCGGATTTTAAATAGCTTTTCATTAAATATGTGACATTTTTTTTTTAGTACAAAATATGCTTTCCTATACTCGTAGGTGCTCATTATTCCGGTGTTGGTCCCTTGCGCATTGTCGGTGGTTCGCGGTGCGCATATTAATGGCGACACATCCGTCTTCAACCAAATCTACGACTACATCCGGTTGCTGTCTGACATGAAACAGTACCTTATCGCAATTCCTAACTATTTCCCCACGAAATAGAGATTATGTATTTTTTTATGAAATATTTAAAAATTGGAGACAGTTTTATAACCTCAGGTTAGATATCGAAAAAAGAAATAGATACTTTAATAAAAGAACTAAGTAGGTAAACAGTTTATAAACCGGCTGGACACACGTACAACTCTAGTTTCTAAGAAAAGCCACTCGTAGATGCTGGTTTAATTTTTTAATCGTTAGAGACTTGAAATACGAGTTATATCAAACCGTAAAACCATTATTCCCTTACCACGCTGGAAATTGATTAGTCACGGCTTATATTCTCATAAGACGCCTCTGTGTATTTGTACAGGAGCGAAGTGCGATGCTTTATGGACGTACGACCGCCAACCTAAAAGCATTTATGGTCATGACTGTCGTCGACTATCGAGACCATATGGCGCAGTACTGTCGCGTGAAAAAATGTATGGCATTTTAATATTTTAGCTGTTCTTTAGGTTGGTACGCAATGGGAATGGCATAATGGCCGCATTTAATAGCCCAATATTTAGGCCGTTTGTTCAAGAATGTAATTTGTCCCGCCAAATAAGTTACAGTCATAAATGAAATTCAATTAATGTCGGCTCTCACTTACCGATTAAGCTCATTTGTCTTTTTTAACACTATACAAGTAGTACTTGACTGCGATCTCACCTGATAGTAATGCAGCCGAAGATGTTATCGTATACTAACTTGAAAGGATAAAGTAAACTAACCACAAGTTCCTGCACGCAGCATCACACCGTAATGCTAAATCGCTTGGCGCGGTGCATCTTTGCTGATAAATAGCCACGACCGAAGCATCCTATCAGACCAGACCTAGGCCAATTCAGAAATTATAAAATTCCAAAGTGGCGACTCGAGGTCGTCTTAAAGTGGTGGAAGGTACTATTGTGGTATTCCGTTGTTGTGGTTCCTTGCGTCATCCTACCCGTAAATATTGCCCGATTTTCATCATTTTTAGAGAAATGTTGCAGATGCAGTGAAGAACTATGCTCGTACGTTTTACTTTGGAATATTGCTTATGTTAAAAGTTATTAGCA
This sequence comes from Coenonympha glycerion, assembly GCA_963855885.1. Classification (NCBI taxonomy): domain Eukaryota; kingdom Metazoa; phylum Arthropoda; class Insecta; order Lepidoptera; family Nymphalidae; genus Coenonympha; species Coenonympha glycerion. Next base: position 7,075,361 of record OY979629.1, read on the forward strand.
TCTAAATATCCATAGACTATAGCAAGGGTGGACCGAACTGAATTAAAGGCTGATAGGCCGTGCCCCGTGTGTAGAGGTGCTCACTCGCACCTTGAAAGTGATCCCCTTCAGACTGCAATTATGACGCTGGAAAAGTCGATAGCAATTTCGTGCGTGATATTACTCGCCTCAACCTTAGGGTATCGCTCCGTTCTCGCTCATATCACACGGTCGAGTACGGCCTCGTAGTAATTCAATATAGCCAGGCGCCGCGCCGCTCGAAAGCATGATTGCTCTTTTGTAACTAATCGTATTATATCAGACTTTGTAAACCCTAGTGAAATACAAGATACTTGAACGTATACGTAGGAGCTTCTGTTTGTATTTGTTATATTTTGCCATTATCCAGAGACGCAAAATTTTCACGAGTTAAAGGATTTTTTGGAAAAATAAACAATTTGTTGATGAGTTTTTTGCATGTTTTTTGGGTACCTATGTAAGATTTAGATAACCCCGTACCCATATGGTTAACCTTGCCATCTAATACCTACCTACTTATAGCGTACATATAGAGTTCCGATAAAATAATAATATTTTATTTAAAGATGACTATACCCAGTGCATCACATTCAGAACATGCAATACAAAAAATCTCATCGCATTATTTCAACTTTTTAATTGGGTAAGTATAAAGTAGGTATACCTAGACATCACATTGTTTCTCAACAAATTTTGAAAATAAAGGTATACTTAGCTGATATTTGTAGCTTAAACCAATAGTAAATAATTTCTTATTTACACACACCTATATAAATTTTTATTAACGTCTTCTTATGCGCATAAAGATTATCGCTAAGTTTAGCTAAGTAGTGACCTGTCCGGAAAATACTACTTAGGTTTTAACGATTATCCCCTGTATAAATCTATCCGGTAGCACTAAGCATATAGGCTTAGGTCTTAATAAGGCTTAACATGTTGTATTGTAAGTATACGATTAAGTAAGTGGTTCTTGTAAATTTGCTTAGCCTATATACTTTTTTATATATATCAGAAAATTACACACATCACAATCTAGCCCTAAAGTAAGCGATAGCTTGTGTTATGGGTACTAGATAACTGATAAATATACATACATATTAATAATACATAAATATGATATATTGAAAAACACCCAGACTAGAATACATTCATGTTCATCACACAAACATTTTCCAGTAGTGGAAATCGAACCCACGACCTCCGACGCAGACGGCAGGTTCGCTACCGCTACGCCATTGGGTCGTCAAAATCTCCCTTTGAGCTGAATCGACTCTTACTTAATTTTATTCCTACCTGGGTAGCCTGACCCGACCCTATAGTTTGCAATAATTATATTTTATGGGTAAGTAATATTTCAAGAAACCTTCTCTCTCTATGCTCTCCTCCGACCAGAGTTTTAAGAAGTGATGATGAGTCAGTGAAAGGATAAATATTATGTAATTAATTATCAGAACTTTTTCTAAATTCATAGTAAAGTATAGACTTTAGATGACTTTACAGCTATGTATTTTTCATCACTTTAATAAATTACACACGCTTTTCTAATGACACTCGCATTTACAAGTAATAATATGGAGGAATAACCTATTAGCATTATTACATTAATTACGCTAACTCATTTTGTTATGTAGAAAGATAAACGGTTAATTTTAATAAAAGGACACATTACTGTAATCAATTCAGAAAACACGTTTTAATATCGCGAGTACGTACACTTGCAAATGAGGTAATATCTTAATTTCTTGAATTATGTAGATAAATTATACATATTAAATTTAATATTTATATGGAGCTATACAACATAATACCAACATACCGACATACCGACACCTATAGACATTTTATTTTTTTCCAAACGGGCCAACGCAGAAACTTATCACGCGGTAATACCTAAGTTTTAATGCCCCTCATAATCATTATCATTTGCATCTCCTTACAAAATTTTAATTATTGAGTTATAAAAGGGAATATTAGTTAACTATTTATTGGCCGTTACACGTTGCATTATAAAGGACATGAACAGCTATAATTACCTACTACTCATTAAATAAAGTCAATTATTAGGTTACATGCAGATTGTAGGTACGCTTTATAACTCTACCCACACGTTATCACTTATGAAGTGCGTCAGCGCTATTAATAGTAAGCTTAGCCTCCAGTTATGGCTATTTCCCCATACTATAAAGAGAACAATCGAGTTTGTATTACAGATTTGTATGGAACTTAAGTTATCTATCGTTTTCCTGTTGACTGGACGTGAGACGGTTGTAAGTTTAAAACGAGACATCCACTGAGCACGTCCTATTAACGGATATTTAATTTTGAACCGAAGATCAACCGACGTGTCAGAAATATAATTAACATCAGTCACTGATCTCTATCTCTGGATTGCTGACTGTCAACGTCTATGGAACTAAAATAAAATGACATTCAAAACGAAGGTCCACTACCACCAAATGTCTATTTAGTACCGTGCCCGTTCGGGGGTGGCGCTTCAAATCGGCACAAAAAAGGAACTTTCAGATGTATAGAATGATTGATCCAGGGATAAAGATCATTGGCATCAGTCCAGTAGGCGATGGAGCGACTTATGACAACATCTGTTGTTTATCCGCATCAAAGTCTAAGTGAGTTTATAGTACTTAATATAGTATAGGTTCGACCATGTGTTGGTTGTTACTTGTTATTATTACAATAGGGTTACCATCCTTCACAGGTGTTCAGATCTCTATAAGAAAGAGGAAATTTTCTCAATCGCTTTCATCCATATAATACCTTATCTTGAAATATATATTTTTTGTATTACAAAACACAGTAGACAACAGCTAATACACAACAATGAGTACCATCCATCCACCATCCACCACCATTTTATCGAAAACAAAACCGCACTTGGAATTTGTGAAAGTGTGTATGGTTTGGAAGGACCTAGTACTATTGAAATGTGGAAAAACCAGGTGGAAATATCAAATAACACTACTGAGTAGATACTGAGTCCTAATATTTATATCATGCCAAAATATGAAAGTCAATGGCCAATGCAGATATCGCTACTGCTGAATTCCATTTTGTGAAATGTATTTCATCTGAGTTGCTGACTATCATAACCTTTTTTTTTTTTTTTTTATCGTGGGGAATCCTCATGGATACCCAGTCGCCCGGGGGAGCGGCTGGGTTATGCCGGACTCTTACCGGCTAAACCCCACGGTGTTTCCTCCTCGCACCGTATGACGGGAACACGGGAACGCTTGCGCAAACCTCCGCGAACCCGCCGGTGCCCGGCCGCTTGCGCAGCCCCTCCATGAGGTGGAGCATGGAGCTCCCCTCAAACAGCAAGGCCCGCCAGAAACACCTAAGCTGGCCTTACCTCCTCGGCGCCCATCCGTAAGGCGACGGACCCCCCCGGGACCGCCACCAAGGGGCCGTGGGCACGGGTAAGCCGATACCTGCGAAGCTTGCTCCTGCATTTCGCAGGCATCGACCTCCCATACCCCGCGGCGGATCTGATCTTTGGCTCCGCCGCAAACCACCAAACGGCCGCAGAGGACAGGGAGAACGGCAACGAAACACCGACACTCCTCTTCCCCTGCGGCCCCGCCGCCGACGCATCTAACGGTGCGCCACCGTTTGGTCGCGGGAGATAGGGCGAGCGGCAACGACACACCGACACGCCTCTCCTCCCGCGACCCCTCCTGGCTGCAGGAGACAGAAAACTGTCCCCCGCACCCCTCTTGGACGCATCCAGAGTGGGCCCATCTCCAGGCCCACTCCGAGCGTCCCCTCCTGGATTCCTTTTGGCTTCACCGTGGGGCCCAACCACGGCTACTGAGCCCCCCCATCGCGACAAGATTGGAATCCATCGGGGGGGTGACTATCATAACCTACCCAGCTAAATAGTCGTAAACGGTAAAAAATCCATTCAAATGTAATTAAGAGGATATACAGAATTTATTTTTGGTCCTTCCCACTCTTACGAATACGTTGATGGATAGGTACGACACGATGAAGCGTTGCGGAAAAATATAACAGAGAAACGACGTTTTACCTAATTACAAAACAAAACTATCAAAAATCTGTTCCGTGCGTTTTTGGATAATTTTATTACCGACACATTAAAAAAATTACTATTAAATCCATTTTAGTTTCTGATAAAAATTAGAAGAATGGAGATTTTGGGAGAACTTTCTACCAAGAAAATTTAATCCAATCGTGTTTCCGCTTCACAGCGATTTTAGATAAAAGACCCAAAATAAATGAAATTGAAATGTTAAAATAATTGTCTTCGTAGTTTTTAAACTGAAGGTAACTAAAATCGCTAAAGCAGACGTCTACGCCGTTAAATAAAAAACAAATCCGGGGAAAACCAGTAGAATGGTAACCTGACGTGTAGACTATAGACGGTTGGCTCGTTGGTTGCGATTTACGGCCACAAAGTCAACGCCACTGCCAAGGTCAAATCGTCCGGCCTCGTCAAACTATCGTAAAGATTCGATGCAATCGAACTACCTACCAAAGCCTAGCCAGTCACCTATGAGATATCAAAACTATGGAGATGCGGGATGCCCCATTCATGCATTATAGCCTACCTTTGGCTTTGCGTGATATGCGGCGCCATTATGAGCGCCAAGATTTGTTGTCAAATGTTAGGTGACGCCATCTTATACGCATTTGAACTAATAAGTTCCCTAAATAATAATTACTCTACAATTTTAGATGGGGCCAGTCCATATTGTTTCCTAGGTCTTTGCTAGCTATATCTTATCAATTACTAGATAATATGACGTTAGCTCCTATCTTAATATCTTGTATAGAGATAGGAGATAGGTAAAGATTGCGATTTTTTCATTACAGATATTGCAAAAATTGAACACGTACTAGTATTGTTACATGAAACATTTCGCTCACTTACTAGGATAATGATGCCGAGAAGTAATATTTTTTTCTCATTATATTATTTTCTCGTCCTAAGAGATGATGACGCATCATGTAATACAGCTTTAAATATTTGGTATTCAACTTTATGGGTAAACTTCAAATTATAAAAACTTTAGCTGGCAATAACATAAGAAGATTTTAACCATGACGGAATTTAACATCTCTATTTCACTGTGCTTCCCAGTGAAATAGAGATGTTTCTAAAGATAGTGTCACACAAATCCTTTTGAATTACCCCATTAACCAATACCTATAATTAAGCTTCGCCAAATCCTTAAAACTGAAAAGCTTGTAAATACTACCTATTTATATATAAAAGACGCGCCGTCGCGTCTTTTTATAGGCTTGTGCTGCGGAATAAAAATTAGATGATGCCGGAATTGGTCTGCAATTATTGTTTTATTAGCACAACGATGCCATTGATTTCAAATATAACAAAAATAGACAGTTGTTAGGCATATTATCTTAATACCATAAATTACGCGTCACGTTGTTTTTCCGCGATTCACTCCTAAACTACTAATCAACCGATTTCAATGAAATTTGTACACAGTGTGCAGTTTGATCTAACTTATCTTATTTTTTGCTTATAATATCCCTAATGGCAAAACAACGTTTGCCGGGTCAGCTAGATATAGATATAGATATAGATACATTGTCAGAGAAAGTCGATCTGTGTAATTTTGCGAGGTTGGTGGGTTGAACGCTCGCTAGAACCGGTCGGACGGGCGCGGGCGGCTGCGACATAATATAAAGGATCCGCCGGGAATGTGCCTCCGCCGCACTGGCTCCCTCTGGTCTCTTCTGTCTGCAGTCTGCACCTATCACCGATATGAACCTAAGGATGTGCCCATCTGAAAAATATACGTAAACCTTGTTCATACAAGACAATATCTCTTTTTCAAATTTTAGCCAAAGCCAATTTCAGTAGCAGCGGCGTGTAGGAGTATTTAAACTCGGTAAATTACAAACTTCGGACCCCTGTTTTACCTTTTTAATGGAGGGTGAATTTTGAAAAATCCTTTCTTAATGCACCACTCGAGTCTAGAGTCTAGACTCGAGTAGAGTAGGGGTACATTAAGAAAGGATTTTTAGAGACCTCATTTAAGGAATCTGTGTGCCAAATTTGGAGTTTGGGTTGTGCGTTGATTATAAGTCAGTCAGTCAGGACTTTGAATTTTACATACAATAATATGGTGCATACAGTGATGATCGCAGAACGTTAAAACCAGAAATTAGACCCATAGCGATATTAGCAATCGATAAACGAAAATAATATTTTATGACTTATGCAACATGCCTAATCGTATTATTATGAATTTATATCAATGATATTAATCATAGATATGCCGCAAAGCGATGCATCAATATTTATCAATAAAGTTACGTAATTAGTGTCCTTTTAACATTAACTTTACAAAATTGACCACACCTTTTGTTCATTTTTGGTATTAGGCGATTTAATAATTTACTAAAAGATAAATTGTCGTTCTTTCCACACCTCGTCGTTATAAATTATCAAATTGTTTTGTTAAAATAGATTGGGCATACTTATGAAATTACATACAAATATACCTACTAACATTTGAATACATTACTTACATTGTGAAAAACATTATCGTCGTATGTTATTCGCTCACAGCGTAAAATGTTTCTAAAGATAATACCTACGTGTACTGGAAAATTACTTTCTTATCGACGTTCAATTTAATATACCTATTGAATGTATTTCTAGCAGTGGCTTTACCAATACTAACAATGGATTATAAATTGTAGGATGATTTTAGGTAATAATTTGATTTGAGAAAGCGAAACGCGGGAGAAACTAAGTACTTCTTTATAGTAATTGTCAAAGCATAGACGTATCATAATTTTTCTCTTTTCTCAGGAACCAATGGGAAGGAGAAGGAAAATTCTCGAAGCAAGGAGGCGACTTCACCGGCGGCCCGCTCCGCAAACGGTCAGTATCTACAAAATATGTACCACCTACTTATTAGCTTCCCAGTTCCACCTAAAAGCGTTGCTATAGCAATAATGGAGCGTAGAATGAATGAGCGAGTAATGATCGAGCTTGGCATTGGAACGGAGGGTTGATCGAGAGGGATCGCGGGAAGCGGGCTGGGGTGCGACCAGTGTGACCGTTTGTGCCAGATTTCTGCCATTTGGGAAGATTTGGCTCCTAAATTTGAACTCTGGCAGAATAAGCTGACGATTCAAGAAAGTGGCAAAATTTGGCAGATATCAAGTAAACCCTGATATTCTTTGAAATAAAATGAAAAACTCGTATAGTTTTATGTCTATCACCTTATTTTTGTACGACTTATGCTCGTTTTCAGGGACACCTAAGCCCTTAGGTGATCCGTGACGGTTGTTGTAAGTGAAAACGAGCATAAGTCCGTGTTCCGTCCGAGAGGTGTTTCTTAAAATGGTGGTGAAAACGAGCATTAGTTAGTCAGAAATGTTAAGTACTTACTAAGCTGGCACTTTTGTCTTGCGTCAATGGAACGGGGGTTTTCCGACATCAAAACCACTAGGCGATTACTGCTTGTCCAGTAAATGTACGTCTTGTAGAGTACAGTTCAGGAATCGAGTTGGCAGATTTTTTTCCAGTGCAGATTCCCCAATTTTGAAACGGTCACACTGGGCGCGACGCCGCGCACATGTTGTCCCGGGGGGTAGACTGCTAGGGGGTAACGCGCACGCGCGGATCCACCCTGCCGAGTGCCGACGTTACCCGGTTACCCCCCGCACCCTTTTACTCTACCCCCGCTCTGCAGGGGCGACGACTCCAGAGGACACCGCATTTTTGCGGAAATTGGAATCCTCCCTCGATATTCACTGATGGTACGTCTACAACAAAAGTTCGCCAACATCGGCTGTCATTACCAGGTTTTCTAGACGATTGCCGTTCAATAGCCGCTTCACGTCACTTGTTTAATTTATCGCCGACTATAAAAATTAACTATACAAAAAAACTAACTATAACTATAAAAATTATTGAAATACCAGTTAGGTATCGCCAACTATTTATATTATTCTATTACGAATTCGACTGTGTATTCAATTCTACGAATCTACTTATAGCCATTTCTAGTAGGTTCTGTAGGTAGATATACCTTAGGTAGGTTACTACCAGGCTACTGCGGAAAATCGATTTTGGCCGAACTTTCGAACGTAGAATTAGAGGTCCTTGCAAGTGGTACGTAGATGTACCTATCGAAAAGATCTTGAAAGACTGAAATTCTGTATTGACTAAGTTTCACTTCTATCCTATCCCTGTTCCAAGTAAAGGTATGGGTAAGCTATATTTACGATTCGGCGGGTGAATGCGCTAGTGAATCCCGTACTCGCGACAGCGGGTCCGTCGATTGACAGTTTTTAGTGGGGGTGTAAGGCGTAAGCCCCATCAATATAACCCCTTTGATACCTTAAAAAAAGAGCTAAAACCACGGAATAACCTACATATTTTTCGGTCTAATGATTCACCCCTATTTATCAAAAAATATTATAATATTTGAAACGCAGACAAAAGCCGCCCAACAACGGATGATAACTAATATACGATAACTCGAAAACACAATACTGTCAGCTCATTTCTGACGTGACATATCAATGGGACAAGCGAGCGTTTAGATAATGGGACATCCGTCTTCGGGAGTGAGTAGGCGGTATAAATTTTGTTCGCTGCATTGTTTTAAATAAATCAATTTTATCATAGTCGCCGTCCATTTCCAAATCGTCGCTGTTTCAGTCGATGCATGTCCATTATGAAGTAATCCATTATGATGCATATCCACTACTGAAGTTCTTTTCAACGAATTCAGTCGTGAAGGGGTCTGCCAACACACAACAACAAATAGGGGCCGTACCACCATCACTTATAGCAGTATTATTATAATTTTTTTTTTAATTTTCATACTGAATATTGTGCAAATATTATAAAACAATATTACCTTTTAAACTTAGGTATTATAAGTTGCCCTTCCAGCACCTTTGTTCCCCAACGTTCATCGGTTCTACGACTCTGAATTCTTAAGTCAAAGCCTTATGGTACACTATTGGGTTTTACAGTATGGAGTTACTATGAGCAACATGCTTTTTACCCGACTGTTAGAGAACGGTTATATTTTTCGTGTGTATCTTGTATATAACTTTACTTCAATTTTTACTTTTTTTCAATTGTTTTATAACTTTATACTTTATAGATTTGTTGAAATTTATGAAGACCGGTTTTCTAATTTTTCCAATCTGATAATCTAGTTAAGTAACATAATTAGGTATAAAATGCCATATGGATTTTGGTCATGATTTTTTTTGTTATCATTAATACAAGGTTTTTATCATGGCTTATCAAACTGGTATTAGTCGTTATGCTTATCTACAAGTATTAAGCTAATCTAATAATGGAAATAACAGCTCTTTGGGGAGCTAAATAAATAAATAACAAAATATGACATTAACTGGAACATAGATCGATAGATGTACCTAATTAGGTGGTTTATTATAATTAATACAAGGTGTAGTGAATACCTAAAGCTTGTTTGGGGGTAAAGGCGCTTTTACATGTTAGTAGTTAATAGAGCTTAAGTGTCGTTTTTTAATAACGGACGTGTCCGATGATGTCATAACTCAAAACAGCCCACTTTTCCATCGGACAACTGGTTAATTGGTCGGAGTGTACCCGGTTCATTACAAGTCTCGTATGAGCCAGTGTCGTGGTATTTTTTAATCGTCGCCGACTATTATCGGACAACGCGATAACGGTTGCTGCTTTCTTTTAGGGTTCCGTCTCAAAAGGTTGTAACGTAAGGGCCCTTTCAAGGTTCGCGGTGCTCTCAAACCAATTCGTTTGATTGTACCTACATATTGGTTCTTTAATCTTTATAGGTTATAGTTCGTAAACAGAATTTAAACAGATCTGAAAATTAGTTATAACGTTGAACTCAATGTGACCTATTTATAAATACTTATTAAGTACCTACTTGTATACCGGCGATTGCGGTTTTTGAAATAATTGGATGCCGCTATCAACCAACTATTTAGGTATAGTCTGGCCATAAGTACTGTGCACCTCTCTGAGGTATACGCGGCGAGGTGGGAGCCGGGAAAAAAGAGCATGAGTACACGTGCGATTATATTTTTTTGTAATTATAGTAAATTTTCAATAAAACAAATCCTTATTTGAATTGTAACTTTAGTTCGGCTCCCACCTCGCCGCGCATACCTCAGCTGGTGAACAGCAGTTATGGCCAAACTATAGATAATTTTAGTGAAACTTTCTAAAAAATTACCTTAGTATTAGTAAGTATTTTTGTGGTTTATACCGAAAATCTTATATATTTCCATCCACTATCGTAGTACAAATAAGCTACTAACAATAACCTATTAGTTAGCTTTACCTATTATAAATATCGGTGGTCAAATCATTTAAGTTGTGGTATGTACTAGTTAGTTAAATATACGTACCTAAACCTACCCATACTAATTAGGACCTACCCATTAAATATTATTCACTTTGTAAGTTTTAGAAAAAGTGCTCTATATTATTGTTTTAACAACATTAGGATTGTCATTAACTCATATAGATTTATCATCACTCACGAATCACCAATGATACACCGGCAAATTCGAAGAAATCTTATTTTTTAGATTTGGCGCTCCTTATAAGTTTGTACGTAGAAACAATTTCACAATAATCACCTTTAATTATAATGAATGTTGTTTTTTGATTAATAATAATTGCGAGAAGTATCATTATTAATTAAAAGTAAATTACAGTATCAATTACCCAGACCAACTGCGAATTTTTTTAAATTTAATTGTTATTTTGGTCATGGCTCATAAATGACACACCTACCATAAAATAGAATTATTGGAAATGCTTAAGAATTTACGAAATTATGGTCGAACACCAATGAAACTGCTACAACATGCCTAAGTAATGTAGAATTAATACTGTTCTTTTGTTTTTAGGAGTCTGTTAAAAAGTTTAAACAGACAAATTAAATTCGGTAGCGTAATATAAAATCTTCCCAACTTAGCTAAATCACTAGTACCTACATATTACCTTGTATTTACCTAAAAGCTATTTGGTCACCGCCCTAAAACCCCGTTCAGTAATTATTTTTTGGTTTATTCTTAGCTAACTCGACCGGTTATACTGTTTACACCATTTTGCACGATTTGGACATGTTCCAAAATACCTACCTCATCAACAACATGTGATGTTCATTCCCAGCCTCATTCAGTAACTTAAAATAACATTCCGTTAGCCAGAAGAATATATTCCTGATATTCACAAAAACTGGTTAAAAATAACACCTGATATTATTAATAACTAGCAGAAGTACCGTTAACGTCAAAAGTCGGTAAAGAATTTGTAAACATAACTCGGCTAGTCTGTAGGTATGATCAGGACTCGGAGTATTTTTATCCTAATGCTGTTGTCTTTGGGGTTGATATAGGTTTTAAAAGATATTTCATTCTCCAAAGATATGTACAAAATTTCATTTAAGTATTGAGAAATGAACAAATGAAAAACTTAATAAATTCATTTTTTTTTATAAATTGTGTGAAGTCGTAATCAAGTTAAAACAATGCTCCTTCAGTTTTGTTTTGAAAGACGCAAAATATGACTTGTCACAAATAATATTAGGTAAAAATCTTTTGGTAAACTGATGTTGATATTGTTGACTTGATTGATTGTATAATATGGTGTAGATAGATATATTCACGAAGACGCTCCCCACTCCGTCAAAATCGCTTACGCTTTATTCGATTCGAGTTTGACAGAGTGGGCGGGTCATCGTGGATTGAAATATGCATAACAGTTTATATATACGTTACAATGCGGGTACTTATAGTTACACACCGTTTTAGCCTTTAAGCTATGTATAGATCTTTGAAGTTGACCTTACACTGTAAGGTCAACCCGTACGCTATAAGTTATTTCGGTCGAACACAGGTACCTAATTACGTCTACGTTGTGTGCTTACGACGTGAGACATATAAAGAGGAGAAGCTCGTTAAGTTAAGTTATAGTTAGTTGTAGCTGATTAGGTACTATTGTGGTTATAGTAAGGACCCACTATGACCATTCCATAGGTATTCCAAAATCATTAGTAATGTATGTAGGATACGAATAGATAACATAGGAATATAGGATAGGATACGATATGATAGGAACGTATATGAATCCGGGGCCGTACCACGGTACCACCATCTCTTATCATACAATGTCAGTATGAAAATGTTAAAACAATATTACAGTAATACTGCTATAACTTATAAGAGTATGTAGTACTACGGCCCCTGCTTCTTTATTAATACTAAATTAGGCGCCTGAAATAACTATACCTATTACCTACCTACACCGTTAATCAATATGATAAGTGTAATTTATATGAGGACAAAACGAAGTATTGGCAAGGGTAATGACTCCGAATGTGTCTAGGTATGTAGCCTGTAGCGATACTGTACTCGTATCTACTTGTAGTGAAGTCGTACCTACTTGGCATTGAGTTCATTGAACTGCACCGTTTGTCTACAATAATTAATAATTCATACTGCAACAGCGAATCTTATAGTGCAGCTTGCGATCGTTAGTCGCAGTAAATCATCATTAAAATTTAATGATAGGATGTCTAAACTTATTAACAATTAAAAGACATGAGATGAAACAGCGTAGAATAACAAAGTAGATTAATAATTAGGTGCGGTGAAATTATACTTTTTTCGTAATGTATTTACTCAACAAGTAATATACGACAATTACTAGGTTTTTCGGGACAGGATACAACCAGTGAATATAAAATAAGGAATTAGAATAGCCCAGCAGCCTTAGGGCTCATTTTTTATCAAAAGGAATGATTAAATGGCGTTTTTACAGATCTATGTTTTTTATTCCTCAGATAGATTAGAAATCAGCCGTTTGTTTAATTTACTTATCTACGAATACGATCTTCTTGGAAACCTATCGATCGCTCATTCCATGTCTAACTATGTAGGTATGGATAAGGAAAGTAAGTTAATAAATGCATTAGTACCTATTTGTTACACTAGTCTTCTATAAGTCACGTGATCAATTTGTCGAACATTTTTTGAATAATATTTTCTTTCAAAGCAAATAAGAAATAACCTAATAGGCCAAAGCTGCAGAGCCGAACATGAAAATGCATTCAATTCTCAACGTTGCATACCTACCTTATGACCGACATAAATATGGAAAAATACGTCCTCAATGAGTCACCTGTGGAAACATTACCTCCACTTAATTATTCTATGTCGTAGCTGCACAGTTTGCAGTGTACGGAGGTACTCGAAGGTCCCTTCCTAAGCGAGAGAACGAGAAGGTCGGTTCCGCTTTGTGTCCTCATTAGCCAACGAAAGTGAGTCACCGCACCTACTATCGTACTAATTACTTTTTGTCTACATTCCTCCTACATTACTTGTGCCTTAATGTTTTCCAATCGTTACCTTACTTAAGGTTTTCAATGAAGCTATGGACCTATACCTAGATAAAAGTCCGTAAGTGGAAACATTTTTTTAATAATAATTGATTGGCTTGCGCTTGACTACAATCATGCCTGATGAAAAGAAATGATGAGGTCTATTATGGAACCATATCATAATCTCAACAGTTTGCGTGCTGGCTATTATAGCGGCAACAGAAATACATTATCCGTGAAAATTTCAAGTCTGTAGCTATCACGGTTCAAGAGATACAGCCTGGTGACAGACGGACAGACGGATGGACGGACGGACGGACGGACGGCGAAGTCTCAGTAATAGGGTTCCTTTTTTAACCGACTTCAAGAAAAGGAGGAGGTTCTCAATTCGTCGGAATCTTTTTTTTTTTTTTTATTTTTATTTTTTTTTTTTATCTATGTATGTTCACCGATTACTCGAAGACGCGTGGACCGATTTGAAAAATTCTTTTTTTGTTTAAGAGGGTTTTGTTTCCAGATGGTCCCATTTTAATCAGGTCAGGATCTGATGATGGGATCCTGGAGAAATCGAGGGAACTCTTCAAATTTTGTATGGACACATGAAACTATTTGAGTATTATTAGAAAGAGTAATATTTTCCAAGTTGTCCTATGGTCATCAGGTCAGGATCTGATCATGGGATCTTGGTGAAATCGAGGGAACTCTTCAAATTTTGCTAGTCTTAAAGCGAGTTGGGTATTTTTTATAGTTACTGGTGCATATGCTACCAGATACTGATTTGATGACTAAAGTCATCAAGTCAGGGTCTGATGATGGGATCTTGGTGAAATCGAGGGAAATCTTCAAATTTTGCTAGTATACTTGAAGCGAGTTGGGTATTTTTTATTGTTACTGGTGCATTTGCTAGCAGATACTGATTAGATGACTAAAGTCATCAAGTCAGGGTCTGATGATGGGATCTTGGTGAATTTGAGGTATCTCTTCAGATTTTATGAACACACCTCAAGCAATTTGGGTATTTTACAACGCCTTGTGCATTTTATTGTTTTCCACTAAAAAGTATAAAATAAAAATGGGAAATGCTTTCCAAAAAACCAACTTCAAATGCCACTACAAAGAGTGAAATAATTTTTATTTAAATTTTAGGTACCTACACCAATTCGAAGTCGGGCGATTGTCTATGACTTCGTCATTTCTTCGCACATCAAGTAAGTAAGAAGGACTATTAGGGATTGTATGAAACATTGCCCGACTTCGAATTGGTGTAGGTACCTAAAATTTAAATAAAAATTATTTCACTCTTTGTAGTGGCATTTGAAGTTGGTTTTTTGGAAAACATTTTTACTCTTCGGGTACGGAACCCTAAAAACTACTAGCCAGAAATTGTGTTTGACATCAACTTACATAATGTCTTTTCACAGCTCGCAAAACTACCGTGTTAGTCTGAAATCTGAGAATGCAAGTATCAGAAAATAGAACAAGGTATGAGTCAGCACAAATGAATAAATTCACCTGATGCAGAATTTAGAGAGCGTAAAGAGCAGTACGGTTCGCGCAGATTATATCTCACTGTCGGTAGCTAAGGCGAAAATTATCCTAAGCTCTAGGAGCTGCATGAAATAATGCTGATTAAGAAATGTTTAATTTGATTTGTTAATATAAACATTTTCCTCATACGCCCAAAGCATTACTGAAGGATGCTCATTTTACGCTAGTATAAATAGTGCTTAAATCTCTTCTCGTAGAAGTCCCCACTTTTTCTTGTTATTTTTATCCTACCTAATAAGTTGAATAATGGTTCGTAGCACCCCTGTCATGGTCTCATGTTTATTGAAATTATAATCTAGGAACAAGACTTTCTTGCGTTTAGTTAATTCAAGGTTTCTGCATTCGAGCAAGGACATCATTCTTCTGAGTGCTGACTCATCTTCCCACATTTCGAAGCCTTCATTTCTAATAAGTAACTTTGCTTGTATTCAACTACGAACACGCCTCGTAATTTAATATCAGCCTACTGCGATTATATTTGTGTTGGCAACTGAGGCTTCCCAGAAACCACCTGCCTGTTGTATTGGATGCTTATACCCATGCTTAGAGTCTTATCTAAAGGCACGGACCTACTGAGACGAATTAGTAGATACAATTCATAACAACATAGGTACTAACCTACTCGTAATTGCATTTGCACTTATATCCTTTTCTCAATGTGTATTATATATATATACGAACTTGCTTGACTTTTGTGCTTTAATGACTTTTTTAGTAAACCTTTTCGAATCGTTTCTAGAATAGGTACCTATAGCGCCATACAGTGTGAAATTTCCTGTACGTTATTGCACTGTACTTATGTACAGTTTAATTAAACCCAATATGAATATTTACTTAAAAGCTTTATTAAAAACTGGTAATTAGTTATCTGGTTCATGTTTTTTTTGTCTCAAGCGCACCACATTATTGGATATAATCTGTCTTTCTCTATGTATACTTACATATAAAATTCTCGTGTCTCGTGTTTGTTACCAAACTCCTATGAAATGGCTCGACCGAATGTTATGAAATTTTCTGTGCATGTTCGGTAGGGTAGGTCTGAGAGTAGGATAGGTCTAGAAGACCTGCGTTAGCATACGACTTATTTATCAATCGATCTGTCGAACACTCTTTCCACGTCTAAATTTACAGAAGTAAAAAAAAATTGGAATTACAATATACGATCGACAAATATCACGTGACACAGAAATAACTGTCATCCTCATATACTATTTTAATTTCGTCCCATGTAGTTATTGGTCATGAGGCTGCTGGAGAGTGCGAAAGAGTATAAAAATAGTTTTGTGGGCTTTCTAATCATTTGATAACCACGTGAACTCAAGTCTCTGGTAAAAGCTAGAAGAGGTGGTTAGTGCTTACTATATTTTATAACAAGCCGGTCGATAAGAGGTCACGCGATGAGGCGACCACTGACCACACCGGCCGATGCAGTGCCATATTTATTGTTTACTAACGGTACATACTCGTAACATACTATTTACATTAGCGGCAATAATATTTAAGATTGTAGAAAGTTATGACTGTTATATTATACCTAGTCAGTGAAAGTAAAAAAGTGGCTGTGACATACGGACGGACAGACAGACAGACAGACAGACATGACGAATCTATAAGGGTTCCGTTTTTTTGCCATTTGGCTACGGAACCCTAAAAAGGAACGTTTTAGACATAGATTCATAAACGTCGTCGCTAGCGAGAGTTAGCAAGGTATACCTCAAAAGACAACAGCGCGCGGCGGTTTGAAGCGTCGTATTCCCGACAAATCCCGCGGGGACCAAGGATTTTCCCGAGATAAAAAGTAGCGCATGTGTTAATCCACGTTATCTAGATATTCAAAATTTCAGCTAAATCCGTTCAATATTTTTGGCGTTAAATATTATCAAACAATCACAGACTCATTCATTTACATCCTCACAAACTTTTGAAACCGATTTGAGATTTTGAAACTAATCTTAATATCTACTCTTAAATGGTCCCTTTAACGGAGCGCCAGCGACGACGTTTATAAATCTAAGCCCTTGAAGTTATAAAAATGTAAGCCTCTAAACAAGTACCTAATCCAATCAAATATTTCGGCCATTATAACTCAAGCAATGATTTGCTCGCCACTTAATTTTGATTTAGTTTACTTTACAAGTTTATTTAAAAATCTTTGCTTCCCTTCCTCCTTCCTTTTTCGTCTCTTCCTTCCTTTTTTGGTCCCTTCGTGGAGTAGGTTCCTATAAGTAGAAAGTTGTGAGTATCTGTATTTGCTATTGGAGCATCGACTGTAATTTTGATCGGTGCGAGAATGGACTCTTATAGATTTAAGTAAGTGTAAGTTACATTTAGTAAGTGATACGAATGCCAGAACTTTACAAGTCCAAATGTCTTAACTTGTTTCTTGCTTAGAAACAGAAGCTGCGCTAATGTACCAAAACTAACTCGTCACGCAGTTCCATGTTTATAAGTTATTCAAACAAGCCTTCTTCCACTCAAAAGGGGCCTCATTTCTCCGAGTGACTTTCGCCTGAACACAAACACATAATTAGTCTTCTCATTGTGTGATGGACCTTTGTGCTGAACAACATGAGTGTGTTCTTCACGACTCAGCTCTGTGGGTTTTCTTTTAGTAAGTGTCTAGTGGAGTGGAGTGGTAACTTGATATTTTATTACACGACTACCTATAATATAGTGTAATATTTTTAAGGTTCGTGTAGGTATGTATGTGAGTTTATTTGTTCCACCGTAACGACTGAAGATATTTGGATATTTGGTTACAATCCTTACATCATTCCGAGTTACTTACGCTATATATTATGTATTATTGGAATAAGTTGTTTGACCATAGCACAGGCAGTCGTTTTTAGGGTTCCATACCAATTTGGTAAAAATGGAACCCTTAAATGGTGAGACTTTCTCCGTCCGTCTGTCACACTCGATTATTTTTTAATTATTACTATATAACATTTTTGGGTGAAAGTTAGTATGGAGATAAGATTTCGTCCTAAATTAATACAAAAGCTACTTTTTATTCCGGAAAAATCGATGGTTTCCATGGGACTAGGGAAGAGTATAATTTACGCGGGTGAAGCTGCGGGTATCTGCTATTTTGCAATAAGTTTGGGTATGGTTTTTCCCATAGATGCTTTCCAATTTAGGTGCTAAAAACTTTCTCACCTTATAATATTATTGATTTCCCTTAAAATAAAACCTCATAATATGATCTGGACGGGAAGGTATATGAATATTTCTGCATTTAAAAACATTCCTTGCAAATCCCAAATGTTAGTAGAATCATTTTGCGCTTACTAACATTGTACGAAG
This sequence comes from Coenonympha glycerion, assembly GCA_963855885.1. Classification (NCBI taxonomy): domain Eukaryota; kingdom Metazoa; phylum Arthropoda; class Insecta; order Lepidoptera; family Nymphalidae; genus Coenonympha; species Coenonympha glycerion. The sequence continues at coordinate 7,093,615 of OY979629.1, forward strand.
TTACGAACGTCGGTATTACTTAATATTCTTCTTGACACCTACGAATCCTTAAATAAGTAAGTATACGAGTGCTTACTTGTTTTGCAGTTGTACTTAGTCATACTTGGTCATACTAAACCGACTTCACAGTACATACTCGTACCTACACAATACTGGAAGAGGACGGCTTGCATTACATCAAGTTGATCTAGATTCTAGACCAGACCTTGTGGCCGCTATATTGCCCTGACCGGTGGTATACTTACTCGCAGTAACTAGTTTCAGCGCACTTACTGCCAATGCAACACACCTAATATGAAGATTGAAGGTTGTGGGCATTACTGTCAGTAAGATACTATCTATGTATACTAAACTAATACCTACCTAATCTTATCTTATCTTATCTTATACCTTTAAACGAGCAATTCTTGTATATATATTTCTATATAATCTGGATCTCGGAAACGGCTGGAACAATTTTCATGAAATTTAGTATACAGGGGGTTTTGGGGGCGATAAATCGATCTAGCTAGGATTCATTTTTATTAAATGTCGAATTTACCAAAAAAATAAAATTATGACTACTGCTACCATCTATTGGCCATCGAGCGAAGCTCGGTCACCCAGATATTTAATTACTAAAGACGATCTTAGTTCAAAAACAACAAGTCTAGCTGTGTGAATTTTCCGGACTCACCTCCTTGGTGTTTCCGGACTTCTCAGATTTTTTTTATTTTATGGAATATGAACAGTCAACCTCTTAAGTGCATATAGAATTTGTATTCTAGCACACCATTTCAGCCTTTTTGCTGAGTATAGAATTTGAAATATAGTATTTATCATTTGGTAGTTTGGTACCTACTACCTTCATATGTAACCTGATCTTAACACTCATAATGTAGGCCCTGAAACAAACCTGAAAAGCCCTTAGTAAACTGCCCTATGCGTGCATGGTGGTTTACTCCCATGGGCAATAAAGTACCTATTTAAAATTCAATTTGATAGAGAATGTTAGGACTTCATGTATGGTGTAGCTTCATTAGGCTCCCCGGTTAATTCTCTTTTAGATTTTAATTATAGCCATTTATACAAAGTGAAGTGAGAAAGTTTTTGAAAAGTTGGAGACATCGTAGGTACGGTTACCTCGGATCAGTGTCGGCAAATTGGATCCTGATACTGTCAGTGAAATATTTAATGAGATACAGAACACTGGGCTGAGCGCGGCTGAACGGACAGACTCAGTGCGGAGAGCGGTCGCGGAGGCTGCGTGGATCAATACGCCGCGCCGTCGTCGTCCCGTCCCGCCAACGACCGCCAGCCATCGCGCCGACGAAAGCGAGCGCCGCGCCAACCTCGGTGCCGGGTGCCCTTCACCGGGAGTCGACGAACCCTGTGCGCGCCCCGCGCCCCGCCCCGAGCGAGCCCTTGGCGCTTCCCCAGTGCGATCTTCCTGACCCGATTTGATATTCCAAATAATTAAAATCACTCAGTGAATGTCCATAATTTGGAATTCCAAACCGGCAATCGCAGGCACCTAAACCAATCCATGATCTTTTTCTATTTTGATGACAGATCGGCACAGAAAGTCACGCTTAGAACGCACTAACTTGAATTTGTCTTAGATAACTTTAACATAGTGTTTATTACTCGCTCGCAAAATGATCCGGTAGCTAACCAGCAAGTAGAACATGAGATTGTGCCCGAGTCGCCGATCCCGTCTGTTCTGTATCGATCTTGGAACAGATAGGTATATTCTACATAAATCATAGGTCGTAGCTTGTACGAGTAAGTGCCTCAGGCTACAGAATACTTATTCAATCTAAAACCGTACAAAAACTAACAGAATTGACTTCTAAAATCGGGGAAAAAAATCAACAAATATATACCAAGTAGCATAAAATCGGTAAGTTGTCCGGATAAGTCAAACGCAACCCAGTAATCATTGGTACGTGTCTTATGTGATTAGTCATCATTCAAAGTTGATTATTTTGCTGATTCATAAAATACAAAGAAAATTTTAGTAAAATATCTGACTCATTACTATCCTGCGATAGTCATGGAGTACGATTGTTTCGATACCATTCGATACAGAGTCCACAACCCTTAAAATTAACACATAAAAGATCGAAGCTATTCGTAAACAACCTGTGTACTAAATGTCGTCTTAACTCGCCCTAAAGCTTCAAACTTGTTTATTTGAAAAACCTGATCAATAAAGCTCTCGTTATTATTCCGAAGGCGCAACATGCTACCATTGCTGCTTCGATTGTACGCAGGTATAGGCATTACTGAGATTCGGCTATTCACACTGAGTCCAATGATATGAAATATTTACTTGCTGGAGCCTGGACATCATCATATTCATAAAATCATGTATTTCGTACATATTAGCTTACTACTGAGGGAGGTAGATACTTAGACAATTGAACCAAATCTTTTAAGTATAATGAAGCAAACATAATTATCGCGTTATATAAAGGTTAGATAGGTCATTTCATTTGATTCGTATGAAGTTTGACAGAGTGGAGCGTGTAATCGTGGATTGAAATATCTATACCTCTGAGAAACCTGCACTAAGTAGGTATAGAAACAATCGTTTTACGGTTTTGAAGTGCTCGTAGCGTACCTAGGTTACATCCCCATAATGGTTCACGTAAGTAGTAATCGTACTCGCAGACAGAATCCTCGTAACAAGAAGTGTTTAATGGACATTGTCTGTGACTGTGACATTGTGCAAGAGTTGAAGAGTAGGTAGGAAGGTAGGTATATTGTAGAGTCGAGTGCCTGCATAGGCCTATTCAGATATTATATCCGAGGTTCAGGACCTTTCCGACTTCGGCTAAGAATTACTGTAATTTACTGTAGGTAAAATTCGTCAAAGACGTAGGTACTTAGGTACCTACTCAAAAAAATTTCAAAAAAAAAATCTGTGCCTAATACCAATATCTTGTGTAGATACTGGCCCTGATGTATCTGAACGGCTGTCTGTGATGAAGTAGGTACCGACAGGCGGCCGAATCTTTGCGGGGAGTCTAGCCAATGAACTTGAATCGGACGCGCCACCTCTGTGCGTGCTATAAATACTTCGCGATGTCAGATGTGGCATATGGAGTTGCTGGTTTGATGTTAAAATAATGTGACTGGGTCACTTACTATTTGTTATGGTACATCTTCTATCATAAACAATATGCAACAGGGATAAATAATAACTTCAATAGTTATTCGATGGTATTCTTGGACTGTAGGGTCTAAGTTGGCGTCTGAATATTTACTGCATTGTTCTGGTTAAACCATACGTAGTATTATAAAATCGAATAGGTAATTACTTATTATTAAAGTTATTTTTTCTTGTATAACAAGATGTTATCACAAAACGAGTCTTCAAAATAATGTTCCAAAATATGGGATCTACACAAATAACACATACTTACTTACATCTTAGTAGTTTATGTTTTTTATACGATACGAGACAGGTTCGAGACACTTTATGTGTTTACAGAGTTACACACTTATGTGTAACTCTGTATCTACTTTCTCAATGCAATCATTCATCATGTAAAGCCGTTGGTAGAATCTCTGAAATTACCCCTTCCTTGTCAATAAACATAACATTACCTACTCGCAAAGATCGTTTTCGAGTTTTGAAATTAGTTAGGGCAAATGCTGTGAATCTGAAACGGAGTCAGATGTCGGGCCGGCACGGGAGGGCTATTTTAGGCCACACGCGAGGCATTTGGGACGCGCGCTGGAAAATATCTACCAACCGGTCTATTCTCGGATGCCGCCCTACTGACGGCGAGCTCTTACTTCATCGCCCAAATACTTTAAAATTTAAATTATTGAAACAGGTCTTCAGGTATGAAGAATTATTTAAGGTTCCTAAAGAATCTTAGTAAGAGCATAATATATTTAGCATTTAAATTAAAAGAAACCTATCTTAGGTTAAATTATTTATTATAGATTGAAGGCACCCGGTACATTGTGCGTGTGCCATACGATCTAATTAACGCACAGTAGATATACTTTTACTTTAAATGTCCGATTCTGGTTCCAATTACACCATACTAGTAGTTTAATTATGACTCTTTGGTACGCTTAAGGGATGAAATTCAAAAAAATGTTAAGGTAGGAATGACAGTTGTCATCGATACGTCACAGATCAATTTGTCGATCGGATATGTCAAATATTGACTTTTGTTCCGTAAGCGTATCAAAAGCAAACGTAGGAAAGCCGTAGTTGATCTCTATAAAAAATAAAGTAAAAAAAAAACATCGTTCTATGACTGGGCCGGTTGTCTTGACTTGACTTTAACCGTTATAACTTATAACTTAAATATGGCGGTCTGACCCTTATTTCCAAAGAGTCAGGCCGCCATATTTAACTAGGTATAACGTGTCGGACTTCGTTCAATGTCAAGTCAAACCGTGCCTAAAGTCGACCTAGGTGCAAGAGGTCATGTTTATATTAATAGAGTTTAACGATTTCATGTCATTAAATCATCCAAATGTGCAAACAATGATAATAATAGGTATATTTTAATTACTCTGAGTCTGTGACTCATGTTATTTATCGTCTACTCTGTCTACAAATAAACGCGACCTTAGATACTACTATCACTGGTACGACTTGACGCTGCGGTTGTGATTGATCACGCCTAGTAAACTTGATAGGGGGAGTAAAAATAACTATTTACATACACTTGCGTCTTGCATGTACATATTTGACGATTACCAAGACCAAGGCTTCAACTACTTAGGGTTGGGTTAAAACACTTTCTTAGAATGTGTCGACTCTCCACATGCTCGTACTTTCATAATAGAATAATAACATCTTGAATGTTTTGGGCTTGTAAGCTACCTACGCAGAAATGTATTAGTTATCACTTAGCTTTTGCCCGCGGCTCGGCCCGCGTGAGGTTGTTTTTCACAAATTTCGTGGAAGTCATTTTTTACCGGGATAAAAATTCGGGCCCTATGTTATATTCTATATTCTTTCAGCCTAATTGGTTTAGTTGTTTTAGGGTGAAGGAGTAAGAAACATACATACCTATAAACTTTCGCTTTTAATATTATATTAATGTGATTGGAAAGACATAATTAAATAGCTTACGTACCTAAAAATCCAGTGTCAGCTCTTAATTTGATGACCACGACCGCTCTGTCAAGAGCGCTACGAGTGCTACGACAAAGAAGACCTAAAAATAGTATCGGACAAGGGATTTTGAAAAAGCATACCTATCTATAGTAGAGGAAGCCCGAGAGAGGGAGTATTTTATTTAAAGTCTTTGATTTTGATTTTAATATTTTTTGAAAAACCCAAACAAGCTACCCCGCCACTGCGAAGTAGCAAACATTATAATATAACCTTATTTCATTTTAGCACCTAATTTTTACAATGTAATACGTCCTCACGACGCTCGAGTACCTACTGATTTAGGTACCATCTTGGGCTCCCCGACTAATACTAAGTTATATCATACTAGCTGTTGCCCGCGGCTCCGCCCGCGTGAATTACGATTTTTTTACATAATATACCTTCCTACTGGAATTCCTTGATTTTTCGCGGGATTCTGGTGTGATGTTGTACAGAAACCTGTTCTTACTTTGCACGGGTTATCTTGTGGTGATTTTGAAAACTCCTTTTTCTTAATAAAAATATAAAGTTTCATTAATACGAAGTTGAAAGATCAAAAGGACGATTTTAACTGTCGATATTTCGACCCAGTGTCTCCCATACAAACGTAATACCAAATCATTTGTAATTCTTGAATATTTCGATCATGTTGTGGTGTTATTCGGATTCATATAGTAATAATCTATGCTCCTGGCCATATTTGGTTCGGAAATATTTCTTTAAAATAAAATAATAATCAATTTTGATCTAAATTTTTATAACTTTGGTCGAGTTCCGTAATACCAAAAATTATGAATGAAAACTTGTAACTTTCTTTATTAACTGGTGTTTTTCTTTAGCTGGACAATAAAAACTGTGCTCCTGAACTAATGCGACGTGAGATAGTGTTGTTTTTAATACAAAAAAATAAGCAGAAAACATGTCCTCTTTGACATAAAAATAAGCAAAACTAAATTCGTTTACAATTTCGTTTAACAACAGTATTTCGGAACCAGATATGGCCAGGAGCATAGATTATTACTATACGAACCCGAATAACACCACAACATGATCGAAATATACACGAATTACAAATGATTTTGGTATTACGTTTGTATGGGAGACATCGTATTTCACAGGCCTCTTAACAGTGCCATCTTAATATAAAGTCAGGAAACAGTAAATAACATGACAGTTAATTATTATTTAAAAAAGTTCGGTAGTACCTATCTCAGAGTTTTACATTCAAGTTCCACATAACTTGTAGAGATGGCGCTATACGGTATAACGTAGCGATAACGCCAGTTACATGATTTTTGTTCACCCTAAAAGTGAAAAATTTTAAATCATACAAAATCTCCTGCTAAGCCTATTTATTTACGGCTGTAAGGGTACTCCAGTCTTACTTGAGCCCTACGTCCTAGCCCTAGGTTCTTTGTGCATTCCGAGTTTCAAGTCACCTACCTACTTGAACTTAAAGGTTCTGATGTCTGTAATTTCTGAACTACAAAAGTGGTGATGATAAGATTCGTATGGAATAATCTTTAAAGAACCTCCTTTCTAACAAAAAAAGAATGAATGGAATCGGACAACGCGTTAATGAATTATAACTAAAAAACGTTTGGACTTTGATGCCGTCTTCCAGGGAAACCATGATGAATTTCGGCACAAAAAGTATCCTATGTCCTACCTCGGGGTATGAAATATAATCATGTCAAGTTTCATTTAAATCCATCCAGCGGATTAGCCGTGATGCCCGGTCGTGAAACAGACAGACAGACAGACAGACAAAAATTAAACAAATTACAGTTTTGGCTTCAGTATCGACTAAATAGTGTCCTCCAACAAAAATTTTCAAAATATCTTCAATGTACAGAATTCGACCCTTTACAGTTTTATTATAAGTATATATAGATTCTGTAGGCTCTGGGCTCTTGAACCATATATGTGTTTAGAGAGTAAGAGTAGGTAGTACTTGAAATAAATATGTAAGTGATAGCAGCATTTCTGAAACCAATGTGCTCATTGCTATATCGACCGGCGGCAGGCGGCGGGCGGCGCTCTCGTACACTTGACATTCGCACTCCCTCCGTCTCAAAGTAAGGGTTCACGACCCTTGCACTTTGTACAACGTATTGTAGACGAATGCAGCAGTCAAATACAGCTAACCTTAAATTGGTAATGAGTCACTAATGCTCCTTTTACATTGTACGGTACCTACTTCCATACCGATCGATACATTTTGATAATAAAATTAATGATAATTTTAATAGCCGTGGTTACTCCGCATCTAGTTGTTTGGTTTTACCACTTTTCGAAAATTGAGTAAGTAACCTTATGAGTAGTAATCATTGGTAACTTAATCAATTGGCGATAAACCAAATAAAACTTAAATTAGGTACTAATACTTGAATTATTTGCACGTGTACACAATCAGGGGTGTGATTGCGTAAGAAAAACGTATTCATCGTTATCGTAATCGCTAGCAAATTCTGCCCCGCGATTGGCTGACGCAAATCAGGAACCCAATCAGCGGGCAGAGTTAGTAAACGATTAAGATAACGATGAATACGTTTTTGTTAGACAATCGAGGGGCTGGTTCTAAATCTCAAACTGCAAACAACACCAATTGTCGAGATATTTGCAGTTTTTCATTAAGATTTTTTGCATAAAAGATCGATACTTAAATTTCGACCTTATCTAAAAACCCATCTTGCGAATCATTGATACCATTCCATTATTTTAATATACCTATTATGACATAGTGCATAAGGCCCGGTTTCCACCGAAGCGGAGCTGTGTTTGAGTAACCATTTAGATTTCGTCATTTTGACATCTCCCTCACTTTGAAACTGAGGGCAGAGATGTCGAAATTACGAAATATGTTTGGTTACTCAAACACAGCTCCGCTTTGATGGAAACCGGGCTTAAGTTTCATGAGATTGTATAGATTTATTGAGTTCTTCCAAATTTATTTTCAATTAATAATTAAGTCCGGAAGCCATTTTTCGTCAATGGCAGTCAAACCCAAAACGAGAGATGAGTAAGTGAAAATGTTGTCTTTCAGCGTTTTCTACCATAAGTAGGTACTCACTGGTCTCATGAAGGTCTAAATCCAACAACTACAGAATGTGGAGTCACCGCAGTCACGTCAAAGCTTCTACATGTCTATTCGTTGTACGTCCACACTTGACGCCGCGAACGACGAAGCGAAACTGCTCCGCTCGTGCTCGATTCGCCTAGCGTAGACCCACTTTTACAAATAGGCTGTTATTGAACAACTACAGCATAGAGCGAATTCGCAATGTCTATTAAATATAATTCGGTATATGAAAGCTTACTAATACTTACTTTTTTCTTTTGTTAGCAGGAGAGGAACATCCAGGCCAGAAGCAAAGAAAAGGATTTTTCAGAAGTTTCTGGAAGAAATCTCGGCATTACTCCTTAGAGCATCCGTGACCGTGTCAAGAAACTGACGATAGGTTGTTTTCCACTTTAAAATCCTTACCCTGAATCTTGGTTATGTTTTTGTACTACTATTAAATAACTAATTAATTATTATTATTATTTAATAATTAAGATACCCTTTTGACCTGAACAATTTATAGTTAATGACTCAAAGATTGCTAAAACATCAATTGGTGAGTGTTAGGTATTCATTGTTGTATTAAACATGTGCGTGAAAGTGGCTTTGAAATGTATAAATCTAAGTTTGGCTTTTAAGGCTCAACGCAGACATGGTGGCGAAATGGCTCGAACACAATTTCTAAGACGATGAGATAAAAATTAAAAAAAAAACTCATCTGTAAATTGCCTTTTACGTATAAATTTGTTTCCAAATCATTTAAGATAAGAACAAATATGCAGGAAACCGGGCAAAGGAGTGCTGTTATCGCTAGGTGTGTGTTGAGCCTCATAATAACTGTATAGTTTTAGTTCATATCTGGATTGTATAGGACTTAATAGGAGTATTTTGTCTAACATAATATGATTATAATAATAAACGCGTTATTTTTTTTAAGGCAATGCATCTATTCTAGAAACACGATTAACTTTTTCTTTAATTTATATTATAAAATAGTGTAGAATTGTAGATAACCCACGTAGTAAGTTGTGTACATCTAATTTATGAATATCCTTTTATAAATTATTATTATTAACCAATAAAAGAAAATAATAAAGATTATTCCTTCAAATCTGAACTGTAAAAGGCTAAAACCCACTGTACTGTGTAAGTTTCGTAATATTTCTTTATAGAGAATTAGAAGATATGTAAATTAATGATCTTGTGTGGTATACATTAAAGAACCAAATCACTTTATAGACTACCGTTTTAACATTTTATACCAACCCTTGTATTCGAGTGTACTTAATTCTTATTACTGTAGATTTTGTCAAAGGAAATAAAAATATGTTCATTAGCAAACACGTGTTTGATTTACTCAAGAGGACGAAATGAAAAGAAAACGATTTCATTATAATACAAATCATTTTATTATTAGATAGACACAGTTCCCATCGCTTATCAGAAACAATGTACAAAGCTATAGTAGTAATATCAAATATAAACAATATGCACCCTTCGATTACTGTAAGCCTTGTATGGAGGATACAGGATTATAATTGAGCGCTTGAGTTTCTGCAGATAAGGGATAGTGTTGAACAGAATGCAACTGTTTACGATTTACTACGGTCGGTTATAAAGGCAGCAATGAAAAGGGAAGCATAGCAGAGACGACGCGAGACGAGCGCGGGCGGCGCCTGCGCATGGGCGCGTGTCGTCGCTGCGTTCGACAGTTCTCACACGATGGTTCCAGTGGGACTAGAGATTTCAATAAATTGTTACAATGCATCTTGGGTTACAGTGTCTTTCAATTCGTAACAAGCCCTTACACAAATGCCTATTTGTAATTACATATATATCGTTACAGTAATTTCATTACGTGGTTATTATAATTTCATTTCAAGCGTCTGTCATCTTGTAACTGATATCATTTCATTTTCATAAATAAATTCTTCATTGTGCCGTTCTCAGTCGTAACCACAGTATCACTAATGTTAAGTTTTACGCGAGATGCAAGGATTATATCAGACTGCTTGAAAGGAAATCTTAAAAAAATCTCTATACACCTGCTTTAAGACCTCTCCGCGAAGCCTACAAGAGCCTCGCCGTGCGCGAGGTCGACAAAAGCAACATTTTCAAATACAAATAAAAACCGTTCAGCAGAAACAATTACTCCATGGAAACAGGTGAGCGTATAAAAATCCAAAATCCGCAAAGTAATTGCGCCCGCGAGCGGCCGCTAAACGCACCAGACTCTGATGCGGGTGGCGCCATAATTTATCAAATATCAAAACAAATGACGGTCCTTATCACTTTTATAGAATATACAAAATGCAGTTACTTATTTCCCTGTGGAAAAAATATTATCTTATAGTATTCTTAGATCACGGCGTGCTTCGATCTGCAAAAGGAGAGAAAAATCCTTGAATTTAAGTCACTCTATACTTATATTCCAGTCAACATTTAAATTTATTTTTGGGTTTTTACAAACAAGTAAAATGAGATCACAAAATAAAGTAAAATAAGATACCAAAAAAAAACAGCCATTAAGATTTTGTTAAAACGCCCTACAAGTATTTAAGTACAACACCCTTCTATTTATAAATTATATAAAATCCTGGATATTTCTAGAACATTACTAGACACTGCGACGTAGACCATAGCTTGTTTGTGTTTACACCTTATATGACAATAGCTAAAATCCATGAATATTAATTAATGCATAATAAGAACTCACCTTTAATAACCACAGGTAATTAAATAGTCTCCTAACTTCTCCACTACTGATGCGGCTTGTTGGGGTTGGATCGGTTCTTCATAGAGAGAAATTACGACGGCTGCAACAAACATTTCCTTATTAAAACCTTTTCCAAGATCTCTTTTAAAATGTACTTTGACTTCGCCCGCAATTTCATCAAAATTAAAAAATCTCATTGTGATGATAGTACTATTGTCTAGCTTCCTACTGTTACTAATGATGAAAGTGTGCAATTTTTTTTAAATACCTTGTTAAATTAATAAGTTACTAGCGTGTTTCTCAAATTTAGGTCAGTAAGGAGATAACTTAACGGTCCGTGCACATTGCACACTATCGCGAATTCAGTTTGTTATTTAATTACGTCGATAAAGTTCGTATTTTGTGTGTGTGTAGACAAGAATTCATATTTGTATTCTCGCAATCATCAGTCATCTCTGGTCCAAAATAAGAACAGTATATATATTAATAGAAATATTTGTCAAAGGTTGGCACTGTTTCCAGAGCGACAACAAGTATTATTAACAGAGGATTATTCGCTCATTTTATTTTATTTTTACCACTAAAACTAATTTTCAGGTATATTTCGTGAATTGAAATGTTTAAAACGGATCATATTATGGCATTGACGTATATGTATAAATAGACGATATTACCAAACATTTTTATACCAAAACATTGTTTGCGAACACTAAATGAGAATCGTGAAATTAAATTAACTGCGCGAAAGTTTGAAGCATAGACGTAAAGTTAATTTTTCAATGTTAATTTTTATTTTATTTCTTGATTCAGTAAGGAAAGTCTAAATGAAATTTTTTATTTGTAAATATCCATCTCTTATTTCATAATTGGATATTTTGTGGCATCCTCATTGATAAAAGATATATCAATGGACACACTCCATTAGCTAGCTAACAAAAGAAAATAAAAGATGCAAACTTTATTTAAAAAAAAAAAAACTAAACCACTCAAGATAAAAAGTAAGTACCAAATACTTTTTTGAGTACGTTTACCTTGTGTCGTCAGTCGTCATAATACAGTGCACGCCGACCTTGCAGAGTTTTGCGCGTATGATGCGGTCTGTCCCACTGAGGTACAGGTACCGTGTCAGTTATCGTTGCACCTTCGCTTGCAACTCAAGCAGTGATTAATACAGTCTTATTACCTTCATGAAGTGCACGCATGAGTTTTGCCAGCCACATCATAAGCGCAAAACTGACACAGATGCATCTACTACGTGCCTCCTGAACTGAACGCTGAACACTGATCCTGTGAGACCCGTTTTAATAGGCTATGGTTCTGCATAAAAACCGAAAAACCGTCTATAGCAATTATGAAGTTCATCTTCTCCGGAATTCCATATAATATGAAGCTTTGAAATCTGTGCGGTGTGCCAGACCCGATCGAATGCCTTAGCAAATAGCAATATCCAGACCAACTGCAAGGGCTATTTTTATCAATTTCTTCCACCCACAGCGAGTAAGGTATACTAGATCTACTAGGTATACCAGCACCGGGAATTTCGAAAACCATATTGGAGATCCAGCAATTGGGTGTCAATGATTTATTCCATTACTTGGCAAGTAGAGATTATCGCAATCGGCATTGAACTTTCAGTTCCAGGGGTCAAAAATCAGAACTATCACCTATTTTCTGGAATGGGATGCACGGCTTGCACTTGTACCTTGTCGAATTTTGCGCATATGGTGATGTCTGTCACCCGAGGTAAAAGTACCGCATGTCCGCTATCGTGGCACACTCAGTTGTAAGTGCTGTACTGATTCTTATCTTGTTCCGTTTTCATGCAATGCACGCGGTCTGTCCCACTGAGGTAGAAGTACCGCGTGGCCTCTATCTTGACCTATCTTGGACTTGCAAGTAGTTATCCTTACCTTGTTGTGTCTTCATGCAGTGCTCGCCAACCTTGCCTAGATTTGCGCGTATGATGCGGTTAATCCCACTGAGATAATGTACCGCGTGTCTGCTATCGTGGCGTACTGGTACCTTGTTATGGTTTCATGCAATGCACACTTTGGCACGTTTTGCGCGTATGATCGTCTGTACCCACTGAGGTAGATGTACACGTGGCATCTATCTTGACTTGCAAGTACCAGTCTTGTTGTAGTTCTTACCTTGTTGTGTCTTCATGCAGTGCACGCCAACCTTGCCGAGTTTTGCGCGTATGATGCGGTCTGTCCCACTGAGGTAGATGTACCGCGTGCCCGCTATCGTGACACCGCCACTCGTGAGTAGTGATTCATTTTCAAAACCGGCGACTATTTTCCCCACTTCTTCTTTTGATATCTGTTGACAATGCAAACAACATTGTAGATAACCCTAAAGTACATTATGTATACACAATTTTAATAGATAGGTACAGTACACGGCAAACTTCTTGGGTATATGACAAGCAAATTTTAGATCCTTTTGGTGGTAATTGCGGGGCGCGTCGACGGAGAGTTGCGGGCGCTAACTTGTCCCCAATACGTCATTTCATGCTCAAGGATTTTGCCGGCAAGTTCTGGAGCCGATAGCGCATTCTAGTTTGCGAGGGAGAGGTCTGAAGTTCGGTTCAAGCAGGAGCCTCTTTGGTTCTTATAATCTAAATTGAGTGAAACAGAGGTTGGGAGACTTCGACCTCCTTTGATTACTACCATGCCATCAAAGACTCACTGCCATGCAAAAATAGCGAAAGCTTTCTGATACTGTGCAGCAATAGTACTAACATGGAAATTAGTACAATGACATCTCTGGCTGCATCGTCGGTTAACCATCAATCAGATTACATTGCAGTCAATTTATTGTGTGTAAAAAAGTGAACAAATAGGTTAACCATGGCTTCCACAATAATGATTAGATGACCTTAAAAACTCCGATTTTGTGGTCACGAAAGTGAACAGAAGATGGTTACGTTACTACCTTAACTAGTAGTGGTTAAGGTAGTAACGTAACCATCTTATCATCATCATCTATGGTTAAGTTATACTTCTAACTAGGTATTGTTGGCAGTATACATTGAATATTGCATTCTCACATAACTTTATTCAGTGATGTCATATTTGATATTAAAGACTGATCTCAGATAGATAGAAAGATGACATCTGAGTTTAGTGACAGTGCAACATTTCTGAATTGGTTACCACAATCAATCATAAGAAAAATACATAATTTAATCTACCTGGTCAAAGGCCAAAATATCTTTATTTGACATCATCCTAACATACACTCTTGTAAAAGGGTCAATATGATATTTGTGACATGATAATATTTATGTAGGTGATATCTAAGTAAGTTTATGAGGGTTCTAAGTTAGAGATTCTAAATATACCCTAAGAAGCCTAAAACAAACTCTGACAGATTTTGTTAGGGTTCTGTCTGTAAAGGGTAAAAACGGGACCCTATTACTAAGAACTATTTGCCCGTCCATCTGTTACCAGGTTGTATCACTTGAACCGTGATAGCTACGGGCTTGAAATTTTCACAGATGATGGTATTTTGAATGTGATTTCTTGCTTGTTTTTGAATTCGGCAGACAGGTGTTTAGTTTACTATAATGTTATTGAGAATAGGTTTTGATGTTAGTGCAGAACCCTCAATTTTTGTTACTTGTTTATTTTGATACTTGTTCACCATTTTACAATAGCTCTTTTTTTTAATAACTTATTATCTGGGTGACCGAGCTTTGCTCGGTAGTATAACTATTCACCAATAGATGGCAGCAGGAGTCATATTTTTTTTACTTACCTTTACAATAATAGTTTTACATTTCGCCAATAGATGTCAGGCAGTCATATTTTTTTTTTTAGTAAATACGACATTTTCTAAAAATGAATCCTAGCTAGATCGATTTATCGCCCCCAAAACCCCCTGTATACAAAATTTCATGAAAATCGTTCGAGCCGTTTCTGAGATTCAGATTATATAGAAATATTTATGTATACAAGAAGTGCTCGTTTAAAGGTGCAATTTCAGATTATATAGAAATATTTATGTATACAAGAAGTGCTCATTTAAAGATATGCGATTGGGCTACAGCAGTTCACTATCACTCCCAAATACTTCTTTGATTTTATGTAAATAATCCTTATTACTACAGTAAGCTTTATTAATGAGCTTTAGTTTATTTTGGTGGTGCAGAAAGCCAAGACTACATTCTCGTTCATCCAGGGGCCATACTGGCACTGTATGAAAATGTCAAAAGAATATTACAATAATACTGCTATAAGTGATGGTGGTATGGCCTCAGGTCTATCTTTAGTTGAGGACTAAATGTTGGAAATCTGGCCAAATTCCAAAAGATACGAAAAATGTTGCATTGACACTTTGACACAAGATTTTGATATTAAATAAATTTTACAAATATCAATCATACGCAATACACAAAAAAATTGGGCATGATTTTGTTAGAGAGCAAATGAGATGGGATCTCGTCATTCCATCTCATGAACTTGTTGATATCTTTTATCTATGAATACTCTACATAATATTAAAACTAATATCTTTAAAACGATTGTGAATTATTACAAAAAAACTGGCTAAAGTGCTGTGGAACTTTTGAGCCAAAAATAAACGTTTTTTGTATGGATACTCCTATAAATTGATCAGGTCATAATTTGATAATAGCACAAATTCAGTCTTTTTTCTAAACTAATGCTATGAGACCTATTTCTGAACAAATAATTCAAGGTCAACAGGAATAGTGATATACGCCATTGGTACAGTCAGCTTCTTATTAGGAAGGCAAAGGTAAAAAGCTTGGTCACATACTTCTAACTTTTCCTAAGTTTATGTGCATTTATGTAAATGAAAATAACATGGTTATAAAAACTAAATATGACAGTTGCGTTTTTGCATATTTGGATTATTTATCCAAAGGTATAAGTACCCTTCAGCCAAATCAGTTAAGTAATAAATTTGTTTATATACACTCATTGCTTAAAGTACGAATTATTTACTAATTACTTAGTTTTAAGTCATTAAATAGTTATCACTATTTAATAACTATAGATAGTGACTATTTACAAGTGCTTGTAAAATGAGCCTAAATGAAATAAATCATTTGACTTTTGACTTTTGAACTACAAAAACAATGTGTGTCTATTGACTTACTTTATTCACATTCACATACATCTTTAATAATAAACGACCCATATCACTTTTTAGCACTATCACTTTTTAATTTTTTGTCACCATTACATAAATTGCAAGAAAAACTTTTTATGTGCCAATACACCTCCTGACAAACTGAAGTATTGGATTTCTTTAAAAAGCGTTAAAATTCGTGTTTAAATGTTATAAATGTAACATTTAACTGGGAATAACATTTAAAATTTACAATACTGGACTGCCATGGCTAAATAATATTTTTCATTATTTAAAAATTTTAATTAAAATCCTATTTGAATTAAAACAAACCAAATGAGAATGTAGTAAGCGCTACAACAATATTATACATATATTTATACCTACAATGTTTATGGTAGGTGCAATGAGCCCAATGACCATATTGTGGACTCAAATTGTATTCAAATATCATTGACCCTCATTTACATGTCATGGACCCCCAATTTTTTTCAGATATGAATCTCTAGTAGAGAGATCTACTGGAGGTCGGGAACGCTTTATATTACAATAATAACCTAGGATTAGGTTAACTTACTTGGCACCTAAATCTTTTTATCTGCTCCGGTCCGTATGAATCCGATAAATCATTGTTCACAACTGCGGATGAGTCATGCGATGCAATACGTTAACAATATGAAAAAGTATACCAACGGTATTAGCGCATATCACGAATTAACTATTAGTTTCGAAGATTTATTCTATAAAAACCTTGTAATTACTAATACCTATAACATAAGGCGTCGGCGACGTGTGACCGTGACCAGACCGGCCGGCAATTTAAACAAGTCAAGAGCTAAGTACAAGGCACGCAAATAAGAAAGAGTAACCAAATATCATGAAACCTTATTTACTTTATTTGCAAGCGAAAACAAGTCAAACAAGCGGTGACCGGGCATAAAATTCGAATCCAATCCGAAGACGGCTACCACATGTCGCCATCTTGTCAACTTGCCGGATTCGTCATTCATCCTTACTTCAACCTTTACGGCACTTTTAAGCACAACGATAAGCACGATTTAACACCTTTACACAATAAACCATTTAGGTGAATTCACTAGCCACTTATTAGAACAAGAAACTTACATCGAAGCCTTCCGACTTGGCCCAGACATTTCCGTCGTGACCGGCAATTGCAGCTTTAGAAACACATCTGGATGCAATTAACTGTTTATCGACATAATCTTGCCAGCTCATTTTGATTGAGTTCTTTATAAATTAAAACTAAACTTTGCTAAACCACAATCTAAACCTCGCAACGAGCTAACGCTCCACACGAACAAAAAGCACTGCCGTTTCAAAATGGCAGCGTACTCGACAGGAAGTTCAATTCTGCCAACTTAAAAGGTAAGAATGCGTTCATGATAAAAAAAATCCCCTATACACGTTACCAAAGAGCATCTTTTGCTTCAGAGTTGGATAGTGTTAGATTTAATTGCGTGTCGTGATTAAATATTATTGTGACCATTGCAAAGATAGTGAGTTGGTGACGGTCGGTAGCACCAAATAAAGTCGGCGCTCAGTGTGCACTGTATACACGAATATGTCGCGGTAGAGTGAATCGAATCTTTGCAGCTTTTACATATTTAATATAATATAATGTGATAATATAATAATAGTGGACAACATCACATAAATTGCTCCAATCCCTTAGTAAGTAGCTTGAAGGGGTTTGCCAGTGAGGCAGAGTATCCCCTTTTGTAATAGAAGGTTCTAGCGAAGAATATAGCACTAGTTTTGTTGGATTATTTAATGTGAACTCGATACAGAACACTTATGTTATTATTTTGCTGAATTAGCGATGTAATAGATCGCGGTTGACCGACGTGTAGGTAGCGACTTGGAGTACGATGTACTGGCGCGTTGTGCAATGTTGCGCAGTCAGCAATTTTGTCAGGTCACTCGCCTCGCGGCGCGGTAGCGAGCTAATACTACGGGTTTCACCCGAGTATGCTTGTGAATTTAACGTTTATAAAAATGTGTATGTTTGTTTATTGGTATGAATGTGATTTTGTGTTCTGTATGGGTTTGTGTGCTGAATTATGATTGTGAGTAGCCTACACCACTCCCCCCCAGAGGCCGTGTCTACGGACGATAATAATCCGGGAAGCGAACTCTTCTTCCCGAACGCGTTGTACGCCATCCGGTGTTAGTATCGGACGGTTGATGGGTAGAATCTGGAGATGGAGGGTTGGAAGATTTAGGTGGGGCCGGATCGGGAGGTGTATTTAAGGCTGGATTAGGTTGGAGTTGTGGTGGCGTGGCGTCGGACAATATGTAGGCCGGCTTAATGCGGTCAATAGATACTGTGACGATTTTGCCTTTGATATTTAACCTAAACGTTTTTGCACCTCTTTTTATGACTTCATATGGCCCAGTGTAAGCTGGCTGTAGTGCACCACGTAGCGTGTCATCTCGGAGGAAGACATGGCTACAGGTGTTCAGTTCTTTAAATACGAAGGTTTTGGCTTTAGAGTGATGTTGAGCTGGGATGGGCTGTAGTTTTTCGGCGAAGGACTTCATGCGAGCTGAGAAGTCGGTGATGTCGGTGGTGTAACCTGGAAAATTGTCGCCGAAGAATTCTCCGGGTAGTCGGAGTGGTTCGCCGTACACCAGTTCGGCTGATGAGGCCTTGAGGTCCTCTTTTATGGCGCTTCTTATGCCGAGGAGCACAAGTGGTAGGGATTCGGTCCAATTTTCGTCTGCGTGGCAGGTTATAGCTGCTTTGAGCTGGCGGTGGAAACGCTCCACCAGGCCGTTGCACTGAGGATGGTAAGCAGTTGTGCTGCGGTGTTGAAATCCAATAGATTTGGCCAACTGCTGGAAAAGCGCTGATTGGAATTGCTTCCCGAGATCTGTCACGACGTCTAAGGGACTGCCGAAGCGTGATACCCAGCAGGAAATAAACGCTTTGGCCACTGTCTCTGCTGTGATATCGGTGATGGGTACAGCTTCTGGCCATCGTGTGAAGCGATCGACGGCTGTTAAGCAATATCGATATCCGTTTGAATATGGCAGTGGACCGACCAGGTCTATGTGGGCATATTTGAATCGTGCTGAAGGTAGCGCATGCGTACCCACGGGTGACGACACGTGTCGGCTGACTTTACTGCGCTGGCAGGACAAACATGCCTGCGCCCATTCACGGCAGTTCTTGCGCATGAGGGGCCAAACGAAACGTTGGGCAACGAGCTTAGCTGATGCGTTTGGACCTGGATGGCTAAGAGAGTGGAGGCTGTTGAAAACTTGCCTGCGACAGCTCTCAGGAACAAAAGGCCTGGCAGTCGGTGTACTGACGTCACAGTACAATTCAGTACGACTCCCAGGGATTGAAATTTTCTTCAGGCGTAGGGAAGTTTCGCCTTTCAGATAATCTGCAAGTTCAGGATCTGTGGCTTGTGACTTTGCAAGGACTTCGAAATCGACAGGCTTCTGTAATTCATAAACACGGGAAAGAGTGTCGGCAACGATGTTATCTTTACCCGATATGTGTTGAATGTCTGTCGTGAATTGCGATATGAAGTCTAGGTGTCTATACTGCCGCGGCGAACAGTTACTTTTCCGCTCATGGAATGCATAACATAGCGGCTTGTGGTCAGTATAGACGGTGAAGTGGTGAGCTTCTAGCATGTGGCGAAAGTATTTAATGCCTTCGTATATGGCGAGGAGTTCCCGATCATATGCTCCATATTTGACCTGGGAAGGGCTCAATTTGCGTGAGAAGAATGCTAAGGGCTGCCAAGCTCCGTTTACGTATTGCTGAAGTGCTGCTGCGATGATTTTGTCCGAAGCGTCCGTGACGAGACCTAACTTTGCATTGCAGTCTGGATGCGCTAGTAAGGCTGCGTTGCACAGACTCTTCTTGCAGTCCTCGAAGGCTTGCAGTGATTCTCCCTCTATGACAACCGGTTGTGATCCTTTTACCGATCCGGTCATCAAGGCATTCAGAGGTGCTTGGATTTCAGCAGCATTAGGTAAAAATCGCCTATAGAAATTAATCATGCCCAGGAATCTCCTTAGTTCTCGGACAGTTTTCGGGATCGGAATATCTGCAATGGCTTTAACTTTCTCATCTAAGGGTTTCGTACCTGCTTCTGATATTCTGTACCCGAGGAATGTAACTTCAGGTGCGCCGAACACACATTTGGCTGTGTTAACGAGTACGCCGTATTCTTGCATACGAGTGAAAAGTTGGCGCAAATGTTTCTCGTGCTCTTCTTGTGTTTTGGAAAATACCAGAAAATCGTCTAGGTATGGATAGCAAAAGTCAAGACCACGCGTTAGTTCATCCACGAATCGTTGAAAGGTCTGACCGGCGTTCCTCAAACCAAAAGTCATGAAGGGAAATTCGTAAAGCCCGAAGGGGGTTGTAATGGCTGTCTTCGGGATGTCCTCCTCAGCTACAGGGATCTGATTGTAAGCCTTGACTAAATCTATAACGGAAAAGTACTTACATCCAGATAAGTTATGGGAAAAGTCGTGTATATGACGAATTGGGTATTTGTCTGGTATCGTCCTCGCGTTGAGAAGCCTGTAATCGCCGCAAGGACGCCAACCATTGTCTTTCTTGGTCGCTAGGTGGAGTGGTGATGACCACGGGCTGTCGGACGGACGGGCGGTACCATTGGCCAGCATTGTGTCAAATTCCTGCTTGGCGATCTTCAATTTGTCTGGAGCCAGCCTACGGGGTGAGCATGACACTGGGGGGCCTGGTGTGGTGCGGATGTGGTGTTGTGTAGTGTGTTTTACTGTACCTGGTGTGCCGGCGGGGCGAGTGATATCCGGAAATTCGGACAAAATGGCGTGGTACCTGCTGCTGCCTCCAGTCGATACCTTCACACTCGTAACAAGATTATTAGAATTACAAATGCTTACTGCTGCGCTGATATTGGTTAGGCTATCGGTGATTCTGTGATTACTGATGTCAACGACGAGACGGTAATGTGCGAGAAAATCTACACCGATGATAGGTTTCGTGACATTGGCAACGACGAAACGCCATGGAAAATTGCGGCGTAGGCCTATGTTCAACGTAAGTTGAATGTAGCCGTATGTGTCGATTACCGAACCATTAGCAGCGTGCAGGGTAAAAGAGGTTTTACAACGACGTTCATGAAGCGCACTAACAGGATATACGCATAGATCACTTCCGGTATCTATCAAGTACTGAACGTTAGTGTCCCGGTCCGTAATAAAGAGGCGACCTGGATTACGACAATCGTCGGCCGCCATCACAGATTGTCGTGGTTGTTTCCCGACGGCTTTCCAAAGTTGCACGGTTGTACGCATTTGTTCGCCGCCGGTCCGAATTTATGGTGGTACCAACAATTTGGGAACCGCTGGTGGTTTGATGTTGACCTCCGGTGTTGAGAGCGACTGCGGCTTCGTTCCCGAGCTCGTCCGCGTGCGTACTGTTGTGACCTCTGGTCGTCGCGGGCGAGAAGAGCGCTGACCTGCTTCGTCAGCTCGGATACCTGCTGCGCCAAAATGTCAACAGTAGTGGATGGAGTTGCTGCGGCTACTTGGCGTGCTGGTGGTGAAGCAATGTCGTGTATCCGGTCTGTGAGGTCTGCTAGCGCGTCGAGGGACAGGCCCGGTTGAGACGCGACGATGGGCTGCATCTCCGTGGGTAGGCGGCTGGTCCAAATAGTTTTCACGAACTCGTGAGGGACGTCTGGTCCAGCTAGGTGTTGTAGGTGCCGAAGGAATTGTGATGGTTTCCTACTGCCTATTTCTTCATGTGACAATAGTTGTTTGATTTTATTTTCCCGCGATGCCGACAGTCGTTTGATTAGTTCTGTTTTCAAACGGTTGTAGTCGGGAGGGCCAGCTATAATGTCCTCGACCTCTGTGGCGTACTGCCGATCTAGCGATGTTACTACCTGGTAGAATTTGGTTTCGTCGTCGGTAATTCCAAACATTTTGAATTGGCCTTCTACTTGCCGGAACCAGATGTTGGGTTTTTCTGCCCAAAACGGTGGAGTTTTTATTTGTCTTGGGCACAACGGCGTTAGTGTTTCATCGTGGCCGCTGATCCTTACGGCTTTTTTAACTCGTTGACGAGTGTCGGTATTCACATTTTGCGAGTCCGTTTCACTTTCACTGCTCATCTTCGCTAGCGCGTGTTTTCGAACGGGTCACCAGTGAAGGGGTTTGCCAGTGAGGCAGAGTATCCCCTTTTGTAATAGAAGGTTCTAGCGAAGAATATAGCACTAGTTTTGTTGGATTATTTAATGTGAACTCGATACAGAACACTTATGTTATTATTTTGCTGAATTAGCGATGTAATAGATCGCGGTTGACCGACGTGTAGGTAGCGACTTGGAGTACGATGTACTGGCGCGTTGTGCAATGTTGCGCAGTCAGCAATTTTGTCAGGTCACTCGCCTCGCGGCGCGGTAGCGAGCTAATACTACGGGTTTCACCCGAGTATGCTTGTGAATTTAACGTTTATAAAAATGTGTATGTTTGTTTATTGGTATGAATGTGATTTTGTGTTCTGTATGGGTTTGTGTGCTGAATTATGATTGTGAGTAGCCTACAAGCTTATGCACTTGTATTAAGGAAATCAGAAACAACGAAGGTACCACAACGCCCAGACCCGAGACAATGTAGAAAACTTATTTTTCTACATTGCCCAGACTGGGGATCAAACCCGGAACCTCAGGGATGGCGGCGCCTCGAAAACCGGCACGCTAACCACTCAACCACGGAGGTCGGCTTTTGCACGTACAATATTATTTTACTCTCCCTATAAGAGGGACTTTCACGAGGGAGGGAATTTCTTGGAACTGTTGATAACTTGGTATAATTGTCACGAATAGCCGGAATAGGTGAATATTTTAGGTACAATATTATAACTAGTTTTCAAGTTTTTAACCATTGATTAAACATATAAAAATTCAGTCTTAAAATTAAGGTTAAACTTATTGACGTCACGCATGTATTTTTTCACATCTTTCCCGTCCTCTTACCGTAGCGTATTTCGTCATTGTGTTTAACAGTTGATCGGCACCTATTAAAGTTTAAAGTCGCGTTCAATATTAGTGTTTATTTTTATAGTCTGTTATGTGCTTCATATTTTATAATCTGTCTCAAAAAGTCAAATTTTACCGTCTAACCATTTCCGTCGTTTTAATTCCAATAATTTTAGTATTACTCATCTTCTTGATAAAAAGAGTCTTTATAAAATTTATCGTGTTTAATAATTTTGTTCTATTATAATAAAATTAATATATAACAGTTATATACTTAACTTTAATATTTCTTGTTCTTGCAAAAAAAGCTTTTGCTAAACTTAACTTGACCTTGCTAGTTCTTTTCCGTTCAGCTACCGCGATTGGAACATGTCCTATTCACCTGAAAGAAGGTAAGTTCCTTTTTTGTGTTAAAAAGTGATGTGTTTAACTATAGTTTATGAAAGAAATTATGTGTTTCCGATAGAAGTTGAGTACTATTTGCAATAATTGTGATTGTAAGACCATTTCGTTAGAAACTTCTACACGATCTCGGATTGCCAACATGGCGCTGGCAGAACAGTAATCCAAGTCCGCTTCGTGCACGTGTTTTGCCAATGTATTTTGAGTTTTACTATAGTAGCATTTACATTAGTCTAAATTGCGCTTATAATTTAATTTTACATTTAACAATTCCGTTGAATTCTAATCAACGTAAAGCGCATACATCAAAAATCAAAATGTCACTTGACAGTTACCGTATAATGATTTTTGCTTATTCATTATAATTTGAGATTCGCATTTCGCTTACAAGTGACGCGTTATGACTCATTTTAGATCGGAGGATTGGCCGGAGGATCCTAAGAATGGGCCGTCAAAGGATCAAGTCAACTATGACGGGCCACCGGGCCTGGAGCCGGGCGGCAATCTCGACACAAACTGGCATGAGGTCGTGGAAAGCTTCGATGACATGAAATTGAAAGAAGAGTTGCTAAGAGGAATTTACGCCTACGGTTTCGAAAAGCCGTCGGCCATTCAGCAGCGCGCGATCATGCCTTGCATCCAAGGCCGCGACGTCATAGCCCAAGCGCAGTCGGGGACCGGCAAGACTGCCACTTTTTCTATTTCAATTCTACAACAAATTGACACCAATGTCCGTGAGTGTCAGGCCCTCATTTTAGCCCCAACTAGAGAGTTGGCCCAACAAATTCAGAAGGTTTGTAACAATTTACTTTGTTTATGCCACACTAATGCTATTTTAAATTCAAGTAGCATGTTACACTAACCCAACACTGAGTAGATGACTCACCACAACTTAAGTTAACATTGCAAATGGATTTCAATAGAAAACTTATTTTGAACATTGGAAGTTGCAAAAATTTTTTTTCTTCAGGTTTTATTTAAGTGTTTGAAATCATTTGACTAATTTTAGGTGGTGATTGCTCTTGGCGACCACTTAAATGCGAAATGCCATGCTTGTATTGGTGGCACAAATGTGCGTGAAGACATGCGCCAGCTGGAGAGTGGGGTCCACGTGGTGGTGGGCACTCCTGGTCGCGTGTACGACATGATCACCCGTCGTGCCCTGCGTGCCAATACCATCAAGCTGTTTGTACTTGATGAAGCTGATGAAATGTTGTCAAGAGGGTATGTTATTGTCATTTGCATATGCTTATGTTTTATAGATTAGATTAGGGGTGAGGCTTTGAATCGAGTCTTTCATTCAAAGCCGAGCTTTTAAGAGGGTTAAAGAAAAAGAGTGAACACTAAAGAGTCAACCTCAAGCTATCACAAGGCTGAGGGCCTTATACCCGTTCACTAAAGTCTATTGTCATAAATACCTTAGAATACAAGAACGAACAAAGCGAGATGGGAACTTGAGGGCACCCGACTCGGATGGTGTGGAAGATGGTTTAGGTGACCATCCTTCTAAGTGGTTATTTTCTTTTATGACCACCCAGAAATAAGAGCCCTTTGAAGCGGGGCTCCGTCGACCTGTCTTTTAAGAGGATTGAAGATATAAGAAATATTCAAGGCGACCAATTTCAAATCCCTTACCTAGATTATTATATATAACCTGTTTGCAGAATCTTTGCTGATGACTTCTCCCATTTCATGTAACATCCACCTGCAATCTTCTGATAACAGCTAGCCATTATATGAAGTGGGAGGAGGAGTCATTGTTAAAGCTTCTGCAAATGGGTAATACTTATTACCTGTGTTTCCAAAAAAATAATCAATACCTGCAGAATTAAAAAAAAAAAACTGAAATGTGCTATAGCAATTTACATATGTATAACATGGAACAAAAACAGGAACAGGAAACCCACATTTTCCTTGACATTAGTGTAAAAACTACTCACAGGTGGACCTGCTGTTGAATTGTATGTGTATCATTTTAGTTACTCCTTTTCACCTAAACTATTGAACCGATTTGGCTGATATTTGGAATGGAGAATGATGACACACTGGAATAACATACAAGCCATTTTTGATCAAGGCAAGAATCCATATTGCGTGGATGGATTTTTTGTAAACCAAAATTCACGCAATAGTAAAGCAAATTAAATATTTAATTTCAGGTTCAAGGATCAAATTCATGACGTATTCAAGATGCTGTCTGCTGATGTGCAGGTCATCCTGCTGTCGGCTACCATGCCTGATGATGTGCTGGAAGTGTCCAGGTGTTTCATGAGAGACCCTGTACGCATCCTTGTGCAAAAGGAAGAGGTAAAGATTTTTCATTTATATCATGATGTGAAATATCTCAGTGACCGAGCTTTGCTTTGTAGTATAACTATTCACCAATACATGTCATATATAGGAGTCATATTTTTTTTGTTAATTCGACATTTTCTAAAAATGAATCCTAGCTAGATCGATTTATCGCGCCCAAAACCCCCTGTATACTAAATTTCATGAAAATCATTTGAGCCATTTCCGAGATTCAGATTATATAGAAGTATATACAAAAATTGCTCGTTTAAAGGTATGAGAATTAAGTTTTTAATTTATTATATCACTATTACTGAACCGATTTGGCTGAAATTTGTAATGGCCACTTTTGACCAGAGAAATCAAGGTTGCTGCAGGATTTTGAAAACAAGAAATTAGCTACGGCAATACATTTTCATAGCATTCCTTAAAAGTAAATTCCTTAGAAGTTAAGTGTCAGTACTGGGTCTCCTCTTGGAGTAAGAGGGCTTTGGCCATAACCCCGCCAATTGCAGTTTGGTGGGCTTTGCACTCTTTTGAGAATATTATGGTGTACTCTAAGGCATGACATTTACAGTTTCTACAAATGCACATAACTCCAAAAAATCACCCCAGGTCAGGTCTGGGGTTCAAACCTCCTATCTCCTCAAATATCCTCAAAAAGCAGATAGAATGGGCTATCACTGCTTACCAAGTGCAACCATGGATAATCATCAAGGGGCATTATACAAATCAATTTTAGAGCTTTTTGATAAGTACATAACAAGATAATTACAGTAAACAAAGAAATATTCATTCACTGACTGACTCATCATCGTCCAACCTGAAATTTTCCACAGCAATAGGATTTTGTAAACCAGCTAGAATGCTATTAAAAGGTGTTCTTAGTTAACTCTATACATTCTAATATTGTATTTTAATTTATTTCCAGTTAACATTGGAAGGTATTAAGCAGTTCTTCATCTCTATTGAAATGGAAGAATGGAAACTGGACACACTTTGCGACTTGTACGACACACTATCTATCGCTCAAGCTGTAATCTTCTGCAACACTCGCCGCAAGGTATGGTTTTGCTGTTTAAATAAATGTTTTTTTTTTAATTTACAATTTATGTTTACAGTGAGAATTTGTCATCTTGGTTCTATTTGCCCTATTAGTGTTATCAACAATGCTCCTTCATGTCACAACTACCAAATTGTTTAGGTTGCAAATATTAACTAGCTTATAATCTGAATCACATATTTTTATTTCGCAAACTCCTTGGTTTCAAATGATGCAAAGCAAGTGCTTAAATTATTGTTACTACTTATGTAATTTCAGCCCTAATCTTACTCTGAGTAACATTTCAAGGCCATCTCTGCTTGTAGCAAAAACTGTGTTATGTAATGTGGCCTTATTCATTCGAACACTGATGTCACTTATAAAATATACTGTTTTTCACAAGTTCATGTCTCTAAGTCTTGTACTTATAAGATTGTTTAGTAAGTTTAAATCATTGTTTGCTATTTTTGGCTTATGTATGTTATGCATATGCTGTAGATACATTTTGCAATGCAAATTATCACAATATGTTCCTTAAAGCTACCATAGGCATACTTGTCATTGAATGGCAAGGGATTTCGTGGCATTATTTTGAAGTAGCAGTTACATTTGAATGTCCATTAGTCAAATCTGGAAATCTCTTGCCATGATATGACCAGTATGCGGTAGCCCTAAGGCCCTGCTTCAAATCCTCTGTCAGTCTGTTCATACTCCTCTACTTGTCGTATTTTACAACTGATGTGGACAAAACTTTGTTTTATGAGTTTATAGATTTTTTAGTCTTTGGTGAATTTCCTCCAAATGGGGCTACTGGATATCTGCCTTAGAGATCTGATTGCTTAGCTTGTTTTTAATTATTTGTTTATTTGAAAGGTAAATTTTTACTTGGTCTGAATAATAAGCAGATTTAAACTTAATTATAACTGTTCAGTTGTTTATTGACCAGTGCAGACTGCATCCATAACCTCCTCATTCTACGACAAATTGAAATTATAGAGGATTTGTTTTGTGGCGCAGGTGGACTGGCTCACGGAGTCGATGCACGAGCGCGACTTCACGGTGTCGGCCATGCACGGCGACATGGACCAGCGCGAGCGCGAGGTGATCATGCGGCAGTTCCGCACGGGCTCGTCGCGCGTGCTCATCACCACCGACCTGCTGGCGCGCGGCATCGACGTGCAGCAGGTCTCGTGCGTCATCAACTACGACCTGCCCACCAACCGCGAGAACTACATACATCGGTAATTTTACTGCTGCTTCTTGTTTATAACTCTGCCGTTCATATTTTTTTTCTTACTCTATACAAGTTAGTACTTTACTGCGATCTCACCTGATGGTAATTGAGGATGCAGCCGAAAATGTTAACATACTAACATGGAAGGGGTAAGTAAAGTCACCCCAACGGTTTCAACACAGCATCATACCGGAACGCTAAATCTCTTGTCGGTATGTCTTTGCTGGTAGGGTGGTAACTAGCCACGGCCGCAGCCGCCCACCAGACCAGACCAGACCAATTTAGAAATTATAAAATTCCAAAGTGGCCCGTGGCGGGAATCGAACCCGCGACCTCCCATTCGAATCCGAACGCGCGTCCCCCTGCGCCAGGGAAGTCGTCACAATATCCTGCATTACCTGCTTTATACAGGAGCCAGGGGATGTTTGTCAAAGTCGGATCGTGATGTGGCTTGCCGATCGCTCGCTCTTCAATAGTGCCTGGCCCTGTACCATGCAAATAAACGCATTGTCTATGGGTGTCAAGGTGGACGGTCGGTCGGTTTATAATCAAATATGGTCTGCCAAGGTCGTTTAGCCTCTTGTTATAGATACAATAGGTCATTGTTATGCGAAACACGTTACACAGTGTATTTCGTAACAAGAAGTGCCTCTTTCTGCCGATTCGTTCTTGCGGTGGATCATACAAGGAACTCTGTGCATTGATCGCTGGGTTTACTTTCAGGATCGGGAGAGGCGGCCGGTTCGGGCGTAAAGGAATCGCCATCAACTTCGTGACGGAGGCGGACAAGCGCGCGCTCAAGGACATCGAGGACTTCTACCACACAACCATCACGGAAATGCCCAATGACGTGGCCAACCTCATTTAAGGCGCCGGCGCATTCCAGTTTATACTTTGTGTCCTGCATTCTATTGCGATATTTAAACGGTGTGAGTATTGGGCGCCGATCCCGAGTACCGCTGTGCTGAATTTTTAATTGGAACTCATTTCTTTTGGACCGATATATTGGTTTTAGTTTAATTAATGATAACTATAGACGTATCGATAAGTTTAATATATCTAGCGTAGGACCGGCCAGGCCGGATGGCCCTCGTTCCGCGCGGGCCCCTCCGCCGCCCGCGGAGGGGCCTCATCGGGTACTGGAGAGGCTATTTCAATCACAAAAGCACTAGAAGGAAACAATGTATTGTAGCTTTTTCCAGTTGTACATAATATGGTAAACTGTTTTTGTAATACGGTAAATAAATATGATTTAATATCTTCTCTGTATTGTTATTGGAATCGATTTGTAGCGCTCCGTTCCCGATCGGAATATCATTTTCGCGAGCATCTTATTCAATGTATACATTTTGTTTGCAGAAAACCTACCAACTGAGCTGTTGAAAGTTGAAACGCACTTTGGACACAACTATGTGGAAATAATAAATCAAAATTTCCTCTAAGTCATTACTTTCTTTTGACAGGTCCTTTGTATCCTGTGTTCCCGTAATGCTATTAATTTTTCTACATGGTTTATGTTGATTGCGAATTATTTATATTTTTGGAATAAATTTTCTTCGAAATATATAATACGAAGTTGGTAATTAAGGTTCCTATTTTAAAGTGCGAAAACACTACACTAATCAATAAATCATAACAAAAATATACTTATACCTGCTTAATATTATAATTGTTATTTGTACACTAGGTACTGAAAGTTGCTTTTAATATACTTCAAACACATCATGTAAACCACTTATAATTTCAGTAAACCGAATAGCTATTAATCTATTGCCATGACGTAATAATGACCTTAATGTTACATAAAGGCTACACATTCAAGAGTCTTTTATTTATCGGATTTTTTCCTTGGCTAGACTAATAGTAAAACATAGTATAGCCTACCAATATATTAATAATCTTTGATATAGCAAATAAATAAACAAGTAAACTAGTCAAAACAAAATAGGGCCCATTACGTTTTTTGGCTA
Organism: Coenonympha glycerion; assembly: GCA_963855885.1. Taxonomy (NCBI): domain Eukaryota; kingdom Metazoa; phylum Arthropoda; class Insecta; order Lepidoptera; family Nymphalidae; genus Coenonympha; species Coenonympha glycerion. The sequence continues at coordinate 7,123,564 of OY979629.1, forward strand.
TAATGTTTAAAAACCAAGAATGCTGTGTTTTTTCGAATTGGTATGCTTAAATTAAGGAATAAAAAATCCTGTAAACACCAAATTGTTTAAAAAAAGTTTATTATGGTTGAATAATTGACAAAAACAAAAAAAATACCAATAACTTTACAAACTTGCAATGTTTTTCTAATCATGATTTTTTATTGTTTTCTTTCAAAATCATGCCAATTTTTTTTTAATATCGAGTAGGGCCCCCTCTCTTTTGCACACACTCTGAGCCTGTTTGGGACACTCTCAATTAAATGATGAATATTTTCTTGGGGTATCCTCTCCCAACAGGCTTTTAGAGCTGTAATCAACTCCTGCTGGTTATTTATTCGGCTGTAACCTTCTTTAAGGGTTCTCTTTAATTGGTCCCACAAATGTTCAATGGGATTGAGGTCCGGACTCATGGCAGGCCAGGGCAAAACCGAGATATTGGCTTCCGCGAGAGTCCTCTGGGTGGCCCGGGCTGTATGAGCGCGAGCATTGTCGTGCATAAAAACAAATCCATCACCCACCCGCTGTGAAAATGGGATCACATGGGGTCGGATTACACGCTCAATGTAACTGGCAGCGGTTACAGTTCCTTCGTCCAGAATTACCAGCTCGGTTTTACCTGCTAGACTAATTCCACCCCATACCATGACACTTGGGCCCCCCCAGCGGTCTGTTTCGTGGATGCAAGGTTCTGTAAAACGTTCGCCTCGTCTTCTCCACACACGCACTCGCCTGTCATCACTAAAAAACTTTACACTCATCACTGAAGCGTACAGTGCTCCAACTGTCCATCGTCCAGTTCAAGTGGTCACGCGCGTAGCTTAAACGTGCTGCACGATGAGCCCTGGTGAGTTTCAGCCGGACAGCGCGCATTCTGGAATGTTGTCCATCCTCATGGAGTCGATTCCGAATCGTCTGGTCACTGACTCGGGTACCAGTGGATTCCCTTAGTCGGTTTTGTAGGAGACGAGCGGTTGCGGTACGATCTCGACGTGCAGCTAATCGGATAAATCGGTCCTCCTGGGCAGTTGTGGCTCGAACTCTTCCTGATCCACGTCTTCTAGCCACACTACCTGTCTCTTGGTAGCGTTCCCATACATTTCGGATAGCTCGACGCGACACACCGAGGCGCAGAGCAACAGATCTCTGAGAGTTTCCCTCCTGCAGCAAAACGACTGCTCTTGTTGCAGTTTCCATATCCATATGACGACGAGAACCAGGCATAGTGATTAGGATTAGTCCCGAAACTAAAGTAAACAACTTAACAAAGTGACTTTCGACGGCAACGATTAAAATTAGACTAAAAACACAAGCGATCTGGACCTTGTGCAAGGGGATGATTTAAAGCACTTCAGTTTTTTTGTCATCCACTTAAGAACAAACGTTAAAGTTGTTGCTTGAAACATCGTTAGAGGTTCATAAACATGTCTCCGAAATGTTTCAATTCTTGACATTGTAAAAAAGTTACCGTATAACTTAGTTTTTATGCAAAATTTGAGATTAAGTATGCAGAGTGGGCCCTATTTTGTTTTGAGTAGTTTACAAGCATTGTAGCCATTTTGAATTGATTACATAATATTACAAAAAAAATTACTCGTAGGATTTGCACCATATTTTACACAACATGTTACAACTTACAATACATATCAACTCATCAAATATTTATCAAATATTGTAACAAGTAAATAATATATTCGAAATTAAAAAAAACATGGCTGACCCTTTGGTAAAACAACTTTTTCCAAAAAAAAAAAATAATATAGCCCTCGATTCGGTCTCCACGCTCAAGGCACGTTTGTAACGAAACTTCCGTTACAAACGTATGTAAAATAAATTTTAGATAATTTTTGGTCAGGTAGCCTAAAATCGCCCGTTTCTATTTTCCAGCCTAAATGGCTACTGGTAGCCAATCGGGATTTTTGGTCGCCGATTGACCCCCTGAGGTAGCCTAAATGGCGATAATTCGCCTAATCTGGCACCACTGCCAGGGAATAACTAACTGTACACTACTACACTACTGTAGGTACACTACTGGACACTGGTCCCCATACAATCTCCATAAGCTCCATGAGCTAGGCAGCAATGTAGCGGCAGCACTGCTGCGCGTCAGTGTCGCCCTTCCGCCGCGACAGACCTGGTGACGTGTCTGCCGCCAGAGTAGAGAGAGTACCTACGTGAATGTTGATAAGTAAATTGACAACAAAAGGATGAATTTCACCATGATTAGAGCGACACTGCCGACTTGCTCGAAATCAGCGCGGCAGGCAGCACTACGGCGACAGCACTGCTGATTATTGCCGAGTTCGGAATCATGCCTTTATTGTCGTCGCTCTCGCTGATTACTACCTTATATACCTTATATCTATGATCATTCTTAGTGAACCAGGAAGAGAGATCGGTAGATCTTCTGCCGCTAACCTGCATTTGAGTCAGTGTCAAATATTTAACAGATATGACAACCCAGGTGCTGTCTGCAGGTTACAACCCAGGCGCTGTCTACAGGTTACAACCCTTTTACAACCAACCAAAGGTGCTTTTGCGTTTCGCGTGAGTGTGGAGAGCCCATTAGGAGGTTTGTCCACCTCAGCCGTCACTGGAACTTCTCCGAAAACGAAAGCTGTATATACAACGTTACCTAGAAAGTAATATAACATAAAAAAATATGATATTATATACTCAATATAAAAAAAACCGGCCAAGTGTGAGTCGGACTCGCGCACCGAGGGTTCTATTCCATAAAAGAAGTAAAACATTGAAAGAAGCACTTTTGTTCATGAATTTACGAGTATAATTTACATGTAGGTACTTTTGTTGGCAAACCGCAAACCTAACTTTGTTTTTGGCGGTTTATTGTTATTATCAAGAAAAGTATAACAGAAAGTTGATTTTATTTTTCCCGTAAAATATATACGTTAATTCCTATTGACCATAATTATTTCAGATTTTTCGAACCATAAACTTCGGAGATAAGGGGGGAACGGTATTTTTTTCGACAGTTTGCCCAATAAAACCAAAACTATCACAAAAATAAATAAAAATCAGTTTTAGAATACACAAGTAACGCCCTTTCATATGATACCCCACTCAATATTGTTACCTATCTTATTTTGAAATTTCAACAACCCGGTTTACCCCCCTTTTAAATAAAAATAAACATAATTTTCAAAATTTTATGATTGCAATGACGTTGGGTCACTAAGTATTACCTAAAACAATTCCAAATGACATGGCCGGATTCTGCCCTGGAAAAAAAATATTCATCGGCAAACAGTACGTCATATTAAAGCTTATAATTATGTCTTTACAATCGTTTAATTTTTATGATCTGAAAACTAGCGAGAGACATAATATCAGCATAACAACTTGCAACAAAATGCGCCTAAATAATTTTAATAGCAATGATTTTTTATTAAAAAATGATGCGTATTGGTTATGAACTCATTATTTTTTCATATTAAAAAGCTTAGAAAATGCGAGTAAACATTTTGAACAGCATTTATTAAATAAAAAAATCATTGCTATTAAATTATATTATAACTATATAGGGGCATTTTGTTGCAAGTTGTTATGCTGATATTATGTCTCTCGCTAGTTTTCAGATCATAAAAATTAAACGATTGTAAAGACATAATTGTAAGCTTTAATATGACGTACTGTTTGTCGATGGCCATGAATATTTTTTTTCCAGGGCACAGCTCCATACAAGTTTCGGCCATGTCCTTTCAAGTCGATAGCTTCGATAGTTACTGAAATAATCGAGTGTGACGGACGGACAGACGGAAAAAGTCTCACCATAAGGGTTCCATTTTTACCATTTTTGTATGGAACCCTAAAAATGGTGATAACATAAAAAATACCCGGCTGAGTTTGTTGTGGGCATCTCAGCCATTGAGATAACTAAGTACGTACTAATAATTCTCAGCGGCAGGGCGCGTTTAGAACCCTCGTTAACTCGACTTGTAGTTATCACCATTCTTATGCAACAAATATCATAGGTACCGACGTTTCGCAAAAGCCTGTATGTTAGGCTTATGTGAAATAAAAATATTTTGAATTTGAGTTTATAGTTGAGTTGACTTGTAGTTATCACCATTCTTATGCAACAAATATCATAGGTACCGACGTTTCGCAAAAGCCTGTATGTTAGGCTTATGTGAAATAAAAATATTTTGAATTTGAGTTTATAGTTGATTTGATATCTCAAAAAGATATTACTTGAGATTACACTGCACGCCCGTAACGTCATCACATCGGCGATGGTTACGTACGGTGGAAACTGCCTGACAAACTAGAACGGGTTTGCCCCGCAAAATTTAAATTTTATTTGGGTTTTCACACTATTTGTAAGCTGATAAGACATGGCTTAGTATGGTAATTTGTGATTATGGCAGTTATACTACTTATCTTCACTTGTTTACATCACTCATTGTGTTTATTTTAGGAAATTAGTTTGCGTATTTACGTAAAGGTGTACTTCCAAGCAGAGCAAGACTAGGTACCTACACGACCCCCGGCAAACGTAATTTGCCATATAAATTATAAAATATCTGGGTGACCGAGCCTCGCTCGTTATTTTCTGTTTGCCAATAGATGGCAGCAGGAGTTATTTTTTTTTTGGAAAATTTGACATTTTCTAAAAATGAATCCTAGCTAGATCGATTTATCGCCCCCAAAACCCCCTGTACACTAAATTTCATGAAAATCGTTAGAGCCGTTTCCGAGATTCAGATTATATAGAAATATACGTACATATACATATAATAATATATACATACAAGGTATAGGATTTCTCTCACTTAGGGGTATGAATAATAGTTTAGAAACAAAATATCGCTCAAGCCCTTTTGGAGGAGTTTCAATACTTGACAACACACTAGTTTTAAATTGTTAGGTAACTAATGGGGTCGCCGCAGTTGTGAAGGGCACAGACACAGCAGTGCTTCAGCTGTTAGTCAATTAGGTAGGTATAAGTTATAACAATTAACAAAATTACTTCAATTCAATATAGGATAGCAATAGACTTATACCCTGGGCAGGGCAGACGGCGCGAAAAAATGGCGCCATCGCTGACAAAAAATGCTTCTTTTGCCACCAACAGTAAGGCCACGCTGTAGTTCGCTCAGCAGCCGCCTATAGAATTTCGACAGATGGCGCTACTGTTTGCTTGCACCTTTGATTATACAAAGGCTTGCACCATGCATGGTAGGTACTATTATTGTGTGAGGTTAGCCCATTGAGATTACTACGGCCCTGGAGGGTTCAGGGTGCGCCGTGCGAGTTCCGGGGCTTGTACGCACCTCTGACGAGTTACTTAACTTATACGTACATTGAACGTGTGAAGTCAGTTCCAATTAGTACTCTATGGCCAGCATACATTTTTACGCGATCGGAGGACCATAGAGAGAAGGCAGCCCCAGGTTCTTTGACTTTTTGCATAGTAAAAGGTCCTTTCATAATGTTCCCTAATTCCCTGAGGAAAGCCGATTTGCTGGTTCGCTTACTTGAAAATGTTAAAGGTAAAAATAAAACACAATTTTAACTATGGAATGGCTTTAACATTATTTTAATCAATAAAATTTTATCAGTGTTTATTAAATCTCTTTGAAAGATAACAGTAAAATATTATATATTAGGCAAAACATCATCACAGTCTTATGAATAAAAATTAAAAATACGCCTAATAAACTAATATCACACTTCTAGACAGATTAATCTTAATGAATAAAATGTAAAGAAATAACAACAATAAATATCATAAAAATGCAAAAATTAGAATTAACAAGAGAACAGACACTGGGAAGAAAATATAAACAGACACCCGAGGGTGACACACAGATGTTAGTATAAAGAAACTATCATCGTTAATGTTCAAACCGTCCTTTGTAGGAACTTCAACAATAACTAACTCGTCGCTAAACATCTCAACATTAAATACACATTCTGTACTGTTGAGACACATTTTAGAGTTAGATACATTGGAATATTGGAATGTTGGTTTGTAAATATCAAATATGGCATGAATATCATTATTAACAAAATCATTATCACTATAAAATACATAGTAGTAATATCCATCGGATGTGACTTCATGAACTACCTTCAGTGTTGTGAGGTGCTCCAAATATTTTGTACTGTTACATTGCATTGAATAAGGAAAAAAGTCGTTCATCAAAATATTGTCGTTGTAGCACACATACAAACTGCTTTCAAAGCTTGATACAGATTTGTCTTCTACAGATCCCACAGTATTGTTTATAGCATTTCCTCCATGATTCACTCCGGTGTCCAACACAGTGTTTGGGTTGTGTAAAGGTTGGAGAACTAGATCTCGTTTATGTTTGGTTTTACCATTATTCAATACTCTGTTTTGGTCATTGTATAAGTTTCCTACAATTTCTCTCTTTTTGTCTTTAGGGTTCTCCAATGTCACAGACACATTTCCATGGTTTTCAACTATCACAGGATCTTTTCTATATTCACCATCTAAAATGCCACATGTATCAAATATCTTATCACCTTTCACAACGAGTATTTTAGAGCCGTCATACCGAGAACAAGCTTTCAACTCTACTGTGGCTCCACTAAACAGGTAGAATCCCCAATACTCGAGCGTGTCATCGGGTAAAATCATAGATTTCCTTAATCTTATGTGTCTTCTATTATTAGCCAGCTTAGGTCTCCCCTTCATTTGGAATGCATTAAAACTACTGTTCATTTTTAGGGAATGTTTCTCACAAAATATTGAAGACTGTCCTTTGTGTATCTGTATAACATCTGAGTCGGACACTTTGTACATAACATCAGCATATATAATATTTCTGAGGTATAACGGTGAAATAATTAATATCGCAGGCAGCACAGTGGTTAGCAAACAGAACGTAACAACCCGTTGAGTTCCACGCATCTTGTCTCCATCTGAAAAGATACAGGTTCACATTACAATAATATTTTAAAATGCTTTCTCATTAGCTGCTTTTTCTTATTAGGTATCTGTGTTTGAAATTTATATTAAATACATTATTATGTGTACTATTATGGTACCTATTGTGCCTACGACCTAAGTCTCTAATTCCTTCTAGTAGGTAATTAATTATTTAAATAAAGTGACTCCTTTCTTTCTTTTCAAATTGTTCAATTATTATTTCTACTTTTCTTAAAATATCTTTTAATAAATCTAAAAATGTATAGCAGTGTTATTTACACTCAGATCACGGGAAAACGCATTCGATTTTGAATATTTTAAACATTTAGAACAAATTTCCACAATGAGTCCTTTTATATTTAGCCCCTTGATAGACACTTCTAATACTTTACTCAATAAAGCTGATACTGGATATTATTTACCTATTTTATTCACTTTGTTTTGTGAAAAGTAGCAAGGTAAATAAATAATAGCAAGGTAAATAAATAATAAACAACGAAACTCGAAAGACTACGTTCTGCGCACAAACGTAATGTTTATTGTTGTATTAAGTTTGTAACTACGTAACTACACCCAAACTACACCAACCGGATTGGCCGGTTCAGTTCCATAATCCATTCTCCATTTGTTTAATTTATAATGATTTATTCAATATTTAGTGGAGTTCAAAATTTAAATCATATTTAAATAGGTACCTATTATACCTATTTATTAAAACTTGCTCGTAGGTACTCTCACAGATCAGTGATCACTATTCACATACCATAGGTTCAGGGTTGCCAGATATTTGTCAATTGAATTCGCCCAATTTTGCCTGCTGAGTAGCCTAAATTCGCCCAATTTTTTTTTTGCACAAGTAGCCTAATTCGCCTAAAACTTTGAACTTTCAGACCTATATTTTAGACCTAAATATGAAGACACGCAAAAAAAAACCAACGTGAAGCGAAAAGTCATATATTTATTTATTATAGCTAGGTACCAATTACCAAACTATAACTTATGGTGGACCGTGGGGTCATATTGTATTTGTACTGTATTTAAACTTGCAGTGATGATAATTCTTTTCTAAAGTTCATTATACATTGCTACTTTAATTTATCATTCAAATAAAATTTTGTGGAAAATCGTTCAATGGATAAAAAAAGACGTGTGGCACTCGGAGACTGCCGCGGTAAAGCTATTGCATAGCATTGTTTATCAACTTGTTCAGTACTCGGTGCACTGAACGCGCCGGGCCTGGCGGGGACGGTGGTCATGGGCGCGGGCGCGGGTGGTCAGCAATCAGCCCAACACACATGACACAATTACGCATTCACGGCACAGAGGGCACCCAAACCACGCGTTTAACTACAGTCCGCACATTTTGTTCTTAAAATAAGTACCACAATAAACTAATGTGAAGCAGCCAAGAACGTCTTTCATTTGAAGACATTAACACCTCAACACAACTTCTAACACCCTCCACTTCGTGGGGGATGTTAGGTTATTTTCGTTACGAAATTTCTGGTTTCGGTCTCCACGCTCAAGGCCTGCGATAGAGCGGGCCGGTCGGAGTGGAGGGTTTAGGTTATTTCCGTTACGAATTTTCTGGATTCGGTCTCCACGCTCAAGGCCTGCGATAGAAGCTATGCAATAGCTTAAAAGCTTGATGAAGGTCATTGAGATACAGAATACCATAGTAAACTTTCAGGCGCAAAAATTCAAATTTTATTCAAAAGTTTCTCCCCAACCGAATGAAATTGATACGTGACGTAACTTTCCGTCGCTCAGGGCAATTGCGTCTTATCGAAGTGTCACTTTATTTGTCCGGCTAATATAAAGTATAGTAAAAGATAATTGTGTCAAACGCACTTACAAATCTCTATCTCATTCCTACACAATGTCATAGTAATTGCAATACATATGAGAAAGCAAATAGCATGGAAAGACAAAAAACTTGATATTACATACGTTTCTAATGACACTTTCACAACAAACGTATTTAAGAGAATTATTAGATAATTTTTGGTCAGGTAGCCTAAAATCGCCCGTTTCTATTTTCCAGGTAGCCTAAATGGCTACCGGTAGCCAATCGGGATTTTTGGTCGCCGATTGACCCCCCGAGGTAGCCTAAATGGCGATAATTCGCCTAATCTGGCACCACTGCATAGGTTATAGGTACTACTCTATGCTATTCACTATATATTAGTCTGGAGAGGTTTGTACTCTTTGCTAGAATAGCACTTCACTTGCTAGCAGTCACAGAATCGGTACTCGGTAGAGACTCAGAGAGCAAGGAATATAACTCAAATAACTACTCTGGTAGAGACTAGAGAGTATCACGTAGTGATTATATCCTCTTTGGAGAGTATTTATATTCTTTGCACAGAACACTTTTTATGCTAATTCTGTGTTCTGCCGTGTTATTCTGCAAAAATACTTAAGAGTCCACTAACCCAAGATCACAGATTACTTTATCACTTTATCACTTTATCACAGATTACTTTATCACTGGCCCAAGATGTCTCCCATACAAACGTAATACCAAAATCATTTGTAATTCGTGCAAATTTCGATCATGTTGTGGTGTTATTCGGGTTCATACAGTAATAATCTATGCTCCTGGCCATATCTGGTTTCGAAATACTTTTGTTACCCAGGAGCACAGTGTTTATTGTCCAGCTAAAGAAAAACACCAGTTAATAAGAACACTTTTTATGCTAACTGTGTTCTGCCGTGTTATTCTGCAAAAATACTTAAGAGTCCACTAACCCAAGATGTCTCCCATACACACGTAATACCAAAATCATTTGTAATTCGTGCAAATTTCGATCATGTTGTGGTGTTATTCGGGTTCATACAGTAATAATCCATGCTCCTGGCCATATCTGGTTTCGAAATACTTTTGTTACCCAGGAGCACAGTTTTTATTGTCCAGCTAAAGAAAAACACCAGTTAATAAAGAACGTTACAAGTTTTCATTCATAATTTTTGGTAATACGGAACTCGACCAAAGTTATAAAAATTTTGATCAAAATTGAATATTATTTCGTTTCGTTAGTAAGTGGACCGCATGTGGACCGTCGTTTTGAATGTCATTCGATTTTAGTTCCATAGACGCTCACGCCAGGTTACGCAACAATCAGCGCCAAAATGGCGAAAATCAAATGTCTTCATTTTTACTTTGGCAGTCTGCTATCCAGAGTATATTCTATATACTCTGAGATCAGTGGATAGAGTATATTCTACATGTGTGTATTCAGCTTGGACGATTTAACCTATTCAGTGTGTGATCCCAGCACTATTTTAAAATTTCCATACTGACATTGTATGAAAATGTCAAAACAATATCACAATAATCATTGATCTATAATACAATAATATTGTATTAAGTCACGGTGGTAGACCCCCAGATCTCCATAGAGTATATTATAGAATATACTCTGGATAGCTTACTCCATACATCTGACAGTTCATTTTTTTTTGTGCCGATTTGAAGCGCCACCCCCGAGCGTCCACGGTACTAAATTGACATTTGTTGGTAGTGACCGCCATTTTGAATGTCATTATATTTTAGTTCCATGGACTCTCACGCCAGGTTATGCAACAATCAGCGCCAAAATGGCGAAATTCAAGTGTCTTCATTTTTACGTTTACAGTCAGCACTCCAGACATATAGGTAAATCTTTGGTAATACCTGCCTATTGAAACTCTACTGTTACCTCAGGGTTTCCAAAAAAAATTAGCTCTTTTTTAATCGTTATTTTAAAACATATTTTTAAAACAACACCATCAACAATGTCGTTTCATGATATACCATCAAAGATACAAGCATAGGAGAAGATTGTAAACGCGGAATGTTGCTATGGAAATGTCACGTCATATCATTATTTTGTCAATAAAAATTTTAAATCGTCAATGTTGAAACTTACGAACTTCGAGGGATCCAATTTGTTTTATGGTGCCTATTTAATTATTTTTCAATGTTCATTTTTCGTTTCTTTTAGTTATGAAAGCTGTAAATATATTTAACTGAAAAAATGGAAGAAAGAGATTTAAGGAAGCTTCTGCAAACGAAAAATGGATGCCGGATTCCACCTATGCTACCTATACCTGACATTCACCAAGTAGACAAGTTACCATTTATACCATTACCACCCTATAACAGGATCAAGGTAAAATGAATAACTTCGACTTTTAGTATCTAAATTAGGTACCTACTGTGTTTCCTACAAATAAAAAGAGTGCTACTATAAGCAATTCACAATATTATAGAAATTTCAGTCTGACATATTGTTAAATATTTTTTTCTTTTAGGACAAAAAAGAAAATTTTCGTAAACTTTTAGAAGAAAAAGCTACAGATAGAAAGATAAAAATTGCTCGAGCACCCGTAGAAAGACGTGAATACGATATATTAGAGATATCTCAAGAAAGGCACATAGCCGTGCTACGCGAATGTGCTGAAAAGATTCAACCGCCACCGATGCTGAAATCATGGGAAAGGAAAATTACCAGTCTAATTCCGGCGAAACTTAAAAATGCATTTCCGGCACTTATGGAGGAGCTTTTGGAAGAAAGCAAAGCTGAATGGAATCGTAATCTACACGATTTAGCCGTTAAGACTGTTATCCGTGACGTACCAGGAGTGCCCAGAAAGAGATATGAAGAAAAGTATTTTAAGTTTAAAGGAGTCACAGCAAATTTCCATAGAATGATTAGATTTCGCAAAAAACTTAAAACTGGTTCTTTGCTATTACATCCATTCATAAGACTTGTATTTGAATCTTCAGAAAAAACGTTTCCTCAGTTTATAATTGATCTTTCTAAATATCGAGCAAGAGGGCCTATGGAGCTTAAAGATTTTGAAGCAAAAATAATGGAAGAAATAAAACGAGCTGATTACTTAGTTTCTAGCACCTGGTATTCTATTTTGGTAAAATGGTTAAAAAATCCCAGGTGCTTGAAAGGTATGCATCCTAAACGTATTTCTGAATTTGTAAAATGTGCTACAAAAATTATATCTATGCAAATACAGGAATTGATGAGAAGATCGATTGACACAATGATAGCTCAATTACAAGACCCGGAATCAGTCCCTATATTGCACATAGCTCTTGATTTTAACGGTGAATTTATTTTTGATCCTTCGCTTGAAGAAGTGCACAGTGTGTATCATTGTATAGCTGACACTATATCCCATATTGCACAAAGACTAATGCCGATTGAACAGTATCTTAAAATTCATTATACTCACGATGCTTTGCCTGTTAAATACAATGAATGGCTGTACAACGATGGTCACGAGAGAATGCAACAACGGTTAAACATTGTGTTTGCTCCGCTCGTAGATTATTTAGAAAAATTACGAAAAGGTTACAACATGTTGTACGGTGACTCAGCAAAATATAATCTGATGAAATTTATTGAAAAAGCTATAGAATTTGAAAAGTCGCGAGATAAGATTAAATACTTTCAAGCAATAGATTCTGACATAACTGCTATTGTAGAAAATGAATATTTTAATTGTGCTCTAGTTTCTCAACTAAGAATGATAAATGGTTTAAAAGGTAAAGCATTAGAGTTCATCAATGACATCATAGCAGGGATAGTCAAAACGCATATTGAAGAAAATGAAAAAATATGTAAGGAATTTGAAATAATTGCTGCAAAGGCTTTGAAAGAACCAGAGAATGCTGCTGAATTAGTAGAGCAGGGTATGTATATTTTACACGCTAAGACAGTTTTGGTTGAAGCTTTAAAAGAAAGAATTCTGAGACAGCTAAACATAATATCAAATTTATTGGAAATAACGTCTCTTTCCCCGGAGCATATAGCTTCAAATACAAGAACAGTAAACTGGCTTAATGAAATAAAGCCAATTTTTGACAAAAATGCTGCTTCATATGAAACATTTAAGGCAGAGATGGAAGAGAATCTATTGACAAAAATAGCATATTTAAATAAAGAAAGTATGGAAATGACACCCTACCTTGAACTTTTAGACAATATGGATGATATTAATCATACACTTGAGTATTTGGAGTATTTAAGAAAGCTAGTGCATCGCCTTGACGATTGTGACAAATTAGTAGCTTGGATTAATAACGAGGAAATAACTTTTAAATTCCCTGTATCAAGTTACCCTGACCTAGAAGAGCTAAAGGACTATATTAAACCCTTTCACTGTTTGGTTTATTTAGTTCATAAATGGAGACGAAGTTATTATACCTGGATGGATGGAACATTTGAGTATTTGGACCATGAAAAAATTGAACAGGATCACGATTTTTACTATAAAGAATTTTTGAAACTATCGAAGGCTTACAGAAGTAAAATCAAGCAACAAATAGCTGAAGGTGTTGAAAAACGTTTTCAGGGATTAGTTGACGATGTTGATATAAATAATCTACCCGCACCTATGAAGCTATGTGCACAAGCTGTTGCTGAAATAAAGGAATGGCGACCAAATGTACAAATGGCTCACATTATGTGTAATCCTGCGTTAATGCAGAGGCATTGGGATGAAATGTCAACAATTGCCGGGTTTGATTTAACACCGACTGCTGGTACTACACTACGAAAAATAATTAATTTTGATTTGTGGGCTGATATAGATCAGTATGAAATAATCAGCGTAGCAGCTACGAAGGAATTAGCTCTTGTTACAAATCTTAACAAAATGATGGCTGAATGGGTTGATATTTGTTTTAAAACTAGTCCATATAAAGACACGGGTATTTACATACTTTCTGGGCTTGATGACATACAAAGTGTTCTTGATGATCATATTGTAAAGACTATTGGTATGCGTGGTTCAGCATTTGTTAAACCATTTGAATCCCAAGTTAAGGCATGGTATGACAAAATTACTCGCGTGAATAAGACTATAGACGAATGGGGGAAGGTACAAAGCCAGTGGCTCTATTTGTTACCAATATTTTCTTCTAAAGATATTGTTGCTCAAATGCCTGAAGAAGGAGTTATGTTCGTGGAGGTAAATAATATTTACCGTCGATATATGGGATCTGTGGATAAGGATCCTCACGTTTTAGAAATTGCTGGCGGGGCTGGTGTTTTAGAATCATTCATAGTTGCTTCCACTTTGCTAGAGAAAATCAACGATGGAATAAATAATTATTTAGAAAAGAAGCGCTTATTCTTTCCTAGATTTTTCTTTTTATCAAATGATGAAATGCTAGAAATTTTATCTGAAACGAAAAACCCCCTTAAAGTACAACCTCATTTAAAAAAATGTTTTGAAGGTATAAATAGGTTGGTGTTTGATTCGGAATACAATATATCTGCAATGATATCTATGGAAGGCGAGCAAATTGAATTTTTAGAAAACATCAGTGTGGCGGCTGCAAGAGGATCTGTTGAAAAGTGGCTTGTTCAAGTAGAAGAACAAATGTTAAAAGCCGTTAAATCTGAAACCGAACTATCTTACTATGATTATCCAAACCTAAGCAGATCTGATTGGATATTATCTTGGGAAGGTATGGTAGTTTTAGCGATTTCCCAAATTTATTGGGCGGTTGATGTTCATGAATGCTTAAATACACATAAGTTAAGTGAATTGAAGTCATTTCATGTGACTTTAACTAAACAGCTTAATGAAACCGTAGCTATTATTCGTAGGACTGATTTAAGTAAGCTAAGTAGTATCACAGTAAAAGCTCTTATTGTAATCGATGTTCATGCTAAAGATGTTATACAAGAACTTGTGGAGAAAAATGTTACTGAAGTGACTGATTTCCAGTGGTTAGCTCAGTTACGTTATTATTGGGAGGAAGAAAGAGTTTTTGTAAAAATTATAAATGCAGTTGTTAATTATGCCTACGAATATTTAGGAAATTCAGACCGCCTTGTAATAACCCCGTTAACAGATCGTTGTTACCGTACATTAATTGGTGCTTATTACCTTCATTTAAATGGTGCCCCCGAAGGACCGGCAGGTACCGGTAAAACGGAAACTACCAAAGATTTGGCTAAAGCTCTGGCTGTGCAATGTGTAGTTTTTAACTGTTCGGATGGCTTAGATTATAAAGCTATGGGTAAATTTTTCAAAGGATTAGCATCATGTGGAGCTTGGGTTTGCTTTGATGAATTTAATCGTATTGAAGTAGAAGTTTTATCAGTTATTGCTCAACAAATTTTGTGCATAGTACAAGCCGTTAGGCAACATTTAGAAAAGTTTGATTTTGAAGGCACTACTTTAACGCTAAACCCAGCTTGTTACGTTTGCATAACTATGAATCCTGGATATGCGGGACGATCGGAGCTACCTGATAATCTTAAAGTATTATTTAGAACAGTTGCTATGATGGTACCAGATTATGCTATGATTGGTGAAATATCATTGTATTCATTTGGTTTTATAGATGCACGGAGCTTATCTGTAAAAATAGTGACAACATATCGACTATGTTCAGAACAATTATCTTCTCAAAATCATTACGATTACGGTATGCGAGCTGTGAAAACGGTTTTATCCGCTGCAGGAAACTTAAAACGTAGCTTTCCAAACGAAAGTGAAAGTATTTTACTACTTAGATCGATTACAGATGTCAATTTACCAAAGTTTTTGTCATTTGATGTACCATTATTTGAAGGGATTATTTCAGATTTATTTCCAGGTATAACATTACCGAAGCCAGATTATGAGAACTTGTTAAAAGCATGTGATGTAACTTGTGAAAGGAATAACTTACAACCTGTAGATTGCTTCTTGCTTAAAGTAATTCAAACTTATGAAATGATGATTGTTAGACATGGCTTCATGTTAGTAGGTGATCCATTTTCAGGAAAGTCCATGACATTAAAAATATTATCAGAATCTTTAACTCTCATGGAGGAAAAACAGCAGCCGGGAGGTGTTTCATGTACTTATAAAGTGCTTAATCCAAAAGCAGTAACTATGGGTCAATTATATGGAGCTTTTGATCCAATATCATATGAGTGGACGGATGGTATTGTAGCAACTATGTTCAGAGATTTTGCTTCCGAAGATACACTTGTTCGCAAATGGATTGTGTTCGATGGCCCTGTGGATGCAGTTTGGATAGAGAATATGAACACTGTTTTGGATGATAATAAAAAACTTTGCTTGACATCTGGAGAAGTAATGGCAATGTCCAATGTTATGTCAATGATATTTGAAGTAATGGATTTATCACAAGCTTCGCCTGCCACAGTATCCAGATGTGGCATGATATATATGGAATCTTCATCGTTTGGATCTATGCCATTTTATAAATCTTGGCTAAATACATTGAACCCGATTTGGCTAGAAGAAAATGAAGAATTTATTTTTGATTTGTGTAAATGGTTAATAGACCCATTATTATGTTACGTTAGAAAACAATGCACCCAACTTGTCACGGCAGGGGAGATAAATCTAGTAATAAGTACACTACGATTAGTAGAAATGCTTATGGATAATGCCATTGAAGGAGAAGAGGATACAAAATACACGAGGACATGGTTTTTAGCTTCATTTATGACTGCTTTGGTTTGGGGTATCGGAGGAATACTTAATACCGATTCTCGCGAAAGATTTGATGACTTAGTCAAGGAGTATTTTAAAGGAGAAAAAGGAATACCTGCTGAAATTGATAAACTTGATGTATCTATACCTGCTGAAGGAATGATTATAGAACATTATTATGTATATAAAAGCAAAGGGTGCTGGAAACCTTGGCCAGACGCTGTGAAAGCTGCTCAAGTTAAAGAGCAAATCAATCTTTTGCAGACCGTTATACCTACTTTAGAAACTGAAAAATATATGTACCTGTTGCAACTTCACACAAAATTTGCTAAACCCTTGCTACTAATTGGCCCAACAGGAACAGGCAAAAGCTTTTACATTCAGAATTATTTGATGTCAATTAATTTAGAAAAATATACACCTGGTTTCATAACATTTACAACGACCACATCTGCGAATCAAACCCAAGATTTAGTTCTTTCCAAGTTGGTAAAAAGAAGAAAGAATAATTATGGACCAACAAAAGGAAAACAAGCCATTATTTTTATTGATGATATGAATATGCCTGCTAAAGAAGTATATGGTGCACAGCCAGCTATTGAACTTCTGAGATTGTACTTTGATCAAAAACATTGGTATGATCTAAAATCAACCGAAAAACTTTACATTAATGATACATTTTTCTATGGTGCAATCGGACCGGTGGGTGGAAGCAGGCAACTAATTTATCCAAGAATGTTAAGACATTATAATATTTACTCCATTAACGAATTCTCGAAAGAGAGCATGACCAAAATTTTTACTAATTTATTGCAGCTTGGATGGAGACGTAATGGGTTTGGTCAAGATGTTCAACCAATCATAATGAATATCATTGCTGCTACAATGAACATATACGATCATGCTAGAGAAGGATTAAGACCTACGCCAGCAAAGTCGCATTATATATTCAACTTAAGAGACTTTTCAAGGGTTATACAAGGTTGTGCATTGTTAAGAAAAGAATCTGCAGATAATAAGAAAACATTTACAAGGGTATGGGTTCATGAAATCATGCGAGTGTTTTATGATAGGCTTGTTGATGAATTTGATCGTACTTGGTTTTTTACCCTGCTCCGAAAATCAACACAAGAATTCATGAAAGATACTTTTGATTCAGCTTTAGATACTTATCAAAATGATCAAGGAGAAGTTACTCAAGATAATATTAAACAAATGATGTTTGGTTGTTATCTTGACCTTGATAGTGCTGAAGGGGAAAGAAGGTACGATGAATCACCATCAAAAGAATCATTTTTGAATGTTGCGGTAGCTATGTTGGCGGAATATAATACAATGCATAAAGCTAAAATGAACATAGTATTATTTGACTATGCATTGGAACATTTGTCTAAAATATGTAGATTGCTTTCAATGCCATCAGGTAATGCTTTACTTGTAGGTGTAGGTGGTTCTGGAAGACAATCACTTACTAAATTAGCCGGTACAATATTAGGCCAGCAAGTGTTTCAACCCGAAATTACAAAAAGTTATAGTGTCAAAGATTGGCATGATGATATCAAAATAGTTCTCCGCGAATCAGGTGGATTAAATAAAGATACTACATTTTTATTTACTGAAAATCAAATTAAAGAAGAAATTTTTATTCAAAATTTAGACAGTTTATTAAATTCGGGTGAAGTTCCAAATTTATATGGATTAGACGAAATTCAAGAAATACTTGAATTAGTGCGTCTGGCAGCTCAAGGTGGAAACAGAAATTTAGATATAAGTCCCTTACAAATTTTGTCTTTTTTTGTTGGCCGATGTAAAGCAAAATTACACACCGTTTTATGTTTTAGTCCGATCGGTAGTTCTTTTAGAACAAGATTAAGACTTTACCCTTCTCTTGTAAACTGTTGTACTATAGACTGGTATGACAGTTGGCCAGAGGATGCTTTAGAAATGGTTGCTCATCATTACATGAGTAAAGTGAATGTTCCTGATAAAGTTAAAGCAGCCGCAGTTATAGCATGTAAACAATTTCATGTAGATGCGCGAGTAGTATCTGCTGACTTTTATAATCTATTTGGAAGAAAAACTTACATAACTTCCGCTTCATATTTAAATTTAATCAAGTCATTTAATATTTTAACAAACAAAAAACAAAGAGAATTAAGAGCAGCCAAATTAAGATATACGAATGGTTTGGATAAGCTTGGTCAAGCAGCAGAAGCAGTGTCTATAATGCAACGTGATTTAAATGCTTTAAAGCCCCAATTGATAATAATGGCTGAAAAGTCAACGAAAATGATGGAAGAAATAGCAGTTGAAACTGCCATTGCCGATAAAGCTGCTGCACAAGTAAGAGAAGATCAAAAAGTAGCAAATGTTCAGGCAGCAGCTGCACAAGAGCTTAAAAAGGATTGTGAAGCTGACTTAGCTTTGGCATTACCTATTTTGGAAGATGCGATTGCTGCTTTAAATACTCTTAAACCAGCTGATATAACAATAGTAAAATCAATGAAAAATCCACCAGCTACCGTAAAGTTAGTTATGGCGGCAGTATGTGTTATGAAAGGAATTCCACCTGATAAGATTCCTGATCCGGATAATCCTGGAAAGAAAATGCTGGACTATTGGGGCCCTAGTAAGAGGATTTTAGGTGACATGGGATTCTTAGAATCACTTAAAAACTTTGACAAAGATAATATACCGATTGCTACAATGCAGAAAATTAGAAAGGAATACTTGTCACACAAAGATTTCAAACCACATATTATCGCTAAGGCGTCGACGGCTGCTGAGGGCTTATGCAAATGGATTATTGCAATGGATATGTATGATGCTGTTGCCAAAGTAGTAGCTCCAAAAAAAGCTAAACTAGAAGCTGCTGAAAAAGAGTTCGCTACAACGATGGCAATTTTAGAAGAAAAAAAGGCTACCGTTGCTAGATTGGAGGCAAAATTAGCAGAACTAAATGAAGCTTTAGAAGAAGCAAACATTAAAAAGAAAGCATTAGAAGACGAGGTACAGTTATGTATTGATAAATTATATCGAGCAGAAAAGTTGATTGGTGGCCTTGGAGGAGAAAAAGTTAGATGGACATTAGCAGCCGAAAACTTACAATTATCATATGACAACTTAGCAGGAGATATTATTGTATCTTGTGGTATTATCGCATATTTAGCCCCATATACTGCACCGGTTAGAATACAAGTAATAACACAATGGAGAGAACTAATTATTAAACTTGAAATGCCACATTCTCAACAGTTTGTATTTAAAGACGTTTTAGGAACAGATATTAAGATACAAAATTGGTGTATAGCCGGACTGCCTTGGGATTCTTTTTCTATTGACAATGGTGTTATACAAGATAACTCATTACGTTGGTCTCTTCTTGTAGATCCACAAGGTCAAGCTAATAAATGGATCAAAACCATGGAAAAAGCAAATGATTTACAAGTCATGAAATTTACTGATGGAAATTACATGAAAGTAATAGAAACATGTTTAGAATACGGGAAGCCAGCGTTAATAGATTGTATTTTGGAAGATGTCGAGCCTCCTTTAGATCCAGTTTTATTAAAGCATACTTACAGTCAGGGCGGAAAGGAGTTTATTGCTTTAGGAGATAATGTGATTGAATATCACTCTAATTTTAGATTATACATGACGACTAAATTGAGAAATCCACACTATTTACCTGAAGTATTTAATAAAGTTACATTAATTAATTTTGCACTAACCAAAGATGGATTAGAAGATCAATTATTAGGCATAGTTGTTGCAAAAGAAAGGCCAGACTTGCAGGAAAAACGAGAAAAGCTTATAGTGCAAGGTGCAGCAAATCGTGCAGCGTTGAAACAAACAGAAGATGATATTTTGCGCACACTGCAAGAAACAAAAGGCGATATACTGGAGGATGAAACGGCAATAGAAGTATTGGATTCTTCGAAGTTACTAGCAATAGAAATAATGAAGAAACAAGAAGCTTCAGTTGAAACTGAAATAATAATTGAAAAATTTAGACTTGGATACAGACCCATTGCTTCTCATTCAGCTGTACTGTACTACTGTGTTACTGAGTTGCCGAATGTCGATCCAATGTATCAATATTCCTTGACGTGGTTTATAAATTTGTACATAATTTCGATTGAAAATGCGAACAGGTCAAAAGATTTAGAAAAGAGATTGAAATTCTTAAAAGAAACTTTTACTTACAATCTATACAGCAATGTGTGTAGATCATTATTTGACAAAGATAAGCTGATGTTTTCTTTTATCATGTGTTCCAAAATGATGTTATCTACTGGTGAAATGAGACACGATGACTATTTATTTCTTATAACCGGTGGGATAGCGGTTGAGAATATTTTAAAGAAACCTGTCGATTGGATACCTGACAAGGGTTGGGATGAAATATGTCGCTTAAACGATTTACAGGCGTTTAAAGGCTTTAAAGACAGCTTTATTAGTATCGCAGATAAGTGGAAGGAAGTTTATGACGATATAGAACCTCATCACAGAAGTATACCAGGTGGCTGGGAGGATAAAGTAACCCCATTTCAAAAACTACTAATTGTGCGGGTTCTTCGGCCGGATAAACTAACATTTGCAATATCTGATTTCGTAGAACGGCATGTGGGGATAAAATATATAACTCCGCCTCCATTCGATATTGGAAAGTCTTTCGGAGATTCAAATTGTTTAGCACCTTTGATATTTATTCTCTCTCCTGGTTCTGATCCAATGGGAGCTCTTATAAAGTACTGTGAAAAGATGGGATATTCTAATAGATTTAATTCTATATCATTGGGCCAAGGGCAAGGTCCAATTGCAAAAGCAATGATAGAAAAAGCACAATTAGAAGGTGGATGGGTTTGCTTGCAAAATTGCCATTTAGCAGTATCGTGGTTACCAACTTTAGAAAAGCTCGTTGAAAGTTTCGATTTGACAAATACCGATTTAAGCTTTAGAATGTGGCTCACAAGTTATCCTTCAGATAAATTCCCTCAGTCAGTCTTACAAGTAGGTGTTAAAATGACAAACGAACCACCTACCGGCCTCCAACATAATTTGTTGAGATCCTATCTATCAGAGCCACTAAAGGAACCCGAGTTTTATGAAGGTTGCGCTGGCAAAGATAAAACTTTTAGTAAACTTTTGTATGGCATCAGTTTTTTCCACGCAGTCGTGCAAGAAAGAAAAAAGTTCGGCCCATTGGGATGGAATATTCAATATGGTTTTAATGATTCTGATTTTCACATATCAGTTATGCAATTGCAAATGTTTTTAAATCAATACGAAGAAATACAATATGTGGCAATAAAATACTTAACAGGGGAGTGCAATTACGGCGGCCGCGTAACAGATGATTGGGATAGAAGATTAATAGTGACGATCTTAGACAATTACGTTAATCCTGGTGTTGTCAATGATCCGAATTATTTGTTTTGTGACTTGGGAAATCAGTATGGACTTCCGCGTAGGTGCGAATATCAAGATTATCTTAAACACATTGAATTAGTTCCTGTCAATCCTCCACCTGAAGTATTTGGGCTACATATGAACGCGGGAATAACTCGTGATTATTCCGTTTCTGTGGCTCTCACAACTTCTTTAGTTTTAGTAGAAGGCACTAGTGGTGGAGGTGAAGGTGGAAATACGGAAGTTATACTGATGCAAATGGCTTCGGAAATTTTATCTAAATTGCCGCCAGAGTTCGACGCAGAAACTGCTCAGAAAAAATATCCAGTTGATTACAACGAGTCGATGAATACTGTGTTGATTCAAGAAATGCAGCGATTTAATAAACTTTTGAACGAAATTAGGAGTTCTTTGATAGACGTCCAGAGAGCTGTGAAAGGGGTTATTGTAATGTCTCCATCATTAGATTTGCAATGTAACGCCATGTTACTTGGGAAAATACCCGCTAACTGGACAAAAGTTTCATATCCTAGCCTTAAACCATTACCAAGTTACGTTACAGATTTTATAGAGCGTTTAAGTATGTTACAAAATTGGTATGAAAATGGGAAGCCTTCAACATTTTGGCTTTCTGGATTTTTCTTCACTCAGGCATTTCTTACTGGGTCAGTCCAAAATTACGCACGTGCTAAAACAATTCCTATTGATCTATTAACATTTGATTTTGAAGTTCTTCAAGTAGATTATGGAGATACGCCGCCAGAATTTGGAGTGTACGTCCATGGTCTTTTTATGGATGGTGCGCGGTGGGATCGAAAATCTTTTGCAATTGGGGAACAATTTCCAAAAATTTTAAACGATAATATGCCCGCTGTGTGGCTATATCCCAAATTGAAAAAAGAATTTCAAGAAGCTGAACGGTACAAGTGCCCCTTGTACAAGACTTTAGAAAGAAAAGGTGTCTTGGCGACTACGGGGCATTCGTCTAATTTTGTACTTGCGTTCTTTTTGCCCTCTGACAAACCCTCTGCTCATTGGATTAAACGTAGTGTTGCACTCTTACTTCAATTGGACAATTAATTTATTTTTAATGATATTAGCTTAGTGTGCCTACTATTTTATCTTTTAGTTTTATTAACATTCAACTTTAGAACGGGTAGAAGGAACTTGTAATGCGTATGAATAATATCGTGCTATATTTTGAACTCTATTGTAATAATTAATATTATCTTACTTACGATCTATCAAGTATTTTTGTAATTATTTGTCTTTTCTATTAAACCACTTTTTAAATTATCCTTACCGTACGTTTTATTGAGAAAAAAAGATATAGGTAGGTACCTACCTACCCCTCTTGAAACTTAGGAAAAACCCGGAAACTCTTAGTTAGAGACCTTTGTTTGTAACAACAATTACAGAATATCTAATTTTTCAAAATTCAAAATTTATCAAAATTAAAAAAAGCTCCAACAAGGCTCGACTGATTTTGATAAAATAATTTTGTTGTCTGAGTGGCTTATTAAGTCCATTCCTATGGTCTCTCCAACCTTGATGGTTAAGGTAAAGCGTGGTTTAGATTAGCAAGAAAACTTGCAGAAGTCAAAGCAATGGAAACAGTCACGCAAGCTATTAACTAGAGAAGTTTCTGCAAGATTTGTTGCTAATCTAAACCTTGCATGGTTGTTAAGGAGCCTTCACCTCCGCTTCCGCATCCATAGAACTCCTTCATATGGTCATCAATTTATCTGTGAACTGAAGGATGCTGCCGTCGTTTTAGTGCCGCCAATTACCATCATCCATTCGCGTCTTGGAAATTTTTACAGTCGTATAAACCGTGACGAGCTGCCTGCGTCTTATCTTAATCTGAGCCAAACTGCCGCACTGCCGTCTAGTTTGTTTTTTACACGACTGCCCAAAAAAAGGAGTGTAATGTTTTTAGGGTTCATGTATGTATGTACTTATGTGTGTATGTAGGTATGTATGTATGTATGTATGTGATGTTTCTTTATTCCACCATTCTTCAGAACGGCTGAACAGATTTAGACATATGGGGTATCGTTAGAATCCTTGGAGTAACCTCCTCCCGGGGGTTGTTCTGAGGAACACCCTCTATTCTGAGAGGTCCACCGACTGCCATATGAATTTAAATCTGTTCAACTAACTTGTTTCTTTCTTTTTAGTTCGTTTTATAACAGGGCAGTCGTTTTTTTTAATTTTTTAATTACTTTTTTTTTTTCACAGATAAATTGATGGCACTTATGACTTATCTTTTGCCTCTCCGCCTTGGGCCTTCGTTAAAATTACATTACACAACGACCGAAAATACTTACTTGGAATATTATGTCGATGCCTTGGCATATAGTTAAATTAAGCATCTACTTTATAATCTTTGATATATAATTAATAATTGATGATTAAACGAACTTACCTGTAAGTGAAGTTCTATCACAATTGTATGAGTATATTTAATTCGAAGATATAAGTATAACACACTTGTAGTACTTTCATTGTATACAGCAACTTCGCACTTTCAGATATTCAGTTTATTATCTATTTTTAAAACTTACCGCCCGACACACCCACGTTGGAACACGTCGTCCGAGCGAGCCTCATTCTTTAGAGTACATTTAACAAAATTTTCGTAATACTTATGGGCTTTGGGTATGGGAGGGACCTTATATCTTCGAATTAAATATACTCATACAATTGTGATAGAACTTCACTTACAGGTAAGTTCGTTTAATCATCAATTGCATTTTGTATATTTAATTCTCAATATAAGTATAACACACTTGTAGATGTTTAGAGATGAAAATTTTTGTTAAATTGTGGACATAAATAGATTGTAAATTGTTTTCTATTATAATATGTCCTCTTTATACCACAGAAGAATTTAATTAACCAATCTTTACGTTTAATTCACTGGATTAATAAAACAGTCACATTATTTAAATAATGTTAATGATTAATGATTAGAAAGCAAAATAGCTTTTGTGAATGAAGCATCATCGCTCACTGGGCGGTTATAAAACTTAGCAAAAGTCTGCAATAATTGTGACCTACCGACTGTCTTTCTGATGAGGTCAAGCAACAAACTACGTGCTCACCTCGAAAGTGTTGCGTACCTGGTTCTGAGTGAACTGAAACGCAGACCCCTCTCGTGAGAGAGCATATTCCTTGGCAGACACGTTCTTATACTGACCGCCGCCAGCACCTGTTCCGTGGTGGTCTGTTTGCAGGCGACCTTATGACGTCGCTTAAACGTTATCAGGAGGTTGTCTATCGTATGTTTTAGTCTAAGATTTTATAACCAACATATCGATTTGTTTTTCAAAGCTGTGGCATATTTTTATAATTTCGTTAAAGTATGTTATGAGTTACACTAAATTTATAATTAAAAAAATATTAATTTAGTTACGTTTTATATTATTGATTGCATAGGTTATTGTTCATCTTGCTTTTAATTAATATTAAGAAATTTAATCAAAGAATAAAAAAGGCTTTTTGTATTATTTATTTATGGTATGAGTAAAACTGGTTGGCCACGAGTGGTAGCCGACGTTGTATAAATTCAATAATTTTCTTGATTTATACAATAATGCTAACTTTTACTGATATTAATGTTTTCATTATATGTGATGTGCATACTGCCTAAGGCTAATAAAGTTACAGGATCAATTAACTCTCATTAAGACCCATTGAGCAATGTGTTAGCATACGATCTTAGGATCCTATGTAGTATTTGACGTTAATTTATTTATTCCTTTTAGCATTGTTTTAATTTGTTAATTTGACCCAAAATCATCAGCAAAAAATTAAACTCAATGCCGACGTCACAATGCTACGTCGTTAACAAGTTGTTCTGTTGGAAATTACGAGATTGACTTATAATTTACGGATTGTACGGGTCTCTGTCGTTATTAAAGCAGTATTGCCACAAAACTTTGTAAATAACACAAAAGTTTTGAAACATATAAATTATTAAAAATTCCAACAAAATGTCCTTCTTTTTTCTTTAATGCCTTCAGAGAACTTCCCACAGTAATTCCTATGAATTGTGGTTCTCTACGAAAAGACCATATTTATTTATTTATTATCAATAAATATACTATAAGAAGTAAGTCTTTTGACACTTTATGTAAAAGGAGAAGACCCTAAGTTGTAAAGGCCCTTAGACGATGTATGCCTTAAGCATTGTCTATAATAGTATCTTTAAGCATTCTAACTCTAGAAGAATGGATAGAAAAGCAAAGGTAAACTTGGTGTTCCAAAATGTTCAGAATGCGTCTGTTTCTAAGACGTCTGGGTTCAGACATCATTCGTATTGATAACATTTCGCATTTTTGCAAGAAGCGATAAATTCAATAACTGGATTGAACTCTTTGAATAACTTTAAAGTGAATTGGAATAAATTCTTTGAATAACTTTGAAGTATATAATTTTACAGCGATAGCTTAATCCCATTAACTGGATGTAACTCTTGGTCAGCTTTTTGATTATCTTTAATTTCAATATAAGAAACAATTAACCCAATCGTTTAAATGAGGATATTTGATATCCCCTAAGTAACTGATGTAAATCATGTGTATCAAAATAAATGTATCGAAAAATATGGCCATCAACTCTGTAAAGAGGTATTTCGATTCATCTTAACGTTAATTATTACAAAAACAAAAATCTCTCTAATTAAAAGAATTACTTTTCATCTAGACCGGGAAATCGTGTGAATCACTAATTCAACCTTTTAGGTTTAAGGGAGTTAGATGACTTAAAAAAAATGTTTTGTAACCACTGGCCATCTGATAGAATAACCGATGATGAACTAACAGCTGCGTCTAAAGTCTAATTTTTCATACGGACTAGGACTTTTAATCGGAATTAAGCTTAACTCTTAGGTGATACAACGCGTTAAGCGTATAAAATTCTTTACAGAATTTGAATTGTTACATCATTCACGTCATAGTTTGCGGTAACGATACTGCCATATCGTCAGAAATTAAAATAAAACCAGGAAACTGAGCTTGTTTTGAGGGTAGTAAATAACTTTAACACTCTAACACCTAACAAATCTTCATGAAAAAAACCGCGGTAAGTATCTGAGATGAGTCACAACTTCTTTGTGTATTTTGCCAAGGATGAATCGGTACTTTAAAATAAGATTCTTCAGTTCATAGGCATAAAACCCTTTTTAGGTATTCGCTTGTAAGCTGTTCTATGAACTATCAATTTCAAAAGATTTTGAACTACAAATTCATTCAACGCCTTTAAATTTAGAATGTATCTTTTACTACGTAAGATTTTGAGGTTAGACACATCTTAACTATAATCGAACATGCAGTGACTCACTCTCACATTATCTCACCCAAAAATGAAATGTCGATTGTCAAAGACATTTGTCGCTTTTCCTTTGCTGTGAACGTGTAAAGGCGGTACACTGTGTTAGTGTACGATTTTTAAAATGGTATTATGTATTAATAATTTTTTGGAGCTAGTTCCTTAATTTGTTCAATTCATTAAAATATTTTATTGAATGTACGTACATTTGTACACCTAGTGAAAGTCAAAAAATAGTCTTCACTTATTATAACTCCCGAAATTCTAGATTATAGATCGTGACGGATTCCTTGTCAGTGATATGTAACCAATAAACTTCAAAATGTTGAAGACAACTGGCATATAGGTACCTTAATGTCTAGCGTCGTCGATGAACCTGGTCGTTGTTGTGGCTGATGCTGGAAACTCGCTGTCACGTCGCATCTTCCTCGCGGCTGATCGCCAATACTCAAGTGTGTCACGCCCCCCTGCTGGCCGAGCCGTAACGAGAGGGGGCCAGCTAGTTTCTCGAGAAACGAGATTGCGCTGTCCCAGCGGTGGGTGTCGATAGCAAAGTCGCCCGCCGCGCCCTGCTGGTTTCTTTATTTACAACACCTGACGATCAGTAACCATTGAAACTAGTATAATGCCCGAAACTATTTCTCCGAAAAAACATCTGGTCCCGTTCGTGAACTTTAATTACTTGTCATTTGTCGAAACAAAATGTCATTTGTCAATACTTAAGCTTCTTCTCAGTTCAGGACGCGTTGTGGTTTAAGATTTTTATTAGTTTCAGAAAGAATTTAACAATTCACTTCAATGAAACTTTCAGACTAATGGTACATTATACATAATATTGTTGAGCTAACAGTTAAATTATCATCCCATTACACAATCTGAACATTACTTTTCGAAAGTAAGTAAAATTATTTTCCACCACAAAATCTAAACATTATTGTTGTAGGTACATAGTTACAAAAGTTCGACGCGTTGGTACCCTCGTGGAATTAGTTTTTAAGTCGTGAAATAGTTATCACTGATTAAAGGCTATAACATTTAACTGGCTATTCATAAGCCAGGCAAGTATATCAAATAAACTATTTGATTCTTTGCAATGAAGGTCGGCTAGAATTTTACAACTGTCGGGACTAACCATTAATATAGTTCTTGTGACTGAGCGTCGATAGCAATTCGGGATCAAAGTCCTGGAGGTCATGCGGAGCCACTTGTAGTGAAGCCGAGAACAGCGCCACACCGACATCGTCCCCCGTTGGTATCCGCAAAGTCCTTTGAGTTTTTTTTAAAATCCTTCGTGTTGACCCGCAGTCAACCTCCAGGAGCATTGACGCATCATGCTATGCTTTCGTGGTACCCTCAACGTGATACCCTCCAAGCTAGCTTAGAGATGCCTGGACTATTTCGCGCATCATGCTATACTTTCGTGATAACCTCAATGTGATACCCTCCAAGTTAGCTTAGAGATGCCTTAGGATTTCAATTTTTGGACACACTTTCGTCAGCATTGATATTTGAGTTGATGTGATATCTGGGAAAAAAGGTTAATTTTCACTTACCCTCTTTCCTCGGAGTCTGACGAAGATGAATGCACAATTATATGATTTGATTTTATTTTATTTTTGTTATAATAATAATTTTTACTAGCGTCTAAGCATTATCAGTATAGAAAATTAAGCAAGTTTTAACACTGAACACTTAATTTTTTTTCACTTTGAACCTAAATTAACAAAAACGAGACGTGTTTTTGTAGTCGAGTGCTCGTTGCCGCGCACAATAAAAGAATGAGGCTCGCTCGGACGACGTGTTCCAACGTGGGTGTGTCGGGCGGTAAGTTTTAAAAATAGATAATAAACTGAATATCTGAAAGTGCGAAGTTGCTGTATACAATGAAAGTACTACAAGTGTGTTATACTTATATTGAGAATTAAATATACAAAATGCAATAGAAATTAAAAATATCAAAGTTAATAATAGAAAAAAGTGGATAGCTTACCGTTGTCTTTGTTTTGAATTGATGTATATTGATAATCCACATTATAATAGGCATTCGTTGATTTTAACGTTTGACTCATGTTCTAATGGCTTATCGTAGTAAAGAAAGTAGGTATGAACTTGGTACACGACTAAACACAGTTTTGTAATTAAAATAGCAGACTATTGCTATTTTTGTATTCTAAACCGAATAGTGGCTGTTACCACAGCTATTACGCGATGTCCACTTATACAAATAACAAAACGCTAGATAATATTATGCTTATCATAAGACAAGATATCATAAGACATTATACTTAGGTAGGTAGGTACGTCAACTCAGAAGGTGCAAGGTAGGTTTCTGTACACGAGTACTTTGCCTGTACCTTGTATCTACCAAGTAGGTATCTATGCATTAATGATATGGCAAGTAAGTATAAATAAATGATTCATATCTGTGACTACAGTAACATAATACGTCTTATCCAAATATTTAGCTAAGTAATATAATACAGGTATGATGGATGTTGTCAAGACTTAAAGAGTCCTGGAGGATGACGCTGGTTCCCGAAATATGTGGTAGCTTGCTTATGTAAGATAAGAGTAGGACTGTAGGACGCAATATATTATGTCTGAGGTTGGCAGTTGGCACTTTGGCCTCGGGCCTCGGGTTCGCCACTCGGCTCCCGAGTCTCGACTCTCGAGCTCAACTCGTATCAGGGAGATAGCTAATAGCACGCTCATAGAATCAAGGCCGGAGCCGCAGCCGAGACTGAGACTGCAGCTGAATTCGGATAGCGTCGCAAGTACCTTTGCCTATTGCTTCTACTTACACAATATCTACAATATCTGGGTGACCGAGCTTCGCTCGGCGGCCAATAGCTGGCAACAATAGTCATATTTTTATTTTTTTTGGTAAATTCGACATTTTATAAAAATGAATCCTAGCTAGAACGATTTATCGCCCCCAAAACCCCCTATATACTAAATTTCATGAAAATCGTTCGAGCCGTTTCCGAGATCCAGATTATATGTATAGAAATATATATACAAGAATTGCTCGTTTAAAGGTATAAGATTATAGATTGTTTTGTTTATTATAAAAGATAATGGTTTTTACAATATACGAGTAGGTATAAGTATTTTTATTTTTTTAACAGCAAGCACTAAGCAGCAATGTACAAACGAAAACCATAAATATCTTGTATGTTACTAACTGGGTGACCGAGCTTTGCTCGGTGTTTATTTTTTTAGGAAATAGAAATTTTCTAAAAATAAATCCTAGATCGATTTATCGCCCCCATTTACATGAAAATCAGTGGAGCCGTTTCCGAATAGATCAATGCGAGATTCAGATTATATATAGAATACAAAAATTGCTTGGTTAGTGATTTTCTTCATTGTTTCTGTTCAAGGCTCTCTTGGCACTTGAAGGAGGGCGCTGTTGCAAAACAAAGGCAGCCATAAAATAAAATCTCCTCAATTTTACTTCAATTTTAGTTTAAAATAGTTAATAGTAAGCAAAAACAACACTACATACAATAGAGATATACTGACAGAGCAAACTATCAAACAGTAGCACAAGTCACAAGATAGCGGCGTTAGTTCCGACTTTGGCCTCGCGCCAAAATAGCCTTGTCGCACTGTATTTACGACCATGGGGCATGGATTTCCTTTGATGATTTTTTACTGTGGATTAGAACCATAGATGATAGAACTTCGATTTGACACTTGCCAGTAGACACACCTTTGATTATATAGATAGATAGAGACACACAGACCTAGGAAAAAATATGAACTGGCCTCGTCTATAAAAATAATGGACAATAATAGCGTGACTATTTCTAATCTGTCAAGTGGCGTATAAGACGGCGTCATACCATACATGAAGATTTGGCTGCAAGAATCTTTGGACAGCACAGACCATAGTCAACAGAACATTGACAGAACATTTAACTGTGAAGTGTGAAATAATCTATGCCGTGAAATCAACGGCTCTGCCCGCGAAATTCAAAATTTTCGTGGTTTTTTGCAATTTGTACGCTAATTAGACATGATAGGCTTATGGCAGTCAATTTGCGAGAACGGCAGTATCATCTTTACATGATTATATCAAAATCTTTGAATAAAAATGTGTATCCTAGGAAATTAATCCGAGTATCGAGTTTTATGTGAGTAACTCGCAAATCTTGGACTAATTTCTTTAACTCGACACTTTCGAGCAGAGATTTTTATATAAACACGTGAAGAAGATATTGGGATTATCGCAATTTGACGGCCATAAGCCTATTATGTCTCATTAGCTTAAAAATCGCAAAAAACCACGAAAAATTTGAATTTCGCGGGCACACCTGTGGTGTGCTCCTTAATCTAAGCACATCACAGATGCACATGCTATGCATATGCTATGCTTGAAGGAAAGAAATAAATAAACAAAACAAAAATAGCATTAATATTTACTAATTATGAACGACATTCTTAGACCGGAATTGTTATGGATTGAAGGCAGATGTTACAGAGTAAATGACCCTACCACGGAGGTTTCTACGCTACAAGAACATGATTTATACGAAAATGGTAAAAAATATACTTATTTCGTTAGTGCACCATGCCAACAAGTAAATAATTTAAATTAAAAAACGCGACTGCCCTTTGGTAAGACGACTTTTTCCAAAAAAGATGTAGGTAAGATACCCCATAATCCATATGTCCAAATCTATTCAACCGTTTGGAAGTTATGGTGGAATAAAGAAGTTCACATAAATACATACATGAACCCTAAAAACAATACTCCTTTTTTGGACAGTCGTGTAAAAAATACAATAATTATTATAATTGCAACACGTAAATGTTTAGCTGTGAAATAATTAATTAATTAGGTACACATAAATGAATGAGTGTTTTTTTTATTATAATAAGTGGGTAGTTTTAAATTCCTTGAAATGTTGATTCCAGATGCACCCTTAAATGAATTAGAAGAGGGAGACCTTGATGATGTTGATTGTGAGGTTGTTCAAGTTGATGGCAGCCGCTTCTGCACCAGTTTACATGTCTCCAAGTAATGCTGAACTACTACTGCTTACACTTCAAAGATTTTAATAGCTAGATGAGCCTTAAGCCTACATTGCGCACATTGCACATTGCACAAGAGGCCAACAAACATGTGAGTGAGCCCTCTTGGTATGCGGTAGTAGTGTGATTGTGTGACTGAGAATGTGAGTGCAAATTCGTTTAAGAGTAAATGAGACGTCATTTTTTATGTCGTTGTGTGTTTATGTCGATGACAATGTGTTTCACACAAGACAAAAACGTGGACATTTTTGAAGGCTTAAGGCTCATCTACAGATTTTATTCTTTGTTACACTTGCCTTTTTGAGATTGCATTACTATCAAAGCTGGCTTTCGCACATGGGAATAAAGGAGAGGATGGCAGTACATTCCATACAATGCTAGCGTGGAGCAAGCACTGTGCCCTACTACACTACCTTCTGGACTATATTATGTACTCTGACAAAGAATCTGACCATGCCTCTCACCATGGATGTACAGAATCCTGTGCTAAGCTGCTTCAAACCCTAATTTTAATTTTTATAGATGACAGTCTCCACATTAACCTCTACAATTATTATTTTTTAACATCCATATTCGAAAGTTATATGCAAACAGATAAGTTGTACTTTTGAATTAAATCTGTATGACAGGAAATATGCATTGAAAAGAAAGTAAGTAATTGTTTGTATATGCAAAATAAATTCCTGAAATGAAAAACATAGAAATCGTTAAAGAGTATATCTACCTCGGTCAAGTTAGTAGTTCGAGGACCGAATAGAGAAGAGGAAATGCAAAGACGAATCGCACTCGCTTGGAAAAAATATTGGAGCCTAAAAGAGAT
The DNA here is from genome assembly GCA_963855885.1 of Coenonympha glycerion. Classification (NCBI taxonomy): domain Eukaryota; kingdom Metazoa; phylum Arthropoda; class Insecta; order Lepidoptera; family Nymphalidae; genus Coenonympha; species Coenonympha glycerion. The sequence continues at coordinate 7,156,578 of OY979629.1, forward strand.
AATGAAGAACAAAGGAATAAATATACGAATTAAACTGAAATTATTTGATGTGTCGATTCTCCCTTGTTATCCAACCTATGGCTGCCAAACAGGGCACTCAGACTAGTAGACGAAGAAAAAATTGCTATCTGTCAACGAAAAATGGGAAGAAGTATGTTAGGGATAAAATTATCCAATAAAATAAACAGTCAAATACTTGGAAATAAACGATTTATTTGTACCCTTTTTATCCATTAAATGTGATGGATAATATTTTTATATTTATTTTTATGAAAAACAAATTCCTAGTGCCAATGTTTCTTAGAAAACAATATTTTGGTTTTGGTTCTTTAGAAAACTTGATAGCACCTTCAGTCATGCTTTTAATTACTGATGCTCAGAGTATGGATAAAACTAGGAGAGGAAAAAATTTCATCTTATCCCTTTGCATGCTTGTGCATGGCCCGTTTAAGTAATACTAATAAGATTTTTAACATTTATTACTTATATTTATACGTCCATGATTACAGACATTACATGGGATCTATCATAGGAAAAAAGGGAGCTACAATAGCACGAATTGGCCGAGACACCAGAACAGATATTAAAACACCCAGACATGGGGAAAACAAAGATGTTACTATTTACGGATCTAGTGTTTCTGTAAGGCTTTTCTTACTTTTATTGTCATACTAAAATCTTCCATATTTAAGATGAAACATGGTAGGTAGGTATAATTTTGTTTACCATTGAATAATATAAAAAAAACCAATGGAACTCAGTGTATTTGCATGGATTTCTTTTTATTAATGAGTTCTATTTTCATTATTGAAATTAGCTATGGTTATTTTGTTAACAGAATGTGAAAGCAGCTGTGAGGAGAATAAACATTATTGTTATGTCCGCAAGAATAAAGCAGGCTTATACACATTTTATATCCATACCTATGAACTCTCCTGAAATTGTGAAGAATTTTGAAAATTTTAAGGTATTTATAGTGGTTTGAACTACATCTTGCACATGATCTCAACTACCATTTGACTTAGAGTGGAAACAAATACTTACTGGAAATTATCCATGCGCATCGCACACACGTCACACATTTTCCTGTTTAGGGAATCTCACCCATAACCTTCAATGTTGAAGGCAGGACCTGTACCGACTATATTACACCAATCGGCCATTTAATCTATTAAATATTATAATTATTTAGGTAAATTTATCAGTTATCTAGTACCAATAAAACAAGCTCACTTACTTCGATGCTAGATTAAATGTGTGTGTAATATCCTAATATATTTATTTATTATACACATATTATTACTATTCCGCACTTTTGTCGATAGTATGCTATTAGTCTTTATTTTATTATACCAGTAGATTATGGCCTTGATAATCATTCTGACCGGTTTTTTTTGGATGCTTAAAGACCTACAAATTGTACTTTTTTTAAATAGGTTATGTGGATATTATAAATTAAAAAAAAAACCCTTAGTTTTATATTTGAAGATTTGTCACTGCAAGTGCTAGCCCAATAAGCTGATGGCATCTTTTATGTTTCTATAGGAAAGAGTGCTTTGTGAATGTCCAGGCATAGAAGAGTGTTTGTTCATTAAGCCTGGTAAACTGCACATCACAGTTGGGGTTATGTGCTTGATGGACAACGAGGAACGGCTCTTAGCCTCTCATTTGCTGACTGAAGCAAAGGACAAGTACCTTATGTAAGTAATCTGGGTTCAAAATGTTTACTGTACTGTACTAAAATATCAGAATTATTTAGAATTGACATTCCTATTCCTTGGAGAACCCTTGAAACCTTCAGACATATACATATTATTTCTACTATAGTCTGTATTAGACTATATAATATTATAATATAGTATAGTATAGTATTGCAGTATGGATAGTATTGTAGACACTGAGTTTCTTGCCAGTTCGGTCTCTCGGTGCAAACCTGCTTTCCGAACCTGGCGGTAGAGTTTTGACATTTCACGAGAGCTTATATCAAAGCATATGTGAAATAAAGAATTTCTTTTCATTTCATTTCACTGTATATTATTTCTACACACATGCTGAAAGCAGCATGTATGTAGGAATAATATACAGTACTACATACAGACTGTACACCAACTACACATATTATTATACCTGTGCTGTTTTTCTATAACCACTATATTACCTCACCATATTTTAATCACTGTTGATGCTGTGCTTGAAATCGGGATTATAAGTGCTTTCCTAAAATTTTATTCTAGGCCAATACTTAAGGATTATTTGCCATTGAAGATCAGTCTAAAAGGTCTCTCGTACATGAACGACGAGCCGAGCGCGGTACACGTGCTGTACGGGCGCGTGGAGGAGCACGGCGCGCCGGGCGGCTTGCTGCAGAGGGCGGTGGACGCGGTGCATGGACACTTTTGTAGAGCAGGTAAAGATCTCTCGTACATTGCGACGAGCCGAGCGCGGTACACGTGCTGTACGGGCGCGTGGAGGAGCACGGCGCGCCGGCCGGCTTGCTGCAGAGGGCGGTGGACGCGGTGCATGGACACTTTTGTAGAGCAGGTAAAGATCTCTCGTACATTGCGACGAGCCGAGCGCGGTACACGTGCTGTACGGGCGCGTGGAGGAGCACGGCGCGCCGGGCGGCTTGCTGCAGAGGGCGGTGGACGCGGTGCATGGACACTTTTGTAGAGCAGGTAAAGATCTCTCGTACATTGCGACGAGCCGAGCGCGGTACACGTGCTGTACGGGCGCGTGGAGGAGCACGGCGCGCCGGCCGGCTTGCTGCAGAGGGCGGTGGACGCGGTGCATGGACACTTTTGTAGAGCAGGTAAAGATCTCTCGTACATTGCGACGAGCCGAGCGCGGTACACGTGCTAGAAGAATGACTGTGGAGTGTGGGCCACTATTACCTATAACCGCTTCAAATTTCATGTCGATAGCTTTAATAGTTACTGAAATAAATGGTGGTGACACACAGAAAGACAGACAACAAAGTGATCTCATAAGAGTTTCTTTTTTTCCTTTTGAGGTACGGAACCCTAAAAACGTTGAATGACAGTTTTTTATCATTTATTTCTAGGCTTCATGGAAAAGGAGTTTAATCGAGACAACATCAAAATGCACGTAACGTTACTCAACTCAAGGTATAGAGCGAAGCAGAGAGAGCTAGACAACGCTAACACTGATCCCGCAAACTCAAGATTACGAAGAGAACCCTTCGATGGCTCCGGGATCCTGTCAAAATTTGCGGATTACGATTTTGGTGTCACAGAATTCGAGACTGTCCATTTGTCTCAACGCAGCACCGTGGGGCCTGATGGATATTATCAACCGACTTCTGTAATTTCATGCATAAGTACAAAGTAATAAACATTTATCATTATATACCTAGTTGTTGTATTATTTTTTAATTAAATATGGTTTGACTGAGGGCAAAAATAACCAAGCTCAACTTATTTATTATTTAATTTAGGGCAAAAACTTATAAAAACATATTTGTAGGCAAAACAATTCGCTACAAATTATGTCCTTACAATTTTTTTGTAAGACGCATAGTTTCCGAGATATCGCGAAAAAAGCGTTTTCACCCCTTTTTCCAAGATGGCGGCCGGGGGACAAGGGTGGCGACCCCACAAAGTTAAGCTTCTATTGACCCCCCAAACGTACCAAAAATAAAATTGCGTCCTGTAACTAATGCAATCTTCGGTGCTTAAATTGTAACTTTTCAAAACTATGTTTATTACAGATCAATGGTTATAATATGTACGAAATGCTACTAAATTGTGATTCGTGCCTATGTAAGTATACCTAACGAGAAAACTTACGTTAAGAAAAAGTTACTTACTTAAGTAAGTGTAGGTTCGCAGAAGCTTTGCCAAGCTTTGCGAATTGCGGGTGAATTCCACTCCCGCTTCAGACGACCGCAACCTGTTTGACTATGTATATGCCACGTGTATGCCAAGTATATGCCAAGTCTCAGGCACGAGTACCTACCTTGAGTAAGAGTCTGAATTAATAAACTTCGAATTGAGTTCATTCTGAATTATTGTTGTAGGTAATAAATAATTTTACTGAACATAATTTCCACGCAATTTAAGAAAAAAGAACCACATATTGTATCTCGGCCCTCGAGCATAAAACCTATTTTATTCTCGACTTAAATATCAACTTCCATACCTCAAATTTAGAAACTGTATTGATTGTAGCCCTTTTATTCGTGTAGCCTATGAAAATCGATATTGGGTAGGTAAAACCACACGCATCTCGCGTATAATCTTCTTACACGAGAATTATTCAAAGAGAACAGTTATTCGAATGTAAAAGGAATAAGCAGCGCTAGTATACGGATACAATAATTATATTCGATAGAGTTATAGTTAAGCATACGTTTTTGGCTACTGTAGATTGAATGACCTTGCGAAACCAAATCGAAATTTATCCAATAACTTGTACTAACCCCAACGCCGTCTAAGCCGCGAAAACGAGGGTGTACTGTGTAAGTACAGCGGAACGCTATCCCCCTTCAGTGCCTTTGTCTTTCAGTACCTACTTATCGTAATTCGGCTGCTCAGCGAAGTGACTGTAATCTGATTTCATTCTTAGAGCGCCTACAAATTAGCCGCAAAGTAAAGCGCAGCGAGGCAGACGCGTTTCTGCCGGTAGGTTTGAGAATCGTAGTGTTGTACATAGTTTCACGATGGACTCTGACAAAAAAACACTGCTCGATTTGTATAAAAAAATATATGCGCGCAACACTAGTTAGATATTATTTGAGTATATCGGTTGCCAGATATATAGATAGATAGAGTTTGTACGGAAATTGTCATAGCCGTCCCAAAGATGCGAAATTACTATACTTACTAGATTAAAAACGATTAAGAAGACCTTCAAAAAACTGTTCTGTCATATATAAGTAGGTAGGTACTCTTAAACACCCTCCTTTGTCAACATTAGGGTGCGATTTACCCTTAGTCCCGCAATGCTAGTCTTTTCTCTTTGTAGCATCGATATAAATCAATGCTTTGTAGCTTCAATTCGTTCAAGTGGAATTCAGATAATTCTATAGCAACTTTTAGCGATTCCTATTTAAACGTCGATTATAACATGTAGTAGGTATGTTTATAATATGGCTCTTTAGGGTAGTTATGGAATATCCTAATAATATTATAAAGGCGAAAGTTTGTGTGTATGTTTGTTACTCCTTCACGCCGCAACTACTGAACCGATTTAGCTGAAATTTGGAACATAGGTAGCTTATAACCCGGATTAAAACATAGGCTACTTTTTATCCCAGAAAAATCCGTAGTTCCCGTGGGATACTCAAAATACCAATTTTTCTAAAACAATCTATAGCTACATCTATAGATAGATTGTTCAAGCGAACTTGCTTGAAAACATGTTTAAAGGTTGGAATAGGGAACGATAACGGAAAAATGACGTTTCCCTTAGGATTCATGAAAAAGCGAATTAAACGCGGGTGGGGCCGCGGGCAAAAACTGAATCTACATATTAATACTGAATCTATAAATGTGAAAATGGCCACTATGTAGGTTCTGAACATAGCACTGTACGCATTTAACAAGTGTGTTTTAGTTGAACAAGGGGATAATATGGGATAATAATGCTATAAATAATAATGCTTCCTAATATATATAATATTATAAAGGCGAAAGTTTGTGTGTATGTTTGTTACTCCTTCACGCCGCAACTACTGAACCGATTTAGCTGAAATTTGGAACATAGGTAGCTTATAACCCGGATTAAAACATAGGCCACTTTTTATCCCAGAAAAATCCGTAGTTCCCGTGGGATACTCAAAATACCAATTTTTATAAAACAATCTATAGCTACATCTATAGATAGATTGTTCAAGCGAACTTGCTTGAAAACATGTTTAAAGGTTGGAATAGGGAACGATAACGGAAAAATGACGTTTCCCTTAGGATTCATGAAAAAGCGAATTAAACGCGGGTGGGGCCGCGGGCAAAAACTGAATCTACATATTAATACTGAATCTATAAATGTGAAAATGGCCACTATGTAGGTTCTGAACATAGCACTGTACGCATTTAACAAGTGTGTTTTAGTTGAACAAGGGGATAATATGGGATAATAATGCTATAAATAATAATGCTATAATGCTATAAATAATGAATAATGCTATAAATGTGAAAATGGGTAGGTACCTATATTATAGGTTCCGACATTACAACTGTTTCGCTATTAGCTAACCTAACATAAACTGCACATAACTCGAAAAAGTCAGAGGTGCGTACCCAGGATTCGAACCCGCGACCTCCTTATGAGAGGCAGAGGTCAGAACCACTGAGCTATCACTGCTTAGCAATGGGATACAGGTTAATAATGCTAAAAAGGTGTTCCTGTATAGTTTCTGATATTAGAACTGTTTCGCTATTAAAAATAGGTGTTTTAGTTGAGCAATAGAATATGTAAAAATGGATGCTATAAATGCGAAAATGGATACCTATAAGGTAAAGGTTCTGAAATTATTTCACTTTTAAGCGAATACGTTGATTTTATTTTCGTCTTTCTCACTCTTATGAATACGTTGGTGGGTTAGGTTAGGTTAGGTTAGTAGCCCCCCCGATGGATTCCAATCTTGTCGCGATGGGGGGGCTCAGTAGCCGTGGTTGGGCCCCACGGTAAAGCCAAAAGGAATCCAGGAGGGGACGCTCGGAGGGGGCCTGGAGATGGGCCCGCTCTGGATGCGTCCAAGAGGGGTGCGGGGGACAGAGTTTTCTGTCTCCTGCAGCCAAGAGGGGTCGCGGGAGGAGAGGCGTGTCGGTGTGTCGTTGCCGCTCGCCCTATCTCCCGCGACCAAACGGTGGCGCACCGTTAGATGCGTCGGCGGCGGGGCCGCAGGGGAAGAGGAGTGTCGGTGTGTCGTTGCCGTTCTCCATGTCCTCTTCGGCCGTTTGGTGGTTTGCGGCGGAGCCAAAGATCAGATCAGCTGCGGGGTATGGGAGGTCGATGCCTGCGAAGTGCAGGAGCAAGCTTCGCAGGTATCGGCTTACCCGTGCCCACGGCCCCTGGGTGGCGGTCCCGGGGGGTCCGTCGCCTTACGGATGGGCGCCGGGCGCCGAGGAGGTAAGGCCGGCTTAGGTGTTTCTGGCGGGCCTTGCTGTTAGAGGGGAGCTCCATGCTCCACCTCGTGGAGGGGCTGCGCAAGCGGCCGGGCACCGGCGGGTTCGCGGAGGTTTGCGCAAGCGTTCCCGTGTTCCCGTCATACGGTGCGAGGAGGAAACACCGTGGGGTTTAGCCGGTAAAAGTCCGGCATAACCCAGCCGCTCCCCTGGGCGACTGGGTATCCATGAGGATTTTCCACGATAAAAAAAAAGGTTAGGTTAGTAGGCGGAAGAATATAACAGAAAAACATCAGAAAAACGTTGTTTTACCTAATTACTTCAAAAACTAAGCCAGTTAAATGTCGTTCTGAGCGTTTTTGGTAATTATTTTTTACCGATAGATTAAAACAAAAATTACAATTATATCCATCGTAGTTTTCGATGGAAATTAGAAAAATGGAGATTTTGGAGCAATTTTTGGGAGAACATTTTGTCGAGAATCAATCCAATCGTGTTTCTGAAGTTAGGTTAACACATATGCTGTTTTTTTCCCAGAAAATCCAGGACTCCCACAGGATTTGTAAAACCCCGAAGTTCACGCGGGCGAAGCCGCGGGCAAAAGCTAGTATTTAATAAAGGTTGAAATGGCGACGACGAACGACGACTCCGTCACGTCAAAACTATTGAACCGATTTGGCCGAAATTTGGAATATATAACCATAGCCCTGTTAATAAATACAAAGGCTACTTTTAACCTGAAAAAAAACCGTAATACACGCTGGCATAGCCATGGGCAAAAGGTGCGTAACGTTAGTATCAAAGTATATCGTACTGTAAGTATTACAACGGAATAATAATGAAATACAGTCCGACTATTCCTTAAATGACATTGTCAGGAGGGCGCTGTTATAGAATAAAGGCAGCCTCCTTCTCCTCCTCTCTCCTCCTCTATCTAATCTAATCTCTAATCTATCTAATCTCCTTAATTATACTTTTAGTTTTATTAAGGTTATATTAAGCAAAAACAACACAACATACAATAGCGATATACCGACAAAGCCAGTTATCAAACAATATCATAAGATAGCGGCGTTAGTTCCAATTTTGGCCACGCGCCAAGAAAGCCTTGACGCACTGTAGGGTTTTTGGTTTTGATTTCTCGAGCGATAAAGCAATGCGCATCCAACTCCGTAGCGGCGTAGCGACGTAGCTCCACCGACGCGACGGGCGGTCTACGCGCGTAGGGCGACCCCAGTAGAGACGCATCGGCTACGGCATGTGCCCGCCCGCCCGGGAAACTTCACTCGCAACCCTACACGGACAGTAAAACAAGTTGTGCTTTGAACACATAATATTTTGTGTCGTCTTACATTTTCCAAGGTGAGCAAACCGTACTAATATTTATTTATATTGTTTAATTTTTACGGGTTCTTACGATCGTATTTAAAAGTCCAATAAAATTAATTATTTCATCGTAGTTTTATCGTATACTTAATAGGCATTTCAATCATAAATCGTGTTTATTTGTGTACTCATAAGTGCTTTTCATTATGCTTATGTTTACGGTAATATTTATTTCGTTCTTATGTTATAAAGTTCCGGAATGCTTATAAACATTATCATAAATTAAGCTACCGTTGCTTTGTAGAAAATAAAATAATGTAGATAATGGTTTAAACTAAATTATGGTATAATTTAAATCATAATCACACCTAAAGTATATGAAGTTTTGAGAAATAAATTTCCCAAGTGTACTTTCTTAATAAAGGATAAATAATGTTATGAGAGGAAGGGACAGATAGCTTATGAGGGTTCGCTATCTATCCATTCCTATCATATTTATCCATTACATTCGAATAATATGACCAGTGAACGGTATAACCTAACAATAGAGATAGAAAATACACTTTTTGCATGTTGAAACTGGTATAACAATGATTAATTTAAATAGAGGTTAAAGCAGATACTTATTAGTGTTATAAGTTATGCGTGCGAAAATTTTCAGCTACCTTTATTTATATTCATGATAAGCGAAAATAAGATAAGTTCGTGTACCACTACCATTTCACCAATATAATACGTGCTTATATCTAGATATTTGTACAAATATCTCCAATTTCCTTATAAAAAGCCGCACAACTAGGTCAAGGTAATCGCGATAGATACTGTACATATATTCTGACCTATTTAACCAGATTCAGATACATGTCTTTACTAGATGTTAGGATAATAGAGTGATAAAGTGATAACCTAAATCTCATATCTTATATCTTATGTTATCTTTCATGGTATCTTTGATTCAGTTAGGCTTAAACTTAAGTTTTAAGCCTAACTGAATAGGCTAGCCATTCTTTACAGTTTAACTAACGAGTAAAACTAGATATTTAATATATATAGAAGTCTTGCGCATTATTCTTGATGGCTTTGTAGAATAAACCAAAATTTTTTCACCCCTTTAAATCTTTTAACGTACCAGTAAAATGACGATAATGAAATGAAATGAAATGAAATTCTTTATTTCACATAGGCCTTAATAATAGGCGCCCATGAAATGTCAAAAACTCTACCGCCAAGTTCGGAATGCAGGATAAAATACCATATCTAAAAGTTTTTTGTAATTTCAAAAGTCTTCTGTTTCGGGGGAATCCGGGTAATGAGTTGCGCTGTTAGGCATTCGTTAGCCTAACTATTTGGGCCGGACTCTTTGTACAGACTATTCTCCCTACGTTAAACTCAATGTACCTACAGGCAAATCTAATTTATGCTCGTCGAGGACAGTCAAGAGTCAAGACGTCTTTTTAGGGTCGACATCAAGTGTCTAATTTAAATCTATAAATATGCATTTATATGAATATATATTCATCTATGAATGCATATTCATAGATTTAAATTAGACACTTGATGTCTTTACGTTAGCTTATTATTCTTACACAATTTATAGTTTTTATCTATGGCTTCATCTGCGGGAACGTGGGTTTATTAATTGCCCGTGGGTTTCCTAAAAATAAAAAAAAGTATCTTGGATGACTAAGGTTTCAGCCGTTGACCGTTTCAGCGATTGACGCGAACTCAAACAGACAAATGCACAAGTTATTCCTTGGTCTGTGCATGAATGTTAGACATTCAATATTTTATTCAGAGATCTACAATAGCTACCTTAGGAAAGGAAGTTGTTTTGAATAAACATATCAGATTGTCAGACACTTCAACCTTTAATTTATTGGTTTGTTAAGGTATAGAAAACGTATACACGCTATTATAAAACCACAGTCTTTGTTGAGATTTGGTAAGTGATATTTTCACCGTGAACTCGATGAGGCTTTACCATACAGTGACCACCCTAACCAAATAGATAAATATAATGATTTAATTATATATTTGAGTAACTCCACTGTACATAATACCCAACTAGATTTATAAGTCTATTGTATGTAGCCAACAAAAGCAATTTTATTCCCTCGCTTGCCTCTCTTTAGGAACAGGAAATTCAGTTTTCCGCTTTCCCCTTCAAACGGAAAAATGACGTTTCCCTTAGGATTCATGAAAAAGCGAATTAAACGCGGGTGGGGCCGCGGGCAAAAACTGAATCTACATATTAATACTGAATCTATAAATGTGAAAATGGCCACTATGTAGGTTCTGAACATAGCACTGTACGCATTTAACAAGTGTGTTTTAGTTGAACAAGGGGATAATATGGGATAATAATGCTATAAATAATAATGCTATAATGCTATAAATAATGAATAATGCTATAAATGTGAAAATGGGTAGGTACCTATATTATAGGTTCCGACATTACAACTGTTTCGCTATTAGCTAACCTAACATAAACTGCACATAACTCGAAAAAGTCAGAGGTGCGTACCCAGGATTCGAACCCGCGACCTCCTTATGAGAGGCAGAGGTCAGAACCACTGAGCTATCACTGCTTAGCAATGGGATACAGGTTAATAATGCTAAAAAGGTGTTCCTGTATAGTTTCTGATATTAGAACTGCTGTGCTATTCTGCGAAAATACTTAAAACAGCGACGGGCTCACATCTCTGCATCTATGAATTCGTCAAGTGTAACAGCGAGGCAATACGTCATGTTGCATCTGATTCTACAAGTCATAGCTGTTTTGTTGGCGAATTGAAGCCAACCGCGGTATCGGCGCTGTTATTAGTGATGGACACAAATATAGATTGAATGCCGGTAAACTATTTCGATTCCAAAATTTAGGCCTTTGAATAGTTCTTCAATGATATTAATATATATTTTATCATTATAACATATGTTTAAATGTTAATATTCTAAATACACGTAAAAGTGACATAAATTATGCACTATGAAGGCAGAATGCTAGAAACACCAGCGACGACGTTTATAAATCTATGGCTAGAAATCCATTATTATCTTTATTATCTTCTTGTCTTAAAAAATAATGTCAATGGTGTGTCACATCGACTCACTGTTAGACATTATGCATCGACCATTGATATATAATAATAAGGATTTCGGGTCAGCGCTAAAAAGTGTCAGAACCTAATGAAATCCAAAACTCGAAAAGAGTTCCAATCGCATTATAGCAAAATTAGGATGTATAATAGTGGTTTAAGACATAAATTACAATGTTTTAGTTTGTTTATAAAAATGAAATGAAATTTATTTATTTATTTATTGGAACATTAACAACTGAACACAGTTTATCAAGAACGATGACAACTGTAAAAGTAGGTATGAAATGCATTACAGTTATCACACCCACCTCCGAAACATAATTTAGCAACTTTTTACTATTAGTTATTACAAAGTTATAACTTAACTTTATTATAATGTACAGTCGGGGAATGAAAAGGTTCCGCTTCCACTACTATACTGCAAGAGTCCATTATGCCAACATACCAGTGCAAGAAACAATGCTGCTAACATTTAAATAAATATGACGTTTGCTATCAAATAAGGTTTTGCTTGTTTTTCTTCCCATCAATGCAATGACGAAATACGCTACGCTCAGAGGACAGGAAAGATGTGACGTATGTTAAAGCCAAAAATTTCTCAAATATGCAGTTTTGACAAATTAAAAATCCGGCTTCAGGGAGGAGCCTAAAATTGTATGCGTGACGTCAGTAAGTGCTGATACTTTAATACGTTTAATCAATGCATCAATGCAATGTTATAAAATGTATTAAACTGATTAAAACAGCAATAAAATTACAGAAGAAAAAGTTAGTGAAAACTACGAATAAGTTTAATGACATTAATTTTTAATAACGGGTATAAACACCATATTTAGCTTCAATCACACATTATAACCTATTTCTCATGGAACCTACGAGAGCATAGATCCGTGCCTCTAGTGTCTTTCCTATAATGCCATTGAATGTAATGTATTTCTTATCACTCTTGGACAAACATCATATATTTGGGCGAAATGATTCGCTGACAAAAAGCCGTTTTCTTCATATTATTGCCTTCTCATGCCTGATTTTTGTGCGGCGTTAAGGATAGGACGGCGACTAGAATTATTGTGACGATGATCGACTAGTGCACCATCGTCGCATCGTCGCTATGTCTTCTTATCCAGAATTCCACACTATCTCTGGTCACATTTAGACATGTTGTAGCCAGCTTCACGTTCAGCAATAATTGCTGCTCTTTCTTCAACACTTCGTCGTGGCATTATAAAATAATTATAAAATAAAAGGAGAAATTATGATATTTTGCAATGATGACTGACCGATTGACAATAGTTCTAACAGAAATAATAATGGCAGGTTGAACCAACAAGAAGGTTGCAGTTTTATTTTTATAGACACTTATTTCGTGAATTTCGTATTACACCTGGGGTCCATAGATTTATATGTCAATGGCATCGACGAAATAATGTAATGCTGTCAATCACAGAAAAAATAATAAGTAGCTGTCAATCATAATCGTATTTACATAATATTTACACTGTTCAAGTGCGAGTCGGGCTCGCGTACTGAGGGTTCCGTACTATCATTATAGTTTAGTTAATTTTAATACTATTGAGGATTACCTCAATTCAAACACAAGCAAAAAATTACGTACGTAGGTATGTTGACCCCTGTTGTTGTATGGAGACCCCATTAAATATAATATGTCTTTTATTTGAATAAAATAACTATTTATTTTTAAAGTGAATACCTATATTGTTTAATATTCTGTGAACATTTGATGCGTCTACCTGTACCGTTATTAATATTGAGCAAAAACAAGCAAAAAAATCACAAAAGTTTTGTATGGGAGCCCCCTAAAAATATTTATTTTATTCCATTTTTTAATATTTGTTTTTATAGCGGCAACGGAAATACATCATCTGTGAAAATTTCAAGTCTGTAGTTACCGCATTTCACGAGATACAACCTGGTGACAGACGGACGGACGGACGGTCAGACAGCGAAGTCGTAGTAATTTGGTACCGTTTTTATCCTATGGGTTCGGAACCCTAAAAAAGCAGCGAAGAATTCGCCAGGTGTAACAGCGCTGCAATATTTCATGATTGCATGCGATTCTACAAGTCTTAAACATCATAGCTGTCTTGTTGGCGAATTGATGCCAATCGCGGTATCGGCGCTGTTACTAGTGATGGACACAAAATATAGATTGAATGCCGGTAAAATATTTCGATTCCAAAATTTAGGCTTATTAATAGTTCTTCGAACAAATTATTATATATTTTACCATTAAAATATATGTTTCAATGTGAAACTGAACGATATTTAAAAATACGTATTTAAAGTTGCGTATCCTATGAAGGCAGAAAGCTAGGAATCCATTACCTTCCTGTCTTAAAAAAAATTGTCAATGGTCTGTCACATACACCAAATTAGACGTATGTAAGTCTGTCAAGTCAATAGTTATCGTATTTACATACTTACATATTTATATAGTATTATTTTTTAAATTAATTGGTTCATGCCACTTATTAGTAGCAACTAGGAAAAGCCTCAAAATTCGTACATTCATTGGGTGTCCTATGGATTGGGTATCGTGCAAAGCTATAAGATTCGACCTATCTGCGCTCAAGATGGTACCACCTGGAACCATCACCTGGATTGAACCACGGAAGTAGATTGTGAAATGCTTTTATAGAAAGTACAAACTACAAAATTACTGCCAAGGCCCCCAAGTCATACTTATTTGGTTTTTGATAAAATAATGGTAAGTTTCATAAAGGTATCAACTTAATTACGTAATTTTAATTACGTAAGTCCATACCTAGTTGAATTTACAATAAATCACTACCTTAATAAAAATTTAATTATTGCAGTTGGTCCGGCAAGGTCCGGTGGCAGAGTAAAATCAAGATATTCAGCAATATGGACCCAGAATTGCCCTAAGGAGACCTAAGCTACCTCTGCGATAGATTGTTTCCTTACAAAACAAGTATTACATGAAGCTCTATAGCTTTGCCAAATAATTATTATAGGACACCAATTTTATAAGTCTTGTGTCTATAGATATTAGATATGTTTAAAGATCTTTCTGTATTTAGAATAAGTAAGTAAAGGGAAAGAAAAATATTAATTAAGTTTGAATAAATTTTATTTCTTTCTAAAATTACAGAATTAAATAAATGATATAATACATATGTAAATTTCATTATACATTTCATTATACAATTTTCCCCTACCTTTAAACTTCCTACAATGGTACCCTTGGTACCTAGGTATATCTTAGCAGCAGCATTTATGTGAGCACATTATGCCTAAATGGTGAAGGAAGTCATGAATAAAAGCTCTTTAATCTACGATATGCCTAGGTACTCAAAGGTTTGTGAAGCTGACAGCCCACACTTGGCTAGGGATGGTATCGGCTATGACTTTATGTCCTTCCAATTATGAGAGAGTCTCGTGCTTCGTAGTAGGTCTGCTTAAGATGAGCTGAGATGAAATCACCAGGGAGCGTGTCTACCAAAATCTTTGTTGTAAGTATAGACGGAGTCGTTCCTATGATAGCAAGATATAATGTTCAAACCATTTTACGAGACGTTCAGGGACCGTTTAAATATTTTTATTTCCGTAATAAGGTACTCTTCATATTTCGAGCGTATAGATAAAAACTATGAATTCGTAAAAACTCATAGATTTATAATAGGTCGTCGCTTGCGGACCTCTATGTAAATTTTTTATCTTCACTCGCAATTGTATTCACACTTTAGGTTTCTAAAACAACATTGTCCTCAAGAAAAACACTTAAATTTGTTACTCAAACACTAATTTCGGCATTTTCCAGGACGAAACCACCAAACATCCACGAAAACCTCTACTTTTACTAGCTTTTCGTTTGACAGATAAAGTCTAAGGCTGGGATGTGGATGTACCGTCGATGGTATGTCATCAGAAGTTCCAGAATACCATTTTTCACACAAATAAGAAATGCTTAAGTTTTCTACATCTCCCGTTACCGCTAATGTAGCGCTAGTGTCGCTTAGGTGGTAGTCGAGGTACAATTTGACATTGCATCTTCGGTATGACAGCTGTGTCAGGGATGGACATTAGAATTTCAGAATACCATTTTTCATACAAATAAGACAAGTTGAAGTTTTCTACATCTCCCGTTACCGCCAATGCAGCGCTAGTGTCGCATGGATGGTTGTCGAGCGAACTGAAATTAATTGCAGAATACAATTTGGCATGCCTTCTTCGGCTTGGCAGCTGGCTGGCAGCTGTTTCATTATGTAGAATAGCACTGCTGTTTCGCTATTAAAAATAGGTGTTTTAGTTGAGCAATAGAATATGTAAAAATGGATGCTATAAATGCGAAAATGGATACCTATAAGGTAAAGGTTCTGAAATTATTTCACTTTTAAGCGAATACGTTGATTTTATTTTCGTCTTTCTCACTCTTATGAATACGTTGTTGGGTTAGGTTAGGTTAGGTTAGTAGCCCCCCCGATGGATTCCAATCTTGTCGCGATGGGGGGGCTCAGTAGCCGTGGTTGGGCCCCACGGTAAAGCCAAAAGGAATCCAGGAGGGGACGCTCGGAGGGGGCCTGGAGATGGGCCCGCTCTGGATGCGTCCAAGAGGGGTGCGGGGGACAGAGTTTTCTGTCTCCTGCAGCCAAGAGGGGTCGCGGGAGGAGAGGCGTGTCGGTGTGTCGTTGCCGCTCGCCCTATCTCCCGCGACCAAACGGTGGCGCACCGTTAGATGCGTCGGCGGCGGGGCCGCAGGGGAAGAGGAGTGTCGGTGTGTCGTTGCCGTTCTCCATGTCCTCTTCGGCCGTTTGGTGGTTTGCGGCGGAGCCAAAGATCAGATCAGCTGCGGGGTATGGGAGGTCGATGCCTGCGAAGTGCAGGAGCAAGCTTCGCAGGTATCGGCTTACCCGTGCCCACGGCCCCTGGGTGGCGGTCCCGGGGGGTCCGTCGCCTTACGGATGGGCGCCGGGCGCCGAGGAGGTAAGGCCGGCTTAGGTGTTTCTGGCGGGCCTTGCTGTTAGAGGGGAGCTCCATGCTCCACCTCGTGGAGGGGCTGCGCAAGCGGCCGGGCACCGGCGGGTTCGCGGAGGTTTGCGCAAGCGTTCCCGTGTTCCCGTCATACGGTGCGAGGAGGAAACACCGTGGGGTTTAGCCGGTAAAAGTCCGGCATAACCCAGCCGCTCCCCTGGGCGACTGGGTATCCATGAGGATTTTCCACGATAAAAAAAAAGGTTAGGTTAGTAGGCGGAAGAATATAACAGAAAAACATCAGAAAAACGTTGTTTTACCTAATTACTTCAAAAACTAAGCCAGTTAAATGTCGTTCTGAGCGTTTTTGGTAATTATTTTTTACCGATAGATTAAAACAAAAATTACAATTATATCCATCGTAGTTTTCGATGGAAATTAGAAAAATGGAGATTTTGGAGCAATTTTTGGGAGAACATTTTGTCGAGAATCAATCCAATCGTGTTTCTGAAGTTAGGTTAACACATATGCTGTTTTTTTCCCAGAAAATCCAGGACTCCCACAGGATTTGTAAAACCCCGAAGTTCACGCGGGCGAAGCCGCGGGCAAAAGCTAGTATTTAATAAAGGTTGAAATGGCGACGACGAACGACGACTCCGTCACGTCAAAACTATTGAACCGATTTGGCCGAAATTTGGAATATATAACCATAGCCCTGTTAATAAATACAAAGGCTACTTTTAACCTGAAAAAAAACCGTAATACACGCTGGCATAGCCATGGGCAAAAGGTGCGTAACGTTAGTATCAAAGTATATCGTACTGTAAGTATTACAACGGAATAATAATGAAATACAGTCCGACTATTCCTTAAATGACATTGTCAGGAGGGCGCTGTTATAGAATAAAGGCAGCCTCCTTCTCCTCCTCTCTCCTCCTCTATCTAATCTAATCTCTAATCTATCTAATCTCCTTAATTATACTTTTAGTTTTATTAAGGTTATATTAAGCAAAAACAACACAACATACAATAGCGATATACCGACAAAGCCAGTTATCAAACAATATCATAAGATAGCGGCGTTAGTTCCAATTTTGGCCACGCGCCAAGAAAGCCTTGACGCACTGTAGGGTTTTTGGTTTTGATTTCTCGAGCGATAAAGCAATGCGCATCCAACTCCGTAGCGGCGTAGCGACGTAGCTCCACCGACGCGACGGGCGGTCTACGCGCGTAGGGCGACCCCAGTAGAGACGCATCGGCTACGGCATGTGCCCGCCCGCCCGGGAAACTTCACTCGCAACCCTACACGGACAGTAAAACAAGTTGTGCTTTGAACACATAATATTTTGTGTCGTCTTACATTTTCCAAGGTGAGCAAACCGTACTAATATTTATTTATATTGTTTAATTTTTACGGGTTCTTACGATCGTATTTAAAAGTCCAATAAAATTAATTATTTCATCGTAGTTTTATCGTATACTTAATAGGCATTTCAATCATAAATCGTGTTTATTTGTGTACTCATAAGTGCTTTTCATTATGCTTATGTTTACGGTAATATTTATTTCGTTCTTATGTTATAAAGTTCCGGAATGCTTATAAACATTATCATAAATTAAGCTACCGTTGCTTTGTAGAAAATAAAATAATGTAGATAATGGTTTAAACTAAATTATGGTATAATTTAAATCATAATCACACCTAAAGTATATGAAGTTTTGAGAAATAAATTTCCCAAGTGTACTTTCTTAATAAAGGATAAATAATGTTATGAGAGGAAGGGACAGATAGCTTATGAGGGTTCGCTATCTATCCATTCCTATCATATTTATCCATTACATTCGAATAATATGACCAGTGAACGGTATAACCTAACAATAGAGATAGAAAATACACTTTTTGCATGTTGAAACTGGTATAACAATGATTAATTTAAATAGAGGTTAAAGCAGATACTTATTAGTGTTATAAGTTATGCGTGCGAAAATTTTCAGCTACCTTTATTTATATTCATGATAAGCGAAAATAAGATAAGTTCGTGTACCACTACCATTTCACCAATATAATACGTGCTTATATCTAGATATTTGTACAAATATCTCCAATTTCCTTATAAAAAGCCGCACAACTAGGTCAAGGTAATCGCGATAGATACTGTACATATATTTTGACCTATTTAACCAGATTCAGATACATGTCTTTACTAGATGTTAGGATAATAGAGTGATAAAGTGATAACCTAAATCTCATATCTTATATCTTATGTTATCTTTCATGGTATCTTTGATTCAGTTAGGCTTAAACTTAAGTTTTAAGCCTAACTGAATAGGCTAGCCATTCTTTACAGTTTAACTAACGAGTAAAACTAGATATTTAATATATATAGAAGTCTTGCGCATTATTCTTGATGGCTTTGTAGAATAAACCAAAATTTTTTCACCCCTTTAAATCTTTTAACGTACCAGTAAAATGACGATAATGAAATGAAATGAAATGAAATTCTTTATTTCACATAGGCCTTAATAATAGGCGCCCATGAAATGTCAAAAACTCTACCGCCAAGTTCGGAATGCAGGATAAAATACCATATCTAAAAGTTTTTTGTAATTTCAAAAGTCTTCTGTTTCGGGGGAATCCGGGTAATGAGTTGCGCTGTTAGGCATTCGTTAGCCTAACTATTTGGGCCGGACTCTTTGTACAGACTATTCTCCCTACGTTAAACTCAATGTACCTACAGGCAAATCTAATTTATGCTCGTCGAGGACAGTCAAGAGTCAAGACGTCTTTTTAGGGTCGACATCAAGTGTCTAATTTAAATCTATAAATATGCATTTATATGAATATATATTCATCTATGAATGCATATTCATAGATTTAAATTAGACACTTGATGTATTTACGTTAGCTTATTATTCTTACACAATTTATAGTTTTTATCTACGGCTTCATCTGCGGGAACGTAGGTTTATTAATTGCCCGTGGGTTTCCTAAAAATAAAAAAAAGTATCTTGGATGACTAAGGTTTCAGCCGTTGACCGTTTCAGCGATTGACGCGAACTCAAACAGACAAATGCACAAGTTATTCCTTGGTCTGTGCATGAATGTTAGACATTCAATATTTTATTCAGAGATCTACAATAGCTACCTTAGGAAAGGAAGTTGTTTTGAATAAACATATCAGATTGTCAGACACTTCAACCTTTAATTTATTGGTTTGTTAAGGTATAGAAAACGTATACACGCTATTATAAAACCACAGTCTTTGTTGAGATTTGGTAAGTGATATTTTCACCGTGAACTCGATGAGGCTTTACCATACAGTGACCACCCTAACCAAATAGATAAATATAATGATTTAATTATATATTTGAGTAACTCCACTGTACATAATACCCAACTAGATTTATAAGTCTATTGTATGTAGCCAACAAAAGCAATTTTATTCCCTCGCTTGCCTCTCTTTAGGAACAGGAAATTCAGTTTTCCGCTTTCCCCTTCAAACATTAATAAATCAATAATTCGGCATGGGGTGATAACCACACGATAGTAATAATCTTAGTACCACTTTTAATGATTATTTTTTATGTAGCTATACTTAATAAACATTATATAAAAGTGTTACAAAAAACACGAGGAAATTACAGTTGATATTCTTGTACTTATCGTTGAGACTCGTTGAGACTTGTAACAAAACATCTTTCGACAAAATATATTAATATATTTTGTTGATTATATATTTGTTGAGAGACGAAAACTAATTACGTCATTTGGAAAGGTATATAAATATTAGTACGAGTAGTTACAAAATTTTTGACGTTTTTTGACGATTTTTGTTTGAATCTAGCTTGAAGATGGTATGTTTGAAATCGCTGACTCAAACTTTTATTAGTTCTCGTTTTAGAAATCATTATTTTGTTTAGAAAACCGTAGAATTCTTCTTTCACATTCAAAAATTACATTATGTTATTTAAATAACTTTACTTAATCTCCTCTATACCTTTCTAAGATAAGCTTCGTTGTATGAAATTCCCAAAAAAGAGTTTAAAGTAAGAATTTATGAACTCTCAGCCTTTGTGTTTGATTGTACTTCTTCTTTCTAGCTACAATACACTCGCGTGACTTGAATTAACACGAAACTTGAGTGTGCCGCAGTTAGTGTTTTCTTAATTAAACCAACGAATATATAATATTGACTAAACCCATAGATTTATTAACTAACTAAACCGATTGTATAGCGCGGATTATCTTCTATATAATATAAAAATGAATCGCAAAATGTGTTGGTAAGCGCATAACTCAACAACGCCTGAACCAATTTGGCCAATTCTTTTTTTAAATGGTTGGTTTTTATGGCGAGAAAAATTCAAACAATTGCCGGAAAACCCCTAAAAACAGCCCTTATCTTTTTCCCATACAAAAGTTTTCTAACTAAAGTGTAGAGTCAATTTGAGCTTTATTGCTATTAAATACAGTTCATATTAAATTACAAGCACTCACTGTTGTCTTAACAACTAGCAAGTGACGGTTCAGTTCAGGAATGTTTTTTGCCCCGCCTATGAAATAGGTAGGAGCAAAAAACTGCCACAATAAAAATCTTTTTGACAGGACGAAGTCTGTCGGGTCCGCTTGTTTTATATAAATAAGTAAATATAGTAATTTATAAAACTGTATCTATGAAGAGATTTTAAAAATAAAGGCGTCTGTTTAAAAACCGACCAAGTGCGTTTCGGGCCACGTGTAGTGTATGGCTATGGCGTATTTACAAGTCACAATTATTATTTCTGACCTAAGGTAGTGCTAAAAATAGATAGCACTACCTTAGGTCAGCAATAATATAAATAGTAGATAGAAAAAATCTATAATATACAACAAAATATTCAACTAGCACTACGTATAATACTTAACCTAGAAAAAACAAATACTTTCCATAAATAATTACTCCTTCAATTGTGAACCCGACTTAGTCGTGATCGTTTTCCTATAATTTTTTTATGTATAGCAAAGCAATTAATTGCTGTCAATGTTTTTCACGTATCCTATTTAAACAACCATTTAACTGGTAGAAAAGGGGGGGGGGGATATTTTACTAATAATAAAAAATTAGTGCTTTAAAGTATCATACTTCACAAACGGATTCCTGAATCGAAAAATGATATTCCACGATAGTTTTGAGAGACCTATTCAACGACACCCTAAAAGTATTTTTCATATTATTATTTGACCACTTTTTGGCGTGATTAATCATGGTGTTTAATTTAAGTTTAGATATTACAACCACATGACACTTCTTAAAAAAAATGTGATCCTTTTCTCTTTTACAGTCCTTTACAGTCTGTCTATGAAGTACGAAATAAAATAATCTATCACGCGTCATATTGTTTGTTAGCAATTGACTCCTAAACTACTTAACCGATTTTAATAAAATTTGCTCTAACTTGCAGTTTGAACTTAAACTTGAACTTAAAAGATAAAATAGCTTAAAACTCAATTTATGTATTTTTTATATACCATATGGCAAAACAACATTTGCCGGGTCATTATAGTAATACGAGTATTATACGCCATCTAGCTACGAGGCGCGAGGATAGCACGCGGGCACTACGAGTGGCTACGAGCGTCTACGAACGTGTCTACGAACCAATAAAGCCGTTGTAGCGCCATCTCTCTGAAATCCTTTTTAGTTTGTTGAGATCTCCTGGCATTGTCGTGGATGCGACAAAACTGTGAAGGCGGCATCTCTCCGAAACTACTCTTTGTATTACCGTTGAGTACACCATGCAATTGAGAACGGAGATCGGAGGGCGACATCTCTCTGAAACTCGAATCTTTACATGGTCGCGATAGCGTAAAGTGGGTAAATCAGCGACGAATTATTGAGAAAATCGTTAAGCAGCATTTTTGGTATATAATATAGTTTATTTCGTCGAATCGCTACAGCGTAAAAAATTTAATAATACTGTACACAACATGAGAATGATTTAATTATTCTTATAATTTATATTATTTTAGTATTTGGACGTTTAAAATTTACATGGAAAATTTTTGAAATAATTTAATGTTACATCGTGTTTTTTAATTTTTAGTTAATGGACAATTGTAAAGATACAACAATAAATAGATAATTTATTATACTTGTAGAGCAAGGATCTTAACCTAAATCGTCATCAAACATTTTACGAGTTTGCAGTGCGTAATAGAATAATGAAAGCGTTCATGAAGGTTTCATAAAATGGGGTTTTCTTGTTTGTAGACTGTATTATGTAAAGAAAAAAGGAATTCAATGGCTGGCTTGCATGAGAAGCAGGCGGGCGAGAGGGCGCGAGGGTGAGAGGGTGAGAGGGTGCGTGCCCTCGCCACGCGATCATTTTGCAGCGACCGCCGCAAAGGGTGCACGCCTCCGCTCGCCGCCAACACATCCTTTACACTCTAACCTCGTTTACTTGAGTGACGTAGAACATTCTTATATCTAACCGTGCATAGTGGTCGTGTATCGAGGACGTGGCGTCACTGCATCGGCACCGGTGACAGCGGTGTCATAGGATAACCTTGCTCGCTGCATCTATTATTCAGTGGCTGCGCTGAACCGTGGCCAGGATGGCGCCCTTTACAGGTACCGTGCCTAAAATAGAATGTTTTTAGCCTTATGTGAGGAGGATGATATCCTTAAACGCTACGGTGCACTGTGTATGCGTTTATGACGTCACAATTCGACGCTGCTATTAGAAATTGTTTTTCTAAACGATAAAATTCGATAAACATATTTCATTTTCCGAATTGAAATCAAAACAAGTAGCTGGTAGTCTACATCATTTGAAACTGTTGTTTCTTAAAATGGTCATGAATTGTTTATGGGTTTTATTCGAAGTGATTTTTAAGACTTGGTACTTATGTAACTTATAATAATTGCAAACGGGTATTAAACATATTATAAACTACCATAGGCCTAGGCAGGTCTTTATATACCTACGCAACGGAAGTGTTTAAGATGTTATTTTAGGTCATAAATAGTAATAAAAGGACTATAAAAATTGATAGCTACGCGACACGACGTTGTGAAATTAATTACTGGGTAGGTACTTTAAGTTACTATAGATTGCTTCTAATTGTCGTCTTATTGATTAGGCATTAATTCTAGCTGTTAGTGTAAGCAACTGATTGAAAATAAAAGTGCTGTGTTTAATTTTTACTTATGACATAAACCTTAACTAAAGAAACAACATACTTAATTTGTACTCGTCTGAAATAGGTATTTTAAACTGCCAACCGTATTCTAAATGACTGTTAACTACGCTTGAAATCTAATTAAATGTGAGTGGGATGAACATGGGTTGTCCGCCTACGTTATCTATTCAATAAAGGTACTTAAATAGAGATAAAAAGATCGATCTCACTAAAATGCAATCACACAAATAAAGCCGAAAGCTCGTAAGTTTAAGTTTGTGTTTGTATATTTATGTAAATTCTTCTTGCCAAGCCTACTGAAACGATATGCCTGTATTTGGATTTAGAAATGGAGATCTATTGTACCCTGGATAGATTAACACAGAGGCTACTTATGTTAACCCCGGAGTAACCATGGTTCCCACGGTTGTACCGAAAAAAAAACAAGAATGAGTGTTGGATGAGCGTGGGGTTAAATACCATCAAATCATACATGCTCTATGAGTCTATTATTTTCTGATCTAGGGGTGCAAACCTGCTTTCCGAACCTGGCGGTAGAGTTTGGCTTTTCATATAAGAGCCTATTATTTAAGTCTATGTGAAAAATTAAGATTTTCATTTTAATTTTCATAGCAGCAAACCAAAAAACCGGACACGTGCGAGGGGTACTAAGCCACCGAGGATTTGTGCAAAGTAGGGTTTAAATACAAATGTACAGTTTTCAGATTTTTGGCTATACTTACGGTATGAGACGATAATATATTTACTTGATTCTATAGGTCAACAAAAATACCTACTATATAAATTTTAAGCTCTTTGAATTTTTATTAAGTTGACTACAAATTATTAGGACTTTCGCGGGATTTTCACAGATTTCAATATTTGGTGGAAAACTTGATAGTTCAATCTGTTTTTGAAAAAGGGTCAAAAGTGCTAAAAAAAATGAGATAGCTCGACAGACGAAAATTCTGAAAATAGCTATAAATACATGCGGAATCTTCGATAAGTCTGACTTCTTAATGACTCTTCCATTCAACTCTTCGTTGAATATTCGATACCGGCTAAGAGGTAGCCATACTGTTTTTTCCGCTTGAATAGGCTCTTGTAAAATAGTCTATCCATACTACATTGTAAATTGTAATACATAGGATTTAGGTCAGGTATGGTCACAGTTCAACAATGGCTACCTATTGTTTATTCCTCTTGCATAAAATAAGTGTAACTTATAAAAAAGTGAAGCAGTGTTGACTTCGTCCTTCAATTTATCGGTTTGGAATTTAAATCCCAGGCCACACTTATTTATATGAGTTATTTTAGGCCGAATGACATTTACTATGGGCGACAGAGCAGTCGCGTGCTCACTGATTTACTTAAATTTCGGGGAAATATTACTTTAAACGAATGTTAGAAGGTCTAAAAATAAATTTCCCAACATAAGTTATTGCAATATATACTTTTTTGTGTGCAAGAATTATTTAAAAAGCTTGTGCCGTTTTGCTGACAATTTTCAAAGTATGACAAAATTAGATGCTTTTTGGGATTTTTTTCCTGAAAGATGCTTTGACTAAATTCAATTTCTTGTCAACATAGATTGTTCATTAAACCCTTATTTTCCGTTAAATATTTTTTCTTTCAGGATTCGATGATCATTTATTTAAACAATTTTACTTAAACATCATAATAAACAGCCAGTTTGCCACCTCTTCAAGCCTTAAACAATGGAATTTAACGGTTAAGGAAAACATACGTAGTTACTAAACCTCCATGCCTGAGAGTTCTAGTAAATGTCGTGTCTTGCTATTTCGAAGGTGTGACGTCAGCCTGCCTCGTCAATAAGTTTGTCAACTTTAGAACTTATTGTCATTATCCTTGTAAACAAAAAAAATTTTGTGTATAAACCTTCTACACGCATAATATACCTATCGTTCTTCATTCAGTCGTGAAAAACTTACTCATTATATCTACTCCTATTTTAATCAAATTTGCACATAGTGTGCAGTTGTATCTAACTTAAAAGATAGGATAGCTTAAATCTCAATATAATTTATATCCCTAATGGCAGAACAACCTTTGGCATGGCAGCTAGTATTATATAGGTAATTTAAATACACCACATTACAAAGTTTTAGTTTTTAATACCTACCTCATCAAAAAGTTTGGTATAGTATTTTCTACATTTTTAGTCATTCACTAGCTGTTGCCCGCGGCTTCGCCCGCGTGAATTACGATTTTTTTTACATATACCGTAGAATTCCTTGATTTTCGCGGGATTCTGGTGTGATGTTGTACAGAAACCTGTTCTTACTTCGCACGGGTTATCTTGTGGTGATTTTGAAAACTCCTTTTTTTAATAAAAAATATAAAGTTTCATTAATACGTAGTTGAAAGATCAAAAGGACGATTTTAACTGTCGATATTTCGACCTAATGGCACAGGTCGTGGACAGTTAAAATCGACCTTTTCATTGTGATTTTTATTCTGAAACCAGGGTATATGTCAAAAATTATTAAATCATATGAAAAGTTGTACTGGTGGTAGAAATCTTCTTTCAGAGTTCGGCCGGGTAGGTACCACTGGGATAAAATACTCTACTAACAATATTCCTCAGCCCAACATAAGAGTCTGTTAAAAATCTTTGCTTCATCTCAATACAATCCCAAGTATCAGAATGGGCAATGGCTATATACTTCTTTACGTATAAAAGACCATTATTTTACTCTTTCCATGTTGCGGATGATAAAAAAAGACGTGGCACTCTGGGAATGTCCACAAAAGTGAAAACTTTAATCTGTTCATGTCTCAACAGTGCCATCTTAATATAAAGTCAAGGAACAGTACATTACATGACAATTAATTATTATAATTCGGTAGTAGGTACCTATCTCCAAGTTTTACATTCAAGTTCCACATAATTTGTAGAGATGGCGCGATACGGTATAACGTGGTTATAAATTCATGATTTTTGTTCACCCTAAAAGTGAAAAATCTTAAACCATACAAAATCTTCTGATAAGCATATTTATTTACGGCTGTAAGGGTACTCCAGTCTGACTTGAGCCCTTACGTCCTAGCCCTAGGTGCTTGTCCATTCCGAGTTTCAAGTCACCTACTTGAACTCATCGATAAAGGTTCTGATGTCTATAATTTCTGAACTACAAAAGTGATGATGATAAAATTTATACGGAATAATCTTTAAAGAACCTCCTTTCTAACAAAAAAATAATGAATGAAATCGGACAACGGATTAATGAATTATAACTAAATACACATTTTGACTTTGATGCCGTCTTCCAGGGAAACCATGATGAATTCCGGGACAAAAAGTATCCTATGTCCTACCTCGGAGTATGAACTATAATCATGTCAAGTTTCATTTAAATCCATCCAGCGGATTAGCCGTGATGCGCGGTCGTGAAACAGACAGACAGACAGACAGACAGACAGACAGACAAAAATGAAACAAATTACAGTTTTGGCTTCAGTATCGACTAAATAGTGTCCTCCAACAAAAATTTTCAAAATATCTTTAATGTACAGAATTCGACCCTTTACAGTTTTATTATAAGTATATATATAGATAGATTAGTTATGCTGAGTACTCGACAGTCCACTCATAGCTGAATGGACAGGCGAGATGCGATTCAATGGTTTATTCAGAGACTACATAAATTACTTTAATTTTGTGTTTTTAAAATATGAAATGGAACTGCTGAATTTTAATTAAAATTGACATGGTTTTATTAAAAAGCTCTGAGTGCTTCTTGTGTGTTCGCTGATGCTCGTTGCTTCGGGAACTTGAACAGTGAACACGTTATTTCAGAACGGCTACGAGCACACATTACAAAAGCCGAGTTAGTATGTACCGCGTTGTTTTGCTGGATTATACTATGGAATTTATTGATCTTATTCGCCCCAAGGACATAATTACTTTCTTTGATTCTCTTAATATATTTTTTCGGGTGGAATGTTGCAACTCTATTTTGAAGCAGCATATTCAAACAATGGAGCTGAAATTCTGTATGAACGTAAAAGACACATACCCTCGACAGGGCGGACGTCGCGAAAAAATGACGCCAGTTTATCGGTGCCAAAATGCTTATTTATATAAGCTATTACTGGAGTCGTTTTTCCAACATTAAAGCCACGCTGTAGTTCGTTCCGCAGCCACCTATAGAATTTTGCGAACGGCGCTACTGTTTGCTTGTATGAAAAGGGTTACGTATCTAAATCGTTCGGATGCCCATATTCTGAGTTTTCTTATCAGAGATGCATATTTTTGGATGACAATGCATGGTTGCGTCATTCTAAGTTCCACATTTTGGGACACCTAAGAGTGCGAATCCTGCAAAATGAGTATCAAATGAAAGGGTTTGCTGCGAAGAGTGCGAATAAATTTAAAAGCTGATTAATTAAGTTTAAGATTATGTAAATTTTGTTCCCCAAAAATTCATCGTATCGGTTTAGTGAAAATTCGAAATTCACGCGGTCGTAGCCGTGGGTAACAGCATATTATGTAAATTAATTAAAAAGTAAATAGCTTATAGCATCAAAATATAGTTTCTCACATTCAGCTATTTACTTATCTCGCCATTCATGATTTTTACGGGAAAAATAAGCCAATTTTGTTTATTTTTTTGTGACTTTATAGAGTAATTATCATTCGACTATACAAAATTTCATTTTTTTTTAAATATATAAAAAAAATCATCCCATTTATTTGAAGGGTAGCATCTTTCAATTACAGGCAACTGATGGCAAATCAGTTTTGTAGAAGATTAAAGAAATTAACATAATCACGAACAAAATTGAACTGAAAATAGAAGTTTTGCTTTTGAAATGAGTATTCGAGTTGCTACATTTCAAGTACCTACTTTCTCATTTTTCTTGCGTGTTGGAATAAATCCAATTTTAAAACCACGCAATCGACTTCTTTGTACATTTGATTTCATTTATACAATACTCGTATAACGTAATATATAACGTTTTTACAAAATATTATATGCACATTTAATTTCATCCTTCATGACGTCATTTATGGATTTTTTTTATTTTAAATTTCAGTATGAAAATTTCGCAAAACACTATTTTATTACCCACTACATAATATAAGGTTCTGCAGGGAGTTAGCAGTAAATCGGCCAAGTACGAGTCTGACACGAAGGATTCCGCACCAAAACATCACGTAATTTGGAGAGGATCCCAAATTATACTAGGAAAAATCATGTTAGTTGTATGAAAGCCCTTAATATTAATTTTATTCAATTAATTAGTTTTAGTTTTTTAAATTGTATGTATAAAAAGAACAATTAAATTTAATGTTAACGACATTGAGATTGATCAAAATTGTAACTTGGCTAGGCTGATTTCTTTCGCTCAGGATACACAGAGGAATTTTATTAGAATACACTTATATTTTTTACTAAATATTTTCAAATCGTTTACATTCATACAAAATAATGAAAGCGAATAAAGTTGTTATGCATTAAAAAAACTTCAAACCATTCTGTATGTTTTCTTACGTTGAAGTTAATAAGGTACGTCTTTGAAGTGGTTTATACACACACGGGCTGTTTTTCATGAAAAGATCCTATTCAAGAAGCGTCTTGCATCTAAGTATAGGCGCATACCCACTTAATTCCTAATTGGCTCGATTTCTGTGATTTTGGCTTCATATTATTTTCATATAATAGTACCTATACTACTATGTGCACAGATTTTCGGCCCGGCTACATATTTCTTATCATAGCATACATAAGTATTTCTATGACGTTTTGATTCGATTCGCTCATTAGTTCAAATGTATCCAAAGAACATGGCAGAAATGTACACAAATAAAGTATAGCGTCTAGATGTAATATTTATTACAAGAAGATTCTTATAAATAACAGAATTTTTTCAAGGTATCACCAGTTATTGTAAAGGACGGGTCAAAAAATAAAATATTTAAAGAAATTCAATTGATTACTGATAGGTTCCGTTTCCACATTCCTGACTGCTAGTGTTGCCGGATGCCAAACTTTTCCACTTTTATGCTCCATCTTTTTGACGATCGGTCCACTTTTGACCTATACAGACTAAACTAAAGAAAAACCTATTTTCAAGTACCTACTACGTTAATTCTTAGATCAGAATGTAGAATACAAGACAATAATTATAACTGTGTCGATTTCAATCGTCCTTTCTTTGGATTTTATTTTACTCGAATATATTTACATAAAAAGATTATATTAAGTTTAGGGTTTTCCATTGCGTTGGAGTAAACCTGAATATTATTTTTCCGTGTGAGCCAGTCTCTCTTAAATAAACTGTTTGAATATTTGTGATTATTTGTCAGAAAACTACACCTATTAGTAATACTGAAATCTATTACAACCGATTATTTTGAGGATAGATTATTTTGTCTTGGTAGTTTAGCGTTTCCGAAATACCCTTGTAATTCAATATTAAATTATTAACTCAATTATATTTTTCTTTCAGTCGATTGGAGTTTTTTAATTCCGGCATCTCGCAACATTGTCCGACAGCTACATGATGGGTACATGGTCTCAACTGTCGACAGTGACAAATTCTGGGACAAGTGACAAGTATTTATCAAAGAGTATATAGTGTTAAGTGTATTGTCTATGCTCTCAGATGCTTCATGGCGGAGGTCGTAGTTGTTATAATACTCAGATACAATATTTTGAAAATAAATATTAATTTTTCTCCACTTTTTTGTGAAAAAAATCTTTTAGAATTGAGTTCAGGCTTGCAGGCCCAACCAATAAAATATTTTTTCATTTATAGTTGCAATAGCGTAACGTGAGCGAAAGCGATGTATGGGCCCGCACCATTGTTCCAGCCAAGCTGTTCAGCGCAAAAAATGCAGCCAGTATTCTTGGCACCTACTTACTTGTAACAGTAATTAGAATGAGTTAGCTATTATAAGTTTTACTGTACCATTTTCAAAAAGAAATATGAGCAAATGAAAAATAATCAAAAAATGTACGTGAATGACAGATGTTTGTACGGATGTCACGTGTTCAATTTAGCGGACGTATAAGTCATTCTCATACATAATTAAATTATTGTCATTTTTTATTTTAATAACATTTTTGAATTTAGTAACATTTGGATCGAATCGCAATAATAATTATTATGTCATACTACCTGTTTGTTCGTAACGTACGTAACGTGAATTTCGGTTTTTCGCTAATTCCGTGGGAACGATGGATTTTCCGGGATAAAAAGTAGCATATGTGTTAATCCGGGTTACATCTATGTTCCAAATTCCGTCCAAACTGGTTCGGTAGTTGCACCGTAAAAGAGTAATAAAGATACATTCATCTATACTTAAAAACGTTTATATATTAGTAGGAAGCATGGGCGTAGTCAAGAATCAAGATTAAGTTTGAGGGAGACAAGAAAATAAATGAATATTTAAATAAAATATACATTAATTTGAAAATAATTAATGTGAAAAATGACGGTAGGTCTGACAGTCAGGTCGTAAGCAATTTTTTATATTCCTAAATGATAAAACAACGTTTGCCGGTCTGCTAGTATTTATTCTGCACATTGAACCCCCTAACGCCCATGGTAGTAAGTAGGATGGGTATGGCTGAAGGACTGGAGGACAAACTGAATAACTAATATTCGCGCGGACTAAGCTGTTATCCAGGTGGTAGTAAGGAACATACCCGTAATATTCGTAGTGCTAAAATAGGTACTCCCTCTTAAAAAAAGAGTTAAATTGATTTTAGTGCGACGGTGTTGCTAGTTAAAAGCGTCGCTGAAAGTACGCGTGCTTGAGTTGTCCATCATGTAGTGGTCATTAAAGTAAAGAGGGAAAGCTAGGGCGCGCCGGGTCACGCCATCTTCACTCGCTGTAAATAACCACTAAATTGAGAACTCCATGAAATTGGTCAATATCAGGACTATATCTAAGAGTCCTAGTATTTTAGAAGATTTAGATAAAATTTAAATCCTTAAATGTCTTTGTTGTTCGTCTATTCGCCACGAATGGCCCTTTTTTCTCAGGAACTCAATCTCATTTATCCCAATATTACTGTGATGCTGAAATTTTGTTTTTATGTATATATGTTTGTTACTACTTCACGTTGGAACTTTACTTAAAACGATTTGGCTGAAATGGAAAAAGAATATGCCAGATTTTTAATAACAGAAAATACTACTTTTATTCCCTTAGTCTATGGTTCCGGCCGTGAGCTACAGCTAGTTTAAAATAAAACCGAAATTATTCCTACCGCATTAGTAATGATCAAAGAAATGTATTAGGCATCCGCAATGTAGATTACTTATTTATCGACAGTAATAGCACTTTCCACGCTAGTGGCACCAACTGTGAGCCTAATACTAATAAATAGTCAAGTTATTATAAGAATGTTTGTGCAATCTGAGCGGACGATGGCAGCCCCTAACAAGTGGCTCATAATTTACTCCTTTTGAGGTGGTATTTACAAAAATCCTTTCAAAGCAGATGGTTGTATTAGCTATAGTATGCAAAATATCGATCCGATTCAGTGACTTAAATCAGTCAGTCTCGTGTTCCTTTACATGTTACAGGTTTTAATTAGGTCAAAATTGGAATGCCATTTGCGGAAAACAGTCGGTCGATCGAAAATGTATCAATCATTGACGGCGTAGAAATTGTATTGAAGCGATTTTTAGTGACCTGCAGCTTAGAAACATTATTATTATTATTATTATTAGCCCTTTTTTTTTTTTTTAGTTTTTGCAGCTTAGAAACATAGAGTCAATTTAATTTAAATGTCATGTATTTTGTGCCTGTAATCTAAAATCACTGTGAAGCGGAAACACGATTGAATAGAATCTTCTCAATAGAAAGTTCTCACAAAAGTTGGTCCCAAATCTCAGTTTTTCTATTTTTTTATCGGAAACTACAGTTGTTTTAATGTGCCGATAACAATAATTATAATATCCAAAAACGCTTTAAAACAGATTTTTGGTAACTGGCTTATTTTTAGGCGATTGCATGGGACGCAGTATTAAAATATATAGATATGTTTCATATACCTACCATATTTAGGATAATGTTTTAGTTTTCGCGTGATTAGCAAAGGAATGTCCTGAATACAAAAGAATTATGGTAGTCCTACATTATCGTCAGGCGCTAGGTCACGCCCGAACTACATTTTTAGGGGATATAAATGGCGTATAATGAGACATGTCTATGTATAATTTGTCTATACCACTTCATAACTTTTACGCGGTATAATTTTATTAAAGTTGACCTAAAAAAGAAAACATCTTTCTTCCAACTTTCGACATAATAATTAGATATGTAGGTACTATGGAAACATAGAGTACCAATCTAATTTGCATGGGAATCTCTGACAAAACAATTTTGGATTCTATAATTCTATACAACGTGTAGATTAATTACCCTAATTAGCCGAAAGCCTTGAGCAGGGAACGATGTATAGATGCATGAAAAATTTATTATAGGGAGTTCAAAAATGTACCATACATTTTAAGTGACATCCTTAAAATAAAAACAGCTGGTTTAATCATCGATATAAATTGGGTTTAATGTCATTTAATTGGGATTAATGAAAATGACATGAGGTTTGTTGATGTCACAATAATTATTTGCTGAGTTTTATTTTTCTAAATGAAATATTTTTTTTTGTATTGAAAATAAAATAATTGGGACTTATTACGTTAATGTGTTTCAGGATCAAGTTAAAAGGTTAGCTGTGGGCACACTATACGAATTAACCCACACCTTGTATAGGTATCTATTAAGTTCACTAAAGTTGGTACGTACTACGTAGGTAGGTATTCGAATTGTTATTGCAATACATTTTCAGTACCAACGAATTGCTCTTCGCTCCGAATCGCTCCATATTGATTTTGTTCCCGGGTGAACTTTCTGATTGTATAGGATTAAATGCAGTCATTGCATTTAATTTCATGACGTATTATACAGGGTGGTTTAACAGTGACGTCAATAAACTTTTTTTAGATTCCTCACACCTCTAATTTAATTTATTTTAATTTATTTATTTAATTTAATTGTTAAGTTTAATTGACCGTAAGAATGATAAAAAGTGGATAAAAGAATTTTTAATACTTTAATCATGTGTTAACGATTTTTAGCCTATCCGCCTTAGAAGGCCGATTACAACAAAAAAAAAAGCCAATTAAGTACCATATTTTTTAAATGATTTTGGTAGCTTAGGACTCTCCAAAGTTTTTAAACTTAGCTAGAAGCTATGGAAACTCCTTTTTGTATTTTTAAATTGAAGTTGAATGTTTGAGTAAATCCTACTGAAAACTAAAGTTCTAACTTTGAAGCCTATTTTGAGTAACTTTAAGTAATTTTAGTAAGTTGAATTTTTTTTATCAAAACAACATTTAAGACAATCATGTCACAAAAAAACTGCTAAATATACCTACTACAAAAAAAGATATGAATTTTTGAAACCTCGCTGGCGGAAAAGATTCAAAATACACAAAAAAAATTATAACTCGAAAACTACAAAAAATCGCGGAACATACATGGGGTATTTTCGGATACCCCTAGGTGTGAGGAATCTAAAAAAAAATTTATTGACGTCACTAATTGGACCACCCTGTATAGGAATTCATTTTATGACTTGTGTTTTTATCTTCCTCCGAAACTGCTTGACCGATTTTTATGTTTTTTTTGTCTACATTCGGTAGGTCTGAGAATAGGTCATAAGCCTTTTTTCATACCCAATTCAAACCCCCAAATGCCAAAACAACGGTTGCCCGGTCAGCTAGTAAGTAATTAATGTTATTTTAAAGTATTCTAAGTTTTGAAATATATACAGTGTGTCCGGGATCGAACTAGAGATAATTTAAGGAAGTGTTCTATAGCTCATTACAACCAAAAACTTCCCCATCAATAGGGGTCGCCTCCCTTGCCCCCAGACCTCAGGCTTATTCTCAGACCTACCGAATTTTATACATCGGTTTATGTAGGTTTATGCATATAGTTGTAGAAGTAAATAAAGTTATATATTTTTTTACAGTGAATTTAATTATTTTAAAAAAGGCAGGCTTTCTAGTTTCTACGTCGTCCTACAACTACTGCTTGAACTTTTAATGGGACAGATACTTAGCGCTACTCCTTTGAAGTAGACGTCACGTAGCACGCACTTAGCTTGTGTAACTTTTTACGGCTGAAATAAAATGTTTTTTAAACTGTTGCAATTAGGACGTAAATGATGTTTCAAAAGAAAAACTCCTAGAACATAACTTAAGATGAACTAGATTTTTTTATCAACAGCATAGATTCAAAAGGTTTTTTCTTCTCGTGAGACAAGAAAAAACCTTTTGAATCTATGCTTTTCTCCCTCAAAAACATAGTATTTTTTTATTAAAATATAGATGTAGTGTGTTATTGAAGATTCTTTAAAAAAATAATAAGATTTACAAGTTACAATGCATGTGTGAAAAGGCAACACACGTTTTCACATAGATCTATCTTGCAGTCTTGCCAGTCT
Source organism: Coenonympha glycerion (assembly GCA_963855885.1). Classification (NCBI taxonomy): domain Eukaryota; kingdom Metazoa; phylum Arthropoda; class Insecta; order Lepidoptera; family Nymphalidae; genus Coenonympha; species Coenonympha glycerion. The sequence goes on from OY979629.1 coordinate 7,191,697, forward strand.
ACCTACCGCCACGTTCGAAAAGCAGTTTTACACCGAGAAGAATTTTGATCGATACCACTCTCTGTGATACCACTAATGCGGTATGAGTGGGTTTTCACTGACGTATACAATATTATATACATTACACATATTGAAAACTCTGTTTTTCAGTCAATGTGTAAATGCAAAGACGTATGTGAAAGAGTTTTCAACAAGTTCCATGTTTTTGTTTAGTCAAAACTCATAGTAAGATGTGGTGAAATCGAATTCGCCATCACACAAATATTGTCTGCGAATATAATAATAAGAGATCGAAAATGTAATGTGGTGGCCACTCGGAAGGGTTCTCAGTTACTACGAACCAATAATGTAAAATAACTGGGAAACTATTTCCGCAATACCGCGGTCGGGGTCTTTGTGATGACACCAAGTGATGCTTACTTATTGTTTATTGAATTGGTATTTCTTCTTATATTATCCAGTTAACAAAATAACTGTTTCTATGGAAAATCCTCATCCTATGGGTTATATTCATAAAAAAATATCAAACCGCTCTTGTCACTTTGTTCTACAACTTTTCAAAATTCAGTATTAATTTATTTTATACACACATAAAAATGCTATGTCTGTGAAGTGACATTACACTGCTTCGCGTCGCAAAACGCGCGCCGCGCCATCGCCATTGCTACTTGACTACTTGTCTATGTTACAGTACAGAGTAGGAACAAGTAGAGTATCTCTGTAAAATATTGAATATATATAAATATATTTCTCAAAATATCGAGTATAAAAAATTCGTAGAACAAAAATTGTTAGTTTTAATGTAAACAAATACAGGCCAAGAACGATTGGGCATTTTTTATATAACTTTGTATAGCAGCTACGGTATAATATATCTAATATCAACATACTTTTATATGAATAATTTATGGTTTAATTGTACGAGACTCATACTTGACAGTTTTATATAAACAGATGTATAGCATTAAGGCACGTTTGATGTGGCAATTAATTAATGGCAGATTAGAGGATTTACTAAACTTAGTAAATAAGTATCATCTTGTTTGTTCACAGCCGAGAGCACGAGCTCGCTTTTCGCCAAAACTGACTACACTAAACAAAGGCACTGTAACGCGGCACAATTAACAATTATATCGAGGAATTACTTCATTTGAAGGCCTTTTGTTAGCTCGTTACATTATTACAATAAAGAGCAAATTGAATACAGTCTCTTTTATTTTTAATTAAAATAAGTAACATAGAAAAATCGATGCAGGACTCTGGGTCATTCTACGAAATCGGTTGAAATGTCCAGTAGTACCTACGTAGTACGTACTACATAAAGACTTAATATGTAACTCTAAATAAGATTTTTTGGGTAGGTAGCGTTTGTTCGTACCTACCGTACCTACTTCAAAAGAAGGGAGGATTGCACTTTGTTATCCGTCCTTCTGTTTGTCAATCGTTCAGTCTACTATATTTCAGAAACGAGCAAAACTTGGAATTAAGTAATATCACGTAAACTACACATATTGAAGGTACAATAATACTATGGTATTAGACGTGAAAACTGATAGTATTAAATACTCTAAAGTTGTTCATAGTTTGTTCAGAATCAGCAACATAGTCGATTAGGTACGATCGTTGTTAACCGACTTCAAAGGAGAAAAAGGGAGGTTCTAAGTATGTATATTCGACCCGTATACGTATGTATGTATGCTAGTCCACGATTATTAAACGTTTTATCTAGGTATTAACGGGTCTAATGGTAGCGCGGTAACATCTACTCGTAAAGTAGAACTGTCTAGCCAGCTCGTGTTGACGCCCACTGCAGTCGCCTAAGCTTTGAATCCATACGCTTAAGTTACTTTTATGAAAGCTTATACAAAGAACGGATTATGTGGAATTTATTACCTAGTATACTTGATGTCTGCTTGATAAGTTTATACATAACTAACTGATTTATATTTAAATGAAGCTTAGGTCTGACGTAAATTCTAGTCTGGACTTTCTATGTAGATGGAGTTGTGACGCAAGTAACTTACCTATTAGCTAATGAGGAAATAATAGATAGAGTCCCGTTCATTCACTAGTTTAATAAAGGAACGGAAATAGCAGTCTGTGTCTATTCAAGAATGTGGTAAGTAGGCTGCAATGGTTCGTTTCACGTGAATTTACCTCACTGAACAAAGGTTTTTTGCCGTAGCTTAGGTACAAACAAAGAATTAGGCATAATTGAAAAATACTTTATTCGAAAGCCACGCTTAGCGCTACTAAAATAGATACCGAAAACAAGTTCATATTTTAAAATTAATTTATATAAAATCTGAAATAATTTCCTGAAACATGCAAAATGATACTGAAAACTATTTTTGAAGTAGTTATTTTCCTTATAGAGTAGGTATAAGTTAGTAATACTCACAGGTTTTTAGATAAAGAAAATCTTTTAAACTCACATTTTTAGGTTTTCGTAAAAAAAAGGAAAATCAAAATGGAACCAGACAGATTTTATTCCTTCTGTAGCTGTATGGAACCCTCAGTGTGCGAGTCCAATTGCAATTAGCCGCTTTATATTCGAAATTCTTTAAGAAGCTCTACATCTCAATTAAGGTAGGTACTGTTATGGTATTCTGTGGTAAGGGTCGGGAATCCTTTCAGTATTAAGTATATATGGGTTGCCTACCTACGCCTACACTACAACGTACAAACCAACATTAATTAAGGGTCCGTCGGGCCGGGTTAGAATTAATATTGTCCTTAATGAAATAATTTAACACGGTAACTTCTTGCTTTTGCACATAAATGAAGATATGAAAATTCGCATATGTACATATAATTATTTCAATCCACGATGAAGCGCCTCACTCTGTCAAACTCCATACGAATCGAATAAAACGTAGGCAATTTTGACAAAGTGGGGCGCGTCTTCGTGAATTGAAATATGTATATTAATTTATTATTAAGTTCACTATAGATACTATTTAAATGTATGTAACGATAATATGATGAAGGTTGCTACCTACATTCTTCGTAACATACATTTACGCCTGACGCAATAAGTATGTAAGCATAACATATTAGTCTTCTATTATAATAAAGTCTACATATTATATTACGACATGCGTGGGGTAGGAAGACGTTCCCCGCGTGTTATTTTATTACTTTTCGTTCGTAACGTAGAGAAATTTTATTATTCCAGGAAAAAAGGATGTTCCTAATAAAGAGATGAGCTGTAGGGCGCTGTCTCTAAGCAAAAAATCAATTATCTGGCAGCTAGCCATGTGCAATCCGCTGAAATACGGTAGATACTGCCTAGCTTAGTAGGCACTTCTTTGCTTGGTTCACCCAGTAATTATCAGACTTCTCTTTGATCTAACATTTGGCAAGAAACTATTTTACAAAAAGAACAAGAAGAATAATAAATTTCTCGTATTACAAGTAGTTGTAACAAAACTCATCCGAAACACAACATCAGCTAGTAGTTTGGTAGTACCTATACTTATAATAGAACTAACTTGCTAACCGTGCAAACGTTGTTTTACCACTTAGGGGCATGAAAAATAGCTTATGATAATATTCTCAGGCCTACTGAATTCAATTTCAAAAAATAAAAATGGGTCAACCCTTTTCGGAAGACTTTGGTTACAAACACTGTGACAAGGATTTTATATATTTTAAGAAGATGGGTATAGTGTAGAGCTATACCTACCCATTGTATTGTTGTGTAAAACGCTGCAAGCTGCAATCGTTGTGAACTTAATTTTGTAGATATTAATGACTCTATCTTACTAGAATTGCCGGAAAACTGTTTCAAGAATCCAAGGGAAATTACAATTAGTCTACCGAAATATAAATTACACATTTTATTTGTACCTTCACATCTATTCGTATTTCGTACATAGGTCCATTGTTCACTGACGGAATTTGTTTTGGTTTAATAAAATCTTTCTACTTTTCCTCCCTCAAAGTAGACAGATACGCTACCCACTCGTACGCTTCGGATGTAATATTGAAAGTTTAATGTAACCGCCTTCCCAAAGCAAATAAAAATAATATAGCACCACAGGGTATTCAACTATTCACCCAATCTGTAGGTTAGTACTGCAAGTATTTTAAAAAGCTTTTTTGTTTTTTCCTTTCTGCACTAGATAAAAATAAGTTCAATTCACCCAATTTGTAAATGGTAGGTTTTTTTAATTAAAGGTAAAGAACATTTTTTTCTGCACTCGATAAAAAAAGTTAACTTTGAGTTTGAGAGTTTGCTGATGGTAGGATTCTACTTTCGGAGTCCGTCCGGGTAGATAGGTCCACCGCGATGCCATTTATTCTAAAGATTACGTAATGCATTGATGTGTTTAGGTTTGAAGGCCGCTGCAGCGGACGAGATTACTGAGCAAAATCAGGATGATGCACGCAGTGCAGTGCGTCGTACTGTTATATATTCAATCATGCAGTTTAGTGACACACATGTACAAGGTTGCTGATCTACCAATTTTAAGTAGAGCATTCGTGCTTTGACGTCGAATATCGACCACAATTTAAGATTTCCTTTAAAACACTGAATTTTATAATTTCACTTCAGATCTAGACTCCGGCGCGGGTGCTCGCCCAAAGCTAGCGCTCTCCAGGGGCCCCAGCCTCTCTGTATATCTGTATACTAATTCTCATTAAAATTATTCTCCAAAATTGTCTATCCTGCCGTGCTATTCTGCAAAACAGCGACGAGCGTACATCTATGCATCTATGAATTTGTCAGTTGTAATAGAGTACAATTTTGCATGCCACATTCGGGTTGGCAGCTGTCTGGCAGCTATTTCATTTTGTAGCACAGCTGTATATTCTCTGAAACCCACGTATAACTGTACGATATTACATTGCAAAGGTGTAAGACGCACTGTATCTGATATGGCCAATGGCCATATGTACCACTTTACGTCAAGTGGTTGTCGCTCATAGAATTACTTAATATTACGTAAAGGTGATTCAAAAAATATTAAATTCACAACGACCGTGTGTTAAACTTATTATTTCAGAAATCCTCGTTTAATTTCATAGAATGTACCTTACCTATGTCCTTATACAACCAAAGTTTGTGAAGGCTTATCTTCCATATGAAGGTATAATAATAGGGATTGGGGTCGGCTATAATGTTCCTCTACGTACCGATTACATATTGTAAATGTACGCTATTCTGAATAAATCCCAATACTTTGAGCCTAAAACCTATTACCTACATGTATGTATTTTATACTTTAATACACATTTTACGACAAACTATCTATTAATAAAATATTATTCTTATTTTTATTTTATTTTATCTACGCTCATTGCTTAAAGTTCGAATTATGAAATCAAAATGTGTCACATATTGACCTACTTTATTCACAGACTTCTATAATTATTAAAAAGTTATTCATTATAACATCGCTGTACTGTACCTAACTTTTAACATTTCAATGTATTATTTTTGTTACTTAGCCAAAACTTATCGCGGAAAAATGTCTAGCAGTGAAACCTACTAAAGAAAATTTAACTCCACCTGACATTTTAGTAATTGCAACAAAAATGACCCACAATCTTTTACCAACAAAGTGAAGGATTTACGACAAACGTTAGCAAGGTTTTATGGTTTGGATTTATGATAATTTGAGCGTAGATAAAGTAGTGTATGAAACTCTACATAATTAGGTATTAAAACACTCGTGTGATACTATTAAAAAACTCGCCTGCGGCTCGTTTTTTAAACTCACACTCATGTTTTAATACCCCCCATTATGCATCCGTTTCATAAACTACTATTATTATGTTGTAGAGAATTTTATCTACCCTAATAAAGTCCGAATTTGAGTTTATACTTGTTAGGTGCTAGTTGCAAATCGCTTCAAATATCTATCTATACAAGAAAAAGAGTTCCCTCGATTTCACGATCCCATCAATACGTCATCAATTCGTATGATGGCGTATAGTCAGCATCTGCAAGCAAATGCACTTGTAACAATAAAAATACTCAAATCACTTTTTTGAAGTCGGTTAAAAAATAAGTAGTCAATTAATAATTAACTTCAGTTAATAATTAACTGAAGTTACATTATCCACGAAATCATTTTGTAAAGTATCTTAGCATTCACATTAAAGTTCCAACTCGCTATTCCACGAACCTTAACTTAACCTTGACCGTTTTAATTTCTTGCTTTGTACGAGTTTAGGTACGTTGTTATTTTCTTTTTCGGATCGTGGGAGGGTTACTGTTAGTACGTGTAGTTACTGAACGATCGATCTTTGGTAAGCCATAACTACGCCTAATGGTACTATTTACTTCCGGTAGGATTTATTATTTGTGTTATGATTTTTATAGCTTAGTAAGATCATGCACCGTGAAACGGATTCATATAGATTCATACCTTAGCTTCATCAATAATTATATGAGTAAGAGGCTTTGTCCCGAGCGACTGACTAACAGATATTAAATAATAGACGATAAACTGTTGAATCTTCTTTATAGCTCAATTATGAGAGTAAAAGGTATTAAAATTAAGTAAAATAGACGTTACTGAAGTTTTATAGCCTATATACTCATAGATAGGTAAATCAGCTTTTTATAAACGCCTGCTGATTAAAATACTTATTGCGTATCCACCGACTTCATTAAACTGATGTATGCGATGTATGCGTATGTATATTTGGCCTTTCGTAAGGCTAAACCGGTAGGTATAATAGACAAGTCACTATTAAAATAAAAATAGAGAAGAAGAGATGAGCATACTATTTGCGCCGAATAATTCGTCTGTCCTACGTACTGCAAGAAATTCAACTGCACCAAAAAAGCATGAATTGCAACGTGTAATAAGATGTTAGTAATAAGGGCACTAAAATAAAGAAATGCCTAGATGGAACGTGAAAGTTGTGCCGTATAACTTAGGTACCTTTGTTTTCAATTTTCGTTTATAGACTCACGCGCTGAAACGTTAGCTTTTCCGCCGTTCGCAACCACACTAAGCCAGCATTTGTTCATATTTTGCTACTATTTAGAAAGAGCCAGCTACATGCGGAATATGGAAATAGCAACTATCTGGTTTCACCCCCTATCCGATTCCCCCCTACCTTCCCCTACTAAGATATTAGTTAAGACATGTTGAGTAAGTCCTAAGTATGATGGTAAGTAAGGGTATGGTGACGGTCTAAGTCCTAAGACTACTAAGACTAACTAATATAAGTATGATCATAATTTTCTAACTCATTGTTCTCTTATCTGCAGGTAATCATGAGGATCCCAAACATCACTGAAAATGGCAATGTAATCGTAAATAATTTAAACACAATTTCGTCTCAATATATCACCAACAGAAGCTACTTAGAGTCCGATAATCAGAACTTAATAACAAATACAGATGACAACGTTACATTAAATGCAAATTATAACAGATTTTCAAATGATACTCTAAATATAGATTCTAAAAGTATAATTAAAGAGAACATCGAGTCCAAATTGTACAACAAACAATATAAATTGAACAACCAAAAAGTAGATTCGACAATAATCCTGAGTGAAGAAAATAACCAAAGTAAGAACACTGAAAGTAGTACCTGGTGTGGGAACTGCATAGGTGAGCAATAAAATACATACAATTCTGTTTATACTGGTTACTGACAGTCCTATGCATTAGCTAACATTTCGTCAACTGTGTCTTTTCAGATAATGATAACGATTCTACACAATCTACACCAGCAGACGAAGAGCGCGCGTTTGACCAGTCTGATTCAGATGAAATGTCTGAAAAAAGTGTCCAACCTGTACCCCGAGGAATTATAAATCCCAATTACCCAGGATTCCAACATTTAGCACATACGTTACAGGTAAAAACGTGCCTCAATTTGAAACCTTTGAAATGCAAACGCCGAACACTTGGCATGGGCATAAAAACAGAAACCTTACTACCGCACAACATTATGAAGCAACTACATAACTACCTTTGAACGATGTGTATGAGAGGTCGTTTCGTCTACGTACATGGGTTGAATGCTCGAAGCTACTCGCGAAAATGTTTTATTTATAAACCGGCCCGATTAATGTGATGATGTTTAAGCTTAAATTTCAAACAATTTAGAAAGTTACAACGAAAGTATTTTGGTTAAATATTTTAGATTTTTTTATTATATTTTACAGGAATATACTACAAACATTAGCTCTTCATATCATTCAGAAAATGATATGACGGATGACGATTTGGATATCGAAATACCTGCATCATCACCTCACAATGCTAATGGAAATCGTGTAGAACTGGAACTTAAAAACATAAATAATAACAAAAAACATGAAACCGACATGAAAAAAATAACAAATAGTTCCTTTTCAAAAATCGATAAATCTGAGTCAACTTCTGGAAATGATGATATGCCAGATCTTTTAAAAACGATCTCTCAAAATAACAACAATATCGATTCTATTAATTACGATTGTTCCGCTATCGACATTGAAAATAACTTTCATACAAAAGATATTATAGGTGACTTTAATAAGGAAATTGAAGATGAGATTAGACAATTATTAAATTATAACATAAATATTGAAGATGATCTAGAAGAATTGAGGAAAGATATAAAAGATACTTTTGCAAAACCGATAGAAAATACCATTAATAATATAAGTGAAGTAGTAAATCATGTCATAAAGAAGTTAGTAGAAAGTGATGGCTATGCCAAGTGTAATGGAGAATCATCCGATCATTTAAATGACCATGAAATGAAAGATGTTACGGATATGGACAAAGAAAATGAAACAAACACCAGGACAGAAATGAACATAAGCCGACCCACGTTCTTATTAATAGAAAATAGTGTGGGTAATAAAATTAAAGACGCAATACTATCAGATGGTAAAGATGAGATCAATATTTACGAAGAGGAATACGATACAGAACAGCTGAGTCAAAATGTTGAAAATACTATTAAGCAACTAAGCACAGAATTAAGAAAAATAATACCAAAACTGAATGAAATGCGTGAACGGGATAAATTATGGATTGAGAATAAAAAGGAAATTATAACTGATAGTAACTCTAATAATATTCTGTCGACATCATTTAATAGTATAGGACCAACTAGTACATATCTAAAACAAGAGAATCATAAGAGAAAGCAAGATAACTTTATATCTACGAATAACCAGCGTACAATTAATAAATACATGTAAGTATGTACTATTACGTTCAATAATTCATTATTAAATGATATTTTGAATAATAATAACTAGTGCGTTTGAATTGTAATTACTGATTCATCTTCATTATAATTGCGTTATGTGTTTCAGTGAACCCAAAGTAAGACACGTCTCCAAAGCAGTTTCAAAAACTCAAAATTTATCCGTCCGTAAAAATGTCTCACCTAAAGAATCTGATTTCGGTAAGTACGTAATAGAGTTAGTGGTCGCAAATTGAAAAATTCTTAGTTATCAATATGTTAAAAATTGTTATATGTTTTCCAAAAAAAACTTTGGTCAATATTGGTTCCCGATAGCTCCAAATCTGGGAAAATGCAGAATAATATTATCTTCGGGTACCAATATGAGGTGAACGAAAATTTTTGAACTAAGTATATTTGTATTAAAAGCATGCAGATGCATAATGGATTAATCTTCGCAAAACTCATTGCACTCATAAGACCTCGATATATATCATAATTTTTTTTTTACTATTTGCGAAAAATTAAATAAAATTTGAATTTCGCGGGCTACTGTGACCGAAACCCCTACTATGCCTTAGTAATGCATCCCGCGGAGCGAGTCCGGATCGCACTTGGCCAGTTTTTAAATATATGAATCAGGTATCTTTAGACTAAGACCTTTCCTGTAACTATTTAGTACGATGGAATGTGGATTCCAATATAAAAAGTTATTCCCTGGTCTGTGGGGATTCCCCTATATAATTTAAAGTACCTATTTGGTGCTTTGATCAGGTAATATACCTCTGCTGATCAAAGATTTGGTGCTTATAGTGAAGTCCCGACTCCAGTCTCTATATCCGTAGACTATGGATACTAAAACTAATAATTACGACTACTCCATGCGTGACTCCATGAATTAATCGAAAATATATTATTATTTCCTATTTTTTCTAAAATTAATGCAGTTTTGATCCTTCAGATCCTCAACTATTGCACAGTTAAAAAATATTTCGTGTACGTAAGATGTATGAATTTACCTTTTCTTTTCAGAGAGTTTTGACGTCTATAATATAGAAACAGCGTTACCAAAGTTAGATGTTGATGCAATAGAAAACCATATAAGAGCAGCCAAAGAAGCCGAAAGACAAGTATGCACATATATTTTTTTAATTACTCATTCAAGAGCTAATTGATGCGTACTTTGTATTACGTTAAATACCTGAAGAATTAGGAAATAATATTGCCCGATTGGAGGTTTTGAATTTTGAAATTGCCGCTATATTAAAGTCAGTAAAGTAACCAAAGAATAAGTATACTACTACTGTGGTAGTAACGGTAAATGCTTACATTCACATTCCACATCTACTGCAGCCGATGAATGTATTATGTAGGTAGATATATAGATATAGGTAGACAAAAGGTAACTGTTAAAATAATTACTAATAGCTGCACTGGAAGTTTGTTACTTAAACTCAGCTTAGCTTTCTAGTTTACGGTGATTCAACGGTGTGTAGGCCGTCCGTAACTCCTTACCGAACTTCGAATAATTTCAATAGTTGACCAGCCAGACAGCTTGACGCGTGTTTCGTTGTTTTCTCGTGCAAAAACAAAGGTGTATCAAAAATAAGTGTGCTAATGGCGTCGATGCCGTACTTTAATTCGGAACAAAGGCATTATAAAAAAGATACGAGATTCCTGCTGGATTTATATACAATTACTTATGATAACCACGAATCCGTCGACAATATTTGCTGCCTCGTAAGTACTTTTTTTGAACTATTGGAATGGAAATGAAATGAAATGAAATGAAATGAAATGAAATGAAATGAAATGAAATATCTTTATTTCACATAGGCCTAATATATAGGCGCTTGTAAATGGTCCTTATGATATTTGTCACATTTGTATGGCGATAACTCCAAGTCGACTTAAAACTAAGTTTACGAGGGTTCCAACGCGCCCTGCACTGAGAAGAAGCCCACAACAAACTCAGCCGCCGTACCATGAGGAAGGCACTATTTCCGGCCTATATAAAAAGTACTCTGTGATTTCCGGTAAAAATAAAAATAGAACAAGACGCATTTTGTATTTTTGTCCTTGGCCTAAATGTCAAAAATTGACAGGAATGCCGAATGATGGAAATGGAATGACAGATTATTTTTTATTGTGTTTTTTCGCATGTTTTTCGTATGTAATTTTAATTTTATTTTCTACACGTGCCATTTTTGCCAGAAGAAGACTGATTAGTTTTTAATATGTTCGAAAATTTAATAACGACTATAAAACGAAGATTTAGCAAGACTTCCGATGAAATAAGTCCAAATGTAGAAAACGAGAAGAAAGGATTGAAAAAAAGTTTGCAAAATTTGAGAACAAAATTTTTGAAGGCCCGAACAGCTAGTACTGCTGATCTTTCAGTTCCTAACTACTACGAAAGCAACGTATCTCTGAGCCCCCGAGCCGCTGGGGCTGGCGAATGTGCTCAAACCGACATTGAGTGGCCAAATCTATGTGACAACAACCCTAACATTCTAGACAAATTCACTAGGATCGTCACCACTGTAGACTTTACGACTTATGACAGAAATGTGCGGAAATTATAATTAATTCAATATTCAATATCTGCTCTTTTGTAAAACATCTAAAGAGTTGATAAAACATAATCAACTTTACATTTCAGAAACGCAATGACAGAGAAGAGATTAGGAAGAGGTTGGCAATGGGTGCCGATAGTGAGGAGTATTACAGTTTAGGTCACATAGACCGTCCCGGAAAGAAACCCAGCTTACATTCCAGACTTCAAAATGGTATGTTAAAAAATATAGTTTCCGTCATATTATCGTGATTCACATGTTGTTTACAAAACATAATTATTTGAGACAAAAACATTTTGCTTTGTGCTTTAATATGGTGAATTTTTGGATACTGTTCATATTTGTATGTTTGTGGGTTTTGTGGATTGTGATAAACATAGTTTGTATTCATCACACGCAACCAAAAATTCTGCTGCCTGATTGATGACAAAAGTGCACCCAATCAGTGATAACATTTTGTGGTGAATATGATGAATATGTTTTTCTAATGCAATCCAGCCACTGATTTATCTGAGTTAAAACATTCTATCTACAGAAATAGTGTAGTTTGAATTTTTGAAATGGTAATGTACTTACTCCTTTCCGCAAAAGTAGAAGTGCTGGAAAAGTAGAAGTGCTGGTGAATATTCTACCTGTTACATTTGTTTCTAGAAATTATATCTACTAACTGGCTTATCTCAATGCATAATATGAATAATTTTTACAATAAGATATACATAATTATCCAAAACCAAATTAAACTAGCCATTCAAATATTAATGTGGTACAACACGTTTAGTAACTCATAAGGTTGAAAATAAACAAAATGTAAATTTTCATTAATTCTTCTGATGATAATGGCTACAACCAACATTAACCTCACTAACCTGTATTTTAATATATTATGTGTATAGCTCATTTCTTTGAGGCTCTGCTTTTATCAAATAAACAAATCCATTGGTTTCATGATTATCTGTGTTTGTTTTATGACATTTTTCTTCATATACATGTTGTGTGTGGTGGTGCAGGGAAAAATCTACAAATATGTTTCATGAACGAAACAGCTTCGGATAATGAGTCCCAAGCATCTGACATAGAGAGAAATTTCACTTGTAATAGTAAAAGTTCATCACGATCAAGTCTATTTAGCAAGAACAGTTTCAATCATCCGTACCAAACAAGACCCTTGTCAGTTAATATTACAAAAAATGACAAAACAAACACTCTCAGTGGTAAGTTGTTGAAATTGTACTGCATGAACAAATTGTAAATGTGACTCTTGTTTAATTATTTTTCCCACAGTAATAGTATAGAAATAAATTACAAGTTTGTAACTGTTATTGTTATGAAGCAAATATTACTTAGTAAATTATTTATAGAAAAATAAAAAACTGATTTCTAAACTATTTACTTGAATGCATTATGTCTGTCTAAGTAAATTTTATGGTACATAGAAAGCTTTTTAAATAATAATTGAAATCATGTCTAATAGAGAAATGGTATTGAAAAGCATATTATGACTTGTGCCATTTTAATACATACATGATTTGACCTTTATTTTGCTAGCTATTGGGTCTTGTTTTAAATCTATACTATCAAGGGACAAATCAAACATTAAAATTATCAAAATCATTCCAGGCATTTTTAGCAAGACTAATGCACTGCGATTTATTTATATAGTAATAGCACATGTTGTTATTTAATCATGTAATTTCACATAATTGCATCTTGTATTGTTGCTTACCTATCCTTTTACCCTTAAACTTAACATTTATTCTGTTTTTTTTTTTAATCTGTTATTGTAGGTGTGAAACTTCGTCCTACTTCGCTCGCATTGAAATCATCAAAGTCTCGGTCAACACAATCACTAGGACATATTGAACTAAAGGAGTCTGACTTCTTTGCTTTACAAGCTACTCTTCAAACCGAGGCCCGAATAGCTCTGGCTCAGGCGAAGGAAATGGCTCGGTTACAAATGGAGGTAATGATCTTTCATATTGGCAAATTTAATTAAACATTTATTTATTAAATCCAATGCTGGAAAATTGTGTCAGATGCAAACTGATATTGATTAAAAACAGGAAAATGCTTTGACAAAGATAAAAATAGAAGAATAAGGCGGTTATAGTGTAATCACATTTAGATTTCCTGTGCCTGGGGTTTCTTGGATAAAGTAACAGTTAATTAATCTTATTATGGTATGGGCAGTCTTAATTTATTGTATGTATTTGTATATGACGATGCAAATAATAGGGGTGTCAAAGTCAGGTCCTTTTCTCTGACAAGACAAAGTCTGAGAAAGACAACCTAGTTAAAAAATCACCAATGTGGTCGGGAATGCCCTTCAAGAGGGAAATTTCGGTGGCGGCGGCGCATCCCTCACACCGGTTGCCAGTGCACGAACACCTTCCTCTGGTCTTCGTGTGTGGCCGGCTGGCGGTTGATAGGTTGGCAGCGCCAAAGCTGCTGGCAGTAACGACGGAACCTGCCACTTCGGTGGTAGCTGAAATGAATTCCTTACTCCTGCCAACGTGGTCCGTCGTGGCAAAACCGGATATAGTGGGAGGAGGAGGTTCATGCATCAGGCATTTATTGAGTGTAAATAAAGATCTTTTTCTCGTAGTTGAAATAATTTTTGCAAATTGTTGCAGCGGGAGCGTCGCTCGCGCGCCGTGTCGCCGGTGACGGAGATGCTGCGGCGCAGCATGGAGAAGGCGAACGCGCCGCTCGCGCCCGACCGCCGCCGCGTGTCGCGCCACCTCCTCACCGACATGAACATCGCGCAGCTGCAGGTGTGCATACTGATCTCAAGTGCAGGCTAAACTGACAAACGTGAAATGTATGGGATGATATTTATATCTTTGACAATTGTCATCGATAAGTCACTTGGCCTTGCAACAGGGATATAATATTGTTCTCACACATTTTCCAGTTTCCTGAATCATTGTAGAAAGAGAATTGTACTTTGGCTAGTTGAATGAACACAACTTTTTAGTAATTGACAAATCAGTCAGAATTGTAAGTTGAAACAATATTTTTATATAAAAAGCAGTCAGTATAATCTATATAAAACAGTAAAAGACATTTCACAAATACACTCCGACCTTTGCTTCTCTATCTGTTTGTTGCCCTTAATTTTTCGACTTTTCCGGATTTTTTTACCATGTTTTTAAATGCTTTACAATAAATTAGCATCTGAATAGCCTTCTGTTTAACTACTTGTGTGTGACAACCTTTAATTAGTCTTACAATTACTATGTGTTAATTTCTTTGTAATTTTTTTGTATGTTACAAGTATTTATTGTATCGCCTATCTTAATAACTCCAAAAACGAAGTGTCCAATTTCCAAACGCAGAATGAAGTCGAAGGAAACACTTAGTGTAGTAAAAACTCTCACGAATGATATTTCAATTTACAACACAGTCACACATGTAGGTGTATGAGAGATTGTACTCCACCTCTCTAACGTAACCCTAATTTGCATCAACCATTCATACTTCCATTGTAAAGACTTTCGAAGTACCGACGCCGCGGCCAGGCTCCAGCACACGGCATTTCAGTACAAACCTCGCCTATAGTTAATTTCGTAAATTATCATAATTTATTACAAGCAGTCGTTGTTTCTACATCAAACGAGCACACGGCGCGGTGCAGTTTTTTGTGCGTGACCTTGCAATCAGTCTTTGCTGTTTGAGCCTCGCTGAGTCATGCGTAACGTCTCGATAACAAAAGCCATTGTGCAATTTTGTGCTCTTTCGTCACTCTTACATAAATGTCAGAACCGTAAATAATGTTCCGCGTTTTGTAGCAAAAACTACTACTGAACCACAGTAAGTTCAGTCACAATGGAATGACATATATTTGTGCTGATATGATTGTTGTTACGGATTTGTTTTTGCAGTATTACAAAATAATTCGTTTTTAAAATTGTAGTTTTCATGTATATGACTTACGACTGCATAGATTTTGACATTTAAGGTATCGTTAGATTTGATTCAAAAACCCCAGAGTCCCTACAGGTTTTTTTAAATCACAATGGCGGATTTTTGGCGCCGAAGTTGTTGATTAGTAAAAAAAAATAACCGAACCTATCTAGTGGGGTATCAAAATGATAGTAATGAAAAGGAGAATTTAAGTCATATGTTTTTTTAATAATAAATCTTTCTGTTTAATAAAATACCGATATTTCTTGTTGTTTGTATCTTTACAAGTTGCAGGCGTTCAAAGATCGAAAACGTCCACAAATAAAAAACGTGGATGTTTTTTGGAGGTTTAGGGCTCATCTAGCGGTTTAAATCTTTGCAGGCATTTGCTGCTGAAGTTAAACAATTACATTAATTCAATTAAAGTGACATTTAAAATAAAAGAAATGTTTTGATGTGTCGCAGGTGATAGTGAACGAGCTGCACTCGCAGATCGAGGCGCTGAACGAGTCGCTCGTCAAGCTGCTGATGGCGCGCGACGAGCTGCACATGGGCCAGGACTCCATGCTCGT
Source organism: Coenonympha glycerion (assembly GCA_963855885.1). Taxonomy (NCBI): domain Eukaryota; kingdom Metazoa; phylum Arthropoda; class Insecta; order Lepidoptera; family Nymphalidae; genus Coenonympha; species Coenonympha glycerion. The sequence continues at coordinate 7,207,907 of OY979629.1, forward strand.
CGACATCGAGGACCTCACCAGATACTTGTACGTTGTTCTTTGTTGTTGCTGGAATGGCGGCCACTACTAGGTGGACGGACGACATAAAGAGAGTCGCGGGGAGACCCTGGCTTCAGAAGGCACAAGATATACATGTCATACAAGAGGCGTTCGTTTCAGGAGGCCTATGTCGCCAGTGGACGTCCTTCGGCTGAAACGACGACGACTCGCTATTGGTATTGGTCAAAAACAATAGTAAAGTAATAGACATATACCATGGAAAGGGCATGGGCGGTGAAAAATATGTCACGAGTTTATCGGTGCCAAAAATGCTTGTTTTGCAACAGTGAGGCCACTCTAGTTCGCTCGCTGAGCCACCTATATAATTTTGACAGATGGCGCCTAAACAAAGTACTGTTTGCTTGTACGAAAACGGTTTACGTAAATTGTTCGGATGCCTGAGTCGTCATATCAGTGAGCAAAGTGCAATTTAGGTAGATACAGGCTGTTGCTAGGTCATAACAGCTGTGGGCCGCTAACAGCTGTTATTACTTAATATTTTACTAACCTAGATACCTTGCGTAATCTTTATATCTTCTTTAATTTTTTTTCAGAGGTGTTAAGGAGCAGACAAAGAAAACCAAAGGCACTACAAAGTCAGGTGTAAAGAGGCTCACGTCGTTGGTGCACAAATAATAAGTACACTATACTATACTATACATGATGTAATTGCAGTTTCTTATGTGAAGTATATTATTAGGTATGAGTATATTATTAGTATAAGTATATTATTAGTATAAAAGTGAACTGCATTGGAACTACAAACTGACTGCAAAATTGCAATTTTGATCAGTTGGCTCTGTATCGTTTGAATTTTTTCGTAGTTAAAATGCAGTTCATCTGTGTAAACTAACATTATTAAGATTCCCATGTATAATGTTATCCAGCCTGTTTATTCTTAAACTATCTTTGTGTATTTACTATTTACTCTTACTGTAATACATTTTAATACACATTTCACTGTCAAAACTCTAAAGGTGTTTATTAAATAGACATTTTTTCTAAAAATACTGCAACTGTTACTAGTAATTTGTGAAAAATCTCTAGAAACAAGGTATATACTAAATACTTTTTCTAACTCTTTGATTCAGATAACTTTACATGAAGGATGAAATACAATTACATAGTTTATGATAGTTTTCACACAATAGTTCTGTGCAGACACCGGTAGCAAATGATAGATTACTTAGAATGTCGATTTTCACATTGCAAAATACATTATTAATAATATTGTAACATGTAATGTAATTATTTTCCGTCGATTCAATCAATTATCACAATAATTAGTTACCGTTTTTTGTAATATTTAGCCAAATTTAGTCAGTTATTGTTGTGGTATATTTTTTTTAAGAAACCCTTGCGTCTATCTGGATGCCACATTGCGTTCAGTCTATATGTGATAATATACAGGATGTAACAAAATATGCAAAACCTTGAAGCAGGAGCTTTAACTGAATCAATTTCAATGGTTTTCAGGAATCCGTTAATTTCACCCTAATAATTAATCCATGTATGTAAAACTAAGCCTTATGTCAATGTAAATTTTTCAGTTTTTTCTATGATTTCGACTGACTTCAAAATTTAAAGTATTACACACACTTATAACATTTTTATTGTTCTGGGTAAAATTATTAAGACGTAAAAATAATTGAAATCGATACAGTCCATAACATGGATGTGCCAATGAACAAACAACTTTCAGGTTTTACTCTTATTTTGTTATTCGCTGTATGTATACGAAAAACCGGTCGTTTGCGAAAATACTCAAACTCCTTAGAAAACTCAAAAATATATGAAGGCAACGATGATATTTATTATTCACATGAACTACCTTCCTTTGCGCATAATGTCATTACCATATATTCCTCAGTTTTCTAAAGCGTTTGCCATTATAGCAACTAAGAGATCTATTCTGGATTGTAACTTTGCTACGCCTGGTGATGTTGACAAATTAATGTGATGTATACGCAGACGCATGGTAGATCTATTTCTCCCGAGATAAAATAATCATAGTCTTCTCTCTCTCTTCAGTCGGTCCCTCATGACTGAGGATCGTGACTATCAATCACGGCGAGTAATCCTGCGGTGAATTATCTCCTTCCACCTTGTTCTGTCTGCAGCCATGTGGACTGCTTCGTAAAATGAACTGGCGCCCGCTTCCTTGAGTTGGTCTGACCACCGGGTTGGAGATCTACCTCTTGGCCTTTTTCCTTCCACGTTGCCAATCAGGATTAATCTTTCGATGCTGTTATCGCCGCGTCGTGAAATGTGGCCGAAATAGCTAAGAATGCGCTGAAGACAGATGGTGGAAAGTCGCGTATTTATTTTCAGTTGAGAAAGAATAGACACATTTGTGCGTTTGGCAGTCCACGGAATACGCAACATTCGCCTCCAGCACCACATTTCGAATGCATCGATTCTTTGTCGCTCTCTGGCGAGGATCGTCCATGTTTCCACCCCATACAGGAAGATTGGGAAAATCAGGGCTTGTACCAGACGTTGTTTGGTTCCAATGGTTATACCTCTGTTCTTCCAGATGTTCGTCAGCCTTGTCATTGCATCCTTAGCTATTGCTATTCGCCGTTTTATTTCGGGAACGCAAGTGCCCTCGTTAGAAATCAGTGAACCTAGGTATACATAGTTCTCTACGACTTCGATCCCCTGGATGTTGCAAGAAGTAGAGAGTTTATTAGCTCGATCTACTACCATGAGTTTGGTTTTACTTCTATTGATAGACAGGCCTAATTCTTCACTCTCTGATTCCAATTTATGAAGCAATTCACCCATGTCCTCGTAAGATGTTGCTAAGAGAACCGTGTCGTCAGCATACCGTAAATTAGACACCCTCTTGCCCCCAATTTGAAAACCTCCTTCCCAATCCTCCATTGTTTTCCTGATTATGTACTCTCCATAGATGTTAAAAAGCATTGGTGATAAAATGCATCCTTGTCGAACACCTTTCTTTGTCATAAACACATCAGAGAAACTGCCATCAAGTCTCACGTAGGATCGGTTGTGGTTATAGAGGTTCGCAATTAGGCTGACTAAGTGTTCTGGTACACCCATTTCTATAAGTATTGGCCAAAGTTTATCCCAGCGAACACAGTCGAACGCTTTACTGTAGTCTATGAAACATAGTCATAGTCTTCATTTACTGTTAAAAACATACTGACTAACTTACTAGCTGACCCGTTAAACGTCGTTTTGTTGTTTAGGAATATAAAGAATGTAGATCTCAGACCTACCGAACATACACAGAAAACTTCATAGAAATCGGTCGAGCCGTTTCTGAGGAGTTTGTTAACCAACACGAGATACGAGATATTATAAAATTTTAGATTTAACTCGTTTATGGATCTCTAGTTGCAAGCGTATTATTTGTATATTTCGTTGTTACAAATGGTGTTTATATTCCAAAATAGTGTATAAGGTTTGTTCGTAATGTTGTAATAATACATTTTCGTATCACATTGTATAACATTATATTATCATTATATATTCTCGGATCCGCTTTAACATAGATGCTAGCTCATCTAGGATATAGTATATATTTGTGATTTGCATATTAGAGAAATATTTTTTCATGATAGTGCTCATTTTATTATAGAATAGTAACATCTTCACGCCTGTGAGGCTATTAAAAACTTAATATCAGGGTGAAAAACTTTAGTCGTTCACATAGAACCAAAACTGCCTGCATTTAGTCGATATATAAATTTTAGAAAAATATAATAATTCTAAATCATATAGACACTAATATATCAATAAATGTTGAGGTAGTAAGTTTTCTGTAACTCACTAAAGTATACTAGGTTTTTCTTTCAAAATGCAATGTGATTGATATAATTTGAATCTTCAGCGTGACACCCTGACACTGGTTAGAGCTGCCGCATTGTGTTGACTGACTAGGGCTTGATTGATAAATAATAATCGAATGATACCCACCCATAGAGTTACTAAACCTTATTTTATTTGATTTGTTCCACTGATTTCTGTTTTATGGATCGCTGACTATCAATGTACAAATGAAGACACTTGATTTTCACCATTTTGGCGCTGATTCTTGCGTGGCGTTAGCGTCCATGGAACTAAAATAAACTGACATTCAAAACGACCGTCACTACCAATAAATGTAAATTTAATACCGTGGACGTTCGAGGGTGGCTCTTCAAATCGGCACAGAAAAGGAACTGTCAGATGTATAGAATGATTAATCCATAGACAGAGATCAGTGTTGAGATTAGATATCGCGTGTGAGAGTACGCGCTCCACAGAGATGCTAAACAGATTGTCGACAGGGCTTTCGAGTTGACCATAAATTATAGCTTGGCAAAGACTTCTTGAAACGGAAGAATTTTGTTTACTTCCGATTCTATTTAAAATCATAAAAAATATTATTTCTGCGTTTTTCCAAATAAGTTGAATTTTAATCGACTTCGTATAGATACTTTGATCCGCGACTCCATTCTTTTCTACCTACTCTTTTTTTTGACAAACTATATTTATCATTAGGTTTATTGATTTATTTATATAGGTAATACTGTTAGGATACTTTTATTATTTTCTGGCTTTAGGGTTTTCTAATGATATTATTTTAATTACTTAGTTGTTTTTAGTAAGCTATTAAGTAAGGTTACGTTACCATTTTAAATACTTCTACCGAATTATTTTTGTTGTGCGAGGATAATTAAGAAGTTACGGTTTATCTTAGAAAGTTACGGTATGCTAGTTAGTACAAAATCAAGTTAAAAAAAGAATTGTTCTTAAATCATCTGCCATCGAATTTGCTCGTTCAGAGTAATTAAACATGGTTTTATTTGCCTTTGAAATTAAATCGGCTTTTTATCGACAAAATATCTTTTTAACGACCATTCAAGCTGGCACTCGAATCAAAACATGTAAAAGGCAGGACAGTCGATTCCGAATGTCCTTTTTCTTTTAAGATTCCATTACAAACGTTCCTTAATCCCTTATATTATTGTCACCGTGTAATTGCCTACACGTTGCCTCAGAGTTATATTAGTATTGCTATTACAGGTAAATTGTTTTTGTTGATTTTTAATGGCTGTCACGATGTGCAAATGAAAGCAGCTGTTACTTTTTACGCATCAAGACATTCGCATTCGGTATTAATAAAACATTGATATTATCGCCGTGAACTTTGTCTAAAACTGTTTATTGCTAGTGTATTAAGGTGGATCAATAGCCAGTAACATCTTTAACGGTATAATATTATGATGATATCTTAATTATATTGTAAAAACCGCATTTTTGTATAAAACGCCCGAGAACGAGTGTCATACTTTGTAACTGACTTAAGTGTTATTTAATGTACAGTGTGTTATTCGTCCTGGCACGATATGGAAAAAAACTTAACAAATAAAATATTCACTGATAGGATTTTGCATTTACCTACAGATTTTTCATAAAATTTCGTTTACTCTTTCGTTCTCACTTTACGTTTTATTGTTCAAATTAAAAATAAAATTTGATAAACCAATGTCTCAGCAATGTCTACCGCACACTGGGCATGGCATAGCAAGGGATTTCAAGTTTTTACCAATGGACATTCAAGCGTGTAGTAATAGAAATACGACACAAATTGTTGTGCATCGAAATTATGCCGCGACATGCCGTCCCTAGTGTGCGGTAGCCATAAATCATTTGATCAAAGATATCCACATAGATGAATAAATCACTTTCAAATACCTGCTTATGTAGATGATACCAATAATAATCATGATTAATAAAAAATAATGATATAATTACTACAAAGTATGATGTTACTAGTAAAATGTTCTACGAACTAGATTTGCTGCAGTATTATACAAAAATGCAGTATTAAAATTACAAAGAAGATTTAAATATCTACCTATATTCATTTTAGATTACATTTAACTTACTGTTTGCGATATAATAAGTGAAGCTTGGTGCGCTTATTGACAAATTCTTACAGATGTGATACATATTACATACCTACTATTGACTATTCTAAATAAATAAGAAAGTGTTATTTATGGTCTATTATTTAGATACTCACCTAAAGTACCTACAGCATCCTAAAGAAAAACATTATAAATGTTTTTCATTTTTTAGGGTTCCATACCAAAATGGTAAAAATGGAACCCTTATGGTGAGACTTTCTCCGTCCGTCCGTCCGTCCGTCCGTCTGTCACACTCGATTATTTCAGTAACTATAATAGCTGGTAAATAGTGGTAGTGGTAATAACTATGGCAGCCTGGTAATAGTGACCCGACGTCATTGCAGTAATAATTTTTTTTTTTTTTAATTTTTATTATTTAAAAAGGGGGGAAAATCTGGATGATAATTTTCAAAGTGGGATAAGAAAAGATGCATGCTAAGACTAATTATTATTAGTTTTTCTAATTACGAGTAAAGTATGATGTTTTCAGAGTATGATCAGCCCCCTGATTGCGTAAGAAAAACGTATTCATCGTTATCGTAAACGTTGGCGAATTCTGTCCCCCGATTGGCTGACGTAAATCAGCGAACCAATCAGTGGGCAGAATCTGTTTCCGATTACGATTACGATAAAAACGTTTTTCTTACCCAATCAGGGGGCTGGGTCATGCGTATTGTTGTCAGTGGTGGTCTTTAGGCGTCAGTCAGCCAGACTCACTAAAGTGGCGCGCTCAGCTGTAAAAAATCGGCCAATAAAAAATGACTCTTATCTAATTCTAAGCATTACTATGACTATCCAATTCTTAACATTGAAAGTACGGAGAGAGTAAAACTTAAGTAAAATGATAAATATTCCGTGTTTAACCAAGAATTCCTATACCTAAAACATCTGAACCAGAAATATACTCACAATAAACGCGGGTGGCATTAATTAACCTGCAACGGATCAGTTCCCACAATTCAGGCACTTCGCGCCGATGTCAAATCCATCGCTGACCCCAAAACGGACCCCTCACCTGCGCGCCCCAGCCCCCAGGTGCGGCTGCGCAATTAAAACCATCCTCTAATAACACCTACGAACAATTTATTTGTTGTGTTGTTCTTATCGCTTGTAATTTTATTTGTAGGTTCACCAAGTGTTTAAATAACGTTCGCAAAGACTCAGAAAATGTCTTTCGGATATTAGTAACTTTAAAATAAATAGACTAGCTGGCAAGGCAAACGTTGTTTTGCCATTATGAATATAAAAAAATAGCATACGACCTAAGAACTCTCAGACCTATCGAACATACGCAGAAAATTTCATAACAATCGGTCGAGCCGTTTCAGAGAAGTTTGGTAATCAAATTTGGCACGAGATTTTTACAAGGGCCGATTGTTATGTATAAAATCTGTCAAACCGTCATATTTATTCCTTACAGCCGTTCTCAATATCCTATCTATCCATGGTTTACCTTACTAGGGATAGAATTTTGACATAACTTGTATGGAGCTTATGTCAAATTGATATCTCTAGTAGGGCAAATAGAAGATAGACAGGTTATTGGTTTCGGCCGTACACGGTTATCTGGCGATTGGTAAATCGGCCCTAAAAGAAAGATAAGTACCAAAACAAAACGAATACCAAATGGATGCATCGCAAATTGCAATATACTTAAGAGTCCTGTGAACTACCATGTCTCCCATACAAACGTAATACCAAAATCATTTGTAATTCGTGTATATTTCGATCATGTTGTGGTATTATTCGGTTCGTATAGTAATAATCTATGCTCCTGGCCAGTGGCCATATCTGGTTCCGAAATACTGTTGTTAAACGAAATTGTAAACGAATTTAGTTTTGCTTATTTTTATGTCAAAGAGGACATGTTTTCTGTTTATTTGTTTTGTAATAAAAACAACACTATCTCACGTCACATTAGTTCAGGAGTCACAGTTTTTATTGTCCAGCTAAAGAAAAACACCAGTTTATAAAGAAAGTTACAAGTTTTCATTCATAATTTTTGGTATTACGGAACTCGACCAAAGTTATAAAAATTTTGATCAAAATTGATTATTATTTCGTTTAAAGAAGTATTATATACTAGCTTTTGCCCGCGGCTTCGCCCGCGTGAATTTCGGGGTTTTACAAATCCCGTGGGAGTTATGGATATTCTAGGATAAAAAACAGCATATGTGTTAACCTAACTTCAAAAACACGATTGGATAAAAAATTCTCGCCAAAAAGTTCTCCCAGAAATTGCTCCAAAATCTCCATTTTTCTAATTTCCATCGAAAACTACGATGGACATAATTGTAATTTTTGTTTTAATGTATCGGTAAAAATAATTCCCAAAAACGCTCAGAACGACATTTTAATTACTGGCTTAGTTTTTGAAGTAATTAGGTAAAACAAAGTTTTTCTGTTATATTCATCCGCAACGCTGCATACTAACCTAACCTAACCCAACCCACCAACGTATTCATAAGAGTGAGAAGGACAAAAATAAAATCAACGTATCCGCCTAAGAGCGAAATAATTTCAGAACCTTTACCTTATAGGTATCCATTTTCGCATTTATAGCATAATTACTATCACATATCCTATTGCTCAACTAAAACACTTTCTAATTTCAGAAACAATACAGGAACACATTTTTAGTATGATCAACCTGCATCCCATTGCTTGACCAAAACACACATTATAGGTAAATAGCGAAAAATTTGTAGTTGCATTTTCAGAACTTATATGGGTAGGTACCCATTTCCACATTTATAGCATTACTATCCCATATCCCATAGCTCAACTAAAACATACATTGTCAGCAACCAAACAGTTGTTAGTTCAAAACCTTTACTATAAAGGTACCCGTTTTCATAGTTATAATATTATTAACCTTTATCTCATTGCTCAACTAAAACACAAAATGCTAATAGTGAAATAGTTGTAATGTCGGAACCTATAATTTCAGGTACAGGTACCCATTTTCACATTTATAGCATTATGATTCCATGTCCCATTATTCAACTAAAACACACTTGTTAAATGCGTGCAGTGCTAAGTTCAGAACCTACATAGTGCCCATTTTCACATTTATAGTGATAGTGATAATATCATTAGATTTTGCCCGCGGCCCCGCCCGCGTCAAATTCGCTTTTTTCACAAATCCTAAGGGAAACGTCATTTTCCCGTTTTCGTTCCCTATTCCAACCTTTATACATGCTTTCAAGCAAGTTTGCTTGAACAATCTATCTATAGATGTAGCTATAGATTGAGCTTGAAAATTTGGTATTTTGAGTATCTCACGGGAATTATGGTTTTTTCTGGGAAAAAAAGTAGCCTATATGTTTATCCGGGTTATAGCCAAATCGGTTCAGTAGATGCGACGGGAAAGAGTAACAAACATCCAAACTCACAAACTCACAAACTTTCACATTTATAATATTTATTAGATTAGATTACTATCACATATTCTATTGCTCAACTAAAACACATATTTTTAATAGCGAAACAGTTCTAATTTCAGAAACTATACAGGAACACTTTTTTAGTATGATTAACCTGTATCCCATTGCTTGACCAAAACACACATTATAGGTAAATAGCGAAAAATTTGTAGTTGTATTTTCAGAACCTTCATGGGTAGGTACCCATTTCCACATTTATAGCATTACTATCCCACATCCCATAGCTCAACTAAAACATACATTGTCAGCAACGAAACAGCTGTTGTTAGTTCAGAACCTATACTATATAGGTACCCGTTTTCATAGTTATAATATTATTAAACTGTATCTAATTGCTCATCTAAAACACAAAATGCTAATAGTGAAACAGTTGTAATGTCGGAACCTATAATACAGGTACCCATTTTCACATTTATAGCATTATGATTCCATATCCCATTGTTTAACTAAAACACACTTGTTAAATGCGTGCAGTGCTAAGTTCAGAACCTACATAGTGCCCATTTTCACATTTATAGTGATAATATTATTAGTTTTTGCCCGCGGCCCCGCCCGCGTCAAATTCGCTTTTTTCACAAATCCTAAGGGAAACGTCATTTTCCCGTTATCGTTCCCTATTCCAACCTTTATACATGCTTTCAAGCAAGTTTGCTTGAACAATCTATCTATACATGTAGCTATAGATTGATCTTGAAAATTTGGTATTTTGTGTATCCCACGGGAACTATGGATTTTTCCGGGATAAAAAGTAGCCTATGTGTTAATCCGGGTTATAAGCTACCTATGTTCCAAATTTCAGCCAAATCGGTTCAGTAGATGCGACGGGAAAGAGTAACAAACATCTAAACTCACAAACTCACAAACTCACAAACTCACAAACTTTCACATTTATAATATTTATTAGATGAATCCGAATAACACCACAACATGATCGTCATATACACGAATAACAAATGATTTAGTATTTTGCATTAATGGAGACATCGTAGTTCACAGGCCTCTTAATAGCTGTAGGTACAGACGCCACTGGGCCTACCCTGCAAAACTGAGTAGAGGTAGTAAACCTATCCATTTGACATTTTTTATCTGGATGAATTGTTATATATTTATTTTATACGGTACTTCTCTATATACAATAGCAGATATTGGTAAAATTTATGGCCTGAATTGATCCATTATCTAAATCGAAAGTAAAACGATGCGATGAAAGGGGCTTTTTTGTTGCAAGCACCGCATTTGCAATAAATCCACCTACATTAGTTATATCGTTGTTGGCCAAAATTGTTTAGTAGTAATAGAAAATAAATTAGGGGAAGTTGTCTAATGTTTTCTGTGGGAACTGATGCTTTTGATCTTGTTAATTGTTATTTACCTTGAACAAAATAATATATTTGACGTTTTACTGAAATATTGACAATTTTTTTTACCAAGTTCTACGCAATGACGAAATACGGTTATAGTATCCATGGTTCTACATATCTTGTTGGACTGCCATAGGGGATGATTGCATATATATGTTACTGTAAAAGCCCAAACCACGGTAAATCCTAAGATTTTCTAGTAAAACCTATGATTTACCAACCCTTAATAGTAAAAGTTCGAATAGTTTTAGATTATCGTCCATTTCGAACTTTTACCACCATTCACTTGGCAAATGTTAAGATTTACATCTAGGCACGGTATATGTTGATAAAGCAAAGTCATAACGTGTTCAGGGTATCGTCTCGTACTCGTGGGCAGTCTACAACCCCTCGCTACCCGTACCGCCTCCACACACACTTGTTAAATAAGTCATCGTAACAAACGTAATACTTGATTTCTTTATTCTCTTCTTTTACCGGCGCAATTAGCTTCTTTTCACCGCCTATAGTCAAGATATCATAGCGCTTTCTTCACCTGTAATGAATTGCTTCCTTATTTTTCACGGTTTTTGCAGTTTTTACTTTTTCTAAACACTTTTCGTATTTGCCCTTATCGAGATAAAAGTTACTGTCTTTCTTGTTTACGTCGTAAAATCATTTTGTTCTAATTCGCTGGCGGTGAAGAAAAGCTAATTGCGCCGGTGAAAGAAGAGAATGGAAAAATCAAGTATTGCGTTTGTTACGATGACTTATTTAACAAGTGTGTGTGGAGGCGGTACGGGTAACGACTAACGAAGGGTTTTAGACTGTCCACGAGTACGAGACGATACGCTGAATACGTTATGACTTCCTTTTCTCAACATATACCGTGCCTAGAGGTAAATCTTAAGATTTGCCAAGTTAATAGTGGTAAAAGTTCGAAATAAACGATAATCTAAAACTATTCGAACTTTTACCATTAAGGGTTGGTAAATCTTAGGTTTTACCGGAAAATCTTAGGATTTACTGTGGTTTGGGCTTTTACAGTAACATATACATTTCAGATCGCGCAGCGTTACGAAAACAGAACCGCCGAATTTCTGGCAATCCAAAGTTATATCTGCTCGTATAGATCGTCTAATCAACAAATACTTTCCTGAAAACCGCTTTTTAGGGTTCCATACCAATTTGGTAAAAATGGAACCCTTATGGTGAGACTTTCTCCGTCCGTCCGTCCGTCCGTCCGTCCGTCCGTCCGTCCGTCCGTCTGTCACACTCGATTATTTCAGTAACTATTCAAGCTATCGACTTGAAATTTAGAATAGTTATAGGTAATAGTGACGCGACGTCATAACAATCGTAAAAATTTGAAAATTGTATTTATTTTTATTTTTTATTTTTATTTAAAAAGGGGGGAAAACCGGGTCGGCAAATTTCCAAAATGAGATAACAATATTGAGTGGGGTATCATATGAAAGGGCGTTACTAGTGTATACTAAAACTAATTTTTATTTATTTTTATGCCTGATAGTTTTTGTTTTATGAAGTTAATGTATATTTTACAGGAAAAATACAATCAAGTCACTGACTAATATACTTTTTTTGATAATAACAATAATCCGCCAAAAACAAAGTTACGTTTGCGGTTTGCCAACAAAAGTACCTACATGTAAATTATACTCGTAAATACATGAAGAAAAGTGATTCTTTCAATGTTTTACTTCTTTTATGGTATGGAACCCTCGGTGCGCGAGTCCGACTCGCACTTGGCCGGTTTTTTCCTATTACATACCTACCTAGGGATGAACTATTTTCGAAAAGGTACGAGTAAGTAAATAGGCTGTACCTTTGATGTTACCAGTACTTAAGCTTTCGCGGTAATATTAAAGCGTTTTACTTTTATTTGGAAATAAAAGTTATCTCGCCCTCTCGATCAGTCGGGAGGCGCATGCAAATCAGCGCCGCATGCGGGCGCGCGTCACCACTCACCGCACCGCGCCCGCGCCGCCCGGGGTGGGCTGCACTCGATGGCACCACTGACATACCCACTTCAGATACCTACTGAAGAGAATGCCAAATCAAGGATTAGTACAAAAACCGCTGAATTCCATTCATTCCACAATGTGTCTGCTTAGCGCTGGGTCTAGGATTAATTTTCCAAACAAAGCCGGGTCTCTGAAATCGGTAGGTACATACATTTTAATAACAGTAGGTGTACTATAAAAATAAATTAATTTTATATTCGCCTAATAATGCAGTGTGTCCTGCGTATCCGCACAGTACCTTGTAGTACAGTACAGTTAGGTATAATGTTCAGCTGAAATAGTGGGGAGAATTTGAAATCCTAGGGTAGGTACCTACTACACATTCATTTACATTTTCTCTATTAGCTATGTCTTGCCTATGTTCTACGTACGCCTTGATTTTATTTCCAATTTGCTTCGAGCAATAAATATCCTAAGTGGATTTTTTAAACGATTTTTGAGTTTCAGATCCTACTGTAACATGGCATCGAAGGGGGTCATTTAACTGTGGTGGCGACTGGCGATTTGTTAGGTGTAGTACAAATAAGTATTCAGTAGACCGATCTGCTCAAAGTTCCCCTAACGTCAGCGCAAGGTTCAATGTCAGTGGTAGGGCCACGCCACTGCCGAGCGATACGGGTAACATTCTGATATTTTATTGCTTGCGTATATTTACATGCTTCACTTTATATTATTGAGAATCTGTTGTCTGATTCAACAATGTTTAACGACAGCAGTAACGGTTTGAGCCCAATTTTTGTAGAACAACAATCTCTGCAACGCAGCAGATGACCGTAACTTGGTAAATGTGGCTGATGTCCAGCGAACTCGAACGAAACGTTTTTCTTCCACGTTTCTGATACGTACCGCTAAGGTGTGGAATACCCTTCCAGCTTCTGTGTTCCCAGTCAAGTACAACCTAGGTGCCTACAAGAGAAGAGTGATTAGGCATTTTTCTAGGCAAGCGCGCTCCATCCTAGACCTCATCATTTCTGTCTATCACACATGATTGTAGTGTTACGAATTGATAATGGGTATAGTCCAGTTATTCAAATTACCTACTTTAGGGAAAGCTTCTTAAGAATGCGCTGACCTACGATTTCTCCATACATTCGTAATACCAATATCATTTGTGATTCGGGCAAATTTTGATCATGTTGTGATGTTATTCGGGTTCGTATAAGTAGTACCTAATAATCTATGCTCCTGGCCGTAATTGGTTCGGAAATACTTCTCTAAAACGAAATATAAATGAATTTCGATTTGCTTATTTTAGTGTCAAAAAGGGCATGTTTTCTGCTTATTTGTTTTGTAATAAAAACAGCACTGTCTCACGTCGCATTAGTTCAGGAGCACAGTTTTTATTATGTACGCCGTTAACGTTAGCGAGTGGGATTTGCTCACCTACGAGCTTACAGATTTCAGTCTGCCCTTCCAAAGTTCCAACCATCGAACTATGAAGGCTTGTATACATACAAGTCATGTTAAAGATATTGATAGTCACAGTAAATTTTGCACACATATTTGCCTTAATCGTAAATAATACACGCCGTGGCGGCACATAAACCCCATCAACCGAAAAATGATTAACAAGCGATTACGCTGACGGATGGGTAGCGCGACTACGATGGCTTCCCGCGCCTGCAGACAGTGGCTTTCTTAGAGCGGGCAAATTTAATATTAACTTATAAAAATAAATAAAATAGCGTTTATTTTAGAGCTCTTCAAAGTTACTCCTTCATACTAATTTATTATAGTAGATCCCATAGTACAGCCTCTTGGCAAAGGCCTCCTCCAGCTCCTTCCAGTGTCTGCGGTCCTGTGCTACCCTTCTCCAAAGTGGACTAGCTTTTAGCTTTATCTCGTCTTCCCACCGTCTTTGCTGCCTACACTTTTTTCTTTTACTCATAAAGTTAATATGTAATATTTAAGTTTTGTACATTACAACGTGTATGTCACCTATGTACTCAGGAAAAATTTCAATTTATTTTTTCTTTCCCTACACGATTTTAACGATTAATAAATTAATATGAATAAGGACGTTACACACATCGTAATCTAGCCCCACAATTAAGCAACGCTTTATGTTATGGGTACTGAGATTATCCGGTATACCTACTTACATATTGTATTATGAAACGAAATTGCGCTAACCTGGCCAAATGGCGTTAATGCTACATAATTTAAGCGCATATAAAAAGCATTGTCGATAAGCATTTTTTGAAAGTGCAAGTACTCGTAAGTATATTAAAGCCCTGAAGCTGTATTTCGAAAGGCTATGGTTTCATCCCCGAGTGAGCAGCGCGGCGCGGGGCGATGCGCGCGCGCACGTGCCGCGACATATGGCGGCGCCATACTGTTTGTTTGCCAATCATAACGGACATATTTCATCAGATAACGGCCCGCTCCGCCGCCGCCTCCAGCATATTGGATCAATTGTCAAACAATTGTTATCCATTCATAATTAAACGTCAGAGCATCGCACCGATTCGTCAAGCTTTCATCACGGACCAGCCCCGCTAATTATGAGTATATTGGCTTATGACGGATGGTACATCTCTGAGTATTATGATTCATTGAGATGATATGATACGTAATAAAATGCTGTAGTTAATTAAAGTTTGAATGTTTGTTTACTTGTTACTCCTTAACGAAAACCTATTGCAATAATTTGACTGAAATTTTGATTGAATGTAGTTTAGTTTACCTGGGATTACCACGTATATGGTTAGTACTTTTATAGCGTAAAAAAGCAATGGTTGCAGATAGGTCATTTACAAAATAAAAAAAGAGTCTATTCGTATACAGGTAACATACAGGTCAGATTACGAAATAACAGTATCTTATAAATGTTAAGGATAACCACCGATAAGAGTGGTTTGATAAAATCATACGGCTTGTTGCTAATTACAAAAAAATCATAGTCAATCCATCCATCTTTTCGTCCTAGCATGTTGTATTCCGTAGCTCTGTGGAAAAAACAGAGTTTTAAAATACAAAACAGAGCCTGTTTAAAACATATAGCTGATATTGGTTAAACGTAAGCAGTGCGATTAATTTGCATAACGTTTGACGTTTAACGAAGTGATAAATAGCACTTCGCTTTAATTCAATGAAAGCAATGAAGGCAACCTGTAATTTCGGAGGGCTGCGCGCGCGGCGCATGTGAGCGCCATATGGCGGGAGTCCACAGCGCGCAGCGGCCGACTGAAGCGATGACTTCCAACTAAACCTTATACGACACAGATCTACGATTGCTGGAAAGGACCTCCCTCTCGATAACAACAACCACAACCTCAAATAATCGCCCTCAGCGTGTAAATTTTTGTAACACTACTTTTTAATGAATATAAACCTAAATTAAACATGCTTAATTCAACTTAGCTATATATGAAAAGTGATTATAGTTTTCTGATTTTAGCCTCGGTAATATATAGAGCGTTGCCTCGTTGATATACAATATTTACAGCCTAACAATATAGAAAAAGCTTATTTCTTATTGACTCACTCATTCACAAACATCATCTAGCCCAAACGATTAAACCCTGACATTTTACAAAGGCTTTTTAGACAAAGAATAATTTTTTGCGAAGTAGTTATGAAAGCAAAGTTAAAAGCACAACGAATATAGGCATATTTAAAAAAAAAATTATAATGAAGTAAAATCTAAAAAAAACTCTTCCATTTATTCGACTTCTTCTTACAGGTATTCTTATAAGTTTGACCGACGGCGTGCGTAATGTTTGCTACCCTACAACGTTTTTGTGTAACGTAAAAACGATTGCATTTTTTAGAATATCATAAGGTGTAATAAAAAATGTCGCGGTTAGTTTTGAACACGCTATGCGGGAGAAAGTTCTAAGGTGCCTCGACGGCTGGCGCGCGTTGATGTCTTTAGTATGGGAATACTGCATTATTCATATTACAACTACAATAGGGTATTTGACTCCAATTTTTTTATTACTTTATTATAAAGTAGAATTAAAATAATGACGTGCACTGAAAGAACTAATTAAATCGATCAAAATAACAAAAAAGTTATAAGCATTTAAAGATTTGTGATTAGACAGAGATAGCAACATGAAATTGTGACGTCACACCGTACCAATGCCATAGTAGCTTCGTGCGGCTTCATACAAATTTTCGTTTTGCGAGAAAGGAATAGAAGATCCCCCCACTCCAAAGTTTAAACGCCTGTAACTTTGTAAATCTTCGTTGGATTTTAATATTTCTTTCACTGCACGTTATTATTTTTATCCTAGTTTATAATAAAGTAATATTTTTTATCAAATTCAAAAGTAGTGTAAGACCCCATTGTGTTTACAATGGTATCATATTATAACTATTTGCGTCTTGTTATCAATTATATTGACACAATATTTAGGTATTTATTCAAAAAAGTGTTTATTGAATGTTGTTTCAACAAATGTAAGAAATACCTAATACTCATAGATTAAACATACCTATCTCTATATCTACTTGTTCGTTTTTTATTTATTTATTAAATGTATACAAAAAATATTTTTAATCGTTAGCTTCGAATTAAAAAAAATCTGGTCACTTAAACAGATGCTGAGGACGAATCAATAAGAATATCTAGGAACTACTAGTACTGTAATCAAAATAGGCAATTACTTACAGGGATCGTCGACAAAACACTCTACTTAATCATCTGTCAAATATGTGTCAAATACATTGCAGTTGCTGAATACTCACTATCGTAATTTTCATAAAACAGTTACTTTTTTGTGGTATAGCCATTTCGGAATAAAATAAATCTGTGTAAGTATGATATAATGATAAGTGCTTTAGAAATGTTGCGAATTAAAATTTGCAGCTTTAGTTTAATTGCACACAGCTGCAATTTACACCGAAGTATCTACGTCGTCAGTTAATAGACAAAGCAATATGCGTAACTAATAAACGTATGTGGGAAAGTGTTCACCGGGCTATAAAAAAGTCGCAGTCGGTTAGCCCGGATCCTTTCTTCTGATGTCCACCTAATAGAATCTTAAGTAACTTCCCATGTTAACATCACGTGTTAAATTAATGACTTAGAAGTCAATTGTGTGTGAACAAAATAAATTAAAGGTTGGATTGGAGAACCAAAAAAAGGTTGAAGTAAGTAAATTTCGTTGTTAATATACACAACAATTCAATGATGAACTTATGAGTAAGTTATTAAGTTATCCGTTCTCTGTTTCAAATAAGTAAATAATTAAGTACCTAGTACCTACCTAGTCTTTAGTGCTTGTAATCTTGACTATATTTGGATAATTTACTAGGTATACATACATTTTATTAATCGCCAACTTGTGCTACTCATGGTGGATTCCAACCAATGTTCTATCTATCCATGGTTTGCCTTATTAGAAATAGAAATTTAACATAACTTGTATAGAGCTTATGTCACATTGATATATATATTAGGGCAAATAGAAGATAGATAGAATATTGGGAACCGGCTTTAGTACCTATAGATATTTCAATCGGCGATGACACGCCCCACTCTGTCAAACTCCATACGAATCGAATGAAACATACGCAAATTTTGACAGAGTGACGCGCGTCTTCCTGAAGTGAAATATCTATAATTACGTTGTATAATTACAGTACAGGTTATACTCCCGAAGTGTCAACAATACTATTTAGCTGCGTTTCCGCGCGAAAATCTAGC
This sequence comes from Coenonympha glycerion, assembly GCA_963855885.1. Classification (NCBI taxonomy): domain Eukaryota; kingdom Metazoa; phylum Arthropoda; class Insecta; order Lepidoptera; family Nymphalidae; genus Coenonympha; species Coenonympha glycerion. The sequence goes on from OY979629.1 coordinate 7,226,357, forward strand.
CTGACATGATGAAGTAGTTAATGAATTGTGCTTTAATAGAGAACGGATATGTACTGTTACTGCGAGATTCAGCAGTTTTAAATACTGTCGCGTTTGTCATCAAGTCGTCTTGCATTCTATAGACTTAGGTAAATGTCTATAATATTATATTATATCTCACGAGAAAACTAAATTTCCACGCATATGAAGTCGCAAGTGATAAACTAGCAAGTTGAAGAAAATTCAAATACATATTAGTTTGATTACTTGACTTTTAAAAATACTTTTTTCAATATGTTGCCAACATTTTCAATATGTAATTGCTTTTGTAAAGTATTTCAAAACATATGCTCTTTTTCTATAAGTTCGACTCTCAATTAAGTATAAAAATATCAGGTTTCACCAAGGATACCACTGTAATTATCCCTCTATAAATCTTCAATGTATAAATATTTAAGGACAACAAGTCGGAATGTGGCAGCGGCTAACAGGACACCAGACCTCGGCCTAGACTCGCAAGATGTTCAACCGGACAGGACACCAGTCGGCCGGACACTGATAAAGACCGTCACACTGCCTTACCACTTAAGTCCCGCAACAAATTAGCCATACTCAATTACCTACGTTATTTATAAAGGCTTAGGTGCTTATTATTTTACATTAAGTTTATTTTAATGTTTTGCTTTAAAATGTTTATTAATACTTATTTTGAGTTTGCACATGTTAAAGATCGATAGGAATTAAGTTACATTTTGTCAGTAGGTATCCTACAATCTATTTCACTTTATAAAAAAAGGCAAGATAAAAATTATAAATAAAGTATGATTGTTGACTTTAAATCTATTAAGCCAAATGCGCACTCGGAGGAGTATGTCTAGTTTGAATGCACGGAGGAGTACAGAAATCCAGCCACATCACTGAAATCATATAGTTTGTAATATGTTTCATATTTATGTTTCGTCAGTGGATAGTAGTTTTCACAAAAAAAAATTGTTTAGTTTCGACCATAATTCAATCTCTACATATTATATGTATAGTAAACAGTTAGTAATATTGTGAGCACATTAGGTGTGTTTTGAATACTACAAACATTATATATCAATGACTACAACATGACTGAATTTTTCACACAATTGAACCCAAGCTGTCATAATTTCTAATAATTATTATTAAACGAAAATTTATAATTAAAATTAAATTAATAACTTGTAGGCAGCTTAAGTCAACAGTGAATTAATATTAGCACCTTGCATCTACAATCCTTTTATGGGAAAACATTCCGCAGCGAATCATCGGGACACAACCGTTGCGGACGCCTGCATTCTCAATGCCCATCACGGGACGTCCCACCGGCTACACCGTTTACCGGCTAACCTATTTATACGCCGCGTTGAAAACAGGACTAGATAAATTAATGTAAAATTGTATATATATAAAAGGAAAACTGACCTATATCAAATTACAGCTGAAACCTCTGCACAAAGTCTTGGACTTACATTTGCACAGATTTAAAGTACCTATAACTGTCAAAAAATATATAACGGATCAGGTTTACTATACCATTGAAGAATTTTTAAATTACAAGGGTCCCTGGAATAATAGGAAGTTTCGAGTTTCTTGCCAATTCTTTTCACTGCAAACCTGCCTTCTAAAAAGCAGGTTTCTGAACCTAACGACAAGAAAAGTGAGCACTAGGTTAAAATTGTATGAAACAGTAGATATCTGTATTGGTACAGATATTCAGCTATTCAAATATTCATTAAAAATCGAAATTAAGTATGGTATAGCATTATTGAAACGGGCATAGGATCACATGAGTAAGTTCCGTTTTTTATAAATGAACCTAGCTGACCTGGCAATCGTTGTTTTGCCATTAGGGATATAAAAATAGCTTACAACCAACCTAACCTCAAACTTACTGAACATTCACAAAAAAAACATAACAATCGGTCGAGCCGTTTCGGAGGAATTGTAAACAACAAAACATTTGGTAACAAAAATTAGCACGAGAATTGTATATAAGTTAGAGAGATATAATCATCGTGAAAAAACTTAAGTGCCTGCAAATTCTTCATGAACTCCACAGATTTTTTTTACAATTGATAGGCCTGCGCTTGACCACAATCATATCCGAAGGGCAAAATGGAGGTCTAGGATGGAGCGTGCCCAGATTAAAATTGATTCTTTTTGAAGAATAAATTTTAATCAAAAAACTGCAAAAACGTGTCGGGCCTAAGTGGTGGACTATTTCCAAACCTCTCTCACTTCGATTGAAGTCTCGTTGTCACGTGAAGACAGATATTCCTCGCAAGCGAAGCCGAGGGCGACTGCTTGTGTATGCTGTATACATTAAAAAGTGTCGCAGGTGCAGGACGAGTTCCAACTCCCAGCCATCGTTGGGTTTCGATTTAGCTTGCGTTGCGAAAGTTTTATTTATAGTCGCGCGATGCGTACGCCGGACAGCGATTACACCTCACACACGCATTTAATTTTGAAAAATGGCAATACTCAACGCTTTGTAATATTAGACTTTGTAAGAACCAGCAGTTTTCTGCAGCTTTGCATGGTCACATCTTTTTGTTTGTATATATTTATGGGTATTTATTACATTCGTCAATCGACAAGCAATATGTTTATTATATTCTTGTAGCACATGGGAGTCTATAGATAGTTTCTTTTTATTTTGTTCAAAGTCGCTCAGCGTGCTATGGAGAGGGCTATGGTGGGTGTTTCTCTGAGGGATAAAATCCGCAACGAGGACATCCGTAGGAGAACCAAATAAGCCCTGCGGATTAGCAAGCTGAAGTGGGAGTGGGCGGGCCACATCTGTCGCCGAACCGACGGCTGCTGGAGCAGAAGTGGTCTGGAGTGGAGACCGTGTAAGGTAAGCGCAGCGTAGGACGACCTCCCGCCCGCTGGATCGACGATGACCTGAAAAAGGTCGCTGGTAGCGGGTGGATGAGGAAGGAGGAGGACCGTGTGTGGTGGCGTGCTCTCGGAAAGGCTTATGTCCAGCAGTGGACGTCCATAGGCTGATTATAAGTTATTTTAGCGTTAGTTAGATAAAGGTTTGTATTACCTAATATTGTAAAGGTGCAAAAACAAAAGTTGTACTTTCATCACTGAAGCCAAAGAACTGACGGGAAAAACAACTTATCCTCCTGGATTCTAAATATAAGCCGAAGGTAACATAAAGCTGATTTTATTGTTCTAATAAAAATATTGCACATGAGCCCGGCCTCGTTCACCATCTATCTATACGGGTCCTTAACACGAACGTAATTGAAGTCGTAAAATTTTTAATATGCACCGATAATAAAATTTTACCGCTAAAGTAGAGCTTAATTTGAATTATGTTTCAATTGAAATTAAAGCTTGAAAACATTTGGAATTATCTTCAAAAAAATTATAAACAATATTGTATAAAATCTTAGCGCTAACAAAAACTTAGCTCTAACATTAGCGATATTAAGAGAAAATTACGTGGGCGAAGCCGCAGCCAAAAACTAGTTTTATTTTTAATGCATTAATATAATATGTCACATCAAATCATAAATTGCTCCTCAGTTTTCAATCGCTTATTTTAATGTTTACACGTGACTGTTCAATTACTCGTTAAAATTAAATGAATCAATTTAATCAACGCAAAGACTCAGGAGACATACGAGAAAGGTCTAGATTGGTGCAAAAACGACATGTAGGTACAGTCACGGAATGAAAAGGTTCGTCAATTTTCAATAATTGATTCGATTGTTATGGTATGTTGACATAATTGACCTTGCATTGTTGTTGACATTTTCGCTTGCACTAGTACGCAAGCGAAAATGGACACAAAGGTGACGAACATTTCACTCCGCGACTATACCTAAGCCTAAGCATAGGTAATAATTGACATAAGGCAGATGTTACAGCTAGTTTGTACGCTATGTTGCAGAATGATGAAACGTGAAAGGAGAATTGACGCACCTTTCATTAGAATATATTGCATTTTATAACGTTAGAAAAGGCGGTAGATACTAAATATTCATAATACTCGTATGTATATTGAAGATATCAGTACTTACTCTATATGTAGTTGCGATAGAAGGATTATTGCGTCTGGCATTTAATAACACACAGCCGGACTGAGCGATAATTTATCAGAATGTAGGTACTGATGGTATTCATATTAAATATTGTGAAATAAACCTTCCCACTCGCAATGTTCTTTGATAAAGTCGTGAGTAATCTGTATTAACTTCATGAAAGTAGGTACGTATTTTAATTTGTTGCAATCCAATCAAATATATTAGACTATCATAAAATTTAAAGTGTTAAACAATAAGAAATCTCAATTTTTTAAAGGAATTAACAAGGCTTAATTGTTAAAGGTCTATAAATCCCATCCATTAGATAATACTTGTACTCTTCGCCCAAGTTTTAAGCTTATACGGAGAATGAAAAAATAAGTCTAGTTTAATTATTATTATTAGTAAAATGACCATAACACATTGAAGATAAGTAGGTATTAGGTACATAGTCGAGTTGGAGTACAACTCGTGAATAATCAGCAATTGAAAAGTATCTATTAAATTGAAACAAGACTTAAGAGTGCTAGTCTCAAACCCTTGATTATTTACAATCATTCTATGTTTAGCGTGTATTCATGGTTCATTTATAATAGAAACACATAAAGGCATTATAAGTCAGCACGGTGCCCGCGGCGGCAGCGTTAAAGACGGCAGCAGGCCGTCCGCGGCGCAATGTGCGCAAGCGACCTTTGCGAGTAATTATTTAGGGCCAATTTCACCATTGCACATAAACGCGATTAGTTAAAGATAAACTCGGTTCACACGTCTAACTGAGTTTAATGCATTTCACCAAAACAAATTGAACGCAGTTTAAGGTAAACGCGGTTTAAATTCTAAACCCGGTAATATCGGCGATTAGCTCACGCTAAACGCGTTTAAATGGCGTTTATCGGTCTGTCAAATTGTCAAGTGAACTAAAATCAACACAAAATTAATTCTTTTCATTTATGTACTTATTTCTTTTATATTCTGATAGTTTTTATTTTTATTCATATTTATATTATAGTTTTTATTTGTAGTTTTGATTTACATTCTGATATTAACAACAATGCAAGGGAGAACGGCTTGCACTTTATGTTATGTATTTGCGCTGAGAAGTTTTGTTTTACAAAACATTGAAAATTCACAAAAATAAACCACAAAAAATAAAACTTTAAAATTTTCAATCCAATAGTTTTATTTTATAATGTAAAATACAGTCTTGCACACTAAATTTAATTAATAATAACATTATTTTTACTACACAAATCACAGGAAATTGTTTTGTGACATTGCAAAAACAAAACTCGTCACGAGCTTTACGCGTTTGTCTGTGTTTTTGTCTATTATTGTGGCTAAACAAAGGCTAAACTCCGTTTATGTAAACGCGATCACAATGGAGCGGGTGAAATCGAAATGACGTAAACTGAGATCAAACTTGTCATTTAAACTCAGTTATGCAAAACTCGGTTTAAATAAACTGCGTTTTCAGAGCAATTGGTGAAATCGGCCCTTAGGCGCGTGCGACGCGCACGCACTCAGCAATGTCTACTCTAGTGATATGGAAAGTGCTACCTACGAGTACCTACAATCCGACAAGGCTCTCTTGGCACTTGAATGGCATTGACAGGAGGGCGTTGTTACAGAAAAAATGCAGCCCGAAAATAAAATCTCTTCAATTTTACTTTAATTTTAATTTAAAATAGTTAGTTGTAAGCAAAAACAACACAACATACAATAGCGATATACCGACAGAGCGAACTATCAAACAGTTTCACAAGATAGCGGCGTTAGTTTCGATCTTGGCCACGCGCCAAGATAGCCTTGTCGCACTGTACTCTACAATCCCCTCTTATATTTTTTACATCTGATTTTAATCAAATGGTTCGCGTGGCCTTTGAACACATGCTTCTGTGCTATTTATACGCGATTCACGTTACTGTCTTAATTATTCAAGAAATATGATTTATGATTTTAATTCCATTATGTACGCGGAAATTTAATTAAAAGAATAATTAAATGTACCTAATGATTATTTAAGCAAATGCTACAATCATGTATGCCGTATTGCAAACCGGAAGTGTAACCTAGTTTAAGTATAGGGACTTCTAACAGCGACGTATTTGCGTCAATTTTTTATAAATGACGATGAAGAGAGATTTGATCTTAGGCAGTATTTGAAACATAAATAAATGAATATATACTTACTAGTTGAATTTTCACTCATCTGAGATAGTGAATCTTAAAGGAAAAATATTTTATTTTACAGAATAAATTAAGTACGTTTAAGATTCTCTATCTAAGATTAGTGTCCACTGTGAAGTTATTGAAAATAGCATAGATTTATAATATTTGCCTCTGAATCGAAAGGATTAACTATTAAACTACAACTTTTCTACTTTTTACTGAAATCATTAGATTGCAGCAGTCAAACAAGAATCCGATTCAATTAATTTAAAGATAGGTATAAGATTACGCTGTAGCTTATAATGTCTATCACAGCTTTAATCGGCTTTCGTATGAAAATAATGCGCACAATAAAAGCGTAAAAAGATCCTGCGCAAGAGACGACGATGTGGGGATTAATAGTAGCAATTTAGCCGTTGAACATCGCGGCGCGGCGAGGGCGGGCGCGTCGGTAGCCTTTTTATTATGCGCCAATGCCTCCGAGATTAATGTAGTTAACGACAATTTCGCCCGACGTTTATAATAAAGCTTCACGGATAATTTTTAACTACTTTAAAACATGTTCAGAGTATGTACCTTCTTGAAAAAATGGCATAAGTACCTAGATGTTCAAGTTTTCGACCTAAAAAGAAAACTTGATAGTCCTAACAGTTGGTATAGTTATTGTTTACATATTATTAAGAATCACAATAATATTATAAAGGTATGTTTTTTATATGGGTTTGTTGGTCCTTCACTGACTGATTTGCCTAAAATTCGGAATGGACAAAGAAACCTTGGATCAACAATACATTTTATCTCGGAAAATCGGTGCCCCGTGGATTTGATGAGAATTCGAATTTCACGCAAGCAAAGTACTTCGAATGTTTATTTAATTAAAACAATTGATTTTTAAGATCAAAGTAATCACGTAGTATCGTAATTCCTGAATTTGAACGTGAACTGAATATCAAGAAATCTTGATCTGGTAGATATAGTAGACATAGGTGCATCTTTCTATATATCATCATATTTATGGCTGTTAAACTGTTAGTGCATCGAGGATTCTGTATTTTATTTTTGATTGAATTTAATCAGAACTAAAACTTATCAAAATAATTAAATTATCAAAAATACCGTTCGCTATTTGACGAAACCTTAAATTCATTCAAGCGCAGCTGTGTGAAAAAGGCACTTAAATAAAGCACTTTAATATAAAGGCGAAAGTTTATATGTAAGTCTGCATGATTGTTACACCTTCGTAATGCTACCACTGAACCGATTTGGCAAAAATTTGAAATGGAGATAAATTACAGCTTGGACTAACACATAGGCTATAAGCCTATAAGTAGCCTATGTGTTAGTCCAAGGTGTAATTTATACTACTTGTATAGGAATATCCCTGATTAACATGGGATTAAATTAAAAAGTCAAAATTCGCGAGTGTTAACAAGCAGCCGGCAACAGATACTCCTATAGATAGGATAACAGATAGGATAGAAATCCTATCCTATCTTATCCTACTAATATAATACATGAACACGGAAGTTTGTAAGTATGGATGGATATTTGTTACTCTTTCTCGCTGCACTTACTGAACCGTTTTGGCTGAAATTTAAATATACTCGTAGATAGCTTGTAACCTGGATTACATATAGTCTACTTTTTTCCCGGAAAAAAACATCGTTCCCACGGGATTAGCGAAAAACCGAAATTCACGCGGGCGGAGCAGCGGGCAACAGCTAGTTTTTAATTAATTGTATCATCGCCATCATTAAAAATGTGAAAGCACATCCTAGTTATTAAGGTATCGTCGGCACTTCAGGCATTCGGGCTTCGAGTCTAGGTTGCGTGGCTGTGTGTCAGCGAGTCGCTCGCCCGGCGCAGGTGGCGCAGGCCGGTCCGGGAGCGACTCGCTTAATTGATTCCAATCTGGGACTTGATTCGAGATAATGCTCTCGCGAGTCGTGTGTTCACTTTCGCTTGCGACGCGCACGGAACGCGTTTAACGGTGGTTTGTAAGGACGACCGTTTTCAGTAGACTGAGCCAAATGACTTAGAATGATCGTCGAAGGAAACAGCAGGGAGATCCCATAAAAATGTATCAATCAATAAAGAAGTGCTTGTCAAAGCGTGATTTTCAAGTGTTTTGATTGATCCAGACCCATGACGAAATGCGCTACGCTAAGAGTACGGAAAAGATGTGACGTAGGTTGAAACTAATTTTTTTTTCTTAAATATGGCGTCGTCGCGCGTCATACATTTCGGTATCGCTGACAGCACGACAATAGGTCGTCGCTCGTGCTCCACATGAACTATTCTATTCTAAGATCTCGCGACGTCATACTATGGGCACTTTAATATAAATTTTATTGTAAAACAATAAATAAAATATCTATCTATCTGTAAGTAGAATATCTTGTATAACGGAATACAGAATCAAATAAAATCTATCGTAGTCATATGACCATAGAGACAGTATATCTCGGTGGTTCATTTGAAGAAGCACTCCGTACGGTTATCGAAAAAGTGATATTGTGAAGGCTGCGTACATGACACCTGAAGAATTTGACTTATGAATCCATATAGGGTTGGCAAGCCTATTGCACCTTACCAATCAACTACCGATAAATAGCATATAAAATAAAAATAGGCTAACTAAGTACACTGCGCTGCGACGAATTCCGAGCTTCACCGTCTGAAGCGTGCGCCAGCTTTTTGCAAGGCAGGTGTACGAGCATATGCTATTAAATTGTCAAAGACTACACCGTATACATGTCTGCGTTAGTCTGAGATAGCGTCGAATCCAGAAATTAAAACTCAAAACAACTCTTTATACAGTGGTTTTTCTTTAGAAATGAAACATTAACGACACCGCAAAATGCGAAGGCTCATTAATCGCTGTTCTGTCTAATGTGGAACATGAATACTGTAAGCGTAGTTGAGCCATCGACGTGCACATTCATATCATTATGGCTGGAATAATCCAAAACCGCAACATACTCGTAGCAGAGCGTGGCCTCGGCCGCGTGCAGTGTGAGCAGCAGGGTTGTGAGCATGTGCAGTGTGCACTGTGCAGTGCATTCAGTATGGGTTCACAAGAATGGTCGCAATTAGGAAAGAGTTGAGTAAGATATCGTAATTAGTGGGCGGGGCGTGGCGTCAGGCTTTATACAATGCTAATCAACTAAGACCTCACAACTTCCAGACTTATGTTGTTTTAATGATTATTAAAATAAATAAAATTCTAATGTACGTCTAACTACGAAAATTTTTTGTGAAATGTATCAAACATTTATCGATAAAAATATATTATAAATATCTTTAATGTAGAATATCCTGACGATTAAATAAACACAATATAATTGTTCGAGGTGCCACCGTTTTTTTCATCTCATCACTGAAACGGATATCGATTCAATATTGGCAACGTTTAATATCGAATCCTCATTAGCATCCCAACTGGTACACAATTTTAAACATTGCTCTATTTTTCTGTTTTAGATAGGTACATAATTCCTCAAAATGTTATTTTCTTACATTACATTGGTTTCTATTTTATTATAAATAATTTTTTTTTCACCACCTCAAGCCTCAGTTATTTTTCAGTGCCTACAGTACACCTATATCACGGACAAAATAAAAGCTCCGAGTCTGGCGGTGGCGGCGTCTCGGCGACAAGCTTTGTGCGCGGCGCATGTGCCTGCGCGCGCGCTTGTACGGTTTCGGCGCGCGCCGCCCGCCACATGGCTCCCGCCCGCGAGCCACCCGCACCTAACTGTTGTCTCGAAGCGAGGGCATCGCCATTGTTCCTAAATCCTATTAATGATTTGTGACTTTGGAAGTTTTTGAGTTTGTTAGCTTGGATGTTTGTCACTGAATCACGCATCAGCTGCTGAACAGATTTGGCTGCTATCTGAAATGTAGATAACAGTTAATCTGGATTCATATATATTTTTATTAATTGCTTTTAAATACTTACCGTATTTTTCTAGCAATTAAAGACTACAGTACAGCTTAGGATTGATTGATATAGCATACTTTTTTTGGACATTACACACATCGTAATCAAGCCCCAAAAGTAAGCGATAGCTTGTGTTATGGGTACTAGATAACTGACAAATAAGTATACATAAAATTAATATACAATAAATATAATAAACTCGCCGGCATATTTAGCGGAACATAAAAAAAAGGTTTGATATCAGTATCATATAAAGTTGCTGGCTGGTTTATACGTTATTTAATTTAAAAAGAAATATTTTCAAATTAAGAAAACAACTGAACATCACATTTTATGCAATTGTTTTAATTTTATTCAAATACACCTTATCTGGAGCGAACTTCGAGTATTTCTTCCTTCTGAGTTTGATTTAAAATTTCATTGAAATACTGTTTTTTGTTAGTTTTTTTTAATCGCGTATCTTTCTGGAGTTGATGACTGAATTATGCCTGACTTAGCCCCAACGGAGATTGCCAGGGCACTCGAAATGCGAAGAAATGGTCAAACCTACAGAGTGATATCCAGTGATCTTCGTCGACCAGTTTCAACGATCCATCGCAGTATCCAACGGTTCAGGGAGACCGGTACTTATGTGAGAAGAGCAGGACAAGGCAGAAAAAGACGCACTTCGAGTAGGGATGATCGTTTCATTCGGCTTCGTGTACGTAGGAACCCCCGTTTGACGGCCGTCCAAGCCCGACATGAGTTAGAAGCAGTGCGGGGTGTAACCGTAAGTGAGCGTACGGTACGAAGAAGGCTCGAAGAAGCTGGTTTGGGTTCATTTGTGCCCGCCAAGGCTCCAAGGCTCGAGGTAAATCATCGTAGAAACAGGTTAACTTTTGCTCAGGAACATCGACTTTGGAACGCGGACCAATGGAGTAAGGTATTGTTTAGTGATGAGTGCAGAATTCTCTTAAATCAAATTGACGGCAGGCAAAGAATATACAGACGCAAAGGAGAACGATACATTCAGACAAATTTTGAAACTACAGTTGCATACGGTGGTGGATCAATAATGGTTTGGGCGGGCATTTGTTTGGGAGCTCGCACAGACTTGGTAGTGATTGACAGAGGGAGTCTGACTGCAGACCGCTATATCGGAGAAGTTTTAGAAGAAAATGTCGTACCGTTCGCCCCATATATCGGTGACGATTTTGTTTTTATGCAGGATAATGCTCTGCCGCATACCGCTCGGGTAACTCAAGCTTATCTTAATGATATGAATATCACTGTTATGGAGTGGCCGGCGAGATCACCGGATATGAACCCAATAGAGCATGTTTGGGACTTGCTGAAAAGAAAAGTTAAGTCCAGAATTCCAGCTCCTGCCAACGTGGGAGAACTGCGAATCGCCGTAGTTGAGGAATGGCGGAGACTATCCCAGGAGACCATCGATAACATCATTCTCAGTATGCCTAGACGGGTAGAAACTTTAATAAGAGCACGTGGAGGAAATACGCGATATTAATCACCATTTTTCTAATTTAATTAATTGTAATTTTAATATTAAATTTCACTTTTCCAGGTTACATGAAAAGTTCAAAAATGTACCATTTTTCACAAATTGCCTTTACTCGCAAAATCTGTTCTTAATGTGATCTCATTTTAAGTAAAAACAAATGAAACTTTAAATAACAAAAGAAGTGTAGTAAGTAGATTTTAAAATAAAACCATATTTTTTTAATTATGGACCTTTTTTTTATGTTCCGCTAAATATGCCGGCGAGTTTATATTGAAAAATATCCAGACACTAGAAAACATTCATGCTTATCACACAAACATTTTCCACTCGGGAAATGTTGAATCGAACCCACGACCTTCGACGGAGGCGGTAGGACCGCTACCGCTACGCCATTCAGTCGTCAAACTTATCCTCAAGGAGGTATAAAGCACATGTATAAAGATTGAGAAAGTAAGCAGTAACAGGAACGTGAAATCCACAATTCCCGCGGGAGTAGCAGCGAACTTAACCTATACGAACTAAGAAAGCTGGTTAGATTTTATTTACGGAGAAGATTAAAATCAATCTCCTCCCAACTTTGAACTCTCAATACCTCAGCCTTTGCAGCCCTCCGGCAGCAAGCCCAGCAACTTTTTCTGAGCTCGTGTGTCATCCATGCTTTGCTCCGACTATCTCATTGTTGGCAGGCAGAGATTTTGACAACACTCATTTCATAAAAGTTCGTAAAAAAACTCGAAATCAATTAAATATTTTTGAGTACGTATGTACTCATACTTCCTCTTAAGTCTCTATCACGTTAGGTACGCACAATTAATTATAATTATATTAAAGATCTTTAAATCAAAGAACGTTAAAAATGAGAAAAGAATATTACCATAATATATTTTAATGCTGCTAGCTCAGAGATTGATTCCATACATCGTAAGTACTACTTTGGTACTTGATAATTCAATGTAACCACAATAAATTAATCTCTTACAATCCCTTTATGAGACTCAAGCCTTCAATAAATTCTAAAAACGTTTCCCGCGTGCCAGGGATATAGGTATTCTTAATCAGAATATATTTTTTGTGGAGCAATAAATTATATAAATTGCCATTGGTATTAACTTCGCGTATTGTATAAGTTTTGCCATAGGTAAATAATAATAATTTATAAAATATAGACGCGAGTAATAAATAAATGGCTCGATGTTCGCGGCGGGCGGTGGAGTAAAGCCCCTGTGGTCTTGTGCTTTGGAAAACATCGAACTTTGGGAAATTGCCTGAAGCCTCATATTCAAACTGTTTATTTCAATGTTCTTGCTAAACATTTTATATTGAATGGAAGCTGCTGCTATTTTGCGGAAATCTATAATTAGCAGGACAGATTAATTTGTTTTGCTATAATCCGCTAATTGAAAGGATTCTGTATGGTACAATATGCAGGAACACCACACACAATTTTTCCAACACTTTCTTCGACGCAAGTTTCGTCCCGAAATTGTAAAGATTTGACGCTTTACGATTTTGCATTGTGAAGTCAACATCTCCAGAGGATATCCCGGTGTCGCAGTCGGGTATGATTCTTCTCGTTGACCGCCACATCAACGAGAAGAATCATACCACCTGGTGTATTTATTATACCGACAAATTTCCACACTTACTTGGTACCTTTTTAAGTTCTGATGTCCTCAAAATACGGTTAGTTGTGAGTGCGAGTGGCGTGAGGCAATAATCCGTGTGACGACACGCGTCGGCGTTTGAATAAATCCGTTAAGGGCGAGGGCGCACATGCCGCGGAATCTTTTCGACCGAGACTGAGGGTGTCGTAGTGTTGGTGTACTAACTCGCTAAAGATATTGTCGATAAACTCGTTGAATTATTAAATATCCATTGTCGATAAATTATTTATTTAAGCTTATACAAAAATGTCATACCATAAATTGCTTACATTACATTTATGATTTCATTAAAAAAATAAGTGTCCATTTCATTCATCATTGTATTGTGTACGAAATATAAGATTAAAACTATTTATTAGACAAGGAATTTCTCTGAATATTGAATTACTTTACAGTTTACCATTTTACAATTACATAGTCTAGATTCTAGAGCGTAAATCTTTATAATTGTAATAATTGAAAATTACAATGATTTAATGCTTTGGATCACTTAGCGTGAATAGTTTACTGGAGTCTCAGCACCAGTCAATATCCCGCTTAAACTTAAACTAGCTGACGCCGCAAACTTGTTTTGTTTTTTGTATAATCGGCACAGTTGCTTTTAACTCCAGTATTGGCACTGAAATTCGTCTTCAACTTGGAGAGTTAACTGATAGCTCAATAAAAATCATTGACGAAATGACCTAAGGGCAAGGATGAGATCGTTAATTTGCTAAATTAAACAATTAATTACAAAAAAACCGGCCTAGTGCGAGTCAGACTCGCGCACCGAGGGTTCCATACTATAAAAGAAGTAAAACATTAAAAGAATCACTTTTGTTTTAGGTGGTTTATTGTTATTATCAAAAAAGTATAACTTACAGAGTTGATTTTATTTTTCCTGTAAAATATACGTTTATACCTATTGACCATGATTATTACAGATATTTCGAACGATAAACTTCGGAGATAAACTATCTGGCACAAAAATAAAAAAACCAGTTTTAGAATAGACAAGTAACGCCCGTTCATATGATACCCGACTCGACGATATTGTCATCTCATTTTAAAATTTCAACAACCGGGTTTACCCCCCTTTTAAATAAAAATAAAAATGATTTTCAAATTTTTATGATTGCAGTGACGTTGGGTCACTATCACCTGAAACTATTCCAAATTTCAAGTCGATAGCTTCCATAGTTACTGAAATAATCAAGTGTGACAGACAGACGGACGGACTATCGTAAGGAGAAAATCTCACCATAAGGGTTCCATTTTCACAATTTTGGTATGGAACCCTAAAAACTATAAAAATGCTTAATTTAATATTTAAGATTAAAGAAATATTAAATTTTAATTTTCTTTTCTACAAGACATCAATATTTAAAACGCCGACGGACTCTCTAATAAAAAATATCGATAACAAATGACAAGCGCAGGCATCTCTACAACTTCTACAAGGAGCCACCTGCCGCCCGCACCCCACGCTATATTTTATTCCACTTAATCGTTCTTTCCGTTATAAAGCCCACTTTTTATCACACACTTAAAGCAAATATACTTGTTTCTATAAACTACAATGTGCAACCGCCCTATTAACAATAATAGACACTTTTAATTGAGAATCTATAAAAGGTTTCGCGAATCGTTGTCCATATACGGGCGAGGCATTCATCATGGTCGCCGTGGTTCTCATCTGCCCAATTAATAAAAGTTGACTGTAAGGCATGGACTAGCGGCGACCGACGAGCTGGACACACTGCCCGCCGCCTGCAAGTGCACGGCTCGGAGCCGGCCCGGTACCGGTTCTGTCCAGCTGAAGCGGCTATTCGCAAGGTGTTTTATTTTGATTTGCAAACATATCTATCAACTTACTTTTTATGCCATTTTTCCGTCGTAGTTACCTAATTATCTACCAATTATGTTGGACATGAAACTCATAATTTGATAGGACGAAACATCATTACATTCCTGTGACGAAGAAGAGGTCTCTAACAGCTGTGGAGGCGACGGTGCACGGTTTGAGTTTTTTCTGCTTCGCACTGAGTTCGTTCCCGATAAGTAAACTGATACTAATTGCGAAATTTTCTCTGAATAAAGTTCATTTCGTGATGGATGTGAATTAATTTGGGCATAATTTTAGGTTAGTACTTGACTGCGATCTCACCTTATGGTAAGTGATGATGCAGCCGAAGATGTTATCGTACTAACTTGGAAGGGGTAAGTAAACTCACCCCTATAACGATTTCTACACAACATCGCGCCGGAATGTTAAATCACTTGGTGGTGTCTTTGCTGGTATGGTGGTAACTAGCACGGCCGAAGCCACCCACCAGACCAGACCTGAGACAAATTAGAAATTATTAAATTCCTAAGTGGCCCGTGACGGGAATCGAACCCGCGACCTCACACTCGAAGCCGAGCGCGTGCCCCTGCACCAGGGAAGTCGTCAAAATTCGTGTGGGTTTTTATGTTTTCTATGTTATGTGTTATGTTTGAGGGAGGCAACATGTCAAGTGTTATATTTATACTCGTAGGTACCTGAATATAAATGACACAAGTACGCAAAGTCGTTTGAACTGATGAAGGATATAGACTGTGGATGGTCTAACAGAATATCGATCATTTGCACACTGTTATAGGCTTAAGTTTAATTATGTATCAAAAGCAGTTACTAGAAAAACTAGGTAGGTACGTAAACTAGGCTATGTTCCCTGCCGAAACAGGCGTAGCGAATATCTGTAAAAGTACCTAGCGACTGAACTGATGATAAAGTAAAATAGGGTATTTGACTCCAATTTTTTTATTACTTTATTATAAAGTAGAATTAAAATAATGACGTGCACTGAAAGAACTAATTAAATCGATCAAATAACAAAAAAGTTATAAGCATTTAAAGATTTGTGATTAGACAGAGATAGCAACATGAAATTGTGACGTCACACCGTACCAATGCCATAGTAGCTTCGTGCGGCTTCATACAAATTTTCGTTTTGCGAGAAAGAGATAGAAGATCCCCCCACTCCAAAGTTTAAACGCCTGTAACTTTGTAAATCTTCGTTGGATTTTAATATTTCTTTCACTGCACGTTATTATTTTTATCCTAGTTTATAATAAAGTAATATTTTTTATCAAATTCAAAAGTAGTGTAAGACCCCATTATTGTGTATCTTATCATCAGTAATCAAAAATAAAAGTAAAAACACTATTCACAAAATTTGAATCACAAAATACCTTAAAGCATTTGGCTATTAAAAAACCATAAAAAAGAACATGGATCTGAATCGAAACCTTCAAAAATTCGAATGTATCAGTCAAAGGTGAACAAAAAAACTATCAACTTTTATCGGGAGGAATCGTACAAAAAATCATTCATCGATATCACGGATACGATTTTTTATTTGTACCGCAATCGAAATTGGAACAAAGGGAAAAGAAAAACAAAAAAGAGAAAAAGTGTGGTAAAAAGCGGCGCGCGCGCGTGCCGAGGCGACATGTGCGCCCGCGCAGCGCGGCTAACGGGCCGCCACGCGCGCGCCGTTACGAGCTCTCCGCCCGCGCCGCCGCCTCGCGCACCCCCTCATCGCACCCTCTCATCGCCACTTACCACCTCTCGCGACGTTGCGAAAAACCACTGCCGAGTGCCGAAGCCACCGATATGAACCTGAGGATGATCAACCCATCGGAACATTTTACGTCAACTTTCTATATACAAGAAAAAAGTATATCCATTTGTCAAAATTTCCACCAATACGCGGCAACATGGCCGAAATCGTCCCTCTGGAAACTCGTACTGCGGCCTGATAACGATAATAGTGATCTGTGGCGTGGACCGCGGTCTATAGACAATACTGCGGTCAGCTTACAACTGACGCTGTTGGTGTCGAAACAAACATTTTTGACACGAGTAAACTGGTGTCATTTTTTCGCGTGGTCTGCCGGGTCCTGTGTATACGTCTATTGCAGAAGCTGAAAAAAGATGCAGCCAGCCTGACACCGAATGCCGGACTATTAATGAAGTCGTAGCAAGACTAACGGCCGTTTTCACTTAACCTAGGAAATGCCTAAATCGAATGCTTAGCCCTAAGGTGACAGTTGTTGTAGGTGAAAACTGTCACCTATCGGCTAAGCATTTGATTTAGGAGTTTCCTAGGTTTAGTGAAAACGGCTGTTAGTAATCTTGCCTCAAACACATTCGTTAGCAATAAAGTTAACATAAATTATTTGTATCATTTCTAATGGTAGGACCTACGAATCTTTAACATATTGTTAGAAATCCGTATAAAATTACGGAGTTTAATGGTGCGGTTGCACAGTATTTAGCACACTATACTTACCTACTGTCACACAACTGTCAAAAGAACAAAGTAAGGTAACTGATACGTTTTTGTCAAGTATAAGTAAATAGGTAGCACATTCTTGGGTACATTTTTACAAATAAGCATACCTACCTGCTTATATGATAGTAGTGGTTACTTAGTGCTTGTTTATTCAAGTGCATGGAATGTACATAGTTACTAAGATATATATAGCTGTCTGATGGAAAAATACGTGACATTCGATTATCTCCGGCCTTCAACAGTGATTTATCTTTAAGAATAAAATTCAAGCATACTGAAAAAAGTATATATGTATACTGAAAACACTTTTCTTCAAACTTTTTTACACTTAGGTATTATATTCAAATATTCATTGACCTGATGGTACCTAACTAACGTTGCAGCCGAGGATATCACCGTATTAGCTTGGAAGGGAAAACTCGAACTTCAACTTGCAGATGAAGTTGAATTTGCAAGTAGGTAGGTACCTTATATATTATATTATGGCAGGTGGGTAGACAGTATACCTATCTTGTACCTTTATACGATTTCAGACAGATCCTGTCTTCGGTATAAAAACGGCTGCCAGGAAAAAATCGTATAATAGCGGGGAATAGGGAATATATTTTTTTCATCGCAAAGTACCTACTTAAGAACCTATTTACTAGGGACGAGAACAAGAAAGTAGAATGAAAATCAGGGCCTTGGTTATGTAATAAGTAGGTAGGTACTAGGGCTATGAACTCACTCGTACATTATGTTTAGTATCGCGCCACCTCATTGTTCTGAATATGGAACGCAGTCCCCCCAGCACTCCCTCCACACACTGAAGCACTTCCCCTGAAACCATACATTTCCCGCCGGTAACAAAACACTTCGTATCAAAGCAGATTAGCCGCTTAATTAAATTTCCCGTGATTGCTACAAGGGGTTAATCGACTGTGAAATATCGTTAAGTAAGTAAACCACAAAAATCAATGGAACAGTAGGTAAATAACTATCTATTTATTACTTCATACCACATGCCTTTACTGCAAAACAGTTCAGGCTCTGTAGGACGATAATATTATGTTTATCATAATACTTGATTAAGCATATACCTACTTAGGTATTATTGAACTACATTTACCTATCTACCTATATTTTGTTGGCTGGCGTAAATAATTTCGTTGTACTATCGTCGATTCTAATATTATTCTACATTATGTGTGTGTGTGTGTGTGTGTACCTAAACCTTAAAAATGTAGTAAAAAATATCTTTACAAGATATTTGGAAAATGTATTAGGAATACCTATTGAGAATAGCTCATAAAAAATTCGGTCAAGGATTTTTAATTTATGTCAACACCAAACACCATACCTCTGCGTGTTACCTAAGTATTTTCCACTATGGGACGTTATTTAGAAAGCTGATGATAAAATAAAACAGAGCGATCTCGTTTTGAGTTGCAGTAACAAATTAGTATATACTTTTCACTTTTTTAAAATAACGGACATTCGTGGCTCCGCCCTTATGGATTTTGTTTTTTTTTTATAAATTCGGGATTTTCAGAAAACGGGATAGCAAGCAGTCTCCTGTACTATAAATAATAATTGTTGATCCCTATTAAACTTTCAGCCCAATCGATTCAGTACCTAGTTTTAACGTGAAGATATAATAACAAACACACACACACATACACATACCTACATACAAATAAGTATTATAATACTAGCAAACCCAGCGAACTCCGTTTCGCCACCAGATGGCTTTCCCGCTAAAAAGATTTTCCCGCTTTTCTGTTGAAATTTTTCCTGAATTTTCTTTGCCATAAACCTCACGGAGCCCGAGACCTTTCCAACGAATGCAAAACCGTGGAAATCGGTTCGTGCGTTCTGGAGTTATAGCGTCAGGAAGGAAAATCTGACTTATTTTTATATAGTAGATAAATAAAATAAATAAAAAAAGAATAGTTTAAATTAAGAAAAAAATTAGTTGCACGTCTTCAATGTAAAACGCACGGCCCCACGGCACGGCTTTGACTATGTTAGTAATATTATGTATAAGTATTATATTGTATTTTCGGCGAATCCCATCCTTGTTTAAATACGTTTTGCACATTTTCTCAAAATAGTGATAACTTTAAAGGAAATTTTCTAACTCTGCATCTAATTTAAACTCCGCCCAGCGCTACACGCAACCAATGCGCCGGGTGGGCGGGGCGCGACCGCTCGCCGACACTTCTCTGGTTCTCTCGACAAACCTCATCACGTGCTCTGATTTCGTCTAATCTTTATTGGCATGTCAACGTATCTACTAAACTATATCATCAGGTATTGATCGGATTATAAAGATTGGTTACCGGCAGATTAAAGAAACTACAGAAAGATTCATGAATTTTTTTGTAACCTTTTACAGGGTCCAAAGCAAAATCAGAGCAAGATTTAGGTACTGACTAATTTATTAAACGTAATTTTTGTACAACATTAAACTACGTATCTAAGTATCAGCGTAGCAACACTAGTAGACAAATCCAAGACTATCACGACACTGCGTTTTCAAACGAGGTAGCATTAACGTTCAGTGCGAACCGCTTATTTGCAAACATTAATCCTTTAAAGCCATTTTTCAGCTCCGTGTACGCGTAGCCAGCGGAGGCGCATACAGTAATTATTCGGTGTTCAGGAATGTGACGCGAGCCACCTGTCAAGTGACTGTTTCATCAAATCATTTCTTTATTGTGCAGCCTCCGAGCGACGTGTTCTTTTTTTGACTTTTGAAAAAAAAAAGCGTTATTGTGGATGAGTCGGGTAGGTCGGGGCGCGCGAGCCTCATTTCAGTCAGGTGCCCGGCGCCGATCACGACGCACCGTGTGCCGCTCCGACCCGTAGAGCCTTCCGCGAGACCCTTACGTTATCT
Source organism: Coenonympha glycerion (assembly GCA_963855885.1). NCBI lineage: Eukaryota > Metazoa > Arthropoda > Insecta > Lepidoptera > Nymphalidae > Coenonympha > Coenonympha glycerion. Next base: position 7,246,877 of record OY979629.1, read on the forward strand.
GCGACTTCCCGACATATTATCATTTACAGATTTGGAAAATGTTTATTTAAACCCATTCACAACAGATTTCTAATGAAGAGATTTTACAAACCTCAGAGATCCTGTGGAATTCGGCAGTGATTTTGTGAATCGTTCCAGTGTTAAATTTTCCCGCCCTAGGTAAGTCCGCCTAAAGGATGTTTATATTTTTTTTTATATTAGCTTTTTTCTTCTTGGATTTTTTTTACAATGATTACCTATTTATGTTCCCTAAAAAACACATAAAGTTCGCAGAAATTGGATTTTCATGGAAGCGGTGTTTATAATTGAGTGATTTTTCAATGCTTATGTTTTTTAATTATTTATTATTTGAAGCGATTTGTCTGATTTTGTATCAGTCGAATTGGTATAAACCTTAAGATATAAATATTTAAAAATCTACAAAAATAAACCCTAATCTTGGTTTTTTTTTATAAGAATACCAAAGGTATAATTATTTAAGTAGGTACTTTTTACACGACTTTCTATTCAAATTTATTTAGGTATTTATGGGATGCGAGTTGGATAGATAGGTACTTATTTACGTTGATAATATAATCAATAACTAAATCTATTTTATTGAAATCGCATGAATGTAACTGATTATGACATAAACTTAATGAAGTAGCGAATCATTCATCGCTAGTAAACGTACTTACGAGCATCTTGTGCTGCAATTTTATCTAGCTACGACGCGGCGCCGGTAAACTAGTTGCTACGAGTCTGCAGCTACGAGATCGCTTGGCGGTCTTTCTATTTCAAATAGTTTACTTTTGACATTATTTTATTACACGACTGCCCAAAAAAGGCGTTTAATGTTTTTAGGATTCATGTATGTATGTGAGTTTTTTTATTCCACCATAACTTCTGAACGTCTGAAGAGATTTGGGGTATTGTTAGAATCCTTACATCATTCCGAGTAACATAGCCATAGGCTATATTTTTTTGGGAAAAAGTCGTTTTACCACAGAGCAGTCGTGTATTTTAGTTTTTTTTTATTTAATTTTTGCTTTGTTTTTGAAATTAATAAGTAGAAATACATTAGGGCAATCATCAGGAAGGACTATTTTAAATTAAAAAAAAAACACTCTATCCATTTGTGGAGCGTTTAAAATTATTTTCTTGAAATGATGGCGATGGATACGATTCGTCAACTTATTTTGCAAGTGAAAATTAGTCGATTTTAAATATAAAAAAAAAATCATGAAATGTAATATTCCCACCTATAATAATCACATCAGATAATTATAAATTTGTTTATAATATACTTATGCAAAAGCGCCTTCAATACGTACGTCACCTGTAAAATCTCCACGAAGTAGTATCAAACGAACAACCATGATTGATTTTCTAATGCTAACACTTGCTTTGTTTCCCACTATCTAGGCATGCCAATGAAAAATAAGCGACCACAATTGCTTGCCATAATTGCCACTTGCGGGTTAATGAAGTCTTACTTTATTGAAATAAGAAATTGCGACATACAACCCTCACCTCGCTTACAAGACGACTAGTGAGCCAATTACACCTAATAGCTGGAATCAATTGCATTCACCTGTTTGTAATACAAAGATACGAATCGCCCGACACCGAGTCGCGGGTAATGTGGTTCTAGGCAGAAATCGGGAACTATGATATTATCTTTATGACAAACGTTTTTAACAGGTGCCCTAAGATCGTTATCACCCCTGCCCCTAATACGTTTGATTACAAAATTGAGCAATTCATTTGAAACATCGCAATCAACCTATATTTGATTTGGTCGAATTAAGTAATGAAAGGAAAGTGAACGCTTTCACGAGCTATTTGTCCGCCGTGGATTCATCGTATGAAAACAAATGTGTTTTAGTGTAATGAAGATTGTTTTAGTCTGATGTGTATATATTGTGAATTATTAATGCGCGTACGCAGCGGGCGACGTCCACTTTCATTATTCTGATTCTTCATTTGCTTGATTGAGCTTTTAATACGATTCGCCGTCGACACACTCGCCCGGACTCGGATTAATCAGGGCGAGAGCTGTCAACAAATAGCCGCTAATGGCGATAGTCACGTACAACTATGATGACGTTGTTTTTATAAACTAATCACCATATTGTAACTTATTATTTAGAAGCTAAAGGTTTTATCCACATTACTGATAATGAAAACTAGAAAAAAAACTAACGGTGTTAAATATATCTGCTCACATGCTTATATCTTGTAGTAATCAAGTTTCTCATAAATTCTGTAGATCAGAAGAAAGGTCCTGACTCATTTATTCATTAACGTATCATTGCCGTCCTAAGTAATGAGATTCCATCCACGATGTGGATGGGAAGATTTTTCTAAATTCCCGGCATCCCCCGAGCGGAATTCCGTTGGATCAGCTACTTAGTATAATATGTTTTTAGTATATACGTGACAAACGTAGCCTGATCTATGGCTCTGATGAGTGCCATTAAGCTTTGCCTTTTGCCAAGTTGCACCATTTACAGATTTTTTGGGAGTTGAAACATTGTAGTCTGTTTTTGTTAGCAGGATGTCCCGCCACGTGCTGCTCTCGCGGCTCGCGGAGCACTTCCAGGCGGCGTCGCCCCCCGGACAGCGGTTTCCATCCCCGGAGAGGAGCGTGTCTCCTCACACGCCCACGTCTCCACGCTCGCCGCCACAATCGCCAGACTCTCTAGCTCAGCAACGTTTAGATTTGCTGCACCTTGGGGACATCGAGATTGCAGGACGTGCTCTCAAGCAGTATGCTAGAGCTACAGGCAAGTATTTATGCCTATTTTCATTAATAGTTTTATGTTATCTGTTGAGTCAATACTCAATGCTAAATATTTATTTATTAAGGACAGAAAGAAAAATAGGTACCTACATGGTGAGCAAGGTGAGGCCAATGCAAGTTAATTTAGTGCAACGAAGTATTAATTTTTGACTTGAGGTTGCCTATGACCAACCTCTTAAAACCATCCACTCGAGTTGCAAACTTGTTTATATTGTTCGTCCAAAGTGTTCGTTGTACCTCTGCGTCATCCAGAGGCGAGCGCTTCCCTGCATTCGTGTCTAATCGTGGCATCTTGTGGTAGCAAAGAGTTGGTGTGTTCGACAGCTATGTATATACGTATTCTGAATGGCACACGATAGCAGAGCTTGCGGGTTAACGGCGGTTCCCAATATTCAATCTATCCATGGTTTACCTTACTAGAGATAGAAATTTGACATAACTTGTATGGAGCTTATGTCACATTGATATCTCTAGTAGGGCAAATGGAAGATAGATAGAATATTGGGAACCGGCATAAGTCAGTGCAATCATACTTATTATGACACGGATCGTACACATTACGATTCTGATGTAAATAAGAAAGTAAATAGCGTTGGTGTTTTTCTACTTTGAACTGCATCGTTTTTTTTTCACATTTATTTAATAACCAAGTAATAAACGTCTCACTGTATTATTACTTATTATGTGTATGTAACGAAACAATTTCTCGTAGAGCTTGGTGCGCTGATGTACTGCAGCGGCCTGGGCGCGCTGTACGGCGGCGCGGGCGTGTGGCCGCTGCTGCTGCCGCACGCGCCACATTTCGCGCACAACGACCACGCGAGGCAAACACCTCCACGAGAAGGTACATCTCTTACCATTTTACCAGCTTCTGTCAAACATTTATCTATAACACCTTTGTCAGCCTATAGCATAGATAAAGCCAGAACTGTTATGCATCATCTCAAACCTACATTTTTTTTAATTTCGAAGCCAGAGAGGAACTTCTGTCTTGAATGTATTTACAATTCAAGGTATAGGTGGATGGTGGACCGTGGAACTAATATTGTATAAGTAGGATAAAATAAAATCTCAGTATTCATGTCTTACGAAAAAGGGAGAGAATATGCGTCAAGCTAAGTACCACTTCATTATACTTATTAGGAAAGTCGAAGAAACATTTAATATTTCAATTAGAAATATTTAACATTTTATAAAATTTTAATATTTTGACTATACAACAGTGAAGAAATAACAATGGTTGCCAGAGATTTCTAAAAATAATTGAAACGATTTTTGGGTCGCTCGATAAGACATGCGTTCGCCTCGGCCTCCTTACATGCCTTCTCGAGTGTGTTCCTCATTAGAATAGCTATCAATGTAAGTTGTGGCTTAATTTGCTGCGAACCGCTGATACGCCGCACTTTACATGTCGTTTACCTCCACAACCGGAGTCTTTTTAATGTTTTCAACATGCCAAGGAAAAGTCAGTAGGTACCTTTGCACACTTTATCAGCTTGTGAAAATTATTTAGGTATTCAAATTACTGGCTTATCCGCATTCGTACTGGTTACGGCCATGAATCAAAGATACCTAGATTCCAAACTTAATTAGGTACCTAAATTTCTACGTCCTAAATAAAAAATTCATAGATACAATATTATATGCATCTATGGTACCTACTCGTATAAGTAATTATTATAAATAGTATTAAAAGTAAGAACCTAGGTATTATTTGATTATGAGTGTGTCATAATAATTAAGTATAGATCGTCGTATCTATTTAAGAACGAACGATCCTCCACTACACTTTTAGAAAGCACAGAAAAGCAGCCAGTATTCTTGGTACCATTCGTCATGTTAAACTTAAAAAACTTTAAATTAATATAAGTCTGTGATTTTACAAGTCTGTAACTTTAGATATCTTACATAACTCAACTTAAAGTAGTAGTAGTTATACTTTAGCTGTATTGTTTTCCCTTTACTCGATGTCAACAAGAGCCATTTTGATGTACCTAAACAATTTTTTAATTTTCCACTGAATCTTCAAGCTAATAAGCTAATAAGCTAATAATCGTCTTTAAAGAAAGTTAAAATCTTTATTCCTGTGATTTTGATTTTAGGATTTTCTGTCTCTTGGTCCAACTAACCTTTGAAATGATTGCTGTATTGATTGATTGTATTGATTCAAGTGTAGCTTTCCGCATATACCTACCTACTAAATAAACGTGCAGTTTGTTCATTGTTGCAGCGTGGTATGACGCAACATCTGCAAATGAAAATTCACAAATAATATGATATGCTCTCAAACGAAACAAAGAACGTCCGATTTAACCTAAAATTTCCCCTATTTAACCTCTAGAGAAAACGTGAGGAATGGAAATACCTATTTAAATGTAATAACTGTTTGTATTATATTGTTATCGACACTGTAATTACCTACTTGGTATTTACCTAGTAAAGATCTTTAGATCTACTAAAATAATACTTTTGAAAATTCACTAATATTAGGTATATCTTTTTAGGCTCCTTTCACCCAGAAAAGGAAACGGTTCTGTCTTAACCTTACGTATAGATTTTTACGGTAAATAGGCACTCATATTCGTAACTAAAGTAATAATATTTATTCTTAGATGATGAAGAAGAGTTACCATTGAACTTATCAACGAAAAATAGGCAGATCTGGTCGCCCGGCAGCGCGTGCGAGCGCGAGCAAATAGAAACGGAAAGAGAATCGCCAGCGTCGCGCTGGGAGGACCGCGAAGAGCTGGACGCACCCCTGGAACTTGTGAAGCGATGCCGCAGCAGCCCTGATGAAGACAGGCTCAGCGCGGAGCCGCGGCGCTGCCCGTCCGAGCCGTCCTTCAACACCTACCTGCCGCCGCCGCCGCAACCGGACATCAACTTCTCACTCATTCTCAAGAATGAAAACAAAAGCGAAAAATCATTCCAGGTATGTAATCGAAACAATATATATTTTTTTCTTTTGGTTTTGGAATTTACGATACGTGATTCGTGATTCGACAACCTAGGACTTTAAATTAAGATCAAGACGACAGGTTTTCATTGCTCCCTGCACTAAGAAGAACCCACAACAACCTCAACCAAATAATTTGTCTCATCTTAAAATTTTACACAATTTTCTTATTTAGGTAGGTTATTTACCTACTACGAAATTTAAAATTCTTGTAATTCCTATCTTTAAACATTGGTAGAGTGAACTTTTAAACTTAAGAACTTTAAAAATTCAACATAAGTAGGAATGCATAAAATCACCCATCTTTGCGGGATGACTTAAAAACATAAAACCTAATCTTCTAATGTACTTTTCTTATCTATTTGGAATTTTAGATATTTCCACTGGGTTATAAATGAATTGTACTATAGGTATAGAAAAGAAAAACAAGGTGGCCTTCAATAGCAATGGCATAAAAACTGTTACTTCAAAGGTGCAGGTTTATAGAGTTAATGCATGGCCTAAACATGCGACATCCTTCGCCGAGATCAGGATAACTGTACAGTTTCCGTTCAGACTAGCTTTAAATACCAAACCTGTATCTGTTTAAAGTTTATTTTTACAAATGAAGAATAAAAACTGCCCTTGTCTTAATAAGTACTCTTGAATCGAAACTAGTCGTGCGTCCACGTCTTTTGCACGCCGTTTACAGCTTCGAGCCCGCTGCCTGGCGCTTTGCAATCACAATTTTTTTTCTCTTTTTGGTGTCATTATAATGCAAATATTAACACGCTTATTGAATACTAGTAGTTGAGCCGGGCATGCCTCGCCCGGGTGATAACTGATAACCTGGGTATTAAAAATCTTAAATCCTCTTGGTTTAATAATTGTTAAGAGAAAAAAATTCTAATGAAAATGTGCTAAATTGTACCTTTCCGAGACAAAGGAAATATACACACTTTTTACAAAAGTATCGTTAACCTTAAATCTTCCATTACTAGTACCAAGAACCGGTTTTTCGTACTTTTGATTCATCCCCAATTAAACGCCTGTAGAGGCGGTTTCTTCTCATTACCTTTATTCATTAAAACATTTACGGATGCCGGCGGCTTTGCTCACGTGACCGCCTATATTTTCATCTCTTAGAGGTTAAATTTTCTTGGAATTAAATAATATAAAATTATAAACTGTTGGTTGGTTACGTGATTTGGTTTTTTAACATAGGTATAGGTATATACTAAGTTAATTTAATCCAACTTGTCCCGTTTTATAAAACTGAAACTTCATATCGAATCTCTGATTAAATAATTATTCAATTTCTTAAACAAATATTTATTGTTTTTGTTTTACACATTTCCTGCTGATTTTGGAAATTGTATTCTAAGAATTCTATACAAGAACGGTTTGCATAGATTTCTGGTGACATATACATATAAATTAATACCTATACAGGATAAAAATCTTGTTTTTATTAGATGATACTAAAATTATTGTCATTCATACGGGTGGATTTGTAGAGGGGAAGTGAGAAGCGGAAAGTGGCGCGTGGCGCGCACGAGCCTCCCTTGTGCGCCTAATTACACACAGACCGATGTGCGAGTATGTTTCATACATAATGTTATGATTATGATACCACGGTCGTTTATTTCTTAATTATAAGACGGTAAAGATATCTCATTATAAAAATAAAGTATACCTACGTAGGCAACTACTGCGTATGGATTTAGTGATATAGAAATTGAATGAGTTTCAGATCCACTCAAGGATAAATTCTATGTACCTACTTGAATAGGTTCCTAAGCTTAAAAAACAAAACCTTACTTATCTACAAAATTTCTTCCATCGCTGCTGATATTCCTACGTATTTTTTTAGTAAAAATTGGTTTTTAAATATTAGGTTATAAATTATAAGTACTTATTTGGAACTTCTATCTATCTGAATTTATGAAATCTAATTTTCTTTTTCGTAGAAAAATACTCCAGAGTTCATTATTATTTTAGTTTAGAAATGCACTCGCAGTGTATGAAAACCTTGCTTAAGTATATTAAGTGAGTAGACTCTCAGCATTCATAACTGTTTGTTTTGCTCAGCGACGCACCTTTTTATTATTTCTGATTGTCGTAAAAAATCTCCTCTGTACTTACCAGTTACAAACCGATAACCATACGTGGATGGTCATACCACCTGTGTTGTTTATAAGAGAGTGCATTGGCATAAAAAGAGGATGAAAAAAGCGCGTCGTTTTTGTAGGCGCGAGGCGGGCGAGGCGGCCGGCAGCTGCCCCGCCAACTGTCACAGGCCTCCACAAGGATTTTCGTTGCATTGCCACTCGCGGCATACCTACTTTAATGCCTAACCGCTCGATTAATAACCGCAACTTCGCGATTAATTATGTGGCTGCAGTCTCCACCCCGGCTGCAATTAATGTGATGCGAAAATTATTACGTAAAATAATACCTCTCTGTCATACAAGTACACTGATCAACTTTTTTTTTATAATTGTTACAATAAAAATTATCACCTTATGCTGAATTAGGAGCCAGAGCCAAGCAAATACTGGCTCCATTTCCGCGCTTAACAGCTAACTTGATTATTAGTAGCGTAAAAAATTTGCTAGCCCTTTTGTCACCTGATGAGGCTATTGTACGCGGAAAATGTCAAAAAGAAAGCCTTATTGAAGCCTCTGAAATTGTGCTACTTATTTATTAATATCATACCATTTTTGGAAGGAATAATATTTTGGAAAAATATAGTGGATTAGATACTTAACCGTCGTTAAAGAAAATAAAGAGGTTTTCCTTTTATTACGGAAAGTTTACAAAATCAGTGTAAAGTATAATATTTTCATAGATAAATAACGTCAAGTTATTGAAAACACGATCTTGTGTGTGTAATAATATGCGTTAAATGCGCTACGTTCCATAAATCCATACTGAATAGAGTAAAACAACTGATCAAATAAATCTATGTGAGGATTCCTTTGTCCATTTGTAAGTAGAATATGACAGAGGAATTTGTTTGCGTACCACATTTAAATCTTTTGAAATGTCAATGTTTTGAACCAATGTTTCTCACAGCTTCGTGTTCTACCTAAGTCCTTAGGTATATGAGGATAACGTAACTTGTGCTACTTAAGAGTCCTGTGCACTACGATGTCTCCATTCATTCAAAATACCAAATCATTTGTAATTCGTGCATATTTCGATCATGTTGTGCTTGTGGTGTTATTCGGATTCATATATAGTAATAATCTATGCTCCTGGCCATATTTGGTTCGGAGATATCGTGGGTAAGCGGACACTTAATATCATAATATATTATACGACATCACTAAAAATATGGATACCTACTGGAAAATCTGGGGATATATTGCATTTCTTCTAACAACCTAGCAACAAATATTATAACCAAAGACTTCTATGTAGGATGCATAGAAGTCATTGATTATAGAACGAAATTCAAAAAATTGTAAATGCTTTGGAGAGTGTGCTCAAGAACTCCACAATCTAGTACCTCCTTCGCATTTCTACAACAGAACCGCAAGACGCCGAGAGAAGTGGCAGTGGGTGGTGGTTGATGTCCAGCGAACTCGAACGAAACATTTTTCTTCCACGTTTCTAATACGTACCGCTAAGGTGTGGAGCACCTTAGCTTCTTCTTCTAGCTTCTTCAGCTTCTGTGTTCCCAGCCAAGTACAACCTGGATGCGCTCCAACTTAGACCTCATCATTGCCACCCTGCATCAAACATGATTGTAGTCAAGCGCGCTTCCTATTATTCTCATACAATAGGTATTTGAAATTCGTTTCATTTCCATTCCATCTATCGGATCACAATGTGTTATGGCTATACACTGATAGAGTTCCTTATCATTTAAATATGCTAAGTAACTAGAATTATATCTATTTAGGTATTAGGTACTTAATCTTGTCTATTGTTGACATGTGATTCTCGTATCAATTTTTAAATTGATATTCCAAGAAATTTTACTCGGTGAAAAAGGCATCTAATTAACAAAGAAAATAAGTATGTAGTTAAAAGAAATCAAAGAAACGTGTAGAAAGGGGTAAAAAATGCTCTGTTATTAGTTTATTGCCGGTTGTCAGTGTTCCGGACGGACAGTCAACTCCACTGTAGCTGTATAATTATTTATTTTGTAGAGAAGAATTGTATTTTAATTACACATCGACCTCTATTTTACACCTCTGTGTTACAAATAGGTTAGGTAACTAGTCACAAAAGAAAAAAATGGGATATCCTTTGATCAATAGACCGTAGATGCCTTATAGATATACGAGTAGGTAACGAGTTGTTCTGGAATATGTATACTTACGCGTGTTGGGATCGCTAATTTTCTTCTCTGTTTTGTTTCGTTCAATACAAACGTTCTACTATCTGATATTCTAGGTAGGATTGTATTACTTAGCTGTTCGAAACTATCGAAGAAAACAGACATTGTCATACATTTTTTGTATTTCGTTCCATATAGTTAAAGAATGAAACGTAGGTAAGTCATAATATGGCTGTTATTTCCTTCTATCAGAACCCATATGTTAATCGTATGGATTCCGATAGAAGTGAAGGCATAGGTATTCCGCAAAATGACAGTCCCGAAGGAGTCCACTGCATGTGTGTGTGCATGAATGAGAAACAGCTCACCTACTGTTATTATTTTTGAATCACATTTATTTTTATTACAATTCAATAATATTTTTCCAATGTTTCTAAAAAAAGAAAGCACGTTTAAAAATAGTAATAAATTGAGTCCACCGCTGGTCGCGGAGCTTTAATGGCCCAAGCTACCGCCGGTGGTCAGGGTAAAGGGATCCAGAGTGAGGAACCTCCTAACAATGCGTGCCGTCTCCAGGACCACTGGCTCCTGTATACGGCCCTTGATCCTTGGTTTTTCGCTGACCGTAAACTGAAACGACTATCGGAACAATAATCGTCGAGTTAATTAATCTAGTATTTATTATTAAATTTCTTGTTGTTGTATCCAGTGCAAGCAGTGCGGCAAGTGCTTCAAGCGCTCCAGCACGCTCTCCACGCACCTGCTCATCCACTCCGACACCCGGCCCTACCCGTGCCAGTACTGCGGGAAGCGCTTCCACCAGAAATCCGACATGAAGAAACACACCTACATACATACCGGTAACATACTGTTATTGTTTTTCTTACACTTCATTATTGATATAGATGAATAAGTGTAAAAATTGACATACTTGGTCATGACGGCGGTATTTACCTTGGCATACCCGCGTCCGGTAAGTGATGATGTAGCTGAAACGGTTATATCGTAAGTAGTAACTTGGAACGGGTAAGTACTATGTAGTGTAGCCCGTAACGGTTGCTACATAGCATCGTACTGGAACGCTTACCCCCTTCGCACACGGCTCGTAAACGTAAGCGTATCGTTACGACGCTACGCAAGTACGCCTACGATTCCTACGATTCGCTGCAACACCGCATCGTCTGCGGACATCTTTGAAAATGTTTGTGCTCGTACCTATAATATATCTCGTCTTACGCTAAGATTACCCTACGCTTACGCTTACGAGCCGTGTGCGAAAGGCCTAAATCGCTCCGTGCGGCTGAGGCCACAGGCTGCGGCCCAATGCCTCCCACCAGACCAGACCTCCCTATTTAAAAATTATTTGCACCACTCAAATCTGAGCGCGCCCCAACTTTTTTAAAACCAGAAATTTATCACGCAGAACAGTCGGCTACTTATATGCCGTTAAGAGAGCTATAAGTGTACCTAATCACTTCATGTTCCTAGTTAAGTTAGTTTTTTACAAATATAAAACTAAGGCAAACCTATTATTTCAATTAATTTTATAGATATACATATAGGTATACATATTTAGGTACAACTTTTACATTTAGAACTTTATTGATACTTATAACTACTTAGAATCAAATTTATGTAATTTACACTCTTCTAATCGTTTTCTAACTTTTGTTACAAAATAACAGTCCTATAACCGAAATTATAAAAGTAAGCCGCTATTACTTGTTTGAAAGTTTCACACTAATTTACATATTAAGTATTGAATTCTTGAACCTAATTTGGGATTTATTTACAAAGTTGTTACCTGTAGGCGATGAGTTAAATAATTCTATCAGAACGTATGGATATACTTAAGCTCTTTGACGGTTCATGTAGATTCTATACATTGTATAGGTGCCTATAAAAACACACATGTGTACATGTGTACATTAAACGACTAGGCAGGTACATTGGTACGTAGTAGGTAATTCGGAAAAATATCTTTCATTAAAGGCAAAAACCGATTAGCATTCCTCAGTGCTAAAAGTAAAATCTTTTATTTCAATGAAACAAACAAAATAATACACGAAATAAGACACGTTTTTGCCATCGATTTCAAGAAACCATCGAAAGAATCGCTCATCTAAAAACTACGACGTACATATTTGTCTCAGTCGAGACGTCTCGTCACGTCTGGGCAGTTCTGAATGATTTACAGTAACCTTAAAAGGCATTCGTCCTCCCGATAAATGCCCCATCATCAATATTCCAAAATGCAGTTCGCCCTGCAATTAGCCGCACAGCCTTCGAGGCCCGATGCGCCGCGCGTCACAGCGAAAACAAAAACTACCAGTAAATCCTGTTTCATCTATAAATTATTTTGTTTCTTTACTTATCGCTGTAAGGTCCGATTCACGCCCGTTTAATGTAGGCAAGTGCAGACAACCATAAGAACAGTAGAGTTTTTAAATATTGAAGCAGGCATTTTGAATGAAAGCAGGCATTATTTTTCGGAAATCCATAATTAGCAGGACAGACTGAATTATTTTGCTATAATCCGCTACTTGAAAAGAATCTGCAGGAACACAGCCAATATATGAAACACCACACACAAAGTCGTAGAGTCAACGATTACTCTACGATTTCGCATTGTGACGTCAACGTCTTCTGAGGATATCCCGGTGTCGGGACTAAAATTGCGTCGAAGAAATTTTTGGAAGAATTGTGGGCGGTGTTCCTGCATATTGGACAGTACAGATTCTTTTCAAGTAGAGGATTATAGCAAAACAATTTAATTTGTCCTGCTAGTAGAGTTCTTCTATTGGATGGCCGAATCGCCACTGTCCTAGCGGTGTGCACTAAAGTGCCCTTAGTCTTTATTTACTGCTAACTTGTAGAATGAACTTCACCGATATAAATCGATGCTAAGCATATTATCTCATATCTGTGTATTCTCCTGAAAAAATTACGCCGTATTGGCAAAAGAGTAAGTATTTAATTTCCTTAGAAGTATTATCTAGACTACCTAGTATACCTACTAGACTAGACTAAAAGTTTCATTGAGGCTTCCTCTGACACTTACGAGTATTTGGTTGCACAGAAAAGTAGACAAAACCTGCCTATTTTGAAATCTGATAAGAGTGGCATTCTTTTGATCTAAATCTTTAATCTACGGTACTTAGGTACTATTTTCATAATATAAAAAATAATTAAAAAAAACTTGTAAACTACTTGAAATTCAGTTGGAAGCACGAATAGGTACTTAATTAGCCTATGTATCTTCGGTTTCATAATTTTCAGTCGTGTAGACAACAAGCTTAATAATGTATCGCGGTGGTAATTTCTGTGATATGACAAGTCGTAGATACGAGTAGCATACACCTCTAACTACCACCTTCCATTCGATAAACGATACCCCTACATTACGCACTTTCGACAAATGAATCGAAATAGGAATTAATTTACTTTTAACCCTCTTTTAATTATTATTAGATAGCAATAATATGGAACTTTAACTAATACTAACTGTTAGCCGTTAGGCGATAGGTAGGTAGTATAGACTTCTGAATAATTAATTATTATTATTTCGAAATTTTACTGTACCTTGACTGTACCTAATTAATAAACCATATAAAAATAACCCATATAAAAACTCCGCTTTGACAACAGACCTGGCGCCACTGTATTTCGGTTATAGTCGTAGGTCACATGTTCGATTTCCAACACGATAATCAGTTTGACATTCTATAATTTCTAAATTAGCTCTTGTCTTATTGGGTACAAACCTACAACCTATACCTGACATGTGGTAAGCGATTTCCGATTTATTTTATTTATTCTCCATTACATGCAGAAAAAATCCGTTTTCGACTGCATCGCCAATTGCTATCCAGACGACTTACTCGTGCCGATGTTAAAGGATTTACAGAGAAATACTTTACTATTATAATATATATAGCTCGATTACCACTCACTCACTGACTGACTGACTGACTCATTGACATAATTGTTCTCCCAGAAGGAGACGGAAAATGATATAATGATGTATGGGAGATGTGTTCGGGTGCGGGAGTCGACTAGGGAAAAATTATGACATTTCAGAAAAACAAGATGGCGGCTGACGTGACTTTCGTATCTCTTTTGTTTTCCAACCGATTTCGTTCAAACTCGCAGAACTTAAGGAAATGAGTAAATGGTTTTTAGGAAAATTGGAAAAATTTGCAAAAACAAGATGGCGGCCGAGCTGTGGTGTTTTAAAATTTTTCATTTTTCGACCCCAAACCGCGGCGCCACAGATCCTAAACGGGGTGGTTGAAGATGTCAATTTTTTCTTGTTTCGCCCACAATTATACTGAATTTTGACAAAACAGGAGTAATTTTTCAAAATCCAAGATGGCGGCTGTTCTGGCGGCCAATCAGTGTGAAGTACGAAAAAACGCGATTTTAAAATTCGAATTTCTCACAGTTGGCAACATCGGAGCGTTTCGACTTCTATGGGGCGATTGTGTGAACAGACTCGAAGTATTGAGTGGGGGAAAAAAATTACCCCATTTTTCGGGAAATTTCGAGATTTTCCCCAAAAAGTAAAAAATCTAAATACGGACTTTTTGCGAAATCCGAGTATGAGCGACCACGTGTTTTACTCGTACAAATGACATTTGGGTATTTTTGTGATCGAGCACTGGCAACACTGGAATCTATCAAAGAAAAAGTGATTTTCGACATGGTCACTTTTCAGGGGCCATCATGTCGCCTGGGTGCGAGCGAGATGAAAAATTGTGACGTCATCAGGAGCGGTTAATCCAGTAGTTACTAGGAAGAATACGAAACTATGTAAAATATTTATGTGGAATAGGGTGGCGGCCATTTTGTTTTTGTTTAATTTTTTTGAATATTTTGATCGTGTTTTTGGGGCACTTGGCAACATTTCTGAAAGTCGACATGTATGAACCGATTGTGTAACTCGACCGGCAGTATCGAGATATATAAGCTGTGTTGCCACATTTGGGGTAGTTTTCGAGATTTTCCCCAAAATGTCCTCCTGTAAAATTTTGTATGAACAATTTTTTTTTCACTTGTGGTTTCGTATAGAAGTCAAGAAATGACTCGGTGAAAAATATGGAGAGAGCTGATGATTGAGGATTTCGGAGACGGGTGAAGGGTTCAGCCAGGGTATTGAAGATAGGTGGGGGGTGCTCGACCAAATGTCATTCGAAACCACGTGCAATTGCCAATGCGCTGAAAAAATTTTCAAAATGGCGGAAAAAAGATGGCCGCCATACAAATTTCGTCGGTGTCTATCTCAGAAAGTATGAAAGATAGAAAAGTGGTTTCTTAGCAAAAGATGATCAGGACGAGAAGGTATATCTAATGGAAGAAAAAAAAATCAAAATGGTGGAAATTTTTTTGTCATACTAAATTGTATGGCGATTATGAACTATAAGAAAAATGTCATTGTTCTCCTGCAAACAGATAGGAAACGATAGAATGATGTATGGGAGATGTGTTTGAGTGCAGGATTGGAGTAGGGAAAAATTATGACATTTCAGAAAAACAAAATGGCGGCCGACGTGACCTTTGTAACTCTTTTGTTTTCCAACCGATTTCGTTCAAACTCGCAGTACTGGAGGAAATGAGTAAATTGATTATAGAAAAAATTGAAAATCTTGTAAAAACCAAATGGCGGCTGAGCTTCAGTGTTTTCAACATTTTTATTGTTCTACCTCAAACCGGGACCGTTTAATTCAAATTTGTCACAGTTGGCAAGATCAGAACATTTGCATGTTTATGAGGTGATCGTACGTATAGACTTCGGGTGTCGATTTGTGAAAAAAAATTACCCCATTTTTGGGGAAAAATCTAAATACCCACTTTTTGCCAAATCTGAGTATGTGCGACCAAGTAAATGGCTCCCAGCAGTTACGCGGTCCGCTTTAGCGGGCCGCGCCCCCACGCGAAAAACTAGTTAATATATATATAGCTGCTTGTGCTGATTCACTGACTGATTGATCACCTCTCCTGAACAATTTTGTATGAAAATTTTTTTTTTCAATTACCATTTCGTATAGAAGAGAAAAATTCATTCGGAGGAAAAATACGGAGAGAGCTGATGATTGAGGATTTCGGAGACGGATGAAGAGCACAGCCAAGAGTATTGCAGATAGGTGGGGGGTGTTCGACCAAATGTCATTTGAAATGTCATGCAATTGGCAGTGAGCTGAAAAAAAATTCAAAATGGCGGATTCAAAATGGCCGCCATTCGAAATTCGTCGATATCTCGGAAAGTATAAAAGATGGAAGAATGGTTTCTTGACAAGAAGTAATCAGGACCCGAAGGTCTACGCGATGAATAAAAAAAAATCCAAAATGGCGGAATTTATTTTTCCATAGAAAATATATGGCGAATATTGAAGGGACTAAAAGTTGGAAGGCGAAAAGGGGGAAGACAGCACGCGGGCCACATGTGGCCCGCGCCCCCACGCGCCCTACTAGTTAATATATATATAGCTACTCGTGCTGATTCACTGATTGACTGACTGACTCACTGATTGATCACCTCTCCTGAACAATTTTCTATGAAAAAATTTTTTTTCACGGATGGGGTCGTATAGAAGAAAAAAATTCATTCGGAGGAAAAATACGGAGAGAGCTGATGATTGAGGATTTCGGAGACGGGTGAAGAGCACGGGGAGGGTATCGAAGATAGGTGGGGGGTGCTCGACCAAATGTCATTTCAAATGTCATCCAATTGCCAGTGAGCTGAAAAAAAATTCAAAATGGCGGATTCAAAATGGCCGCCATTCGAATTTCGCCAATATCTCGAAGAGTATAAAAGATGGAAGAGTGGTTTTTGGGAAAGAAGTGATCAGGACCCGAAGGTCTATTCGATAGATAGAAAAAAAATTCAAAATGGCGGAATTTATTTTTCCATAGAAAATGTATGGAGAATGTTGAAGAGGCCACGAGTTGTAAAACGTGAAGTGCTTTGATGCGGTTTTTTGAAAGACTACAAGAGAAAAATATGGAATGAGATGATGATTGAGGGTTTTGAAGACAGTCGAGGAGCATGGGCAAGGTATTATAGTTAAGTGGGGACTGCTGAAACAGAAAATACTCGGAACTTCAGGCAATTGGCAGTGAGCTGAAAAAAAAAAACAAAATGGCGGATTCAAGATAGCCGCCATACAAATTTCGTGTTGTTCTATCTCGGAAAGTATAAAAGATAAGACAGTGGTTTCTTAGCAAGAGGTGATCAGGATCTCAAGTGGAAAATAATTTACTGTGGCGGAATTTATCTTTCCATGGAAATTTTTTATTACTATATATATAGCTACTCGTGCTGATTCACTCACTCACTCACTCACTCACTGATTGATCACCTCTCCTGAACAATTTTGTATGAAAAAATTTTTTTTCATGGATCAGGTCGTATAGAAGAAAAAAATTCATTCGGAGGAAAAATACGGAGAGAGCTGATGAATGAGGATTTCGAAGACGGGTGAACAGCACGGGGAGGGTATTGAAGATAGATAGGGGGTGCTGGACCAAATGTCATGCGAAATGTCATGCAATTGGCAGTTAGCTGAAAAAAAGTTCAAAATGGCGGATTCAAGATGGCCGCCATACAAACTTTATCGGTGTCCATCTCGAAGAGTATACAAGATGGAAGAGTGGTATCTTGACAAGAAGGGATCAGGACCCGAAGGTCTACTCGATGAATGGAAAAAAAGTTCAAAATGGCGGAATTTATTTTTCCATAGAAACTGTATAGGGAATGTTGAAGAGACTAAAAGTTGGTAACAATGCACGGTTTTTATGCGGTTTATCGGAGAATTACGAAAGAAAAATATAGGAAGAGATGATGATAGAGGGTTTGGAAGATGGATCAGGAGCACGGGCTGGGAATTAAAGTTAGGTGGTGACTGCTCAAACAAAACATACTCGGAACGTCATCCAATTAGCAGGGAGCTGAAAAAAATCCAAAATGCCGGATTCAAGATGGCCACCTTACAGATTTTTTATTGTTTTATCTCGGCAAGTATAAAAGATAAGAGAGTGGTTTCTTACCAAGAGGTGATCAGGATCTTAAGTTCTGCGGGATGCAATGGAAAATAATTCACTGTGGCGGAATTTATCTTTCCATGGAAAATGTACATACTGTGAGAAGAGACAATGATCTAGGATTTGGATGATGATTGAGGAGCACTGTCATGGTTTTAAAGATAGTTAAGGACTGTTCGAAAAGAATACGCTGAACCTCATGTGATGAGGTTCAGCGTATTTTTTTCGAACAGTCCTTAACTATCTTTAAAACCATGACAGTGCTCCTTGGTCATTTTTTAAGCCCACTGCCAATCGGATTCCAATGGGCGATGAAGATGACGGCGATACCTTTATGGGCGGGAAGACTGCACGCGGGCCACATGTGGCCCGCGCATCCACGCGCCCTACTAGTTAATATATATATAGCTGCTTGTGCTGATTCACTGACTGATTGATCACCTCTCCTGAACAATTTTGTATGAAAAATTTTTTTTTCAATTACCATTTCGTATAGAAGAGAAAAATTCATTCGGAGGAAAAATACGGAGAGAGCTGATGATTGAGGATTTCGGAGACGGATGAAGAGCACAGCCAAGGGTATTGGAGATAGGTGGGGGGTGCTCGACCAAATGTCATTTGAAACGTCATCCAATTGGCAGTGAGCTGAAAAAAAATTCAAAATGGCGGATTCAAAATGGCCGCCATTCGAATTTCGTCGATATCTCGCTAAGTATAAAAGATGGAAGAATGGTTTTTTAACAAGAGCTGATCAGGACTCGAAGATCTACGTGATTAATAGAAAAAAAATCCAATATCGCGGAATTTTTTTTTTCCATAGAAAATGTATGGGGAATGTTGAAGAGACTAACAGTTGGTAATTATGCAAGGTTGTGATGCGGTTTTTCGTAAAGTTACTAGAGAAAAATATGGAGAGAGCTGATGATTGAGGATTTCGGAGACGGGTGAAGAGCATAGCCAGGGTATCGAAGATAGGTGGGGGGTGCTCGACCAAATGTAACTCGAAACGTCATCCAATTGGCAGTTAGCTGAAAAAAAATTCAAAATGGCGGATTTAAGATGGCCGCCATACAAATTTCGTGTTGTTCTATCTCGGAAAGTATAAAAGATAAGAGAGTGGTTTCTTGGCAAGAGGTGATCAGGATCTCAAGTTCTACGGGATGCATGGAAAATAATTCACTGTGGCGGAATTTATCTTTCCTTGGAAAATATACTTACTATGAGAAGAGACAATGATCTAGGATTTGGATGATGATTGAGGAGCACTGTCATGGTTTTAAAGATAGTTAAGGGCTGTTTGAACAAAAAATACGCTGAACCTCATCCAATGAGGTTCAGCGTATTTTTTTGTTCGAACTGCCCTTAACTATCTTTAAAACCATGACAGTGTTCCTTGGTAATTTTTTCAGCTTACGGACGGCGATACCGTTATGGGCGGGAAGACTGCACGCGGGCCACATGTGGCCCGCGCACCCACGCGCCCTACTAGTTACTATATATATAGCTACTCGTGCTGATTCACTCACTCACTCACTCACTGACTGATTGATCACCTCTCCTGAACAATTTTGTATGAAAAATTTTTTTTCCATGGATGGGGTCGTATAAAAGAAAAAAATTCATTCGGAGGAAAAATACGGAGAGAGCTGATGATTGAGGATTACGAAGACGGGTGAAGAGCACAGCCAGGGTATCTGAGATAGGTGGGGGGTGCTCGACCAAATGTCACTCGAAATGTCATCCAATTGGCAGTTAGCTGAAAAAAAATTCAAAACGGCGGATTCAAGATGGCCGCCATACAAACTTCATCGGTGTCCATCTCGAAAAGTATAAAAGATGGAACAACGGTTTCTTGACAAGAAGTGATCAGGACCCCAAGGACTATTCGATGGATAGCAAAAAAAAATCAAAATGGCGGAATTTATTTTTCCATAGAAAATGTATGAGGAATATTGAAGATACCACGAGTTGTAAAACATGAAGTGCTTTGATGCGGTTTTTTGGAAGACTACCAGAGAAAAATATGGAATGAGGTGATAATTGAGGATTTTAAAGACAGTCAAGGAGCATGAGTAAGTTATTATAGTTAGGTGGGGACTGCTGAAACAAAAAATACTCGGAACTTCAAGCAATTGGCAGTGAGCTGAAAAAAACCAAAATGGCGGATTCCAGATGGCCGCCATACAAATTTCGTGTTGTTCTATCTCGAAAAGTATAAAAGATACGAGAGTGGTTTCTTAGCAAGAGGTGATCAGGATCTCAAGTTCTACGGGATGCATGGAAAATAATTCACTGTGGCGAAATTTTTCTTTCCATGGAAAATGTACATACTATGAGAAGAGACAATTATCTAGGATTTGGATGTTGATTGAGGAGCACTGTCATGGTTTTAAAGATAGTTAAGGGCTGTTCGAACAAAAAATACGCTGAACCTCATACGATGAGGTTCAGCGTATTTTTTTCTTCGAACTGCCCTTAACTATCTTTAAAACCATGACAGTGCTCCTTGGTAATTTTTTCAGCTGCCAATCAGATTCTAATGGGCGATAGAGATGACGGCGATACCTTTATGGGCGGGAAGACTGAACGCGGGCCACATGTGGCCCGCGCACCCACGCGCCCTACTAGTTTAACTATATTTATCAACTTCATTATAGAAGTCAATTTGACGAGGGGCGCAAGTGACGTCTTCGAATTTTCCTGCATGAGACAGTGTTTGTAAATATGACGTAAATTGATGATTAGACTTCCGTAGGTACTTCAAACATGTTCATCTTACAAAGAAAATATATCTCTACATCTTCTATCTATATATTATGTTCTACAATTTTATTACCTACTTATTTAGGCACCTAGTTATACCTCAAGAATTCATCGTTCTGCTGAAAGAATTTTCTACTTAGATATATAACTATTTATGATTTTGTCTGTCTACAAACATCGGTACAACATCACATCTTTGTACTCAATTAACTTTTATTAACAAAAGAAAATCTATTGTTACAGGTGAAAAACCGCACAAATGCGTCGTTTGCTCAAAAGCGTTCAGCCAAAGTTCGAATCTCATCACGCATATGCGCAAGCACACCGGATACAAGCCTTTCTCCTGCGGACTGTGTGAGAAGGCGTTCCAGCGGAAGGTCGACCTGCGCCGCCACCGGGAGTCCCAGCATTCAGACGCGGAGGCCGCCGCTTCTGCGCTGCCGCGGCACCGCTACACGTACTACGGCGAAGACCAAGCACCGTTGGCCCCGCTTATTACTAACTGAACCTCGGCCTAGGTATGTAGTTACATATCTAGGTATTTACTGAGCCTCTGGACATCCACTGCTGGACATAAGCCTTTCCGAGAGCACGCCACCACACACGGTCCTCCGCCGTACTATTATTGTATTCTATGCCCCAAATGACATGACGTAGGCATATGGAGTTCCTTAACGACACGAATAAGTAGGTATAGGTATTTACCTAACCTAAATCTAAACGTAAAGTTGACGTTAGTTTCTATGTTGTTCACTATTCAGATAATGCAGCCAAAGATCTTTAGCAATTTGCCTACTTTTTAAGTAGGCTCACGAAATTAAAAACTTAATTATAGATAATGTGAATAATAATTAGTTTACGTTACCTTTATAATATTAAGTAATATGGTCTATTTTCCTACGCAGTAAACTATTATAATAAATATGTAAAAAAAACTATAATCACACACCTATATAAAACTAAGTGGTTATAGATCCGTCCTTATAATGTGATAGTAGGTAAAATACAACTTTCCTATATATTGTATTCTTATATTATATTATTATATTCTATTCTATTGTACTAACGATAAACAAGTCAATTATATCATTGTATAAAATACAATATATCATTAAAATTTGAAAGTATGAAATTATAATTATTGTAGGTTTTCAGTGCCTTTGATGAAATAAAAATAATCGTTCAGAATTTAATGATGTTTCAGTTAATTGAAGAAAAATGTAGGAAAAAGGAAACATAACGACATATATTATACCTAAATCTATTTTGGAATTAAATATACATATAAATGTTATTAAAAATTGTGAACTAAATATATTTTAGAAGACTAAAGTAAACCTATAAAACCAAGTTCTTATAGACACACCAATTTTCCTATTTCGAAACTAATTTAAGCGAATAATGAGTCCAACTGTATTTAGTGATTTGTATCAGTTAATGTGTTTTAATTATAAGATTTTCTTAACACATTATTTATAAATTGTGTTAAATAACAAACTTCTATTTTGTAATAAGCACCTATTGTAAAATAGTATTTATTATTTTAATATGTATAAAGTGAGTCCAATACAAACCAAAGTGAAGTGTTTTAGTCGTAAAACGCTGTAATATTTATATAGGATTAGGTAAATAGCAATTATGGTGTTACAATATTATGTATAGGTTAAGAGGTATGCGCGCAAGTGCCTACAACCAATTTTATTGTATTTAATTTTTAGTTGATTAAGTCAACTAAAAATTCATCATGCAGTGGCATCTCGTAATGCACAATTTTAGTGTGATGTGCTTAATCAAATATATTTCGTCCAATATTAAACAGAAAAGCTACCAACTGTTACCAATTTTGCGTACATTCAATTTGTTACCATTTTATATTTCAGTAATAGGTAATTGTTATGAAGCTTATATTTTGAGCTCGCGCATTCCTATTTGGAAGAATTATGTAAAGCACATTCTAAGAGAGATAGCTAACAAAACGTTTTAATGAGTTTGCATGGGAAGGTGTGCAGAAATAGACTTACCCCAAATTGTTCGAAACCAATGTGAGTGGTACTGAAGCTATAATTTTATCGCAGGACTTCATATTTCACTTAAGAAAATTCAAGTCAATGTTAGTAGGTGTGCACGATAGATTTTTGTTCTTTGCCAAAGCATCGCTCAAGCATTTTTCATTTGGATAAATCATAAAAAATATGTATATAGAAATAATTTTAAATTAAAAGTTAAGTTGACTGCTAATAGGTAAGAACTTAAACGTGAGTAGTGCGGGCGTAAGCCTAAAGGCGCAAGTGACGTCACATACCCTTTCTGCACCAGAAAATGTTAAATATAACGGTATTCGATCGAATATTGTATTCGTTATTATAATATTCGATAACAAGACGTGGTGATTTCAATTACTTATTGTTAAGTATATCATCTCTCTTGGAATGTTGTAACTAGTAGTAGATAAAGGTGTAATTTACTAACGTTTTTTTTATTATAATTATGTCACTAGGAAAATAACGTACTTGCATTTGTATCTAATAATAATTTAAGTTAAGGATTTTCTTTCAAAGACTGTTCGCAAACCCTATGTCATTGGGCTTTATAGTTGTTTAGACGAATTTGAAAGAAATGTTAACAAGCCAATGTATTATAAGTACCTAGCTATATACATAACATAGGTATAGTGAATGCAATCACAATTCTCGCGTGTTCTGAAAAAAATAAGAATGTTTTAGGTTGGATACTACACGTGCAATGACTAACGGCTAGAACACCAAAGAGTACAGCTATGATTGTTTACCTATACCGAAAAATAATATATATAGTAACATGTGGACCATCTCTTACTCAAGCTTTTATAATATTGATGAATACATTGTAGATAGGCTTCGTTGGTCTAATAGCTGATGACTTTTTACAAGTACCCAACTAACAGACTTATATAGTGCTGAATGCATGCATGCATGCATGCATGTGCGCCCTACAGGAGTATGAAATTACTCTTTCCTTATTCGTAAGGAGTAAGGATCTTTCCTTGTTTCACATGAATTGTGAAGGAGGCCACGTTTTCGTGGATTGCCCTATCCATAACTTGCACTAGAAGAAACTTAAAATCTGTTCAGAATTTTCAGCTCAAAATTTAAAATGTACTTGTAAATTTAGAGCAAACTTTAGGCATTTAATATTCTACACCCTTTTAATCGTGAAATCTATTTATTTACCTACGTGGGTGAACTTACACCTGTATCGGTTTGCTCATTGTATCTACCTATCAATAGCAAAAAACTAGATTATGAGAGATTAAGGAATAAACAAATGTATGAAACAGTTCATTTACGAGAATAGATTAGGCCATTCGCACACGGCTTGTAGGCGTAAGCGCAGCGTAATCCTCGCGTACGACGAGAGCACGAACATTTTCCAAACACGTGTCATAGTGAGCACGAACATTTTAAAACAGGTGTCATAGTGTCATAACGATACGCTTACGATTACGAGCCGTGTGCGAAGGTGCTTAGTTTCATCAGCTCTTAGACTGATTAACTGGTTGCACTGTAGTAGCTCGGTAAAACCGCTACACCAGCAAGCGAACGTTTTGTGGTAAAAAGACATCTACCTAAGTAGGTATCTTGTAATAAATATTGCTAAAACAGTTTGGCGGTACAAAGTCTCGTCAAGTCATTTTTTTTGTAAATTCTAAGATATTGTAATTTATTATTAAGGCCAGTCAATACAAATATTTTATTGTGAAGTCAATTCGTTTTATTTCTCATGTTTGTATAGGTTACAACAACTTCCTCAAGGACCTCAGTTTTCCGTAACCAATTGATTCGCCTTGGTACAAGGTTTTGAATATGGGACCGGATATTTACAAATCCCGAAAGAATCGTAATTTTTCTATTTTTAGGGTTCTGTACCTAAATGGTTTAAAATCTATCGAAACATCACTCAAGAAACCGAATATAAAATTCGATAGTGAGATTCCTATGCCGAGTGGGATATCATATGAAAGTGTGCAATCCAAAGTTATTCCTATGGAGCAACCGATACATAACACTCTAAAAACAAAGTTAGTTTTATGGTTGGTCAAAAAATGCACCTAATTCAGGCGTTATCCATAATTTTGCCTCAGTACAATACGTACAGTAGTACGAAACCCTCGGTAAACGCGTCTGACTCTCACTTTACTAGTTTTTGTTGCGAGGGAGTTTCTTTACGAGATAAGCGACCTCTTGTAGAAAGCACGGGTTTAGTATGGATTTGTGGTTAAAGAACTTTATTATTCTCAAAAGAAATTATATACATTTCACTTAATGAGAAATATTAACAAAAAATACAAATGTGGTAATATGAAATGACAGCGATAGCAACACAGTCAATGGAATTAGCGGTACACACAATGAGGGTACACAGTAAAAAATTGCAAAGCAGGGTAGGCATAACAAAAGATGTTCAGTGTTCGTTCCTACAATAGTTGCTCGCCAGGGACGGACTCAAATGTTATCAATTACAAAAGTTTTTAATTTTTTCTTAAAAATGTTAAATTTCTCTATTGTTTTGATACTATTAGGTAATTTATTGTACATAAGTGCTCCTTCAAAAGTTATGTTCTTACTACCGTAATATGCGGTTCGTGGTTTGTTTATTATAATGTCGTGAGCACTACGCAGTCGGGATCCATGCTCCATTTTCATTATAAAGTTAAGATGTGACTGAATTTTTCCCGATTTGATTTTCTTAATTAAAATACAAGTATTGTAGTAATATGTCTGTTCAAGGTTCATTAATTTTGTTTCAGAATAGACCATTTTAGTTGGCATTAGAAAATCAAAGTTGAATAACATTTTTATAATTTTATTTTGAACGGTTTGAACGCATTGAAGATTGGTTTTGGCAGCACTGCCCCATACTTCTATGAGGTAGTCAAGGTGGGGTTTAACGAGCGAGTAATAAATGTTTAATCGGACTTTTCTTGGTAGACATTGAACAATACCATACAGCGATCCTAAAAGAGAGGACAAGGTTGATTTTACTTTATTTATATGAGATTTCCAGGTTAACTTATTATCGATTAATAATCCAAGATATTTTTCTTCAGTAGACTCGTTTATTTGGACATTATTTATAGTAAGTGGAATATGTGATGGGATATTTTTGTTCTTTGCTTTAAAAATAATGTAACTCGTTTTTAATGTATTGACAGTCAGTAAATTATATTGGAACCACTCATGTAATTTGATTAGATCGTCTTGTGCTAATTTGATTATATCATTAATTGAGCGCCCGTAGTAAAAAATGCACGTATCGTCAGCATATAGACTTACTTCTCCATGCATAGATATAGAACTTATGTCATTGACATATATTAAAAACAGCAGAGGCCCAAGAATGGAGCCCTGCGGGACTCCACATGTAATTGATTGAGGAGTGCTTTGGTATTCACCAATTTTAACAACTTGCGACCGATTTGATAGGTAAGATTCAAATATCTTATGTGCAGTGCTTGCTATACCTATATTAGCTAATTTTTGTAATAGGAGTGAATGACTTACAGTATCAAACGCCTTTTTTAGGTCAATAAATATACCAAGGGCAATATTTTTTTTGTCAATGTTAGTTTTGATTTTAACCTATCAAACCGTGTCAGAGACTATCTTCTGCGCATATAGGTACAGTGTGTCCGGGATCGAACTAACGATAATTTAAGGGAGTGTTCTATAGCTCATTAGAAGCAGAAATCCCCCATTAATAGGGGGTGCCCCCTCACCCCCACCCCGGAAAAGCCATTTAAATTTTGGTTGCATTCTTTTGGGTGTGTGCACACAAAATCAGTAATAACTTGAAAGTCTCTTCCTTCACATAACACATGTTTTCAAATGGTCTTATTCAACTGGGTAAATTATTCTACCAGCTCAAAATTTTTCGACAGTTCACAATCTCGCGAGATAGATTATTATCTAACGATATTTACAATTTTACATACATATAATAATACGAAATGCCATAGGTTACAAATATCATACAAAACTCGTCCGCCTCCCTTGCGCATAATCCTACATGAGTAAAAAAAGTATATGATCAAAGTAAATATCTGCTTAACCCATTGATTAAACATATAGCGTAGCGTATTTCGTCATTGGCTTAACCCCATTACCCCTTTAAAAGGTTTACAAATAAGTACATAACTCAGCACAATGCAAATAGAGCTGTAAGGCTTCGGGGCGGCTGTTGGTGCTTAGGTATAAAACTGCAGCAACCACCCTTTTGCTTTTCCGCCATTACGATTTTGTAATTCAATAAGTGGGCTACAACAATGGAAACCGTACAACGGTTTGTGAATGCAGCACTGAGAAATCGCTAATGAGATTTGGAGAAACATTAAAGTACCTACCAAGTAATTTAAATTATACATGTTATCTATTATTATAATATACTTAATAGCACTAATCGCATCTAATTACGTGCCAATGAAAACAAATCATTGATTTTAAAAGTTTTAAATCAATTTATACAATGACCAGAGAGTAATTGCATGTATAAGGAAAAAGTATTGTACTTATTCATCGTAAACTCTGTCCCGATTGGCTCGATTCGCTCAGACTTAGGCCCGGTTTCCAGCAAACCGTAGCGGAGCGAGCTGTCTGAGTAACCAATTAGATTTCATCATTTGACGACCTCCGTGGTTGAGTGGTTACCGTGCCGGTTAAGGCGCCGCCTTCTCTTGAGGTTCTGGGTTCGATCCTCGGTCGGGGCAATGTAGAAAAATAAGTTTTCTACGTTGTCTCGGGTGTGGGTGTTGTGGTACCTTCGTTGTTTCTGATTTCCTTAACACAAGTGCATAAGCTACTTACTAAGGGATCGGAGCAATGTATGTGATGTTGTCCACTATTTATTTATTTATTTATTTCGACATCTCCGAAACTGAGGGGAGAGATGTCGAAATGACGAAATCTGATTGGGTACTCAAACACCGTCCCGCTCCGCTCCGCTTTGGTGGAAACCGGCCTTAAAGTTCGTTGTTGATTACTCGCGTTTTAAGGTTCCATGCCAAAACGGTAAAAATGAAACTTGGTGAAACTTTCTGCGTCACACTCGATTATTTCAGTAACTAATGTAAAGCTATGGAATGGAATTTGGAAAAGTGGTGTATATAATATAGGTACCCACGTGTAGTTGTGACGTGGTCCAACATCATTGGAATAAAAGAAAACTGAAAATTACTAAAAAGAGAGGGTGAGTCGTGGTAGAATGGAAGACTCAAAAAATTTCGAAAATTATTTTGTTTGGGGTATATAAAAAATGGGAAATGCTTTCCAAAAAACCAACTTCAAATGCCACTACAAAGAGTGAAATAATTTTTATTTAAATTTTAGGTACCTACACCAATTCGAAGTCGGGCAATGTTTTATACAATCCCTAATAGTCCTTCTTACTTACTTGATGTGCGAAGAAATGACGAAGTCATAGACAATCGCCCGACTTCGAATTGGTGTAGGTACCTAAAATTTAAATAAAAATTATTTCACTCTTTGTAGTGGCATTTGAAGTTGGTTTTTTGGAAAGCATTTCCCATTTTTATTTTATACTTTTTAGTGGAAAACAATAAAATGCACAAGGCGTTGTAAAATACCCAAATTGCTTGAGGTGTGTTCATAAAATCTGAAGAGATACCTCAAATTCACCAAGATCCCATCATCAGACCCTGACTTGATGACTTTAGTCATCAAATCAGTATCTGCTAGCAAATGCACTAGTAACTATAAAAAATACCCAACTCGCTTCAAGTATACTAGCAAAATTTGAAGAGTTCCCTCGATTTCACCAAGATCCCATCATCAGACCCTGACTTGATGACTTTAGTCATCAAATCAGTATCTGGTAGCATATGCACCAGTAACTATAAAAAATACCCAACTCGCTTTAAGTATACTAGCAAAATTTGAAGAGTTCCCTCGATTTCACCAAGATCCCATGATCAGATCCTGACCTGATGACCATAGGACAACTTGGAAAATATCACTCTTTCTAATAATACTCAAATAGTTTCATGTGTCCATACAAAATTTGAAGAGTTCCCTCGATTTCTCCAGGATCCCATCATCAGATCCTGACCTGATTAAAATGGGACCATCTGGAAACAAAACCCTCTTAAACAAAAAAAGAATTTTTCAAATCGGTCCACGCGTCTTCGAGTAATCGGTGAACATACATAGATAAAAAAATAAAAAATAAAAAAAAAAAAAAAAAAAAAGATTCCGACGAATTGAGAACCTCCTCCTTTTTTTGAAGTCGGTTAAAAAGGGATTTACTTGTACATTGTAGATAGATTTTTATTTGTTTGACCTTAATTTGTTTATTTACGGAGGGAGTTTCATTTTTTGTTGAACATGAGTTGACCAATTCACATTGATGCAGTTTAGATTTATTAGATACATTTTTACACAATCGCCCTGCTGCTTATTTCAGACGCAGTGCATTCCGACGTACGTCATGTGTTGCACTGCAAATGCGCTCCTCATCCATAGACAGCGCATTTGTTAAAACATATTCATCGTTATCGTAAATTTCATCCCCTGATTGGCTAAAGAATATATTATGAACAGCGAGTTCAGTCAACAAGAACGCAATAATTTGTTGCAGGTATAAGTAATATAGGTTGTTCTTGCAAATCGAGGATTAAATCTGTCACATGCCTAGTAATCGCCAAGCTTTGGTGTTTCAAAGGAAACACCAAAGCTTGGCGATTAATGCTTAACTTTGCTATTAATGCTTAACACCAGAATATCTTTTACACTGTGGTGTACATAAATACATTAACATTAATGCTCTAAAGTTAAAATATCTGATATAATATACTGTAGCCTCTGGCTGTATACTAAAATATCAATATTTCAAATTATTACAAAAATATGAAATGTCTGTTGAATTTTAAATGTTATCTTTCTTATCATTATTGGTATTAAGATCTGATAATAAATTAATAATCTTATCAAAGGAAGAAATATGGACTGTTTCTAATTTATTAAGAATAATAATTCAAGAAGGCTTAGTGAATTGCAATGGCAGGCTTTCCATACTTGAAATAATATTATGTAGAACTCCTGGACATGCAGTACTCCTCACAATGTTTTCTTTCAACAATGAGTGATACTTTGTTGCCCAAAAGCACTTAATTATAAATACTCTGGTTATACAACGTGTTCAGGACGAATACGAACAACTCTAGGGTTAGGTTCCTTATAGAAAAGTAATCAAAAATGGCTAAGGAACATAAGTTCTAAAATCGATATTTTCGGAGAAAATAATTTTTCTTTTGTAAATAGATCCAAAAATGTGTCCCATATGCCGCACTCTTATTTTTGCGACGTTGCCAAACTTAAATCATTCAAAAATACTACAACTACGGTCTGAGTAGTGATGTGCCAGTAGAAGCTATCTTGTCGGCATCGATAAAGTCTTACCGCGAACGATAGAATATAAATTTTCCTTAGATTTCAATCTTTTACTAATATTGAAAATAATTAATTTTAAACTTTATGATTGTAACCGAAATCATTATGTACTTACCTACTTCCTGTTAATGTAGTCTGTGATTTTGGTTGTAGTAGTTATAGTCTTTGGTCTGTAAGAAAGAGAATTGTCTTTGCTCTCTGCCAAAAAATGGTGAATAAAGGATAATGGACCCAAACAAGTTAATTTTATTTTAATACGCTTCCACTGCGCAAATATAAAGTGAAGAAAAGACACGAGATGTCGAAGTGATATAAAAAGTTGAGTAAAAGTGAAAATAGTATAAAAGGCACAAGATGTCCACAGCTACTACTTCAAACGTGAATATTTTACCAAAGCTGCAAGATGGCGGAAATTTTTCTACATGGAAATTCAGGATGAAATTGTTGTTAGAAGAACGGGGACTTGAAGTAAAACCAACAATACCTAAAACTACGGAAGAGTTACACGCGGACGTTAAAGCGCGGAGTTTGATTGCGCAGTGTGTTTCGGATAAATTCATTGAAATAATTAAAAAATGTTCTACGGCGGCCGACATGTTAAAACATCAAGAAGAAGTTTTCGAAAGAAAAAGCGTTTTCAATCAACTTTACTTGAGAAAGAAATTGTTATCTATGAAAGCTACATCTTCTGAAAAACTACAAGATCATTTTTTCAAGTTCGATACAATAATCGCAAGTTTGGAGTCAACAGGTGCTACTTTACAAGACAGTGACAAGGTATGTCATCTCTTGCTTACATTACCCAGTGAATATGACACGGTGATTACAACTTTAGAAACTATAGACACAGTACTGACAGTGGACTTTGTTAAATCAAGATTGTTAGATGCAGAACTTAAGATCAAAGGGACGGAGAGTACAGTCTCGGATAATGACCAGAACAGCTTCCTTACTTGTTATAAATGTGGAAGAAGAGGCCACAAATCATTCCGGTGCAGAATAGGACAGTCAACACCCGTAAGAGGTACTCATAGAGGTCGATTTGTAAGAGGGCATCAAGACCATACCCGAGGTGGCAACTACAGCAGAGGAAGAGGTGCAAGCTCCTACAGGACTTCGTGGCAGTCGGGCCAGGTTGCGCAGACAACAGAGGAGGGCGACGAGACCCCAGTGTCATTTACAGCGTTCAGTGCAAGTGAATTAAGTCTATTGAGTGCAAGTGAAATAAGTCTATTGAGTGCAAGTGATTGTATAAGCCTAGTCGTAGATTCTGGTGCCACGGAAAATTTGCTTATGGCTAAATATGAACAGTATATGACGAATATTGTACAACTGGATAAAGAAATTAAAATTTATGTTGCTAATGGACAGTACTTAACTTGTAGAAAGAAGGGTAAACTTACTTTAATTTATGATGATAGAATAACAGTTGATATTGAAGGGTTAATTGTTCCAAATTTGTCACACAATCTTTTGTCAGTTTCAAAATTGTTAGAAAAAGGAAATTATGTTCAATTTTATAATAATTGTGTATGTGTAACAAGCAAGTCAAACAAGAAAGTTATAGGTAGACTGAGAGGTAGATTATATGTTATTGATATGAAACTTAAATCTGAAACATGTTTAAATTCAAGCAACTTATGGCATCAAAGGTTAGGCCATGCTAATAGAAATCAGCTGAGACTGCTTCAACTACCATATAGCCAGACTCCGTGTGAACCCTGCATGAAAGGTAAGTCAACAAGATTACCATTTAGTTCAGTGCCGAGACCACGTTCAACATGTGTTGGTGAACTGACCCATACAGATATTTCCGGACCGGTAAGTGAGCCTACTATAACAGGTGAGATTTATTATCAAACAATAATTGATGATTTTACACATTTTTGCGAAGTGTATTTATTAAAGAGGAAAAGTGAAGCAACAGATAGGTTGATTGAATACATTAAAAGAATAGAAACACAGACAGGAAATAAAGTCAAGAAAATAAGGTCAGATAATGGTGGTGAATTTAAAAATGAGAAAATTCAGACATTTTGTCAAGAAAAGGGTATAGTGATACAGTATACATCTGCCTACAGTCCTCAGTCAAATGGCGTAGCAGAACGGATGAATAGAACAATCTATAACAGAGCAAGAACATTGTTGATCGAGACAGGTTTGCCAAAAACACTGTGGGGTGAAGCAGTCAGGTGTGCAGTCTATCAAATTAACAGATGTCCATCAACAGCTATCAACTTTCAGACACCTGCAGAGAAAATGTTCGGAAATAAAAATCTGTCAAGATTGCGAGTATTTGGATGCAAGGCATGGGTACATATTCTACCAAAACAGGATAAACTTTTACAAAGAGCAAAAGAAATGAGATTTGTTGGGTATCATCAAAATGGATACAGACTATGGGATCCGGAAAGTAACAAGATATTTGTGTCTAGAGATGTAAGATTTGATGAAACACAAGTACAGTACAAAGTAAAGAACAATGATAATAATGAGGAAAATATTTTGCAAGAAAATGTAATAGAACAAATTGAGAAGAATCCGCAAAGCAGTCAAATGGAAAAGAAGCCGGTACAAAGTGAAAAAGAAATGAAGGAGTATCAAGATGATGAGACAGAAAGTCAAAGTGATTATGAAGATACTGAAGGAGGAGCAGAGGAACCAGAGATGAAGACACGATCGGGAAGAATAGTGAAAAAGCCAACTTATCTCAGGAACTATGAAGAAGGATTAGAAAATATAGAGACTAATATAGTGTATTGTTTAAATATAATGCATGGAATTGAACCTAGTAGCTACAAAGATGCTGTGAAAAATGAAGAATGGAGATTTGCAATAGATAAGGAAATAAAAGCACTTCAAAAATTAAATACATGGGAAACAGCGGAATTACCTGAAGGACAAAAAGCTATAGATACAAAATGGATTTTCAGATGCAAACCAGATGGAACAAAGAAAGCTAGATTAGTAGCTAAAGGATTTCAAGAGGAAAATGTATATAATGTGTATGCGCCAGTCGCTAGAATAACTACAGTCAGATTGTTACTAAGTATATCAGTGCAACAAAATAAACCACTACATCAATTAGATGTACCTACAGCATTCTTAAATGGGGAGTTAAACAATGAAGTATACATAAAATATCCTGAAGGGATTAAATCAGAAAAAGGAAAAGTTCTAAGATTAAGAAAAGCACTTTACGGTCTTAAAGAAGCACCACGTTGCTGGAATGAAAGGATTCACAAATTTTTCTTGGATAATGACTTTAAACAATCAAAATATGATTCCTGTTTATACTATAATGGAGAAACATGGATACTCATTTTTGTAGATGACATATTGATACTTGGTTCTGGAGAAATTATTATAGAAAAATTAAAACGGGAATTCAATACAAAATATTTAGGATATGTAAAAGAATACTTGGGAATGGAAATTTATAGAGAAGAAAACACACTCAAAATTAAACAAGGAAAATTAATAAAGAAAATATTAAATAAATTTGGCATGGAGGATTGCAAAGGAGTAAGAACACCTATGGAAAAAGACTTTACAGCTGCTTCTACAAATGATGACATAATCGACGTACCATACAGAGAATTAATAGGTAGTCTCACATATCTGTCAATGACATCGAGACCAGATATAACCTTTGCTACATCATATTTAAGCAAATTTCTTGATAAACCAACTATACATCTTTGGAAGGCTGGAAAAAGAGTGCTGCGGTATCTCAAACAAACTCAGGAACAGGGGCTGATTTATACTAATTCAGGTAATATTCACAAACTTCAGGCATTTTCAGATGCTGATTGGGCAGCGGATAAAACAGACAGGAAGAGCATCAGTGGTTGTGTTATATATCAAGGTAATAATTTAATTACTTGGTTTTCTCGAAAACAGACATGCGTTGCGTTGTCAACAGCTGAGGCTGAATATGTTGCCGGAGCACATGCAGTAAGTGAACTCATACATCTGAAAGGTCTTCTCTCTGATTTGCTAAAGCCTGAACCTATTTATGCTCATATTTACATAGACAATCAAAGCACAATCAAATTAATTCAAAACCATGTAAACACAAAAGCTTCTAAACATATTTCAATTAAATATCACTACATAAAAGATGTTATTAATAAAAGTGAAGTTACTATTTCTTATGTACCTACTGATGAAATTATCTCTGATATTTTTACTAAAGCATTGCCAGCTAATCGTCACATATATTTTTGTCAAAAACTTAATCTAAGTTCCTAGTAATATGTTTGTAGTAATAAGTAGGAAACTCTTATTCTATGTTAAAATTATTTTTGTTAGAGCTTATGACAAATTATCTGTCTATGTAGGATATCTTAATACTTAATATTATTAGACTATAAATTGAAGTATTAAATAAAACAACAATTCTTATTATGTAGAATATATTATAACCAGACATTTGTTTTTACTAAACTAGTACATATCTTTGTATCTTTCTATAAATGACTGAAATGTTACATGTCAAAGGCATTTGTCAGTAATATTAATTACCTAAGTATCTTACTGTATTATTGTGTGCAATTTATGATCTTTATTTAAAAGCGGTTTAATATAAAGCTCTATAAATTGAGGGGCTGTGTTAATGTAGTCTGTGATTTTGGTTGTAGTAGTTATAGTCTTTGGTCTGTAAGAAAGAGAATTGTCTTTGCTCTCTGCCAAAAAATGGTGAATAAAGGATAATGGACCCAAACAAGTTAATTTTATTTTAATACTTCCTGCCAATAAAAAGACTTTATTTACACCGTAAGTAGGTACTCGTAAAAGGTAGAATACCGAAGTAAGCTGAATTTATTTAAATTCACTCAAGCTTACATACTGTCTACATTACATTTACCATACTCAAAAATACAAACATACTTTTGCCTGCGTAAACGTAGGTCAGCAAGCTCGTATAAGTTCATAACTGAATAGTTAGGTAAACAATTAAGTTCATCAGTAAGATTCTCAGTATCGATTGTCGATATTGTTAAAAATTATAACAAGAGCGCGCCGCAAGTTCATAAGCTCCTGAAGTTTTTTGTAGAACTTCGGGTCTCTCTTTTTCTCAGGTATACGTATCCCTTAGTTAAACTGCGATCGAAATACTAATTGTTTCCTTATTTTTATTGGGTAGTTTCCTTATCTTTAGTTGGTAGGGTTGTAGCTTTAAGGTACAATGTGAAATTGACTTTTTTTATTTGCAATTTACATGCATAATATGATATTATGTTATTAATTAGGTACAGGTATTAATAAAATTATTAAACATCGAGCTAAGCAATGTTATAAGCGAAAATTTTAGTAAATTCCCTACGATGATTTTCAAATACGAGTAATCATAGGGAATTTTCTATCGATGTAGGTATGTGTAATATGCCAATCCATATTTGCCAATCTGCATGAGGCCAGCGTGATGGACTGTTGGCCTATCTCATCGAGAATCGAGGGGAAACTCGAACTCGTGTTCAGCAGATTGCTACTATTGATCCTGAATTTCCTTTCTTCCACATTCATATTTTTTAAATTCACACATAGATGACTGTTTAAGTCACTTTACTAAACCCATTCTTTAAAACGATACGAATCGTTGATAAAATTCTGACAAATAATTTTTTTTTTTAATTTTTCATTAAATCCTTATTGTGACAACCCTCGCTTGTGGCCACAAACAGTGTTCATTGTTTAGTAAAATTAAGACCATTCATAAGTTATGTTTTAAAATGCGACGATGTCAGTTTTTGCATAAAGGTGTGTGTAACATGGATAGTTGGAAATAGTTGAATTACTTTGTATGAAAACTGAATTTTATTTTTTTATTTTATTTAAAAATTATTTCTTATGTGGTTCGATTCCTATAAGTGGTCTGTTCAATACCTCGAAGTTGTTCGTATTCGTCCTGAACACGTTGTATAGCTGGGCTACTTATATACAAATTATTATTAAGACATATTCGCTAACCACTACATGCATTATATTCAGCATAGTGAAGTGGTTAACTAAGATTCTTATGCACTTGCTTCACTCTATTTTCATCAAAATAAAATTCTGTAGTGCTAGTACCAACCACAATATGACTGGACTATAATAATAAAATTATTATGGATCTAACCAACATGGTCATTATAATATGAACCTCAGGCTGATTTAAGTTTAGGAAAGTTGCCAAAAATTATTCTTGCAGAAAATTTTATTAACTACCCTATCTTCAAGATATATGGGCACATTATTTCTCCTTATACCACATCATTGCACCCTGTAGTCAATAAATATAATACCTTTTATCTATACTTTTATCAAGTAATGAACTCAATAAAACATTTTATTCTCAACAATATAAAGTTAAATTCAAAATATAATAATATACTAAATATGGATGTTTATTAATAGTTACGACCAAGTGATTAATGGATTGTAACTATAATACTCATTTAACCACTCGCTCCATAAATTAATAACACATAGATTATATATTTATATTACATAACAGAGAAAATGATAACATGAAAATAAGCAAATGCTAAAAACATATATTACAGTTTAAGTGTATGTGACACTTTTATCACAGAATTGAAAACAATAATCAAACATATGAATCTCTAATCATCCCAGTTCACTTGGTGGCAGTCGTGCCACACAAACGTGCCCTTGAGGGACTGAGGAGCATCTAGGGCTAAGTAGAGAGGGGCTTTGGCCCCTCGCTCCGGAGAGAAGTCACCCATTCCTTTTGTCATGTCAGTTTTTACAAACCCCGGATGAACACAATTTATGGAAATGTCTTTTCCTTGTTTATTAAATTCTCTCTGCTGCACGAACGTAAGGGCTGACAAAGCTACTTTAGACACTTTGTAATCACTATAATGTCCCGCAAAAGACACATATGAACTCTTCCCATTCTTGGCTGCTTGCAAGAACTCTTCAACAAATTGCAGTATCTCGTCGGTGGTGAGATCGTCTTTGACCAGCGTGTCGAGCCACACTTGCTTCCTGATGTTGGACAGCAGGCCCCAGTCACTGCTCAGGTTGATGACGCGAGCCTTGTTCGACAACAGTGGATACAATATTCGAGATATCGTAATGAGGCTGTAGAAGTTTGTGTCCATGAGCCTCTTGGCATCTTCGTAGGAAGTCACTGACTTGTCGAAGTCCAAAATACCGGCGTTGTTTACTAAGATGTCGATTCCGGCGTGATGTTTGGAGATGTAATTCGCGAATTCTTGAATGCTCGACTCGCTCGTTACGTCCAGGACGTGGAACAGAGGCCGAAGACCCAACTTCTCCAGTTTTTCCACGGCTTGCCGCCCTCTTTCTTCGTCCCTCGCGGTGAGGTAAACAGCACCGATCTTTCGACATAAGCCTTTGACGATTTCGAATCCGATCCCTTTGTTGCCACCGGTGACTACTGCTACTTTGGTTTCCATACTGTATATAAAAATTTAGAAAGAACTTACAATTTACAATAAAAATATACACTTTACAAAATAATCTTATCTAAATTTTACTTTTAGCGATTGACATTTGTGATTTGACATTGCTGATTTCAATAAACATGTCCACAGATTCAACTTTCAAGATCATCAAGA
Source organism: Coenonympha glycerion (assembly GCA_963855885.1). Taxonomy (NCBI): domain Eukaryota; kingdom Metazoa; phylum Arthropoda; class Insecta; order Lepidoptera; family Nymphalidae; genus Coenonympha; species Coenonympha glycerion. The sequence goes on from OY979629.1 coordinate 7,284,726, forward strand.
TACCTACTGTAGATAAATCTATAGATAAATAGTGTTGTCTGTGATAAATATTTTGTCATTTGACATTTGATTTGAACACAGACTATTTTTTCCCAGCATTTGTCGATGGATCTGATGGCTGCTGATGATGATCTGTGGATTTTATAAAATATATGATTTTCACATGTTTATCAAAGGTACAGTGCGACAAGGCTATTGAGGCGCGCGGCAAAAATCGGAAACTTTAATGTCATCTTATGTTTGATAGTTCACTCTGTCAACATATCGCTGTCATAACAACACAAAATATTGTGTTGTTTTTGCTTATTATTTATTCAAAAACACGCCAAAAGCACTTAAAAGTGGTGTTAGAGAAATAGTGCTAAAAGTTAAAGAGATTTTTTATGTAGGAGAAAGAGCTAAGGGCCCCAATAATTCCATTAAAAAGAGTAAATGATCGAGTTGCCGCTGCCACAGGTAAATGTTACCATACTCGGAAATCGAAAAGTCCCACCCGATCGGACTAAATACGTTACCTATTTTTAGAATGTGCAATATAATGTTTCTTAGTTCTTCATGCGTTTCTTTACGCACTGTAGTAAGAATTTAAAATGAAGAAAACTTTTTTGCTAAAACATCAGGCGTTAAAATAGATAGAAGAAGAAGAGAAAAACAAGAAATAACAAACTTATGGTGGATGCTTTTGATACCGGTGTTTTATGTTGGTTTTAGGTAGTCGAGAAATTCTTAGACAGCATATTAAACATATTGGTTTTCGATTTAGAAATGCAACAGAGAGATTCTAACGGAAAGAAATGATATTATATCTGCATGGCGGGCGATTGTCATTTGCACTCGTAACTTGTTTTGAGTTTATTCATGAAACTATATAAAGTCAAATATGATTACACCATAAAATAATTAAAATAATTAAAGGCCATTTCTACAGACGGACGGGCACAGTTGCTGTGTACCGTTTAAAAGATGGATATTTGGATAAAAGTTTTTATCATCAAACATCATATAAGTATGTTCAGAAGAAGAAAGAAGTGACAGTAATGATGGTAGTAGTGAAGACGATGATGGAGGAAATTTTGATACTCACCCGCTTGATCAGCAATTGTAAATGGGGCTTCAAAATATTCATATGCTTAAAGAATAGTAAAGTAAATTCCTAATAAAATAATAAATAAGCCTTGTGTAGTTTGAGTATAATTATTTTCTATAAATTTGCAGTACCATGATTTTAAAATAATCTGAATTTCATTTTTTTTTTAAATTACAGCCTTTCCATACACCTACTTTCCTGATACTAGAATTCAGTCAGAATATCCAGTCTTCTGTGGAGTAGCCTTTTTAAGGCGACGGAACCTGACCCCTACATCTGTGGTGCGACCTTAATAAGGTGACGGCCACAATAAGTACTCAATCCTCTAAAATAAGATAAAACTCACTCTATTTTTTCAGCACTGACATTCTCAATATACTTACTCCCTAAAACTGAGGAAAATTTATTTGCTGGCTGCCTTTGTCTTACGCTGGCGCCCTCGTGACAATGTCATTCAAGCGCCACAAAAGCCTTGTCGCACTGTACCTAGGTAGTTCTTTGCTATGAGGCATTGGCTAGGTATGAGGTAAGATTTTTGTGGGCTCGAATAATGAAATACCATTGATCTCAGTCTGTGAAATACCTACAGTCCGACAAGGCTTTCTTATCACTTGAAGGAGGGCGCTGTTGCAAAACAAAGGCAGCCATAAAATAAAATTTCCTCAATTTTATTTCAATTTTAGTTTAAAAAAGTTAATAGTAAGCTAAAACAACATAAAATACAATGGTGATATATACTGACAGAGCGAACTATCAAATAGTAGTACATGATAGCGGCGTTAGTTCAGACTTTGGCCACGCGCCAAAGTAGCCTTGTCGCATATAGTGTTAGTAGTCTATGATAAGGAACCTGTGGATAAATAATGGGATAAAGTCTAAGATAAAGTCGACTAATATTTTATTATGGTTTTCTGTTTACCTGACATTGTTAGCTTATTAATCTTTTTTTTTTTTTTTTTATTATGGATAGGCTTGCGCTTGACTACAATCATATCTGATGAACAGAAATGATGAGGTCTAGGATGGAGCGCGCTTGCCTAGAAAATGTCTACCTACCTATTCACTCTTCTCTTGAAGGCACTCACACTCAGGTTGTACTTGGCTGGGAACACAGAAGCTGGAAGGGTGTTCCACACCTTAGCGGTACCTACCACCTATGTATCAGAAACTGTAAATCTGTGTAAAGCCAAAGAGAAAAAGCGCATGAATAAAGTTATCTGTGACGAGAACCTGCCGCGAAATTCCAATTTAATTTATTTTTATTTCGTAAGCTAAAGTTTTCTGTGTTATGGTTTTAGCCACTAATATTATTACCAACTAGCTGTTGCCCGCGGCTCCGCCCGCGTGCAGTTCGTTTTTTTTTACAAAAATGTTTCCCGTGGAATTTCTTATTTTTCCCAAGATTTCCCGTACAAAATGAGTGGTCCTTGGGTTCGATGGACCCGTAAAGGAGTCTTCTTCCAATCTCTCCTGTCAACGTGCTATCTTCTTTTACACAATTTACCTATATCTTCTTTGGTCTTCCTCTACTTAAGTATACACTCTGTCGAAATCGCTTATGTTACTCAATTCGCATGGAGTAAGATAGAGTGGGGCGTGTCATCGTGGATTGTAATATCTATACTAACCAAACTTATCTTATTCTGAGATGATACCAACGCCCAGATATTGTAATTAAGCATTCTGATGCGCTACTGTGTACGTAGCAACCCGTTCCTGCTACGTACGGGTTATCTTGTATAGTTATACCAAGTTGCACGATCAAAAGGACGATTTAAACTGTCGATATTTCGACCCCGTTTTGATTGTGCTACGGAGATAAGTAGCTATAGGTTTTTTTAAACATCCCACGGGTGCTCTCAAATTTTTCAGGATGAAAAGTATCTTAAATGTTGACCTGGCATATATATAAAGTAGGATCATAAAATTTCATTAAAATCCGTTACTTGAAAGACGCCTGCTAACTGTTTTTGTAATGTTTTATTTCCCGCGGGAACTCGATTGGATTAATAAGTTTTACTATATATATATTTTGTTAAAAAGGCAACATAAGGTATCAGCATAACCAATTTTACTAAATTAAGTTCATTAGTTGTTGTTTACAAAGCTGTTAAATTAATTGCAGTTTTGTAACTATCCCACGGGAACTCTTTATTTTACCGGGATGAAAAGTATCCTATATGTTGACCAGGGACATAGGCTACCACCACACAAAATTTCATTGGAATCGGTCCAGCCGTTCCAAAGATTAGCCCGTACAAACAGACAGACAAACAGACAAACAACAGATTTATTATATGTATTGATTTACAATGATTGTACGGTTACAATAGTAAAAATACGGATATATGGCAGGAATTTCTTCGCAAGTTTACATATTTTTGCGTGAAAGAAACAAAATCTGAATTAAACAAAAATGTTACCTACTCTTTGTCAATTATTTCCGCCAAAAATAAAACGTACAAAACCAAAAGTTGGCTCACTTTTGGTTATAAATGTTCTACAGAACAGTATGAACATCTTTTACTGAGCGTCAGTCTTGAAGTCCTGCGCAAATACAATCTCACGACCAATCGCTGGAACGGCAGATCGCTGGAAGAGCTCCACAGAGTACTTTTTATTAGAGCTCGGACCTCGGTGCTTTTGGGTAGAGACGGATCACGGGCTTACACGGTGCGCCGACTTCGAATGGATTGACTTAGAAACTGGGATCCAGAATTCCATTTCTACTTTATTTCGGAAAAATTGTAGGATTATATTATGAACAAACTACAATAGCTGGGCACCGTTAATCAATTAGTTAACTTTTTTTGTAACGGATTGCGATTTCGTTAATCCGTTACAAAAAAGTTAGCTTCGTTAAACGTTAAAGCGTTACATTTCGGAAGAATTAACGCAAGTTAACGTTAAACGTTAATCTTAATAGCTAGCCTGAAATCTGTCATAATAATTCTATTATTGAGTGGTGAATAACTTATTTATTTCATCTTTCGTAAATTATTAACATTAAAACTTATTTTAATGAAATCATGCAAGTCAGTACATAAAGTCAATAAGATTCATAGCGATATCTAAAATTACAGCTAATGCTGGATCTCTTAGGGTACACCGTACAGCCTTCTCATCAACTTCTCATGCGCACGGCGCACGTGCGTTACGCAAAAGCGGGAACGCACGTGCCGAAGGTAACAAGGAGCTCTAACCATATCTATGCGTTTTTAGGGTTGCTATTAGAACTATACTGTCTATAAGGCCCGGTTTCCACCAGTGCGGAGCTGTGTTTGAGTAACCAATCAGATCTTGTCAATATGACGTCTCCGATACTGAGGGGAGAAGATACGTCGAAATGACGAAATCTGATTGGTTACTCAAACACAGCTTCGCTCCGCTCCGCACTGGTGGAAACCGGCCCTTTATCTATACAAATAGTATATTAAGTATATACATTTGTGACATCGACAGGCAAAGTATCACTATGCACTGCGTGAGCCACAGAGTTATCCTGTATGATTACTATTCCCGCGATACATCGCTGATTTTCTAAGCGACATAAAAATAACATTCTATTGCTGTCCTTCAATGAATGCAAACTATTTTATATATTTTATATTCGAGCTTGAATTTTAGTAACAAAAAATACGTTAACAGAGGCGTATGCACCTTGTGCGTTTTGCTATGTAATGCGCGATCAGCTTAACGCATCAAATTCATACTTATTCACTTAACTTAGCGTCGTCATACGTAACATAATTACACGTTCATAATTGATAATATTGTTCACTATAGTTTTAAATAACGCATTTACACTAGTTTTTACAATGGTCCATATGCAATGCAATGTTAATTATTTTACTCGTACAATTAATTTTATCATTCATAAAACAAATTATTTTATTTACACACAACCAAATCAGCAAATAAAGTTTTTTCTAAAATCACGCACCTAAACAGTTAAATCAACTTGATACGTATCGTTAATATAAAATAAATATAATCAGTCAATTTTCACTGCGGCGTAAATTTTTCTAATAAATGTGTATGCAGCGAAGAATCCGATCGTTCCAGTCAATAGCCAAAAAGTCAACACCATGAGACCTATAAAGAATAAGGAAAAGTGGTGTTAGGTACTAAGAATCAGTAATGCAAGTGAAATTTCCACAATCATAACAACATAATAACGATCGACTAGTGACTGTGCGCAAGTATTTTTTGTACAAGTCTAAACATCGAGTTCATCGTGAAACTATGCACTTCACTACGATTCTCAAGCCTAGCGACAGCAGTATGGCTACGCGCAGCACCGCGCGGCGGCGCGGCACTTTGCGGCAAATTTGAAGACGCCCTAATTGAGGTTGCACCTGTTAGCTCACACACGTGCACTATATTATTATGCGTAACTCCTTAATATCAGCGGAGATCAAAGATCGTAGCCGAAATATTGGTCTGCGGAAAGTTATTATCATTATTGAACTAAAATATTACCTGTATAACCTATGTAAAGCAATGTGGGTATGAACTCTGTAATTTCCAGCTTCGTGAAGAAATAGAATATTGAATAAACGAGAATGTACACGGCCGAACCTCCAGATATTATAAAGCTCTTCCACCACCAGTGGTAATCCTGAAATAAATAAAGTATACATTAAATTTAAAGCGATACTATCTTAGGGCTTTCTTAATATTATCCAAATTACGTTAAAATTTTGTAAATACTCTAGATTGCTTTTTTTTAACAATAATTAATATGACACCACTATTTAATTACTACATAAACATCAGCTTCCTGAAAGATACGACACATTGCCGATAATGTGTCTTTTCATATAGTGCCTGTAAATAAGGCCTCAGTGAAATAATAATAATTTTAGTAGAACAGATTTATTTGTTTTGCTATAATCCGCCACTTGAAAAGATTCTGTGTTCTACTGCCCACATGAAACACCACACACAATTTCCTGACACTTTCTTCGACGCACGTTTCGATTCTACGATTTCGCATTGTGAAGTCAACATATCAGTCAGTGTTGGAAAATTGTGTGTGTTATTTCATGTGGGCAGTGTTCCTGCATGTTGTATCATACAGAATCTTTTCAAGTGGCAGATTATACCAAAACAAATTAATCTGTTCTACTAATTATGGATTTCCGTAAAATAACGCCAGTTTCAATCCAATAATAATTTTGATTCTGTGTGGTGGTCAACATTATATTTTTAAGTTTTATTATAAATTAAAATAAAGTCCATTTACCTCACCGCAGAGTTGGAAGTAAACCATAACAATAGATATTTGTGACACTGATATGACTAATATGCAAAAAACTAAAAACAGGAACCCAAAAAGATAATAAAACTGATTCTCCCACAGAGCATTGAATATAAAGAAGAGTTCTATAAACACAGCGCCAAATGGAAGTATGCCTGCCATCAAAATGCTGAAAACAGAAATAAGAACATTAATTTACATTTTACACACGCAGTTCATATTCATAACAAGAAGAATTATGTTAAAAAAATGCTAAGTTTACATAACTTCAAAAACCGAGCTTATTTAACACATTTAAAAATAGTCATGATAAAATTGATAACCCCTCAAAATATTTCTTTACCGAAAAAGATCACCATGTTCAGTTTTGATATTTTGTAAACCACAATAAGCACTATTTAATTTCTATATGCCACTGAAAACTTATATTCAAAATATTTACAGCCATTATATCTGTTTCAAATACAAGTACTTAGGTAAAAATTGCAGAAATGGTAGTATAATCTTCATTATTATTTTATCACATCATTGAAACTATTAAATAAATCTTACCATATAAATGTGTTCATATACCAAACTTGTTCAGGCACTTTTCTAGGTATGAAATTTGTTCGTACGGGATGTTGAAACGGTTGTTTCCGACATCCGAAATAATAGCCTAAATACACTAACGGCAATGATATACAGAACCATAGACATAATAGAGCCATCATGGTTGAAAAAGGCACTGCCCCACTGGAGTGTTTGCCCATTATGAAAAAGTTTAAAAAGAAGCATGTCCCAAAGACAATGGCTGGGTAAAGTGTAGCCGTTAGGAAGGCCGCCTGCTTCCATTGCTTCCCCTTCATTGTATTGTACAAGCGTGCTGAGTAATAACCAGCTATGAGCCCCATAAACACGTAGAGGAATATTGCAGCGGTCATTAGAGCTCCACGGCTTGCTGGTGACAGCATTCCAAGCATAGCAATAACTGCAAGACAGAATCACTTCGTTAAGAGCAGCAACATTGACAATGAAAGGATATAAACAATCACTCTAATTCACAGTCTTTATTTATAAAAATTCATAAAAAGTATCCTTTATTGAAACATTAGGATGAAAAGAGTATCTTTTTTTTTTGTACAAGGCATTTTGAAAAAAAGATTAACTATTTTGACTTGCCAATTTATCAATAAATATTTTGAAATTATTTCTGTTTCTCTAACAATACATATGAATGTCCATTGGTAAAATCTTAAATCCCTTGCCAAGAAACTTCTAAACCTATACCCAAATGTCAATCGATTAGCCATTATAGTATTTTTATAAAGTATTTTAGTAGATTGAATAGAATGAAAATATTAACAAATATATTTGAACGCTTAGAGATTGCTGGCCTACTCGTCATATTCAGCATGTAGGTTTATGCTTTCAAAGTTTGTTTATAACATGGTATCAAAATAATTGTCTTTATTTGTAAGCAGTATGTTATTAAAGTTTACATCTTTCAACAGTTTACAATCTCATGAAATAGATAGTTAAAGAGCATGTAGAATCTTCTAGCGAGAGATACAATGAATTTAACTTACAGATGGTAATAAGAGACATTAGAAATACTTGTATGCCACTTCCGATCACAGCAGCAAAGAGCATTCGCTTTGGTGGCGGCCGAAACACATCTCCATGCACCAGTTTCCAGCCAGTCTCCTCAATCATGTCTTCAATGTTCTCATCTGAGTTGTATCTAGCAATGTCCCTTCTCAGTGTTCGCACCATGATCATAGTTAGAATACCTAAAAATATATCATTTTCACAATAACCTTTAAAGAAAAAAAAATCTTCAAAACCCCTTAAAAGTTAAAAAATCTCGTGTTTGTAACAAAACTCTTCTGAAATGGCTTGATCGATTTTTATAATTTTTTTGTATAGGTATTTGGTATATATGAGAATAAGACGTAAGCTATTTTTCATATTACAAAGTGAAACATAATTAATTTAAATTGCAAAACAATGTTTGCCAAGTCAAATAATATTTGATTTTTGGCAGGCGTATAAAATTATAAAATGGATTTTCAAAGTGACTTTATGTGTAAATAAACCACAGTTTAAATCTGTGCCTAAGTACACATTTTTTTTAATAATATAGCTTAAGTTTAAATAATGGTTACGGTGATACACATTATTTTAATTTTTAAAGTAGATTAACCTAAATTGTATTTTTTATGGTTACTAACCTGAGAGGAAGAAGAGTACCACAATTGAATTGACAATAGAAAACCAGTGTATTTGTACATCTTTCATGCCCAAATATATATCCCATCTTGATGCCCATTCAATATCAGATTCCCCCCACTCCACAGAATATGTAAAGTACAACTTTGTTCCCGAGTCTTCATTGACAAGTTGGGGCTTGGGTTCAGAGGGAAAACTACATGAGTCATGGGCAAAAGTCAATTCATTTTTGTCAACTGAATATGTCTCCACTTCAAAACCTACAACTCTATAGGAATCTCTGTAAAGCACGAAATTATTTTATTTTCATCAAAAAAATACTTTAAATAAAAATAAAAAACATAGAAACCTGTGTTTATAGCCATAAAATATACTGTAAGGAAACTACACTACATAATATGGCAAAATTGGTGCAGGCTTTATAAAGTTATAGGGAAAAAGAAGAAACTGAAAACTTTAGTCATTTTAAGTAGGTAGTTGTATATTAAGAAGGGTTGAGGCTACAGACTATCACACTGGCTGTACAGAAGTTGCCAATTGGCAGAACCCAAAGCCTTTAAGATAAAAAAAAACTAACAATTGTATACAGCAGGTTTTCTTACAATCTGTATATTTTAAGTTTTCCTCTTCAATAATTTGTCAAAATTTAAGTTCTATCCTAAGTTACTAAACAAATGAACTTACTGACTATGCTTGTGATATTTAAGGAGCAACTTTAAGTGATTATTTATATATGCTTTTCCCTTGGACATAAATCCCAAACGGTAGCCTTGTTCAATGCTCCGTTCAGAAGTATCAGGGTTGATGACTTTTGTTGCCACTGGTAAATTGTCCACCAACCTTAAATAAAAAGGTAACAATTATAGTTTTAATATAGTGGATGAACTAACTTTAGGGGAAATCCTACTTAATTTCCTGATGAAAAAATTTATCAAGACTGATAAAGTATACAATTGTGTGTGAGGTATCTTATTATTATTTAAAAAATAAATTAAGTACTTCATTTAAGAGGGCAAAATGTAAAATCTGTAATTTATCTAGAGGTAAGTAGTTTTAAACTTACAGATGCACAAAGTATTCATGTTCAATGCGACTAGCAACTTTTTCAGATTCTTCAGGATTCCAGTTGATAGGATTGTTCTGTTTGTGACACAGAAGTCTACATTTAATGTTCTCAGCCATATGTATTTCGTATGGAGTGTTCACAATGCGATCTCCACGTAAAACTTCACCCAAATTCTCAGATTTGTACTGGAAGGTCCCATTCTTTGGTATACACAGTGGTAAGGAATAATATTCGTATGGTAGCTGAGTGTGTATACTCGTCATTTTGACGGCTCTAACTTCGATTCTTTGCCCCTTTTTGTACTCCACCGGTGCAACACCAGGTACATAGAAACCATGGCTAAAGATTATTAAATTCACCACAAATATAATGGATTGAACCTGAAAAGAAACCTGAAGAAAAATTTAAATAATTAGCAAAGAAACTACCACGCCTATTTCAAAAAAATCACTGGTACGATTGGATGCTTACTGTAAACATATTTACTACTTAAAATAGTAATATAAAATCAAAACAAAGAGTAGGCAAACATAGTAATATTTAGCTTAAAAAATTTAAAAGCCTATAATATAACAGAATGACAGCATGACAGCCAGACAAAAAACACTAGGCCGGTCTGTAACTATGACTAAAGAGGTAATGGACACAAAGTAGTGAGTCTTTTCGGCTGGGTATTTTCGCCATCTTCTGTAGCATCAAAAATAGCCAATCACAGCTATCAGCCAATCACAGATAGGCACCAGTCAGCTGATCAGAAGGGCTGCTCTAGCTATCTATCGATATGGAAATATTATCCATGTAGTTTGTGGTTAGTAATTAAATATTTAAGAGCAAAAATGAATGAATTATTACTATTAAAAATTAATTATTATAGTAAAACTAGGTTTTGCCAGCGGTGCATGCGTTTCCGGATTAGGATTTTTAGCTTATCCCGCGAGACCAAACTACATTTGATAGCTATAGAAAAGCTCACAGCTTAGTTCCACAGGATTAAATCCTGGGAATACGGATAAAAAGTAGCCTTAAATGTTGTAGATGGAGTATTTTATTGAAAGAAGACTAATTCATTTTAGTTTCAAAAACAATTTAAACTGCATAAAATTTTAACATTTTGATTTCATGAATTTTAAGTTATCGCCTGATTGAACCGGAATTCTAACCCGTTCAGAGAAAAATACCAGTACAATAGTTTTATCATACCGATCGGCTTATTCACTAGGGTAATTTTTATGAAGTCTTCTTTCAGTAAAATGCTCTAACTACATTATTTAAGATAAAATTATATACCTTACCAGCAAAGACGCATCGCCAAGCGATTTAGCGTTCCGGTGTGATACTGTGCAGAAACCATTAGGGATGAGTTTACTTACCCCTTCCAAGTTAGTACGATAAAACATTCGGCTGCATCATCGCTTACCATCAGGTGAGATCGCAGTCAAGTACTAACTTGTATTGTGTAAAATAAAAAATCCTCTCCACCTGCAACTATTGAAAATCCTTTCAATAGTTGCAGCGTGATTGAGTGACTTTTATGTTAAAAGGATTAGAAAATATAAAATATTATACAAGTAAAATATAAGCCATGACGGTGTATTTACAAATATATTTTAAAGAAAAATGGTTTGGTTTAATTTACGTGTTTTTTTTTCAGGACATCCTCAGGAAATTTTGACTTCAAAACGAGTGCTTGTATAGTAAATGTTCGCATCCGCGGCCCGTTTTCTTAAAGCGGAAATAACTACGAGAAGTCAGAGGTGTAAAACCTCGAGGTCCAAATACCACTAGTATTAGGAGCCCTACTCATCTATTAACATTATTGAACTTTACATATATGAATTTTATCGATATCGGTATAGCAGCGGTCGCATCATTAGTACTTTGTTTTTGTTTTGTTAACATAACAACAAAAATTAAATCGAATTTATTTCAATCCTGAAGAAATATTTCTTCTTTTACACATTATATAAGTGCATGTAATATGATCATAACACATAATAACACATAATTTTTAACGATTTAACGATATAATTAATGAAATCGAATACTGACCTATGTCATGTTAAATGTGGCCTATTTTTGTCTTTCCGCGATCTGCACTGCACAACACAACACTGAGTAGGCATTTTCACACCTGAATACTAATTATAATTCGCACGCAAATTAGAATAATAATATGATTGTCTGATATTTCAAAAAACATGATACGCATATACTTTGTATACATGTTTCGACATGTTCGAATCTACAAAATGCTACAATTTATGGAGGAATTGCCCACCCGGCTATTTTTTCGTGACGTCACAACTTCAGTGTTGCCGAAATCAGGAAAAACAAATATGTTGCTATCTCGTATAACGTAAACAATTTTGAATTAGTTAGAAAGAGACAATGTGATGTTTGTTATAGCTATGTCGATTTCACGCAACATATAAACGCATATGTGTATATAGAAAACTACAGCTGCTCCACTTGTAGTTTCCTTTCTCGTAGGTCTGTGATGACAGCATACCTATAGCATGTTATAATGTCAACTGCCAAAATAAATTGTCAATCACTTGTCAACAAAAAAAGTCTGTGGCGTGATCACAGACTATTGGGATAAAATAACATTAAAATAGGTAGGTAATGATAAAATATTTTGCCAAAAATGTATTTCACAACAAAATATTTACATCATTGATTAAGCACTCACTGACGCCACTTTTAGGCTCCACCTTGAAGCCGGATTTTCAATTTGTCAAAACTTTAAAATGGCGCTAATGTATGCGACCGACTGTCGTGTAAATGTGCTATCATATCAGTGGTACCGAAATGTACGACGCGCGATGTCATATTTGAGAAATTTTTAGCTTCAACATACATCTTTCCCGTCCTCTTAAATAAAATAAATAAAAATAAAAAGAGCCTTTATTCAAACTTGGTTTACAAAATTATTGACACTAAACTTGCAATTTTCTAAGATACTAACATACAGAGTACCTAACAAAGAACAATATTTGAACAGTATAAAGTACATTTTTAAACAATATAAGTATTATATAGTATTATAACAATTTCTCTGCCTCGACAACCTAGTTTGTTGTTTGCCCCTTTAAGGCAAAGGCCTCCTCCAATTTCCTCCACATCTGTCTGTCACAAGCTTTTCTTGTCCAAGTGTTACCACCTGCCATATACTTGATTTCATCTACCCATCTCTGGAACGGTCTACCCCTTTTCCTTTTCATATGACCTGTGTACCAGTACATTATTGTTTTGCTCCATTTATCTTGGCCCCTGACTGTATGCCCAGCCCATTTCCACTTGAGTTTCTTTATTCTTAGTTTTTGTGAAGTTCTTATTTTGTCTGACAGTTTTTTCCCCATCATGATTCTATTCATGGCATTCTGGCAAGTTTCAAACTTCTTTGATCTTTCTGTGAGCTTTGGTCAAGGACCAAGTTTGGCAACCGTATGTAAGCACTGGTACAATGCAGGTGTTGAATAGTTTTCTAAGGAGCACACCACGGCTGTGCCCGCGAAATTCAAATTTTTCGTGGTTTTTCGCGATTTTTAAGCTAATAAGATATAATAGGCTTATGGCCGTCAAATTGCGATAATCCCAATATCTTCTTCACGTGTTTATATAAAAATCTCTGCTCGAAAGTGTCGAGTTAAAGAAATTAGTCCAAGATTTGCGAGTTACTTACATAAAACTCGATACTCGGATTAATTTCCTAGGATACACATTTTTATGCAAAGATTTTGATATAATCATGTAAAGATGGTACTGCCATCCTCGCAAATTGATTGCCATAAGCCTATCATGTCTAATTAGCGTACAAATTGCAAAAAACCACGAAAATTTTGAATTTCGCGGGCAGACCCGTTGAGTTCACGTTAATGGCCATGCTTATTTCTTTATTTTTAAATATTTCCTTTTAGCGTAGCGTATTTCGTCATTGGGTATACATCTTACCCTTTATACATGATCTGTGTTACAGAAAAAGTGGTAGGTAGGTAGGTATAGTCCTTTTCATGAAAGAAGTCCCGCGGCAAAAACATGAACTAAAATTGACAGCTGTTTACGAATTACGAGTGCGAGTGAGAGGGCAACATTTAATAATGTGATTACAGCGCCGCGTCTGCGGGACTTCTTTCATGAAAAGGACTATACTTGGTACTTTATAATTTATTCCTTGATAGCTGCATGGCTCTAAAACTAAAATTTTACTAGGCTGGCCTTAAAGGACTGGTATCCGGGGCCGTAAAATAAATAAAAAAAATTCATCTAGTAGGCTGCTGCCATAGACCAGGAACCGAACTTTGATAAGGTCTATATAATAGGTATACTAGGTACCTAATCCTTGTTCAGTATTGTCTATCAAGTGTTTTATGACAATATTACTTTACTCTATGTTTATGTCTATGTTGTCTATTGTTGTCTATGAGTTTGTAGTTCGATTTACAAGGTTTTGTTTTATTTTCATAGAATGATTTTTTAGTTTAATGAACTGCAATTTCGCCAATGTAAAGCATTCTGAATAAATAAGTATTGAGTATTATTACATGTTAAATTGAAATAGCATTCTTTGTTATTAGTAAACAAATTATTGAGGTTATTCTAACTTATCAAATTCAACATGGTCCAGGTAAGCTGTTTTTATTTTAATTATTGTAAAAGTAGTTAGATATGTACAACGAGTTTAGTTTAAACCCATTCATCTCTCAGCGTAATAATCTTCTTGTTGTTATAATTATGTACCTACATAAGCCTCACTATAATAAAAATCTAATTTCCTTGAATGCACTGTTTTTTACTCGATATTCCTATTTATACCCTAAAAGTCATAAGATTAATCAATTCGTTAAAATTTAGTTTTATACATAATTATATACAGTTATACCACAGATTACCCCCTCAGTCATACATACCCCTGATTAACACACCCGCGTAAATCATAAAACAGAACTCCACGCGGGGGACTCCACGGGGGGGGTTGTAAGTGCCAACACTAGAAGTTCCTGCTATTTAAATTAACCTTAGGAATATTACAGTATTGATATAATACTTATAAGAAGTTTTCCCTCCTAGGCAATGGAAGAAATGGAGCAACCTGACTTACCTCAAGCACTGAAATTGTTTAAAGAAATGAACTCAAATGTTCAGCAAGTTTCACAACTAGTGGACAACATGTTGGTGCGTGTGAAAAGTGGCGAAATATCAACAGATAAGGGTTTAAGTTTTCTAGAAATGAAATATCAGATGCTTTTAAGTTACCTAATAAATTTAACTTACATAGTTTTAAGAAAATGTTCAGGCGAAAAGATTGAGTCTGACCCATCAATAGACAGGCTCATTGAAATAAGGACTGTACTTGAAAAAATTCGTCCAATAGATTCTAAACTGAAGTATCAGATCGATAAACTTGTCAAAACTGCAGTAGTGGGCAGTGCAGAAGATGATCCACAATCATATCACGCTAATCCAGATAACCTAGTGAGTAAGATACAGCATAGTGACGAGGAAAGCAGTAACGAATCAGACAGTGCTGAAAAAGACAAGAGCGCCAAGTCAAACATATATGTACCACCTAAATTGGCAGCTGTGCATTTTGATGACAGTGTATCACGAAATGAAAGTGAAAAGAAAAATAAGGAAAGAGCAAAGAAACAGTTCCTTAATTCCAGTGTTATGAGAGAGCTTCGTGAAGAGTATTCAGAGGCTCCCCTGGAAATGAGCACAGGCAATCATGTTAAACACTCCATATCAAAATACGAACAGGAAAAAACTGAATATGAAGAAAATTATCTGACTCGTTTACCAGTCACTAAAGCTGAGAAAAATAGAAGGAAACAATTAACAACTGTTGGCATGCTAGCTGATGAAGTGACAGGCACGCGCAGCAGTGCACGGAAACACAAGCTGAAGCCTAAAAAGGGTAAAGGGTTCAAAAGAAGGCGTACACATTAATCCCTTCAGTTGTATCTTCATTTAGTTACTGTAAACAAAAGTAGTCACATGAAAATATAATACATACATTTAGAAAGTGCCTATTAATTAAACAATGCAAAAAGTTTGGATTATCAAGATAATATTCCTTATGAAGATTATTTTTGCCTACTGAATAAAATTTTTAAGTGCTACTTTTGTAAAAACAATAGAAAATAGTTCTGTCTGTAAACTTAGTAACTAATTTAAGTTTGAGATATTTTATTAAGTTTTAATTTATACTCATGTAGGAAGAATAAGCTGTGCTTTCAAGACTAATTTTATTTGGATTCAATTTAAATATGTGAAGTAAAGAGTGCACAGAGTTGTATGAGATTTGGTATAGTTTTAAGTTAAAATGAAGAAGTCTTTACTGTTGTATAAAGTATATCTTAAAACAGGTAGATTTCTAATAAGTTGTCCACTGTTTGTTAAATGAATCAAATAACTAAGTGGAAAACATTTTGTCAATTAAACTTGTTTTCCTAATTTTGATTAGCATATTTCTATAATATCTCAAAGCAGTTTCTCATTTTATAAACTGGGTAAATGTTTAAAATAATATTGCTGAACTTTCTATGAAATCATATAGAATATTATGATATAAAATAATTTTTTTTTTCAGTGATTACATAAAATGCCCAGAATTATTGTATATTATCAAAAACAAAATGATAAACTGACTTCAAATCTATATTATGTATTATGAAAATAAACTTATCAGTGTTACTTTGGGTAAAATTGTAAAAATCATGTCCCTAAACAGTTTGTACAGCCATAATATTATATGATATGTTATTGTGAAAAAATAGAAACTTTTAGCATACAGGGTAATCCATTTGACTTTGCAAATGCACAGTATATTTGAGCTCCTATTAAAATTAGTTATAAATCATAGTTAGGACCTCATTAGATGCTAACCAATGAGTATTAGATTTCTCTGTTATCTTACTGAAAAAAATTATTTGCAGTGAAACACCATTTATGGAACAGATTTGCTTCTAATTAGTAAAAACGTCCAGGGGGTGGTGCTACATTATAGACTTTAACTATGTACAGTCACTATGTCAGTTAATTTGAATGATCATGTGCCAGTACTGATTGTACTTATCTATACTCATGTAGTCAAATCATATACAGTAGGCGCTCGATAATCCGGCACCCGATTTTTTCCCTCTATGCCGGATTGTCGGAACTGCCGGATTATCGAATTATTATAGGAAGTAAAAGCTTTTTACACATGTACAAATTTCCATCTTTTTAGTTAAACTTTATGTTTCGTGTTTACGTTTTTTGTCCTCCATTTTGTCAAAGCGACGCTGCGAAACAAGAAAAAGCAAAACAAACACGTGGCTTCACTATTAAGGTTAGGCCCGGACTGAAACTATGTATTCCCCGCTCAGTAGTCCGGCGTTCAGCTGTGTAAAATGCCGGATTATAGAGCGGGCTACCTGAGTCCCAAAATGCCGGACTACTGAGCGTGCCGGATTGGCGAGCGCCGGATTATCGAGCGCCTACTGTATCAGTATGTACAACTAACTACTAACTCCCCTTTTGATTGTTAGCAACTGGAATAAAAAATATTGCAATTGATTTTTTGATGCACACTATTATAAATAAAAGGAATACTCATCTGCCACCAGATGAGTGAGAAATGACGACATAGCCAAAGATGTTAAATAGCAACGGTTTTATACACAGTTCACCCAATCAGTTATAATATGGGAAAAAGTAAATTAAAGCTCTTTGGAAATTACCAGTTTTTTAGTTGTAGATGGCGCTGCCGTTCAGCTAATCGGCAGCGCCACAAGTTAAAAAATGTCATCTCATCTATCGTAATGAGATGTTTTGATGAATAAATCTATTCTTTTGTTTTTGAATTTTAAGTGATGAAGGTATTGTCTGTACTATTTGTACATAACAACAAATGCATGCCTTTAATAATTTTGGTACATATAAAAAATGTATAGGTAAGTTTGTTTGTTGTTTTCTTTGTCCATCTAAATGAAATTTTAATTTGATAGAGTAGAGCCATTGATTATAATGAAACTATTACCCTTATTATTAATGTAATTCATTTTTTGAGCTACTGAGTTGTCAAGTTTTTGTTTTTTTTTTGTTTTGTGAAATTGTTGAGATACTACTCTATGCTTATTTATAATAATTGTCCATTTAACTCTCTTTAGTTATGTAATAAGTTCAATCGAGATTTTTTAAAATACAATTTTACTTGAATGTTGGTGTTTATGTTTAACGGTTTTCGTTTTTTCTTTTTTGTCGTTAATGTAGTACTTTAGTTTTTTATGATTTTGATAAGTAATAAATAAAAGAATTAACAAAATGAATGTTTTTTATTTAATTTGTGCTAACTGTAAAGCTACATTGGGGAAGTCTTGGAGGCAGGTGGCGGGGTCGAAAGACTGGTATCGGCTGAGCCTCAGCTGACGAATGTGTTATGTGACCGATGGGCGTGTGTGTGTCCAGGCACTGGTAGTCTCCCCTCGGGGGCGCAGTCCCGTGGTTATGCGTCAGGTCTGACCGAATCACCCGATTCATCAGCCAAGGAGCGTTCGCCATCATCAACTGTGCATATACGTAAGTATATATATTGTGTTAGAAAAAGTATTATCGAACAGGGGTCTGTTTGCGTAAGAAAACGTATTGATCGCTATCGTAATCGTTTGCAAATTGGGTGACGGAAATCAGGGAACCAATCAGCGGGCAGAATGTATAAACGATTACGTTAACAATGAATACGTTTTTCTAACACGATCTAGGGGCTTTTCCTTATAAAATGCCTTAGCATTTTCTACTCGTTAGTAGGGAGAGACAGTTTTAGTAATGTTGAAACATTATGAGGCAACTGGGGCTTAGTGCGCGTTACAATAAATGTGGCTTACCGTACCTACCACTACTGAGGTTTTTAAATCAAAAATATTATATTTACTTATACGACGGTCCATGACTCATGAGATAGAATCTGGTGAAAAACAGAAACTTTCCCAACTTAAGGTGTTGCGGCCCTACCAGCCCGCGAAATTCAAATTTTATTTAGTTTTTCGCAAATATTAGACTAACTACACATTTGTAGATTTATGGCAATGCATTTTGCGGGCCTACTTTTTATGCATCTACATGTTTTTAATAGAAACTTTGCTCGAAAGTTCCCACTCATCTCATATTGGTTCCCGAAACATATTTTTTTTGCAGTTACCTAGATTTCGAGCTGTCGGGAACCAATATGAAGTAAATGAGTATTGTCGAGCAGAGATAATTTTATCAAAAACATGTACCTAGATGCATAAGTGTTGTGCCCGCAAAACTCATTGCCATTAGCCTTCGATGTATAATTAGCCCACTATTTGCGAAAAACTAAATAAAATTAGAATTTTCGCGTCCGGATGGTACCCATCGCCCTTAAAATAATTATAATTAGGTAAGTACTTATGACTTTGAGATGAGAATTCAAACTTGCGCTGAAAATAGTGGGAGAGCAGGTATTAGGTAGATTTGTTGTTAGCGATGGAATTAAGGTAACTGTACCATATTACGGTACATTAAGGCATTTTCAACTTTGAGGGTGATTTTAAGAAAAATTACGAATGTGCTAGAACTGAAAACTGTTTTATTTTGTAGACAAGTTTTATCAGATGAATGTGGAATATAATTTTGTGCCGTAGCCTTTTAATTATATAAATAATCGTTATTTTGCGGAACCTCGTGTTTGTCTCTAATTCCGTACTAAAAATTTGCCCCATGACATAATTCCGGTAATCTTTGTCCATAATTCCGTGATATTTTTATTTAATTTTTATAACGCATTACAAGTAAGTACTTGACTGCCATCTCACCTGATGGTAAGTGTGAATACAGTCATGAATCCAAACGTACTAACTTGGAAGTGATAAGTAACCCCCAACGGTTCCTACACGGCATCGTACCGGAAAGCTAAATTGATTGGGCTTACGTCTATGCCGGTAGTGCGGTTACCACTGGCCTTTTGTGAATTTGTGTCAATTTAATAACCCCCTTTATTTTTTTATTTATTTTTTTACTATTACTTTCTACAGTGAATAGAAAAGTATATATTCTGTGAAAATTTTTAGCATCTACCTGTTACCGTTATCAATATCGAGCAAAAACAAGCAAAAAAATTACGTTTGTTGCATGGGAGCCCCCTTAATTTTTTTTTGTATTTGTTGTTATAGCGGCAACAGAAAAAATACATCATCTGTGAAAATTTTAAGTGTCTATTATCATTAAACGCCATATCAATCATGCCTCAATATCAAGAGATACAGCCTGGTGACAGACGGACGGACGGTCGGACAGACGTATGGACGGACGGACGGACGGACAGCGAAGTCTTAGCAATAGGGTCCCGTTTTTACCTTTTGGGTACGGAACCCTAAAAAGATATTGCATGGCCCCCTCCTAAACTTAGTTTTATTACTTATTAGTCAAAGATAAGTCAGAAAACGTTTCATTTTCTCTCCGAATGCTATATTTCGGGTATACCAGAATAAGGGTCATAAGTAGAAAATACGTGCACCTTATTGCGGTAGTCAAAAAAATGGTCTCTATTTCATATTTTAATACAAAAATAAAGTGAACTACAAGGTAATGTAGTTTTTATATGCTACATATGGATATAACTGGTTATTATATGATTTAGAAAATAATATTCAAGTAATTATGTTGACGTACTAGTCTATTAATTCGAAAGTATGGCATAATTAAAAATCAAACGAACTTACCAAGTGAAGTTCGATTGTAATTATGCGAGCAACTTTTTTCGATGCAATTTTGATTTACGTTTTGTATATGCGGTCCCACGCATCAGCCTACAACACGGAATTTTAAATTTATTTTGATATTTTATTTATTGTTTTTTTTTTTTTTTTTTTAATGTTGGCAACACACTTTTTTTTTTATAATGGCAACACTATCTCCCCACTCCTATCAATACTATATATAATTCCTCACGATTATAACTCGTCATTTTGTTGATAGTTGATTCAAATTTTATATTTGTTTTGTGTATGTCATATACATACATATTTTAGGGTAGGGCATAATGTTTAAATTTTATCATGAAAGTTTAATAGGGAGGGTGTGTATAAATTGCATCGAAAAAAGTTGCTCGCATAATTACAATCGAACTTCACTTGGTAAGTTCGTTTGATTTTTAATTATGCTTCGCAACTTTTTTCTTAGCAATTTTGATTTACGTTTTGTATGATGTTCAGAGGAACAAATATAAAATTTGTGACATTGGTTTGTTACATAAAACAAGCTTTTTCCAAATCAATATTTTTTATTAAGTAAACATGTTATAATAATAACATGTCATCTTATTATTTCGTTCATTCTAGAATGGATCGCGTAAAGTCTGTACCTATATAGAATTTAGCGAAAGTAGATGGAGTTTGGCTCCAACTTGTTGTCGCGACGTTTCGCGAATTATATAGTTTATTGGTCTACACAAAATGCCAAAATGCACAACCAACCCAAATCGAAGATATTGGTCTGTAATAGGTAGTCGTGCTTAGACTAACCATAGACTAACGCCCTCTCCATATTGTAGCTCTTTGATCTCACGTAACGACTTAGCTTCGGGTGTAATCGAGTTAGACCGTAACTTGTCGTATTCCGAACCGCCATAATAAATAACGAAGCGTTCCCACGTGTCGTTCTTACACGGTCAGTTTCCTAGCACGCCGGACGTAATCCGGGTGTGCTGAAGAAAGCATAGTTATGTGTGATTATTTCCTGGTGAGTGTTAGATTGTAATTTTCACTGCTTAATAAGTATTAACATAATAACACGAAGTTCCCTTAAGAAATTGTTGACCATGCCGGTGGGGGTGACGTCATCCGCCATTAGCGAAGTTCCTAGGGATCTGGTGATCCACAGAAGAAATCCGTAGAAGTTGTCTTTAGACACCTAAAGCACATGGGCAAATCTTCAGGGTAGCAAGAAGAGCACCCGCTACCTTGCTACGGTACGAAGTGCCCGGTCTGGCACAGTAATCTTGTCTACCACTAAGTGCCCAGTCTGGCACAGTAATCTTGTCGACCACGAAGTGCCCGGTCTGGCACAGTAATCTTGTCTACCACGAAGTGCCCAGTAACTCTGGCACAGTAATCTTGTCAACCACGAAGTTAACAAAAGAAGTTAGAGAGTAATACTTCCCACTAAGTAGTTAACACAATCAAACACTCCTCGACCGATGGATGTCGCTATAGAGCGACATCCAATCGGTCCTCATTATGAAATTGCAGGTGACGAGAATGCACGGCTCCTTCTCCCGTGTGACAGTAAACAAACCGCAGCGACACATCGGCGGGCAGCGAGAGGGAGATCATGAAAGGTACAATTTGACGGCCGGCTCTTCGCCCTCGCACTAAGTAAAAATAAGGGCTGGTCGCCACATGGTGGAGATGCTGGGATTGAGTAAAAACACTCTCCTGCTAAAGCAAAGATTTCAAAACCAAAGATTTGAGTAAAACGCTCTCCTGTTAAAGCAAGGATTTGAGTAAAAACGTTATCCTGTTAAAGCGAGGATTCGAAAAGCGAGGTTCATAACTCAGGCTTGATCTCTCTCTGCTGTCGGATGTGTGCGTTGAGAATGTATTATTTGTATCACTTTGTGCTGTGCATTTTTGGTTGTAGACTGTGATAATTGAGGTTATTGAGTATTGCTGACACATTGATTTGCCATTTGGAACGATATCTTTAAGTTTCCAACTTTTCTTGCACTATAAAACGTAGCGCGGGTAGTTGAGTATAAAGTTGAGCTTTAATTATTAATGGCGATTCACGATTTGTGAATCACGAAGACAAAATAATACCAATTTGGGACGGTAGAGTGACATTTCAAATCGTACTAAATCACGTGAATCCTTCTATATTTTACCGAATTAACTTCAAATATCGTAAACTAATAGAAGTGACTTTCAAGATCAATTAATATTTATGTGAGGTACTTCGATTATTATACTCGTAAACAGAATTGTAATGTACCAAGTGTCAGGAAGACAAGGGAAGTCTCCTCGTCTCCTTATCTATGAGTCGAAATACAATTAATAAAAACTCTTAAATTAGATTTGTTGCTAAGTGACTAATTGTCCTTCCGAAAGTTCTGAAGGTAACCATGGATTGTAGATGACAAAGTGTCCCGACGGGTGGTGCCACTAGATATGATTCCAGAAAAAATTAATGCCTTTAACTAAAACTATCGCAGTGTAACATTTATTTATGCCAGTTGAGTTCATAAACATAATTATTAAACACCTCACGATTTAATGAACTAAAATCTAAAGTCTCAGTAATCGAAAACATTCTTGTAACTCGATTTCCGGCAGATCTGTAATTTACCCACAAGATGGCGGACATTTTACGTGTAAACGTAAACAAAGTAAAATTTAGTTTGACGCTGTAGTCTATTATTGGTATTCAAGTTAGTGACAAAGCTTTATGTATAAAATTAGTACCTACTATAATTTCAGTAGAATGTTACTTTTAGAATTAAAATTTATCTTTGGTGGAACATCACAGTGACTTACTATCTATAGTGTTTCGTGTCTATGCTTACTATTTTAATTTATCAAGTGGAATATTTAGTGTGGCATCACCTAGGGCAGTAACTTAGTTCATGAACTTTGGCAAATAGATTTGGCGCTCGCGCCGCGTGTAACGTAAGGCAAGACTGAATTTAACCAGTGAGTCATCTCCATAGTTTGTTATCTCACAGGAAATCAATGGTGCCTCCATTTCATTTTCATATCATGTGTCAAATCCAAGTTGAAGGATGTCAAATGTAATTTTTGACAATCAACGTTTGACTGACGTTTGCAAATCAACTAGGTACCTAGGTACCTAAAGTTAGAAAAGTTTGGCGAATAAATTGTACCCAGTTGGTACAACTGCAAGCCAATAAACGAAGGAAGAAGAAAGTTTGTTTTCAAGAAAGTTAAATTAATTACCTACCTATTTGTAATGAATGATTGTGTCTCGACTTCTATGATAATGTCCCACAGTACCTACACGAAATGAGTTCCATAATGAGGCGAGCAGAATAAAGGGGGAGAAAATTCCTCGTAAACAAAATGCGAATGTTAAATGTTTTACAAGAAAGTAAGTACTTATGCAAATTTCTGCCTCAATATATAAAGTTAATGCATATCGTTGGTTAATACTGATGTTTGGCAATGCTTAAGAAACTTATTCGATTCTTTAAAAGACCTAGACCAAACCTTATATCAGACATACTTTGTCTCATATAAGCTTAAAATTACAAGCGCTTGTGAAGAGTCATTTCATTTCCAATCATAGTGTAGTTATTGAAACTTTGCATATTACTTATACGGTAAAGTCCGCTTTATGTAAACTTCATACATATTCAATCGAAAATGCGTTTAAGCGTAAGCATTAAGTGCAAAGTGGGAAATACAAAGCGTCCTATTTGCCGCACTTTTGTGTATGATTCGTGCGCGCATACTGGCCAGATGCGCGTATGTTTATCGCACATAGTGCAATTATGAATGGGTAACGTGGCGTAACCACTTATTTTAGTTTAGTCAAAAGACTTCTATAGAAAGCAACAAATTTCTAAATTTCAACAGAGTTTGACATTCTAGTGTTGAATTTGAAATGACTCTTGAGTTGAGCTTGAACGCGCTTTTTACGTTCCGTAAGACCCCTTCGTATGTAGGGTGCCCAAGAGATTGAAAGCATAAGGCAACTTCAGGCAGCGCTGATGTTGTGAGCGAAGGCAAATGGCCAAAGGTTAGATTTCGTGATGGGGATGAGTCCAAAGACGGTTCTGAGTGGCTGAACCGTAAGACATGTGATGAGACATCCCTGAGAAGGTTGTGAAGGGGAGTTTGTAAACTGTTCCCCAGACTATACAGTGTTTGATCCGGGTTATCGGCGGTGTCGTTTCCCCAGAAAGTATTTAGTTTATGTGATATTTAAAGATAAACAAGAATAATTAAGCCAGGGTCATGTGTACACCTTAATTTATATACCATACTTTGAGTTAAACTGGAACAGTTAAAGGAATAGTGAAATTAATAAGTCTGCTTAAGATTGCAACATTAGAACTTATCTGTAGTTAGAAGTTACTTAATATTATAATCTGGTGAGAGGCTAAACAGCTTTCACTGACATTACCTGTGCTAAACAATAACAAGAAAAATAAGTCTATTTTATCAAATAATTAATTAATTGGTGCAGTTTTAATAAGTCTCACAAGAATTTAATTAAAGATTTAATTTTCAATATTACTACTGCTTTTACTCTATTTGATCTATTTGACTATACAATAGTAATTTTGTAGAACAATATATCCTATTATTACATTCTATATTTGAATGAGATTGGTCAAATTATTCCTAACTGTACCCAGGTTAAGGTCAATGCTGGTACCTTTGGCTTGACTTCTTCTTTGATCATGAGTTGGGAAATATACTCTGAAGAAATGATAAAATTGATACATTAATATACAAATTGAAGATCTTAAATTAGAATTAAAGCTGGAAAATTTTAAAAAGGGGGAGTTCCGACACGTTCCGGAACCTTGGGGTAGATACTGTTCTTCCAATCATTTGGCTCGTGTTGCTGGTGCCTTGAGTGAGCTGTTGCGCTGCTCAAGGGTTAAATAGTGCTTTAGACACAGTGGTTGGTGGTTGATGATAGCTCTGAACTCAAGTCTAAATGAACTAAAGTCATTGTTCCATAACTATAATAATATAAGAAATGATTGACTACTGATATTATTATTTGCTGTCTTTCTGACTAATTGTTAGTACAGTAGCTGACGTACAGTACTGTGAGGTTGATACTTCTATTGGATGAGACACATCATGATAATCTGATTGCTAATGTATTGGTTTACGATCAATTGACTAAGTATTACTGTCTTAGCAAGATAAACGATAAACTGCACACTGCACAGTACAGTGGTGCAGTGGCACTGTGTTGGAATAATAATTTCTGACCTGACAGTAGCTAATTAATACAATGTTATTGTAACATGTAAGCTGTTAACATAAAATAGATTAATGACCTAAATACCTAATTGAGGTTGGTACCAATTAGGTTAAAATTATCTAAATATAAATGAAGTTCACTTTATTACTGAATGATCAATTGATTGTATATCATCTATATTGTATTATGTTTAACAATAGTAATACAATGTAATCAATATATCTAAATATGTAAATAAATTAGTAGGCTGC
The DNA here is from genome assembly GCA_963855885.1 of Coenonympha glycerion. Classification (NCBI taxonomy): domain Eukaryota; kingdom Metazoa; phylum Arthropoda; class Insecta; order Lepidoptera; family Nymphalidae; genus Coenonympha; species Coenonympha glycerion. Next base: position 7,310,567 of record OY979629.1, read on the forward strand.
ATATATGCGCAGGCTACATTGGAATATACAAATTTATAAGCTAGACTCAATCAAGATTTAAGTAACAAGTTAATCAAGTATTTTCATTTCTAGAAAATGATCCAAATCAATTAACCATTTATTTACTGAGTTCTAATATCATTTAGATAAAACGTTCATTTCAAGATGACTGGTTTAGCTCTTGGAGATGGATTCTCAAGTCAAGTGATGCTTAGATTTAGCTGCTTGATAGGCTGGTTATAAAACACACAACATCATAATATAATAACTTTGAATGTTGACAAAATTAGTGTAAAGCTTAGATTGCCTGACACTGTTGAGGAACAAAGTTATATGAGTTTATATAAATCTACTATGTCAATTGCTTATATTTGACTTGACTCTGATATATTTATAGAGATGTTTTGATCTTAATCATCTTAAGACAAACCTCTAAGGTTGCCTATGAATAATTTGGAACTTTATCCAAATACTTTATTTATGTTGAGGATATATAGATCACACATGAAGAGGAATATATGATAGGAATATATAAGGATGATGATAATATAATGTATTCTATATAATAGAATAATTTATTTATAAAATCTCAAGAAACGTTTCACATTGTTGATACTTATTTTGCTGAGACTTGGACAGCAACTTTGAAGCATCTGGAAATTTCAACATAACCTCAAGACTGAACAATAATTTCTACAATTATTACATCAAGTGAGAGTTAAACTTACTACCTACAACATCTTACAGATGAAGCGACTTGAAATAATTATAAGCCTACAGTATAAAGTCAAAGAACAAAGTAATAGCTATTATTTACAATCACGAGGACATCTTATTTCTTCTAAATTACAAGCTTCTATGAATGGATCAAGTTTGGGATTGAAGAACTATTCCTAGATAATCAAAGAATTGTTGCTACAGCTGACATTTCAGAATTAAAATAATACAATTGCAAGCTGAAGATACTTTATGTGAAACTAAGATGAAGATTAAAGCAAAGTCTAAAAACCATTGAACTTGGATCTCAAAGGAACGGCTATATGAACAAGGATTTAGACAGTAAGTTACATTAGCAGATGTAGATAATCTACTGAATTTAAACTTATCATTAGAAAGAGAAAAGCATCATCATCAAAGGTCTAGAAACCACAAACAAGAACTGGAATATGAGTCAATAAAGAAGAGATAGAAATAAACCTGCGTATGAATACTATACTGCGCTTGAAATGAGATGAACATTGAAAGAAATTGAGTGACACTTTAGTGTTGAACTTACTAAGCGAACATTGCTCAAAATAGAAGTGCGAAGGACTCTTCATATTTATGGGAAATTATACAAGATTCAAGGACCTACAAGGAATTATTAACAATTCAAGAAGCCAATAAAGAATATAATGAAGGATCATAAGAATTCTTAAGTAGTTTCCAAAAGAAGTTCAAAGAAGGAGCAGATGAACATGGATCAAATTATTAATTATTATTTTAATATTAAGAAACTAGAAATAATAAAGAGGAAAGCCTAACTACTTCTATACATACTTCTGAATATACTTCTGTAAAATAGAACATTTTAGAAATAGATAGTCGAAATCTACTGATACTGATGCTTCTCAAAGGAACACTAGGATTATATAATCTGTGACAATCTGTATACACTACAAAGAAGAAAGGTGGATTGTATAGCAAGTTGTTTGTACGACGATATTTTCAACGGGAAAGGAGATTTATTAAAGGCTAAACATCAAGATGAATTCCTATGCGGAGAATATACAAGAAGAATTTCAATTACAAACGAAATTATTTCCTTTCAGTACAAATGACAGAAAAGTTGTCAAAGTTGTCAATGATACATCACGATTGGAGGAAACTTCGTTGGTATCACTATAGTACTGGTTTCAGGAATCAATACTTCGGTTATATGACAAAGGTAAACAATGACAGTCATAACTACTCTACTTCACAGGTTAATCATTAGAATTCTACATTGCGATGGCATACATGTTCAAGGAAATGGAGTTCAAGAAGATTCAAGTTGAGGAATCAATTGTTGAACCTAAAACGAACGAGAAGATAACAAGAAAAACTTTGTTTGCAGAATGCTAAGAATACCAAGACTAAATGGAACGGAGAATTATTTAGAATACTCTCTCTTGGAACTAAATCTAACTTTTCAGCACACTATTTGACATAAGAACGCGAAGCAGAGATACAACTCACAACAACGGAAGTGGAGTTGAGACTTCCAACGTAGGAAGATGCATTGATGAAATCAGAGGATAGTATTGAAATGAATGAAGCATACGATCATCAGTAATGAACAATCTCTTCAGACTGTTAACATGAAGAATGTATAGTGGTCTTGCGATAAGAGATACTACCTGAATGAAGGTAACGATACCATCTGAAAACTTATTATTGAAATCAACATGTTAATATTAACCATGCTAAGCTAATCCGTAAGGGATTCAGCTTCAAGACAAAACCAAGTACAACAAACCCGAAGATCTTCCAGTTCTGATATCGACAAATATCAGAAAATTTGGTGAAACCACACTGTATGGAAAATTAATATTGTTTGTTCACTAAAATGTATACAGTCAAAGTAGCGAATTCTGCAGAGAATTTGCAAACAAGAAAATATCTAGTCATGTTACATAGGAATGAATTGTACTTAATGTTTATCAACTTAAGGTTTATATCGTTAAGTTGTTGAATCTATAATGTTTGCAAGTGGCGATAAGAGTATTTACAGTCGTTTCAGTTTATACTATTTATGAACTGTCGGCTTAAGTAGACTGTAATAGTAGTTGGTCTGCAAAGGCGCACCTTATATATTTACATATTCTGACATTGTAACGTATGTATATCGTCAACAATGTTAAGAGACCCAATAGCTCTCTTATAGTGAAATAACTAAACAATGAGAATTCATGACAAACAGTACTTAAGTGTGGAAGCAACTTCAAATATCAGTTTCATTTGATATTGAATTATTGTTCATGTGTCAAATATTAATTCAATTCTTTATATATGTTTATATATTGCAAAACTTAACATAAGGATAATGAACAATTGTTATAATTGTACATCGCGTTATAGCAATTATTTGACACAATCTGACATGTTCAATTGAATGCTGTCATAAGACACGCAGGTGCCTACCTAGGTACCAAAGTATAAGTAATAAGATAAACCGTGATCAGTGTTGCCAGGTCTAAATTTCGAAAAATCGGGAGAATTTGCTTCTGAGTCGGGAGGGTCCCGAGGAGTCGGGATGCCTGCCAACTAAGACTGTGATACACAGTGTAGTTTGAGCGAAGCAATGTCAATTTAAAAATGATAAAATAACTTATTCATGAATCAAAGGTTGATATGGCTCAAATATTCAGATTACTGTAGATACATTTATTCAAAATAAGACAAGTCATATGTACGCTTTAAATGTATCTTAAGTGCTGTCAGTATGTTTCAAATAGTTATTGAATACTGAATTGTTGCTCAATGAAGAACTCTTGTGAATGTTTCCTATGGTGACATCATCAATGTAATTGTTCTTGTACATTGTTGTATTGACTTGTTATATGCTTAACGTTGAATGCTATAGATGTGTAGATAAGCAGTTGAAATAAACCCAGTAATGGATTTATTGTAACTTTGAAATAAAGAAAAGAGCTTTATAATTACAATGAATTGTTTGCTTAAGTATTGTACATGGTCGCAAACAATTAAAGTGTCCAGTTAACAAGTGTTGACGTGCAAGTATTAGTACTTAATTGAGACAAAGCTCAGGTTCAGATAAAAGAGTATTGAAATCAATCGTTAAGAGATATCTACACCTCTTGATAGTATTTAAATAGACTTGCGATTGTAAAATGGAACTTGACAAAGTTATAGCACTTATCAACCAACCAGCTGTGTAGTTTACCTCGAATCTCAAGTATGGCAAATATAAGAATATCTTTGCAAATATACTTCATAAAATATGAAGCTGAGTGAGAAAGAGCATTACAACTCTCGTACGAAATCGTATATGTTTGAATTATAAGGACAGTGTAAATTGCTCAAACATAATTCTATTTGGTTTGGAAGATTTACTAAGGTCTGGCAGCTGTCGCAAGGGCAGTGTGTAGATGAACACATGTTGTGATACTCATTTCTTTCCCCGTTCGGGTGTGTCGCGACGTTTCGCGAATTATATAGTTTATTGGTCTACACAAAATGCCAAAATGCACAACCAACCCAAATCGAAGATATTGGTCTGTAATAGGTAGTCGTGCTTAGACTAACCATAGACTAACGCCCTCTCCATATTGTAGCTCTTTGATCTCACGTAACGACTTAGCTTCGGGTGTAATCGAGTTAGACCGTAACTTGTCGTATTCCGAACCGCCATAATAAATAACGAAGCGTTCCCACGTGTCGTTCTTACACGGTCAGTTTCCTAGCACGCCGGACGTAATCCGGGTGTGCTGAAGAAAGCATAGTTATGTGTGATTATTTCCTGGTGAGTGTTAGATTGTAATTTTCACTGCTTAATAAGTATTAACATAATAACACGAAGTTCCCTTAAGAAATTGTTGACCATGCCGGTGGGGGTGACGTCATCCGCCATTAGCGAAGTTCCTAGGGATCTGGTGATCCACAGAAGAAATCCGTAGAAGTTGTCTTTAGACACCTAAAGCACATGGGCAAATCTTCAGGGTAGCAAGAAGAGCACCCGCTACCTTGCTACGGTACGAAGTGCCCGGTCTGGCACAGTAATCTTGTCTACCACTAAGTGCCCGGTCTGGCACAGTAATCTTGTCGACCACGAAGTGCCCGGTCTGGCACAGTAATCTTGTCTACCACGAAGTGCCCAGTAACTCTGGCACAGTAATCTTGTCAACCACGAAGTTAACAAAAGAAGTTAGAGAGTAATACTTCCCACTAAGTAGTTAACACAATCAAACACTCCTCGACCGATGGATGTCGCTATAGAGCGACATCCAATCGGTCCTCATTATGAAATTGCAGGTGACGAGAATGCACGGCTCCTTCTCCCGTGTGACAGTAAACAAACCGCAGCGACACATCGGCGGGCAGCGAGAGGGAGATCATGAAAGGTACAATTTGACGGCCGGCTCTTCGCCCTCGCACTAAGTAAAAATAAGGGCTGGTCGCCACACTTGTAGTATTATTAATGACATTATTTTATTGCCCTGATGATATTGAAATAGGAAAAGGAGCTTTGAGACTTTAAATATTTTTATACTATATTATTATTGAGTATATCAACGACGGCCGTCATTAGCCATAACAAGAAGTCTGTATAGCCGACACAAAAATTTTGTCAACGATATTATTTGTTTGTTTAATTGTTGCATGGCGTTTGCTTGAATATGCCATTATCAAATACCGTTTTATTGTAAAGTTTCCTTAATAGGGTTAATAGTTAGGATGACAACTTTGTATCAGTTCTTATTTTTATGAAATCGAATAAACGAATAATCGTTGTTAGTTTCACGAATGGAATTGGTATATCTTTAATATATGTAGCTGGACAAACATAATTAAGGATGGCAATTTCAACAAGTGTTATTAGTGTTTATCACTATAATATAATATGCTTATCAAAACTATCGTATGGACCTTTTACAAGAGCCTGTATGTTAGGCCGATGTGAAATAAAGATATCTTGAATTTAAACCTGAATTTAGTTGAAACGTGTCAGGACGAGAAGTCTATTATATTTTAAATTTTGGCGGCGTATAGGGTCGTTATAAGCTAGTTTTAGTGCTTTAATCCAAAGTTGTTGAAAAACAGAGACACGATTCGTAATTGAATTGAAATTATTGATATTGTTTAATTGTTTTATCTTCGAAAAGGTTTGCACTTTATGAGCAGTTTACAGATTATAGAGTAAGAGTCTTCTTCGAAAGAGTTTCCGGGTTGAGGTTCTCATGTGGCCATTGTTCAGAAAAGTAACCTAGAACAATATCAATATCCACAGATCATAGTGTATTTCGGTTGAGCTGGCCTGGACCTAAAAGCTCAACTATTAAAAAACTGACCTAAAAGCTCAACTATTAAAAAACCTCTTTATTCGAAAAGCATCTAACATATTATAGTGAAAATAATAACAATAGTGCAGATTTGTGTGAATGAATTCTCACACATTTTATACCTTAATCCAAATCTTTGTCTTAATTAATAAATATTCGTTAAGAAAGTTTAAGACCACAGTAACAATTGTATTAATATGAGTATATAATTATAATTATTTAAATTAATTTATAACTAGTTTTTGTAATTATCAAATTTTTCTGTCTGGTATAGACAAAATAAGTAACCTTTCAAGAAGCCGAGTGTCCTGTGGTTACGAGGAATCCTAAAAGGAAATGTACAAAAATTAATTTCAATATCATAATATATGAGCAAGTTAATTTTTTAAGCAATGCAAACCGCGGCCGTAGGGACAAATATGAGTACAACATTAAAGCCGTTTGCTTTAAATACTTAAAATCACTATAAATAGCGGTAACGCATTAAATTTTAAATTTTTTCCAGTATTCCGTTAAGGCATCAACGTTCCAAACATCAATCATTTAAAGTCCGACAAGGCTCTCTTGGCACTTGAAGGAGGGCGCTGTTGCAAAACAAAGACAGCCATAAAAAATCTCCTCAATTTTACTTAAATTTTAGTTTAAAATACTTAATAGTTAGCAATAACAACATAACATACAATAGTGATATACTGACAGAGCGAACTATGAAACATTAGCACAAGATAGCGGCGTTAGTTCAGACTTTGGCCACGTGCCAAAATAGCTTTGTTGCACTGAATTTGTGACGCGCCGTCTTGTCGCAATGGGATCGGGGGCGCCTCGGCTGCGTTCGGCGGCGGTCGTACTGCGCGAGCGATGGCAGCACCCTCGACCTGAGGCGCCGCTGTGGTTGCCGGTTTGCCGAGGGACACTCTGTGGCGCCCGCGAATAGTAGTGACAACTGACAGTAATGTGATTGATAATTTATAATGAATAAAAATTCCGAGATTAAAATCAGTGTGTCAATCAAAATTTTCAAAAAGCATGGTCTGCGAATTCCTATTCGGTGCCGTAAAAGTATTAGCTTCTATATTTTCTATATTTGCTGACTATCAATTATATTAGGACTCAAAGGAATGTTATATGTTTTAAGTTTCATACCATTGCCAGATTTTTCTGGTTATTTTATTAAAATGAGGGTACTTTATGCTTTATATTCGATTGATATAACGAATTGCGGTTGTATTGTGAAAATCTTAATGGAATATAATATTATGCAATAAGAATGTTAATATATTTAAGGTAAGAAAAGCCTAGCCTTTCAGTTTAAGTCGCAAGAGGCAAAATTAATTTAAGTAACAATGACCGCACGCCTCAATATTATCCTATAAGGCGCCACAGCCAGATATATTTTCGTCAGAAATAAAAAAGGTGTAAACAAGTTGATGAAATCATAAAGGTGAATAAACACTTGATATTATTAAACAAATAATAAATCAGAATTATTTTATGGTGTTCTATTACACATAAGTAATTTAGTACTTGTTGTAGTAAAATGGTGTACATGCAACGGAAGGAAAGTAAATTCGTAAATGTTTTTAGGGTAGTTGCATAAATAATATTGAATGACAATTTCACATTAGAAACGTCGTATTTCCGTTGCGATTGAGTGACAATCAATAAACGATATGTCAGAAAATGTAGTTTGGTGTTATTACTTAGATGCTTTACTTAAAGTAAGCCACCATTTTGAAATTATTAGGTTCAAAAAATGTATACAGATTGTTTATGTTAAATTTTCTGATGCCATTACGTTCTATAAATATAATATAGTAGTTAAAGATTTAGAGAAGTAGTGATAACTAAACGAATCGCTTTATTTTCAAGTACTTCTTATTTATTCTGGAAGTTTAATGCTTTTTGTCGTGATATTGGACAAAAATAAGCACTGTTCATTAAAACAGGCGTATTGTCTCAAGGAATATTCCCGTGATCCAAGATAATATAATGAAACCATTCGTAGTACAAGACCAAAACTTGTGAGAAAGAAACGTTATCGTCATATTGTGTACGATACCTCTTTTCGCGGTCTGGGTGTCTTCAGTGCGGCGCGGCGGCGACGGTGGCGGTGAGCGGTCGCGCGCCTTCAGCACGGCGCGGAACAGTCTCACTGTTATGCTGCAGGTAGCGGTGCGAAACAGACCGGCTCGTCGCTGCCCCTTGTTTGCCCATCACAAGATGATGCAGGTGTTTGAAGTTAAATCAATCTTAATGACCGTTAGATTTTGCTAGAAAGTGTCTATTAGTAAACACAATACTTATTGATCTACGACGGCCCTCTTTTATTATTATGGTTATGGCGTGGTGCATGTAGCACAAAATATTGCACGTGTCATGCAGCTTTAATTACATATATATATATATATATAGTCATTTTTCATGTAGCTGCGAAGTTCTTGTGCAATCTGGTTCTGGGCCGAATAGTCTTATAACGTTTGGACACCGGTCCAAATTGATCCGCAATCGGCGGTGACTCGGTAACAGCTTACGGATGATCTGTGTTGAACGTGGCTTCGTTATGAGACCATCGAAGTATATTTAAGACACTGTCTTTAGTAAAATATTTCTGCTTACGATTTCTTTGATATCGTTATTGCTGGTGCTTAACGCGGCTAAGGCGTTACCGAGTCGCTATAGAATTGTGAAGGTAAGAGCCCAGATTTTGGCAAGTACGCATCACTTTTAGGGATGGATACAACCCAGGTTATTAGTTGCTCGCATCCAGATGGAAGCCGATGACCGTGATCCACAAGTTTTGTCGTACAGAATTGTGAAGGTAAGAGCCCAGATTTTGGCAAGTACGCATCACTTTAAGGGATGGATACAACCCAGGTTATTAGTTGCTCGCATCCAGATGGCAGCCGATGATCGTGATCCACAGGTTTTGTCATACAGAATTGTGAAGGTAAGAGCCCAGATTTTTGGCAAGTACGCATCACTTTTAGGGACGAATACAACCCAGTTGCTCGCATCCAGATGGTGGCCGATGATCGTGATCCGCAGTATTACGAGAGACCATCTTGATTCATCCGCGCACGTAAGTGGCGCCGCCGCGCGCGTAAGTGGCGCCGCTGGCCCAATGCTGCCATCTGCCGTCTGCGTGACCGTAAACAAGGCACGCTAGTCATGGGCGACAACAGCAGGTTTGCAATTATGCATCATTTTTAGTGATGGATATAACTCACCCAGTGCCAGCCGCCTGTTTCTTTCCGTTTTTCCTCTTCTTCCCCATGTTCGTAGCGGTGATAAGATTTGAGCGGGTTTCTGTGATGTGCGTAGGCTTCAGCACGGAAACACGTAATGACGAGTTATAATCGTGAGGAATTATATATAGTATTGATAGGAGTGGGGAGATAGTGTTGCCATTATAAAAAAAAAAGTGTGTTGCCAACATTAAAAAAAAAAAAAAAAACAATAAATAAAATATCAAAATAAATTTAAAATTCCGTGTTGTAGGCTGATGCGTGGGACCGCATATACAAAACGTAAATCAAAATTGCTAAGAAAAAAGTTGCGAAGCATAATGTGTAATCATTTCAGACTCGATTATAGAAGTAAACATATATAAACTCATATACTGCAATTAGGTCACAGTAATCTGCAGTCATTACTAAACTTATTTACATTAAATATATACATGAATTTAACCCAGGTGAGAAAAAAAAGACGGAAACATTTCGAAAGGATTTTTCTTTATTGCGTGATACGCACGCAATTAGATTCACGGGCTCAGAACTGTGAACATAATTACGGTAGTGAGAAAATTCACAAATTCTTTAAAAATATACTTCATACCACCTCGAATTTACTATAAAACATACTATTGATAACTGCTAAGCAATAATTTCATAAATTTAGATAAATTTAACTTACCGGCATCACATCATATCCTTATGAAAATTACACTGTTGCCTTACGCTCACTAAGAACAGAAACGTATGAAACTACTAAGATAGCGACTTGATGCGTTCAGAAGCTCGGTATGGTTTTTAGAACTATTGTTTATCAAGTAAATCGTGTTTTTTTGGTTGAACACAAACTATAGTTTATGTAGCATTCTATAAAATTACGATTTTACTGATTGTTTTCTTATTTTTCGGCGAAAATCAAAATGTCACGGCATAATGTACTATACCGGAATAGTGTACAGTTACCTTACCTACGTATTATGTTGTTATTTGTGTTTAGGGTGCAGGCTGCAGCTATTCTGTGGTTTAGGGAAGTAAGTATTTACCGGTTTGGCAACAGTTGCGTGCGGGTTTCTGTAATCCTCTTGCTGCGTCGTCAGATAGTCCATAACACCAAAATCAGGAGGAAGCTGAGGTAGATTTGCATTTTTCATCAATTTATTTCGTCCAGGGGTGCTAGAAAAAATAGGACGTGAGTGTTGTAGAACATTCGGTAGTCGGTACAAACTATAGTATCTATATTATCAAAGGTAAGGTACCTAGTCAAAGGTAAGGTACAAACATATTTTGTAATAAGTTAACAACAAACCAACCTACTCTATGGAATAACACCTAAAACAAAACTCAATTTTATATTTTCATCTGTGATCTCACCTATCGCCCGATGGATGGCGCTGTCCTCTGCTCGTCGGCTGAGTTCGTCACCAAATATATCGAACAAGACGGTTCGTTTATTTATAACGTGTAGTATAATCTTATAATAGTAGAATAGAGCCAACCACAGAGTACTTTTATACCCTACGAGCGTACCCTTGAACTCGTAACATTTCGTACCTACCTATAATAGGCTTCTACGAAGGCCTACAAACATAGATATTAATGTTCGGAGCATTGATCTATATATAGATTCGTCATAACTAATAACATTTGCGTGACTATACAATATATGTCTTTCTTTGCATATGCAGGTGGCAGTTGGTTAAGAAGAGGCATCATGCTATTTGATAGGAATGTGTCGAAATACTTAATAGATAATACTTTGTATAATCTGCAGATTGCAGCATCTCCACTCTACTGTTACCTCATAGGTTCGGAGTTTCGTACATGGAAATCGAAGTCGAGAAGTGACCAAAAGCCTTTTGCCTTTTGTTTGTTGAAAGACTTTTGTCACCGAATACCACCGATGGCCGAATAAATAATTTTTTGTATTAAATACCTACCAAAATAATGTAACAGATAGGAAGTAGGTATAGCCATAGGAACTGAACTTTAACTTACTCTGTACAAGGATAAGAAGTAAAATTCACCAGAGGTTTAAAAGCATACACGGGGTCTGTTTTGGTGAATATTTGCTCGAGCATATGCCGCGTTTCGGTTTTCCCGATACTCTGGTCTTGGTCGCCCCAGCGCCAGTACGTGCTCAAGTGGTTACTCAGGTGGTCACGGTACACGTAATTGTCTCTTTTCTCAGCATGTATTTGGAAATCCCAATTTTCAACTTTTACCTGAGGGCCGTATCTATTTTTCGAAAACAGAATTTGTTGTGGCTTTTTAGCCATAGGATTTTTGGTTCTCATTTTTTACGTATGTAAAATGGGATACAGTATTGTAGGTACAGTATAAAACTAAAATATCAAAGAGTTTTTAATTAATTGTAATGTAAATATTTTTTCGAAATTTTTGTAAAAGCTCAATTTTGACATAATAAATGTTTCTGGCTCAGATAATAAATTATATTAAAATAGTGTAATACCAGAGAAATAAGGTTATATTTTTAAGTCTACAACGGCGCGGCGAAGGGATACCATCATTTGTTTGTTGTTGATCTGTGGCAGTTCGGTCAGTCGTCGAAACGGTCGGCGCATGGTCGGCGCTTATGACGTCATGCTTACTCACGTTTTGCAAAATGGATCAGTCTTGTGCTGTACTTTTATCATTCGGCACTCTCGGAAGCACCTTCCAACCTTCATGTATTTGCTTTGGTACCCACTGTCAGCTAGGTATTTCTTTGACACACAGCTTTTATTCTATATACTCTATGGAGATCAGTTCGTTATACGTTTGTAACAGAAACAGTCACGATACAAAGAAAACAACCGTAGACAATATCGTCTCGAATAATACGTTTATTTAGGTTTACGCAATAGTGCATCAGCTGCGTTGTAGGAACTGGAGACCTTCTCTTTCAGACGACGCTCTTCGTCTGCGACGTGAATGCTTTCTTCAGCGCAAACAATGAAAGCTTCGAAAAATTCAAAAAATGTCATCTCCACGTTTAAATCTAATATCTTGTCGGCGTCACATATTCGCGGAAATATTCTCTGAAATATGCTTATTATGGTCTTATTAGATAGATTACTTATGTTAAATAGTTCCAGAGACACATCGGGATTATTGCTTTCATCGCCATTGTATTCATGTACTGGTTCATCTGTAAAAAATATGTAGAGAACCGCTATAAAGTTATTTTTTATATCGATATAGTTGCCTCTACTTAGGGCATCGTACTTCGGAACACAGGGTCTTTTCTCAGAATAACAAGGGTTTGACCTTAGTCCACCACGCTGACCAAGTGCTTTTAGCAGTTCAGTTGCCAAATAATTCGTTTTTGTCCCTCTCTGTTGATCTGTTTGCAACACGACGAGAAAACCGCACGCATACGTAACGGATTAAGGAGCACAACACGGATGTGCCCGCGAAATTCAAAATTTTCGTGGTTTTTCGCGATTTTTAAGCTAATAAGACATAATAGGCTTATGGCCGTCAAATTGCGATAATCCCAATATCTTCTTCACGTGTTTATATAAAAATCTCTGCTCGAAAGTGTCGAGTTAAAGAAATTAGTCCGAGATTTGCGAGTTACTCACATAAAACTCGATACTCGGACTAATATCCTAGGATACACATTTTTATGCAAATATTTTGATATAATCATGTAAAGATGATACTGCCACTCTCGCAAATTGATTTCCATAAGCCTATCATGTCTAATTAGCGTACAAATTGCAAAAAACCACGAAAATTTTAAATTTCGCGGGCAGAGCCGTTGATTTCACGTTAACGAGCAAACACTACCTACTTAATTAACCTTACTAGGTTCACGTACGAGTACAATATCCGATACAGCTTTGACTGTTACATTTATGCTTGCAACTGTTATAAGTTTATTACAATTACCACAGATGTAAGTCATTTCGTCGCCAAAAATATAAACATTCCTCCCAAGGCTGTGGCAATCGTGTTCCATAAGTGTAACTTTAGGCCGCTGGATCTCGTGCGGTGGATATCGAACAGCGCGCAGGAATGTCTTTATGGTGCACGGCTCTCCCAAGGAACGGTATAAGCCGTAAACACCTTTCAACGGCACAAGCTCACCGAAGCCTTCTGCCAGCTTACCTGAGAAATATAAAGCAATAAATAATTACTCGTAGCTTTGTATCACCAATTTGAAATAGGCAAGTTGTGTAGGCAGTATCCTTAGAATCTCACGGACATAATATCTTTCACGGTTGAACAATTTATTTAATTTCTTAAAAACCACATATTATGTAGGTACCTTCTTGTGATGGTACATTACAGATTCGTATTTCTTAACGGAAGTAGGTATATTTAAATTATTAGTACCTTTTTTACGACCCACTCCTGGTAAAATATCTTTATCCATGAAAAACCTAAATGCACCAGCCAACATAGTGTCCGGCTTCTTTCCGGGAAATTGTCTTTTAGCATACAACTTACTCGCGACTGTTATTAGAGCGTGTTGGAATTGCCACAGATATATTTTCTCGAAAGGGTTGTGCGGCGATCTCGAAAGCCATTGCGGATTATCGTGAAAATCTCTATCGATTTCAACTAACGTTAAACCCTTTTCGTGTACATTGCAATCGAAATACAATTGCCATAGGAATAAGCGAATTAGAATCGGCGTAAAATATATTTCATCCTTGTTACATATGGTTGCGTACTGATAATATATGCTTTTCAAATTAGTCTCGTAGCACCTTAGCGCTTTCCACAACGAACTCACTTCGAAGTCCATCAAGTCTCTAATATCTATAACACTTATTTCATCTTGGGTTTCTTTTTTAGAGACATGAGAGGTTTTTAAATTATTAGCTTTCAAGAATTCATTCACAGTTTCGTTTATAGTTTCTTGCTGTTTATCAATATTTTTAATAACCTGTTCAATGTGATAAATAAGACCAACGCGGCTATCACATATATCGAAAGAGAACGGTTCCACGAGCTGAGTGTAGCGCTGCATTTTATCTGAGTCGCTCTCTTGGTCATGCGCCATTATACCAACATTGTCGTTCACAAATAAGTGTTTGTGTTGCAATATAAGGCCGTTGTTAGTGACGAATTTCCCAGCACCATGCTTCTTATTATGTTTAAACTCTCCCTCATAATAGGAACCCAATCCGAAACCTAGGTTCAGTATACCATGTCCGTTGCGTTTACCCTTCTCCCAAAAACCACGGTATGCGCAAAGAGACGGCAACGACATCGAATTGTTGTAGTAGGCGCCCCAAATGTAGAATCCATATCCAGACATAAAGCCATCTTTCCATTCGCCTCTATAAAACTGTGTTACGTATTACAAAGGAAGTCATGCAATTGTCACAATAAATAACTTAAAATATCATTGGATTTACTCACGTCATGATTTGGCCATATCATCAAACCTTTTCCTTCTCTCACGTTCTGATTCCACTCTCCTTTATATCCACTCATTTGGCAATACTCGCGAGATCCAAGTCCGTGGCGGACATTCTTAATCATAAAGTAAATTGTTTAATAGATAGGTGGTCAGCTATATCTACCAATTAGCAACATGTGCATAAAGGAAATTAAGTTCTCATACATTAACCCACTGTCCGTCGTAAGAATCCTTGAGTGATCCTGGGAAATGAATAACTCCTTCGCCATGTTTCGTGCCGCAATGCCAAGTACCGGAGTAGGAGCACTGTTTGCGGGAGTTCACATAGAGGCCTTTACCGTGACGAATATTACCAACGAAATCGCCTTCGTACCATGTGTCGTCTTTCCATTGAATCATTCCTATTCCCTTCATTTCGTTTTCCACAAACTGACCCTGTGTTTGAAAGCTTAACTTGAAATCTAAGTATAGCAATAACTACAACCACCAGTTCTTTTTTAAGAGCAATTTGAATAAGAAAAATTTTAAAATTTGTATGTCACATATTGGTTTACTAAGTAAACAGTGCCGTCTGCCCATTGATATCGCCCTTCTCCGTGCATGCATTTCATGGAAATTTGACCTTCATACAGGTTTCCGTTACGAAAACGAATGATAGCTTTTTCATCTGGCGCTGCCCACCAACAGATATTCAATAAATCACTCTGTAACAGCAAGTACACATGTTAGGTTTTTCTAGAGACGTAAGTGCATTACTTATTATTAAATTTGTAAGTAACCTGTGTATTACTATCGTTCAGTTCTAGTTTAGATCGACTCTTTTTTGTTTTAGATGTCTTGACTGAAACAAAGTTTAAAATAAGTGAAAATTTTAAGGTAAGATCATTGAGTAACGTGTACGTTCATAGTAACCCAATGGGTAAGATGCTTTTCCATATATGGTGACCGCGAAGCTAACGTACTCAATGTCTTCTTTTTCTTGCTAGCAGTCGTTACGTCGCTTGGTGTCTTGACTATATCAATGTTAACTTCTTCGGTCTTACGCTGTTCTATTACTTCCCAAGATTCAACAATATTGTCCAGCATCGACTCGAAAAGCATGGTGATAATCTCTTTTCGAACAGACCCTCTCGGTCTATTCCCGAGAGAGACACCAGAGTCGCTAAGAAGTCGAACTGTAGACTGTCCACGCGTTGTAGATAGAGCTTCGAATTCATCTCTGGCAAAAGGTCTTGGAACTACTACTGAGCTATCTCGTCGAGTTAGTGTTCTTTGTGAGTCGATATAATACATTTCAAGATTTTATAGTTATAAATAATTTTGATAGGGAACGTTTTTAATTATTTCTCATGGGATTATACGAGTCTTAGATTAATGACATAATGTATTTGTCACACATCAAAAATATATTCCAAATCATAGATTCCAAACCACTGATCTCATGGTTCTAAACCTTCAAATAAACTTCAACTTTACAAAAAATAAGGAAGCTGAGGATCGCGTTTTGATCTGTGATTTATTTACCTTCTTACCTTTAATTCGCCCACACCATCACAGAATACACCATGGATACACTCAGTTTCTTGTAAATATAAACTTACTAATTGATCTGTGCTTAACGTATAAAAAAAACATCAAAATCGTACGAGCCATATTCTTTCAGCAAGACTAGGTTTAAGTTAAAATAAAACTAAATACTCGATATAACAGTTTATTAAACCTTTGTTAAGCATTAACATCATTATAAAGTCATTATTGTAATCAGCTATTAGATCTTTGTTAGGGATTTTTGAAATCTGTACCTGTAAGTATTTCAAGTACTAAGACCCTATCACAATAATGTTTGGTCCCCTTTAATTTTATATTTATAGGGAGATGTTATAGATCCCAGCTGGATCGAGAGGCGATAGGAGCTCGTTAACTTGACTGTGATGTTTGGTAGTGGTCTCCACTCTGGACCAAGCCTAAGGCCACTCCAAGTAATACAAAACTGCATTATTGGATGCCACATCGGTTAACTTTAGCATTTATGCAGACTTGAATGCATCTTGCGTTACAACATAGCACGAGTAAATTGGTAGGATCAGCTAGTTTAAGGGTCGTTTTTTTAACGAACACAAGTGGATTTGTTTCGCACTCGCAGTGCGTTTGTAGGTTCGTTGTACATCCACACTTGACGCCGCGAACGACGAAGCCGAGAACGGTTTCACTCGTGCTCGGTTCGTCTAGCGTAGACCCACTTAGTAGTGAATTAAAAAACAATCAAAACGAATTAATAAAAGCAATTTTCAAATTAAAAGCATGTTAACGTGAAATCAACGGGTCTGCCCGCGAAATTCAAAATTTTCGGGGTTTTTTGCAATTTGTACGCTAATTAGACATAATAGGCTTATGGCAATCAATTTGCGAGAGTGGCAGTATCACCTTTACATGATTATATCAAAATCTTTGCATAAAAATGTTTATCCTAGGAAATTAGTCCGAGTATCGAGTTTTATGTGAGTAACTCGCAAATCTTAGACTAATTTCTTTAAATCGACACTTTCGAGCAGAGATTTTTATATAAACACGTGAAGAAGATATTGGGATTATCGCAATTTGACGGCCATAAGCTTATTACGTCTTATTAGCTTAAAAATCGCGAAAAACCACGAAAAATTTGAATTTCGCGGGCACACCCGTAGTGTGCTCCTTAAGGTGTTTCTCACTAAATCTATAAACTCAACTCTTTGAAATTCTTATCAATTCATGGCCAGGCCATATTCCCTACTGTTTTCTTGTTGACTTCTACTATTATGAGCATATATAGTGGAATGCACTATATATACTCAATTAGGTACGACTATAGAGACACCGTTATGTTTTTCTTTAAACATAATAGTTACCACAATATACTCGTAGGTAAACATTCCAAACGGCAGAATTTGCACTTACATACCATTAAATAATAAATAACACTCTAAAACTAGACAAAATCCTCATATTATTAACAATTACACTTATCAATCAAGTATCAACCTATATATATAATAAATAATAATAGTATACCTACACACAAGCAGATAAATAGTTATATATTACTGTAAGGGCAATCTCATGTTATGGAAACCTTAAATTGTTTAGTTCTTAAGATAATGGCTAATGCCTTGATTTTAACTTAACTTATACATATATTATTTCAAAGCGAAGATTTGCATTACAAATGATTTTTGGAATCTTGGCACTTTAGTTTTACAAAAGTATACTTGTAGAATTTTCTCAACTACTGTTCTTTGAAAAGATTACCATCAACGGAGTACCTACGATAGACTAGTCACTCAATTATTATAGTCTATATTCTTAAGCGTAAACGGGCACTAATTGAGAGCCCCATTTTATTACTTTGGCATAAACAATGAGCAATTAAATTGCTATTCTTACTATACAAAATATGAATTAAACTGATTGCAATAAGAAATGAAACTGATTGCATTGCAACAATTTAAATACAGCATACATTATAGGTATTTCAATCCACGATGACGCGCCCCTCTCTGTCAAACTCCATGCGAATCGAATGAAATATATGCGATTTGAAAGAGTGGGGCGCATCATCGTGGATTAAAATATCTATATAATGCTAGCGATTCGGTACTTATTCTCTGAAAGCGCGTCTCAAATTCTACTATCCCTTGCTCAGCTGTACCTCTGCAATAATACAATCATAGAAGTTTTGCTTACCTTACCGCACAAACTCTTGTGAAAGTGAAATTATTATTTTTTGATCCACTAGAGACTAAAACCGAATCGCTACCATAATAATGATGCTATTTATAGCATTACATAAAGGTACTATTTATTAGTTATATACTTCTACCTTTATAAAGTGCAGTTCACTAAAAATCGCTTTAATAGCCGTTTACGACATTGGCGGAAAAGAAAGGAAGGTTTTTTTTCGTTTTAACAAAAACCCCGTTTTCATTATCATTTGTGAAAACCCGCTAGGTTTCAATATAAAGAGTAAATAGGTGCTATTTTAAATTAAGTTTATGAATAACTCTTATGCAACAGAGCAACGATTAGGCCTATGTGAAAGATAAAAGATAAGAAACGTTTTAATTTCGAAAAAATAATAAATTGTCGACCTAATAGTATCCCACTCTATACAGCAATCAGTTTCATTTATCATGCAATTGAGATCAGAAATACTTAAAAAATAATAGAAAATTAGTTTAAAAATAAACTGCTACGTTTAGAATGTAAAATATATCTACATTGCCATTTGAAACTGTACATAGTTTGTATTAAATACATTATAGTTTTGCTATTTAAAATTGCTAGTTCTTGCTTCTATAATACTTTAATTACGTAAAGAACATCTTTGTTATTCCGGCACTCGCACAGGTCACTTTATTAGTCCGTATATGTCGTACAATACTATAAGTTCGAACGATTTAATAATGTCTGTGGTACCTTCCATAAAACTACACAAGAAATAACGTTAAAGCATGCAGACAGAGTCTACTAAAATAAAATTATATTTATTCAGATATCGCTTTTTCTAATACAGATGTTCTTGTATCGAAGGAATGTAAAAGGCACCAGGTAATAGAAAATAATAAAATACATTATTCTCTTCGATAACGAAAGATGAGGCACATTGAAAACAAAAAAAATATACACACTGCTTCTTAAACAAAAGCCAATCTTATTTCCTTTCAAAAGCATTGAATATTATAAAACTTACAAACACGAAAAATAAAAGCTCGGATGACAACTGTTAAAACGTAACCCATTTGTAAAAATATATAAATAGATGAGCATTTTGGGGAAAAGATAATAATCTATCTTTAACTTTGAATGGTTTTGGTTCCTCGTTTGTATAGAAAAGTCAAGGCAGGACCCTGATGTATTCTTTATAACAAGAACCTTTAATATAATTTGCTCTCGTAAATCTGCAAAAATTTGAGCCAGGTTACTTTCTTTCCATGTTTTGCCTTATGCATACCTACCTTCTGCTACAATCTTAATTACCTAATTCGCGATGCTGAATGCAAACACATTTTTGCGTTCATTGATCGCATTGCGGTGCAACGCAATTTCGACGGTATGCATGCTTTTAACGCGTATGCGCATCGCAGCGTTGTGACCTGAGCGGTTATGCGCTGATTCTGTGGTCGAGATGACCATAAATGCCAGCCACTGCCTTCCTTTGTCTATGGTTCGTTAAACAGTGCAGTAAAATATAATAATTCTAAACGTATGAAACTTTGCGTCAAAACCATCTGGACGCTTAGCGTCAGGACCGGAAAGCTAGGCCAAAACCATCCTACAACTACACCTATAACAGCAGTGGTCAGCTGTACTGCCGCTCATGCAACAGGGTTTTTAAAACCGGTTTTGCCAGTCACATCCGTGCGCACGCTAAAACCTAAAGCCAAGGTGTCGGCATTGACGGATACGTCATGGACATCATCATCATACAGTGCGGCGTATAACGTACCATGGACAAAGGAGATGGATGAAGATTGGTTTTCAGTTCTTTACAGCTCTGAGTTAGCGCACAGGGGTTCTGGCCCTGACCAATAAAATGGCAAGCGTAACAAAACCTACCATGTACAAAGACATGAGTCGAGGCTTACATCCAGGAAGTAGCGCGCAAGTTGTCCACGATGCTGGTGCGGCGGCGCTGGCAGACGCGCGCGCACGGCTCGAGCGCCAGGCGGCGCCAGGGTCACGAGTCGTGCAGCAGCCGCTGGTAGTGCGGGAACACCTCGTACGGCGGCACGTGCAGCCCGAACTCCAGCGCCACGAGCACCGCGAACTCGAACTTGAGCAGGTCCTTCTTGTTCACTCTGAATGTTGTTTCTATGCGCTGTAGCAAAATACGGATTTAATTTAAATTTTTTCGTGCACACAATTAAAAAAAGTGTCGCCAAAGGTTGCCTGGTAGAGATTGCACTAGCAATAAGGCCGCCTTTGCGCTCACTGTGTTCTGTTGTATTTTGTCTCTCTATTTGTGTTTCTCTGTGTGTGTGCAATAAAGTTATATAAATAAATAATTAAATAAATAAAAAGTGAATAATCAGATTCGGAGTAAGACGCATATTTGAAATGAATAGAATAAAAGAACGGAATAGAATTGACGCCCTTAACTATTTATAATGTTTAGCGCATCACTGCACCATAGAACTGGCGGCTTTTTGGGCTAATATGGACTATGTTGTCTCTTCTCAGTCAAGCAAGGAAGGACATGCATTCAAAAATAATTATACCGAGGAGGTACACGAAAAACCGTAAGTAATACTAATACACTATTGCGGTAAATGCAACTTCTGAGACATATTCACAAATGCCAAAAGTACTGCTTTCAAACAACTGAATTGTAAAGCAATATTGAATTACCTCGATAAGCGCCTTGAGCATTTCGCCCTTAACGTCGTTGAGTTTGGCGGAGAGGAGCAAGCAAGCTCCGGCGCAGAGCTTCCTGTTGTCTTTGTTGATGAGGTTCGCCAGTATCAGCTTCTCGAAGTAAACGTACGCCTGGGCGACAGACAACAGGTCTATACCGCCGCTATCGTGTTTGGCGATCTTCCGCATTTCTTTTTTGATGCTGAAAATACAATAGTAATAGTAAAATGCTATAAAATAACAGACTGCAATTCACACAAGAAATTTAATACTGTCACAATATTGTACAAACCAACAATTAAATAATTGTTGGTACAAACTGCGTGATGCCAACAAATGTCAGTAGTTGACATTTTGTTCATGTCATAGTCAGCGTTTCCTGTAAAAAACTTTACTTAGGACGTGGACTTCAAGAAAAATGCAACAAAAATTGAACCCAATACAATTAAAATTTTATCCTAGAGTTAACAAGTTTTATATTTTTGTTTTTAAATAAATTACCTTCTAAGCTTGCTCAGTGTCAGTTTGATGTGTGGAAACTTTTCTCTGAATTTATCATTGAGCTCTTTCTTCAGATCTTGCGGTCGGACGTAGTCAATGATGGAAGTCATGTAGGAGGTGAATGTGAGCAGAGTCCTATGCTTGCCAGCTATTAGTTCGGGGTCATCAAGAACATTCGGAGAATAATGAACCTAAAAAATTCCTTATAAAAATTGTACATTCCTATGAAAAACTAAGAAGATATACAAGAGGAAATTACAAACATCAGGAATAAATAATTGGTAGATGCAATCAAATGTATGCAATTCAGGTTAAAGAAGATTGAAGATTTATTGCCCTGAACTGTCTTTACCTGTAAAATGATTTTAGCAAATTTCGACCAGACTTTACAATATAGGTTGACTTTACGGTGGAATTGTTAAAATTATGTTTCTCATTTTCTGCAATCAATTGTCATTTGAACGAAAACAACAAAAAGGGAATGCAATAATTCCACAGCTATCTACACATTTATTTGCAAGATATGATATCCCATTCCACTTCAATTGATATGTATTTTCAAAGGTCTATTGCCCATTTTCACCAACACTAAGAAACGCCTAAGCCGATAGGTGACAGTTTTCACTTACAACAACTGTCACCTAAGGGCTTAGGTGGCTCATAAAAGTTAAAATGTTGGTGAAAAAGAGCATGTGTTCAATTTTAAGACCTAGCCTAGTAGAACAAGCATTAGTTACACAAACTAACAAAGCACAAGTTTAACTTACATATTTCTGTGAAAGAAGTGCTCCCTCCTCCCAATCGAATGTTTTACTTTCCACTGACGTATGTGGCGGAGACGACGCGACTGTAGCGCGCTGAGATGACTCGTAAGAGAAGCACCTACAAAATAGATAGGAGTCTGTTTATTCAGAAAGTACTTAACAAAAGGTTAGCTTCCCGTGCAATTGGTTTATTGGTGTTACTGCAGTGCTACAATACCTTAGTCTAGCATGCATTAGCTCTATTCAGATATACCTATCAGGGTCTGTACTCTGGATATTCTCCATTAAATGTTAAGCTGTCAGATATCCTTGTCATAATCATACAATGCACTATAGTCCGGCCATTATGGGGGTGGACAAAATATAAACAAACCCACGTCATGTCATTCGCCTAATGCTGGGGTAAATAACACTTGGTCTTCTGAAAAATATATAATCGATCGACTCCTTATACGTAATCCTTTTTTTTATTCTTATATTGTACCTAATTGATTTATTTGCAATCAAATTTGAAAATGAAGGAAGTAAAAGTAATTTGACCCAGATTTACCTATGTATGTATTGTGAGTTCTGTCAAGGGCGTTTACGTATTAATATTTTTGAACATATAGCCCAGAATTTTACAAACTAATCACTCGTTACCGTTGCAAGTGTAGTAAACAGTACTTTATAGCAAAAAACGGTTTAGTTTTGCTTCCAATCAGAGCAACTCTGTGATTTGGAAAGTCGAGAGATATGATTATTTTATTATATTTTATTCATAGGCAAAGAAAATAAACAAATGAATAATCATTCATGTCTTTTTTTTATTTTAGTTTTCTTTCACAAATTCTTAAGATGATTTCACATAGCAATTGTGTCAATAAATATCATGAACGGCAAATGGCGGACCGACGCGTAAAATGTTACATACACCGATGATTTGCTGGTGTGACGTTAGTTTGTTTACGTTTCGTCCGCGGCCATTGTGGCCGCACTTTATATATTTTAACCATTTCTACGGTTCCGTACGTCAAAAGAAAAAAAACGGTACCCTGATAAGATTACTTTGTTGTCCGTCTGTCTGTCTGTCAGGACACTTTATTTCAGTCACTATTAGATATGGAATAGTTGTAGATAATGATAGTTTCTATTTCTATTTAAAAAGGTGGGAATACCGGGTCCGCGAAATTTAAAAATAAGATAACAATTGAGTGGGGTATAATATGAAAGGGATTAAAAAATAGTGGATATGTCTGGATAGGTTTTTGTAAGGTTCATTTAAATGGGTGACATCATGCTATTACAATTATTATGTTAGTAAATAAATTATTATCATGATTAGAATAAATATAACTAGCACCAAGTGATGAAATTGGAAGCCTGATAAGCAAAAAATCTGGGTTTTTGTTAATATCTTGTACTTTTTTAAATTCACGAATAATTTTTTCAACTTTAGATTGTTTGTGACTTTACCAGTGTTAGAAATTACCTTTTGTAAATTTTAATACATATAAATTACATACATAATATCTGTATCCCTATTTTCTCTTATTATCATACAATTACAATTAATAATAAACACCAAAATATTGTGTTAGGCAATAATTAAATTTGTAAAGCATATTAGAGCTAATGAAACTGGTCTGCTCCCCAAATTCAAATTTTACTTGGTTTTCCGCAATTCGTAAGATTACTAGACATTATTAAGCTACTGTCCAGAACTTATCATGATATCATCTTCACAGGTTTATATCAAAAACTAATTTGAAAGGGTACATTTTAAGAAATTAAGGTTAAGCATTTAATTTTTAAGAATTAATTTTACTTATAAAAAAGTCCACCCTTTCTTAACTAGACAAATTAAAGCAAATATTTTTTATTAATATATGAATATGAAACTACCATTCCCGCAATTTTACTGTCTTCTAGCCTGTAATGTTAATATTAACTTATAACTGTGAAAAACCAAATTAAATTTGAATTTTGCACACAGACCCTTACACTGAACCTTAAAGACTGTTTCACTTACCAACCCAGAATAGATTAATAAGCGAATTATGATTAAGCTTTTCATATTAAAATACGAGTATGTACAAAAAATAAGCATAAGCCTTTCAGAAGCAAAAAGTAAATGGAATGAAAGTCAAATTAGAAAAAAAAGATAAAATACTAGTAAACAACATTTAGAAGAATGGAGTTTGTAAGATAATTGAGGTGTTTCCTATTTTTGTTAACCTTCTGGTTAAGATTTAGCTCAATATTTGTTGCACAGATTTTCATACTTATTGGGTTGACTTAAATTAAATTTATTTAAACAAAAGAACAATAAAATAAAATAATGTTTGGACAATAATACTAAGACAACTGTACACATTTGGTATAAATTATTATTTAAAAAATAACCTTAATAAATTATTGACTTGATAAATCTAGAATTTCGTTTGTCTAAACTACAATATTAATGTAAATATCTTACAAATATCTACTTGTTAAATTGAGTTAAATTATGTAAATGTTTTTCAGTGATTTGTACAGCATTATTTATTATTATCAACTAATTTTCGCATAGCATTACAAAATATTCTATTAATGTTTACCATTTTTTATCCTTGCGTCTCGTCAATAACTTAGTCCTGAAAATTTAAATGTTAGTGATGGCATGAGAAATGGTATGCAGTACTCCATAATGAAAAAGCAAAAAGTGACTATCACGATAGTCTTATAACATAATAATGTAACATTACAGGTGTAAGGGACATTTATGTAAAGGAATACTAAAATACAGGGACACAGTTCCAAATTTAAGATCCTTAGCATTGTGTCAATGCTTACCATTTCGATAAGTACTATAATCTGTAAACCTATCAAATAAATTCAAGGCTTGACTTACATCCACTTTTAAAAAGTAGTATTGACTTCTTAAAACTAAGTTATTAAACTCTACCTAAGTTTCTCTATGTCATCATGATTTAAAATTAAACATGATACAAAATGGCAAATTATGTTAAAAGCATTTTTCGTATGGGCAATCAGCTGTATAAAAAATCTTCAAGGCTGTAAATACTCTTACAATGCAATATCAGCTTTTATTGATGGCAAAGCTTTGAGATTGCAATAAAGTATGAAATTGGCAACCCATAATATACAGCGTTTTTATTTCTTTAAAATAGTTATGATAGCTCAAAATCCCTTACATCCTGTACATATTCATTACATTATAATGAATTACTATCAAGAATCATCCAGATGTATAATGATGTAGAGCATCACTTTAATGCTAACATGTTTTATGAATGTGTTACATATTTTAATGTTTTTACTTTCAAATAAAAATATAACATGGGAGTGAAGTACAGCAAAACATGCAATAAATCTTGACATTTAGTAAAAAAGAAACAAAATTGCAAGAAACAACATCATTTGCTCAATCAGTACAGTGTGTCACTACTGACATTACCTTGCAATAACATGAGGATGCCTGTTCATGATTTTCCACGAGGCTTTATCTGTGAAGTCTCCTTCGTACATTTTCTTGTACTGTTCTCTGGTGCAAACTCTTGACGGTATTAACAGTTTTGAGTATGATATCTCTTGACCATTTTCTTCCTTCTCTAGTCCCATAAGATCAAAGGGGTCAATACCATTATCAGTGATAGCAGATAAGGGCCTGGGTCCAGATGTGTTACGCCGACGAACACCATCCTTTCGTAAATCACTCCTACAAACAAACAAAAAAATGTGAGTGTTGGGGGATATCAGTAGAAACAAAGTTTTTCATAATAACAAAAACAATACAAGGCGGTCTTCAGTTAGCTTGTGCTAATGAGTCCAATTACAAATCTCTACATGTGATTGCATGGGTGCCCATTCCATTGAGTGATAATAGTAATTCCGATTTAAATAGGACTTAATTATAGGCAGCTAAAGAATTTTGCAAAAAGTGATAGGGCTACTTAGTAGAACTATGGATTTAGGATTTTTGTTATAAATATATTTTGGCTTACCTGGCACTTTTTACAGTTTTTGAGTATGGAATTGTACTAAACAATACACAGGGCACCCCTTGTGCTGGTGCAAATGCAAGTCTCTCATCCTTGAAGGATACACCTTTAGTAGATTTTAACATCCTCATCTCTTTGTTATAGTTTTCTGGAATGCAAGTATTGCTTGTACGAAAACGACCTGTAAATTAAATAATTTGAATATTTATTGTTTTCAATAATAAAATTAAAGCAAAATAATGAAGTAGTAACTTGAAACATTTTGCAACACAAAGAATCATATTTGATTAATGGGCAAAAGCTGTATGAAAATAACATAATAACAGTCATGTAAACATGTAGACAGACATAAAATTCATAATTACCAAAATTCAAGCTTTCTGAACTGCTTTTATCATCTTGGGTAATAGCAACAACCTTCTTCGCTCTCAGTGAATAGTGTCTCTCTCTAAACAACTCAGTATTCCCAGAAGAGCATCTGTTACAATACAATTATAGTAAATTTCAATAGCAAAAAGAAAGGGACTCAAAGAATGTCAAAATATTATGTATGACAACAACAATGTTGACTCACTAACGTTTTCACACTCTGAGTTATGTGGATCAAGAAATAAAATAAAGAATTAACACTGAAAAATTAACCTTGCGCCTATTGTTTCAGAGTGTAAAATTGAATATATTTCAACATCTAGAAAATAAGATCCTTCAAACTCATCACGCAAAGTAAATTTAATTTCATGATTCTCGACAATGTTGTATTTTCAACTACATTAAGTATTAAGCTCCATGTCAATAGTCATAAAATGAATTTTTCAGTGTTCACAAAAAAAAGATTTTGGTTTCAATATCGTCTGATTTTGTGGGAAATGCCATGACCTTTTAAAACGTTTCACTTCATAAAATATAGCCGACGCATTATGTGAATCGCCTATGTGACCACTATTTTACTAGTTTAAGAGTCATGCTGTTGAAATTTACCTTTCTCTATACGAATTATTAAACCCGCCTCTAATAGGAGTCACAGTAGCGTGCTCGGAGTCTGAACTCAAGGAATTGTTATCACCGGTAAATCGTTGGACTGGACTGGTCTGCGGTTTCACTTTCGTCCAAATATTGTTACGGGATGGGTCCCTAGGATTAACATTTTGTGTATCCTTTGCAGAATCACATTTATCGCTCTTTGAAGATTTTTTATCGACAATTTTACACAGTTCTGTGTCCATGAATGATCCGTCCAGTGAGATATTGGAGAGGAATGTAACAGCCGCCAGGCGCCTCCGAGCTTTTTCGTATTTATTGCGATTAGAAGACATGATGTATGGATGACCGATGAAGTCTGAAGATATAGTAGTGTTATTAGTATTATTATAAGATATAGAAACCGTAAATAATTTTAATTACAAACTCGGTTATAGTTTATAGTGTTTTATGTCTATGTTGCAAATTGCAAATATCACTTGTCACTGTCAGTGCTGTCACTTGTCAATCGGTTCAGCAAACCTACGAGGAACGAAACTTAATGGAGCAGCTGTAGTTTTCTACACACACATATGCGTTTATATGTTGCGTGAAATCGACATAGCTATAACAAACATCACATTGTCTCTTTCTAATTAATTCAAAATTGTTTACGTTATACGAGATAGCAACATATTTGTTTTTTCTGATTTCGGGAACACTGAAGTTGTGACGTCACGAAAAAATAGCCGGGTGGCCAATTCCTCCATAATTTGTCGCATTTTATAGATTCGAACATGTCGAAACATGTATACAAAGTTTATGCGTATCATGTTTTTTGAAATATTAGACGATCATATTATTTACTACTTATATTTTATATTATAGTGTTTTTACACACTTGGGAAATTATTCCTAATTAATCATATTATTATTCTAATTTGCGTGCGGATTATAATTAGCATTCAGGTGTGAAAATGCCTACTCAGTGTTGTGTTGTGTAGTGCAGATCGCGGAAAGACAAAAATAGGCAACATTTAACATTTCATAGGTCAGTATTCGATTTCATTAATTATATCGTTAAATCGTTTAAAATTATGTGTTATTATGTGTTATGATCATATTACATGCACTTATATATGTAAAAGAAGAAATATTTCTTCAGAATTGAAATAAATTCAGTATTATGGGATTAATGGGACCTCGGCATATTTGAAAAACTGTAAAGTTTTCAAATAGATGGCGTTAGTTCTGCCTAAGAACGAAAAACAATATGCAACCGAATTTCGACGTGGTGAGACAGTCTCGCGTAGCTCAGTTGGATGAGCTCCCAGCCGCGATAACTGGGGGACGTGGGTTCGAGTCCCACCGCGAGTGAAATTTTGATGCATATTTAAATTTATAGAAATAAATTCGATTTAATTTTTGTTGGTATGTTAACTAAACAAAACAAAGTACTAATGATGCGACCGCTGTTATACCGATATCGATAAAATTCATATAGGTATGTAAAGTTAAATGTTGATAGATGAGTAGGGCTCCTAATATCATTACCTTCTATTTGGACCTCGAGGTTTTACTCCTCTGACTTCTCTGACTTCTCGTAGTTATTTCCGCTTTAAGAAAACGTACAATCACTTGTATCAAATGTAGTTTGGTCTCGCGGGATAAGTTAAAAATCTTAATCCGGATACATAATATGCCACTGCTGGCAAAACCTAGTTTTACAAAAAAATAATTTTTAATAGTAATAATTCATTCATTTTTGCTCTTAAATATTTAATTAATAACCACAAACTACATCGATAATATTTCCATATCGATAGATAGCTAGAGCTGCCCTTCTGATCAGCTGACTGGTGCTTATCTGTGATTGGCTGATAGCTGTGATTGACTATTTTTGATGCGAGACAAGATGGCGGAAATGCCCAGCCAAAAAGACTCACTACTTTGTGTCCATTACTTCTTTAGTCATTGCGGCAAACCCACAGACGAGAAGCAAGCAGGCAAACCCTTGGCAAACCATGCAAAGCCTTCCGGCAGTTGCCATGGCAGTCGCCAATCCAAGGTCAACTGTCAATTTGACAGCGTCGTCTTGTCAATGTCAATAATCATTTGTCAAATAAGTTTGGCGGTGGTTTGGCGTTTGCGATCCTCGATTCTCGAAGTGCTCAAGTTATTATTTATTTTTATTTCAGTTTCAAATACATAATAAATTTAATTTTCAGCCAACTTTAACTAAATCATTGCATGTCAATATTTCCTTATTGTTGTAATAAAAGGTATAGATGGAGCCAAACGCTCCAGGCACGTCCACCTCGTCAAGAGCGACAAAGTTTATGATGGAAGGTGTTGGGGCACGGGTTATTAGAGGGCCTGACTGGAAATGGGGGAAGCAGGTAGATTAATATACTATTTTTGCATTGTAATTTACCCTCAAGTTGATAATTGCGTCTTCAAAGGCTCAGTATACTTGGAGACACACTTTCCAGTAAAACAATAAAAGTTCTGAATATAACTACAATAAAAGTATACCCGCGACTTTCGTTTCTTATATTTTAGCTGTTTTCCACTGAAGTTGCATTGACTAACATTAATTACCCTTCCTCTCATGAATCCCTCTGAATTATGATCCAATTATATAAGTTACAACCATACTCTGTCTGTCTGGAGCTTACCCATTACTTAACACAGTCCTCCTTTCTTCTATGAGAGCAATGACTTGGAGTAGCTGACTGCAAGTTGCCTGTCCAAGCTTGCCTGTGAAATGACTAAACACTTCCATGCTTCTACTTTAGTTTGTGTCTACAAATCTCATTCATTATTACTCCAATAAATAAATAAAAAATAAAAAAAACTCTAAAATTGTGCTGAACATATAACTTTCAAACTTAATAAAAACTGTTGGCCAAGTTCCCATTATAACAGCCTGTAAGTGTATGTAAAAAAGTAAACATCTTAAGTTTTTAATTTTGTACCTTTTTCAGGATGGTGGTGAAGGTCATGTAGGCACTGTAAGAAACTTCGAATCTCCAGAAGAAGTGGTTGTGGTCTGGGACAATGGGACCGCAGCTAACTATAGATGTTCAGGGGCCTATGATCTTCGTATTCTGGACAGTGCTCCAACTGGTGTGAAGCATGAAGGCACTATGTGTGATACTTGCAGACAACAACCCATATTTGGTAAAATACTGCTAATTAAAGATTCACTAATTATGCTTGCAGTATCACCTGCATAGTTTTTATTTGTTCCTTTTTTTACAATATACAAGTTTGGACCTGACTGTGAGGTCACCTGATGGTAAGTAATGATGCAGCTGAAGATGTTAACGTACTTACTTGGAAGGGGCAAGTAAACTCACCCCTAACGGAGGTGTCTACACAGCATCGCACTGGAACACATAATCGCTTGGTGGTGTGTATTTGCTGATAGGGTGGTAACTAGCCACGGCCAAAGCCTCCCACCAGACCTGACCTGAATCTTATTTAAAAATAAAATACCAAAGTGGCCTGTGGCGATATTCGAATCTGTGACCTCCCACTTGCATGGGACCACTGAGGTCATCATATTATTATATTTAGAAAAAATTCTTAATTGCATGGGATGAAAAGTAGCTTAGATTGTAGGTAGCTTATTTCCCTATCAATATTGTTCAGTGAATGGTTGATGCACTTGATAGTCCATTCCATTAGACCTATGTGCTTCATCCATTGCAACTTTGGCTACAAGATGTTGACTTCTTGAGCTACGGTTTTCCCATTTCTCTATGGATTTCATTATTTGTATTTATGTTTTGAATTTTTAACCAATAAACCCTGAGCATAATGTACCTTTATAGTAGCAGGAATATTAAATTAACCAATTATTATTGTTGATTACATTGTAGGTATCCGCTGGAAGTGTGCAGAGTGTAGCAATTATGATCTTTGCTCGGTGTGTTATCACGGGGACAAGCACCACCTGCGTCACAGGTTCTACCGCATCAGTGCCCCTGGTGCACAGAGATGCTTGGTGGAACCTCGTAGAAAAAGTAAAAAACAAGCAGTTAGAGGCATCTTCCCTGGAGCAAGAGTTGTCAGAGGGGTTAGTAAAATTTCTAACTACTTGGGTGTTTCTTTCATTAAAACAGAGAGAGTAAATAAGATTTACTCATTGTTAGTTAGGGCCAAAAGTATGTTATCATCTCATCCTATTGATATAATAAATGTGAAAGTTTGGAATTGGCTAGGCTATTTTATTTCTAAGACGATAATCAAAGCTTTTCAAAGTTCTAAGAGAACTATTTACTTTCTAGGGATCATCAAAATTGGTTTTATTTCAGTAGCTAAGATTTACATAGCTGAAACAAACTTCACAAGTATCATATTTGTTACGTATAATGTGTTCCAGGTGGATTGGCAATGGGAGGACCAAGATGGTGGAAATGGGAGAAGGGGTAAAGTCAATGAGGTACAAGACTGGTCAGCAGCTAGCCCTCGATCCGCTGCCTATGTAGTCTGGGACAATGGTGCTAAAAACCTGTACAGGGTTGGCTTTGAAGGAATGGCAGATTTAAAGGTAGTTTTTGTTAATTATGGGAGTATAAAAATGCAAGGCACAGACTTTGGTAAAAGTCTTAATATTGCAGCTCTTAAATGAAATTCATACCTACCATGAATAGCTGAATCGACAAATGTTGCAATATAGAGATATGAAAGAGATATGAAAACTAGCTTAATACAGCCTATTCTGAGACCTACCGTATATAGAAAAAAAATCATTAAAATCAGTCGATCAATTTCGGAGGAGTTTTAGTTACAAAAAATATTATTAGAGCTTTGCTTTGCGCTGGGCTTTTAACCAACTGTAGGACATACTATATAATTAGCACAAACACAATTGAATATTCTTGAGTCTGCAGAGTTTCAAGGGTATTTACAGAAGAATAAATAAATAAGTTTCGTTTTTGTCAAAGTAACGTAAGAAAGTGCAATTTTTATATTAACTTACATAAAAGATGGACTGATAGCTGATATTTTTAATTGTAAGGTTTAAGAGGCAATGGCTACCATAATAATCTCCACATAAAGGCGTCCCTCCACTGTAAATGACCTTACTGAATATACAATCTGGGTAGAAGTTGGTTAAAATACATTTTTATTTTAGGTGGTAAATGATGTAAAGGGCCAAAATGTATATAAAGAGCATTTGCCACTTCTGGGTGAATTAGGCCCTGGGCGTACGGGACCGCACGGCCTACAAGTTGGTGATCAAGTAAGTTCAATTTTGCTACAAAGCCAATAATTAATATCCAACTGTTTATCTCTAGTATCGCCCGTCGACAGGGGTACAATGTTAAATGATGTGGCAACGCATGGCAAGGTCACCCGCTTCCCCCTCATCCCCTCTCTCATTGCCCATGTACCACGCTGGCGATAACTAAGAAAAGGTTACTTGAGTAATATGGCGACGGCTATAAAAAGATGGCTGGTAAATCTCTGTACAGAGAGACTGTGTGAATAGACTGCTTTCAAGCTGCATAAATTCATTAGAAATACAAAATAACAGCTATACCTAACTTCCTTAACTGTTCAAGTCACATACATAATTATTAATAAGATCACTGTACAATACAACCAGACTAGAGAGTCTGGTTGTATTGTAGTTGTATTATTATTATATTATACTGGCAGTCTCCAGTTCTGTAGATAAAAATAAAGAGTGTCTATGATCTGTCCAAAGTGTGATTCTACAGCCCATAGGAAGCTTCATTAAGGGACTCATACCCGGCTCCAAAGAAGTAACTACCTCCACCAACAGTTGCACGGGCCGATGTCCAACGACAGATTGCCAAGGAGCAGAATTAAAAGGAAGAAAAAAAACTTTGTACATTGTTGCTATAATTATTACATGACTGCCCAAGAAAGGAGTGTAATGTTTTTCGGGGTTAATGTATGTAAGTAGTGTATGTATGTGAGTTTCTTTATTCCACCATAATTTCTGAACGGCTGTATAGATTTGGAAATATGGGGTATCGTTAAAATCCTTACATAATACCGATTTCCGAGTAACATAGGCTATATTTTTTTGGAAAAAGTCGTTTGAATAAATGAATGAATATTTTATTACCACAGGGCAGTCGTGTTTTTTAATTTTTAAATTATTTACTTGTTTATCACAATTGTCTCAGGTGAACGTAGATTTGGATCTGGAGATAGTGCAGTCGCTGCAGCACGGGCACGGCGGCTGGACGGACGGGATGTTCGAATGCCTCAGCACCACGGGCACGGTGGTGGGCATCGACGAGGACCACGACATCGTTGTCACGTACCCCAGCGGCAACCGCTGGACGTTCAACCCTGCTGTGTTGACTAAGGTATCAATATTGATAACGGTAACAAGTAGACGCTCCAAATGTTCACGGACGGACCGGAAAAACCTAAAAAGCGCCCTTTTCTTTTTCCGATACAAACGTTTTGTAACTAAAACGTTTAAACGAGTCAATTTGAGCTTTATTGCTAATGCATAAAGTTCATATTAAATTACAAGCACTTTATTACCGCTTTACAAAGTTCAAATTCAATTATATCTATCAAAATAGTGTGTGTGTGTGTGCGTTGGAGCGCAGGTTGAAGGTTCTGTTAAGGAGAATTTTTTGCCCCTACTATAAAATAGGTAGGAGCAGAAAATTGCCACAATAAAAATCAAACAAATATTTAAAGAGTCTCATACAATAAACGTGATTTTTTGCTCGTATTGGAATTTGGTGGGCATGGGTGTTCAGTTTACTTTAATATTATTGAGAATGGATCTTGAATCTTGATTGTACGGAAACCTCAGTGCGCGAGCCCATCTTGCACTTAACCAATTTTTGAATTTACTGGGTAGTGGCGTTTAGTAGTATACTTTAATACTATAGAGAATGTGGTAATGATAGTATGGGACTCTCAGTGCACGAGCCCGACTCGCACTTGACCAATTATTTTATTTGACCATGTTTAGAACCCGCGTAAGAACCGCGAGGGCGCGTAAGAACCCTCGTAAACTTAGTTTTAAATCGTTAAATAGTTATCACTATTTAATAAATATATAACAATGTGACTATTCATAAGTGCTTGTAAAATGAGCCTAAATGAAATAAATCATTGACTTTGACTTTGATTTTTAGAATCTCGTTTGACCGCAGGTGTGCAGCGGCAGCATGACAGCGTCGACGTCGGCGGCGAGCGCCGGCGGCGGGTTCGCGGTGGGCGACCTGGTGCAGGTGTGCGCCGACCAGGAGCGAGTGAAGGCGCTGCAGCGCGGACACGGCGAGTGGGCTGAGGCGATGGCACCGGTAATTGGAATTAAATACCATCACATTATTATAAGAAGGAAAAAAACGGCTATAAACTCGCGTCTATTGGGTCAAGATCGCCCGACCAGTTTCAGACTCATCAAGGGTCCTTCTTCAGGGGCATTTACGCGCGTGACGCCCGTGTTATACTGCGGGGCGGCCGGAACGACTCGGTGGACGGGGGTCTTAATTCTAATAAAGCTATCACATTTATGTGATATGGCCTGATAGCCCTGCCTCTAAGATCAGCGTGATGGGTTATGGACTATCTACTCTCATTCTGAGGCCCAGCTGTGGAACATAACATGAGATTGAGATGACACTAATATTATAAAGGTATACCTTGCGTGTATGTTCGTATGTTACTCCGTCATGCCGAAACTACCGATTTCACTTTTTGAAATCGAGACCCGAGTACCAACATTCACACATGGGCTACCTTTATCCCGTAATATCCATGGTTCTCTGGGAATTGGTGAAAATATAATTTTGCGTCGGCGGAACCGCTTTTAAGAGCTAGTTTGATTCTGAATGTTATTTTTTTAATAAAGGTGACCCAAATTGCTTATTTCAAAAAGTTTTACATATACCAGCTTCAACACACTTGGCTCTAATTTCACCGCAATTAGGCACATAATGACACCTATAATCGCAAACTGTGACTTTTTCATTACTATTATTCACTAGTGATTTAGACAGTTTTTTTTAAATTTTATCTACCAAATAAAATTATTTTTAGTATTATTTTATTCACAAGTGTGTTGAAAAATGTCGTATGATACACGTGAGTATTGATGATTACCGTCCTCGACTATCTTACGACCCTCACCTAATGGCTCGGGTCTCAATGGCGCCTCATCGGTAATCACCAACTTTACTCACCTGTACCATAAACTACTATTTGCGACATACTTGTTTAATATTAACCTTTACACACATAACTTGTATGGTGCGAACCAGTAATACTGCTGACGTCCAAAAAACTAAACGCATATCATATCGAAAATTTGAAAATATCGCCGCACGTAAACACCGCATTTGTATTCATATTTCCAGTCGATCCAATTTGTGTTTGACATAAAGCCTCGTGATTTTTCTCGCAGACGCTCGGCAAAATTGGTCGCGTTCAGCAGATTTATCACGATAACGATTTGAAGGTGGAAGTTTGCAACACTTCATGGACTTACAACCCGAACGCGGTCACTAAAGTGGCGTCTTTCGATGGCAGCATTCCAGGAAACTCGTCAGGTATACTGCACTTGCGGCGGACCCGTTATGTAACATGCGGGTTGGCTGTAGCTTTGGATATTGATTTAGGTGCATATGAATCATATCTGCTTGAATTCTGTGTATGTGTGTTTTTTCTTTACATATAATTCGTTGCCACACCACACACAGAAGTTTATATGTGTCTTACATTTTCTGTGACACCACACCAAAGCCTTTTCACTAATCCTTACTAATATTATAAATGGGAAAGTGAGTTTGTTTGTTTGTTCCGCTTTCACGCCGTAACTACTGAACCGATTTGGCTGAAATTTGGAACATAGGTAGCTTATAACCCGGATTAAAAAATAGGCTACTTTTTATCCCAGAAAAATCCGTAGTTCCCGTGGGATACTCAAAATACCAAATTTAGAAAATTTTTACATATTTTAGACATATTTTGAACTTAACCCTGTTGTCCTTAACGTTGATAGTGTGTTTACGATAATATGCAATTACTTGCATACCATTCTAGCTTTTAAACTATGGATGCATTTTTGTCCCTGACTGTGCAAAGCATCCTTTTCTTGAATCGAGATTTTTTGAGTATCGAATTCGTGTCGATTTTCCCTTAACAGAACTTGACCTTTATTAGCAGATAGATACTTAAACGTTAGATGCAACTGATAAAAGTGAGTCCAAGTTGTTGCGTAAAAATGGCAAGAAAGCAGGACTTTAGAATAATAAAAAGAAAATTCTCTGTAAACTAAAGGTTAAAAAGAACTTTAAACTAGTAGTTGTTAGTCTTACATGATCCTCTTGATCTCTCGTCTAAGGCCCGGTTTCCACCAAAGCGGAGCGGTGTTTCAGTAACCAATCAGATTTTGTCAATTCGACATCTCCTTTCCCTTCCTCTCCCCTCAGTTTCGGACATGTCAAACTGACGAGATCTGATTTGTTACTCAAACACAGCTCCGCTCCGCTTTGGTGGAAGCCGGGTCTAATGCGGATAGGTTTTGTGTATCGGTTGCTTATAACAGGTGACCGCCTGTCAGTGCTGCTCAAAAAGCTGTTCGAGTCTCATGTGACTGGAGACGCGAACGAGGAGCTCGTAAAGGCAGCGGCCAATGGTGACGCGGCGCGCTGTGCCGACATCCTGGCGAGGACGGACGGCGCGCAGGCCGACGTTAACGGCGTGTATGGTGGTCACACCGCTTTGCAGGTAAACATGGAGCAAAAGGTCACACCGCTTTGAAGGTAAACATGGAGCAAAAAGATATGGCATACTTCGGCCATTACAAACGCGAGAAATCAGCCTTAAATTATTTTTGTCGGACTTCTCGGTCGCTTATAAGCGTTTTTGCAGAATCTGCTCTGATGTTTTGTGTTATTTAAAAAGGGTTTGTCGATAGTCGATGAAACACAAAAATAATATGGGATGTGCTTGCTGCGATATCGCAGCTACGTGTTTTCGAGTGCCACCCCTTTGGCTTTATCGATAAAGATTTGTGCTGTTTTCTAACAACCGTGTGTTCCTAATGATATATTTATAATGGCGGATGGCCTAAGTATAGAAAACTTCAGTGGAAGAATCAAAATTAAGGAGAAATAAATTATTCGTATGCGAGTTTAGTATGAGTGATTTACATTGCCACTACGTATGACTTAGCAGCCACCAAATAATTTTAATATTTTTTTGTCACGTCAACTTGCAATTACATATCTGATCGTTAACTGCCGGAAACACTATGATCTGATAATGAACGGTGTATGATCTGATAATGAACGATGTTTGTCTATTAAATTGTACACTGGTACAGGCGGCGGCACAAAACGGTCACGTAGAGGTCATCCGCGCACTGGTGGACGCGGGCGCTGAAGCTGACGCGGAAGACCGGGACGGCGACCGCGCCGCCCACCACGCCGCCTTCGGTGACGAGTCCGCGGCCCTACGCGCACTGGCGGCTGCTGGCGCTGATCTCAACGCCAGGAACCGTCGCCGACAGACACCGCTTCACATCGCGGTCAACAAGGGACACCTCGCCGTAGTGCGCACGCTACTACAACTCGCCGTCCATCCCAGCTTGCAGGTTAGTGCGATTTTTGAATCTTGTTTTGTTAGCTTTTTAGCTGAGAATCGTACGCCTCGTCTAGAATCTTCGAATAGACCACTTCGAATCAAGAGTGAATAGGCATCTCCTAAGCAAGCGCATTCCACCTTAGACTGTATCATCAATTTTCTGGTGTGACAATAGTCAAACGCTAGCCTATATACTCGTAGCTAAAAAAAATTTTCTTTCACCTCATGAATCCAGCTACTTTACTTTTTCGTTATACTTTTTATACGTCCACCCGGTTAAGGGAATGACTGAAATCGCCGTTTTTCACAAATTGTCTTTGGAGAATGTTACATATTAGAGTGAAGAGTTACATATGTGACGTAAATCGCAGAAATATCACAATTGGTTAATCAATACATATAATAAATCTGTTGTTTGTCTGTTTGTCTGTTTGTCTGTCTGTTTGTACGGGCTAATCTTTGGAACGGCTGGACCGATTACAATGAAATTTTGTGTGGTGGTAGCCTATGTCCCTGGTCAACATATAGGATACTTTTCATCCCGGTAAAATAAAGAGTTCCCGTGGGATAGTTAAAAAACTGCAATTAATTTAACAGCTTTGTAAACAACAACTAATGAACTTAATTTAGTAAAATTGGTTATGCTGATACCTTATGTTGCCTTTTTAACATATATATATATATATAGTAAAACTTATTAATCCAATCGAGTTCCCGCGGGAAAGAAAACATTACAAAAATAGTTAGCAGGCGTCTTTCAAGTAACGGATTTTAATGAAATTTTATGATCCTACTTTATATATATGCCCGGTCAACATTTAAGATACTTTTCATCCTGAAAAATTTGAGAGCACCCGTGGGATGTTTAAAAAAACCTAAAGCTACTTATCTCCGTAGCACAATCAAAACGGGGTCGAAATATGGACAGTTTAAATCGTCCTTTTGATCGTGCAATTTGGTATAACTATACAAGATAACCCGTACGTAGCAGGAACGGGTTGCTACGTACACAATAGCGCATCAGAATGCTTAATTACAATATCTGGGCGTTGGTATCATCTCAGAATAAGATAAGTTTGGTTAGTATAGATATTACAATCCACGATGACACGCCCCACTCTATCTTACTTCATGCGAATTGAGTAACATAAGCGATTTCGACAGAGTGTATAAGTAGAGGAAGACCAAAGAAGATATAGGTAAATTGTGTAAAAGAAGATAGCACGTTGACAGGAGAGATTGGAAGAAGACTCCTTTACGGGTCCATCGAACCCAAGGACCACTCATTTTGTACGGGAAATCTTGGGAAAAATAAGAAATTCCACGGGAAACATTTTTGTAAAAAAAACGAACTGCACGCGGGCGGAGCCGCGGGCAACAGCTAGTACTGTATATTGTGTCAGTCGTGATTGGCTGACTGAGGATCAAGAATTCATAATTTGACAAAGAAATTTGAAATGTTCAAAAAGCACACATTATTAAGATTTTCTCCAATGAGTTGTTGCACTCAAACTTCCCTCGTGCTCGTAAACCGCATAAAAATGTCTATGCACATTTGTGTGAGTAACCAGCACCTAATGTAGAAAAGTTATTGTGCAAGTGAGACGCGGTGTTAGTTTTATGACGTGGCAATTTATCACGAGCGTTGCTGAGAGTCTAGGAAGTAGGAACTAAATTACATAATGCTGAGTGTGTGGAAATGTTGTCCTCATATATTCGCTGACTTCAGTAAAGCATGGAAGTTTGTCTCAGTGCTACTTAATCAAAATCTAACTTTGCTTATTCCCGCTGGATTTTGGCACCGCCGCGAGTTGTTTAACTATATCAAATGGGTTTGAATATGTTTGCTTATTTGTTATGTATGTAAGTGTATTTTTGTAAATGGTGACCACACATAAAACATTTACCATAGTTGACATCAATACAAAAACATGTTTTGTCATGATACGAAAACGTCCGAATCGTCAGGTTTCCGAGATATAAAAATTGCAGAGGTATTTTAACATGATACTACTTTGATACTTTACATATAAGATATTTATACAGGTCTCCGAAATAACAGCCTCTCATGATTTATGACGAAAGATGCCCATTATTTCAGTCATAATGGCGGTTCTAATAGGTAGGAAAGATTCCATAGAAAAATAATCAAAACCCTCCTAAGTTTAAAGGACAATATCCATGGATGTATGGAATCCCGTACTAAGCTGAGTCAAATGAGATATGGAAAACAAATTCATAGTGCCAATGGTTCTTGAAAAACTCTTTTTAGTTTTTCACGAATATTTAAGTTTTGGTTGATGAGAAATATGATTTATAGACCGTAGGCCATTCTTCTTTCTATACAAAATTGCCCGTATATGGTCAGTAGAAAATTTCCCTAAACGTTCCATACATCATAAAGCTAATAACAATTTACCATAAAAAACTCTTACGATCCTCTGCCATGGGCATGACGTCTCGCATGGGCGAGACCGACTGAAGAGAAAGAGAGGAAAACATTTTAAACCAAATTGTTTACCGTGGTTTCTTCCGTTTCATTAATTTTCTGTTAAATTTCGCTAGGGACGATGATTCTCCTTTACGTTAACCACGCTCGACTTGCCATCATTGTTCTTGGTTTTAATTACGCATCCGAATTAAATCGTACAGAATACTCCTTCGGGTCCCTTTAGAGTATTGTTTTAATTCGAGAAACCTGCTCATAAGTGTGGGTGCTTTAATTAATACCTGACGTTGTTAGGTAAATGAATTACTTTAAGGTAAATGGCTTAGCCTTTCAGGCTGCGAGAGGGTTGTTAGAACTGTGTGTTTTTAATCTATAGTTAACTGTGTGTTTTGTAGCATTTTGTAGTCATAAACGCAAATGTTGACAATATGAATTGATGGTTTCTGTGCTACCTACCTCATTGCCTGTGAACTAATATATATAAAGTCATGAAAAATCTTAAAAGGCGGAATAAGTGTATCTGACAAAAACGCGCTAAAATTATGAAGCCAAGTTTATAATATCAAACACAAGTTGCACTGCAGTGTGTATTGTCTTAGTGCGAAATTATTTTCATTGTCTATTAGAGACATAATAGAGTTAAGGCAAGGGATTAAGCATCTCGTTACGCTATAGAAGCCAATTAAGGATATGGGCCATACGACTTGCCAGGATTGCTCGTTCCGTCTGAAACTGTATCATGCCGTGCCATTGATTTGCTCATTAGCTAGCTGAGGTTGTAGCGGTATAACTAATTTGAAATACGAGTAGCTAACATGTGTTTCCTTCTCCGCTTGCACGAAATTCGGCTCGTGACCCGAATTTCGTGCAAGTCGGTCCTGGAATACTGGGTATTGCATGCTACTAGCATTTATTTCTTAAAACGTATAATTCTAATATCAGTATAATTTCGACTCTTGATATGAGCAGAATAGTATGAGCCCATATAATTATTATACTGCGCGAATCTTATTATGGGACTTAATCCTAAACAAACACCAATTAAGTTTTCGAAATAGGTGTTAAAGCAAGTATGTACTACTCGATGTACGCCCAACATGAAACGGATCAGATACTTCTTAAAAAGGGGTTTTAGGGGGTCAGTGAATATAATGTGGTTTTATTCTCAATATAATCAAATAATAGAACCATTACAAATCAGGAGGATTAGTACAAGTTTTGTACAAATTTTGAGTCGACTCGCTTCGAACAAACGAATCGAATGCCTCGTGACATTTAAAGCCAGCGCCATCTATGGACAGTTGCTGGCATTTGGCTACCGATCTAAATATATAAAAGACTAAATATATAAGAGAAGAAACTGACTGACTGACATATCAACGCACAGCCCAAACCGCTGGGTCTAGAAACTCCAAATTGTCACACAGGTTCCTTATGAAGTCTAGGGGTGCATTAAGAAAGGATTTTTCAAAATTCACCCTCTAAGGGGGTGAAACGGGGGTCCGAAGTTTGTATTTTACCAAGTTAAAATACTCCTTCACGCAACAACTACTGAACCGATTTGACTAAAATTTGGAATGGAGGTAGATTTTATCTTGGATTAACTCATTGGATACTTTTCATCCCGAAAAATCTATGTTTTTTGCGGGAAAAGTGAAAAACAGATATTCACGCGGGAAAAATACTACTTTACGCTGGAATAACTGAACTGATATGACTGAAATTCAGAAAGGAGATAGATTTAATACTGGATGAATACATAGGCTACTTTTTATCCCGGAAAATTCTATGGTTTTTATTGTAATAGTGAAAAACAGATATCCACGCCGGAAAAATATTGCTTCCTTACTTCATTACTTATTAAATGTCAGCCAAATCAGTTGATTTGGCTGACATTTAGAATAGAGATAGATTATATCCATAGTTTCCGCGGGAAAACTGAAAAACTGATATTCATGCGGGAAAAATACTACCTGACGCTTTAATTATTACAAAACTGATATGACTGAAATTCGGAAAGGAGATAGACTTTATCCCGGATTAATACTTAGGCTACTTTTCATCCCGGAAAAATCCATAGTTTCTATGATAATAGTGAAAAATAAATACTTCTTCCCGCCGTAACTACTGGACCGATTTGGCTAAAATTAAAATTGGAATGGAGATAGATTCGGTTGGATTAGATTTGGATGGAGACGTCCTCAATTAACACAAAGGCTATTTTTATTCCCGAAAAATCGATGGTTCCCGTAAGAAAAGGGAAAACTAAAATTTACGCAGGCGAAGCCGCGGGTATCTGCTAGTAAATCATAAATGCAAAAATTGTGAAAAGTCTATTACACAATATTTTCACTGGTATGCGTAGGAAGATATAAGGGATTTATAGAGCTTTTCCTGCATAT
The DNA here is from genome assembly GCA_963855885.1 of Coenonympha glycerion. NCBI lineage: Eukaryota > Metazoa > Arthropoda > Insecta > Lepidoptera > Nymphalidae > Coenonympha > Coenonympha glycerion. The sequence goes on from OY979629.1 coordinate 7,353,266, forward strand.
ACGCAAACGTTTAGTGAATTTACGAGTAAAGTCGGCGGCACTTTTAATATAGACAAGTAGAGTTTCAGCCTGTAATGAGTGTAGACGATGCTCTCAGACATGCGGTCGCCATAATTGCCAAACTTTACGTAGACCCAGGCCCCTCCCAAGTCCCAACCGACATGTCGCGTACCATTGTTTTCGTAGCAACGCTTATGTGATCTCCGTTTTGCTTCTATTATAGGTATATTTACTTCTTTTAGAGTTATAGTCTCCGTCCGGAGATCGTGGGTTCGATTCCCACAGCTGGAAATTGTTTGTGTGATGAGCATACATTTTTTGAAGTATCTGGGTGTTTTTGTCTTGTCAACATATTGTATTTAATTAATTATTAAAATATGATGCATACATAAATTTATAATAAGTCGTCGCTCGCAGATGCATATTTATGAATTACCTAGTACCCACAACATACGCTATCTTTGGGTCTGGATTGCGATGTGTGTAATGTCCTGATATATTTATATTATGCTTACGTTAGTAAAGCGTAATATTTGACTCTATTGTCATAATCCCCTCTTTAAACTTTATCCTATTTGATGTTGTAATAATGAGTTTCGGTAAACTTAATTTTGTTTAATCCACGAGCTTATTGTCATCTTTTGGAGAAATTAACGCCTCGGGCACTTCCTTCTGTTCCACGAAAGCGAATTCATCTTCAAAATCTTCGCTTAATGAAATAACTATCAGAGAGCTTGTGCCATATTCGAGAGCAATTGGGTGTAAAGCTATTTAAATCTGAATAGGGCATTGTGAAGGCGCGTCACCTTGTTCAGTGACGGCGTCTCGTCCTTAATAAAGTTAGAGAGACGTCGTCGCCCGCGGACGCCTCGCCTGCCCGGCCGCCCGGCCGCGCTCTGCTGCCTCCAGTCGTACCTACTCGGCGATATTACAACCAAACAAAGCGCACATGTGGGTTAAACCTTATGTTATTACCCTCATCGGTAACTACTTGCCTATATTATTAATTAGCTTTCTAAATTACTAAAAATAATAATATCGCTTTACGGATAAAACCAAAACAAAGAGCTGAGAAACTCATTCATCTTCACAGCGAATCGTAAAAAACTAGCAAGAGCAGTATCTTAGTAGTAGTAAAAAACTATGTTGAGAAACAAGTTTGTTCCTCGGTGTAGCTTTAAATTACTTTAGAACTTTAAAAATAAATTTCAAGAAATGGAAATAATCTTAGCTTCTTTTTGGAATTCTTCAGACGGCATTACGATTATGAGTGAGCTGAGTGAAGCAAATACTGGAGATAGTTTGTCATTGTCGTAGCGTGGGGGAGAAGCACAGTGTGTCAGGAGTCAGCAAAGACGTTTGTTACGTAAATATCGGCGGGGCGTGTTGCGAATTGGGCAGAATACGCGATGAGGGGAGGCGTATGTCCCATTTCTGCTGCATAAGTACAAGTATTCACTTTAGTAGCTGTGTGACAAGGACGCGGGGATATTTATTGAAGCTAGTTCGATGTTTTTTGCGTGCAGGTTATAAATTTTAACGGTCGAAGATATTAAGAAGGAAGTTTCCGTCAGACTTATTCTTTTAATCCATTATACTTATTACTTTGTCTTATTATTGACTTTGTCAAAATACGTAAGAGTAGAGTTTGTAGAGTACGTAACTTAAGTTCTAGTAAAATTACAACTGTGGACGTCGTGCAACCTAAAAACCGAACTTACAGAATACTGGAAAATCTTAAGATGTTAATCAAGATTGCCGGTTTTTTATCAGCGTTTTAGAAATATTTGTTATTTAGGTACTTTTATTAAGAAAAGTAACTTAGCGGTATAAAAGCTTCGTGTCATAAAGTGTGGGTACGACACTTCGGTTGGCACACCTGAGGAAACTGAGGCATTTCTAACCGCGAGCGTAAATTCACAAACTCACCATTTCTGGTTATGTGCCGATTTATATTCTGCGCCCACTCGCCGCCTGAGAAATCTCGTGTTGGAGGTGCTCTTTCAATTTGAATCGGAACACTCGGATCGGGGAATAATGTATTTCGATATCGACCCTCCGCTCGGAACGAATCCTCCTGTTTATCGCCGTTCTCATTTATTCGGGCGTCGTCGTCGCGCCTTTATTTTTTCAACACAACCCCGGTGTCGCACTGTTTATCCGCGCTCGGCACTATTAGCAGAGCCTTTGTTTTGAGACACAATCAGATTGCGTCGCTCGTGGGTAATTGAATTGTCACATCAACACACTACTACGCCTTGGACCTCGAAGTTTACTTTTACCAATGATATTATCCTCCCAGTATGAGACACGTATGAAGTTGTTATTAAATTTCCTATTTTCTATTGCAGATATTTTTGTAATCAATAAATCTCGGACAGTCAAATCAATATATGGGAAATCAGTCGCTGGCTCCTTGCTGCAGACATAAAACTGGGCGTGTGGAAATTTCGTAGACATGGTTTTGGGGTTGAAGTGACTACGTGTATTGAATTCTTTGGCCCCTTCACGAATTATGAATTTAATCACCTATAGGTGGTGATTAAATTCATGATGTGGACAATAAGATATGTAGCCGGAACACCAAACTGCATGCGACTGATTTTGTTATGTTTTTTCTAGGTTTCCACCTACTAATACAAGTTTTAAAGACGTATGCACATTCAAGATAAAACCATCTCTTATAGTAATAAAGGAAATACTATAACAATTTATAACACTAAAACGTTAAAGAAAGAATTATAAATCTCGTCCGCCTAACTTAGGCGGAGCAACTCTACCGCAAATGACCCGCAACACAAGATACCTCTAGATATTTAAGTGAAACGTGTCTAGGAAACTCCGTTGCTACCAGACTGCTTCGTAGTCTAAGTTTCTCTAAGCGATCCTTTGAAAGCAACAAAAAGTACATTTCCTCGATAGCCACTTTCCGCAGACAATTTAAAATTGTTTTGAATTTTCTAGTACCTGACAACAAAATAGTACACCTGAACTTATTCGTAGATAAAACATTTTACATAATATACTCCTACAGCTATTTATAGTAAGAATTGAGATATCATATTGAAGTAAGGGACGCAATAAATTTACTAAATGATACAAATACGTATATTGGAAGGGGATACATACCTATGGTAACAAAATTGGTTTCGGTCCTAGCTTATTTAAGAAAGCCGTGAGCGGCTTGGTTAACCACGGCCCACGGCCAGTTTGAATGTCTCATCTGGTATTCTGGTCGCGGGCGGGACATGCTGCGAGCCCTTAACCCGCGTCTAGTTTCTCGTATTTGAGGACTATTTACGTCATTTTGTTTGATAATCTGCTATTGTATCGCCCGGCTCCGAAGCATCCCTGTACGAATTATGCGAGTTATCTATCGAGAACGTGCATGGAGTACGGCAATGTAATGAATAAATAATCAAACGTGTTACACGGAATGATGGATTTCCTATCTACAAAATACTAATTGTAATTTTCAGCTGAAGCTTAAACTACTCTGAATTTCATAATCAGAAATGTATATCTTCTCTCTGTATTCTATTTAAAACCAGTATCTCAAAAGGTCGTCGTTACTAGCATGAATGTTGAGTCTCGAATGCTGCGAGTGACAAAAGAGAGTCTTTATAGTCGCAAAAATCGATTTCGTAATTAATCTCCAAACTGGAGCTAGGAATGAGAGAATTAAGACAACAATAATGAAATTTTAGACCGCAATGTAACACTAATGAGATCGAGGCCAAACAACTTGTTTTAGCAGAATCAAAGTTGTTTTGAATAAAACAGCTATTGCGAAGAAAGGCTAACATCAACATTTGGTTAGTTTTGTAATTTGTCTCATATTAAATGGTTATCATACGGCTATACGGCTCATGTAATCGTTTTATTTTCGTTTATACGCCTATTTGTATTCTTTTCCGTTCGTTCCTATAGCAAAATCTGTATCCGAGATGCTCTTTCGATTTGAATTGAAACTGCCGAATTGGGGAGTAATTTATTTGTAGAAGATGCGACCCTTTTACTCGCCAACTCTTTATGTTTATTTTATTTTGACGGATTTATTTTTATCTTTCTAAGTTTTTACTAAACTGCGTACAGACCCCTATCCCTTATGTATATTATGTAACAACCTACATGCGAAGTAGAGGATAAAATTCTCATATTTTATGGGGTACACACATTACATTCGTAGCTATAGATAGGTCCTACTGCCCTTTACACCATTTAATATTCCGTTGGCGTTCTATATAATTGTATCACGTATCACAACAGATATTAAGATTGTGGGATGTGATTATGGCTTATCACGTAACTTGTGGTAATTAGTATAGCTGCGTTAATACACAGAGGTACTATTCGAATCTTGTTATAGGGTCATAAGATATTCTAGTCCCTGCATAGACGCAGTATTCACTAGCGACGTTATGCTATTTCCGTCCAGTAAATAATATATCAGTATATATAAAAGAAGTATTATTTTACGATTACATAGTTAAAAATCTCTATATATAAAAGAAGAAACTGACTGGCTGACTGACTGACGACTGACATATCAACGCACAGCCCAAACCGCTGGGTCTAGAGACTCCAAATTTGGCACACAGGTTCAGTATGCTGTATGAAGTCTAGGGATGCCCTAAGAAAAGATACCCGTGCATAGTCTTCGAAACTAAACGTAAACAAAATTTCAGCTTAATCGGGTAAAGATATCCGCTTTAAAATTGAGTTGCAAGATTCCACCTGACACAACAAACATACATTGCAAGTTAAATAAAAGCTTGTAATAACTAGTCCGCCATCTTGTGTGATCCGCCATGTTGGTTTTAGAATGACATCATACTGCTAACGATGCATTGTCATCCAAACTAAACGTGAATAGACAGCATAATCGGTTGAAGATATATCTATCTCCAAAATCAAGTTGCAAGATACCACTCGAACAAATTACATACATACATTAAGCTTTTAAAATCTGTTGATTGTTTGTAACGCTTCTTTCAAGGATGATCATCAATGTTGAATGGATTTTGTATACGGTTTTAACATTTAAGGATGTAATAGGATTACTTTGGACGCAGCTGCTCCGAATAGTGCTCTCATGGTTTAATAAAAGTCCCGGGTAGTGCTTTTGTTGCCAATGATTCCAATGAATATATTAATGTCAATCGTGAATTTTATGCATGTACGAGTAGTCTTGGATTATACAGACAAACATAAGTTTTTCCACCATCACAATCCTGCGTCTGCCTCATCAGTGTGCTACCAGAATAGACATAGGTACACAGGACTGTTTACTGGTGTCAAAAATGCTTATTTAGACTCCAGCGGCGTCCAAGCCGACCGCAGTATTGTTTATTGCGCCGCAGATCACTTTACTTGTTATTACTCCTCACGTGCGTTTCCACAGGGACGGTTTCTGCCATATCGTGGCGTATTAGCGGGAAATTTGACAGATGGCGCTACTTGTATGAGGTTTACGTAACATGTTCAATTGTTCATATGGGCTTATCCTTAGGTTCATATCGGTGGATACCAGAGTCATTTTTCAGATCTTTATTTATACTAAGGATTTCGGGTTAGCACTAAAAAGTGTCTGAACCTAAAGAAAAAGAGTTCCAAAATGCGAAAAGAGTTCCAATCGCACTTAAGCTAAATTAGGCTGTATAATAATGGTTTAAGACATAAATTACAATGTTTTAGTTTGTTTATAAAAATACACATGTAGGTTCGTTTATATAGGTTTTCTCGGGACACTTTTTTGGTGAATTTTGTATTACACCCGGGGTCCATAGAAAGATATGCCAATGTTCAGCCCAGATAAATCCGGTTTTTCAAATGTTTGTAGGTATAGTAGGTGTTTTCATAAGAACACGGTAGAGAAACATTAATTCAATCGCACCCGCAGACATACATACATACAAGTGCCACGTTACGTCGTCGGCTGCGGCATGCGGGTGCTGACACCGCGCGCCGCACTAAAGACGTGACCGTCTCCGCATTACTCGAGCCGCTTTGGATTTGTTCCTCGCCTCGACACAAGCGTCTTATTGAAATCTAATTTTCGTTAATCCCGCAACCCGACCGAGTCCAACTGGAAAACCGCAGTTTGGCCATTTGTATTTTATTGTTGTCGCTGCTTTGCTGGGTGAATATATTTTCCAATAATGTTGAGTAATTTTTAGCAATAACTCAGTAAAAAATGAAATTTTAGAACTATTTTTTTTTTATAAATTCGGATATCAACATAAGTTGTAATCTTAATATATATAAATCTCGTGTCACAATGTTTGTCCTCAATGGACTCCTAAACCACTTAACCGATTTTAATAAAATTCGCACACAGGGTGCAGTTTGCTCTAACTTAAAAGATAGGATAGCTTAAATCTCAATTTATCTATTTTATATATCCTTAAGGGCAAGACAACGTTTGCCAGGTCAGCTAGTATAATAATAAGGTAATATAGCTGACAAATTTATTGAAAAGAACCCACAGAAAAAACTCCTTACAGTTCCATTGGCGTCTGCAAAACTGAGGGGAAAGATGATGTCGAAATTACGAAATCTGATTGGTTACTCAAACAGCCCCACTCCGCTCCGCTTTGGTAGAAACCGGGCCTAGGAAATGACAAAAACTCAATATGTATTACATATTGGAATCCTGCCTCCTGCCTCCTACACTTAAAAAGCTTACACTTGGTGGCAAAAGCTTTCCTAAATAAAAATTGATTAATTCTAATGAATACTGTAATACTCCTTTAACTGGCTACATTTTAAACTGTTTTTCATTTAAATTTCTAACATCGATGTAAATGTTTTTTTTTTTTAATTAAAAGCACAAATTAAATTAACTACATTGACTCACATATTACAAAACAAAATACGTTAAAGAAATTTCTACATAATATTAATATCATTTATGTACAAAGTGCGTTGTTCATATGAACTCTCGTAGTACGTCCTCTACGAGAACGCGTAGAGGTCGTACTACGTAATACGAGGTAGTAATTGTGCTACGACGCGCTACGAGTATGAGTAGATATGAGGCTTGAGTAGATAATATGAGGCTTTTATTAAGCTCGATGCTTCACTGCGAGCTTATCTCTCATATTGCAAGTGATAACTGTTACTGTATTATAGTTAAAGATCAAGTCCCTTCAACCTTGGCGGAGGTGAGGGTACCGGTGTGGTGGAGAGTGGAGACACAAAGCCCACCTCCTGCATCTACGCGGCGTCGTAGCGGAACTAACTAAATCGCTCGGGGTGTGTCGGGCTTTGTTTACTATGTTGCTATGTAAATTTGGGTTATCCTGGGCAAACACAACTAGAATTCAAGGAAAATTAAAACGTAGTGCATATAAAATAAGTGCTTAAATGTTTATTAATTTTTTTTACGGATCTTCGTGACTATCTCAGCCAGATTCAAACTTATTTCGAATTTCGATAGTATATTATTATCAATTTTTTTATTATTAATTAAACATTGGTTTGTGCTAAACGACAATCTGATGGAAAGCAACGATGAGGTTTAGTTTGGAGCGCGCTTACTAGAAAATCTTGACTGGAAGTTCTTCATCTCTCTTCATTCGTAGCAGTTAAAGTGGCTGTTTCTTTTTCATTAGAAAGTGTCACCACTATAGATCACTACCAGCCCACTGCTGAGACTACTCACGTGGTCAGTACTCGCGACGACATAGAGCTGGGTCCAAACTGCAATGGAATTTTACGAGCTTTATACTCTTTTTTAAACAGGTAAGAAAAAGATGCGTGCCCATCTGAAAATTTTTAGAAGGAACTTTCTTCATTAGGCTTCAGAACGCTTATTTAGGAATCTACCCTTAAGGTTCAGTTAACTTATCCCTTCCAAGCTAGTACGATAACATTCTTCGGCTTCATCATCACTTACCAATCAGGTGAGATCGCAGTAAATTACCGACTTTTAGAGCGTAAAATGGAAGAATTTGTATATAAAATCCCGTGTAGAGATATCTAATCAATCACGTGGATGGCGACTGTCGCAAAGCCGTGCGACGCGGACGAGGCCGCTGACGCCGCATTAAAGAGGAGACGCGTGACTGGCCGCATTACTCGGTCCCTTTTAGATTTGTTCCTCGCTCAACACTGCTCAAGTGTCTCGTTGAAATCTAATTCCGTTAAATCTTGAAGACATTCACTTGAATGTAACACTAGCCCAGACTTTGGATATGTTAGAAATATTTTAACATTTAAGCAGACTCAAAATATAACTGTCCTTTCCTTTTAATCTCACACTATAGTTCCTGAGATTACCACGACTTGACACGGCCGAAATCTCATATTCTATTATTTTTCTAATAATTATATAATTCTATAAATATAAAAGATTGTAAATTTATCGCCACAACTACTGAACTGATTTACTTGTTAGTATACCATGGATTAGATTAAACCCACCGATAAAACACCTTAGTATATGGGCATCCGAACGATTTACGTAAAACTTTTACGTACAAGCAAACAGTAATCTGTCAAAATTCTATAGGTGGCTGCTGAGCGAACTACTGATGCCGTAGTGTCGGTGGCAAAACAAGCATTTTCAGCACCGATAAACTGGCGACATTTTTTCGCGCCGTCCGCCCGAAATGGCGTAAAACTTTTCATTTCGGATACAGTTATTTCATAGACGTAGCTCTCTTCTTCTTCTTATACATTATTTCTTATGCTTTATTATAACTTCCTTTAAAGGAACGGGAACCATTTAGCTACGGAACCTCAAAGCGCAGAGATCGCTATTTCAGCGATAAGGCCGCTGGTTGTGCATTGAAAATTAAACCTCTTAATACAATCCTTATCCTCAAACAGAAGCGTAACGCGTGCCTACTCGTACCATTAATTCCGGTTTACACGCAAATAGCATAAATCAGGCTACAGCGCAGGCAACTCTCACCGCAAGATCGAAGCAAGACGATGTGAATTAGGGCTTGTGTTCAAAGCGACGATTCACCACCGCTTGGAAATTGAGCCGAAGTTGGTAATCCTTTAAGTTTATAATGACCAAGATTTACGACTACATCTTCAGAGTTAACTTTGAACGCCGTTTGAAATTATCTTCCATAGCCATTAACATCCGTTCTAGCTACATTGTAAATATGAGATTTTGCGTTTGGATATAGTAAAGTGTAATACACCACTAATATAACATACCTATGTTTTATGAGAATAGAATCAATGTAGATTTTAGTCGGTGGTGACGTTTACAGAGTCCCTATTGTTTCCTAGGTCTGCAGTGGTCCCAGGGTCAGGGCGGAGGATATATATTTTTTTTTAATAAATATATAAATATATAGTGGACAACATCACATACATTGCTCCGATCCCTTAGTAAGTAGCTTAAGCACTTGTGTTAAGGAAATCAGAAACAACGAAGGTACCACAACACCCAGACCCGAGACAATGTAGAAAACTTATTTTTCTACATTGCCCCAACCGGGGATCGAACCCGGGACCTCAGAGATGGCGGCGCCTTGAAAACCGGCACGCTAACCACTCAACCACGGAGGTAGTATTGAAATAAAACACGTCCATCTTCGTGCCGTACATGTGTAATAGTTAGAGCCTGAAATACGACTGACCTGTTATTCAAAAAAAATCTGTAATTGAATTCAGAAATTGAACTAAAAAAACTTTATGTATTACTCTCAACGTGAATTTTAAGAGTAAACTTTTAATTAAACATTATATCACAAAAGAGTTTTATTATGCAAAAACTATTTGAAGATTTTTAATAAAATGGAGATAACTTATAAAATGTGTTTCGAAATATAATTAAAATCTGTGCTAAATTAAAGCCTTGTTTTGCGCTTTACTTTGTGTACCTTATTACTTGTTATTATATTACTTGTTAGACAAGGTTGTTATGTTACAGATTTAATATCAGATCTGTCCGTGACGTCTTCTTTTATATTGCTTGTAAACATAAGGTCACTTTCGGCATTTTTCTTAGTCTTCGGTTGCGAACCATTAATCTTGTATAAATATATCTTCTGACAAAGACGAAATCATTAACTTTTTCTATTGAAGTATAGTAAACGAACGCTCACAACTTACTTATGGGTTGTTTTTTAACCGACTTCAAAAAAAGGAGGAGGTTCTCAATTCGTCGGAATCTTTTTTTATTATTATTGCGACTTGTGTTTAACTTGTTCCGAGTTAACGTTTTATTATGCTACAACTATAGATGCTGAAATGATTTTTCCTAAATGTTACATCAAGTACCTCGTGTTTGAAAACATACCTAGTTCGTTTCGTTGGCTTGATACAAAAGTCTTTAAGAGTTCTTATCTTACTGTGGGTTATATGAAAAATATCCACATACACACGTGTTGGGTGATGTGTGATTAAAGGTAAGCAGAGTTTCATTATGGGACATCATAATTCTTGTGCAAGTAATAACTCGCGTGGCACACATTCCCGCTCGGCGGTGCGGGCGGCGCGGGCGGCCCACAGGTGAAAAATTTGAGCTCCGTTTCTGCCGCGAGCTGTTTTATCTCGGCTTAACGTTACGAGGATTTGTGGCTCGCTAAGTAAGGTTTTATGTCTCTAAAGCGCCTGCAAGTTCGCTCCCTAGATAAAAATGTATCTTGCACTTACGCCTAAGTTATTTTTGTTCAAAATGTGAAGTTGAAATTTTGTTTACTACTTTTTTTATAATGTTTACTATTTGATTGGGCAAACGTTGTTTTGCTATTTAGGTAAGACGTTGGTCAAGCCGTTTTAGGGGAGTTTGGTTACAAACACTGATGCGACACGAGAATTTTATATATTAGATTTATATTTATTTTTATGGAATTTGTGACAAACGTACATAAGTTTTGTACTAAACTTGAATGAGTCGGCGAGCACCGGGTGCAGCTAAACTAGAGTCTTAACGGCGCAGGAAACGCGAGTCGTAAATAACGCGCAGTGCACGCCTGCTTCCTTTCTTCTGCTCTGGGGAACCAACCTTCGGAGTTTTCACTTCGCTCGTAATATATAGAGAAACTTGGTCTCGGTTGTTGTTGTTCTGAGCTTATTATTATTATGTTGCTTGTCGTAAACGCCGTTCCGTTTTATAAAACTGGCTGCAACAGGAATTTCCGTAACCCTGTAATTTAACGAAAGAGGAAAACTATTTCCATTTATTTAGTAGGGAAATGTCTTTGGGCTACATTGCACGTGTAACTTCTCTCGAACCGCACAATGCAATAAGAAAACAGAAACAAGGCATAGCTATACAAAATAGGAGGTGTTGTTTCAGGGAATGGAATTCGGAAAGCGCGCTACTCAGGATTGTGTGTCGACGTCGGTTAGAGGGCTAGCAGGCGGCAAACCGTTCCCAGCTAGCGTACGCTCGGAATGTAGAGGCTAGGAGTACTCTCACGTCGGCATCCTCTAAATAATTCATGCCCAAACATTAATGCTTCAGGTGTAACAGATACAATTTATACTCTGAATGCGACGTCTGTTTCGAACAGTATTGGGAACTTGAGGAGTAAAGGTGGTAGGTGTGTGAGTTCTAACCTACGACCTTTTAGCGATTCGATATTAAATTCTTGTCATGGCAAGCTTTTTAGGTTTACTTGAAATTTAACTTTAGGTTTACATGAAATTTAACACCTAAGTAATATGTCAAAATTAGATCTATCTAGATTAAATAATTTCCTTAACACAAACGGAATGAGGAGAAACAATATTTAAGCTATAGTATTGGCATCGTAGCTCCGAAATGGATTCTGACATGGCTCCGATTTTCATTTAGTATTTCAACCTACTTTTTCAGTAGTTGGAAGATCATCAGCTATAATTTTTTCGGTACAAGCATATATTTTTTCGGTACAAGCATATATAAGCTACCTCCGCAGGCCTTTAAATGGGGCAGTTGAAATCATAATCACTCAACGCACTAAATGGGCTGGAACATTATTGAAATTTCTTACCAATTATTATTAAATTAATCAGCAACGTAATCGAACTTTTAAAAAACTTAATATGAATATTAATGTAACTAAACTAAACTAAACTAAAACTAAAGTTAATAGTTTTTACATGAACTTTTACATTGCCGAGGTGCCTACCTCGTCAACGCGGCGCGGCGTATGTTTAGATCGTGGCGCACAATAATCAGATTCATCAGCGCTTTATCTTGGCTTGGGTAGCGTCTCCCGCTTGTTGTCGCGTGGAGTCCTCTGTGCCGATTGTTTACTTCGTTAGCGGAGTCTATCTGCGCAGTGCATCCTCACAAACGCTGCTCTTTCTAATTTCGGTCGCATTGTTTTTATTCGGTTTTGCCGAATATCATTTTTAGGGAAGTCTTCTATTGTAAGCGTGCCTATGTTGTGTAATTTCTGTTCCTATCTCAATAATATGGCTCAGGAATGTGTCAAAACGGCTAATCCTTATCTTTAAAGCAAGAAAATGTTATTTCTTAAAGTAATAATTAAAAATCGAGTTCACTTTATCAAAACCAGTTTTAGTAGAGTACCAAGCTTGATTCACAAAATTGTCAGATAGGTACAGATAGGTTTAAATTATCCAGAGATCTTACCACAGTTACCTTAAAAAATTGTGTCATACATATGCTGAAGAACAACACATTTCCACCTACTTCACGGATAAGTGTAAAAGTTTCTAATCCTTAAACTTATACACCTCGAACATAAATAAAGTTTGTGTTAGTCAGTGTACTTCAAGCCACCTGCGCCCTATACGGCTTCGCCTAGTGCAAATTTATGTACGCTTTCAACGCTTTTACCGTGTGCCACCTGACCTGGGCGGGCGTTTTGCCGGACAAATGTCCTCTGTCCCTATTTATATTAGGCACTTATTCTAACTCCGTACTGACTTGTACGTCCAAGCAATCGTTGCACTGGATAGCTGCCTAAATTTTTATTGCGTATTTTTGGCGAAAACGCCGCCGTTGCTTCCTGCCATCTGCCGTTCCTTTATAAAAATATATAACATTTACCTCGTCGTTAGGTTTACTTTTATTTCTTGAAGAATAGTGGCTAATTTTGATAAACCAGTTGAAACTTATAAGGACTGATGTTTATGCGGATGTAGATGTTCACGCTTGCTTAGTTTCTTTATTAGTCTGAAAAAGCCTGATAAAAATAAGTCTCTGATTGGTTATTCTAACAAAACACTATAATTGGCTTTATTTCATATTCCTTTTCCTTTGGAAACAATCAATATGTATTTTCTGTTGACGGAAAAAATATTTCCCTCATTCATAAATTCTTATAAAAGCAAAATTAAAATTAATCTTGGCAAAGAGAGACAAACAAAAGTTAGAGATGTACCTATATACTTGTACTTTATAAAATATGGTAAATTAGCACACCCAATCTATACATATTTCGATTAATTGAGGGAAACTTTTAAGAGAAACGTAGATATTAACTTTGATTGCATAAATCTTTGCCGACAAGAAATTTATAAAAACTTTTTTAATATCAAGTATTACAGCTTGTCCCTTCGATCGAAGGCTCCCGTTTGTGACTGAAACAAAGAGCTTTTTATATGAAAGACCGCAGCGGCCGTTTTATGGCCACTTATATAGATAAAATCTTAATAAAAACTAGCAGGATTCGCTTACCAGTTCCGAAAAAGATAAATTATGAGATGATATTTTATGGGATTTTAGTCAGCGTATTTTTATTCCTTGGAAAAGCCTGAGCCCGATATAATATTACCAAATATGGTTCGATCATCGAGTAGTTTCAAGTAGTTGCAAACCATAGTATTGCATTCTTGCAATTCTCTAACCTAAATTTTGTTTGATTCTTCAAACAGTCCCTTTTTATATTAATTCCTGTATTGTCTCTCCAATTAAATAAAAGCAGCATTTTGTGTGATTTCGTTTATTTCATTTAACAATTCCTCTGCTTGTACTTAATGGAACATTGTAGCCCGTAGGCCGCAACGAAAATTTAATAATAATTTTCGTGTGTAAAGCTTACAAGTTTAATTTACGGGTTCCCACTATGAATATGTATGTTATGATGATCGCAAAACGTGTTTTATTTATTTCGCGGTATGGGAAATTACACGCGTGGGTATAATAATATTTTCGCCACTAGATATTTGATCCAGCAAAACATTTTTTATGTATCATGTTTATGATAAACGTACCTAAGAGTATTAATTATATAGCCACCCCCTTTCAGTAGGTATATCTCATAGAAGAGAGACATTCTGTTTTTTGTCTGAGACGTTTTGTATTTATTAAACTGTGTAATTGCAGTTTTGATGATTAGATTGCACTCCGCCTTTATTGAGCTAAGTCAATATTTACGGGCTCGTTGATCTTAAAATGTTTTAACTTGTAGGTAGTGACAGGGTTAGTGCTGATCTGAGCCTAACTGGGTTGAATGTTGTTACGTGCTCCAGATATCAAAAAAGGTCGTCGAAAACTGTGCTAAGCATGGCCGATAAAAAACAGCCTAGTGAATTTTAAACTAGGCATAATGTTGTTTGATTGCACTTTGATTTAAGTTTTTTATATAAATTTTTAAGACTATCCTACTGGGTTCTGAAATGCCCGTTCCAAGCGGTCTCTGTTGTCCATTTGATTCCGTCTGGAACACTAAAACACTCTTTTCGTTTTGGATTAAAAGTGTTAAGTGTTAAGAATAAATTACTGCAGTGCAGTCGGAGTTAGAGTATGAAACAACTCCTTGCAAAAGATTGTATTGTGGAGCTATCGCGTCTAGAGATACGAGTATATTATACTCGTATCTACTGCTGCGAAAGGTTTTTACTGTCTAATCTCTACTCTAGTTACTTGTGTAGTGTTATTGTAGTGCCAGAGAACGCAACTGGTAAAGCAAGTGGATGCTAGAGAGTGATAATTTACTGGTGCGAGATAAGCTTTCCTTTGCCGCCTCATACCTCTCGGTTCTTAGTTTTAGTGCATGCGGAAAATGCGCTTTTAAAACTTTGCCTGCTAATGCGATAGTTAAACATAGATATAATTGCTTTTGAGAGAAGTTTTGTTATATGCATACGGTTTCTTATTGTGGAATGTATCATTGACTCGATCATTATTCTTTCTAAGTGGGTGGACCATGGAAGGCCACTCTAACAAATGAACAGTTATTATTCGTTTATTTACTGAATAAATGATACGAACCAATAATAAAGTAATACTTTGTTTTATTGCGTAACATATAAACCACTTTTTTAAATTTCAGATTTGATCAATATTGATTAAACTTAAGTTTCATTGAACTCTTCCAAATGGCGTTGCTAGGAACAAGGCTCCTTAGAAGGCCATTATAATAAAGCAGTCATTTAACACTTAAAGTTAATAAATAGCGTTTAAATCTACAATAAAAAGAATTGGTTTATATGTTACGTAATAAAACAAAGTATTACTTAAATATTTGTTAGTTTCATTTATCCAGTAAATAGATGAATAATAACTATTTATTTGTTAGAGTGGCCTTCTACGGTACACCCACCTTATTTTAACGTCGCCGATTTCCGATATCAATGAAGCGAGGGACCGTACTGCCAAAATAGTGGCGCGAGCGATTCGCCGCCGCGTTTGTGACTTCTAGTTCGATGGATGTTTACGAGTATGTAGATAGAAGGAATTTGTCATCACATGGCAATAACTACGAAATTTTAATAATTGGCCTTCGAAGGAGCATGGCCTTCTATGGTCCACCCACCTGTATTAAATTCTCGTGCCAATTTTTGTTACTTAATCCTCCGAAACGGCTCGACCGGTTATAATTTTTTTGTATAATTTCGGTAGGTCTGAGAACTATTTTTTATGCTTCTAACATTTGCCGGGTTAGCTGGTAATACCTATTATGAAAACCTTTTGTCACATCGACGTCTCATATAAACGTTGGCACTGACATCACTACGACACTCGCACTTTGCAAATCGTTTTCATTACTGTTACCTTTTGCATTTCAGAACGTGGCGCATACACTAAATTTGTGCGATGAGCGAACGAGACGGTGCTTGTATCGCACTTAGTAAGATTTACTACCGGCGAGATAAGCTTTTCTTCACTGTCTAAACCCGACCTCGTCATTATTGTTGTGCAGAAAAGGCGCGTGGAAACAGTGCCTGGGAACGCGATTGTGCGACCGTTGCGCTCATGAAGATTTACTGTTGCGAGATACGCTCTTCTTTACCGTCTATTCTAGATCCCATCTCAGACTCATTAAACTTTCACAATTTTTTTTTGGAGAGTGAATGTTTTATCTAAATTTGGGTTTTTCTGTTAGCTTTTTTACTATTTTATATAGTAGAAGATATAGACGACAAAATAATACGTATTATATAAGTACTTACTTACTGCTTACATATTTTGAAAATAAGTGTTAAAAACGAAAATCCAAATTTCGAATTGAAATTCCGGCTGCAAGAAACTCTTACAATAAACTTTGAATCTCTTGATGATTATGTGATTAAGTCTCAAATTTAAATCATAAAAACGCATGGCTTGTTGAACATCAGTAATAAAAAAATCACAAAATAATAATATTACAAAGGCACGTCGCTTGGCAACTTATTAAATACCTAAAATAGGTACTTATCACAAAGAGCGTATTATGCACGATAATACAAATTACGTTCAATAAAATCTCCCTACGAAGCTGGAATATTACAGCTCCGCCAAGGCTCGACATCCACTTTATCCTAGTACCGCAAATATCCAACTCATCGGCAAACATTTATTATAGCCATGAGTTCGAGCGCGGAACTTGATAAGTTTACAGACCGAGAAGTTGTTATAAGTATTCCTCGGGAGCCCGGCCGGGGCTGAGATGGCGTCAGCCGGGCTCCACGATTCGGGAAGCGACGTCCGAGACGCCACAAAAACTTCACCCCCGCTTTATTATTACTACGATGCTAATTAAAATAGCTCGGAATAGATTACTGGCAGCTTCTGGCAGCGGGGGCGTAATGCGCTGGTTTTACGACGTCACGCTTTATGCCTTCTCATTAGCACTCCTCCCGACCGAACGGTTTTTTACGATACACATTCGTTCTCCACTTATCTTTTGTTCGATAATTGAGCTTTTGCTTCGTAGCTACTGAATAATGAATACATTTCTCCACTCTTCTCGTAATGAAAAATATCACTCACTGTGGCGTGGACCTTTAGGTTTATAAGTCTATTTATTTATTACTAACGGTTAAAAATTACACTTCAAAAAACTTATGAAATATAAAATTTTAAGGGGAAGAATAATAATTGGAGAACACCTGCTTATTTTAATTTTCTTTTAAGAGTAGACGGTTATTAGGGTTCCATACCAAAATGGTAAAAATGGAACCCTTATGGTGAGACTTTCTCCGTCCGTCCGTCCGTTCGTCCGTCCGTTCGTCCGTCCGTTCGTCCGTCCGTCCGTCCGTCCGTCCGTCCGTCCGTCCGTCCGTCCGTCCGTCCGTCCGTTCGTCTGTCACACTCGATTATTTCAGTAACTATTCAAGCTATCGACTTGAAATTTAGAATAGTTATATGTAATAGTGACCCGACGTCATAACAATCGTAAACATTTGAAAATTGTTTTTATTTTTATTTAAAAAGGGGGAAAACCGGGTCGACAAAATTTCAAAACTAGATAACAATATTGAGTGGGGTATCATTTGAAAGGGCGTTACTTGTGTATTCTAAAACTTATTTTTATTTATTTATATGCCTTTTTATGTTTTTGATTTATTGGGCAAACTGTCGAAAAAATACCGTTCCCCCTCCCTTATCTCCGAAGTTTACCAATCGAAAAATCTGAAATAATTATGATCAATAGAAGTTAACGAATATTTTACAGGAAAAATAAAATAAACTCGCTGACTAATATACTTTTTTTTGATAATAACAATAATCCGCAAAAAACAAAGTTACGTTTGCGGTTTGCCAACAAAAGTACCTACATGTAAATTATACTCGTAAATTCATGAACAATAGTGATTCTTTCAATGTTTTACTTCTTTTATGGTATGGAACCCTCGGTGCGCGAGTCCGACTCACACTTGGCTGGTTTTTTTTTTAAATTATAATGGCGCTCGTAGATTACTTACTACGTTTTCCCTATAGATGCCGATTGCTGATAAAATTGGAATATATTGAAGCACAGGATGAATTAAATTATTATTCCATTAATTGTGCTGGTTAATGCAGGGACCACAGTATCGTTAATATACAATATAATAATTGAGTTTCAAAGGTGAAAATGGTTCGAGCCGCTCGTTAACCACCTGAGAATTACCTATTGTTAATGTTTTAATTTGTACCCGCTCTTCCGTTTACCTTTGCACGCGAAAATTGTTCGTTCTCTATACTGTCTACGAATATTTACATTTCACTCAAAATTACGAGTAGTACGAGTATATTAAATAGATACATCACATCGTCTGTGATCATGCCGCTCAAAATGTTAAAAGCACTGGTTCTTTCAAATTAAATTTTTTTCGAGATCTAAAGTCTGAAGTAAGGACTTGTAGCGTAAGGTTATAACGTACCTACATATGAAAATGTGAGTGTACATTTTGGGCCAAGTGGCCAATTTAGGGTTCGGATTAAATCCGACGTTCGTTGCGACGATCTTCCGCTCGTTGCTTTCACGAAAGACTGTAAATTAGTTACCGTTATAATATCAAGCTTTCCTTCAAATCAACAGTCAGGGCCTGATACAGCCATAGACTAATTAAGTAAAAAGGTTTCAGAGTTTCTACCCGATTCAATCTTTGATCAGCAAAAATGCTACTTTCAAAAAAGACCACTAACGAACCGCACCTACACTTCTTTTTGAGGTAGAAAGAAGAAAGACTTACATAGCATTGTTCGCTTCGTACTTTCACGAATATTCTGTTGCACGAAGACTTACTTTATTACTTCTTGGTACGATGTTTCTTCATGCAAGTTTCACTAAAGACAGTTTCTTTTTTTAATCTAGCATTTGCTTTAAGTTTCTTCTGCAAGTATATATTTATAAATTTTTATTTCATGTTGTGAACCGAAATATACGTTCAGAGACAATATGTCGAGATGACTTAATACGGTTTATGATGACGTCTCTTGCGGCGAATTAAAGTACAATTGCTTTAATTCAAAGTTTATATCTACAGTGTTAACTATTAAAATGTGATTTTTAAGAGACCTATATTATAAAAGGGACTACAATGAAGTGATTTAATATTGAAATGAAATATAGATAGAGAAGCGTGGCCGTGCCGTAGCGTTTAAAACCGGCAATTTTTTTTAAAGTAATTACTTCATCGTCGCCCACAAAAATGCTTCTCATTTGTTTCCCAGCCGCGATAAAACCGAAAATGAAAATAGGCGGTTATTTCACGAAACCTGGCCTTTGTGCTTTACCGTCGCCTTCGGTTTGTTTATTTCAGGGGCCTGCCGCCTGCCTCGTAAACACTCGCAGACCGATGTACTAAATTTAAGTTGGCCTTCTTTGTTTCCTTCCTAGAAATTCTTTTTTTAACACGATTATGTTAGCTTCATCTGCGTGTTAAACAAATCTAAGATTCTAATTGAAACATCATAAATTGGATAGAAAATAAATTAAAAACTTAATCACAATATTTAACTAGTTACTTATTGCGATTGTATGTATTTATATACATACTCGCGTATGCCCTCTAAAAAGTCGCCACGCCAATACAGGTGATACAAAACTTGTCGGCTTCGTGAAAAAGATATCATGCTAAGCTGTTCAACTGCGTAAGTACAAAGTTATAGGTGAGCTAAAAAAATGTATCAGGACATTATACACTTCACAATGACCAAGTAGAATAATATTTTTTAACCAAAATTTAATATTTACGTAACACAAACTTTCTTTTTCGTGTACGAATCTCTGGATACACAGGAATTGATACATATAGTAAATTAAAACAACTTATATTCCGAAGGAAAATGGTAGGTATATGAACCTTTGAATTGTGCGTCTATTATATGGATGGGGAGAGTTTTTATCATTGGCTTATGTTTTTATGCCTGCAGTAAAATATCGCTATAAGTCGATCCGCAGATGAATGAATGAATAATGTATTTGAAATAAATATATCGTTCATTCATTCATCTGCGACACAATTAGATTGTAAATTGTAAATAAGATTTAGACGACATTCAAAACTAGATCCAACTATTCGTCAGGCTAACATATATTTCTTTTAATGTAGACTTATCACTTAAAGCCCACTTGCGCCGAGCTGAGTTAGTGTGTTAACTCAGAGTTAGCACGCTAACCCAGAGTAAGTTGTCAAAATTGTCCAATGAGAGACGTTGACTCTAGGGTTAAAAATGTCAATATTTATAACTCCCGTTTCGCGCAAGTGGACCTAAGCCGTGATGAATAAGTATTAATATTTACTGACTCTACACAAGTGCCTGTAAGTTAAGCCTTTATGAAATAAAACATTTTGAATTGATTTCTGATTTACATCTAATTTGGGTTCAGAATACATGTCCTAATGTGGGACAGAGTATTTTTATTACGAGTTTATTGTAGAACTATTACTATATTCCCCCTATCGGTTGTTGATAAGAAGTTATATCATACTATAGTAGCTACTGTACCCACTATATAAACGAAAGCAATAAGTTTTACGGCAGGTTGAAAGCAGAAACCGCAGGAACGTTAGACTGGGTATGATCTGATAGCGAGCGCCGAACTCGTATATCTTTACAAGCTATTCTAGCTACTTAATTTACTGCCACAGTAACGCCACATGCACGCTCCGTATACACCAGTGTTATTGCCAACTTGAAAACAAGAATGCCACACACAATATTTCCTTCATATCTTCTGAATTTAAGCGTCTGTCCGCCTTTACCATTTTTCGTTTCTATTTTAGTATACTTTTCTAGTGTCTTCAAAGGTACTTAACTGGAGTATAGACTTCAGTATACTACTCTTTTTCGGTTTTCCTAGCCTCCATGCTGAAAACGGATTCCGTATAATTTTCCTGCGTTCATATTATGTCATAGCCAAAAGTATTGACTAAACGAGTAATTTATCAAATTAAGATTTCGCCTTCAATGCCTTGCGTGGTAAACATAGCATAGATTTCGGTTCTGCTATCCATTCTACAGAGTCAGTCTACTGGTTTATTACGTTCATAACCCTTGTAGAAGAGAGCCTTAACTTGCTGTAACACTTGAGTTAAACGTCCAAACTTCAGGCGCGGAGTGTAAAGTGTAAAAAATTTTGACAAGTTTGGTAAAATACGTGAATGTGGTCTTAACTTTCAAACTTAATTACTTCCAAGAGCGAATATAACTTGGTAATATAAGCAATTAGAAACTTATTTGGCGCTGCCGGTCCGCCTGTTCCGCCTGAGGGGCAGGAGTCGTTGGCGGGATGAGCCATTACTTGCTTTCGTGCAACTTTTCCTTTCAAAAGTCATCTCTTACTCTTTTGAAACTTATTATATTGGATAATTTGCCCAGAAGTATGAATATGAAGGCCACAACTTCAGACATTTTTAGCTAGGAAAGGAAAAATTTTGGCGATTAGCACTTGAAATATTACCGCCAACGGGGTTAGCCGCCCTAATGGGTACAAAGGTCTGCTTCATGTTATATTAGGATTACGGTAATACTTTTGAATGTTTCTTGGTCTTTTTTCCGTTTTCGTTGTCTGTCTGCCACTTATGGGCCCTTTTTCTGAGACACAGGTAGAAATACGGGTAGTTATCCAGCTGAAAATATTCAATATAAAAATTTAAAACCCTTTAGTAAACTTACTCGTAATCAAACGTTGCGGCCATGTAAGGTGTTGTTTGCGCCTTTTAAAGTCGAAACCTATGAAGTAGCTTCCGTTGTCTCAGAATTATGAAAGACAAGTAAAGGAAAATTCAAGAATTAATTAACTGTAGTTTTATCACAAACTAGCAGATATCCGCGGCTTCGCTCGCGTGAATTTTAGTTTTCCCTACTCTCACGGGAACCATCGTTTTTTCCGGGTTTTATTTTAATAAAAGTAGCCTTTGGCTTGATTTCGGACGAAATCTATCTCCATTCCAAATTTCAGCCAAATCGATCCCGTAGTTGCGGATTTTTTTCCGCGTGAATTTCGGTTTTTTACTAATCCCACGGGAACCTTAAACTTGTCCGGGATGAAATGATTGTTGTGTTATATGTTAATCCAGTATACAATCTATCTCCATTCAAAATTTGAGCCAAATCGGTTCAGTACTTGCGGCGTGAAGGAGTATTTAAGCTTGGTAAAGTAAACTTTGGAGCCCCTTTCACCATCTTAGGGGATGAATTTTGAAAAATCCTTTCTTAGTGCACCCCTAGACCTCATAAGGAACCTGTGTGCCAAATTTGAAGTCTCTAGACTCTGGGCTGTGCGTTGATATGTCAGTTAGTCAGTTTCTCCTTTTATATATTTAGATACTTTTTATGTTCTCAAACAGAATAGTAATTATACAGCTGGCTCTACAAAATTGAGACTTTTAACAATTTGAAAAATAGCCCCTTGAGAATAATATAGAGCTCGTGTATAGATTTGACAAGCCATTTTATCCCCTTCGCACACGGCTCGTAAGCGTAAGCGTATCGTTATGACGCTACGCAAAACAATATGACAATTAGGTACGCCGTCTACGATTCGCTGCAACACCGCGTCATCTACGGACATGTTTGAAAATATTTGTGCTCGTACTGCTCTCGTCATATGCGATGATTACGCTACGCTTACGCTTACGAGTCGTGTGCGAAGGGCCTTACAGTGTTATCAACTTTTCTATCACAGACACGGCGCCTACCGCGCCGGGCGGAGTTTCATGCATTCATTGCACTATCACGGCAGTCATTGTTATAACTGCAACCGATTGTTTCTCAATTAATCATTTATGCTGTTGCTTTTAATGCTTCTAGCGTTAAAATCCTGAAAACAAGCTAAGAGTCTTATGGAGTTATTTAGTTTCAACATTTCAGCTGTCACGCGTTCGTTTATTACAATTCGAGCCCAAGTTCACTTCAATGATCACTCGAGTTAAAAGTACATGTTATTTAATAGCCAGGGCCCTTGTTTATTGAGCCCGGATTGGACTACTAACATATCATAAAACGTTGACGTGAGAAAATCAGTTTTAGCTGGTCATTTCATGATATATTCAGCCACATCGTGAAGTGATCAATTCTACGATATATCCTCGATTAAGATTGTCTATAACCATACGCACATATTGCGCCGCGTGCGAAGATAAGTTGAGCTTATAATATAGAGAAAGTTCACGATGCGATGTCAGTGGAGACCAGTAGCGCTCTATAATACTTAGTCGATTCAGGTAGGTACTTGTCTATCAAATTATGCAAAGCGTCTTTCGCGTGCCGCTCGCGAGCAGCGTATTCGCGGGCGCTCTGTGGCGGCCTCTGCCGCGCTCTTTCCTCACTCGTCGCGAAATAACGACCTCAATTTGCATAACAATGCTCGTCACCCCTCATTCCCCACCAGCGGCTTTCGCAGGCAACGCGGCGCTGTCCCACCGGACTCAACACCTTTTTTTGTTCATAAAATCTGTCCAGTATGAGCAGTGTATTAAAATTCATAAAATACACCCTTAAAATGAAAATAAAATGAAAATAAATCTTCTAAAACACAGTAAATGTCATTCGGTTTTCAGGTAGTCCGTTTTTCCGGACTCAAAGTCTTACTGTTTCATTTAGGGTAGCGCTTAATTCATGTAGGCAAAGTAGGTGATATCCTCATATACTATCTAGTCACATAGCTCATTGCTCAATACCTTTCGGGCAGGCAACGTTGAAACAACTCCTTGGCTATCCAGGGGTATCCTCGATAGTAATTCCGGTCAGCTAAATTATAGTGGTCAGATTTAAGAAATTACCATTTCATGAGATTGCTGACTCAGTTAACAAAACAGAACTAGAGTCAGGTTAGTTTATGGTAGGTAAAATTAAGCGCCCGCTCTTCTGTCATAGTACTTTTTTGTTTTTCAGGAAAACTCGAAAAAAAAAACATTTTATAAAATGGTTGACCACATCAAGAAATCTAGCACACACTCTCATACATGAAATATATTGCCTTATAAGCTTAAAAGACATTCTTAATAAAACGGGAAAATAATAACACCCGTATCTTTTGGCAGAATTTGCCTCACGAGACGAGCAGTGCTGACCGCATCTGTAACTTCTTCCAACTTTCTGTTTTAATTGAATCAAAGTTTTCGGCTTTTTGCGGCCAGCCAGTCAGCCACGCACGCTCCTTTAACTCAGATAAACTTTCTTTATTAAATTATCAGAAGTACAGAAACATTTCCCATTTGAATGTGGTACAAATTGAGAATAGTCGTGACTTACGGACGGACATGCTTTTACTTTTACCTACAAGGTACGCTTACGCCAAGATACGATTTCTATTTCTAATAAGGCAAACCATGGATAGATTGAATATTGGGAACCTCCATAAGGCCCAGTTCCCACCACAGGGGAGCTGTGTCTGAGTAACAAATCAGATCTCGTCATTTTGACATCTCCGAAACTGAGGGGAGAGGAGATTGAAATGACACACACAACTGCGCTCCGCTTTGGTGGAAACCGGGCCTAAGACAAGAGTTACTTCTACTGTTTGAAAACATAAGTCATTACTTCAAGTAACTATAGTCAAATAGTTCTACTAGTTTATCGATCTCTGCCTCCAAAGACTTAAGTGAAGTCTGTACAAGAAGCTAGGCTAGAATTCTATTATCAGACACGTAATGTACCTACAGCCAACTTTTCACGTCCCGAATTCAAATTTGAGCAAATGTGTCTCTTTGTTGTATTTTGTGTCTTTGTGCTTGCATTTTCTTTGTTTTTTCGTACAACGCGGTCGGACTTCTGTTATTTTACGTAGGTCGTTTAATTTAAAATTATCATTTAGATGACCTATTATTACTGACATATTATTGTTCAGGCGTACAAAAATTTATATTAATATTTCCCATAAATTATTTTGTATATTCATTATTAAGTCACACTGACCGAAGAGTTATAATGCACTCTCGAATCCTTAAAAAATATAATAAAGAGTCTTATGATGAACAAAGACAATATTGGTTATATATATCCATGAAAATAGAATTAAATTATGTATGGTTAAATGACATGGCCGGATTCTGCCCTCGGAAAAAAAATCATGGCCATTGACAAACAGTACTACGTCATATTATGGCTTATAATTGGGTCTTTACAATCGTTTAAGTTTTATGATCATAAAACAGGCGAGAGACATAATATCAGCATAATAACTTCCAACAAAATGCGCCTAAACATTTTTAATAGCAATGTTTTTTATATATTAAAAAATAGTAATCTTCTAAATGTTTACTTGCATTTTCTAAGCTTTGTAATGAAAAAATAATTCGTTCATAACCAATACGCATCATTTTTTTAAATAAAAAATCATTGCTATTAAAAATATCTAGGCGCATTTTGTTGTAAGTTCTTATGCTAATATTATGTCTCTCGCCTGTTTTCTGATCATAAAACTTAAACGATTGTAAAGACATAATTTTAAGCTTTAATATGACGTTCTGTTTGTCGATGGCCATGAATATTTTTTATACTTACATAAATTACAAAGAGATTATACATAAGGGATAGGTAAAGTACCGATGCGCTTGTGTATTGTATAACCTGGTAATCTATATTCAGATGCGAGGTGGCTCTACACGGCTTCACTTTAATACAGCAGTTTTATAATACACAGCTTTTCATGAGGCGGTAGTTGCGGATATTGGAGATTTACCTAAGTGTGACGAGATCCCTACCTACTATGCCGGAGCTCTTTCTTCACGAATCGAGCATCACATACAATGCTCCCCTACTTTTCGTAATAGTTTTCCCTGTTGTCATAATATTATATCCTTCCTCAAATATTTTATATTGCTTCAGCTCCATCATTTTCTTGAAAGTGAGCTAAAATTTATATAACTGAAGTAAAAGCTACTTATATTTTAGTATCCGGTGTGTTTTCATTTCAAAATGATATTTTTATCATATGGCGAGGCTAAATATGTTCATCCGATTATGTTTTACCATATTTACATTTAACCCGTGTCACGTGATTCACAAAAAACAAACGTTATCCTCAAAGGTTCGCTCGACGCAAAAATTGGCGTCGTAAAAAGCTACAACGATAGACTTAACGTGGGGGTAAATGCAAGCGGCAGGTACGCGGCGGCGTGATGACAGTGGAACAGCTCCCGGCGGGCCCCGCGCGCGATCCTCGTAAATTGCGAATATTAGATTATAAGTACGGACTGTGGCGAGCGGCGCGGGGGCCATCAGCCCAGCGCTGAACCCGCTCGGCGCTTTACATCGAGCCGTGATCTGAATCCGCTTTTTACCTATTCCCCACTGCCTCATTCGCCCGCGCGAATATTTCAGCGACACAGATTCGTTATGATATCTGCATGCAGCACGATATCCTGAATTATTAAAACTACACATACACGCTCGTAATTGAGATTTTCCAAATTTAACAAACACGTTATTGATACAAATAACGTTTAGTCGAATAGGAATTTGGTTTTTAAATCAACAATTTAGCCAATCGCCGATAAACCGTTTTTAGATATCATGTTTACATACCAGTATTTATTAGTCAAACCGCAGAACGTTATGGAAATTTTGATATGTCAATGTTATTTTGTATGCGAGGTTAAAATATCAAGCTCGAAAGAGATAAAGTGGAACAATTAAATTTTGCATGCGAGGTCTCTCAGTCTCAGATGTTTCGAAGTCGTTTAATCCTAAAATTATTTTAATAGGATGCACTTCGCTGTGTTCCTTATGCTGATCATGATAATAACAGCAGCTGCGACGGTGTCAGTTTGCCTACCCCGCTCCGTAACGGCTTCATTAGGCGAGCGACGGCGTCGTGTGTTCTGAATCACGAATCTTATATGCTTTGTACCCGTACACTCGTTTATATGTATATACTGTGCTTACTTTGATCCTGATTCTTATTCCATTCCACTGCGCAATGGTCTTTGTTTGTTTTAGTTGTATGTAACTGCAAGTACTAGTTCTTTTAGTTCGCTAGAATAATCCAGTCTGTTTAAATTTCATACCCATTTACGACTTGCAAGTAGGATTCAAGCAGCGTGGTTCCTGCACTTCTCTCGTGGATTCCACGTTTCTTCCTGGTTTCGGGGTAACTGATCGCGGCGATGGCCCTAAAGTGGCTGCGAAGCCTCCTGCAACATTAAGGTTTGCGACGTCAGGTCTGATGTCGCAGGTTGTGCCGGCTGGTGCTGGGATCGCTCTCCATTAGCAAATATAGATCCGAGGCTCTCTATGTGCAGGCCCCTGGAAATAGCCCAGTGACTCCATATCTTCGACGCTGTTATGCTTATTAAATGATAAAATAGTAATAATAAATGAGAATAAATTTTGATTTATTCACGTTGTTATTCATTTAGCGTGACTCACTTAAAAACTCTTCTTTTTGTAATTAATTGGCAAATTCTTTCATAGATAGGTAGTTGTTACGGGGATCACTCATTAGGAAGAAAGATTATTTGAAACTCGTTCCGAAGTAGGTTCTTAACGCTCAGGTTTAAAGCATAACGACTAACGTAATTAAGTGTCCTTCAAATAGATTTTACAAGTATGAGAAGCGGTTCACATAAAGATACATGAAAATAAAATAGAGATATAGATATTTATTCATAACAAGTTTGTCTGGAGTTTAAGAGAAATCTTATCTGATAAGACAAACTTATGCCAAGACAAATTATATGTAGCAAATAAAGCGGTAAAGTTTTATGATACTCGGGGATATCAGAAGAGAGTCGAGATATATTTACCATTCAAGTGGCTACGTACCTACGTAGGCTGTATTTGCTCCACCAATGTATTAAATGCCGCTCGTTGCTTCTCATTATCTCTAGCCCTGTGAATTATGAACAAATTGTTACCATGTCGCCCGTCAACCCCGTTTGCTTACCAAATAAACATGCTACATTATTTAACAAACATACCATGTTTTTTTTACATATACAACGTGTAGATTAATTGCCCTAATTAGCCGAAAGCCTAAAGTAGGGAACTATATATAGATGCATGAAAAAATATCACAAGAAATGTAGCCTCATATCCTAAGAGAACTATAGGAAGTTCAAAAATGTACCATAAATTTTAAGTGACATCCCTAAAATAGCTGGTTCAATATCAATGAACTGGGAATAATGAAAATGATATGAGGTTTGTCGTTATCACAGTTAGGGTTGCTAAATTTTATTTTCCTAATGAAATATTAATTTTTATATTGAAAATAAAATAAAATAATTGGGACTTCTTATCACGTAAATGTGTTTCTAGGATCAAAGTAAAAGGTTAGCTGCTGTATGTGAACAGAAAATTCGTGTAACATTTTATACTCTTAATCCTATTAAATGAACGCCGATGTCGAAGCTTCACTGGTATTTTATTTGAGCTACTAGAAGCCGGTTCAAAGCGTTGTTTGTTAAGTTCAACTAGAAGCATCTTTTAAAAATTCTTTCTATATACGTCAACCTGGGAAAAGTTCCTCGTAGTTTCATTCGTTTCGTATGCCCGACGCCGTATCGTTAACTCCTACTCGGTTAAGTGGTTTAGGAGTCCATTGAGGACAAACATTGTGACACGAGATTTATATATATTAAGATAAGCTTACCCGTAAAGATATTGTCAATCGAAAATGGTTAACTTTAAAACTGGTAAAAGTGCGTGAGGACTGTTAGCAGAATTCTAATTCCAACCGAATTTTGGAAGCGAGCGGCGGCGAGGCGCTTTCGCGTCGCGCGGCTTTCGCCCTTCATTTTGGCAGCGTACATGGAACCCGATTCTTTGAGCGAGAGATAAAACGTATGTTCATTTTATTTTCACATTTGTGAAGATTGGCTGTCAGCGCTTATTAATTTTCGATTATCCTTTGGCAAACAAGTCATAATATTATGTTCTCCATTTCTCTATAGACAGCGTATGTGAAAACTTACATAGTGTGAGCTAAAAAAACGTTATACAGATACGTTATACACATAGCATGAATTCAAATTTTTAGATAAGAATAATTACAATCTATTACAGTGAATCTTAATGGGCTCGAAATTAGTATATTATTGTATCGATATAAGTTATTGTTTTATTATTTATATATTTTTATTATTGTTCTGAATAGGCTCGAAATAATATTTCGATATTAGTTCAAAGTTTGTCATTTCTTTACGAGTCCCGGGTCGTTGACCCAGCTGAAGGCGCCGGTCAATGCTAGGGACGGGTGAAAATGACTATTCCGCAAGTACGCTTTACCTCAGATCCATGAATAGATCTTATTCATTATTCTCAGCGCTCTAGTGCGGAAAAGAATAACTTTTCGTTCACTAAACACACATGGAAATGTCAACTTTTTGAGCAAATGTATTAAAAATCCCATTTAAACTATTTCTTGGAAGTGTTTGGCATTTTCCTCCAATAATAATTGACGTCAATTTTTTATAACTGAATAAAGCATTCTATCCTGACCTGATAACTTATAGGTCAAATAATTAACTAATGAAAATCGTGCCGCTCAGTTTTACTTCATAAATATTATCCTCATGGCCTGTTACCACGACCTGTCGATAAATTAATGGAAAGGCCGACGTCACCTGGAATTTTATGTTTCCTTTCTTTCTTAGCACTTTTCGCTTATATTTTACTAGCGGCGACCTTTTCACGAGGGGAAACTGTAGCTGTCGTTTAAGTAATTTCCTTAAAACCCAATCATGGAATCTATATTATTGTTCCTCTGGCTCGAAAAATTGAAGGGAATATAAAATCTCAGCAAATTCTCGCAGTACACTGCAAAACCATTAGCTCTGGCATTTCTGATATGTATTTAAGTGTTCGGTGTGGCTGGAACCGTAAATATATTTCTAAGTGAAATATACCTCAGGATTTACGGTACAGTAGGTACCTACTGCGCGCGTGTATAGGTACTTAAATAAGCCTTATTTCTCGCAATTTCGCATTCGAAGGTCGTGGTTTCACTTAGAGATAATAATAAAACCGATCTTTGAATGAAAACACTGGTGATATAAAACCCACGCCGGTTGTAGCCTGTAATTGAAAAAGAACTAACTAATATTTTTGAAACTCCCTACTAAAAGAAAGTATGAATTTATTAGTATAATTACAAACCCAAGAAAATCCATCGGGGCTGCCATGCCCTGTTCTGTACATCATTAATTAGCACGTGATTAATTGAATTTCTCGACACTTGTCATACAATTTATCTATACTGCAACTGCTTTAATACTGATATTTCTAATATAATATATGGAAATAGCAATGGCTGCCTCGACGGATCCTTTCCATCCTGGGTAAAAAATAACAAGTAGGTACTCATACATTTAGTAATTACAAGCTTTAGTGATCAGTGCACACACGTGACAATTTAACTTGAATTATTTTACATTATGTTTAAGATCAAGTCTCCCCGATATTTATTTAATGAGCACGTGTCCTCTACATTAAGTACGTGCTAAGTATGTGTACTTTGAAGAAAATAAACATGTCTTACTGGAAGTCGTAAATAAGCAGCCTTCAGTATCGGCTACAGTAAAAGCTAACGTGCTTTTCAGACTGAAGTTGTATCTTTTCTATTATTTAGTCTTTCAAGATTTAACACACTTCATTGGTCTGAGAAAAGCAAAGGGAATATAAATTAAGATTTTTGGTTGTTACCCTTCAACACACCTAAAATTGAGAATTCCTATGAAACGATATATTGAATATATGAGATAAGTACTTTAGTATTAACACACTGTTAAAAGATCTCTCTCTAATGTTAAAAGATCTCTCTCGTGTCCGATTATCTTTAAACTGTGGTATAACTATTGTTTCATAGATTTTTTGTTAAAAATTGCTTTTCAAAATTTCAGCCAGATTTTTAGTTGGAGTAAAACATGTTTTGGAAAAGATAAAATAGAAACGATGTGATGATTTGACTTACAAATAATCGTTCATTTTCTTGCCCCATTTTACCCGCTGGAACAAATATATTTTGTGTGGAGTCAGATATCGATGGGAATCTCTCGCAGTGGCTATTCTGACCCCGGGGCTCGTTCGCATTACGGGCACCTGCGCAACACGTAGGACGCTAGTTGGAAAAAGTCCCTACACTTTTCGAACCGTAATCTCAGCGGCACACTCGCATCATAGTAATATTCGCCTAATAAATACTTCCCATTCCGAACATTCGGTATGTACCTATTGAAAGTTCGAAAATTGTTATTGGGAATGCGGACCCAAATATTTTACGCGCTCTGTTATTGCAGGTGCCGCGTGTTTTGGTGTTAAATCTGATAGTTAACACGTTGCTCTTTTGTTATACAACAAATCGTTATATTACATGCATTTATGAGTATCATGTTTAATCTTATTGTTTTTGATTTACAATATTATGTTAACTGGTACCATTAGTTAACGTAATATTGTAAATCACACAGTAGATACTTATAATTACTATAAAAAAATTATTTTTCTGGTTCTTAGTTCCTTTTCGGCATTCAAAGTTTATCACAATTAATTGAAGAACTCAAATTAGCAGCATTGTAGAATCTACAAACCCATATAACTTTTAAAAGCTAATCTCGGCGGCAGAAGTTTAGTAGGCGTAAAAGTTGGATTCTTCATCAATCTAGCCCATAAACTCACGGAAGTGGAAAAGGAATTATAAAGTTTTTTATTAAATGTTATTCGGTGTACATATAGAACGTGTATTATCTACCTTATAAAATAAAAATTCCTTTTTATTTCCACTTCTATGACTCTACTTGATCTACAAGTGTAGTAAAAATAGTTACATAATTTAGTAATAAACGACGATGTAAGTTTTGTTTCTGGGTGACCGAGCTTTGATCGTTTTCTTTTGCTAATTATACGACATTTTCTAAAACTTAATTCTAGCTAGATCGATTTATCGCCCCCGAAACCCCCTGTATACTAAACTCTATGAAAATCGTCGGAGCAGTTTCCGAGATTCAGATTTATGTACACAAGAATTGCTCGTTTAAAGGTATAACATAATATCATGATTTTTTTTTATAAAAACACTAACTTAGAACAAGTTTTTCTGTAAAAATGGTTTGTTAGAATGGTTCAGTTTTATTAAGTCGTCCTTTCAGATCCGATTAACATCTTTGATCAGCACTGGGCAGGTATTTATTTTTATTTATTTATACTTTATTGCACAAAGAAACATAATTATAAGAAACATATACTATATATAAGACACGTGATGCGCAAAAGGCGGTCTTATTGCCATAGGCAATCTCTTCCAGACAACCTTTTCCTTCTGGTGAGAAATAAATGAATATAGTGTAAGTGTGGGCTAGTGCACATTGTGTGGAGAATAATAAATATTATACCAATTAATATAGTTTTACAAAATATACATAATAATATATACTAATACATATACATACATAGTAAATACAAATACATATTATAAAAATAAATATATACATATAGTATCTCATATAAACACTGAGTAGTTAGTATACCTATAGCGAGTAAAAGTAGAAATCTACAACATTTGTGGAGTTTCGTATGCTAATTAGGTACGAGGGTTCGACAGGTAAAACTCATATAGACGACTTTTGAAAATAGAGAGGGATTTTGAGTGTCGTATTTCAGAAGGAAGAGCATTCCACAGCGTAACTGCCTTACAAGTAAATGAGTTAGCATAGAAAGAAGTGGACCTTTTTGGAGCATGCAGACGGTTGTCCTTACACGCCCGAAGGTTTTGTCGCTCGATGTTGGCTCCAAGAAAAGTGAAACGCTCTTTTAAGTAAGAGGGTGAGTTCGGGTTATAGAGGATGGAGTATAGGAGAGTGAGTACATGCATGTTACGACGCTGTCTTATGGGGAGCCACTTTAAGCGAGCCCGAAATTCGGACACATGGTCAAACTTACGTAGTCCGAAGATAAATCGAATACATAAGTTCTGAAGGTGTTCCAGCTTATTTAACTGTGCCTCAGTTAGATCAGGGCAGCAAGAGTCAGCATAGTCCAGTAGTGGTAGAAGAAGTGTTTGTGCTAGGGTAATTTTAGTTTTCGTTGGAAGAAAGTTTTTCCACCGTCTTAAGCATCCCACTGACGCAAACATTTTTCGGCTAACTTCAGATATCTGAGGGTCCCAGGACAGGGAGCGGTCGATAATAATGCCAAGGTTTTTTACCGCTGGACAGATTTCAAGAATGGAAGTGCCAAGGCGGATTGGCGGCAGGTTGTTTACAGCGATCTTCTGAAGCTGCTTACTACTACCTAATAGGGCGATCTGGGACTTTGTTGGGTTAATGCACAGACCATATGATTCACTCCAGGTGGTTATTTTATGAAGTTCACAGTTTAGGTTCGCAATAGCCGTGTGTATGTCATGAGATGGTGCAGCCGTATAAACTTGGAGATCATCAGCGTAGAGGTGATGTGACGCGGAAAGCAATTCAGAAATAGTGTTAATATATATGGCAAAAAGAAGGGGGGATAAGACACCACCTCGTGGAACGCCAGCAGTAATTGGACTATAAGAAGAAATGCGGGAGTCTGTTTTCACATACTGCTGACGGCCACGCAAGTAGCTATCAAACCAGTTTACGGCTTCAGAAGAAACACCAATTACTCTGAGGACACCTAAAAGTAGATCAAAATCAACAGTATTGAATGCGTTGCTGAAATCAAGAAGAGCCAAGACACTGACGAGTCCATTGTCCATATTGAACCTAATGTCGTCACAGACTTTAACAAGGGCCGTTACAGTACTGTGCCCAGTCCTAAAACCAGATTGGTTAGGACTTAGAGTATTTTGCTTAGATAGAAAGTTTTGTAATTGGTGATGTACTATGCGTTCCAGGACTTTGGACAGAAAGGGCAAAATAGAAATGGGCCTGTAATGGGAGAAAGAAGACGGGTTTTTGGTTTTGGGGATGGGAATTACTTGAGCATTTTTCCAGGCACACGGAAATTCACTTGAAGATAGGGAGGCGTTAAGGATGTGGCTGAGAATAGGTAAAGTGCTGTCTAGGACAAGGACTAACATCCTTCGACTAATCCCATCACAACCAGCAGAACCCGATCTAATTGCTAATATGTGTTTTTTAACTTCTGATGCAGTAACAGGAGCAAAGTGGAAGGGCGGGATATCACGGGGTGACAAGGATCCAAGCCTTCTTAAAGTTTCTTGTTTTATCGAGGTATTCATAGGGGCAATATTGGTGAAATGCTTATTAAGTGCATCGAGGTCAATGTTAAGACAGGTACCCAAGCGCTGCCGTCCTATTCCTAAAGACCCGAGGAACCGCCAAATCCCTGAGAAATCACTATTTTTAATCGTAGTGTGGATGTAGTTTTTCTGAGCCGCTCTACAGGCTTTATTGCAGGTATTTGTTTTGTTAATTACACTTTGTTTACGTTTACCCACTCCCCGCGCCCCGCAGGCAGGTAGAGCCGTGATTACGCCAATCACTTCGTATTGTTCCGGCGAGAGAGCCGCTGAATTACAGCGACATACTAAAACCTGGCGATAAATTTACTGCGCCGCACGTAAAACAATATAGGTGCATTTATTTTAGCCATTGCCAGTTACGTTTAAATGTGGCAAATTAATCTATCTAATCCAATTAGGCGAATGAGCCATCGTCCGCGATTTCGATTCGGAATGTAATATTGTTTTGAGGCAGTAGTCTACCTCATGATTAGAGGTATGGAACTCGAATCCCAAACACTTCTAACTTCATTTTGTGACGCCCGATTTTGGCAACTAATAATTACCTTTTTATAACAGTAAAGGAAAACATCTTGAGGAATCTTGCATGTCTGAGATTTCATAGTATTGTTCTCAAAGTTTTATGAAGCCTGACTGACAGCCAGCCAGGAATACGAAGGGTTTGGATTTTGACCAGCGTGGCTGGCGAACCCTTCGTATTCCGATTATCTTATCTGTGTCTGGTATTATGGGTAGAAATAAGTGTTGTGACACACAAACTGTGGCCTAAACTGGCTAACTGTAAATACTAGGTTTCCATTTACGAACTCGGAATTCAAAAAGATGAAAATTATAAAAAAAGAAATACGGATGTGCATGTTTGGAGTTTTTGCAGGTTTTTTAAATCTTTATTTTGAGAGCTTAACATCAACGCAGACTGTGTGACTGCTGCTATGTTAATTCGTGAAAAATAATCCAAGCACAAAAAAGCATGGTCATTTTGGAATCCTACAAAACAAATGCAACTCGACACGCAATTTATTAATATTGTCAGATACAAATTACCAATGCGTACATTCATATTACACGACCTTTGCATAAGCTTTCAATGGAGGATGTAAATTATACACATTAGTATCGTCGCGTCGCCACTGTTATCAGCATATAACAAGAGCTGATATCTATTGATGTCAATCGGTGATGACGTCACCATTGTGCTACTGTAGGTAGGGTTTTGCTTCTGTTTCCTATTCCGATTCCGATAGGTGACAGTAAATGTACTGCAAAGTAATATGCACTTACGAAAGCGAATAGAGTGTGGGAATTAAAGTTTTGGTATTAGGAATTGGAAAGAGGTCCGCGAATGCGACGTGAACCGCAGGGCGGGCGGAGTGCGGGCGTGATCGTACACGGCGCTAAATCTCGCTGAGTACATTACTGTTTTCCAATATCTAAAGCAAAGCGCTCGCCGCGGCCCCACTCCTAGAATAACAAAGAACTGCGTGGTTGAGATATTGGACCACTAATGGACTGCGGTATTTATGAAACCACCTACTTTATCACACAGTTCTTCTATCTTTATTTGCTAGAACCTCGGGATAACGATAAATAATACCAACTCTATCTCAGATCTAGTGGGAGCGCAAACTAAGAGGCAAATCCTCCCATTCGGGCTTAATTGTAACTAATAGTAATCCGCACCCCTAATAATTCTTCTTTATTGAAGTGAATGAAAAATTCAGTTGTGCTCATTTCTAGAGGTCTCTGGAGTGATGCAGAAATGTGATAATATATTTTTTATTTTTCAAATATATTTAATCACGGCGTTGTAAAAATCTAAGTAGCTTAAAACAGAGAATTAAACGTACTGTTGTTCCCCCTTTGATTGATTTGAATGATTTCATGATGAATTATCGTTTTTGCATTTTTTCCTCCCTCAGTTCAAGTTAAATAACATAATATTTCAAAAGTTTGTATATATATAGAAGGTATCATAAATTCATCTATCGCCTATCGAATGAATCGTCGCTTGTTTGCAGTTCACCGTTGCATTGCAAGCAAACAAACGTATCAATCACTGTATCAGTGTTTATTTAATTTGTTCGAAATACGCTACGCGCGGCGACGCTAAGTGCGGGGGCTTAATTCCGCACAATCAATCAAGGCGGCTGATGAGGGTGTACCCACTCAGCCGGCTAGTGCGGAGTGCGGAGCATCACTACTTAACTCGTTGAGCCGATCGCGATCGATAATTGCTATCGATATGGATTGCCAAATTAATTCACTTACTTAATAACTCGCACGCTGAATCCCAACCGACGCACGACGTCCGGGAAATATTTCATCTTGCGCCGAGTTTACATAAATTTAAAATTACCCCCTCACCATTCCTATTTGGCAAACTTCCACGATGACAAAATGGATTTATTTTTGTTCCGCAAAATTATTATAGACTTAAATCAATGTACCACAGGTTTTTTAGGTCCCGTAGTCGAATAAGAAACCTTTATAGATTTGTAGTGTAGGTATCTACGTCATTGCGTACCTCAGATAGTTTTAAGCCTAAAACTAAGCACACTAACTTATTATAGCGATGCACTTTCCCGATTTTAATGCATGCCAATTTTTTATAAATTGAGTAACCACTAATACTCTATCATCAGTGTGATTTAACTTTCTACATTATTCGACTGTTAATATTTGAACAACTCCAACGGCTAAATGAAATAAATAATAGATTAGAATATATTCATATAAGTATTGGTAGGCTTCTAAAAAATATTGAGGCTTCAATTGGGGTCCGATCGCCCCGGGTCATATGGGGAGGCGTTCGTGTGCAATGCTTCGTGTTCAAATGCGTTACATGTAAATGTGTTATTTCGCACGACGCGGGGTGGGTTGCGGCGGGTAGCCTTTGGCCTGTAGCTTGTAGCCTCCATCATAAGTCAGCGCATACAGCAGTGGCGCGGTGCTCCCTGACGCCCGGGCGATATGGCCCGTGAATAATCCTCCCCCGTACTACTACACGTAATGGTTTGGAATTAAACAATTAGTTGTTTTCTTTCCGCCTCGTCAATGCTTGACCTCCGACTCAATGATGCGAGTGTACATCGATTTTTTCCCTTTTTTTCTCCGGCTGACCAGCAATCAAGCTGCACTGTGGTAAAGCGATAGCTTTTATATTCTCTACGCTTTCATCAGTTCATCTGACTATGAGTTTCCGCATAATGATTTTCCATTTCCGTTTGCGTATGAATCACTGAGTAATTCTTGCAATAGGTACCGATTTAAACTGTTTTGAAAATTAATCTTTAATTTGGTGTCTCTTTGATAACTGATCTTTTCTACAATTTATAGTGCTTTATCCGTAGAAAGTACATTACATTACATTTGGCTGAAAATATTTTGTCTACGTTCTTACTGCTATCAGTCTTGGCTGTTATTGCCGTCTCCCCTTCACAAGACTTTTTACCCGTCCGAGGTCTCCAACTCTACCATAGCTTCCTTATCTTCGTGTAATTACCTTGTTTTGTTTAGTCGTTCAAGTGTTTGACCTATTTTTCCTTTTTATTAGAAAACATTTTTGTAACATCTTAATTTATGAGGTTTTGCAATTAAAACTGAAAAAGAATAACGATTTATAACTCGTAAAATCTTTTCAAGGTGCCTCGTCTATAAGTAGCCTACTTTACACATTTAAATAAGAGGATAGCTGATAAAACTTCGTGCTTGTTCTATGCTAATCGCATTACCTATATAAGCAAACCCGACATACCTGATTCACGTTTAAACGTTGAATTGCCTTCGTTGGGAAAGTTCGTTACATGTATGAATTTTATTACATCGTAAAGGTGGTGATTGAGAGTCGAAACGTTATGGGTTTAATTTAAAATTTCTAGACGAGTATGTTATATGCCGCCCCGGGTGTTATAATATTCGTAAGGCGAGTGCTACGGACGTGTCGCAGGGAGGGATGCAGCTCGTGTGCACCTGCGGATATTGCCACGTAAATCAAATTTCTTATTTCTCCTCAACACTTATTTTTGCCGTGGATGTTTGTTGAGAGCTGCCGCATCTTTTATATCGCTCGACATCGTTTAAGACGATTTATTTTAATGCAGAACTTTACTCACAAGCTTTATCCGGATTTTTAAGTTTTATGAGACGAAAAATCTTACTGAACGTGATTTAATAAATTATTCCAGTAATTATGTAAAACTAAAAATCAGAGCCAGAACTTTCCAGTTTTAAAATGAAAATTATTTTTCAGTAATGGATATCGTAGTGAGAACTAACTAAAAATACATCAGTGACAGGAAAGCCTGCCAAGAAAGTAACGGAAAGTTGAGAATGCTTATGAAATTAAACTGCACATATACCTTTGTCGCCGGGTTCGACTTAACATTTGTACGAGTATTTGGCAACGAAATGCACAGGAAACTTTGGCGCGTGAGCCGGCACTTGGCTTGTATTGACCCTACGAGTATAATCTATTTGACTACGTACGGTTTATGTACGAGTACAATGCAGTCTGTACACATTAGGAAAGAGGATACTGCGTTTGCGTAGCAATGTTGCCAGTAGCCACTCAAACAGTTCTGCAGTCTGCTTATCTAACCTATATTGCCTGCTAGCTTTCACAAACTGTTAGGAATTATTCAGTATTATAGGTTGAACTGATAAGCTGTTTTTGGACACTTTAGCTGGCATAAACGGATACCTTTTACTTACATTGTGTCATCTGCCCATTACCGACATTATTCTCGCATACTGTTGACACTACATAGGCATTTAGAAAGATAAGTATTTTTTATTTACTATAATAAAATTTGATGCAGTGTCAGCAAAAAACATTGCTCTACCGTTACCTCATAGGTAAAAATTATAATGAAATCGTTAAGAGCACGAGTTGCAAATAATAAAATACTGTCAGTTTTTTTAATTTAAGTCAATAACACTATTGCTACTTAATATTAAAAATAGTATTTTAACGTGTGATAATAAAACTTAAAAGACAACGCAGAATAGTTAAGGAACTGCTGCTTAGATTAAGTAACACAATTTACGTTCTCTTGTTGTTATGCACACATTAACAAATTATTATTATTACTTGTAGTTGTGATAATTGGTCAGAAGAGTTATATGAGTCAAAGCAAGCAATTACGTGATCTAAAGTACATAACGACAGCGATAGCATGAATTACACTTGTAATGGTCATTTATATGCCGATAGGATTAAACTTAATACCACTCTGAGTGAGCTAAATTACTCTAATACTGCGGCGGAGTTGCATCTGCAATTTGCGTGGGTGGAAACTGGGAAAGTGTGAGGACTGTGAAATGGCATTTCCAAAGTTTTCTCTTACAAAAGAGCTGAAATTAATTGTCTGAGTAATTGTATAAAAAAACTGAGGATGTGTTGATTTAAATGTATGTTTGGGATGAAAATATAACCAATAAGTAAATAAGTAGGAGGAGAGAAGCGCAAACACAATTTCCATTTTAAATGGTGCTGGAGACGGAAAATCACTCATCTTACGGTATCTTGCAAATTAATTGTGGAATGACAGAGCACAACGCCCGCTCTCTTAATGCACGCTCACAAAGCGAGACGGCTCGGGCGGCACCGCAGTGGCACGTAGCGGTTGTGATTATCATAATGACGCGGTGGCCGCGCTTTTTGCGCCGCGCCGTTCCTTCTACCACGGAACTCGACACCATTCCGGATTTCGCAGTTCCTGTGCAGCGAGAAGCGCATCGGCCGGAGCACGCCGCCGTCTTACAGGGCTCGCCTTAACTACTCTGAGACGCTTATAAATTATGCAAGTCTCCATAATCCACGCCCTAAATGC
Source organism: Coenonympha glycerion (assembly GCA_963855885.1). Lineage (NCBI taxonomy): Eukaryota > Metazoa > Arthropoda > Insecta > Lepidoptera > Nymphalidae > Coenonympha > Coenonympha glycerion. The sequence continues at coordinate 7,393,350 of OY979629.1, forward strand.
CGTCTCCGACGCCTCAATTATTCATTCGGGCGGTTTGATGTTTTAGAAAATTGTTCCGATATTCAAGGCGGGCGACGCTGTATAATTCAGAGATGTACTCGTAATATGGTCTACGCAGCTGGCGCGAGAGCCTGCGGTTTCGTAAACCCCTCATCATAATATCGTGTGTATACCCATACATGATAAAGTTTGACCCACATATTAATATGACTTTGTTCAAAACTTGCGACTACGGTAGAACCCTACGTAAAAGTTCATTGTATACGGTTTTTATGAAAACAAGTTACACGTATATTCATACCATGACCATATTAGTCTATTATTATTTTATGGTTAGATTTTTTGATAATTGAAATTACTCTTGACTACAATCCCACTCGGATAATGCGAAAAGCGATTAAGTTAGCAGTAGTAGACGTACTTGTTTACTAGACTGCGATGTAATGTAAACCATTGGAAACAGATTGCAGTTTTTTTATAGAAAATCCAAAAACATGCATTATAGAATCGGAAATCGAAATAAATTGTAAGATTTATATTTCTGTTCAGGATTCTGAGGGAGATACACCACTGCACGACGCAATTTCTAAGAAGCGCGACGATATATTGACTTTGCTGTTGGACCATGGAGCTGACATGACGCTCACGAACAACAATGGATTCAACGCTCTGCACCACGCTGCGCTGCGGGGCAATCCAAGGTAAATTCTTTACAATTCATTTCTCACGGAATATAAAATATTTTCCTCGAAATGCTATTTGACGATCTCCCTGGCGCAAGAGACACGCGCTCGGATTCGAGTGGAAGGTCGCGGGTTCGATTCCCGCCACGGCCCACGGGCCTGCACTTTGAAATTTTATAATTTCTTAATTGGCTCAGGCCTGGCCTGGTGGGAGGCGTCGTGACTTTACCAAGTTACCACCCGACCAATAAGACGTACCGCCAACCGATCAGGGGGCACGGCAGTGCCCCCGCCAAAGTCAAAGCGCGAAGCAAAACTGCCGTACCATCTTTACAGGAACCATTTCGCCGCATTTTCGGGCTCCTATTTGAGAACCTCTGGATAAGACCAGAACGCTGAAATTTTCGCTATCCAGTAAGCTATAATCACATACTTAAAACCCAAAATTTCAAGTCTGTAGGTCATATAGTTCCGAAGTTATGCGAAAGCAAAGTTTCGCATTTTCGACATTGACTGACTGACTGACTGACTCATGATCATCAAAATAGAACTAGTACTTCCCATAAACTCAGAGAGCTGAACTTTGGTACTGAGTTAGGGTTTAATGGCCACATAAAGGGAAAACTATAAAAACTAGGATAATCGAAGATCTGGAGTACCTGGTGATCACTGCATTAATAACTTTGCAATTCCATATAAATTATATGAGATTACAAAGTTATTTATGCAGTTAATGTATCTAGAAAAACGGACAGAAATATTTTGTAATATTTTGAAGTTTCTACAAAAAGAAGTGAAATCCCACCAAAAACATTCTGTAAAAAACTAGCCAAAGTCAAAATGGAGCTGCTTGTTTATCTCTAAAAAGTACTGAAATCTAGACAAAGTCGTGCCAAGTCTAAGGTTCCTTACTGCGATTTCTTTATTATTATAGTTAATGTTGTGTGACTTGGCCGTTGAAGACCAAGAACCGCTACTCATTGACGATGAATTCTGGCGACAGATTGGTGCAATGGTGTCATGGAGCACCTGGTTTGAACCCTTGTGTACCCTTCAACGGCCAAGTCACGCAACATTAACTATAATAATAAAGAAATCGCAGTAAGGAACCTTAGACTTGGCACGACTTTGTCTAGATTTCAGTACTTTTTAGAGATAAACAAGCAGCTCCATTTTGACTTTGGCTAGTTTTTTACAGAATGTTTTTGGTGGGATTTAGCGTTACGGTGCGATGCTGTGTAGAAACCGTGAGGATGACTTTACTTACCGCTTAAAAGTTAGTGCGTTAACATCTTGGGCTGCATCATCGCTTACCAATAGGTGAGATCGCAGTCAAGTTCTAACTTGTATAGTCTAGAAGAAATACAAATATTTCTTGCCAATAGTTTCCAAGGCTATGTTTTTTCCCTTGTCATTCTAACTTTATGCATAGGTACTTACTGTGTTTTATGAGTCGTAAAAATAAGTTACCCGAAGTAAACAAAAACCTCGCAAGCGAAGAAATTCCTCCCCTTAAAAGTGAATACTTGTAGTGTTACGTAAAATGTGCTGCTTAAGTGTGCTGCCATCTACAGCGGGCTAACATGACTGGTGCAAGATCAAATCGCGGATATCTCACTCATTTCACTGTTTTAATGAAATATGTATTTTTATTAGCTAACCCGGCAAACGTTTTAAAGCCATATGGAAAATTAAAAAAAAGAACTTACGACCTACCTCAGACCTACCGAACATAGGTACACAGAGAATTTCATAACAATCGGTCGAGCCGTTTCGGAGGAGTTTGGTATTAAACACTAGACGCGAGAATTTCATGTATATTGGAGAAGATATCCTGACCCACAATGGTTTGTAGTAATAAGTTTCTATAAGATAATTCACCACTTGCGACACCTCTGTCTCTTTTGAATTAATCCTCTCTAAACTTGCCGCACTTTACACGAAGTGTCATTTACATTTGTTGTTATGCACATATGTCCCATGTCAAATATTTCCGTGATGTTTATACTTGGACTACAGATACACATAACAAGGGCTCACGTATCTAAATAAGACCTTTATTCCTGGACCTTGAAATAAACATAACGTCGCTTGTTGTCCGTCATTACCTCTAGGAAAATGGGTAGTTATGAGCGAGCCTGCCGCATAATAAACTGCTACGCGCCTAATGTCGCGGTCGGGAGCTCCTCGTGTGACGTCTTTATTGCTCCCCGCCACATGCGAAAGTACACGTAACCCGCGCAATATATTTAAATAATCATTATTTCTACGATACACATACGATACGATACGATACACAAAGATTTTCACTTTGTTTTAAATTTTACAGTTGTCGAAACTTCATTAGACAATTTACGAAATTGCTTTATTTAGGCGTATATTTTATCAATGTATGCTTGAATTTTTAAGGTAGGTATCTGACGATGTAGTTACTATAAAAAAATATCAACTAAAACGCCTTAATTTAAGTTGTTTTGTGAAAAGCCTGGAAACTTACATAAAAGCAATTAGTAATAAATCATAATCATTAAATCCAATTATTTTACACAGATGTAAAGCTGAAATAATCAAAACATCGTATAGATGGAGATAGTCTCACCAAAAGGGTTCAATTTTTACCATTTTGGTATGGAACCCTAAATACAGGGATAGTAAAATAGCTTCATTTATAAACTCATTTGGCATTCCATGTTTTTTAACACACAAAGGGCGAATTGACGAGCCAGTTTATATGAAACATTCAAGTTCAGGGTGAGTACTATAAAAAGTAATCGCCGTCGTAAAAACCGCTTTAATTCTATTAAATCCCAGTAAAACCGTCGTTATCACCGTCTAAATCGGCGCCACGTGTAAATCGCATACAAATAAGCCTTTTCTAATTTATTTTTACGTTAACGCGTAATAGGCATTGCAGTAAAAGCGTTACTTAAATACATTCTGAGAGAGGATAATCGGATTTCGGTTTTCAAACAGATACCTTTACCATTTTTTAATATAAAAGGAAACTTAACGTATTTCATGAATCAGTGAACAAAAGTTACGTAGAATAATGAATCTCCGCTGGAGAGTCGTGCGTAAAGCGGTTTATTTGTGAAGGGTCCAAGCGGCAGACCGGCCGCGGAGGCTTTGCAGAAATTATTCCAGTCACGTGACGAGTCCTAGGGAAATAATACGAAATGTGTCTACGTGACCTGTTCATTATACGATAGACCGATGTCGCGGTCACCTCTACGCTGAACGGTATCTTTGGTTTCTTCCCATGATCCCAAACGGTTTTATTTTCGCATCAACGGACTGACCTTCTATGGAGAATATATATATTCCCACCTTGACCATTATACCACAAAACGTATTTATTTAATAACTAAATAATGTTATTAATTTAATTTAGACTGGCTTCACTGATAGTGCCTATCGCTATGAAGCGCTGCTAGAAACGCTGCTAGACGCTGCTAGAAATGTATGACCGATTTTTTTATTATAGGTATTACTTTCTAGTATTGATCGACTTCTCCCTCTACCTTGCCATAAAATATTGAATTAGGTGCCGTTAATGGTGACTTAATCCCGAATCTTAACTTCCCCCTGAAACAAAAGAAAGCACTAAGACTTAGATCGCTAAAAAGTTTTTTAAGATTGTTGTTTAATGGTAATCGAACAGAAGATTGTCGTAAAACGTTCCCGATTTTATCGCAAAATGAGAAGTCGCTCGCGACTTTCCCCATTCAACAAAAACGTTCGCTTCCCCCAGAGATGTAAAATCGTTTTATTTTATTACTTCCGCCAGTATATCGTTATATCAGAGGTATCCATCCATCCTCTCCGGTTCGAATTCCTAATAAAAATCTGAATCAAATTTAATTCTGAACACTTGAATAGTTATGACTATGTTCGTGCACAATCGAATTTTCAAAATCTGTGAATTCTATTCTATGCTTGGGTACTATTATTCTATGTATTAAGTAATAATAGTGCATGATCAGAAAGGAATAGCTGGAATAGCACAGTTTGAATACCAGTCTAGTCTTAGTATATAAAAAGTTATTGTGATACCGATTAATCAAGAACACCCTCGAGATGAACAGTTACATTACTCGTAAAATAGCAAACATAGAAATGCTTATCCCACCAAAAACATAAATGTAAAAAAGGAGAGCCAAGTTCGAGAGCCGCAAAAAGAATGGAGATCAAAATGAGTGCCAAGTTCTATGTAAAATCGAAATTTGTATTTATAGGAACAAAAAAACAATATGAACAATTATTAAACTCTATTTCTTTGGTTTATTGGATACCTATAACAATTGTTGTTATTCAAAAATGTGAGATCTTAAAATAGGTAAGATTTGACTTGGCCAGTTTTCATTACATCAGTCATTTTATAAAGTTATACAACATTTTAATTCAGATAAAAACTCGCCAAGTCAAATCTAACCTATTTTAAGATCTCACATTTTTGAATAACAGCAATTGTTATAGGTATCCAATAAAGCAAAGAAATAGAGTTTAATAATTGTTCATATTGTTTTTTTGTTCCTATAAATACAAATTTCGATTTTACATAGAACTTGGCACTCATTTTGATCTCCATTCTTTTTGCGGCTCTCGAACTTGGCTCTCCTTTTTTACATTTATGTTTTTGGTGGGATATCATTACTTTTTGTGAAGAAAACTAGGCAGGTATTGAGTGAGTGAGAGAAAGCTTTTTCTTGCGTTTCCGCTGCGTGGTTTTCTTTTTTATACTATTTTCTACACTGTCTTGAATGTTAGAGATAATAGTGATAATGAATAAAATAGAAAAATAAAGTACCTAATGTTGCAATGTCCAAATTAAAGAATCAACTGTTAGACGGAACGAAGTTCGCCGGGTCAGCTAGTACAACATAAGTTTGCTGCTGTCAAATGATGTCAGTATAGCGTTTTCTTACTGGAACTAGAAATGAGTGGCTGAGACAACGCAAAACGCGTGACAGTTGACAGCGGCAAACTTATAGCGAACGAGTTGTATAAAGTATTTATTTATTCATTGAATCTCATATATATGTACTTCACTTTTATACTATTATTTTCTTATTTTCTGATTTTTTCCTACATTTACACACAATTACCGTGCTGGATTACAAATTTCATCTTTCTAGGTCATCTGGAAGTAGGTTAGGTTTAGGTACTATGTGTCAGTTTGTATGGGGACACCACTTATTTTTTGACTTTATTTATTTTCTGATTTTTTACTACGCTTACACACAATTACCGAGCTGGATTTCAAATTTCATCTTTCTAGGTCATCTGGAAGTAGGTTAGATTTAGGTACTATATTTCAGTTTGTATGGGAACACCCCTTATTTTTTTACTTTTTTTTCTGATTTTTTCCTACGTTTACACACAATGACCGTGCTGGATTTCAAATTTCATCTTTCTAGGTCATCTGGAAGTAGGTAAGGTTTAGGTACTATGTGTCAGTTTGTATGGGGACACCCCTTATTTTTTTACTTTTTTTATTTTCTGATTTTTTACTACGCTTACACAAAATTATCGAGCTGGATTTCAAATTTCATCTTTCTAGGTCATCTGGAAGTAGGTTAGATTTAGGTACTATAAGTCAGTTTGTATGGGGACACCTCTTATTTTTTGACTTTTCTTTATTTTTTGATTTTTTCCTAGGCTTACACACAATTACCGAGCTGGATTCCAAATTTCATCCTTCTAGGTCATCTGGAAGTAAGTTAGGTTTAGGTACTATATGTCAGTTTGTATGGGGTCACCCCTTATTTTTTTACTTTTTTTCTGATTTTTTCCTACGTTTACACACAATGACCGTGCTGGATTTCAAATTTCATCTTTCTAGGTCATCTGGAAGTAGGTAAGGTTTAGGTACTATGTGTCAGTTTGTATGGGGACACCCCTTATTTTATTACTTTTTTTTATTTTCTGATTTTTCACTACGCTTGCACAAAATTATCGAGCTGGATTTCAAATTTCATCTTTCTAGGTCATCTGGAAGTAGGTTAGATTTAGGTACTATAAGTCAGTTTGTATGGGGACATCCCTTATTTTTTGATTTTTTTTTATTTTTTGATTTTTTACTACGCTTACACACAATTACCGAGCTGGATTTCAAATTTCATCTTTCTAGGTCATCTGGAAGTAGGTTAGGTTTTTGTACTTTATGTTAGTTTGTATGGGGAAACCCCTTATTTTTGACTTTTTTTTATTTTCTGATTTTTTTCTACGCTTACACACAATTACCGTGCTGGATTTCAAATTTCATCTTTCTAGGTCATCTGGAAGTAGGTTAGGTTTAGGTACTATATGACAGTTTGTATGGGGACACCTCTTATTTTTTGACTTTTCTTTATTTTTTGATTTTTTCCTAGGCTTACACACAATTACCGAGCTGGATTTCAAATTTCATCTTTCTAGGTCATCTGGAAGTAGGTTAGATTTAGGTACTATAAGTCAGTTTGTATGGGGACACCTCTTATTTTTTGACTTTTCTTTATTTTTTGATTTTTTCCTAGGCTTACACACAAATACCGAGCTGGATTCCAAATTTCATCCTTCTAGGTCATCTGGAAGTAGGTTAGGTTTAGGTACTATATGTCAGTTTGTATGGGGTCACCCCTTATTTTTTTACTTTTTTTTCTGATTTTTTCCTACGTTTACACACAATGACCGTGCTGGATTTCAAATTTCATCTTTCTAGGTCATCTGGAAGTAGGTAAGGTTGAGGTACTATGTGTCAGTTTGTATGGGGACACCCCTTATTTTTTTACTTTTTTTTATTTTCTGATTTTTTACTACGCTTACACAAAATTATCGAGCTGGATTTCAAATTTCATCTTTCTAGGTCATCTGGAAGTACTTAGGTTAGATTTAGGTACTATAAGTCAGTTTGTATGGGGACATCCCTTATTTTTTTATTTTTTTTTATTTTTTGATTTTTTACTACGCTTACACACAATTACCGAGCTGGATTTCAAATTTCATCTTTCTAGGTCATCTGGAAGTAGGTTAGGTTTTTGTACTTTATGTTAGTTAGTTTTATACCAAAAATTAAAACAGAAAATGTTAACAAAGTATACTATATTTACAAAAAAGATTATAGCACAGAAAATATTCAAAAATTTAAAAAATGTTTATCAAGTTTATCTTTCAACGAGTCTTATAATGAGCACGATTTTAATATAGCATTTAATAACTTTCACGAATTGTTTTTGCTATTCTACAACTTATGTTTTCCTACGATTAAAATAAAAATAAATAACAAAAGGAATATTAAGTGGATTACAAAAGGGTTAAAGAAAAGCAGTAAAACAAAAAGGAAGCTTCAATATAAATACTATAAAAAGAAAAATCAAGAGAATAAATTAAATTATATTAGATACTCGAAACTACTGCGGCGATGTATCAATGCTGCACAATGCAATAGTAATAATAATTTTATATCTATGGCTAAAAATAAAAGCAAAGCTAGTTGGACAGTTATAAAACAATCTAGTACGAATAGTAATAGACACAACTTAATTGACAAAATAGAGACAGAAACCAAAATTATCACTAAACCTTTTGAGATCGCAGAATCATTTAATAATTATTGGATAAAAACTACAAACAAGCAAAATAAATCTCACTTGAAAAACACAAACACAAAAATATTACCAAATAGCATATATCTTAAACCATATGGTGTAAACGAAATCAAGAATATTGTTAGATCGTTAAACAATACCAACGCAGAAGGCTTTGATGGGGTATCAACGAAAATATTAAAATCTACACTAGATGAGATATCACCCATTTTGACCTATTTAATTAATAAATCTTTTGAAACTGGTTCTTTCCCAAAGGTCCTTAAATACTCAATAGTAAAGCCTCTATATAAAAAAGGGAAGAAGACACTTGTAGAGAATTACCGCCCAGTTACGTTGATATCAATATTTTCTAAAATATTTGAAAAAGCGATGCATAAAAGACTAGTAGACTTCATCGCAAAATTCAAATTACTAAAAGATCAACAATATGGGTTTCAAAAAAATAAATCTACTATAGATGCGTGCTATGATCTTGTAAGAACGGTTGCAACACACCTGGATTCACTGAGCTCTCCCATAGTCATATTTTTTGACATGTCCAAAGCGTTCGACTTTGTTGCACACCCACTATTATTGAGTAAGATTGAAAATTATGGAATACGTGGTCCAGCATTATCCTGGCTGAAAAGTTACTTGGAGAATAGAACACAGTGTGTAGAAATATCTAGCTTAGATTCAAATTCTACACATATTATTAATAGATCCTCAAATATGCTGAATACTTATGGTGTGCCGCAGGGCAGCATTCTTGGACCTCTTTTATTTATTTTATATATAAATGACCTCCCTGACATGTCCTTAGATAAATTTATATTATTTGCAGACGACATCTCAATTATAAAGATATGCACCGATGACATTATTAATAGTGAAATTGACATAAACAATACAATTAAGAATATGGTAGATTGGCTAAGTAATAATAATTTACATGTAAATTTGACAAAAACAAAATTCATGCAATTTAGCAACTATAATAATAAAAAAGAGACAAAACTTAATCTGAATCATAACAATCAGCAAATCGAACAAGTCGCCGATGTCACATTTTTAGGGATAAAAATAGATAAAAATCTAAATTGGAAAGCGCATGTAGATAGCGTTTGTAATAAACTTAATAAATACGTATTTGTGCTAAATAAACTAAGAAAAACAACATCCCTATCTGTTATATTAATGGTGTACTATGGCCACGTAGATTCTATATTAAGGTATGGCCTAATAATATGGGGAAATTCGTGTGACATAGAAAGAGCTTTTATTGCACAAAAAAAATGCATTCGAGCAATGTTCGGCGTCCCCTCGACTGACTCTTGCAGGCCCTTATTTAAAACTCTAGAAGTTCTGTCACTGCCATGTATGTATATATATCAAGTAGCGGTTTTTGTGAAAAAAAATTGGCAGTTATTTAAAAAAGCATCTGATAAGTACCCGAGAACAGTGAGAAACCCTAATAGGTTGATTCTGGACAAATTTCCTAGAACTTCTACTTATTTAAAGAGTTGTCATCCCATGTCTATAAAAATATTTAATAATTTGCCTACCGACATCCAATGTATGCCAATTAAGCGGTTTAAGCCTGCATTGCAAAAATGGCTCCTCAGTCATGGCTTTTACTCCGTCAAAGAGTTCCTTACTCACAAAAGATAATATCTAATGTACTTTTTTGTTAATAGATAGGGCTTAGTGATTTTGTTTAGTTTGTAAAATTAATGAAATTCTAATAAATTGTTAGTTGTAAGGTTAAATTTGTACGCCAGAGATGGCTGGATGCATGTAACTGTATTCAATGCAAATAAATGACATCTATCTATCTATCTATCTATGGGGAAACCCCTTATTTTTTTACTTTTTTTTATTTTCTGATTTTTTTCTACGCTTACACACAATTACCGTGCTGGATTTCAAATTTCATCTTTCTAGGTCATCTGGAAGTAGGTTAGGTTTAGGTACTATATGACAGTTTGTATGGGGACACCTCTCATTTTTTGACTTTTCTTTATTTTTTGATTTTTTCCTAGGCTTACACACAATTACCGAGCTGGATTCCAAATTTCATCCTTCTAGGTCATCTGGAAGTAGGTTAGGTTTTTGTACTTTATGTTAGTTTATATGGGGAAACCCCTTATTTTTTTACTTTTTTTTATTTTCTGATTTTTTACTACGCTTACACACAATTACCGAGCTGGATTTCAAATTTCATCTTTCTAGGTCATCTGGAAGTAGGTTAGGTTTTTGTACTTTATGTTAGTTTGTATGGGGAAACCCCTTATTTTTTTACTTTTTTTTATTTTCTGATTTTTTACTACGCTTACACACAATTACCGAGCTGGATTTCAAATTTCATCTTTCTAGGTCATCTGGAAGTAGGTTAGGTTTTTGTACTTTATGTTAGTTTGTATGGGGAAACCCCTTATTTTTTTACTTTTTTTTATTTTCTGATTTTTTTCTACGCTTACACACAATTACCGTGCTGGATTTCAAATTTCATCTTTCTAGGTCATCTGGAAGTAGGTTAGGTTTAGGTACTATATGACAGTTTGTATGGGGACACCTCTTATTTTTTGACTTTTCTTTATTTTTTGATTTTTTCCTAGGCTTACACACAATTACCGAGCTGGATTCCAAATTTCATCCTTCTAGGTCATCTGGAAGTAGGTTAGGTTTTTGTACTTTATGTTAGTTTGTATGGGGAAACCCCTTATTTTTTGACTTTTTTTTATTTTCTGATTTTTTTCTACGCTTACACACAATTACCAAGCTGGATTTCAAATTTCATTTTTCTAGGTCATCTGGAAGTATAGGTTAGATCTAGGTACTGTATTTCAGTTTGTATGGGAACACCCCTTATTTTTTGACTTTTCTTTATTTTTTGATTTTTTCCTACGCTTACACACAGTTACCGAGCTGGATTCCAAATTTCATCCTTCCAGGTCATCTGGAAGTAGGTTAGGTTTTTGTACTATATGTTAGTTTGTATGGGGACACCCCTTATTTTTTGTCTTTTTTTTATTTTCTAATTTTTTACTACGCTTACACACACTTACCAAGCTGGATTTCAAATTTCATCTTTCTAGGTCATCTGGAAGTATAGGTTAGATTTAGGTACTATATGTCAGTTTGTATGGGAACACCCCTTATTTTTTGACTTTTCTTTATTTTTTGATTTTTTCCTGCGCTTACACACAGTTACCGAGCTGGATTCCAAATTTCATCCTTCCAGGTCATCTGGAAGTAGGTTAGGTTTTTGTACTATATGTTAGTTTGTATGGGGACACCCCTTATTTTTTGTCTTTTTTTTATTTTCTAATTTTTTACTACGCTTACACACACTTACCAAGCTGGATTTCAAATTTCATCTTTCTAGGTCATCTGGAAGTATAGGTTAGATTTAGGTACTATATGTCAGTTTGTATGGGAACACCCCTTATTTTTTGACTTTTCTTTATTTTTTGATTTTTTCCTACGCTTACACACAGTTACCGAGCTGGATTCCAAATTTCATCCTTCTAGGTCATCTGGAAGTAGGTTAGGTTTTTGTACTATATGTCAGTCAGTATGAATTTTAACGACTTTTTGACCTTCATATCTTTATAACCGTTTAAGCTAGCTTCATGAAAATTGGGCTTCTATATGATCTTATGGATATAATTAAACACACGTAGTTTTATGTGTTTACGTTAAATAGGTTTTGAGTTATAGAAGGGTCAAAAGTGGCACCAAGTGGTTCGTGTAAACTTACTCTTGGCGCTGGCTAGCCAGTTCCTTTGCTTGAACTTGGCTTGACACGCTGCCGCGTGTCTTGATATTATTATCTTCAAAACGTATTAAATATACATTTCCCGTGTACTCTTAACCAACGTTGCGATATCGCAAGATATAATCGAATTCGTGTGTGGAAGCCGCCCCGGCATGGCATGAGCGCGGAGGCGACTACGCCGCTGCGTCATTATGTCTGATTAGAAACAGTTATCTCATGCGGTTATCGTTACTACCGCCCTAACGAGCCCTTGTAAAACTTCTGCAGTAATTCCGTCATATATAACCGGGGTTTGATAAGCTTCCGGTTGATCATTTGTGAAAATTATACATTCATTCCCAACCGTACTAAAACGACATTGTTAAATTCTGATGAGCTCCCAAGATACGAGGAGCGATTCCGTTATGTGCCATGTATATGTATTAATAAATAGCAATCTCCCGGAACACTTAGGTGTGCTTGTTTCGGGAAAGCGATTTAGCTTTGTTTTTCAGAGGAGGAAATATTTCGATTTGTTGTTACATTTGTAAATATTTGCGCGGATTGTCTTGATTAATTCGTCGCGAATCCTCGGAGAGCGTCGCCGGAGCCGGCAGCTCGGGCAGCTGCGTCTAGTGCGGTTCTGTTCGATAAGACGAGTGTTCGCGCTCAGCATTAATCGTGAGCTTAAATATTTTAACGCGTCGTAACATTGATTTATTCGGAGCGTAATCTCAACTCGCGGCTTGTTTGTTCTTCGGCTCGAGACGTATGGGGACGATTAGGAAGCGCTCCCGGCTCCGGCAGCCCGCTCAAATAATAATTTACTTTACCGATATCATCCCTTTTGGCCTTTAATTAATTAGCTCCGTTTTATCTCAATAATCTTCTGATTCCATTCGATTCCGACACTTATTTTACTATCTGTACTGCCGTATAAATTGCCAGACATCCCGTCATTACTATAGCTATGGCTCAGTATGGAATGAACACAGCATTCAGATGAGATTTATATGGTCATTGTGCCGCGTTAATTGCAGCGAATGGAGCAAAGTGCGATGGTATCGTACTACCCGAACGAGAATTGTAATCCCCAACTGCTTCGGTGGAGGCCATAGGATACGAATTACTGCCCTAGTGTACACCCCACCCCTGTATCTGTGTATAACTTCCAAATATACGCAAAACCCGTGATGTTTTATGGGCTCGATATTTAGTTTTATTCGTATTGTGTAATGAAAGCTCGATTTGTCATTTGCGTGCGTGTTGACTTTGAATTACAGACGATGTAGTCAGAAAGTATACTACAGTCGTATAGGTAGACTAAGAAATAGTCATTAATCTCGGTCAAGTGAATTATTTGATTTATTCTAAGCTTAACAGCGTAAACGGCGTATTTAAGCTATTTTTAGTGACCTGTAATTTAAAAACTATAAAGATAATTAGGTACTTTCTAATTTAAACGTCATGTATTTTATAGGTTTTTAATCTACACAACACTTAAAGATGCGTCACATAGTATACTTAGTACACATAACTCATGAAATAATTACCCTAGGGGCCTAGCTGAAGCGTGGGAGAATGTTAAAACGAAGGAAAAAGTATACTCTTCCAATAGATATTATTATTTTAAGTGGGTCGTTCCGTTTGGTCAAAAGGTTTTGTGACCATCGTTGGCTTATATCTCGGTTTGGCAGATTTATGATATTCGAGCGCCCGCGTCGTTTAGAGCGGCTCGAGGCCGGCACAGAAAGGTCGGCGGCGGCGCGGGCGCGGGGCGAGCCGGGGTGGCCGCGGGAGGCTCAGTTATTGTACGACGTTTGATTTACGCACGTACCGCTATCACCCTTTTGTTTGGCGGAATACTGAACACTGTGCCAGTTCCGCTGTTTTCTCCCTGAAGCTTAATACGTTTTTCCTGTTAATCCCAGGTATTATTTTAATTATTTCAATTGTGACATCGTTGGTTTTACTGTTTTGAAGAAGAGCGTGAGCTTAGAGACAAAGAGAAAAGGTATGATAATAGATCCGGCCACAGTGCAGCGCCTGTGTCGGGTGTAGCGTAGGGCTACCGGCTAGGCCATGTTTATTTGTCACGTGATGAATACTGCTGCAGGTAGCCGTTAAGACGGACCGATTTCAGGCAGCTGCCTCGCGCCGGCAAGGTTGCACGCGTTAGTTCTTGTACAGTCCATTTCACGCGCTGCGTGCGCCCGATTACGAGGAACGAGTAGCCCTAAAACGTCGAAAGAAATTTAGTTACGGGATAGAAAGAGAGAAGAGCTTTAGGTGCTTAGCGGCGGTGCATAGGCGGTGCCAGGCGCTATTGCGAACTGAATTCACTTTTCGTGTCAGCGCTAGAGTCGCAATTTCTTTAAATCATCTTGCGGAGTGAACATTCCGTACCGTTAGGTACTATTATATTCCGTGGTAGGGCTGACGTAGTGCGTTGGCGGCGTGTCGTCACCCACAATTAGCGGCCTCACACGCGGCTAATCCGCGCCCGCTGCGCCGCCCGCGCTCGCACACGAGTGCACTGCGGATTCAGCGAATAAATTCATTTGTACGCAAATTGTATCGGCGCTTGCAATTAAAACTTTGTTAGCGCATGAGCAAAGATAAATAATGACGCTTATTCCGGGAAAGTTGGCGGATACAAAGGATACATTAATGTTGTTGGTAATTTGTTTGGGCAGTAGTTTAGGATTAACAATGTCGCCCTGCCTCCCTCTAAAGTTTTAAATACGTTTGCCCTACAAAAACCATTTTAGAACCTTTAGGTATCCAATTAATTATTTAAATCCCATTAGTATTTACTATTTTGTTAGCGACTGTATTCCAATTACTTGCTATTTCCAAAATATACATTTACTTTTTCGGCTATAGCGCTACATAGGTTTATTTAAGAAAGGTATGTAAGTTTTCATCAAAATATAGAGTCGACCATTGACTACATCAGGATAGAGAAATTCACCATTAATGCAATCTATTTCAGTTCAACTCCGCGGTTTCAAACGGACGCTAACTTGGAAATTGATTCCAATAGTTTGTAGAAGTAAGCAAGCTCAGCATTTCTGTCGACGTCATGCGACGTTGCACTTGTTAATTCTTACCGAGAATGACGTATACCAGTTGATATCGAATTATATAATGCAGATTCATTTTTAGGATTCCGTAATTAAACAAAAAAAACCTTATTTTTACGTGTTTGAACATTTGTCCATCATACCGGCGATGCGCAGTGTAGTGGATTTTATCTGAATATTTTAAAGCTGTAAAATAAAAAACTACTAAATTATAAGATTATCTTGCTACCTTAGACGTGGAAAAAAGAAAAGGAAATGTGATTAATCCTGAGCATGAAAATTTAAAGTTGAAATAATCATTTATTGAGGGAACTTCGTCGCATTAACGTGAAAAATAATGATATATGAAAAATGCTATGATATAAGAGTTGCAAGTAGATTCCTTGATCTAAGACAAGAAAGTTTTACGAATAACTTACAACTCTCAAATATTGTGTATAAATATTTTTTTACCCTTATTATGTTAAAAAATAAAGTCTGTAAGAATAAGGCGTCAAGATTTACTGAACCGATTTTAAAAATTAACTGACTACTATAGATATCTGTGCTCTATCTCTGTCTATGATCTAACATAGACTACTTCCCGCGGGACATGTACGATGCCGCGGAAAACGACTAGTCAAAAATAAAATACATTGGGGACTGAACAGAAAATAAATCTTTGTCAATAAGAAATACTAATGTCTGCTCTTTGTCTGTCTGGTATACTACCATCATTCACTTTTTTCTTTAATAAATATATATACCTAAATAGGAGATTACACACATCGCAATCTAGTCCCAAAGTAAGCGATAGGTGTGTTATGGGGTCTGGATAACTTACCATTTTGACTTCAATAAACTGCATGACAGTGTAACTGCTCTTGTTTACTGTTTTGATTGCACAACATAAAAATTAATCGGCTGAAGTTGACCACATCGAGGTATATTATTTGGGAAAACACAATAACAGCTTCTACTTTTCGCATAAACTTTGAATAAAGCTACGTCATAAAACTGAAACGTTAACGAACTATAAATAAATAATGGCCGATATTTCGTTCTGGTTCATAAAACTGCAATTATCGTTGTCAATGATTTCAACTGAAGCTTCAGAGGGAACCCGTAGCCGTTCAAACGTAGCCTGCAGATGTCCGTATTCTTAAAGTGGATTAAATGGGGCCGTAAGTTATCATCAACAGCCATAAAATACAGACAGTGTTGAGTTAGACTACGATTTACGAATCGAGAATATCGTATTTTCCCGACTCTGGAGCCGTGGATAAATTATGAAGCACCCCGTAAGTGCATTTCTGCAATCTAAGTTTCCTGTTGTTTGGTTGACTCAATTAGTCGATACTGCTATTACTTACTAAGTATCCTATTGTTGCATGGCCAGTATTTTAACTTATGGCGTGACGCTTTGTCTATAGTGTTAACGAATTATTACGATTATCTTGTAGTAGAGCAGGAAATGAAGGTATGACAATGTAGAGCAGGAAATAAATGTACAATTTAATATTTTTCAATTTCTTGACACGTAAGTTCCTAAGCCTATTTACGAGTATTTATATACAAACGGACATACATACAGTACAGGCATAGAAATGTACTGCTTTTCGAATGCGGTTTACTGAGTGGTGAACTTCAATGATTTTTTTATCACAAACATAGTGATAGTTATAGTACAAACGGCTTAAACGTGCTGAATTTTGTTACATCATAGCATTTTTTAGGCCGATCAACTTCGTAATCCGCAGACGAACAATATAACCACTAGAGTTAGATAGCTTTTGTTTGATGTATGTATAAAACAAATATAAAGTTCCCTTCAAGTTTAAGCAAGTTATACCTATAGGAATTTTCTACCAAAGGAGCTAAGTAGCAAAAGTATACAGAGACCGATACTGTTTTGTTGAAAGAAGGGATTTTCTCTTTGCTAATAGAACTGTTTCTTTGATTTGAAATCGTAGTTTTTCTTCAGAAGCCGCTGCTCCGTGTACTGCAGTTCATTAGTGTAAGTTGGGCCCCTGCGAGGATGCGGGTGTGAGCCTGGACGCCTCCCTCACCACGTGCGCGCACCAGCTCGTCTGGGCGTTCCATTCCTTTGTGTGCTCCGCCATTGTTCCATTTGCTAATGTTGTTAGTGCACTTTTTCAACGACGCTAATTTAAATACCTCTCCTTCCTTTGCGAAGAGACTCGTCTTCCGTTTTCCGCGAGTGCCGCTCCCTTTGCGTTTGAGACGTCCGCATCGGGAGACTGCATTTAAATGAGATACTTAATCACCCGAGTTGGCCTCGCGTTCTTTATAGCTGTTGTTGTCTTCATTCATTACGCGCTTTAATATCCCTATACATAAATCCACTTACTAAATACTAATTGACCTTAGCTTTTGCGTATTTCTCGCTTTTAATTAAACGCCGTTTCAAAAAGATTTTCTCTCTAATGAAATAGAACGAAAGAATTTTTCGTTGCTACAAAAACAATATTAATGTAATTAATTAAACGTTTTATTTGGTATCTCATAAAATGCCGTTGCGACGTTACTTCATTTCTTTGATCCGTCAAAAGTATGTACGTATCATTATGTTACGGTAAAGCGTGAAGATATGTGTTAACATGCGGTTCTGTTTTCATCTATTGATGTTGGTATCATAAATAGAATATAGCGAAGATGTCAAAGTATTTTGTATCAAACAGAATTGGGAGAGATGTATGGACCGAGGGGAATTCTCCGGTGCCGGTCGCGCCTTTACCGCTAACACCCACTCGGATTGTGTAAATATGAGTAGGGTAATAAACTCCCGAGTAGTGCTATGCTCGGATTTGCTTGTTAGAATTTTGTACGTGCATCCCCCCTATTCGCCCGCACCGCCCGCCCGCCTTACGTACATACCAAACTTCGTCTTAGACGGCGGCGCGCTAGGCTACTTTAGAGACGATGGGTATTTCTTTGAAGTACTTCTTTAAGAATTAAAGGTGCACAACGAACTTTTATAGTAGAACGGTTATATTTTATTACCAAAAATATTTATTATATCTTTGTCATTTATTAGTTAGTCTCGTACTTCTGTAGGGAAAATCAAATGTTTTCGTCTGATAAGCGGGCCATTATAGTTAATCAAACAGCGCCTAATAAGTCTTAATATTAATATCATTTACCATTTATAATCAAATTACTGAGATCTGATAGGATCATAATTATTAATTAACATATGTTTGATTCCATAATTATATTTTATGATTATGAATACAGTATTTCATTTCAAGTATAATAAAATACTCGTATGCGTCGGTAAAAATGAAAACACGTTAACAGGAAAAGAGAACAGAAATATTTATGAAGCAACACAAAAACCGAGCTTTCTGGGCAAGAATTTAAAATAAAAATCTAATACAGCCTGCGAACACCGTTACCTTTATTAAGGTAGATAATGAGAACGAGCGAAGTCTGCTCTGTTGGTTGCAGATAAGTACATTATAAAGACAGTTGCTGAATAGAACGAGAGTGAATTTGCTATTTTATATCTTCAAAACGCATTAGTAAGTAAGTCTCGATAAAACTTATTGGTTATTCTGTTTTGATTTCCAGAGATGATTCACTGCTTGAAAATAACCAAGGGATAAAGCCTGGTGACAGATGGATGAGCGGACGGACAGCGAAGTCTTAGTAAAAGGGGCCCGTTTTTACCCTTTGGGTACGGAACCCTAAAAATAGCTTACGATCTACTCTCAGACTACACATAAAAAAATTCATCACAATTGATCGAACCGTTTCGGAGGAGTTTGATAGCAAAAATTGACCCGAAAATTTTATAAATTAGGGATATAATGAAATATTTTTCACTAGGTAGATATATAAAAATTAACCTCATGAAATCGGCATAATTTCATTTAGTAACTCTAGTGATCCAATTTTGTGGTTATGTTATTAATGCTTTAGATTCAACAAATCTTAGATTATTTCGTAGAACGACACGTGGACGTGATATTTTTCATCTCCACATTCACGTAATATTCAAGCATTTTACAATTGTTTGTGTTTAATTAGAGTAAGTCTGAGAGTTAATATCTTCTTTGTATTAATATAGCTTAGGCTATACTATTAGGTTTAATTTCATCTGCAGTTTACGTGGCACACCCGAGCCGCTTATTATGGGGTTTACGTGTTAATTTATATGTTAAGCTTAGTGGATCATCGTCATGAGTTTACACTGTGCCTATATAGTGACGCAATACAACGCATGTAATTGACGCATGCGCTATAACATAGCATGGAGCAAAATCATACCTACGAGAAATTTTTGTCGCGTGTCTAGATCAGTAACTTGGACTGATTGTACTGACCCGTTCTGTTTTACCCTTTGGGTACGGAATTCTAAAAATAAATCCTGACACACTCGTCACTGACTAGCTTCACTCAGTGGACGGCATAGTTCAAACAGTTGGTCATAAAAAACTGCTTTCGCTCTGAGGTTGCGTATGACGTAGACAAGAAATAAGGGAAGATAATTGAAAATTTCCACGAGATAACCTTAGCAAACCCAGGGCTAGTAGATTTCAGGAGCAGTCAATGAATATTCAATTATTATAATACATTTTTCCTCTTTAAGTTTTATTTTAACACTTTAGTTTTGTATTTGCAGATGAACAAAGTAATAACGCGAGCATTTTAATGTTGATTTTCATTATAAAATTCGTTCGTTTCTTTAATTTGAGTAATTAAGAGGGAACGTATTCGCTCTCATTGGACGAAATTGATGGAATCTGTAGCTCGTATTTAATTTCATCTGCAGCGTGTGTCGCATGGCCGCTCGGTGTGGGGTTCACGTATTAATTTCTATGCCGAGCTTAGTGGATCATTGTCGACGCTGTGCACATAGCCCGTGACGCATGGCGCGGCTTCGCAAAAGCGCGCTTAATGAAATATTCGCGTCGCGAGCGGAGCGGACAGCGCCGTTCGTCACAGGTGATGCCCTCGTTCGACCCGTGCTTTATGGCTGCAAACCAGTAAGTAGCTTGTGGTCCACATTACTCATCTACTCTACGAAATTCTTCGGAAATCTAGAGTGAAAGTTTCTCTTACAACAACATCAGAATGGGTACGGGGGGGACTACAGAATGGACATCGCATGCAATAACATAGTATAGTATAGTATATAGATTTAATAACATAGTATAGTATAGTATAACATAGTATAGTATATAGATTTGGTATTTACCTCTTAACGCGCTTACTGAAGGCAGCACCATCTACCGAACGAGGGAAAAATGATGGATGAAATCACACTTGTGAAAATATAAAGTTCAGTTTTGTTTTCAACAGAATGGAATCGCGTGCACGCACGTATATTAGACGTAGATTTGGTATTGAACGAGGTAACTGAAGGAAAAGGGAAGAAACTATATGTATATTGAGTGCTGGGTGGAATCACACGAATCATGAAAATATAAAATTAAGTATTGTTTTAGGTGTTATTCCAAATTTATTACTACTTAGTGTCCCACGACACTCACTTATTAACTCTAATCTGAAATGTTATCCAACCAAAACGCAATTCGATTCATCTAGGTAAGACTTATTATACACGCATATGGTATGCAAGGCGCGTAATGTGTTTCGATACTTTTCGGCGCCGAGAAAAACGTCTCTCAACAATGTTTTACGCGATATTGCCAATCAGTCACAGCTCGCGTCAGTTAGACACAGATATATTATTACGTATATGTACAAAAGTACGCCTTCCATGCGCACATTTGTCTTGATTGGCGCGAAGATTACCTCTCCAAAAATTTTACTTACACATTTATAACGTAACGTCTTCTTGTTATTCTGTTATCAACGTTAATATCTAAACCTGTGTTAAGTTTTGTGAAAGCAGTTATTGTGTGTTTGAAGTTATTATTAATTCAAAACCACTAGCGATAGTTATATTCCAGTGACTGTGAATACGCTTTATATTGAAAAGCTTATGTAATTAGAAATAATTGAATGTACACCCGTAAAATACCTATGGCAATGCGTAATGTGGTCACGTAACTACCATAACTTTGTTGGTAACGTTATTACGTCAGACGTGAAAATAGTAACTGAACAACGTGACCGTAATATCAACAAATCAATTGTCTTACGTTTTATCGCGAGGAACAGCGCGGTCCGCACAGGAACATTGATTTCGTTCAAACACTGCACGTACAAAGCCAGCAATATGTAGCGAATTACGTAATACAATTAATGAACAGCAGTGGCTCTCTATAATATATTTATTTAATTTATCTACGCTCATTGCTTAAAGTTCGAATTATGAAATCAAAATGTGTCACATATTGACCTACTTTATTCACAGACTTCTATAATTATTAAAAAGTTATTCATCATAACATTGCTGTACTATGGAAATATCTCTAGATAGTTGAATAATTTCTATTACGTTAGTCGGCTCTGGGTTCCTGTATTTTTATGTGTCGTCATCACAGACCAGGGAATAACTTTCTTTTCTCTGTGGTCGTCATAGCCAAAAGAGAGTGTAGAGCCAATCCTCAATTTTGTTTTTTTTTTTTATATATATAGTCCACAGACAACATTTAGTTGGTAGTCATGATCGACCATAGACAACAATTAATTCACGGAAACAATAATTTTTCCCTGCCTTATATAACTGATTAAAAGTGTCTTCATACAGAATATTGAAAAGAATCCTGATAATAAACTCGCCGGCAT
Organism: Coenonympha glycerion; assembly: GCA_963855885.1. NCBI lineage: Eukaryota > Metazoa > Arthropoda > Insecta > Lepidoptera > Nymphalidae > Coenonympha > Coenonympha glycerion. The sequence goes on from OY979629.1 coordinate 7,415,149, forward strand.
ATTTAGCGGAACATAAAAAAAAGGTTTGATATCAGTATCATATAAAGTTGCTGGCTGGTTTATACGTTATTTAATTTAAAAAGAAATATTTTCAAATTAAGAAAACAACTGAACATCACATTTTATGCAATTGTTTTAATTTTATTCAAATATACCTTATCTGGAGCGAACTTCGAGTATTTCTTCCTTCTGAGTTTGATTTAAAATTTCATTGGAATACTGTTTTTTGTTAGTTTTTTTTAATCGCGTATCTTTCTGCAGTTGATGACTGAATTATGCCTGACTTAGCCCCAACGGAGATTGCCAGGGCACTCGAAATGCGAAGAAATGGTCAAACCTACCAGATTACCTACCAGACCTATCCAGAGATCTTCGTCGACCAGTTTCAACGATCCATCGCAGTATCCAACGGTTCAGGGAGACCGGTACTTATGTGAGAAGAGCAGGACAAGGCAGAAAAAGACGCACTTCGAGTAGGGATGATCGTTTCATTCGGCTTCGTGTACGTAGGAACCCCCGTTTGACGGCCGTCCAAGCCCGACATGAGTTAGAAGCAGTTCGGGGTGTAACCGTAAGTGAGCGTACGGTACGAAGAAGGCTCGAAGAAGCTGGTTTGGGTTCATTTGTGCCCGCCAAGGCTCCAAGGCTCAAGGTAAATCATCGTAGAAACAGGTTAACTTTTGCTCAGGAACATCGACTTTGGAACGCGGACCAATGGAGTAAGGTATTGTTTAGTGATGAGTGCAGAATTCTCTTAAATCAAATTGACGGCAGGCAAAGAATATACAGACGCAAAGGAGAACGATACATTCAGACAAATTTTGAAACTACAGTTGCATACGGTGGTGGATCAATAATGGTTTGGGCGGGCATTTGTTTGGGAGCTCGCACAGACTTGGTAGTGATTGACAGAGGGAGTCTGACTGCAGACCGCTATATCAGAGAAGTTTTAGAAGAAAATGTCGTACCGTTTGCCCCATATATCGGTGACGATTTTGTTTTTATGAATATCACTGTTATGGAGTGGCCGGCGAGATCACCGGATATGAACCCAATAGAGCACGTTTGGGACTTGCTGAAAAGAAAAGTTAAGTCCAGAATTCCAGCTCCTGCCAACGTGGGAGAACTGCGAATCGCCGTAGTTGAGGAATGGCGGAGACTATCCCAGGAGACCATCGATAACATCTTTCTCAGTATGCCTAGACGGGTAGAAACTTTAATAAGAGCACGTGGAGGAAATACGCGATATTAATCACCATTTTTCTAATTTAATTAATTGTAATTTTAATATTAAATTTCACTTTTCCAGGTTACATGAAAAGTTCAAAAATGTACCATTTTTCGCAAATACCCTTTACTCGCAAAATCTGTTCTTAATGAGATCTCATTTTAAGTAAAAACAAATGAAACTTTAAATAACAAAAGAAGTGTAGTAAGTAGATTTTAAAATAAAACCATATTTTTTTAATTATGGACCTTTTTTTTATGTTCCGCTAAATATGCCGGCGAGTTTATTATAAAGGCGAAAGTTTGTGTGTGTGTATGTTTGTTACTCCTTCACGGCTCAACTACTGAACCGATTTAGCTGAAATTTGGAACATAGGTAGCTTATAACCCGGATTAAAATATAGGCTATTTTTTATCCCGGAAAAATCCGTAGTTCCCGTGGGATACTCAAAATACCAACTTTTCAAGAGCAATCTATAGCTACATCTATAGATAGATTGTTCAAGCGAACTTGCTTGAAAGCATGTTTAAAGGTTGGAATAGGGAACGATAACGGCAAAATGACGTTTCCCTTAGGGTTCATGAAATAGCTAATTTGACGCGGGCGTGGCCACGGGCAAAAACTGATGATATTATCACTATAAATGTGAAAATGGCCACTATGTAGGCATTCTGAACATAGCACTGTACGCATTTAACAAGAGTGTTTTAGTTGAACAAGGGGATATGGGATAATAATGCTATAAATAATAATGCTATAATGCTATAAATAATGCATCCTAATATCCTAATCCTAATAATAATATTATAAAGGCGAAAGTTTGTGTGTGTGTATGTTTGTTACTCCTTCACGGCTCAACTACTGAACCAATTTAGCTGAAATTTGGAGCATAGGTAGCTTATAACCCGGATTAAAACATAGGCTACTTTTTATCCCGGAAAAATCTGTAGTTCCCGTGGGATACTCAAAATACCAATTTTTCTAGAGCAATCTATAGCTACATCTATAGATAGTTTGTTCAAGCGAACTTGCTTGAAAGCATGTTTAAAGGTTGGAATAGGGAACGATAACGAGAAAATGACGTTTCCCTTAGGATTCATGAAAAGGCGAATTTGACGCGGGCGGGGCCGCGGGCAAAAACTGAATCTATTATCACTATAAATGTGAAAATGGCCACTATGTAGGTTCTGAACATAGCACTGTACGCATTTAACAAGTGTGTTTTAGTTGAACAAGTGGATATGGGATAATAATGCTATAAATAATAATGCTATAATGCTATAAATAATGCATAGTGCTATAAATGTGAAAATGGGTACCTGTATTATAGGTTCCGACATTACAACTGTTTCGCTATTAGCATTTTGTGTTTTAGTTAAGCAATGAGATACAGGTTAATAATATTATAACTATGAAAACGGGTACCTATATGATATAGGTTCTGAACTAACATCTGTTTCGTTACTGAAAATGTATGTTTTAGTTGAGCTATGGGATATGGTATAGTAATTAGTAATGCTATAAATGTGGAAATGGGTACCTACCCATAAAGGTTCTGAAAGTACAATTGTTTCGCTATTTATAATGTGTGTTTTGGTTAAGCTATGGGATACAGGTTAATAATGCTAAAAAGAGGTGTTCCTGTATAGTTTCTGATATTAGAACTTTTTCGCTATTAAAAATATGTGTTTTAGTTGAGCAATAGAATATGTTATAGTAATTATGCTATAAATGCGAAAATGGATACCTAAAAGGTAAAGGTTCTGAAATTATTTCACTCTTAAGCGGATACGTTGATTTTATTTTCGTCCTTCTGACTCTTATGAATACGTTGGTGGGTTAGGTTAGTATGCAGCGTTGCGGAAGAATATAACAGAAAAACGTTGTTTTACCTAATTACTTCAAAAACTAAGCCAGTTATTTATATGTCGTTCTGAGCGTTTTTGGGAATTATTTTTTGCCGATAAATTAAAACAAAAATTACAATTATGTCCATCGTAGTTTTCGATGGAAATTAGAAAAATGGAGATTTTGGAGCAATTTTTGGGAGAACTTTTTGTCGAGAAATTTTTATCCAATCGTGTTTCTGAAGTTAGGTTAACACATATGCTGTTTTTTCCCAGAAAATCCAGGACTCCCACGGGATTTGTAAAACCCCGAAATTCACGCGGGCGAAGCCGCGGGCAAAAGCTAGTTATGTATAATTTTTGATTATTTAATTATGCATTAAAAATATACTTTATCTGACTTGTATAAATATTTTTCTACTTTTTTTAGTTTCATGACTTTTTTCATAGACTATACGCAGTTTACAACTGAATTTTGGCGCCATATCTAACTTTTAACATTTCAATGTGTTATTTTTGTTACTTAGTCAAAACTTAGCGCGGAAAAATGTCTAGCAGTGAAACCTACTAAAGAAAATTTAACTCCACCTGACATTTTAGTAATTGCAACAAAAATGACCCACAATCTTTTACCAACAAAGTGAACGACAAACGTTAGCAAGATTTTATGGTTTGGATTTATGATAATTTGAGCGTAGATAAAGTAGTGTATGAAACTCTACATAATTAGGTATTAAAACACTCGTGTGATACTATTAAAAAACTCGCCTGCGGCTCGTTTTTTAAACTCACACTCATGTTTTAATACCCCCCATTATGCATCCGTTTCATAAACTACTATTATTGTTCACTTATAATAGCTCGTTTGAACAAGTGGTAGTTCAAATATGCACTAACACCGTTAATATCGTTTGAAAGCGCCGAGAGATCACGATGGATTCATTTTTAATAATCCACTTAACTTTTAATGCTATTATCACAAATGTAAGTTCACTTTTAACCGTCGATTAAAAGCGTAGTTATAACGTCGCGACAGTTTTTACAGAATAATTTCAAGCACGTCGTCGTTTCCCGCCCGGTCGTTCCGACACATACGAATGGGCACTATGTAGTGGTAAGTTAAGGGCACGTTCGAGCAACATAAGTAGAACATTTTCCAGTCTGTGAAATTGCAACTTTTATTATTATTCTCCTCTTCCATTTGTACTTAAAACTAAGGTTATGAAAGTTATAATAATGTTAAGAGCCGCTAAAGACATTTTGATATGACTTTCAGTTTTTATAACTCACTTTCATTTAATGTCAAAAGTGGTAAAATTACCTAGATTTAAGTAATTATTGATAAGTATGAAAAACTAAGCTACTAAACTTCACTCACATTACCTCTCGGTTTAACTTACCTCTTGGTTGTACCGTCGCGTCGGTAAGGTAAGAATCTATCAAGGAATAAATTCGAATAAAATATATGATGTTCACATTCCGATCAGAGTATATTCTTGGCATCATACTCTTAAAAGTAAATTCAACTATGTAAGCCAAAGATTTTCAGGGTTTAAAGGAAAATAGACGTTCAAAATAGGTGAAATGTATAGTGTATAATATCGATCGCAATTCAAAAACATTTAAACTGCCTGGATAACTTTCCTGCGTCGTCGTAACTTCAGAAACAAAACATTGAAACCTGAAACTTAGTCATCACGTTAGTATCATCCCTTAACATTATCTTAAGTGGCATTCTTTGTCGTGGAGCTTTTATGCGACCTATGTAATAAGAGTCAACGCACAAAGAGCATCACAATGGCTCTTGGCATGCAGAATGAAGCATGACTCAGGCGTTACTTTACTATCAGTCAAGATGACAGTAGTATTTTTCGCGGCTAGCGGCCGACGCGCGACGACGAGGCGCCGGCTCCGCGTCGTTTATCATCCACTCCGCTACCGTGTCCTAGCCCTTACTTATTTATGAATATACCCTCAGAAAAAGTAGAGTCATTCATATCAGCTGCTTATAAAATCGGTCCCTCGTTTCGCGGAAGATGTATCAATTACATGACATCAGCTCGCAAACATAATAATATAGGTAAGTTATTCGTCCAATGTCTTTACTCAAAACACGAAATCGTATTCAAATTTATTAGTTATCTAAATCACCATAATTGCATTGAGCACAAAACATCTTGGAAGTTTTTTTGGCACAAAGCTCATGTACGAGTTACCTACAATATTAATAGGGATTGAGGCCGATGGCTCTGCTTGGGTGTGGCCTAGTTATGCAAGTTGCAACTTCTGTACATTAAAGCAGTTTCGCGAACGTAAATTAAAAGTAACGATAACGTTACCTTACCAGCGAAATTGCTTTAATAGACTAAATTGAAACTAGACCAGGCCACACCCGAATAATAAAACGAGCTTCTATTTCGTGATTGTCCTACTTTGGTTTCGCATGGGATTTAAAGTAATTGCTGGCCAAGAATACTGTTGTTCTTTGATTGTGTTTAGGGCATAAATTATTGATGAAATTTTGCAATCGATATAAATACATAAGTATTTCTCGGCTAATTTATAATTTCGATATTTAAATTCCGTATATAAAACAATCACATGCTTTAACCCGGCGTCATGGGGGTGGAAAAGTGATACACGGACGTTGGGGTGGGTCTCACCGACCCGTTCATTAATGTCAAAATTATTCCAATACTTTATAAATAATAAAGATTATATTTATACGTGTTTAGTTTCTTGAGTATTTATGTGAATAAATGAAACACAAATATTTTGTTATATTATGTTTTAATTATATTTAATAGAACTTTAAAAAAATAACGAAAATTGTCCACAAAAAATTTCTCTTCTACTTAAATGTCATAACGTTGTTAATTAACAATCACTCTTAACGTTTTAATGGAACTTTTTTGTAGGAAACTATATAAATTTGGAAAAAAAAAACAATTAATCACTTGGAATCATTATCTTCGGTACAGTCAGCACAGAAAGGTACTATATGTTCTACACAGATAGATTGCAACTCTCGCAAGTGTAGTTAGTTTTACGGGTTTTACGGTCTTTCTTGGCTGAACACACTTGGCACCTTTTGTGAATATTAGCCTTTTTTGCTGGAGGTTCCTCTGAATCAAATTAACGCTCTTGTAAAATTGCAAGAATACGCTGTCGTTCTGCCTCTTCACAGTCCATTTTATACTAAGTACCTACAAAAAATACAAATAAAATACATTGAACTATGTATAACCAGCTATAATTGTAAATAACAACAAAAAATCAAATATAAAAAGGATAAAAACACAGATAATAAGTAAAACAATATCTATACAAAATGGCGCAAAATTGTTACACTGACTGCGAGGATGGGTCTCACATACCTTTTTCAACTTTGTGCACCTGTATCTCCCACTCCGGCTGTGGCACGACTAACGTGTTGCTTGCGACGCATAGAACAACTCAACAGCTCCAGCTATTGAGAAGAGCGGCAACGTCCCACGCATAGTAACTGAACTACAAGCGAAATAAAATGTGACGGGTCGCACAGACCCAACCCCCATGACGCCGGGTTAAAATGTTTTGCTGTAAATAATTCAAAATATCAACGAAATACTATTACCGCCACATGTGGATGTATCTTTATCGCTGCGGAGGCGCTGGCGCTGCAGGAGGCCGCGCCGCGTCAGCAGCACGTGTCCCGCGCCGTACTCCGCGTTTATTATCGAGTGATTGCCTGCCTGCGTGATACGACTCGCCAACTATCTTTTCGAAGCGATACGGTTGTTCGGCTCTGGGATTAGTATTTTTTATATCTTTTTTTATAGTCCGTCGCATGATTACGAGACCGAGTCGTCGTATACGAGGCGGCTTTCTCGTTTCATGTGGCAATATTGACAAAACGTTGTCCGCAGAAGAGCCGACTGACAATAGAACGTCTTATATAACGAAGGAATATAGCGTGCAGCCTTCGCCGACGTTTTGACAGTTAGTAGGGAAAAGTCTGAAATATCGGCGTACGCGGCTTAATCGCTCAGCGTAGCGATATTGGCGTTACATCATGTTGTCAGCGAAGGGAAAAATTGCCACTCTCCCCCCGCCGCCCGATTTCGCGCCGCGCTCCGGCTGCCTATGTCGACAGCGCGTTTGTATTGCTATGGAATTTATTGTAGTTTTACGAACGCGCATTTATTTGCTGCTATAAATAATGTAGGAACACTTTGTATCGATGTAGCTGCTGTTGTGCAACCGGCGACGTATTAAGCTTCGCAATATATTCAAGGGAAAGAAAGTGCAAATTGAAACTGCCTTTGTAACGAAGTCAAGATCCTTCACGAGGCTGTACAAATCTGGTGTTCTCAATATGAGTTTGTTTCCCTCACGCGCTTTTATGCTACGTATTAATTTAAAAAGGAAAATTCCGATTATGTTCGATTATGAAATGCGTGTTTGTAAATTGTATGTTTTGCTGCTAGGTAGAGAAATACATTTTCATGTAACCACCGATGTGAGACATCGGAATATGGGCATCCGAACCATTAACGTAAACCTTATTCATAAAAGCAAACAGTAGCGCCATCTTTCAAAATTATATAGGTGGCTACAAAGCAAACTACACCATGGCCTTACTAATGGAGACAAAACAAGCATTTTTGGCACCGATAAACTGGTGTCATTTTTTTGCGCCGTTCGCCCTGTCCAGGGTATAAGTCTAGGTATTCATGTAACACTGTTTTGTTCCAAGACTGCAAAAATTTTCTAAATAGACCCACTTGAATGTCAGTAAAAATACTTTCCTGGTTACGACGAAAATACGCTCATTTGCAATTTTAATTGCAGGACTTTATCTGATAAAACCCAGACTTTATTTGTGTTTTCGTTTTTAAATAACTTGAAACAATAGAAAAGGCCAAATGTCGCCAGTGCCAGTGGCCAATTCCCTCTGCACAATTACACAGTTCGTTACACAGCCGAAAAAGAAAATGAGGGCAAAAAAGGTTGACCTGCTGTGAAATCTTTTTTTAAATGTACTTTATTTAGATTTTTTCATAATAGTAAAAATTAACATATTCAGATAAGTAGTAACATATTTTTGGGAAAAAATTGTGAAGGCAGGTGTTAACATGACTCTCACATCATTACTATAATAGTCCTTAGAAGTCCATTACATTATCCCAGATGCTATAGTCTCTTTAGGACGTTTCGATGACCCCTTTGATTCAGTATTAATGGCTTCAACGCCGGGCGTATTCGGAATCAAGCACACCTGCTGGATTTATGCGGTCCGTAAATTCATTGTTATTCACTCCAATAGTCCTGATACAGAATCCACTTCATTATCACCTGAATTTACAGCGCTGTACCAGTCATACGTAAATATTTCATGCGCTTGCCTACCGCCTTGAGCCTGTGGCTGTGAAGAATTCAAAAACAATAAGATTAACTGACATTTACACTGCAAAATTGTCGTTCATTAATTTTGTTTTAGATAGCGCGGGTCCTGCTATACACATCGGGATTTGTATAGCAGGGCACGTGTAAGACAGATTAGTATTACTTAATATCAAATTGGAAGTTATGTAATGATACGGTTAGGTAATGTAAAAATAAATAAATAAAAAAATTTATGCTAAGATTAATTGACTTATTTCGGATTTATTAAAATTGATGTTCAGAAGCCGACTTCAAAGAGCTTAATAAATTTTGTTGTATACAAGTTCGGAGCAATATGAGTACCTATTATCCATACAAACATGTCGCTTTTGTTGGCAGTCACTAAATCCGTTCATAGACGACGAATGTAAGGACCTTCCTTCTTTATTATGGAATGAGTGTCGAAAAATCTCCCGCATTCAAAATTTTAGACATTACATTGTATTGTAAATTAAATCCCATAGTTCACTTCGTACACTTTATTTCATGTGACAATATCTCGTTTAATAAATAAGCAGCTTGTTTGCTTATACATCTTAACTTTCACATTCATTTGTTAAATTCTAGTATTACAATTCAATAGCATACGAGTATAGCTTTACTTTCAAATTTAATATTAACTCAATTACATATTCGCTCTACAAATAGCCTCTCTCCATCATATCTATTTTTTTTCCAAAGCTGTCAATGTCAATGGCGGGAAATGCTATGATTGGTCAGTATTCTGTGATCTCAAAAATGGAAGTCAACCTTACCATAGATTAAATAGAATCATGACATTCGGCCATCCACTCTTGTGCAACCTCCCGGTGCACAATACTTAAAATCTCAAGTAAAACAATTTCTACCACCAATCAAGCAACGACACCACGCCAACATTGTTTCTAACAAAATATAGAATTTGTCGTTACAATATTATGATAAGTAACTACTATTCTATCTTAATGATTAACAAAATTACAATATATATTTAATTCAATCCTCTTTTTCTCTTATAATATTATTGCTTAAAATACAACTCAATTCAAATACTTGATTTCACATATGCCTAACTCACATGCACTTACTTATGAATAGTCAGTATTGTTAAATTACAATATCTAAATAATACCACCGAATAAATAATATATGATAATACTGAATTTAATATACATCTAAATCTCTTTAAAATAATCATGACATTTGGTTTCGTAGATTAATATTATTATTCCTGACAATATTATTATAATGAGTTTAAAATTACAGAAGCAGTAAACAGGAGTTAAAAGATATTAGTGCGGTAAATCATCATTCATTTTTCTATAAAATATATCAAAATTCATTCTCAATAACATTACAGAATAAAACTACTAAAATATTTTAAAAATAATCTTTAAAAATTATAACAGCATAAACCAAACCCCTTTTTTCAAAAAAGGTCATAATAATAATTTTATTGTTCACATTTTCAATAGTATAAAACGACTTATCTATACAGGTTCCAATAGATAGTCAAAAAGTTATCTACGTTAGAAAATACTGTATGCCCATTTCATAGATCTTTGTGTGTCCTGAAAAATACTTCAATTCAAACTTGCGCAGTTGTGAGTATGTATACGTACGAGTACATACAATATTTCAATTTATTCAAAAAAAAAATAGTCTATTTTCTTACAAATGTATTGAAAAGCGTCGTCCGATAGGTTAAGACGATCTCGTAGTCACACGTCATAACCCATTTACGACCCTTATAATATAACATTAGATTATATCAAACTCGGTTATAGCGCTGTTTCTGTATTGTCAATATTAGCTTTTACTCTATAATATTGTATCGTTTCCATAACTTCAACAATTTCATAAGGCCCTAAAATTTAAATTAGGTATTATTTGTGGTATTAACATGTAGACAATATTGGACACTTAATTATCTGAAATCAAAATATCGAGCCTTTAAATTTGTTTTAATAATTATAATTATCAACTAACAAAATTATTACAAAAATGATAAAATCGATCAATTAATTAAAAAAAAAAACATAAGGAAACCAATATTACTGACAAGACAGAGAAAGCTATATTGAAATGTGACGTCACTCTTCAGTAATGCCAGTAGGTAGCTCTATACAAATTTTCTCCTTGCGAGTAAGAAACAACAGATCCTCTTTTAAAAGATTATTTCAATGCCTGTAACTTTGTATTATTTTTTTAACTATCTTTAAAGGTAATGTCAACGATTAGAACCCAAGAAAGCGGTCATCTGAACGTTTTAAGTACTTTTTCAAATAAGTAAAATAGTATAGCCATTTTGTCAAAATTTCTACGAATCACCGACTACCAAGACTACTATGACTGCTGCTGATCGTACAATATGATGGCCTTACTTTATAAACAGCCATTTTAATAATAACATTAGGTAAACTTGAGTCCTGTGTACGTTGACCTCACTTTTTGACGATTATTTCAAAGACATGTCTGAAGTACCTGTTCTAAATATTCTTCATCCAAATAAAACTTCTGAAATAAGTTGTCGAATGAAAGTGTTTATTGTAAGTCGAGTCGAATGGTATTTTATCTTTGCGCGTCCCAATTACGTTTGTCTTTGAATGAATTACTTTTGGTCCATCCATAGATTCATATAAAATAGGTCATCGCTCACAATCCAACTAGATAAAGTTCTACCTAACAACAATAGTTGCGTGAGTGCGTCAACTTTACATTATACTGTGTGTAATATACCTTCTAATTTAATAGGAGTGCGGATGCTAAGGTGCGTTTAAAATCATTGCGAGTTTCGACGGCTCGAGTATGCTAACTTAAATAGAGTATTTATTGCCGCACTTTTGAAGCCATAGGCGACCTGTGTCACATTTATGTATTGGTCAGTGAATTTAAAATGATCTGATTGAAGCGTTCGGCTTAGTTATAAGCTCGTGGATAAGCGAGTGCCATACTGTATGCACTGTGAAAGGGTATTTTTTTTTTATGACGTAATTTGGACAACCAATACCGATGGAGACTGACTAACTAAGTTGCATACTTCTAACCTAGTGCTACCAGATACCACTAGATGCCTACTACATGACCTAACTTATCTTTCACTTTTCTCTGCACTTTATAATTTTACTTACAAAATTCCTGTTGATATCCTTTGATTACTCACCTCTCTGGTTTTTTTTTTTATATTTCGTGACGTGATTGACGCCCGGTAATGCAAATTCGTATTTTGTCTGCATTGGTTCTTTAAGAACGGTCACAATCTTACGTGAAGCAAAAACCATGTTTTGACATTAGTAATGTTCGTCAATGATAGAAATATTTCTTAGAAATGATTATTCTGAGATAATAATATTCAAATGATACTACAGCTGAATCCTCATTCAATCAAGTCAGCTTCAGGAATTGTCTGTCTTATTGCAAGGTATTATTGGTAAAGAATATTAGGTTAATAATTATAATGTTTAAAAACCAAAAAGAAGTGTGTCTCTAAGAGCTTGCTGCAACGTCATTAATAGTAATAATGAAATTAAACTACTATTTGAAATTGGGACACGACAGAATTGCCGAAGGCCTTTATGAAAGGCTTTCAAAATCTCTTGAATAAAACCTAGATAGCACTTCTGTAGGTGTTATCATCCGGACAATTATTGTTAGTTAATATCACAAAATACTTATTTATTTCAGTTTCACAAATCTCACAATAAATAGTCAACGGACTTTGTTCACTGGTTACAAAATCGTGACCAATTCTAAACCATTTGTGACACATTAATATGGATATTGCGCATTTCTAAATAATTCTCTTCTCCTCATTAAAGTGCCACTATCACTATCATTTAATTGAATAGACGAGCGAATGTTTTTTTTTTGTCAAATAAATCTGTTAGCTAAGATCGCTATTAATTTAGGAAATACAATATACCTTGATTTTTAGGTTCCTTACAATTCAATCCTTGCGCTCTGTTCAGAACTAATTTACCGCGAATGATATAATCTACTGCCTTATTACCGCTAATTTAAAATGCCAATAATAGCATTGGTTTAAATTTCTGTTACTTCGTGAAATGCATGCAAGCATCTCATCCAAAAGACGACCGTTATTTTGCTCATTTGAATGCTTTTAGAACCTTGCCTTGCCATTCGTTCCAACTGTTATGTGTACGGAAGTTAAGCCTCGAGTCACTTTTTTTAAACCTACTCCTACATGCTCTATGACGCAAAATGTACGGTACGCTTTTGGCCCCCTTATTAATGACATTCACGCGCATACTTTAAAAATTAGTTCGACTACGCTAAGTCCTTTGCTGGACGGATCGAAGTCTGGAATTACATTAAAATGATCGCTGGGTCTTGTCAACCTTTTGATGTAAAGATTTAATAAGTTTAACCACCTCGTTTGTTGGGAGGCTTATTGCTTGCTATTGCATTGCTGCTTAATATTGGTACCTGTTCCAACAGCGGCTCCGTTTCGGTGAGCCGCGAGCAGTTCCGAAGCTGCGTGTGTCTTGATTTAACATTCTCAACATGTCCATGATCCTTGATGGGAATATTTATGTGCTTTGTGGAGAAACATCTGTAGTTATCTGGAGTTATGACGGGGGTCGCGTTTACACGCGCTTGCCTCTGGGCCGCGTTCGTACACGGCTAGCTCGTTCCATGCATCTCCCTTCTGTTGACGGAGACTGCGTTCTCACGCGCTTGCCTTTGAGCAGCGTTTTCCCATGACCAGCTCGTTGATCGTGCCGTGTTCCCGGCAAATGAAATAAACAATGATAAATTAATATAAATCAATCATTAGTAATACAAAAAAGATTATTCATAAAAATTTATTTTATTATTAGTATTTTTAATAAAACGTCTATTTTTAGAAAAATATTGTTTCAAATTCCATTAATCATTCTACCATTAATTTTTTTGTCACTATTTATTAACATATAGTCCAAACAAGTTTATTGCCCTTTTCCGAATTTTTTAATCACAGTAAATTGTTAGTAATGTGATTTAGTGTTTTAATACACCGACAAACTGCAACTGAGTACTCATTATTATCATTTTGGTACTATGTGTACCGAATAATTGTGGAAAATACATAGTTCTATCTTGGCACACATAACCAAGTAACTCTTGGCACACTTAACCAAGTAACTCTTGGCACACATAACCAAGCAACACTTGGCATACATAACCAAGCAACACTTGGCCAACATAACCAAGTAACTCTTGGCACACATAACCAAGGATATTATTCAACATAGAACATACATAGTTCTATCTTGGCACACATAACCAAGGTCATTATTCATCATAGAACATACATATTTCCATCTTGGCATACACAACCAAGGACATTATAGAAAAATTAAATACGGCACTCATAACCGAATGATATTATAATTTAGTCACGGCACTCTTAACTGCCAATTAATTTAATTCAATCTTTAATGAACCAACACCAAATCAACATTATTTAAAAATTGCTTGACATTACTTATAAACTACAATCAATTGTTGTAAATGCCTCAACCAGAATCACATTAATTTTATCGTCATGCCATTATTTCATAATTCCTGTCTAAATATTTCAAGTACTAGAGAATTGCAAATGAATTAAAATAATAATATGTTTCTTTATTTCATAATCCCTGCCACGGCATATCTTTAAAGAACTAAAGAGAATTGCAAAAAAAAATCAAATCATACGCTGATGTTCTTAATAACTGTCAGTTTGGAATTGTTCACCGCTTCTTTATTGATTCATATCTATAACTTATGTTACTCAGCGGAAAGGAACTAATTTATTTCCATTTTCACTATACGATATATGGCTCGTAAAAGTTTCTGTGCTCAGGTAGGTTATTATATACCTACATAATTTTTTTGAAATTCCTAAATTATTGCTGCGTTACATAAATTATTCAAATTACTTGAACTTATGTTGACTATAGATACATACAATAGTCCGATAATACTGGAAACTGAAGTACAAAATGTTATGAAAATCCACGAATGTCCCTATTCTTCTTAAAAACTTCAGCTCTATTCGACATCACTAGCAATGAACAAACTATACGGCGGCGCCAATATAAATCTAGCATAAATACCTACTTGCTAAATTTTTGAAGCAATTCATAGTCGAATGACTGTCATTATCAATTATTATTCAATTAAGTCACAGAACATTGGGCTATGTGATAATATTATGTCCCACTAGCTGTTGCCCGCGGCTCCGCCCGCGTGCAGTTCGTTTTTTTTACAAAAATGTTTCCCGTGGAATTTCTTAATTTTCCCAAGATTTCCCGTACAAAATGAGTGGTCCTTGGGTTCGATGGACCCGTAAAGGAGTCTTCTTCCAATCTCTCGTGTCAACGTGCTATCTTCTTTTACACAATTTACCTATATCTTCTTGGGTCTTCCTCTACTTATACACTCTGTCGAAATCGCTTATGTTACTCAATTCGCATGGAGTAAGATAGAGTGGGGCGTGTCATCGTGGATTGTAATATCTATACTAACCAAACTTATCTTATTCTGAGATGATACCAACGCCCAGATATTGTAATTAAGCATTCTGATGCGCTACTGTGTACGTAGCAACCCGTTCCTGCTACGTACGGGTTATCTTGTATAGTTATACCAAAATGCACGATCAAAAGGACGATTTAAACTGTCGATATTTCGACCCCGTTTTGATTGTGCTACGGAGATAAGTAGCTATAGGTTTTTTTAAACATCCCACGGGTGCTCTCAAATTTTTCAGGATGAAAAGTATCTTAAATGTTGACCGGGCATATATATAAAGTAGGATCATAAAATTTCATTAAAATCCGTTACTTGAAAGACGCCTGCTAACTGTTTTTGTAATGTTTTCTTTCCCGCGGGAACTCGATTGGATTAATAAGTTTTACTATATATATATTTTGTTAAAAAGGCAACATAAGGTATCAGCATAACCAATTTTACTAAATTAAGTTCATTACTTGTTGTTTACAAAGCTGTTAAATTAATTGCAGTTTTTTAACTATCCCACGGGAACTCTTTATTTTACCGAGATGAAAAGTATCCTATATGTTGACCAGGGACATAGGCTACCACCACACAAAATTTCATTGGAATCGGTCCAGCCGTTCCAAAGATTAGCCCGTACAAACAGACAGACAAACAGACAAACAGACAAACAACAGATTTATTATATGTATTGATATTGATGGTCTTCCTCTACTTATACACTCTGTCGAAATCGCTTATGTTACTCAATTCGCATGGAGTAAGATAGAGTGGGGCGTGTCATCGTGGATTGTAATATCTATACTAACCTAACTTATCTTATTCTGAGATGATACCAACGCCCAGATATTGTAATTAAGCATTCTGATGCGCTACTGTGTACGTAGCAACCCGTTCCTGCTACGTACGGGTTATCTTGTATAGTTATACCAAAATGCACGATCAAAAGGACGATTTAAACTGTCGATATTTCGACCCCGTTTTGATTGTGCTACGGAGATAAGTAGCTATAGGTTTTTTTAAACATCCCACGGGTGCTCTCAAATTTTTCAGGATGAAAAGTATCTTAAATGTTGACCGGGCATATATATAAAGTAGGATCATAAAATTTCATTAAAATCCGTTACTTGAAAGACGCCTGCTAACTGTTTTTGTAATGTTTTCTTTCCCGCGGGAACTCGATTGGATTAATAAGTTTTACTATATATATATTTTGTTAAAAAGGCAACATAAGGTATCAGCATAACCAATTTTACTAAATTAAGTTCATTACTTGTTGTTTACAAAGCTGTTAAATTAATTGCAGTTTTTTAACTATCCCACGGGAACTCTTTATTTTACCGAGATGAAAAGTATCCTATATGTTGACCAGGGACATAGGCTACCACCACACAAAATTTCATTGGAATCGGTCCAGCCGTTCCAAAGATTAGCCCGTACAAACAGACAGACAAACAGACAAACAACAGATTTATTATATGTATTGATATTGATGGTCTTCCTCTACTTATACACTCTGTCGAAATCGCTTATGTTACTCAATTCGCATGGAGTAAGATAGAGTGGGGCGTGTCATCGTGGATTGTAATATCTATACTTACCAAACTTATCTTATTCTGAGATGATACCAACGCCCAGATATTGTAATTAAGCATTCTGATGCGCTACTGTGTACGTAGCAACCCGTTCCTGCTACGTACGGGTTATCTTGTATAGTTATACCTAGTTGCACGATCAAAAGGACGATTTAAACTGTCGATATTTCGACCCCGTTTTGATTGTGCTACGGAGATAAGTAGCTATAGGTTTTTTTAAACATCCCACGGGTGCTCTCAAATTTTTCAGGATGAAAAGTATCTTAAATGTTGACCGGGCATATATATAAAGTAGGATCATAAAATTTCATAAAAATCCGTTACTTGAAAGACGCCTGCTAACTGTTTTTGTAATGTTTTCTTTCCCGCGGGAACTCGATTGGATTAATAAGTTTTACTATATATATATTTTGTTAAAAAGGCAACATAAGGTATCAGCATAACCAATTTTACTAAATTAAGTTCATTAGTTGTTGTTTACAAAGCTGTTAAATTAATTGCAGTTTTTCAACTATCCCACGGGAACTCTTTATTTTACCGGGATGAAAAGTATCCTATATGTTGACCAGGGACATAGGCTACCACTACACAAAATTTCATTGAAATCGGTCCAGCCGTTCCAAAGATTAGCCCGTACAAACAGACAGACAAACAGACAAACAGACAAACAACAGATTTATTATATGTATTGATTGATTTTGTTAAAAAGGCAACATAAGGTATCAGCATAACCAATTTTACTAAATTAAGTTCATTAGTTGTTGTTTACAAAGCTGTTAAATTAATTGCAGTTTTTCAACTATCCCACGGGAACTCTTTATTTTACCGGGATGAAAAGTATCCTATATGTTGACCAGGGACATAGGCTACCACTACACAAAATTTCATTGAAATCGGTCCAGCCGTTCCAAAGATTAGCCCGTACAAACAGACAGACAAACAGACAAACAACAGATTTATTATATGTATTGATATGTAGGTATCAATTTATTTTTATTTATTTTGACTAAAGTAGGTATGTCCAGTATGAAAAAGATCTGTTACCTGCAATTAACCTTGAAAACTGCCTGTTTTCATAAAATAATTTAATCAAAAATAACTATGTATGTTTATTCTATTACAATACATTGTATTTTATGCACAGTCATAGCATTTCTCACTCTATGCTCTAATTTAATAAGAATACAATTGTTAATGGCGCTGTCACTAGATGGCGCTGTACGATAGTACGGTACAATTCGTATTGAACAAAATATTTACTCGAATTATACCTACAAGCACCAAAAACCACTCTATTCCTCTAAAGCGACACCCTATTATTGCACTCTGTATTCGCAGTAACAAAACTCATACAGTTCAATAGGGATTTAAGGCATTGCTGATTGCAAATAAATCAAAATTGGTATTTTATCTTCACCTTGACGAGGTTCAACAAAGTAATTACGAATTGGCTCTACTTTGACTTTTATGTTTTCGTTATGAGTTCTAGATTCTATTATATATATTTTACTTTGACTAGGTAATATTTGTAAGAACATTCATAGCTACCTATTTTACACGTCAAGGTATATAACAAATTGCTTAGTAGGGATAAAACATGCCTAAAATAATCGAAATGAAATCAGAATAATATCATACCTCAATAATATGTGGGTTAGCAGTTCGCGTAGGTTCTGTCACTTCTGAATTATTGTAAATTAAATCCCATAGTTCACTTCGTACACTTTATTTCATGTGACAATATCTCGTTTAATAAATAAGCAGCTTGTTTGCTTATACATCTTAACTTTCACATTCATTTGTTAAATTCTAGTATTACAATTCAATAGCATACGAGTATAGCTTTACTTTCAAATTTAATATTAACTCAATTACATATTCGCTCTACAAATAGCCTCTCTCCATCATATCTATTTTTTTTCCAAAGCTGTCAATGTCAATGGCGGGAAATGCTATGATTGGTCAGTATTCTGTGATCTCAAAAATGGAAGTCAACCTTACCATAGATTAAATAGAATCATGACAATTGTATATGAAGAGAGATGTTCAAAGTTATTCAGGTAATATATCCCTATCTGAAATTTATTTTCGCGTATTCTTTAATTAAAATTATTCATGGAGTTGAATTATTATCTTACAATGTTAATGAAAATTTTATTGTGTTACCGCAATTTTCGCAAAAAAGTTTATCGAAATGTTCCTCATTTATATAACCTTACGTCTAAAATAAAATTTTAGGCCTTTTAAATAAAATCTCAATCGCGTATTTTAATAAAATTTTTGTTTTGGAACCATGATCTTTGGTTCCGGGTTTTGAGGTCAGGGTGTTACATATTAAAACTAACAGTGTTGTTAAGGTCTTAAGTTTTATCATTTACTAATAAATAATTGTTACATGTATAAAAGTCACAGGTAAGGAACCTGTGTCGGTCACATTTTTGATTCACGTCGATAAACATTGAATATACTAACGCCGGCGTTTTCAGGAACAGGCACGCCTGCTGGATTTACGGGACCCGTAAATTCATTGTTATTCACTCCAATAGTTCTGATGCAGAATTCGATTTATTGTCGCCGACTCGTATCGAAAATCGGGATTTAGAGTTTTACGACACCGGTTCAGCGCGTTCTATTTCCATATACCTACTGCGAATGGTAAGGTACTCATATTCTTATGCATAGGTGTAATTACAGTAACGAAACTTTTCAAGGTTTCTAAATAACGCTCATATTGTAAAGATGAAATTCTGTGTGTGTGCTTGCGTGCGTGCGTGCGCTTATATTATATTTTGGGTTAACCATTATTAGTTTTAATCCCGGAAAATCTGAGATTCCCGCGGGATTTGTGAAATGGGGTTGATATGAAGACGCGGGTAAAACCTAGTATTTCATATTTTAATGGCGCCTATTCATGCTGCGACTACTTGTCTGTGTGGATTTTATAAACTTAGTTTTGATTTGGAGCTGTCGTGTTTAATATAAATAAACATGAGTCGTCATCGGAAAAAACCAACATGTACGAAATCAACTTCGTAGGATTAACAGAAATGGTTCTATTTCTATTTGCAATATTTGTATTAAGCAAACCAAAGTTAAACATTGTTACTTAAAAGCTATGTCTTAAATCAATATTAAAAGATATGTTCACAAGCTTTTACTTTAAATAAAAATTCCGCCGCCTTATCATTCGCAAAGTATTGCAAAGGCTTTACGAAAACAACCAATAGCCGAAGTTCTGTGTTTACATTCTGGCGTTCTCAAAAGCACGTAATTGATCTGGAGTAAGAAAAATTAGTTCGTTATTCGCCTTAATTATGTAAAAAAAATATTGCTTCATTATTTTTATCCATTAACTTGGGATGGTATTCCTGCAGTGAAAATAAATAACATTCGAACTGCATCTAAACGAAAAAAAAACGAATTCCTTAACCGTTGTTTTATTCTGTGCTTCATTATACGATTGTAGAATATTACCTTAACGTACTCCAACGTAATATTACCTTCTTTACTCCTGATTCTCATTAAACAATGAGAAAAAAATTCAAAATGTATCATAAGCATGTACGCTCGCCTTTAGTGAATAGCGCTCCGATTTTTGTGAAAGGTTCATAAATAATTCCTAATTCTCTTAAGACCTCTACCGTTAAGGAAGGAAGTGTTCACGCTAAAGTACCTTATATTTCACGCTTTCAATGGAGTATAATTTTATCCTCGTACTTTTAATCTGATATTATTTCTCAAAGTATTTATTCTGTTCTAAAACCGTGGCGTACTTTAAAAATTTTGACTTGCTAAGAATTTGCTTTTGATCTCAACCAGTAATATTTCCATATTCATATTTCACACCACTCGTGTGACATAAATGTAATGCGAAAATGGAATAGTCGCATCGATACACAAAGTAAACTTAAATATCGTTTCCAATATTGGAAATTCCATACCATACTGTCTCGGATGTGTGTGGTCGGAGAATATGTTCCGTGGTAATATGAAATCCGATTTCGGAATCGAAGTACCTAATCGATTAAATTCAAAAGTGATGAGGGCTCTGAGCGATCCTCTATATCTGAGAAGGAGTTGGTAGTTCGCTATCGCTGTGGGGGTAATTGTAGTAGTAGATTGTCGCGGTCGAGTGTTCGGTATGGTCCACGTGGCACAAGATTGCGGAGGCGCTGTTTGCTCTTTGGCGGAGCCCGCAACGGGCTTACGGTTCAGCGAGCCGTGCGGCGGCCGCGCGGCCTCTCGGGTCACGTCTCCGGCCAAATTGAAATATCCCCGCTGCCCTGCCTTCCACTCCTTGCACACAGCACCGCATCGCCGCCAACCGCCTCCCCGCTTCATATAGATACTCGTACTACACTCAACTAACGCGTAGGTATATCTACCTACGCGACGTTTACCATAATCCTATTAATATCGCAATAAGTGAATTTGTACTGTTGCTTCTTTGCCCCAAATTTACTGAAACAATTTGAATGCTTCGAATTCAGATAAATAGCTTATACCGTAATACATCTGCTTCATTCCGTAAAAATCCACGGTATTTGCGGGATTCGTATGAAAACCCCAATCCACCCGGGCGAAGGCAATACCTACCAAGTAACGTTGAGTCTAAAATAAATAAAAATTAGTTTTAGAATACACAAGTAACGCCCTTTCATAAATACCCCACTCAATATTGTTATCTCATTTAGAAATTTTGTCGACCCGGTTTTCCCCCCTTTTTAAATAAAAAATAAAAAGATTTTAATTTTTAATCCTTGCTATGACGGGGCGCTACAATTTCCTACCCCTATTCCAAATTTCCAATCGATATAATAGTTACTGAAATAATCGAGTGTGACAGACGGACGGACGGACGGACGGACGGACGGAGAAAGTCTCACTATAAGGGTTCCATTTTACCCTGATATTTCTGATGAAGATCAATTAAAAATAGTTTCCAGTTCCACTATATTTCTAAAAGCCGAAGCTGTTGATTTTTAAAATTGTAAAACACTACATACATACATACATTTTGAGTGGTATACTAGATAGAATAGTTTTCATTACTACACCGAATTTTTGCTTTTCAGTTACCATTTACTATTAATTTCCGTCGACAAATATATTTTTTAAATATTTTATAGTTGTGGTTTTATATAGTAACGATTGGGTCCTATTTAATTTTGTTCTAAATTGTTAGCTTTAACGTCTTAACTCTAAGAAACTTCATTCCAACTTTGAACCAGGGATAACTAGAAGCTTTGTGTGTAATTCCAAAGTTTAAATGCCGTATGTAACTTTTGTGATGACCACGAATACTGTTTTATATTATATGCAGTATATTGCACACATTACTTGTGCATATTGTACGGTCTGTTTGTCACGGTCCTTTATTTCAGTAACTATTAAAGACATCGATATGAAATTTGGAAAAGTTGTAGATAACGATGGCCCGCCGTTAGTAAAATCATAACAACCCCCCGCCCTCCCCCTTTTCACCGAAGTTTACAAATCGAAAATTCGTAAATAATTATGATTAATAGAGATCAATTACGGAAAAAATAAAATGAACTCTCAAAAAACAAATTTAAGTTTGCGGTTCGCTAAAAAAAGGGATTTTTATGGTTTCACTTTTTCTATAGTAGTACGGAACCCTCAGTGCGCGAGCCCGGCTCGCACCTGACCAGTTATTTATAACTTTTACCTTCTTCTGTTCTCTGCAAAATGTTATCCGGGTTATATATATTCTCTTAAATATTATATATTGGCATGGTTTTCGAATGATTCAATTTCCGTGCGCAGACAGCGGCTGAATTAACGTGCGCAGATTTACATGCCAACGAAATAATTTGCAAATGGTGCTCGAACGTTTCATCTACATATATTTTATGATTTATTCCGTGAATAGTGCAGCTTAAGGTTCAGTTTTGCCCTGGTGCATATTTATAGCTTTTTTGTTAAGCTGCGAAATCTTGAAATATTATCCCCAGCAACTTATTTTAAATTTTTCCCACCTAAAACTGTGGCTTTATAAATGAAACTGTGAAGCACTTACTCTTGTTTACTACTCTAGTAGTTTTATAAACAGAGCTATAATAATCGATGTTTTAAATTATTTTTAACCGACTTCAAAAAAAGGAGGTTATGTATTCGAACCGTATGTTTGTATGTATGTATGTTTGTCCGCGATTATTTTGTTAATGTTTTAGTTAAACATTTTCCTACTTACACAAATAAGTGGGTAAAAAATAGATAGGGGTGAGCGCATTGTTTCAATCGATAACCTTTGTCGAGGTGGTTGCCTTACGAAGCCCCTTCGCAGGTAATCCTGCCCACTTGGAGTTATTGCCGCCGAGGGAAGGAAAGATTACCTCGGCGGGAGATAAGGAGGTCGACGGGGCTTGGAGTGCGATTGTCCCCGAGTCAGGCGTCGAATTGTGTCAAGTGAAGCGGCAAATTGAACGGCCGAACCTTCTGCGCTCTCTGCTCACTAATCGTCACATAAACTGCTGGCCCCGAACGTTTAATTACGTCAAATACTTTTCCTGGTCCTGCTAAATCACGGCGAGTTTAATTATGCTGTAAAAAATAGTCATGCCGCTACGTTCAAGATCTGTTTAACCATATTACTATACTTTACATTGACTTATTAACTTGAGTTTATTTGACTTAGGACCAATTTTTCAATCACCAGTAGCCCTATTCTTTAACTCGGTGCCTGTCGAAGAATGATAGCCACTAGCAAATGTTTTTCATCCATTGAAGTTTTGCTAAGGAAATGTTATTTTTATTTCATAGCAAACTTTCAATGGATAAAAAACATATGCCAGTGGCTATCATTCTTTGATAGGCACCGAGATACAGAATACGGGCGCTGGTAAACGTTAACTATGGAATAAATATGACGTTTTGACAGATTTTGTATGGAATATGTTTCAGATTTATTCCTCAGATAGTTTATCTGGCGATTGAATCGGCCCTTAGCAAACCAGGAAATTAATTCGGAAGAGACATATACAAAAAAACAAAAACCAAAATATTAAAATTTAGACATGGCTTTAGAGAGCTAAAACGGACTACAGATATAAAAACAGCATTAAACGCATACTACACATACGCATACGCGTGGCTTAAATATGGCGTAATACTTTGGGGAAATAGTGCAAACTTCGAAGACTTATTCATAATGCAAAAAAAATGTATACGTATCATCATTAACATAAAAACCACAGAATCGTGCAAGCCATGTTTCCAGGAACTAAAAGTCCTGACCTTACCTTCAATTTACATATTCGAGGTATGCAAATTTGTAAAGAAGAATATCAAGTCCTACATAAAATATTTGGACAAACCGCGCCGATATCTCGAAAACTCAAACAACAAACTGCAATTGCCACAGTCGAAATTGGCACTTCATACTTCAAGCCCCTATGTAATGTTGATCAAAATGTACAACAACCTCACTATGTTATATCAGGAACGAGAATAAATTAGAAACAATATTTATAAAATCGTTAAAGGACTATCTGATAAAAAAAGTTACTACTCGATTGATGAGTATATGACAGAAAATAAAATCGATCCCCCGACCATTCATTGAGAACAGCAACGCCCTAACAGGGTCTCATGTATAATAATATATTGTACATGAAAGCTGAGAATAAATGAAATGAAATGAAACCATGCGTAGGTGCATGTCAATGAGTTTTCGTAGTTATTATTAGTAATTGAATATTCTGAGTAACTTGATGCGGAAAGCCGCCACATCTGTATTCTACGAGTTGCTATTCATATTAGTAATCGAATTTAACTTTATGAAAAATTCAAAGCAGCACCGCATTTAGCACCCTTTAGTCTGTAATTGTTGTAATAAAAACAGTGTTTTCAATTATTATGGAAATAGTAAATGCAGAAATTAAATTAAGCTTGGAATAATATATATACGAAGTATTTCATACTGGGAGGCAATTTAGATTACTATAAACTGATGACTATACGTTATCGCGTAATGCAGCTAGTATTGCAACTGCATAATCAAAAATGTAATAACAATACTCGCTAACACAGCTGTAACGACAGGATTAAATAATTAATTGCGTGTTACGTCAAACTATGTCCACGATACAGCAGTTTTTTACCAGATTTTTTGCCTCCAATTAACGGCCTACACAAAAAAACTACTCGTATATAACATTGTTATCTGTTTAGTGCGATTCGTTAACACCACCGCGAAACTGAGAGTGACACTAATGATAGAGCTCTGCAATCGGAGTCCACGTAGCGTTTTTCGAATAATAAAGCGAGCTACGAAAACGGTCTCCGATCAAGGCGTGCGTGCTCTTTAACAAAAATAGTATTTCGTAGAGTTTAAATTAAACAGACTAACGTTAAAAAAATATTTTTCGTCCATTTCCAATTCCACGCGTCTATAAATATATAATGTAATGTAAAAATGTACCTATATTTGTTCGTCTTTTTTCAATTCGTTTTCATCTTTCACTTGAGTTTTTTTAATATGTACGTCATCATTCTAATTATTATGTTTTTACACACTAATGAGGAGTAACACTTAACAAATCGTAGCCACGTAGCACCTTTTCGGCTACAATCAGAATTGCTATGTAGCAAGTGGCGCCGACATGTCAACTACATTAGCGCTGCCTTGCTTTCTACTTGACAGCTGACCCTGCGATCGTTGTTTGGTCATATAACTTTTTTTCTAACATAGGGGTTTGTAAAATTGTTAACGTCCTATTCTCAGACCTTATTCGATTAAAATCAAAACTGAGCTATGGGAATGATAGTAATGTTGGAGTATTGACAAGTCGTAGCCACGTAGCACCTTAACCATATACCTACTCGTGCTACGAGCTGGTCGACCCGAAAGTTGTAAAAAATCCTGTATTAACCTGTTTAAGGTAAGTAATCCTGCTATAAAGTAACTTCCAAAACAGTGAAATTAGTAATGCACTATATTATCACTGTAGCAAAATTGTGTGAGTGACACTAATGATAGGGCGCTTAACAAATCGTAGCCACGTAGCGCCTTACCAATTAGGATCGAAGTCGCTACGAGACAAGCGGCGGGAGTCGTAGCAGTGTCGGCCTCTTCGATTCGCTGAAGTACGTGCACTAATTTTAAACGGTGTTGTAGGTTGCCAATTTATATAATGGCTGTTTGTTTTGACTTAGTTTATTATAAGTTTTTATTGAGCTTAAAGCTAATAAAGACTTATAGTAAACTTTGTCTTAGGTGTTTAAAAATCCTGGAACACCTATTCCTTGATATTTTTTAAAGCCCATGAACGATTTTTATGAACTAAACTTGAGACATGTAGGATTTTCAGTTTAACATATACCCCATGTCCTTTAGTGGTAGAACGTAAAACCCTCTCTTAGTAGGTAAACCTCAGGCGTACTCAAGGAATATTCCATGAAAACTTAATATTTCTGCTATCGTTTGTACTGCTATCGATTGATGATGATCAAAAGCCAAATGATCATGAGCAAAATTTGACACGTTTATTTCAAATAGTTTTTGAGATATGAGGGTGTCAATACAATATTAATAACAATAACTCTAAATTGATTCACTAAGTGACGGACATAAACTGAGTTCAAAATGCTGTTTTCAGAGTTCCGTACCCGAAGTGTAAAACCCTACGACCCTATGACTAAGACTTCGCTGTCCTTCCGTCGGTCTGTCTGTCCGTCCGTCATCAGGTTTCTCATTAACCGGGATGGTCAGGCAGTTGAAATTTTCACATGTAATGCATTTCTGTTGCTGCTATAACACCAAATACCAACAACACAGAATAAAATAAATATCTAAAGGGGCTATACAAAAACGTGATTTCTTTGGTACTTTATTATTTTTGCGAGCACAATTTTATGTTTAGTTTACTTTAATTCTATTGAGATGATAGTAAGGAACCCTCAATGCTTGAGCTCGACTCGCCCTTGACCAAGAAACATGTTTGAATGGTAAGGGTATTCTGAAAGTGTTTTTATAAAGTAGGTAAGGTTGGTAAGTTTATATTATTCTAGGGTTTAGTGTTTTGTAAGAAGGTGATAGTAGCTAAATAATGCTAAAGTTTACCCAGTGAATAAAATTAGAAATTTCAACAAAACACCCCACGTGAAATTCTGTGATAAGGTGGAACTTTTCCCTGCTCGCAAATTACACCCTGAATTTCGTTGATAGAGAGAAACTTTGTTCAAATGAAATCACTTCTACGCTCTCTACAAGGTTTCTCTGTTTTACTTTCCGCCAAGTCACCCTATCGTGATTCGTGTCTTTTGGGACGCGCCTCAAAAAGAAACAAATTGAGTTTCGTTTCTCGTTACCCTTGATTTTAAATTTAAATCATTTTAATGTAAGACTTTTTGACTTGAAAACTAGAGTTTCACTATGATCATAATTACATCGCTTACAAAATTTTTGTTTTTGCCTGATACCCTTTCTTTAAATTCTGTCGTGTGTATTATATTTATTTGTCATTATTTTTTCCATGTGTGTCACTAAATTCACTAATATTCTCATGCGCAAGTTTGATGTTTCATACTCCATCATGTTTCCATAGCCATACAGATTT
Organism: Coenonympha glycerion; assembly: GCA_963855885.1. Taxonomy (NCBI): domain Eukaryota; kingdom Metazoa; phylum Arthropoda; class Insecta; order Lepidoptera; family Nymphalidae; genus Coenonympha; species Coenonympha glycerion. Next base: position 7,442,309 of record OY979629.1, read on the forward strand.
CAACACATGCTAATACATTCTGTCCTTAGAGAACAAGTATGGAACCTCACGAGTGGTTAAAAAACGGGACTTCACGGAGAAAATTTTGCGGCTACAGCTAGTGATAAAATACTCTGGTTTTTGTCATGAATATGTCTTTAAAGCTTCGATGGGTGCAATACAGAACACTAGTGATAACAAAATCAAAGCAGGTAGTTTGGTGTTGCAAGTAGGTACTTATCGAAAGCGCGGTGTTGGAAGACCTCTGACTAGATGGACTGATAACATTAAGCGAGCAAGTGCCAAAGGACCCACGGGTTGGAAGACCTCTGACTCGGGTTGGAAGACCTCTGACTAGATGGACTGATAACATTAAGCGAGCAAGTGCCAAAGGACCCACGGGTTGGAAGACCTCTGACTAGATGGACTGATAACATTAAGCGAGCAAGTGGCAAAGGACCCACGGGTGGGAAAGCAATGGACGTCCGTCGTCTGAAAAGAAACGATCCATGCACGTAAAATACACGGTCATGTTGACGACTCGGGTACATCCCATTTTTTTCGCAAATAAATGGAAACCGTATTTTAATTTACGATTCGAGGGCAATATACTCTTGTAATAGAAAAGCAGCGGTTAGCACCGTAGCCGCGCGGATTCAATGCAGGCAGCAGATACAGTAGGTAACGCGGTTCCATTATGATATTGCCCACTAAGTGAAATTTGTTTTCACGAGCTTCATAAAAGTATGTTTTTTTCGCCGAGTCCCGCGAAGCTTAGCAGCTCTCGCTGCTTATCTAAAATTTGAATGGAATTTAAGTTTCCTCCATTACCCTTATAATGATATCCATTTCTTTGAGCGTTGTTCCGCTCCATAAAAAAATAACGCCACAGGTTGTGGCTATTTATATATTTTCTTGTTCTACATTTATTTGTTGTAGACTTGGGTGATGTAGTAAAGAATAATAAAACATGAATATTCAGAAAGTCATAAAGTTAGATTGTTACGCTTAATGCCTTATAATTATGCTTTTTTACAGTTTTTAATGCTAATTTCACAGATTTAAATCGCTAGATGAGCCCTAAGCCTCCATCGCGCACATCGAAAACGTCCACAAACAGTGAGTGAGTGCTCTCAGCATACTGTAGTGTGCGATTGTGTGACAGAAAACGCAAGTGCAAATTGAGTTATGTCCCTGTGTGTGTAAGATGACAACGTGTCGCACACAAGACAAAAACTTGGACGTTTTCGGAGATGTAGGTCTTATCTAGCGAATTAAATCGTTGTCTAATTTGTAAAAAAAATACTTTCATATTTTTTTATTAAATTTCCATAAGTGATTATAAATAATGTAGCACCACTAGCGCTAGTGTGGCTAGTGGGCGCGTAGCAATGACTCCTGTGAGTGACGGACGTAACTCAGCAGTGAGCCGTGAGCGGTGAGCGTGAGCAGTGACGTATGATTTGTATTTTATTGCACTGTCACTGCGCCACGATGCGCCGCGTCCGGGGCACGGTCGGTTAACTTGTCAATCACGTAATTGACGATGTGGCTCTTCGGCGTATAGCGCTCGCTGACACAGGCGTTGCACTCGACGCGCCGCACGTGCCGATCGCCGCCACTTCTCGGCGATATTATCGCCCTCCCACCACTTGTCACACACTACTATGCTATGTGTATGTTTACTGTATCGCATTAGTGTTGGCACTTGCACCATACTGATGCTAACTTCACCGTTCTCACGTCGGTGCTCACTGATGAAAAGTCAATTGCAGTAGTTCAAGGGAAAACCTAATTGGTCATCGTCTTGGACAAATACTCAAAAGTTACCTTTTTATCTCTCAATAAACAAAGTGCTACATACAAGTTTTAATGTCATAGTTCTGGATCTTTGTAGTAACTCAAGAAACAGAAACAAAGCAGTTGCCACCTTTTAAAAAACAAAATACAACTGACCTTACCTGACGACTTGATATAATGTTTCTTATATATAGCCTTTCTTTTATAAGAATATATACTTATACACGTCTTCTCCTCGTCAAGAAGTTAAAATTGTAAAATTAAAAAAGTGTTGACGTCACTAGAGTTGCGTGACCGATCGCTTACGTCCACTTGTCTCGTGACTGAGACAAAAATATCAACGATTATTCCGTGATAGCAATTTAAAGTTTTTACGTTTAAATTCATATTCGAACAGTGAAAAGCTAAATGAAGTGGAGTTGAGATCTTCATAAGAAAATTTGAAGATGAGCGTTTTATTTTATCTATGCACTAGCTGACCCGGCAAACGTTGTTGTGCCATGAGGGATATAAAAAGCTTACGAACTACTCTCTGATCATTTTCATAACAATCGGTAGAGCTTTTTCGGAAGAGTTTGGTAACCAAACGAGATGCGACAATTTTATATATTAAATATTTTATTTGTTTCATCAATTTTCTCAAATAATGTAAATTCTAATAATGCAGCTAACCACATGAAATACATATGTTCAGCTGCTTTTATCGATGCGCTAACGTTCAAAAGCGTTGCGGTATTATTATCACCCATAATAATTATGGTGTGACGCAATTACTCCATGAATTCTCTCTGTAAGCAGACCACTATGAGTGAAACCTATTTAATAATTATGTACTAAAATGGCTCATCATATTTTATTTCACATAACGGGCAATCACCGTGTGCGGGACGATTATTTTCACGTAACATAATTCAGGTGGCGATGTGTGAATTCTCCGGGGGTACGTAATTTGGTCCATTTTGGTCCGGAACTCTCCGGCGTGAAATGGATTGGATATGCTGCAATATTGCAGCGTCACATGTTATAATATTTTCAATATTTTATTATTATTTGATGAATTAAACCGTTTCTATACCTGTATTTTTCTTTCTTTTTTCAGGTATGTTGTTAAGAGTTACGTAGTAGTCGCCAATGCACAAAATAATGGTAAGTTCAACAACGATAGTTATAAGTCATAACAATTTTTTTAAGCTTTGCTCAGGGTGAGACTACATGCAAAATAACTTTATACTCTGGTGAGAAAACCTCTTGAATATAAATCTAAACGTTTGACAAGGAAAATTGACATTTATTTCTGTCACCATCGTTCAAGATACGGTAGAACGTTCGTTCCAAACTCCGAATTGGAGCGGAGACATTTGATTTTAAGCCTCGCGGACTATAAGTGTTATTTCTTCGGGAGAAGTATTATTCTACGAGAGCAACGCAGCTCCGCCGTCTCGAATGCTCCATTTAGTTCCAAAGTTTTTCTCGTTTATCACCGTTGGGCTCTCTCAGAGGCGGAGATTTTTCCTTTAGATTTGTTGTCACACCAGACCTTTTTAATGTACCTTTCTTATCGTTACGTGATGAAGAGTAAACTTACTTCAGTAAACTTTTAATTCTAGAGAGCACTCGCAGCACTATCTCAATGGTTTTAAAACTGGTATACCTACCTACGGTACTCGTATAAATTAGTTTCAAACATGTATCAAATACGGTTTTTGGAGAAGTCATTTCATTTATATTTGTCGAGCGAATAACATCGCCAGAGATCTAAGAGAAGTTGAATAAAGAGATTTTATGTCCACAATTGTGTCGCGGATTTCATCGGCGTCTGACGGCCGAGATAAGGCCTACCTTTCGGTGCTAAGGGTGGTTCGTTAATTAAGCTGCGGAACAACAGTAAAAAGAGGGTAGATTAGCCTCGTCACAGAATCGAGAGGACGACAGGCTGCGCTTTAAAAATTTGAAATGATTCCGTTCCGGCTTTGAATACAAATTCCTCAATTCTGGCCAAAATTCAACTTTGATTAATCACTTTCTTAAATAAATAGCTGGAAGATTTTTGTCTCTGCTCGATGGGGTAAATAAAAACATGAGAAACTTGGAAAGTTCGAAGTCCTTTTACAACTAACAAACAAATATTTGATTTGAAAACTTACAAAGACTGTTCAAAGAGTAATAAAATTATTGTAAGTATCTCGTTTTGCCAGCGGTGCTGGAGGCACGCTACAAAGTCGCCGAAAACGGAAATATATAATTCGCAAAATTGTCGTGAAGTCAGCAGTTCCATTGGCCAAATTGTACCTTTTAGTAATTTATTTATCGAAATAGATTTCTTTTAGATGTAAATTTCGTAATTTATCGTGAATACCCTACTTTGAAAATTATTCTGCCGTATTTTACCTTTAATTCTTGCTCAATATTTACTCTATCTATTTATAATATTTTTCTATAACTAAAATTATGTATTGCCGTTAATTCACCCTAATTATTATATGTTGTTTCATTGATTGGTTTATTGATTTTCCCTTTCTGAACCCCTTGTCCGTATTAACCTACATCTTTCACTCTCCTCCACTTGGGAGTATAAAATCTTCTCCTCTCACATTATGACATAGGCAGATATTAAATCATTAGCCAAGTATGACCGTCGGTGCTCCTTTTCCGTAACGTGACCTACACTGCCTTTTGTACTTGAATCTGAGAGGCCTCGGCGCACGCCGCAACAATGACAAAACCTTTTTCTACTCGAGTGACGGAGCACGGTGGCCGAGATTGGAAAGTGTCACCGCAACTTTTCTGCTTATACATTAAGCTATTAACTATTTTCCAATGACGAAATACGCTACGCAAAGAGGACGGGAAAGATGTGACTTTTGTTGAAGCTAAAAATTTCTCAAGTATGGCGTCGCGCGTCGTACATGTCGGTACCGCTGACAGCACATTCCGCTGTCGGCCGCTTACATAAGCGCCATTTTACAGTTTTAACAAATTAAAAATCCAGCTTCAGGGCGGAGCCTAAAAATACATGCGTGACGTCACTAAGTACCGATCCTTTATATGTTTGTAATGAAATGAGTGACATTTCATTCATTTGAATTTGCCGCGCTTCGCGTATCAGCTGTCTGTACCTATGATTAGTGATCTGTGTCGAGGATTTAAAATGGCGAGGGACGCTGAAATTGTTTTGTGCATTGTTATCGTAATAAAAACTCATAGAAAGAATGTGATTGAGGACTCGAGATATAGTGAACTTTAAATGTCGTTTCTTTGTTATTTCAGAGAAACAATTTGTGGTTTAATTTTGGAGATCCTCAATGTCTTATAAAACGACATTTTTGTGAACTAAGAGAATATGGACCGGCTTCAGTTTGAGTTTACGATGATAGCCTCAAATGATGGCAAATCAAATGTATTAGCCATAACTTCAATATGTACTGAAGAAGGAAAATGTTATGTTTTACCCGAGGAACTGAAGCCGGTGAGTCATCATACATATATTGTTAAAACGAACACTTTCGCAAAAGTAAAAAATAGCATTAAAAAAAGACACCAGAGTAGAAAAGTATGGATAAAGTTGGATGAAAATCTAAAGAAGACATATGTAGATGAGGAAGGTAATATGCAATTTTTAGATCAATATTTAGATGAAGTGAGCACAACACAAGCAAAGGACAAGTATGATATAGGTTCAGTTAAAGATTATGAAGCTCGCATAGATTTACAAGTAAATAAATATTGTAGTAAAAGACCATACAGATGTACAATACAAGATAGATTAGAAATTGAAGAGCAAATATCGATGTTACTAAAGAACAATTTAATAGAAGAATCATACAGTCCTTTCGCTGCTCCAGTGACATTGGCGTTTAAAAAAGGTGAAAATAGAAAATCCCGTTTATGTGTAGATTTCAGAGAGTTAAACAAAATAGTTATACCACAAGCTCAACCATTTCCTTTGATAGATGATCTAATTATTAAAACTAGAAATTGCAAGTATTTTACTACACTAGATATAAACTCAGCATTTTGGGCAATACCATTACGGGTGGAAGACAGAAGTAAAACAGGATTTGTCACACAAGATGGCCACTTCCAGTGGACCTGCCTCCCTTTTGGCTTGAAAACATCACCAGCAATTTTCCAGAGAATCTTAAGCAATATTCTAAGAAAACACAATCTCACAGGATACTCTGTTAACTATATTGATGATATTTTGATATACTCGTCTACCTTTGAAGAACATATAAGGCACATTAGAAATGTATTAGAGGCAATAATTAAAGAAGGCTTTAGACTGAAGTTTAAGAAATGTACCTTTGCTTCAGACTCGGTAAAATACCTCGGCCATATAATTCAGAACAATTCAGTAAGACCACTAAAAGACAATTTGATTTCAATAAGGAACTTTCCAACTCCTAAGACGCAAAAGAACATCAGACAATTTTTGGGAAAAATAAACTTCTACCATGACTATATACCAAGAAGTGCAATTATCTTAGATCCATTACACAATTTATTACGAAAAAACGAGAAATTTGTATGGTCAGAGAAATGTGAAGAAGCATTCAATCTGATAAAGAGATATTTATGTTCGCAACCGGTCTTGGAAATATTCGACAAAGACTTACCAATCAAAATCTTTACCGATGCATCTTTGGAGGGCATTGGAGCAATATTAAAACAGACACAACTAGATGGTAAAGACAAACCGGTGGCATATTTCTCAAAAAAATTGAATGAACATCAAAAACGGAAAAAGGCTATATATTTAGAATGTCTTGCTATGAAAGAAGCTGTTAAATATTGGCAGCACTGGCTCATCGGAAAACAATTCACCATTTACTCAGATCACAAACCTCTAGAGAACATGAACATTAAATGCAGGACAGATGAAGAATTGGGTGATCTCACATACTACCTATCTCAGTATGACTTTACCGTAAAATATATACCTGGTAAAGAAAATGTAGAAGCAGACTGTTTGAGCCGAAACCCTGTATTAGAACCAGAAGATAACAGAGAGGAAACATTGAGAATAGTTAATTTAATACAAATAAAAGATATAGTTGGAGACCAAGAGAAAAATGAAACAATAAGAGAAAAGAAACAAAATTTAATACTAAAAAATAATATCTATTATAAAAAAATAAAGAAACAGGAAAAGATTATCCTCTCAGAAGAATTTAGTAAAAAACTTATAAAAAAGGTGCATGAAGATTTATGCCATATTGGGATCAGACAACTGCAGAAAAAAATAAGTTCAATATATACGGCTATAAACCTAACAAAAAATATCATAAATATTTGTAAAACATGTGAAATATGCATAAAAAATAAATCAAGATGTCAAAAAAAAATTGGATTACTGTCACAACTGGGACCAGCCACCAAACCATTTGAAATAATGTCAATGGATACTATTGGTGGATTTGGAGGATCTAGGTCTACAAAGAAATATCTACACCTTTTAGTAGATCACTACACAAGATATGCATTTATTGCGACTTCGAAAACCCAGAATGCATGTGACTTTATAAATTTAACAAAGAAAGTACTAGAGACAGATGAGATTGGAATTATCTGACATGACAGATCAATATCCGGGCATAAATTCAAGAGAATTTAAACAATTTTTGCAGGAAAATAATATTAAACTAATTTTTACAGCCGTGAATACACCATTCTCGAACGGCTTGAATGAAAGATTAAACCAAACAATAGTAAATAAAATAAGGTGTAAAATGAATGAGAAAAATAATAAGAGAACATGGACAACACTGGCAAGAGAATGTATACAAAAATATAATGAAACAGAACACTCCGTTACAGGTTTTGCACCAAAATATTTACTGGATGGTACAAATGTCAGTATTCTACCAAATGAATTCAAAACGATGGAAAAGGAAGACAAGTGGATTGCTGATAGAAGATTGGCATTAGAGAATACAATAAAATCTCATGAGTATAACAAGAAAATATTTGATAGAAATAGAAAAATGCAAGAATTTAATGTAGGAGACAGTGTATATGTAGAAAATGGAAATAGACTGAATAGAAAGAAATTAGACGAATTAAAAATAGGCCCTTTCAAGATAATAGAGAAAATATCGAATTCCATTTATAGGATTGATACAGGCAACAGAAAAACAGAATCAACATTATTTCATATAACAAAATTGCAACCTGTCATAACAGAGGCTGAAGAAGATGAAGGAGATGATAATGAATATGAAGATGACTTATAAGTACATTTTACAGATATATTGCTTAGAATTTTCGCTCTTAGGGGGGGAGATGTAATGAAATGAGTGACATTTCATTCATTTGAATTTGCCGCGCTTCGCGTATCAGCTGTCTGTACCTATGATTAGTGATCTGTGTCGAGGATTTAAAATGGCGAGGGACGCTGAAATTGTTTTGTGCATTGTTATCGTAATAAAAACTCATAGAAAGAATGTGATTGAGGACTCGAGATATAGTGAACTTTAAATGTCGTTTCTTTGTTATTTCAGAGAAACAATTTGTGGTTTAATTTTGGAGATCCTCAATGTCTTATATGTTTAAACAATGCCATTTTCCGACATGTGACTTAAATAATTTTTTGGATGTACACTTATAATTCATACACAATTTAAAATCAATGATGTAAAACAAAATTTGCGGTTAGTGCCTTAGGAAGCAAGCAATAAAACTTACTTAATTCCGGTCATACTCCCAGAGCTCAGAGCAAGTATTAAACGGAGGCTGTGGGTTGCTCGGGTCAAAGGGTTACTGCCATATAAAGTTATACCTTTCGAATTAATTACACCATTGTGTGTGTTATACAATACGTACACAATGGTTATGCTTTATAGTTTATACTATGTTTTTTTTAATGGCAATACTACATTATGTTAAAAGTATGCAAAGTTAGTCATGACATAGTTGGTATTATAAGCGCAAGCCGCAGGCGAGCTGATAAGTGAGATTTTATATTATTTATTTATTTGGTTCACCACTATCACTTAATAATAATAATATATATTTCTTAACAAAATTAACTATGATCCTGATAAATTTAGTTATTTAGTGAATACGGCATGCTAAACAAAATACATAATGCTAGGAAAGTCAGTATTTAGTACTAAATAGATATACAAAATAAAAATTAATTAGTATAAGAAACTTACAAGTAGGTATTAAAATATAAGTTTCAAGTATCTCAATGATGAGATGAGATGAGAGGATATTGATTAATTTGCATTCGCGTACGATACTACGTTTTTCATCACATTATTGAGTACTAAAACCAGCCTAAAAATTCGTCGATGACGCAAGTGCCAAAGCCAATGACCATATTATATTTACAAAGTTTGAAAATATCCATTGAAACACCAAGGACTTGATGCCATTTGGAACTATGTGAGTTTGTCGTAAACACGTCAGTAAATCATGAATACTGAGGCAATGGGGATGCTCAATATATTTTCCCTTATAATACAATCTCCTAACACATCTACTAGTATTGTTTTTGTGTTTTTGTAAATCTTAAGTGCTGGGTTAGATAAAATACTTTTTGTACACTATATCTATTGAGAAATAACGGAATCACGAAATAGTGCAGATAATATAGACTTACTTGTGTCGCCTTGTTACGTGATCAGTTTATAAACCTCTGTGATGATTACTTATACCTGCTTACCTTTGGAATATTCGTGGAAATTCAAATTGTTAATAATAATTAATCACTTTTAATATTTTTATTTGGTTCTCAATTAAATACGAACATGAATATCAAGATGTCATGTGTGATTTTTTACAATAATACACATTGTTAAAGAAAGCACACATAACTACTTAATTGTACTTAGGTACCACAAACTGTCAAACCGTGGTACCTAAGTATCATCCTTGAATATTAAGGTAGGTATTAATGGAAATTCTATTTTCTGCGTTTACATATTTTAACTTCCAAATCTCCATCCCTCGTGTTTTTCTTATCACACAAACACAGTAGAGTCATCAATTCAAAAATAAGTAAATTAAGTGATTTCTTTAAATGTTCTGTTCGGGTTGATTGAAGTCAGACGGTATTGACATTAAATTTTTCCAGCTACCACGCACCACTCACGCTGTACGGACTCCCAAGTCAGCTTATTCAATAAACTAATATGAGTCTACATAGAGCTCAGCACGATATTAATTTCTTGGCGCAATAAAAATAAGCTCGAACGCTGCGTACACTTCCCGCGCCTTCTTGATTTCTCAATAACTTGAAAACTATCAACGGCAGCTCTCGCGGGAGGATAACTAATAAAGTAAGTTGGAGTGGAAAAGTAAACTAATATCAGATGGCTCGGAGACCGCCGCGCCGCTGCTGGCCGCTGCAAGCGAGCACGGGAGCGTCATGCTCGCTACAGATTTATTACTTTAATATGAGCACTCCATACCCGCCTATGAATGTCACCGTTACATTATTCTAGCATTATGAAAAATATTTGCGCAGCAATTTAATGGAATTTTAGATAAAATGTGGACTTTATACTAGAGCAATTTAGCTAGGACAGCTATTACTAAGAAAAAAGACGTGAGTGTCACTTGGTACACACGTGGACACTTGGTACAATCAGGAGTAGCACCTAAAACAAAACTCGCGCTGACGAGTTCAGTACCAGATCTAAGTACGTGATATCATGCAATCCCGTTCTGTTTACTATTTAGAGAAACTTTCATTCAAGATTTTTGTTTCAAAAAGTACCGATAGGAGGACTTCATTCGTCTTTATTCATTGTAATTACCACACATCTGAGAAGTAGTGGTAATTAATAATAATAATAAAAACCGGCCAAGTGAGAGTCGGACTCGTGCACAGAGGATTCCATACCATAAAAGAAGTAAAACATTGAAAGAATCACTTTTGTTCAATTTACGAGTATAATTTACATGTAAGTACTTTTGTTGGCGAACCGCAAACCTTACTTTGTTTTTGGCGGTTTATTGTTATTATTATCAAAAAAATAGTTAGAGAGTTGATTTTATTTTTCCTGTAAAATATACGTATATTTTAAAATCTGAAATAATTATGATCAATAGGATTTAGAATGCACAAGTAACGATATTTCATATGATATCCCACTCAATATTGTCATCTCATTTTGAAATTTCAATAAAAATAGAAATGATTTTCAAATTTTTATGATTGCAACGACGTCGGGTCACTATTACCGAAAACTATTCCAAATTTAAAGTCGAAAGCTTCTGAAATAATCGAGTGTGACAGACGGGCGGATGGACGGAGAAAGTCTCACCATAAGGGTTCCATTTTTACCATTTTGGTATGGAACCCTAATAATGGAAGACCGTTTTAACATGTGTCTTCTCGTACTACTGTCATCACATAACTATATACTGTATAGTGTATAGTCACTAATTAATTTACGTTGTTTTGTCTAGTCCGAGTACAGTAACTATTTTTTTGTCAAGTTGTATAACTATATTTTATTCAAGTTATCCCACGTTTTCTATTAACAAATATTTTTTTGTAATGAATTCCCTTATTTCTAAATTTAAAAGACTCCATTCATTATCAAAACTGATGAGTAATAAAAACAAAATAGTAATCATTAGCATTTCTCCCCATCATTCTCACTTTAAAACTCGTTTCGCAAACTTTCTTAAATTTCGCGAAAAAAGTTTTGGTACAAATTAAGAGCGAATTTCACTTCGTCCGTTTAGCCATTAGTAATTTCAGAGTTCTAATGAATTTTCTTCTGTGACAGTGAAAAATGAATTTCGACCCTTACTTTTGCCGTGGGACATCTGTAACGCGGCGTGCGCGACGCGCGTGCCGACACACTCGCGCATCGATCCGCGGTCGCGGCTCCGGCCAGCCCGAGCCGCACCATTTACATATTGCCACGGGACTAACTGTTTCCGTGTCGGGAAAATGCCATAATCACTTTACAATAGCATTTTTACTCGCTTCTCTTGCACTGGTACACGTCCCCAATCGTTATAAACTGTAGATATATAAATATTAACATCTCAACAAGCTTGCAAATACCAATTAATAACGTTTATTTTATGTTTACTAATAATTCAATGCTATTGTATCAAATAACCAATAAAGCTACTTTCAATACTTAAAAATACTTCAAATACAATAGTAAATGTTTTCGAGAAGTCGTAGAAAAGCAAATCGAGAGGCGATCCCGCCCTAGCCCCGCTCCCCTCATTACTCGTAACGGTGGCCCATTAGGCTCACGGGCCGAAGTGCCCCGGACCGTAGTTAATCCACGTCCTCATTCTCTGTTATTTCGAAGGTCTGATCTAATCTAAACAAGGCTTAGGATCCAACAGCGCCAGTCCTCGCGACTCGTCCCTTTTATGTGCTCGACTATCCTCGCTCGCAGTCCCGTGACCCGTCGGTTATATCGCTGGCCTCGCTATAAAAGGAAGTAACACTTCCGAAACTTCGATATGATATTTTGTATTACTATCGTCAAAGAACGTACGTACTTTCCTGTGAGTGACTGCAGCGAACATGTTGTTTACCACAAGCAATTAGAAATAAATGTTTATGTTTTATTTAATACACTACAAGATTGCATCATGTCGCATAGACGAATGTTACTACGATGCTAAGTCGAATGGCAACCGAGCGTGGTGAACGAAGGCTCGAAGTAGAAGGGTCAATTTAGAAGCTATTATACGGTAGCCGTTAGAGGCCTACTTCCGGCGGCCGCGCTAAGCTGCCGTGTTCCAATCCGCCCGTTCAATTTAGGCCTTTCTGCAAAGCTATTCAACTCTTACATTTACTGTAAATACCCTCACCACTAACACCGACGGACTTTTATAAAGTGTACCTCCCACAGAATAACGCTTTTAGCGGAGAATTTTAAGCTCTTACCTAGGCTAATGGTATTTACTACGCTCCAACTTAATTTAAAGTAGTAAGAGGCAGTTTTAATTTACGTTAGTTACCTTCTTTATGAAATAGTGCTGCACTATATACTTTCTTTAAAATATTGTACAAACTCGTAGTACCTAACATGTGTTCACAGATAACTCGTTATCTGTTCATGTGTTCCATAATAGATACATACTTCTTTAGATTGTCTTCTTTAATACTTTATAGAAAAGAGTGTGTATTTTAATTAAAAACTTGTTAGGTATAACCGTACTTTAATCATATAGGTGCACAGCGTTGAGCCAGACCGGGTAAAGCGATCTAGTACATTGTTACTGTAGCAAACGAGAAGTTATGACGGCGGCGAAGGATTACGTGAGTGGATGTCGTAATAAAGCTTGCGATGAAGCCGTTACCCAAAGATAAACGTAAATATCTCGGGCCCTGGCTGTCGGCTGCGCGCCTAAAACCGTTCAGCCCCTGCCCTAACACCCTATCCCTTCTGCCGTTTGTTTCTTATTTTTTAATATTATCTTGATGAGTACAAGGTTTTACTTAAAGCGCAGTAGGCAGGGCAGCGATCCTTAATCTTCGCCGGGATGGGTTTTATAACTTTTTCTGTTTTTCGTTTAGGGAACCAATTACGGATAGGTATACACATGTTCTTTTCGATATAACTTAATAGGCTACGTACATTCTTTATATACGAGTGGGTTATTTCTGTTAATTGGTTAGTAAGACTACAAAAAAAATATTTTGGTTAGTAATAATAGAAAAACCATTTATGTACTATCGATATTCACTATAATAACCATGATAGTTTTCACGGGAGTGATCCAAGCAGTCACGGCTGCTGTGAAAGCCGTGCAGGTCTCCATTGTCCTCCGTAACGTATGTTGTGTCTCGCGCCTGTTCTTATCACCTTAATTAATTACATAAATCTTGTTTGCATACGTCTTAAGCTTGTGACGGGACGCCATAACTCAGCCAGGGCTTAAGCGTACTCTGCTAATAAGGGACTATACCGGAACGCATAGTTGCTGTTGATTTCCTTATAATATTAATCTATTGTCTATTTTGTGTCTATTTTAGTTCAAATTTTGTTTATTCACGAATTAGAAAGTCTGAGTTGCATGTAAGTTAAATGTCACATACTCGTATAAACCCTCAGAACATAAAACTAAAAGCACGTTTTACTCACATGTATTCAACGCGGCAACCAAAAGAACCGAAACTAAAGTAGCCATTGAAGAGTTCGGAATTCATCTCTTAGTTCCATCATATGGGGAGTAATTGTCATAATTTAATTTGTAATATTTCGTTGTAATATTTTGATAATTAAAGTATGGAACGAAACACAAAGGTATGTTAACTGTAGTCTCATTCTGAGTGGAGAAGTACGCCAAAAAGTGGGACGTAAAAAAAGAGTTGATGATGATGCAGATTTTAGCCGAGTTGGTATCGGTTTTTCAATCGACACCCTAACTACTGAATAGCTAACGAGCGGATCAACAGCTTATTTCGCTTTTTATTCATCGAATCAGATAAAATTAACTGCAGTACAATGTGTTTATAGATATTTGAATTTAGCCACAAGTTGTGGCACACAATAATAAGTTGGTCTGCTTTACAAAATGTCTAAAATTAACAAACTTGAAAGGTCTGAAAAAATCAATCAACCTTTCAAATCTCTTGCACCGATAAGAAACCTGAGGATATGAGCATCCGAACGATTTACATTAATTTTTTTCGTATAAGAATAAATTTCGTACAGTACCTACCGCCATCTGTCTCTACTTGAATCTATTACTACGATTTTATTATTACCAATCCAAGGACCCATTTGCCCGTTTGTTAGTCTGTTATAGCTTGTCTTGGGAATGGCTGAACCTAAAATCTAAGTCAACGTGGGCAAAGTCACAGGCTGAACCTAATTGAGAAACAAAGTATTTCATAGCAATGTAGCTAAATCTCGCTTGTCGTTTCTCTAAATACGATGATGAATATTGCGCTGTAACAAGAGCGTGATAATTTCCCAAGGCGTTAGAAATCGCATTTGATCGCAGTCATGTCGCGCGAATTCCTTGCTAGAGGCAGCAAGTCTAGCATGATCAGTGCGAGAAACCAATCTCGCTCGATTTAAATTGAACAATGAATAAAGCAAACTTTACATTTAATAAGGTATAGGCTTATAAGTATGACTAGTAGGTCGCGTGGGGGCGCGGGCCACATGTGGCCCGCGTGCTGTCTTCCCGCCCATAAAGTTATCGCCGTCATCTCCATCGCACATTGGAATCCGATTGGCAGTGAGCTGAAAAAATTACCAAGGAGCACTGTCATGGTTTTAAAGATAGTTAAGGGCAGTTCGAACAAAAAATACGCTGAACCTCATCGGATGAGGTTCAGCGTATTTTTTGTTCGAACTGCCCTTATCTATCTTTAAAACCATGACAGTGCTCCTCAATCACCATCTAAATCCTAGATCATTGTCTCTTCTCATAGTATGTACATTTTCCATGGAAAGATAAATTCCGCCACAGTGAATTATTTTCCATGCATCCCGTAGACCTTGAGATTCTAATCATGTTTTGCAAAGAAACCACTCTCTTATCTTTTATACTTTCCGAGATAGAACAACACGAAATTTGTATGGCGGCCATCTTCAATCCGCCATTTTGAATTTCTTTTCAGCTAACTGCCAATTGGATGACGTTTCGAGTTATTTTTGGTCGAGCACCCCCCACCTATCTTCGATACCCTGGCTGTGCTCTTCACCCGTCTCCGAAATCCTCAATCATCAGCTCTCTCCATATTTTTCTCTAGTAACTCTCCGAAAAACCGCATCACAACCTTGCATAATTACCAACTGTTAGTCTCTTTAACATTCCCCATACATTTTTTATGGAAAAATAAATTCCACCATTTTGAATATTTCTTCCATTCATCGAGTAGACCTTCAGATCCTGATCATTTTTTGCTAAGAGAGCACTTTCCTAACGTTTATACTTTCCGAGTTATCGACGAAATTCGAATGGCGGCCATTTTGAATCCGCCATTTTGAATTTTTTTTTAGCTCACTGGCAATTGGATGACATTTCGAATGACATTTGGTCGAGCACCCCCCACCTATCTTCAATACCCTCCCCGTGCTCTTCACCCGTCTTCGAAATCCTCAATCATCAGCTCACTCCATATTTTTGTTCTTAATGATTTTTTCCCCTCTTTACGAAATGATTAGTAAAAAAAATTTTTTTCATACAAAATTGTTCAGGAGAGGTGATCAATCAGTGAGTCAGTCAGCACAAGCAGCTATATATATAGTAACTAGTAGGGCGCGTGAGTGCGCGGGCCACATGTGGCCCGCGTGCAGTCTTCCCGCCCATAAAGGTATCGCCGTCATCTCCATCGCCCATTGGAATCCGATTGGCAGAGAGCTGAAAGAATGACCAAGGAGCACTGTCATGGTTTTAAAGATAGTTAAGGGCTGTTCGAACAAAAAATACGCTGAACCTCATTGGATGAGGTTCCGCGTATTTTTTGTTGAATGACCGTGCTCCTCAATCATCATCCAAATCCTAGATCATCATCACTTCCCACATTTTTCTCTGGCAGTTCTCTGAAGAACTGCGTCAATGCCTTGGATATTTCCCTACTTATTGTAGCATGTACATTTCCCATGGAAAAATAAATTCCTCCATTACCTTTTTTATAATCCATCCCTTAGATCCTGATCATCTTTTGCTAAGGAACCGCTCTCTTACCTTTTATAATTTCCGAGATGGAATGACACGAAAGTAAGGCGGCCATCTTGAATCCGCCATTTTGGACTTTTTTCAGCTCACTGCCAATTACATGAGGTTCCAAGTATTTTTTGTTTCCACGGTTCCCACCTAACTATAATACCTTGCTCATGCTCCTCGACTGTCTTTAAAACCCTCAATCATCATCTCATTCCATATTTTTCTCTAGTCATTCTCCGAAAAACTGCATTAGAACCTTGCATAATTACCAATTTTTAGTCTCTTCAACATTTCCCCATACATTTTCTATGGAAAAATAATTTCCGCCATTTTGAATTTTTTTTTCTATCCATGGAATAGACCATCGGGTCCTGATCACTTCTTGTCAAGAAACCACTCTTCCATCTTTTATACTCTTCGAGATGGACACCGATGAAGTTTGTATGGCGGCCATCTTGAATCGGCCATTTTGAACTTTTTTTCAGCTAACTGCCAATTGCATGACATTTCGAATGACATTTGGTCGAGCAATACCCCACCTATCTTTAATACCCTCCCCGTGCTCTTCAACCGTCTCCGAAATCCTCAATCATCAGCTCTCTCCGTATTTTTCCTCCGAATTAATTTTTTTCTTCTATACGACCTCATCCGTGAAAAAAAAATTTTTCATACAAAATTGTTCAGGAGAGGTGATCAATCAGTGAGTCAGTCAGTCAATCAGTCAGTGAATCAGCACGCGTAGCTATATATATATTAACCAGTAGGGCGCGTGGGAGCGCGGGCCACATGTGGCCCGCGGGCTGTCTTCTCATCTATAAAAGAATCGCCGTCATCTCCATCGCCAATTGGAATCCGATTGGCAATGGGCTAAAAGAATTACCTCGGAGCACGGTCATGGATTTAAAGATAGTTAAGGGCTGTTTGAATAAAAAATACACTGAACCTCATCCGATGAGGTTCAGCGTATTTTTTGTTCGAACACCCCTTAACTATCTTTAAAACCATGACGGCCGTGCTCCTCAATCATCATCCAAATCCTAGATGTCTCTTCTCATAGAATGTTCATTTTCCATGGAAAGATAAATTCCGCCACAGTGAATTTTTTTACATTCATCCCGTAGACCTTGAGATTCTAATCACGTCTTGCAAAGAAACCACTCTCTTATCTTTTATATTTTCCGCGATAGAACAACACGAAATTTGTACGGCGGCCATCTTGAATCCGCCATTTTGAATTTTTTTTCAGCTAACTGCCAATTGGATGACGTTTCGAGTTACATTTGGTCGAGCACCCCCCACCTATCTTCGATACCCTGGCTGTGCTTTTCACCCGTCTCCGAAATCCTCAATCATCAGCTCTCTCCATATTTTTCTCTAGTAACTCTCCGAAAAACCGCATCACAACCTTGCATAATTACCAACTGTTAGACTCTTCAACATGCCCATACATTTTCTATGGAAAAATAAATTCCGCCATTTTGATTTTTTTTTTCTATCCATCAAATAGACCTTCGGGTCCTGATCACTTCTTGTCAAGAAACCATTCTTCCATCTTTTATACTTTTCGAGATGGACATCGATGAAGTTTGTATGGCGGCCATCTTGAATCCGCCATTTTGAACTTTTTTTCAGCTCACTGCCAATTGCATGACGTTTCGAATGACATTTGTTCGAGCACCCCCCACCTATCTTCAATACCCTCCCCGTGCTCTTCACCCGTCTTCGAAATCCTCAATCATCAGCTCTCTCCGTATTTTTCCTCCGAATGAATTTTTTTCCTCTATACGAACCCATCCGTGAAAAAAAAAATTTTCATACAAAATTGTTCAGGAGAGGTGATCAATCAGTGAGTCAGTCAATCAGTCAGTGAATCAGCACGAGTAGCTATATATATATTAACTAGTTTTTCGCGTGGGGGCGCGGCCCGCTAAAGCGGACCGCGTAACTGCTTGGAGCAATTTCCGTGGTCGCTCATACTCGGATTTTGCAAAAAGTCCGTATTTTGATTTTTCCCGAAAAATGGGGTAATTTTTTTTTCACCAATCTATCCCCGTTCTGTCAATTTCAGAATAGTTGTAGGTGAAATACTAAAAAATTATCATCCTCGACTATCCCGTTTCGGATCTGTGGTGTCCCGGAATCGGAGTCTGTGGTGAGAAAGAATGAAAATTTTAAAAAACACTACAGCTCAGCCGCCATCTTGTTTTTCCCAAATTTTCTACTTTTTCTAAAAACTATTTACTTGTATCCAAAAGTACTGCGACTTTAATTGAAATCGGTTGGAAAACAAAAAATGTTCGAAAGTCACGTCGGTCGCCATTTTGTTTTTCTGAAATGTCATAATTTTTCCCTTTTCATATCTCACCCTCGAACACATCTCCCATACGTATAGTTTTCTATCTATTTCCAGGAGAACAATGACAATTTTTTATTAAAGCTCCTAATCGCCATACAAATTAGTAGGACAAAAATATATTCCACCGTTTTGAAAATTTTGTTATTTTCAATAAATAGACTTCCTCCTCGTGATCATCTTTTGCTAAGAAACCCCTTTTCTATATTTCATACTTTCTGAGATAGACTCAGACGAAATTTGTATGGCGGTCATCTTTTTTATGTACGCCATTTTGAAAAAATTTTCAGCTCATTGGCAATTGCACGAGGTTTCGAATGACATTTGGTCGAGCACCCCCACCTATCTTAAATACTCTGGCTGTGCTCCTCACCTGTCTCCGTAATCCTCAATTATCAGCTCTCTCCATATTTTTCGCTGAGTCATTTCTTGACTCCTATACGAAGTCACAAGTGAAAAAAAAATGTTCATACAAAATTTTACAGGAGAACATTTTGGGAAAAATCTCGAAAACTACCCGAAATGTGGCAACACTTTACATATATTTCGATACTGCCTATCGAGTTACACAATCGGTTCATACATGTCGACTTTCTGAAATGTTGCCAAGTGCCTCAAAAACACGATCAAAATTCTCAAAAACGAAAAAAGTTACAAAATGGCCGCCTCCACCTTTCCCAGAAATATTTTACACAGTTTCGTATTTTTCCCAGTAACTACAGGATATACCGCTCCCGATGACGTTTCAAGTTTTCATCTCGCTCGCACCCAGACGACACGATTGCCCCCGAAAAGTGGCCATGTCGAAAATCACTTTTAATCTGATAGATTACAGTGTTGCCAGCGCCAGGCGACAAAACTACCTAAATGTCATTTGTACGAGTAAGACACAAAATTTTACAGGAGGACATTTTGGGGAAAATCTCGAAAACTTCCCCAAATGTGGCTACACTGCTTTTATATTTCAATAAGCTGCCCTTCGAGTTACACACTCGGTTCATATATGTCGACTCCCCGAAATGTTCCTAAGTGCCTCAAAAACACGATAAAAATTTTCAAAAACAGAAAAAAATACAAAATGGCCGCCATCTCAGTTCACAGAAATATTTTACACAGTTTTGTATTTTTCCCAGTAACTACAGGATATATCGCTCCCGATGACGTTTCAATTTTTCATCTCGCTCGCACCCAGACGACACGACTGCCCCTGAAAAGTGCCCATTTCGAAAATAACTTTTACTATGATAGATTCCAGTGTTGCCAGTCCTCGGCGACAAAACTACCCAAATGTCATTTGTACGAGTAAAACACGTAATCGCTAATACTCGGATTTTGCAAAATGTCCGTTTTTAGATTTTTTACTTTTTGGGGAAAATATCGAAATTTCCCGAGAAATGGGGTAATTTTTTCTGTCCCACTCAACACTTCGAGTACACACAATTGCTCCATAGAGGTCGAAACGCTCCGATGCTGCCAAGTGTGAGAAATTTGAATTTCAAAATCGCGTTTTTTTGTTCATCACACTGATTGGTCGCCTGAAAAGCCGCCATCTTGGATTTTCAAAAATTACTCCCGTTTTGTCAAAATTCAGGGTAATTGTGGGCGAAACATGCAAAAATTAACATCTTCAACCACCCCGTTTAGGATCAGTGGCGCCGCGGGTTGGGGTCGAAAAATGAAAAATTTTAAAACACCACTGCTCGGCCGCATCTTGTTTTTCTAAATTTTCCAATTTTTTTTAAAAACCATTTACTCATTTCCTCGAGTGCTGCGTTTTTGAACGGAATCGGTTGGAAAACAAAATAGTTATGAAAGTCACGTCGGCCGCCATCTTGTTTTTCTGAAATGTCATGATTTTCCCTACTCGACTCCCGCACTCAAACACGTCTCCCCTACATCATTGTATCGTTTTTATCTATGTCTAGAAGAACAATGTCAACTTTCTTATAGCTCCTAATCGCCATACAAATTAGTACTAATGAAAAAAAAAATTGCCCCATTTTGAAATTTTTTCTTTTCAATAAATAGACCTGGTCATCTTTTGCTAAGAAACCACTTTTCTATCTTTCATACTTTCTGAGATAGGCACCGACGAAATTTGTATGGTGGCCATCTTTTTTTCGCCATTTTGAAAAAAATTTCAGCTCATTGGCAATTGCACGAGGTTTCGAATGACATTTGGTCGAGCACCCCCCACCTATCTTCAATACCCTGGCTGTGCTCTTCACTCGTCTCCGAAATCTTCAATCATCAGCTCTCTCAATAATTTTCGTCGAGTCATTTCTTGACTTCTATACTAAGCCATAAGTGAAAAAAAAATTGTTCATACAAAATTTTACAGGAGGACATTATGGGGAAAATCTCGAAAACTACCCCAAATGTGGCAACACCGCTTATATATCTCAATACTGCCGGTCGAGTTACACAATCGGTTCATACATGTCGACTTTCCGAAATGTGCCAAGTGCCTCAAAAACACGTTCAAAATTTCCAAAATCAGAAAAAAATACAAAATGGCCGCCACTTTCGTTCACAGAAATATTTTACACAGTTTCGTATTTTTCCCAGTAACTGCAGGATATACCGCTCCTGATGACGTTTCAAATTTTCATTTCGCTCGCACCCAGGCGACATGATTGCCCCTGAAAAGTGACCATGTCGAAAATCACTTTTATTTTGATAGATTCCAGTGTTGCCAGTCCTCGGCGACAAAAATACCAAAATGTCATTTTTACGAGTAAGACTTATACTCGGATTTCGCAAAATGTCCATATTTAGATTTTTTAATTTTTGGGAAAAATCTCGAAATTTCCCTAGAAATGGGGTAATTTTTTTTCCCCCACTCAATACTTCGAGTCTATACACACAATCGCCCCATAGAAGTCGAAACGGTCCGATGATGCCAAGTGTGTGAAAATTGAATTTTAAAATTGCGTTTTTTCGTACCTCACACTGATTGGCCGCCAGAACAGCTGCCATCTTGGATTTTGAAAAATTTTTCCCGTTTTGTCAAAATTCAGGATAATTGTGGGCAAATCAAGCAAAAATTGACATCTTCAACCACCCCGTTTAGGATCTGTGGCGCCACGGTTTGGGGTCAAAAAATAAAAAAATTTAAAACACCACAGCTCGGCCGCCATTTTGTTTTTCCAAATTTTTCTTCTTTTTCTAAAAACCATTTACTCATTTCCTCGAGTACCGCGAGTTTGAACGAAATCGGTTGAAAAACAAAAGAGTTACGAAAGTCACGTCGGCCGCCATCTTGTTTTTCTGAAATGTCATAATTTTTTTCTATTCTACTCCCGTACTTAAACACGTCTCCCATACATTATTTTATCGTTTTATGTCTGTTTCTAGGAGAACAATGTCAATTTTCTTATAGCTCCCAATCGCTATACAATTTAGTATGAAAAAAAAAAATCCGCCATTTTGAATATTTTTTTCTTCCAATAGATATACCTCCTCTTCCTGATAATATTTCGCAAAGAAACTACTTTTACATCTTTTATACTTTCTGAGATAGACACCGACGAAATTTGTATGGCGGCCATCTTTTTTTCGCCATTTTGAATTTTTTTTCTGCTCATTGGCAACCGCACGAGGTTTTGAATGACATTTGGTCCAGCACCCCCTACCTATCTTCAATACCCTGGCTGAGCCCTTCACCCGTCTCCGAAATCCTCAATCATCAGCTCTCTCCATATTTTTCACCGAGTCATTTTTTGACTTCTATACGAAGCCATAAGTGAAATAAAAATAGTTCATACAAAATTTTACAGGAGGACATTTTGGGGAAAATCTCGAAAACTACCCGAAATGTGGCAACACTTTCTATATATTTCGATACTGCCCGTCGAGTTACACAATCGGTTCATACATGTCGACTTTCCGAAATGTTGCCAAGTGCCTCAAAAACACGATCAAAATTTTCAAAAACAGAAAAAAATACAAAATGGCCGCCACCTCATTTGCGGTAAATATTTTACACAGTTTCGTATTTTTCCCAGTAACTACAGGATATACCGCCCCTGATGACGTTTCAAGTTTTCATCTCTCTCGCACCCAGGCGCCACGATAGCCCCTGAAAAGTGACCATGTCGAAAATAACTTTTACTTTGATAGATTCCAGTGCTGCCAGTCCTCGGCGACAAAAATACTCAAATGTCATTTGTATGAGTAAGACACGTGATCGCTTATACTCGGATTTTGCAAAATGTCCGTATTTCGATTTTTTACTTTTTGGGGAAAATCTCGAAATTTCCCGAGAAATGGGGTAATTTTTTCTGCCCCACTCAATACTTCGAGTCCATACGTACAATCGCCCCAAAGATGTCGGAACGCTCCGATGCTGCCAACTGCGAGAAATTTGACTTTCAAAATTGCGATTTTTCATACCTCACACTGATTGGCCGCCAGAACAGCCGCCATCTTGGATTTTGAAAAATTACTCCCGTTTTGTCAAAATTCAGGATAATTGTGGGCGAAACAAGAAAAAATTGACATCCTCAACCACCCCGTTTAGGATCTGTGGCGCCGCGGTTTGGGGTCGAAAAATGAAAAAATTTAAAACACCACAGCTCGGCCGCCATCTTGATTTTCCAAATTTTTCCAATTTTTCTAGAAATCATTTGCTCATTTCCTCAAGTGCTGTGACTTTGAACGAAATCGGTTGGAAAACAAAAGAGTTACGAAAGTCACGTCGGCCGCCATCTTGTTTTTACGAAATGTCATAATTTTTCTTTACTACACTTCCGCACCCAAATACATCTCCCATAAATCATTGTATCTTATTCTATCTGTTTCCAGGAGAACAATGACAATTTTCCCATAGCTCCTAATCGCCATACAATTTAGTATGAAAAAAAAAATATTCCGCCATTTTGAATTTTTTTTTCTTCCAATAGATATACCTTCTCTTCCTGATATTCTCTTGCTAAGAAACCACTTTTCTATCTTTCATACTTTCTGAGACAGACACCGCCGAAATTTGTATGGCGGCCATCTTTTTTCCGCCATTTTGAAAATTTTTTCAGCGCATTGGCAATTGCACGTGGTTTCGAATGACATTTGGTCGAGCACCCCCCACCTATCTTCAATACCCCGGCTGAGCCCTTCACCCGTCTCCGAAATCCTCAATCATCAGCTCTCTCCATATTTTTCACCGAGTCATTTTTTGACTTGTATACGAAGCCACAAGTGAAAAAAAAATTGTTCATACAAAATTTTACAGGAGGACATTTTGGGGAAAATCACGAAAACTACCCGAAATGTGGCAACACTTTCTACATATTTCGATACTGCCCGTCGAGTTACACAATCGGTTCATACATGTCGACTTTCCGAAATGTTGCCAAGTGCCTCAAAAACACGATCAAAATTTTCAAAAACAGAAAAAAATACAAAATGGCTGCCACCTCATTTGCGGTAAATATTTTACACAGTTTCGTATTTTTCCCAGTAACTACAGGATATACCGCCCCTGATGACGTTTCAAGTTTTCATCTCGCTCGCACCCAGGCGCCACGATAGCCCCTGAAAAGTGACCATGTCGAAAATCACTTTTACTTTGATAGATTCCAGTGTTGCCAGTCCTCGGCGACAAAAATACTCAAATGTCATTTGTATGAGTAAGACACGTGATCGCTTATACTCGGATTTTGCAAAAAGTCCGTATTTCGATTTTTTACTTTTTGGGGAAAATCTCGAAATTTTCCGAGAAATGGGGTAATTTTTTCTTCCCCAATCAATACTTCGAGTCTTTACACACAATCGCCCCATAGAAGTCGAAACGCTCCGATGCTGCCAACTGCGAGAAATTTGACTTTCAAAATTGCGATTTTTCATACCTCACACTGATTGGCCGCCAGAACAGCCGCCATCTTGGATTTTGAAAAATTACTCCCGTTTTATCAAAATTCAGGATAATTGTGGGCGAAACAAGAAAAAATTGACATCCTCAACCACCCCGTTTAGGATCTGTGGTGCCGCGGTTTGGGGTCGAAAAATGAAAAATTTTAAAACACCACAGCTCGGCCGCCATCTTGTTTTTCAAAATTTTTCCAATTTTTCTAAAAACCATTTACTCATTGCCTCAAGAAACTGCAATTTTGAACGAAATCGGTTGGAAAACAAAAGAGATACGAAAGTCACGTCGGCCGCCATCTTGTTTTTCTGAAATGTCATAATTTTTCCCTAGTCGACTCCCGCACCCGAACACATCTCCCGTACATCATCATATCGTTTTCTGTCTCTTTCTGGGAGAACAATTATGTCAATCAGTCAGTCAGTGGTAATCGAGCTATATATAGTATAATAATGGTATCGTATTACATACAGCTGTAAGTGTTGAACTTGATGAAAAGTGACGATTCATTATCGTAATCGGTTTTTATTTATGTCCTACAATTACGTCGGTGGGTGCGTTTCTACTTCTAAGCGAGTTTAAAGTAAAGATCAAAATACATGATGGTTACATTGGAAAATAAAAAGCATTATATTTTTTGACCTGCAGGCCACTTAAAATCGCTTAAGTAAGCATTTAACGGTTAAATAGCGAACAATTTGCCTAGAAGATTATTGCCTGATCACTTTTAGTCAGGATTACGTTAAAAACATTCGTCTATCTTATTAATACAGCAGATATAATAAAAAAAACCCATAACTGCGATAGATTATAGGTGTTTAAAAATACTTTATTACCGAGTTTTATACGGATTACTTTCCATGGATTCCAATGTGATATAATCTACGTCAAAAAGTCATGCTAACCCCGCAACTCGCAAGCTAGGTATGTACGAGTACTACTCGAGTCGGGCGCTGCTGCTGCAATCATGTCGCCGTGCGTCGACATCGTTTACATTCATGTACTACGTTCGATTCTCGTTATTTTAACATATTGTCACTTTTCCATTGTGAATCAGTTCCCCTGGGGATTAATGTTGGAAATAGAAGGGAAAGATGTTGCAATATGTTTGACGTCAGTTGGTATACTTACTTGAAATTGATTAAAGACGAGAAAATTATGAAGAATTATTCTAACTCCTTGCTTAGGCTAGTGATATTATTTTAAAGATATCCAACGATCTTTTAACACTGTGCAGTCTGTGCTAATATATATCGCAATGTAACGATAAGGCTGCTGCATTACCATATTAATTAATAATCAGTTTTTGTTTTTCATGTTTTCAGTGTACATTAAAGTATTTATCTATCTTTTGTATATACATAACAACATTTTTACTTGATAGATTAAATGGTTCCTTATGCAAGCTTCTATATCGTTGTCTTAGTAATTAATTAGAATCTACTCGGCTCATAATTTGTTTTAACATAATGCTGCGAATATCGGTATCTCTGATCTCCTGTATATATTTTTGTCGGATCTCTGTATATGTTTTTGTGACTAATATAAAACTCAAAAATGCTCGATTAAATAAAGACCTGGCACAAAATCGTGCTGAATGGAAGAGGAGGATAAAGAAGGCTGACCCCAAATAAATCTATAAGTCTTATCTATAAACTCAAAGCCATGCTGCCAAAGCCGTTCGCGGATATCCTAGAGTCATATATTCTGAAAAGATTCTTCAGAGTCCGCCAAGAAGATGCCTACTCTGAACTGAAAGAAATTAAAGCTGGAGTGCCCCAGGGAAGTGTATTAGGCCCAGTCCTATACCTTTTATACACCTGTGATATTCCATCATTAGAAAACAACACCATCGCTACCTTCGCTGATGACACCGCCATAATAGGAACTGGGCAGAGTCACGAGGAAGCAGTGGAAAAAGTTCAAAATGCCATACACAAATTTAATGAATGGACTACAAAGTGGCGAATTAAGCTCAATGAAACTAAATCGATGCATGTAGACTTTACCAACAAATTACCAAAATATCATCCGATTTACCTAAATCGGCAACTTATACCCCACTCAAATACAGCCAAGTACCTAGGTATGACGCTAGATGCAAAGCTCCGTTGGAAAGCTCATGTAAAAAAGAAACGCGAGGAGCTAGAATTTCGCTACAAAAAAATGTATTGGCTTATTGGAAGGCACTCAAAACTGTCAATACATAATAAACTATTGCTATATAAGCAAGTTCTGATG
The DNA here is from genome assembly GCA_963855885.1 of Coenonympha glycerion. NCBI lineage: Eukaryota > Metazoa > Arthropoda > Insecta > Lepidoptera > Nymphalidae > Coenonympha > Coenonympha glycerion. The sequence continues at coordinate 7,469,161 of OY979629.1, forward strand.
CCCGTGTGGACCTACGGTATACAGCTCTGGGGGTGTACCAAACCGAGCAATATGCAAGTCATTCAGAGATTCCAGAACAAAGTACTCAGGGAAATAGTTAATGCACCCTGGTATGTTAGAAACGACGACCTCCACAGGGACCTGAATATGGAGCTCGTAAATAAAATAATTCAAAAATACGCAGAGGCTCACCATCTTCGACTTCGTCACCATGTAAATCGGGAGGCTGTTAAGCTTCTCGATTACACGGCCATCAAAAGAAGACTTAAACGAAGGAAACCGTTCGAATTAGTGTGATAGTGCCTTGCAGTGTGTGTCAGTTTTACAGTGCGTGTGCAACTTAAGTAGGTCACAAGAGCAACGTGAACCTCAAAAATGCAGTGTAGTGCAAAATAGTGTTGTGTGTAGTTACATACTTTCTAGGTCACAATAGAAATAGTGGACTCTAAGTAAAATAGAAAAAACTAAGGACAGTTATTGGACTGCAACTTAGATTTAAGAAAATAATCAATACTAGGAAATTTAAGTTAGAATAATATTACTAATTAGCTCATAAGCTAGATTGTAGTATAATATTGTACAGTATCCATTTGGCAATGGTACTTTATAATAAGGAAAAAAAAAAAAAAAATGCTCGATTAAATAAAGACCTGGCACAAAATCGTGCTGAATGGAAGAGGAGGATAAGGAAGGCTGACCCCAAATAAATGGGAGCAGGTCTCGGATGATGATGATGATGATGATGATAACACTACTTCTCATAGTATTATGTACAAAAATTCCAGATGGTCAGCTTAACGAACACTCTGTGTAGCCTGAGATCAAAAGGACCTCGGTCCCTATTCTTTCTATACTATTCATTAGTTATCTCTAACTATTCATCATTTCTTTTGAGACCATTAACGCTGAGTGCTATGGCTGCAAATATAAAAGAGTGACCCATATGCCTGTCTTAACTACCTACATAGATCTATAAAATACATTTAACATTGAGATACAATTAAATTCTGATAAGAACCAATCCAATTTTCTATTTTAACATCAATTTCCAGCCAATTCTACAAGAAACAAAGTGTATTTTAATGTTCAATGTTCTTTCAAGAGTATGTGGCGACGCTATCTCGTAAAGACGGCAAAATGAAGTTCTCCTACGTCCTTCGTTCGAGTCTTAAGCGATAAGAACTTACAGCGGCTGCAACACTGTGGAGACAAAGTAAAATATCACAAACGTGGAGGCGTACAGGCGTAGCGCTGCGAAGATCAGCAGGTACCCGGCAGAGCCACAGAGCGCTCTGCTGCCCGCATTCGCGCAATAATCAGCTTTTGTGCCGCGTAATTGGGTATCTGAGCTACCGACCATACCATTTGCTCCCAATAAATTGAAAACTGCTTTTGTGCTTGGAATCACTTATGCGGGTAGGTATCCTTTTTTTAACTCTATCAGCTTTTTTTGTAAGTACCCTCATAAATAGTATTTTTCGTATATTGCAAATCTTCACAACCAAGTTATAACCTCTTGGTTTTTTTAAACACTGGTACTTTCAGATATTATCTTCAGTCAGATAGTATATATGTCTGATTTATATCTTTTTTATTATAGTCATAGAGTCTCATCACATGAAAAGACTTACTATTATCTTTTGTACTTTTGTCATTTGTAGTTACTTTAATTATTTAGTAAGCTTTTTACAATACTTTGTATAAAAACGTACTATAACAGCAACGAGTATAATAATATTCCAGCTAATGAAAATATTGTGTCGTTAGAGATATCCTCCCTCGCAATTGTGAGGCCCTTAGCGTTGTACCTACGCGCTGGAACGGCGTCATTTACATATTTTAATAAAATAATATCGCAACTGAATCGTAACTGAGAACTTGATTTAAGTTCTTACTGCGATGAATGTAAATTCAGCACCGCCGCCGCCGCCGCAATTCCAGATTTCAATTTTGGAATTAATGGCAGTCGACGTGGGCCGAGCCCGTCTAATATTTGCGTTACTTCCGGAGACTTACTTAGGGATGGATATGGAATAAATTAGTGCGAACGAGCCGCCGAGGGAACTGAAAATAAAGCATCCCGATGACCGTCCGCAGCAAAAGGAGGAGCTCGCAATTTGAACGGGAGATTTGGTGTTTTTGCAATATTCCGTAGGCGGTGCACGGAGCCGGTCGGCCTGCTAAGCGTGCATTAATATTGTCAATAGTTGGAGTTAGTGGAAGTGAAGTACGTGTTCCGCCTGCCGCTATCTACGGCGCAGCTCGCGCCGTGAATTCGAATGGCCTCTCACACTCGCGCCGAGCCGCGCCCCGCCGCCCCCGCCCGCCCGGGCTTCCACCCCGTAACGCCCCATAAACTCGCGTCTTAATTTTAACTTTATTTCTTACCGCTCTGTTCCAAGAAAATTAAGTGCGAATGTACTGGTGAGAGATTCGCGAGAGCTCTATGCACCTTCCCCGTCCACCTAATGGATTGGCGGATTATTTAATGAGGCAGTGTGTTAATTAGTAACACGAAAATTAAAACAGATCAATATGTTTTAATTGAAATCTTTGCCCTTTCAAACAGATACGACATTTAATACTTAATTTAAATCTGTGCTGACACTTTTCAGAAAAGCGCATAAAAATACGGTCAAATTCAAAATTCCATACGGATAGGACTTTAGACTTTGACCGTACATCTATTTAGTGACGTTAGTTGACGGATCAAATTGACCGAAAACCTCTTGTCGTTAAAACCTGTTACATAAGATACATTGCCATTACAACGTGCAGTTAAATTCCTAATTGGCACGTCCTTTGCATCACACACACATCCAAATTTTTACGTCAAGAAATTGTCACGAAGTCTGTTAGGAAATTTAGTGATGCTCACTTAATTTAAAAAAAAAAACATCAAAACCATCTATATTGAATTCGGTTCTACATGTCTCCAAAGCAAAGACGTTATTCACGATCATCTTTTAATGATATTTAATTTGTATTATAACTTACATTTTGTCTTGAAATCACGACACTTATTCGTCGGAAATATTTTTATTCATCGTAACACACTGGATGCTCTGATTATTTTGATGTGTTTTGCATTTCGATGTTTGACAAGTCAAAGCAAATAACAGCGGTATAAAAGCAATTTTTGTGGAATGCCACTGTTTTGCCAAATACATCAAAATAAATCAACTGAAGTTATTCAAATTCCTATGTAGGTATATGGCATCAAGAAACAGTGTCACGAAATTTTGGAGACATTTTTTATTATTTTTCAAACTTTAATTATAAACCTGATAGTTAAAGCTATATTAGACTTTTTAATAGTGCTCTGTTATTACTGAGGTATAGGATAGATATAAAAGTTGTTTGTATGAAATGAAAAACTTATTCACTACATTACCTTACCTTTTATAATATTTTTAAGTGAAATGAGTACGTAAAGTTGTAACGATGCTTTCAAAGTAAGGATAAGATACCCAAATAACATTCGAATCATACATATTTCGTAATGGGAGTTATTTCTTTGCTATACGTTTTTCATGAGGAGACACGTTAATTTTATAAAAGTGGACAACTTTTTGAAAAACACTCAGATGTTCATCAGTTTTTAATATTTTACTTATCTCGTAGGAATTAAACCAAAACACTTAAATCTGAGTTTGACTTTGATACAAGTAGAATTCGATTCGTTATCTTGAAAACTAGAAAAAATTCCGTGCCTCTGCTAAGACATTGGCTTTAGTTAGTTTTCGTGAAGATCACGTCGGATCGTTTGGAATTTTCTCAAAGGTAAAAGTTTTCTCGGGCGAATGCAATTTCGAAGTTGCCCGGGCAGGCCAATAATGATCGAGGAGCGCGTAAGACGGCAGGGCGAGCGGCGAGCGCCGAGCGCCGGCTCGCCTCGCCTCGCACCCCGTGGCGGAGTCTTCCCTCGGGCGCCACGCAAAAGCGATTATTGGGGCAATCGGAAGCGCCCTGTGCGCGCCGCCGGGGCCGCGCCCGGGAGAATCATCGCGATGCAAATAAATCCGCAGCCCGCCGCCGCCGGACAACACTGCCCCTCGTTGTTATTCGGCTCTCGCGGAATGGCTTTTATGTCCTTAATGGAAAAGTAAGATATTTACTTCGGGCTTGTAAAAAGGCCTTCCTTTTACATTTTTCTTCTTATCCCGCAAGTTGTAGCTGAAAATTATGCGTTTCCAACGTGAACGAGGTTGGTAGATTATACGTTTACATTATAGCTTTTTGGTGAGACTTTTTCCCCTTATTTTCATAATATGTAAAGGATCACAAAGAGTCATGAATAAATCAGGAAAGTGAGGAATTAGACTACTTTTTATTCTTAATTCATGTTAAATGTTCACTTAACCTTCATAAGATACTGGGTGGACAAAATACTGTTGTACATTAAATAAAGAAAAAATCGATTTTTAATCAAAGCAAAAGTTATTTTTTGTAATTATATTTATGAACTGCATTTAAAATCGTAAAAAAATCTGGAAATGTAACCGAATCCATTGAAATGAAAAAAGCAATGACTATTTCCAAAGTAACCTATAAGGTCGATGATGCTTACTAAGTCTGTGTAATACTCATTACAATATCTTACAATTTTATTACGAACCAACCTTTATTTTTCTGGTAGCCTCTTGGCTCTTACCCACTTGATTGGATTTCACATTTCCTAGAGCCTAAAATATTACCGTGGATATATATTATATCATGCAAAACTAATTAAAAACATATGAACCAGTACAAAGACTAGTGAGTGCAAAATAATGTCCAGCCAACTTGCCGTGTGGTGCGAACTGAAATCTCTAAATAATTATGAAAATGTATGCAAAGCACATGAAAGTTGGTGCAATTACGTCGCGGCGGTCGGGCCGCGACCGCGCCGCGGCCTGCAGGCTGCCGGCATGCCGAGCGGCGTCCTTCACTGCCGAGCGCTGGAGCACCGCCCGCGCCGTCTACTCTATTCAATTACCTACAAAGCACTCAGAGAAATTTTCAAGATGGCCACGTTTGAATTTTATATAAAACCGGGTAACTATTTTCTTTAAAGCACGGGTCAAAAATCACGCAGAGGCTTAAGAAGATTGATGGTTAAGTATCTATATTAAATTGAAACACTAACAATTGAACCACCACGAGTAAAACTAGTTGAAAACAAAAAGACCGAAACAAAAAGAAAGCTATTATCGCAATTTTCAAACCAAAAACCGTATAAAACGAATAAACGAGGGCAACATCAAATAAAAGCCCATATTCGCGGATTACTCAGACGCGACGAGGTCAATTATGAAGCAATAAAAGTTTTAGTGCTCCGCACAAATTGTCGATTTGCCCGCTGACGGATGGTTGCAATACTGACGCCGGCAAATGAGCACACGATAAAATTATCGTTAGCGGTAACGACATGAATAAATGCAATAGGGTGGCTCGCGTCGGCCGCACTCGCGCCTCGCCGTGTACCAACTCGCTGCAAGGAGCGCGCCAAGCAAAGCGCGAATGCGCTGGAATTTAGAACTTTTGCGATGACTCCGCGCCTTTAGGGCACGCCTTCACTGCGATGGGGATGAGCGGAATGGGTATTTTCACTGAAAGGGAGTCAAGCGAATCTGTTTCGCTATACCTACCTACCCGGCAGGATAGACAGATAAGCTCTATCCGCCATTCGGGATGCCTTACAATTATATACCAATCTCTTCGCCTCTACTTATATCCAATGTGTTAGGACAATTTCATTGAAATAGAACATTTCTTTCGTGGAAAAGCAAACCCAAGCGTGGCCTGTATTTATCGGTGCGAAGCGAGGTCTTCATATTAAGTTGAATGGATTTGCTCTTACCCGTCTGTCTGTCTGTCTAATTGTCCGTGTGTCAGAAGAGCCTTAAAGCATCAGAATTAATGGACAGAATTACTCCGAATTTAGCAATCATATGTAAACTTACCCTTATCGCCGAAGTTTTCCATCGAAAATTCTGAAATAATTGTGATTAATAGGTATTGTATCTATTATACTTTTTTTTTGGTATAGCAATTATCCTCAAAAACAACACAACACCTACAAAAAGTAGCAGAAGTAGTAGTTGAAGCGTTTCGGTACAAAAAGTAATTCTTATGGTTTTACTTTTTCTAATATAGTACGGAACCCTCGGTGCGCGAGTCCGACTCGTACGTAGCCGATTATATTTATTGATTATGTTGTGCAAACAGTATGTCCGCTCGCCTACTCCGCAATGTAAACGTAACCTTACGTCTCTCGCAAACTAGATTGCATCTCCTTGATATTTCAACACTCAAATGCATTAGTTGAATCAACCCCGTAATTGTGATTACGTGAAATCAAATCCATTTAGTGTAGTGTGCACTCAACATCTGAGTATTAATTAGAGCTGATCTCATTTCAAACTTCTAATACGACTTGTATAGTAGGAATGAATTATGTGTAACTTTTTATTAACGTGACATTTATTTTTTAGTAATCTAAGGCTTGGCTCTTTACCGGAGAAAGGGCTGCCAAGAAAGGGTTATATTTTTCGCCCGTATCTCGTATGTTTGTATATTTCTTTTTAATACAGTTGCTCAAAAAGTGGCGTATTGCAGGGACGTATAGCGTTCGGGATGTGGGCTATTACATACTCGTGCTTTTTTTTTACCTTTCCCGAACTCGTGCGTTATCTTTCCCAACTGTCAAAATAATGTCTATTAAAAAGAAAAACCAACCATGAAGTTTTTACTAAAAAAATTCATAGAAGTTTTTATGATTCATGCAAATACGTATATTTCTAAAAAGAAGCTACTAATTTGTTTCAATATCAGATTTGATTGAATGAGTTTGGTTAGGTTTCATTTCATCTCATTAAATTTCATTTTCATTTCATATCAATAAAAAAAATTCTACTGAAGACTTGGCTGTATGGGCATAGTTCCCTTTGCGTACCAGAATATTATTTAGTCTATGACCAAATTTTTTTTTTTTTTTAAATTACCAGAATGGGTGAAGAAAAAAAAACTGCTTATATTCTACGGTTGGCGCCATTTTTCAGAAATTTTCTTTGCGAGTTTAGTTGTTTGTTGCACAAAATGCTTCGGAGAACATTTTACCGGAAAAGTCAAAAAGTCGCTACATATCTACATACGACGAATTTATTGCGTGGAGAGAAGAGAAAAAAGCAAATAGTTTTTCAGAAAATGTTAAGTTAGTTGGTTTATTGTGTTTTTATTATTTTATTAAATTGCTTCATTTTTTCGCAACTGTATTAAAAATAATCGTTCAGTACACGTGCGGAACCGTCATTGCAACTTGTTCCGACTGTCAACCCTCGCCTTCGGCTGCGCCTCGGCTCGGGTAGACATTTGTCGGAACTCTTTGCAATAACAGCCTTTCCGCACTTGTAGCTTACTTTAGAAAATAATGGTTAGGTAAATTTGCGATGTATAATTTAGTTAAGGTTCAAAAGTTATGTGACATTAACATGTACCACGTGCACTGTGCAGTATGCAGCCTGTAATAACGTAAAATAAAAGTCATAAATTAATTGTGGTTTGGATCATTGTATAACGTGCGCAACGAGCGCATATATCTACACTTAGCTGTAATTATGTTTTGTACTCGTAAACCAGAAATCATGTAAACCAATTTTGGGGCCAGTTACCAGTATTTATTGCTTACCAAAAGCGAAACCAAACGATATGCACATATACAGTATAAACGCGTTAATCGCACGGTGCTTATAAAATAATTCATTTATAAATAGAGCTCAAATGTATTATCTTATAATATCATTTAAGTATATCAAACGCACGGTATAATATACATATAACATTTATAAAAAGAGCTCAAAGGTAGAGATGTTTCATTTATATTAAAGCACATACTGCGAGTAAAAAAATGTTTTTGTTCAGTAAAATTAGACAGGGTTGTGCACTAAATATGTGATAATTTTAAAATATGGCGTATGCGCCAGGTAGGACCGCCCAAACTATAACAACAAGCGCTATAGTCTTGATTTATCTCGCAGCACTGCCGGCTGTGCCGGTGGCTGGCGGGCGTTGGAAATTTTAAACGTCAAGCGTTTGTGATGAATACTCGCAATGTTCCCGTGGGAACACTACTTGATAGCTATGACTCTCCGACATTGCGACGTTTTATATCACAGCTTATTTAAAATGAAGATGAGACCATTGTTAAAGCAGCTTATATTAACCTTTATTGTTCGTGAAACGCATAAATATTGCCATGTGGAAACCGTTGCATTTTGCACTTTTATTTCCACATAAATAGTGCTCTAATGTTTACACTTTGTTGGGATTAGCGGTATTTTAGGTTTTAACTAAAATATAAATTTTTAATTATAATAAGAATTAATATAGGTAAGTCAGAGTGACATACATAGGTAATATGATGGTACTCGTGTGCACACAGATTACTTTGACTAACTGAAGTTATTATCTTCGTCGTAACGGTCTTGTCAGAGCACCCGTGCTCACCATGATGTGACGGACCCAACGAATCGAATGGGCGCAATCATAGCCTACGTTACTTTAAGTTCTGTCTGTGTCATCGTTAGCCAATGGACGTTGGTCAACACTTAAGAAACATTCGCAAGACGCTTTACATTGTGCAGTTGATACGGTGTAGTATTCACGTGAGAACGTCCTCGGATTCTATTCTCATATAGGTCTTGAAATGTAAGATTTTTTTATAAGGGCTTAATTTTGGTATTGTGGGAGATATCACCAGCCGTTGATTACTAGCCAATTACAGAGAAGTTTTGCCAAACCATTTAACGTACCGATACGGCGCTGCGCAAGGGCCTCTATCTTCTTAATTTGCATTACCTTCATAGCGGTATAAATTGTTAGCATGGTTTGATTTTTCGTTGCTTCGTGTAACGTAGCATTCGGTATGATCGTTGCGAAGTGCTAAGTCTTAATGAAAAAAAAAACATCGACCCGGCGTGTTTTGGCTTGCTAAGAAGACTCGCTATGGACGCGCCAAACCAGCCCCTTGATTGTGTAAGAAAAGTTTGAAACTCTACCCGCTGATTGATCCCTGATTTACGTCAGCCAATAGGGGGGCAGTATATTAGCAAACGATTACGATATCGGTGAATACGTTTTTCTTAGGCAATCAGACCCTAGGACTAATAAACTTTTCTCGTACACGTGACTTTGTATTAGCCTCCCCGAGGCTCTAATCGCGTCGTCATCGGTAGTAGGCTGGGCTCAGTCGCGCTGTTACGCTATTGCCATAAATCAGTCGACACCGCGTGATGGATGATAGAGCCACGACGAAAAAAACAGTATATCTAATTCAGTCACAGTATAAACAATGACCTTGTTTATTTGTAAAAATGTGTTTCATCGCAGTATTGATCGGATGATTAAGGCTCACCGTTATTCAAAACTACGCGCCTATCTACTACCTCCTACGTAATTTAAAGGGATTTTGTTGATGGTCAATGGTTTTGATTTGATGATGAAAATTGTAGGTTTACTCTTTATTGACGAAATTTTATTTAAGAACAAGTAAATACATTTGTTTTACACAAGTGGTATCTTTTCTTTCATACAATATTATCAAGAATCAATACATATATCGAAACCTGGTTGCACCAGTGATTGGTCTGAATGTGAAATACTTATTTTGTTATGCAAGGCCGCATTTAAAGACGTGGAACCCAAAAAGAATTGCGGCTGTTTGATCTTCTTTATAATTAATTAAACTATATCTGAGTTTTTTTACTGTCATTGACACTCTAAGAAAACGTGCAAACAAAAATCTAATCTAAAAAAATCTAACACACTATACATATAAGGACGAACCTCGTTTGTGAACGTATTTAATATTTTTTAAAGGATTTATTATTCAGTTTCAGATATTATTCGAGATTTCGTATGTTTGAATTTGCAAATGGTTTTCGCCCTAGGGAATATAATGACATTTCCCGCCCGCGTTTCGAGGATTAAAGATTGCTTTTCCGAGCGGGTGAGATGAAAATGTTTTTTATCATTGGTGCTCGCCGAGAGCTGCGTAAAGTAAAGGCTGTCGTTCCAATGAGATTCGTAATTTCGAACGCGGCGCCTCACGGGCGACTGTTGCTAACTTTTATTATTTTCGTAATGATTGCAGCTGCAAAATGGCTTTTCTGCGCTTTTATGTGGCAAACTTGGACCATAATTATGCTGTAGAGAACCTTCTCTGTTTCGAACGGTAATGACACTTTAAAATACCTAGATACTTTAAACTTAAAAATGTATACTGTAATGCTTAAATTAACGTAAAAATATGTATCCATCCATCTTCTATAAATTCACCGAATTTTGGTTTAAGATATACTTCTCTTTACGATATGAGGGTTAATTAACAATAAGATGCTTTAGCTCAGCTGCCTTCAGCTGAGTAAAAACACTCCTTTAGAATTTATTTTTAGAAAACCGCCGCAATAAAGTGAGGTAGTTTAGTTAAATTCATTTTGTCTCCTCGCAGCAGTGTGGCGTCGGGCAGCGGCTTTTGTATTGAAAATGCACACCCGCTCGTTAAGCAGCGCTGCGGCCCGACCGTGACGTCACGTCCTCCGCTTCCGCCCGCCCTCATTAGCATACATTATATTCGCTATTCGCCGAACATCGCCTGCGGGTTTTGCGATTTTTTGGCGATACAACCCAAACGAAAACACGATAATCTTGTATACATACCATTGTTGGCTTTAATGAAGTCTTTGTGTACGAAAAATGCATCCTATTTAATACATACGAGTCGAAGTTATTGGCTAAATTTAGATTACCGAAAATCTGGAGGGTCGATGTTATTGGCTAAATTATTTTCGGTAATCTAACTACCGAAAATCTTTATTATAAATCTTCAATTTGGCTGAAATTTGCAACAAAGGTAGATAGCTTTTAAGTAGGATTAACATATAGGCTACATTTTATCCCGGAAAAATCATCGTTTCCAAGGAATAAGCAAAAAACCGAATTCACGCGGGTGGAACCGCGGGCAACAGCCTAAACTGACTGTTTTAAGAGTCCTATGAACTACGATGTCTCCATTCATTGAAAATACCAAATCATTTGTAATTCGTGCATATTTCCATCATGTTGTGGTATTATTCGGATTCATATAGTAATAATCTATGCTCCTGGCTATATGTGTTACGGAAATACTTCTTTAAAACGAAATAATAATCAATTTTGATCAAATTTTTATAACTTTGGTCGAGTTCCGTAATACCAAAAATTTTGAATGACTTGTAACTTTATTTATTAACTGGCTTTCTTTCTTTAGCTGGACAATAAAAACTGTGTTCCTGAACTAATGCGACGTGAGATAGTGTTGTTTTTATTACAAAACAAATAAGCATAAAATATGTCCTCTTTGACATAAAAATAAGCAAAACTAAATTCGTTTACAATTTCGTTTAACAAAAGTATTTTGGAACTATATACTACTATATACTACTATATACTATAACCCGAATAATACCACAACATGATCGAAATTTACACGAATTGCAATTAATTTGGTATTACGAATGTATGGAAGACATCGTGGGTAAGCGGACTCTTAAGTGTAAATTTGATTAAATATTATATGTTTTACAGCTTTTCTTTCCTCTCCTGCAGGTTCACGCGTCTCCATTCAGTGACACGAGCCATGTGCTACGCTTTTCATTCTGTTTAGTGGCTTTGGAACTCGCTCCCACTCCCCTGGCCCCACGCGAGTAATGTTACACACCAAGATACTGGCGGAACTTTACGCGCACTTCATTTAAGCCTTTAAAATTTATTTGGTGTGCAGTTGTTTTCAACTTTTTAACGATCTGCTGCCAAATTACAAAAATAACCCTTATCTCTGTATCGTCCAAAGCATCTTCGTTGGAGATTAGTACCTACTTTAGTAAATTGGAAGTATTAAATTACTAGTGGAAGGTACTTAGGGAGTTACAAGAACTTCACCTACTCGTACCTACTACACTATCGACGGGGACTAGAAAAACATGGGCTCCTTTGTGATTGGTCAGCGATAAGGGTTATACGCTTTGTGCTCTCTTTCTGTGTATTTTATTCTGTTTGTGCTACTAGTGCTTTGCAGATGCGCTCGTTATTTGGAGCAGAATGTAGAAATAATGACTGAAACTCAATAATAATTAATGTACTCGTAAGAACCTACAATAGAGATACGGCGGACAGTGATAAGGTATTAGTATATACGTAAATCAAAGTGACAATGAACTATGTAATTATGTTATTACTTGTGTTTTTTCCTTCACAATATTATTTTATTAAATTGAAGTATCGCAGTGTTAGGGTTCAATTTCTGTTGTATGTAGTATATTCTGTTGTAATGTAGAATAATGTAAATATTTAAGGGCTATATTGATAACGGCAACAGGCAGACGCTTAAAATATTCGTAGAGTATAATTTAAAATAAAAAATAAAATATTTAAGGAGGGCTCCCATACAAGAATAGTTATTTGTTATGCAAGTGTGCAAAGTGGATTTTTGGGCCGAGTGTCAAATTTGAATGCTAAACTCTTATAAATATTTTAACAATAAAATACATAAACAACGAGGAAAAATCATGGATTTAATTAGATTTCTTTTATAATTGATAAAACTAAATAGGAGTTATTATTTTTATTGATGGTCTAAGAAAAAGTAAAAATAAAAGAACTAATGTACCTATACAAACTCTAAGGTCGAACTTCGTTACTGACCGTATGTGTTATTAAAAAAAAAGAAGTTTTCAGCTTTGACATTGGCATGACACTTGTTTTGAGTTTGGACGGTGTTTTGAGTCCGACTTGCTCTTGACCAATTATTTCAAATAATTTAAAAAATCGGATTGTAATCCCCTAATTTTATACTTCATCGGTAGTTATAGTATGAGAACACACAAAAACCGGGGCGGACGCGGGCCGGAAAGTTTTGTAGAGTTGAATTGTAATTTAGAATACGAGTACACTATTATAGTGCTGTCAATGGACCGTCTTTGCATCACCGATCTCTCCGACCGCGGCTGCCTTCATGTACGACTATAATTGATGATTAAACGAACTTACCTTAAGTGAAGTTCTATCATAATTTTATGAATTCCTGTATGAAGATATTAACATGTATACTTATTAGGTATTTACGCCAAGTGATAGCCATTCAGACACTAAAGTTGAGAGAAAAAATAAAAAATTTCAACATTTTTCATATATCTCACGCTAGCAACACTGTGTCTGTCCTTTCATTTAGTTCAGAGTAATTATTATAAGAGTGCCTTAGTGCTTCGATAAGCTCGTCTTGGTAGGAAGCACTACAGAGCACCCAAATATTATGTATCATATACATAATATATACATAACTACACAATATTATACATAACCACACAATATTATATATGCAAATATAATATATATATATATATATGGGTTATGTTGTCTTCAATAAATATTTATTATTATTGTAATATGTACATTTTTTATTTACAAATTCATACATGGGTTTTTCCACAAAACAGGGGCGGGAGGGTGTTAATATCTTCATACAGGAATTCATAAAATTATGATAGAACTTCACTTAAGGTAAGTTCGTTTAATCATCAATTTTAATTCATTCCTGTATTCTATATTAACATGTATACTTATTAGGTAGATGTTTAGAGCCATGACATTTGTAAATAAGAAATGCTTTTAAATTAATAGAATAATAAGCATAATCGCTTAATATTGAGCAAAAAAATAAAAATAACAACTTAAGTTGATATTCAAAGCAAATTAATAATTAATGGCATAATTTTGTAGAAATATTAAAACTGTGATAGATAGTAAATCAATATTATTAGTATAATATATTAATAATAATATATGTACAAAAACATATATTTTTATATGTGCGAATACCAAGGGTATATTAAGACTATATTCTAGCAGTACTGCTCGTATGTAGTCTTGACGATTAAAAGAGGTTTTAAACCTCTTTCAACAAGCTTGAATATATTTGTATCAGTTTAAACTTTTAAATGCAACACTTGATTAATCGTAATAAATTGAGCTGTTAATATGCAACCATGAAATATATATTTTAAACAGTAAATTTATCACGAATATATTTTTATAAACTTGAGTAGAATAAATATTACCGAGACATATTTTTGGAAAGAAAAAAAAATAAGATCAATTTATTAATATATAAGATTAATAAATCTATGGGTTGCAGAGAACTAGTTCGTAAATTTTTGTTCATCTTGACTTCACTTTACGAAAATACAGGAGTAGGCATTAGTATTTTTGTAAAGTGTTGTTTAATTTTATTCATAGCTCTTTAGAGTTATTTCTGTTGAAGGAGTTAACAATGATATTTTTATTTAATTTCCATAATAATATTGTTATTTGGGTTTTGGTGTAGGTACAGCTTTAATAAGGTCATTAAGATTTAAAGTGACCTTAAATTATATTTTTAACTGAATAGGGTGAAGTAAGAATATTCTCAAGAGATTTAAAAAAAAGCCATAGATAAATCATCTTATAAGCCTATTTTAAAGTTGATTCTGAGACAAAGGCTGATGAAGTAACTGTATCTACTGTTTATTCCTGAGTTCTAATAAAGTGATAATAATAGAAACTTAAGATAGTCTGAAAAAAGCATGATTTTCTAATATTGTCAGACAGTAAACTTCTTATACAATATTATAGTATGTAAAATCGTGTTGAGTTTATCATTTCACATAATATTAAAATTTTAACTGAAGGCATAATTGTTATTCTTATTCATGTTATAATAATGTTGTTTAATATCATTAATTGTTATTTTAACAGTCACCCCAACACTACTATCGCTGTTGTACTGGTTAGTTGTAAACAAAAAACCACATATATACAATTGGAATACAAATATTAGACAATACTTTTTAAGTTCTTCAGTTTCTGCATCAAGACCATTTTTTAATTTAGCAGTCTTTCAGTTGAAAAATGTGATCTGATTTTTCCAAGTTGATAATCGCAAAAATCAACGAGCAAATATAACATGTTAATAGGTAGACATGTCGAAATGTTATTCGCGATTGTTCGCGATTAATGCTTTGTTGACTTGTTGCGACGATGAAAAAAAAATTTTTTTTTTTTTTTGTCACTTACCCAATAATTCCACTGTCATCACAGAAGATAAAAGTCTTGAATCTTCGTTTAATAATAATCAGTTAATTACATACCACAGCTGAAGTACTACTGTACTGGTATTCAAGTTCCTAGTGAAGCAGTGATGACCCAATTTTCAATTATCATTTGACCTTGGTCAGTCATCATCGAGAGCTAAATCCTTGCAGCGGCGTCATCCATCGGCATGAAAGTTAAACAAAATATTAGACTTATTTAATAATGATTAAATACCTACAGAAAAAATAAAATGTAGGCTATGTATCAACTCTAAAAGAACAAAAAAAAAATATGATACATGCAAGCCAAAATTATGAACCATCATTGTTCATATTATCATAAATCCAATGAAGTATTTAATGATTCTATGATCTTATAATTATTGGTAATTTCCAAATCCTTTAACATTTCATGCATAGATAACCATTAGTTAATTAGCGGCGCGATCGCCTGAAAATAAAAATATTTGATCTAGCAAAAATTAATTTTGGTCTTTAAATATATTTTCCATTGCGTTACGTTATTCCTAGGTATGGATACCGATATTCCTGTAGATACAGGTACAAGGATACCTAAAATAAATTTAAATTTATCATCGATTGTTTTATAAGGACTCTACAGTTTCCATATTTAATATTCATTTAAGAAATAGTCAATTTTAGAAACTATAAATAACTTTGATATTCAAAAATATTGCATTCTTTTAAAAGCATGCATCCTAACTCAGTTAAAGCATTGATAAATTTGATGTAATATCTAATACATCGAGTTACGATGAAAGAATGGTTGTATTAAAAACATGTATTTGTAATGGAATAACAAAAAAATATTAAGTATGTTATCGAATAGGTTGTCTCATATTCAATTGTATGTGAACAGAATATAATAGCCGAGTTTTTTGCCAGACCTTCTCAGCGCAAACCCGTTTTTCAGATTCAAGCTTTCATAAAAGCCTGTAAATCAAGCCCATTTGAAAAAAATCATTTTCATTTTTAATTACTTAAACATGAAAATTAATTGTAATATTAGTGGTTCAATAGTTTATAAATCTTCATAATATAAAACCTTTTGTATAAAAGTAAATTATTATGAATGAAACTAGGATAGTACCTAGATATCTAAAGTGTCATTGCACTACATGCGAACTAAAGAAGAGAAAAAAAAATACACATTAAATTCTGTTCATAGTTTTGAGAACATAAAGAGAGAAAATAAATAAATTTTCCACTCATATTTAAGCATGATAAAATAATATCATCAGGCTCGAATATTTTATGAATGCGGTTATTCTATAAGCTAAACGGCAAACGTACGAGTAAGTAGGTGTCGTTTATTGCCGGTGGTACCCCCGATGGTCCCCCCGGGGTACCACGGGTTGCCTTCTTACCCCGACCCGACTATATGCGAACATGCGCGAGTCCGCACGAGGTTCGAAACAGCGCAACGCTCCGCCAGCACTCCGATCGGCGGCCGCGCGGCGCCTGACATGACAGGTCGACGGAAATGTCAAAAGAGGACATCGATAAGTACTTGCAAGGCTGTTTTGCTCCTGGTGCTGCTCTTGTGGGGAAATCAAGACTCTTCTGTCCTGGGTAAATCTTCGAGAAAAGTCGTCGCAAGAGACGAGTGCTGTCCTGCGATTTGGCCCGTGGGTCCACCATGGTCCGACAGGTGGATTGCTCAGATATTCCTCCAGTGCCAGTTAATATTGGATCTTGATTAACTGTATTTCATATTATTGATAAAAGACAATATACACAGAAGTTATTAGAATATTATATTATCAAATAAAATTTTTGTGTCTCACTCGTACATTTCAAATTTTGAGTAGTATTACTAGTTGATTTTGTAAGACGTTGTCAATGGACTTTTTATTGATGTATCTATAAATAACTAGTAGGGCGCGTGGGTGCGCGGGCCACATGTGGCCCGCGTGCAGTCTTCCCGCCATACAGGTATCGCCGTCATCTCCATCGCCCATTGGAATCAGATTGGCAGTGAGTTGAAAAAATTACCAAGGAGCTCTGTCATGGTTTTAAAGATAGTTAAGGGCAGTTCGAAGAAAAAATACGCTGAACCTCATCGGATGAGGTTCAGCGTATTTTTTGTTCGAACAGCCCTTAACTATCTTTAAAACCATGACAGTGCTCCTCAATCATCATCCAAATCCTAGATCATTGTCTCTTCTCATAGTATGTACATTTTCCATGGAACGATAAATTCCGCCACAGTGAATTATTTTCCATGCATCCCGCAGAACTTGAGATCCTGATCACCTCTTGCTAAGAAACTACTCTCTTATCTTTTATACTTTCCGAGATAGAACAACACGAAATTTGTATGGCGGCCATCTTGAATCCACCATTTTGTTTTTTTTTCAGCTCACTGCCAATTGCGTGAAGTTCCGAGTATTTTTTGTTTTAGCAGTCCCCACCTAACTATAATACCTTGCCCATGCTCTTGACTATCTTTAAAATCCTCAATCATCACCTCATTCCATATTTTTCTCTGGTAGTCTTCCAAGAAACCGCATCAAAGCACTTCATGTTTTACAACTCGTGGTCTCTTCAATATTCCTCATACATTTTCTAGGGAAAAAAAAATTCCGCCATATTGGATTTTTTTTTCTATTCATCACGTAGACCTTCAAATCCTGATTAACTCTTGTCAAGAAACCGTTCTTCCATCTTTTATACTTTCCGAGATATCGAGGAAATTCGAAAGGCGGCCATTTTGAATCCGCCATTTTGAATTTTTTTTCCGCTCACTGCCAATTGCATGACGTTTCGAATGACATTTGGTCGAGCACCCCTCACCTATCTCCAATACCCTGGCTGTGCTCTTCACCCGTCTCCGAAATCCTCAATCATCAGCTCTCTCCGTATTTTTCCTCCTCATGAATTTTTCCCCTCTATACGACATCATCCTTCAAAAAAAATTTTTTCATACAAAATTGTTCAGGAGAGGTGATCAATGAGTCAGTGAGTCAGTGTTGAATCAGCACGAGCAGCTATATCTATAAATAATGACCACAACAATAAACGATTCGTGTGGAAGACTAAAATAATTGTAAATAGTGCATTTGATTGCGGGTACTTTTCAGACCTGGTCTAGTAAAGTAATCTTGGTTCATTTAAATTAGCAGACAGTAAAAGAAAATATTGATATGAGGGTATATCGAAATAGTTTCTAAAGGTAATCGTTTTTATCCTTTATATCATTCCAATGCGGTTGGTGATAAAAAAAACAGCATCGCGCGGTGTTCCCAGGTGGTCACCCATCCAAGTATTAACTGCGCCCGATGTTGCTTGATTTCGGTGATCGGACGAGAACCGTCAACCGGTGTTTTCAACATGGTATGGGGGCGTTTAAGCAACAATTTGCTATTTTGGAAGTTGCTTACAAGATAATCTTGTCATTTTTGGGAATGATTAATCCATAGGCGTTGTCTTAATAACCATCCTCAATGTATATTGTCGTGAAGGTCACACTCTCTAATGAAGTGTACCCAACACTGAAGCATAGACTGCAGAATATATTATGTTGATTGACTTTTTTGCAATTATTACCTAATATAGAGACGATAATCTTATTAACTCACCCTCATGTATGTCGTCGTGATGATCACATCCCTTTTATGCAGTGTCCTCAACATAGATGCTTTGCAATTATTTTTTGCAATTATTAATACAAAGGCGATAGTCCTCAGGTTTTTCACCTACCAACTACCCTCAATGTATGTTGTCGTGAAGGTCACACCCTCTAAATGAAGTGTACCCATCACCGAAGAATGCATCTTGATTAGCTCCTCTTGCAGTAATTAAAACAAAGGCGATAGTCCTTCCAACTACCCTCAATGTATACTGCTGTGAACGTAACACCCTCTAAGAGGTGTACCCAACACTGGAGCAATATGGATTTTCTGAACCAATAATAACAATTCCGTAGATTTCACAATTCGTTTTGACGATGAATCCGATTATTTTGAATATTTATTTTCGGATACTTTGATTTCCGCAAGAAATACTTATAATCACTCACTTTTTTTATACGAGTTTAATAATGTTGTGTTGAACGGCCGAGCACTAGAACGCTAATGGAAGGACAGACACAGTGTTGCTAGCGTGAGATATATGAAAAATGTTGAAATTTTTTATTTTTTCTCTCAACTTTAGTGTCTGAATGGCTATCACTTGGCGTAAATACCTAATAAGTATACATGTTAATATAGAATACAGGAATGAATTAAAATTGTCGTACAACTTTCTCATTTATGTGTGAATCAAATCATTAAAAGTTAATGAAGGCAGCAGCTACCGCAAGTACTTATCACGTTTATCAACAATCCTTTATTACGCCAGTAGCAATTTTTCGAGTGGCGGTTAATTTTTAATAAGCCAATGTAATTGCATAACAGAGCGTCGCGACATGTAAATCTGTGCCGGTCGCCGGTAGCCGGTCGACGCGCGCCGGCCGCCGGCCGCCGGCCGGTCAGGCGGCGATGCTAATATTTGCATATCGCAATTGATGCAAAGCAATCAATACTGCAAATAATGGAATTGTCACATAAAATCTACAGAAAGCGCGGCGCGTACCCTCGTTATTAACAGATTTAATTGTTTTAAATACATCAGTAAATAATGCCGCCATTACTCCTGTCCTGTTCCGAACAGAAATGAATTCAATATGAATTTTCATAATGAATTCTGTTTTATGAATAATAATTTATTTTAAGTCATAATTTATTAATTATCGAATATATTCACCGCGATAAAATTAATATCTGGATCAAAACATATTACAAGTGTAAAGTTGGAGTAAAAATTATCGTTCATAAATTGGTTTAGCCCATATATTTATTGCCAAAGTGAATATGGAAATTTAAAAACGTACACTTTATATGTTTATCATTGTCACTCACATTTTTACTATTAAAAAATAATAATTTTACCACCATTTCATAGTTATACCAGAAATACTTTGACAAAGTTTTCTAGAATTTCCTTTATGATCGAATACGTAAGAATTTAGCTTGAAACAACAAATAAGACTTATATCAGACGATTTTAGCACTTTTTTGAGTTTATACGAGACCTTCTATTTTCGATGAGATTTTTTAATCAATCTGCACCCAATTATTTGCCGTTCTCGCAATTTGACTGTCATAAGCCTACAACGTATTAGCTTACAAATGACGAATAGATAACTTTGAATTTAGCAGACCTTTGAATGGCACCTCAAGTTTTGGTTTGAATTTGAATATATCTGGAAACATCTTTCGTTTCGCATAATTTTATAATTCAAGCTTAAAAAGTAAATGTATTACAGCAATTTAGCCACAAAAATATTCCCGCAATAACGGGATCGTATTGTAATGTCAGGTCGAAAGAAATGAATGTCCCGATATCGGAACGGTCTCTTTAATTGCCTAACCGCGCGCGCACGCCGCGTTCCATTTTCCTTGTATCGATAATAGAAGCACAAAAAAAGCTAACGTAGTGGATCCAGCGTAGTGCTTTGGAAGGAGAATGGAGCAATCAGGATGGGAATACTTTGACACAGCAGTTCGGCGGCGCATCGCGGGTGTGTTATTGTTATCTATCTACTAGTATATATACAGTGTATCGCCTTTGAGCGGCGTCGGCTTGTTACATTCGCTTTATGATTTTTGGGCGCACCAATATTTCCTGTATGTATATCTATCGAAATTGGTGTACATATACTTTTGTATTTACATTCAATATCAAATCATTAAAAAATAATACATAGCATGTTAACAATACATAGCACGTAAGCTCATGTGAAAATATAGGATTATATTTTCGTAAAATATTTTTATTTCCTTATGAAAAGCTCTATGTCGCCTTCCCTATTCACTTATTTGCGTGTTATCACCTCTGTTTCGCCGGCTCCCCCAAAGTGCGGAATATATGCCATTTTCTATTGTGAACATTTGTGTTCCCATGTCCTCCAGAGGCATATACCGAGCCCCTTTTCTCTATTAACCTACTAAACTAAGTTTGTTCACCTTCAAATGAGCCATGCGGGTGTCGTGGGAGAAAAATATCGTATATTGTTTCCAACTGTTTGTAAATCTAGATCTATAGCAGGGCCTTTCTCCCTCGGTGAAAGCCTAATGATTCCTAATAAAATAATTCATTAATGAGTATTTTTAACCGACTTTAAAAAAAAGGAGGAGGTTCTCAATTCGTCGGAATCTATATATTTTTTTTTATCTATGTTTGTTCACCTATTACTCGAAGACACGTGGACCGATTTGAAAAAATCTTTTTTTGTTTAAAAGGGTTTTGTTTCCAGATGGTCCCATTTTAATCAGGTCAGGATCTGATGATGGGATCCTGGAGAAATCGAGGGAACTCTTCAAATTTTATATGGACATGTGTCCAAACAATTTGGGTATAAATTGAAAGAGTAATATTTTCTAAGTTGTCCTATGGTCATCAGGATCCGACCATGGGATCTTGGTGCAATCGAGGGAGCTCTTCAAATTTTGCTAGTATACTTGAAGCGATTTGGGTATTTTTTATATTTACTGGTGCATTTGCTAGCAGATACTGATTTGATGGCTATAGTCATCAGGATCTGATGATGGGATCTTGGTGAAATTGAGGGAACTTTTCAGATTTTATAAACACACCTCAAGCGATTTGGGTATTTTTACAACGCCTTGTGCATTTTGTTGCTTTCCACTAAAAAGGAAAAAATAAAAATGGGAAATGCTTTCCAAAAAACCAACTTCAAATGCCACTACAAAATAATTTTTAATGTACACCAATTTGAAGTCGGGCAATGTTTCATACAATCACTAATAGTCCTTCTTACTTGATGTGCGAAGAAACGACGAAGTTATAGACAATCGCCCGACTTCGAATTGGTGTACCTACATTAAAAATTATTTCACTCTTTGTTTGCATTTGAAGTTGGTTTTTTGGAAAGCATTTCCCATTTTTATTCCATTAGGGGTTGAACTTTCAAAAAATCTTGTTTTGCCCTTAGGGTTAAATTTTCAACAAAATCTTTTTTTGCCCCATAGGGTTAGGGGTTGAATTCTGAAAAAAAAAAACTATTTTTCCCCCCTTTGGGGTCACGCGAGCAAAACTAGTGCACCCAGTTATGGATAGGTTTTGTTTTAGAAAACCACTAAAAACCTCTAAACCTGGCAAACTTCTTGAGCATGAAGTGACGTATTGTGACGACGAAGACGATTCTCCGCCAACAAACCCCCCACTTAAAAAACACACAAAAGGATCTAAAATTCGTTTGTGCTCAATCAAGGTTATAATAATATACCCAAGACGACCTCCCTGGCGCAGGGGAAGCGCGCTCGGATTCGAGTGCGAGGTCACGGGTTCGATTCCCGCCACGGGGCTCACTTTGGAATTTTATAATTTCTAAATTGGCTCAGGTCTGGTCTGGGTAGGAGGCTTCGGCCGTGGCTAGTTACCACCCTACCAGCAAAGAAGTGCCGCCAAGCGATTTAGCGTTCCGGTGCGATGCTGTGTAGAAACCGTTGGGGTGACTTAACTTACCCCTTCCAAGTTAGTACGTTAACATCTTCGGCTGCATCATCACTTACCATCTAGTGAGATCGCAGTCAAGTACTAACTTGTATAGTTTAAAAAAATAAAATGGAAAATTCTTTTCAAAAAGATTAATTTTAGGCGATTAATACGAAGGACTATGATTGAACGAATTGCCCGACTTCGAATTGGTGTACCTACATTGAAAAATTATTTCACTCTTTGTAGTGGCATTTGAAGTCGGTTTTTTTTTTAAAGAATTTTTATTCTCATCATGGAGTCTGGAGTTCGAAGCCCGGGTAGGTACTCACCTCTGGCTTTTCGGATCACCTGCTTAGCGGTAAAGAAAACCATCATGAGAAAACCTGCATGACTGAGTGTTACCACAATGTTTCCAAAGGTGCCTGAAGGCTGCCAACCTGCACTTGGCCAGCGTAGTGGGCTATAGAAAAACCCATCTCATTCTGTGAGGAGACCCGCGTCCACCATGTGGGACTATTAGTATTGACATATGACTTAAAAAGAGGTTGAGAAGATTCATCGACCCGAATAAGTGATGGAACAGTGAACACGTACTCGTATAGTATGCTTGCCTAAAGCAAACGATCAGCGCGGCCTCCTCACTGTAATTCAATTTCAACTCCTCTCCTAACAACCTTTGGCTGAAACGTCCAGATGAACGGTCACGCCGGCGAATTTACTTTATTACGAATGACGTTAAGTGCCCAATTATTGTGAACCCAATTTATATAACAAGGAACTGCTGCGTTGCAGACAGCTGATTAGTATTCCACTCAGCGCATTAGACCGACTAACTCCCTAACATTTCAGATTACTTACATCATTTTCAATTTCGCTACTACGTATTTTTGAAAATTTACGAGCAAGCACTGCCACAATTTATTCAACAAATAATCAGATTTTTTTTAGGACATTACACATAGTGTTGCCCAAAATCAGTCTTGGTCTTGCAGTCTTGGTCTTGTTCTTGCATTTTTGCAAGACCAAGACCAAGACCAAGACCGCCTAATTTTAGCAAGACCAAGAACAAGACTGGCAGTGCAAGATTTGAGCAAGAACAAGACTTAGCCCGCGAGGCTCTTGCGTCTTACAGTTAACGTGAAATCGCACCCTCTGCCCGCGAAATTTGGCAGAAAAAATTGGCAGTGATCTGAAAAAAGTTAAAAATGGCGGATTCAAAATGGCCGCCATTCTAATTTCGTCGATATCTCGGAAAGTATAGATCAACGGTTTCTTGATAAGAAGTGATCAGGACAAAAAGGTCTATTTGATGATATAAAATAATCCAATATGGCGGAATTTTTTTTTCCACAGCAAATGTATGGGGATTTTGAAGGGATTTTTTAAAGGCGGAAAGACAGCACGCGGGCCACACGTGGCCCAAGCCTCCACGCACTCTACTAGGTTTTATATAAACCTGTGAAAATGATATTGCTATTTTCGCAAAATGAATGCCATGAGCCTAATTTATTGTACTAGTTAAATGTTTGCGAAAAACAAAATAAAATTTGAATTGCGCGGGCCGACCTCCGTTTTATTTACACACTACAAGTTAGTACTTGACTGCGATCTCACCTGATGGTAAGTAACGATGCAGCCGAAGATTTTATCGTACTACCTTGGAAGAGGTAAGTAGCCCATAACGATTTCTACACAGCATCACACCAGAACGCTAAATCGCTTGGTGGTGCGTCTTTGCTGGTGACTAGCCACGGCCGAAGCCTCCCACCAGACCAGACCTGAGCCAAATAAGAAATTACTTATAAATATAATAGGTAATTGCGAGACTTGCGAGACTCTTGCTGCAAGACCAAGACCAAGACCAAGACTGGGAGTGCAAGACCAAGACCAAGACCAAGACCAGATGTACTGGCGCAAGACCAAGACCAAGACTGGCTGAGTCTCGTCTTGTTTTTGCATTTGGGCAACACTAATTACACACATTGCAATCTAGCCACAAAGTAAGCGATAACTTGAGTTTTAGGTTCTAGAAAACTAAGAAACAAACATAAAAGCAAATATTGTGAAGAGTAGTAAGAGAGATTTTATTTTTCTGTAAAATATAAAATTAGTCTCTATGGATTGTTTCAGAATTTTCAATCGGTAAACTTGGAAATAAGGAACGGTATTTATTTGTAATTTTGCCCGCTAAATCAATTATCAAAAGTAATCAAAAATAAGTTTTAAGATTTAATTGTACAAGTAAATATAGCATCGCTCTCTCTTCGTAGTATAGTTATCTACACGTATTCGATCTGTCTGGTCTACATAGAGTCAGTGTTGTGTTTGTGATATACAATTTGCCTTATCTTTGTGTAGGACATATCTTAGCAATAATCATTTTTAAAGTAGACGGAAAATTGTCTATATAACGAACGCATAGTTTGAAATATTAAGGTAAAGATAAAACGGTTATTAAACCATTACAGATATAAATAACATAAATGCTGATAGTGTAGCAAGCTGCAAAAGTAAATTGTATTTGTTCGCAATATCACATCGCCTCCGGAAAATGTAATTTGTTGGGAACCATTTCATTAATTCCAGAACAAAAACCACAAACACTACTTTTTAACAATCGAACAACAGCGATTGCAATATTCTCTTCGATTTCGCTAGAAACAATTTCATTTGGCTCATGGTCCTTTCAGATCGTATGTAACAATGAGTTTAATCCTATTAAAACGGACACACATTGTGCCAGAATTGTAGCGTGGTGGCTTTGGTCTGTCGCCGTTCCCGCCGGCTCACTGGCTCCTCTAACCGGAACCAAACCTTAAACAGAGTTAAACATGGTTTAATTTCCCTGCCGAAGCGTCCCTGAAAAAGCTCCGCCTAGTTGAAACACAACTGTGCCGGGAGGAAATAAAATAGCACGGGAAGCGATGCGGGCGTCGGACGAAGCGATTATGCAGTGGAGAATAATGGGTGCCGGTCCACATGCACGTTTTTGTTTGTGGTCTGTGACGCGATTTATACGCGAATTTCTACCATCGCTGAAGTGAGCACTATTCACAATAATTGCTTTGAACAAAATTTCATGGCATGTAACTTTCACCACTAGGTACGCGTGGTTCACTTTTGAAAAGGTTTGTTACGTATTGCTTTCACTTGATATAACAGAGTCTAGTATGATCGTCTATGAGAATTAAACCTTTTTCCTATCTAGCTTCTTAAAAATATCTCATTCTGGCTACTTCATCAAGCAAGAGTGTTGTTGCTTTTTGTTTTCCCAGGTTACTACGAGTATACTCCCTTATTCTATTTAAATTTTTAGTTATTGAGTTTATCCACAACTATCAAACATTCAGATTTTTTGAATAGAACACAATAATGTATGCACATACTCGAGACATTTACCATTTTAAGGTGTTTCTTCGTGTTGTTATTGGAACTAAACGAATTTATCCAACGCTCTAGTTCAAAAGAAAGTAGTTCTTCCTTTAAAATTTCACCCAAATTAGCATCGAAGCAAAGTTAAGCTTGTGAAAACATTTCTATTTTTGAACCATTATAAAACGAGCTATAAAACTTTTCGTTCGTAGCATTTTTCATAATTTTCACTAGAAAATATTGAAGTAACAGGTTCTATTCGGCTAAATTGGAATTGCTGAATCGAGATTTTGAACCATTCTCGAGGAATTACCGTTGAAATGTTTCTTTTGCTTAGATAGCAACATTATCTCAAAACGATGTCTTAAACTCGCTGCCGGTATTGGTCTGTCCTTTTACTTGTTTTATATTTTCTGTAACGAGGTTCCTTTAAAATCGATTGGAAATACGTCGTTAATCCGGCCGGTAGTCTATGGCGCAACTTTTAATAGCCTTATCAACCTCAGACAGACCTCTGTCTGTACCGTTTCCTTTCTTTACCCAAGTCTCACTAGTCTTAATTTGATGTACGAGTTCATTAGATAAAGCGTTAATGCCCAAATTATTTATTCTATATTGGATGAATTAACTGTGGCGACCGGTAGTAATAAAGTAGCGGTCGGTGTTTGATCTCTATCTCGTTATGTGTGATTTGCACCCTCCGTTATGTTAAGATTTGTCCGTCGGGCATTGTCAGACCACTTTAATGGTTCGGTAAAAGAGTTCACTACCGTTAAATCTGCCATAAACAATAAAATTTGCATTTATCGGTCGTCTTCAGCGTCGTAAATTCACAACGAGTGAGCTGCCAACGACATTTTGAGTGAATGTCTACGGCCATTACAGCGGTAACTGCATAGATCGTGGCGGGGCTCCGTGAACTTGCCGATGTGCAATAATTGAAATCACCAGTCAATTAATGACTGCGGCGCTTGTGACGGCTGCGATGTCGCGGTACGGCTGCATACCAATTATTGTCATTAGTTCACCCGTCCCCTCCCCTTTACACCTACGGGCTACGACACACTACTAAAAGCTCTGTCTGTTCAATTCTTTGACCGTATAGGATCGTTTACGAGTATGTCGGAACCAGTGTTTGTAAGATACTCTCGGCCTAAAATGCTTATAGACTACACATTTGTATTTTTTTTAGTGTATAATATTGCTAAAATATTTAATTAGATAAATATTTTCAGTTCGCTCTGAACAAACATAAATGATATATAAATACGTACACTACGTATCTATATATCATTTATGTTTGTTTATCTATATATCATTTATCATTTATCTTGTATTATAAGAATACACAGAATCACTCGTATAAAAATCGAATTGTTCTGTCCCTCACAAAAGCCAGAATATTCGGCTGTTCAGTGTACTTCAGGCTTTGCGTCATGTTCGACATTTTAAAATGAAAATAATGATAATAATGTATAGCTATAATAATATTACATAGATAAATTCCCTCTCTATGAAAGGGGACAATGTTATAATAAAAAAAAAAGACGTGTGGCACTCGTTGACTGCCGCGGTAAAGCTATTGCATAGATACAACCAATGCCACCTAGACGCGATTTGCAGAACTAAAGAAACAAGCGTGATATTTCAAAAAGTCATTAGACGTTCTGCTATTCATCGGTAAAGGCAATACGTGAAAAATTGTGTTAAATTTATATAGGGCTACAAGACATTTTAAAGCGATCCTTAAAATAAGAACTTTACGGTTGATTTCACATTAACTTATAATTTTCTTCTAGAACATTGACATTCAAATTTCGCTATTCAGCCAGTACTGCACATAACATATCTATTAAAGTAAAATAAATACTGTTGGAACTTGTGACGAATGTTTTATTTTACAGTAGTATAACAAGTTATATAATAATAGGAAACTGTTGCTATGGAGACTGAAGGTACAGTCCTCCTAACATGCACTCCTCTTTTAGGAACTGAGGCCAAGAGCTTTAGTCAGCCTTTCCAGCCTGGGTGCATATAAGGGCTTTGTGAAACAATCAGCCAGTTGGTCCTCAGTAGTAACTTGCTTGACCTCAAGTATGCCAGCTGCCACACACTCTCTGACATAGAGATACCTTCGTTGTATGTGCTTGGTTCGGCTATGTTGCTCGTACGGCGGATTGTATGCTAGCTTTATTGTTGACTCATTGTCCTCCAACATCTGTTGTAGCCATATAATTTCCCGGGCTGTCTCCGTAGCTGCCACTAGCTCTGCCCCTGTCGACGATAAAGCTATCGTCTTTTGCTTGTTACTCCAGCCTTCTGTATTCACTTATAATATGTCCTTTCTTCTTGCAAAATTTGCATGTTTTTACGAAATTTGTCTCTTCTTCGTGTTCGTCTTTAATGTTGGTAGTATTGGTGTTGGAACCATTATTAAATTGTCTGGCTTCTGATTCTTCTAAAATTTTTACCTTGAGTTCTTCAGGTTTCGGTAACGTGTCTCTGGATTCTATCGCTACACGAAAATTTTCGTAGTCAGGTGGTAAGCTGTATAGCATCATAACATGTGTGTAGCAACTTATGATAAAAAGTTTTCTCAAATTAGGTAATAGTAAATTCTTTTCCTTCAACAGTTCTCTGATTGGCCCATTGTGTCATTTTATGTGATTTTTTATGACTTAGAAGGAATTAATTAAATTTGATTTTTTCATATTGATTTTTTTCAACTTTATCGATAATTTTACGAGTCACGGTTAAGATGCATCACTATACTTTGACAGTTATCAAATATTAAAGTTTATTCTTTGCCATTGAAATTTTAACCTTAATTACATAAAAACAGAGTTCCTAGAAAAATCTTTAAAATACGAATCAACTAGCGCTGGTGCGGGCAAAAGCGGAACTATAGGTATATTTTAAGTCAATTTTTGCAATATAAATTATATGCTTGTGACAATAAGGTTGACTTTAATGTTGGCTTGTTGGTTGGCTTAATTTTATCGTTACGGATTTTCTGGATTCGGTCCACCCGTCAAAGCCCGCGATAGAAGCTATGCAATAGCTTAAAAAAAAAAAAAAACGTTCCAGCATGTTCTCACAGGGAAAAACGTTCCAGCATGTTCTCACAGGGAATCCATCTGTAAACTCGCTATTGGCGAGGATGAAGTCCTGAAACTCCTTAAAGCATTAAAAACTAACAAAGGAGCCGGGAGTGATGGCATTCCACCAATTTTTCTGAATAAATGCGCTGTAAACTTGGCTAAGCCGCTCTCCATAATTTTTAATCAGTCTATAAATATATTTGGTACTTTCCCGGACATTTGGAAAGAAGCTCTAATTATTCCCATCCACAAAAGTGGTTCCAAAACCCAAATTGAGAATTACCGACCCATCTCAATACTAAACGTGATGAGTAAGCTATTTGAGTCAGCAGTTTATACTCACCTAAGCCCCATCATATCGAGATCTATTCCCTGTGAACAGCACGGCTTTATGAAGAATCGCTCAACGGTGACAAACTTGGCAGTTTTCTCGGACTATGTGTTACACAGTATGGATGAGGGATGCCAGGTTGACGTGATTTACACGGACTTCGAAAAGGCCTTCGATCGCGTGGATCATATGATCCTGCTTCAAAAACTTAGCATCTTAGGTATAAATGGTAACTTACTTCGATGGCTGACATCTTACATTAAAAACAGAATGCAAGCTGTAGTTACCGGCAGTGCTAGGAGCGACTTCATTACCATACCATCAGGGGTACCTCAGGGTTCCATCCTTGGCCCCCTTCTGTATAACGCATATCTTTTTGATATCGGAGCCTGCTTCAACCACGCGCATTACCTGATGTTTGCTGATGATAAGAAAGTTTTTCTTAAAGTACGCTCCTTCGAAGACTGTAACAAGTTACAGGAAGATCTAAACTCCTTGACCGAATATTACGCAAGGAATAGAATCACTGTTAATGTAAAAAAATGCCATCACATAACACTGACTCGCAAAAAGAATACAATAGTGTACGACTATACAATTAATAACATCAATATTTCAAAAGTTAATAGTGTCAGAGACTTAGGAATAAAAATTGATGCCAAGCTATCACTAATTGACCATATCGAAGTCGTAGCGGACAAAGCCTACAAACAGTTAGGCTTCATTAAGCGTGTCACGCGTACATTTAATAATATCGAATGCGTTAAATTGTTATATTGCACATACGTTCGGAGTCTTCTCGAATACGCAAGCAATATCTGGTCACCTTACTACATTGTGCACACGCAAAGACTTGAATGTATACAAAGACAATTCGTCAGGTACTTAGCCTCGAAGGATTACAAAAGTTTTGGCAGCTATGAGGAAGCATGTGCTCATTATAAAATAGACTCCCTTGCTCACAGAAGAAACATGAGCGATATGCTACTACTTCAAGGCATTTTGAAGGGCAAAATAGACTGTCCTACCTTGCTTTCAGCCTTTTCACTTAATGCATCTTCCTTTAGACCCCGGAAAACTCACTTATTGTATGTACCCAAATGTAACACCAACTATGCCCACAATTCCATTATACCACGTTTGGCACGAACATATAACAAAACTTACTGTAGTCTTGATTTATTCCATCTATCCAAATTGCAGTTTAAAAGGGAAATAACATTACTGCATCGAAAAAAATAGAATTTACCACCATACACACACACACACACACACACACACACACACACACACACACACACACACACACACACACATACACACGCACACAACTTACACCCCCACCCACACATATGCGCACACCTCAAACATCCACACTATCACGTAACCCGAACATAGTTACCAGTGTTGATTTATGAGTATTTCACTTAGTTTTCACATAATCCTATTAAATGACAATATGAGCTGTTTATTTAATATTGCACTTAAATCTTTCTTTCAACTTCAGGTTTTGTGTATAAGTTATTTTAAAAAGAAGTTTTTATTGTACTTGTTATACTTACTAAATCTTTTCAATATTGTAATCTTTTGTGGCCTTATTTAAGAATTTAAAATATCTGTGCAAATGTCATTGTAAAACGCTGTTTGATTACAAATAAAGAAATAAAATAAAAAAATAAAATAAAAAACATAAATGATAAAGCTATAAAAGTGCTTATTTGTCTTCTATAAGCATTTACGACGGCTGTTTTTGTACTAAATACGCCATTATTGTCGGTTTCTATTGCCGGCTATACGTCAAAATTAATGATGCGAAAACCCGTAACCAGTCATCTATGTGCGTCGCGTACTTTGCATTATACTTCAAAAACCTTATTTGCAGTTAGCCTTCAGTAACTCATTTAGATATACTTGCACGTATATAAAGTTGTGCACGTGGAAATAAAATTGTTTGTGAAAAAATACATTTACCATTATATATTTACCATTTGATTACAATTATATCAATCTGAATTCTTTCATATTCTTGTTTTCAGTAAAAGTCCGATACTTGATCTTGTAGTATCAGTTGTTTGCCCTTTCGATTTATTTAAATGGAATATGTATACTTTCGTTATATTTCGTTAATCTTAGCAGACTCCTTTTACATAAATATTTTCATTTGCATAGAAGAAAATCATATACCAATGATGTCAAATAACACAATAGAAAACCCGTATAGTCCAAGGATTAAGTTTGTAGCGAACCGAAGATTCGTTGAACTTAGTTGCTGCGCGCGTTATACATAAGAGTTTTATTAATATAGATCATAATAATCACAAAAGTAAAGCCGATATCAACTTATCGGATGTCCCTTCTTTCGAAACATAGGGGAATGTTGAAAAAAATATAAAGTTTAACCGCTTTTCACCACATAAATAGGAACAAAGGAAAACTTACAATACCACACGCCGGCGGACAAAGTTGAAGAAAATAAGAATAAGGAAAGCCATTCAAGAGTACATCCGCGAGAAGCAAAGTATCGTAGAAGGGGATAATGTAATGAAGTCGAGGCGGTCGGGCGTTCGGCAGCGCACAATGGCGGCGGCAGCGACGGAACCGGATAGCGCCTATTGCCGGCAACGCGCTGCCGATAAGAGGCGCCGCGGCCGCACCGCTCGCTGCTCGCCCCTGATTTATAGGCGACGTGTCTCCTTTTTAATGAGTCCGTAAGAAGATATCTCCCAGAACACTACAATAAATTTCTCAGCTGTGACTCGCCAAAATGCCGCCGTATCGATATCTGCAAACAAACGCAGTTCCATCCCGTTAATCTGCCTCCGCGAATGTACCACGTGGGTTGCGCTTATCTCGGGTAATAGCCGTCTATCTAGTTGATCTGCCAGTTTTATTTATGGCCATGTTTTTCTTTACACGCTCCTTCCAATTTGTGGAGAGTGAAAGGGATTGTTATGAGGCTGCCATGTTTCATAGCAATAAACATGTGTATCCCAAATAACAACATTAACAATTTCCTTTACCGGTTGTTTCGCGTTGCCGTTGTTTTCTTCGAGCATTGTTTGCGCTGTTTTGCCGCGGATTCACCAACTATTTCGAATTAGTTTTCCTAGCTGCCTGAATGGGTTTGGAATTCCTAATTTAAGAGTTTTGGATCTCGGTGAATATTAGATGGACATTATTATTTATCATGGTTGTGTATTTTTTAAGCCTTAATTGAAATTAAAATTGCTGAATAACATTTAAAAAATAAGCAAATGTATACGTACTTACCCAAAACAAGCGACAAAGGTATCCAAACACAACATCTCTTTGCATTCGGTGTAACCAATAAAACTGATAACTACATATAAGTGCAATTATTTCAATTAACAATTACCATAAAAAGATATCGTTCGATTGCGTGTCCCTTCGTTACGAATACAGTGGCTGCGCGCTTGTTCTACTCGCATATAAGTAGTGTTCATCCTGCTAAATTTATTGCGCTTTTATATCAACCAGCACAGAGGTCCCCTTTCGGCCGTATCAGACTGCGCGGAGCCCGGCTTAGTGAAGTCGCAATTACGTTTTACCGGCTTTGACTCTAACGGAGGACTTTTGCCGTCCATCGAATCGTAATGGAATTAGCGTTCCAACGTTCTTTTAATTTGTACCCGATCCTTGTTCTAAACGAATCTTCCGCCGTCGGCCGTTGTTTTTTTTTTTTTTGAAGTCGATAGCAAGATTGAATGTGGCCTATTTTATTTAAATGTAAAGTCGGGAAAAGAAAATCTATTAAATTGTTACGATTTTCAGGAATAATTAAATTCCATTCATAATTTTATCAACTAACTTTAACTTTCGGTGACACATTCATTCTACTATGTTCCGACAGCTATGTAGATCTATATAAATTTTCAATTGCCCATTCATTGAGTCGCGTAGTAAAATCGTAGCAGCAGTAACGGCTCTACGTTATAGCGCTACTCGTTCGTAGCACACTGCTACGTTGACGTAACACCCTCTTGCATTCGCATCATTTTTTTACCAGGGTTTTTTAACTAATTATGTAGTTGATATCAATGCCATTCGTTTTCATTGAATTTAAATCAGAATTGTCAGATTGTAATAGTTTAGCTCCCAATTTTATTAAAATAAATTTAATAAAAGAATATCAAAGGGACCTCTTTATAACTAAGATCATTTTAGCAAGTTAAATGATGCGGTCCTTAAATGTAAACTTGTTCTACCAAAATGTATCTATTTAACATTGTTGTAATTATATTAATACATTATCTGATTAATCAAACCGAACTTGGATTGTATGGAAGAACTGCCCCAGACAGTAAGGTAGTAGGACTTTTCTGCACAATCCACCATAGGAACCATCGCAGTGACAGATTCTGCCGAAAATCAGTAATTAAGTAGCAGAACCGTGTTACGGTTTGAAGAGCACTGTGGTCGAAAAAATTACTTGCCATAATGAGATTTAACAATTGATGACTCGGGATGTCACGTGCAATATGCATTGCAGTGCGTCCGTTGCCATTGCAGTCTAAAGTTCTGGGATGCACTGTATCTGACTTGGTTAGTTGCAGCACTTAAATTCAGGTGCTCGTCGCATCATTCTTAGCTATGAAGAATTCAACTATACTGTCCTGGAGAGACGAATTGTAAAACAAAACGCTTGGCGTGTGAAGATTCACGGCGCTACGATGCGCATTGTTTCATCCAACA
This sequence comes from Coenonympha glycerion, assembly GCA_963855885.1. Classification (NCBI taxonomy): domain Eukaryota; kingdom Metazoa; phylum Arthropoda; class Insecta; order Lepidoptera; family Nymphalidae; genus Coenonympha; species Coenonympha glycerion. The sequence goes on from OY979629.1 coordinate 7,503,345, forward strand.
CGCCATGCATGGTTAATCCGTGCTGCAGCTGGTCACATTTCATCTTGTACGCTAATGTTATGAAAAAGTAAATTCTACGTGTTGGTGGGGGGTAATTTCTGGGAGTAGTTCTGCTGAACCATTATTGCAAGTATCCTTTCACTAACTATAAAAAGCTTTAGTTAATACCTATCTAACATGGATAGATTGAATTGATCCTTGGAAACAAACGGCTCCTAAGTAAAGGAAATAACCAATCGTTTCTATACCTCACAGGTCTTTTATTAGGGTTCCGTACCCAAAGGGTAAAAACAGAATCCTGTTACTAAGACTTCACAGTCCGTCCGTCCGTCCGACCGTCACCAGGCTGTATCTCTTGAACCGTGAGAGCTAGACACTTGAAATTTTTACACATGATGTATTTCTGTTATTGAAAATGGGTCTTGATAGTACGGAACCCTCAGTGCGCGAGCCCGACTCGCACTTGACCAGCTTTATAGATGTTGAAACGGCATACTTCGTGCGCAAGTCTTATTTTTGTACTTGACTATTAAATATTTTTAAAATTTCTATTTAATTAAAAAATATAATCCGCCAAGTACAAATCGGACCGTTATGACTTCAATTGCAACTACAGTATAAGAGTAAAAAAAATACTTTGTGTTGATTCGTGGGTAGCAAAATAATATTTAAAACAAATCTTAAAAATAAATTGAAATTTGAAGAGCAATAAATTCCATAATACATCTTTCTCGCAGCATTTAATGTGGATTGTGTCAGACTGAGAGAGTGCAAAATATGGCTCGAGTCAGCATCTGCATAAGAGATTTGTCCGGTACGTAGCTTCGATGACGTAAATAATTTACGATCGTTCTGTCAATGCATGAATATTCCAAGACGCGCGGTGCCGCGCGTCGCTTAGATCGGGAAACATTTTTCATCTACAGACTAGGAACGCCAAAGTCTCGAGGATGGATATTACTCTTAGAAGTTGAACGCCGTTGTTACTTTGCCTCAATTTTAATATCGACTTGTGCACAAACGCTGAATGGCTAACGTTATCCTTAGAATTGCTTTTTTTCAGGGAAATTCAAGTATGGTTTGTAAAAATTATCACACGCCCTAAGTGATGAGATTGGGTCGAACCTGAGCTAAGTCGTCGTAAGGGTTGTAATACCAATTTACGGCCGGCTTAGGGCGTAACTTATACTCACATATTCCGAATAATTTAACCTCACAGGAAAGAATTATATGGGTCGGCATGGCTTTAAAAAGTAAGGACGTAACGTAATATCCAATGTCAAGAAAACCACTCACTTGAGAAAAAAACGTCATTCCCAAACGAGTTTATTGCATCCAATATAAGATGTTAAGAAATTTCCCGCATAAAACCAAAAATAATTCTCTGAGATAATGCATGGATCGCGTGCTCATTATTCCATCACTTTACTGGCAATATTTGTTGAAATTGTGTTAATGTGTTTTATGTACGTAGCTTGTGAAAATGTTACGGGTCGACCCACCACGTGCGGTCCCGTATATTTCTATTAGTTACTTTTAGGGAACATTGTAACACTCTCAAACAATTTGATTAAAGTCATAAAACTCGAGCCGCTAGTTTGTTGGTTTCATCGAGCGCAGGGCGACGCGTTGCGCCGTGATAGGAAAGTAGAAGTTATACTCGCTCTCGCCCTTAATCCGCTTGCTCCGCTCACCCTGCCTCGCCGCCTGCCGCCCGCCGCCGTCAGCGTCACCTTTTAATAACACAGTCGAGTGCTTCCGTAGCCAAGATTAAGATGACTGCAAATATTACACTTGCAGCGTTTACGTTATCATATACCACGCGATACAAACTCGTATACGTATAACTTTATAAATGGATTTCGTAATAACACTCTTTCCAAGTTTAAAACATTGGGAACTTTGTAATAAAATTTGTTCAAAGAATTCATCGCAGTCGAGCCAGAATCAACTCCATTACAAGATTTGTGAAAAAAGTTTTGCCTCCCTACCCACCATTCCACATAAAATTTTGCCTGTGTGATGAGTTATAAGCCGACAAAGTCGTTTGCAATGTGTCCCCCTCGCCCATTATTTTTCCAACCGTTGATTCTACCGTCTCTCGTTACTCTATATGTACGTAGATCCACGATAGATGACTAAATCCACATATAGACAGCGACATCGAGCTTGTAATATTTTTGTTAGCTCTATTTATTAGATCTTGTTACTTGTTGCAATGTATCGAATCCTGAAGCTTACGGTGCGAGCGCGTGCACGTCAAACTTCGCTAACCGTCCTTAAGAAAGTTACTGAAGTTGTCTCCCGTCGGAGATGTGCCGCCTCGTGCCGCCTTGCTACTTTCCCAACCTCATGTAAACTCTAATCCCGTAGATCAGGCCAGGCTTTACTGGCTTATATAATACTTGTCAGAAGTTGACGGATCAAGCTCGCTGAAACATGGATAAACCTTAGTATATTCAAAATCCAGCATCGCAAATATTGTTTTCTTTATGGATCTTTTTGATTGAACAATATTTTGACCTATTGGGATTTCGGAAGAGTATCCTAAACTAATTATGAAGTAGGCGCAAAGGTCTCTACGCGAAGTGTAAAGTATCGGATAGCAGGAGGCCCCGCTTTTTCGCGCTTCACCGCACTCGAATAGCGCTCGCGTCGCATTATCAGCAGTCACTTCGCCCGACAGGTGTCGCCTTTACCCAACTCTAGAGTAAATTACTAGCTTGGAAGTTGCTGAATCAACCCGAGTTCGTAATCGATTCTCGGACCGCTTAATAGGACGACTCATTTCGTTGACTACTTGCACATTTAAATCCTAAAACTACTTCACTCCATAAATATCCATATATCGGTACCCATTACATCGCGAACGCGAATATTTGGTACTTGGTACTCATAAGTTCATAACTAAGTACATAGGTACTATAGTACCTACTAGTTTGAAGCCGGTCAAACCAAACAAATCAACGTCTCCTGTTGATGCTGCAGTGGCAGGGCTAAACCTACGTAAGTCGGAAATTATGGGAAGAATTTGGTTACACTGTGTATCACCATACGGATTCATCCGATAGGTCTTGCAGAGTACAGAGATTCATCGAATAACAAGTAATTTTTTACGCGACATCAAGTCTAACTCCAGGATGCAAACTATTTCTTTTGAAAATTACGTTAAGATTGGTTCAACGGCTTAGCCCGCTTAGCCGGTATAGGTAACTGGAAACAATTTGACACTCCATTGTTATTATTTAGGATGATTTTAGATATACCTAATACAAGTACCTATCATCAAAGTACCTATGAGAATTACACTTTGCAAACTTAGTATTTCGAACAGGTGTTTCGCTCGTACAGTACAGAGAACAGTAACATCTTGCATGCTAAGCGCGAAGTTGGAGCTCGTTTTCGTATTTAAATAGGGAAATGGGAAACAGACGCAGTGAGTCGACGAAGCACTGGTGCCGTGGTATTGTTTTAATTAAAGTAATTGGAGTAGGCACGTCGAGAGCCGCCGCTCGGTTGGCATGATCTGTGCCTTGAGGATTTACACCAATTTAAGACCGCGCTCGGCGAGGCGTCAATTAATGGTATGGAGAATACTCGATCGCGGAATGCAAATCCCTTTATCTACTTGCGGATTCATATTTTCGAAACGATTATTTTATCATTTTTGTTATAAACAAGAATATAACATGGGCATACGTCGATCGACACGTTTGACGGTAACCTCTATCTGACATATTTTTATTCCAGATCTTCGCGATAGCTTTGTTTTTAAAAATGAACGTAAAGCGCAACATTCCATATCTGGCTTTCACGTTACGTTACATTGCGACATGACTGCATTTCTCTTCCGCCGCGACAAATGCGACAACGAAATATAAGAAAAAGAAACTAAAGCTAACAAAAAAACGACTGAAGATAAACGGAAACAGACTCGCTCATAGAGAAAAGTAGACGCCTCTCTTATAGAAAACTTTGCGGACAGTCACTTTTAGCTTTTCTTTGTATTTTCGCGTTGCAAAATAAAGTTATGTTCCCGCAGACAACATTTCACTTGTGATAAAAATGTTTGCTCAATCTTAATGACAGCCGCCTACGAAATGTTAGTAGAGCATGAACGGTAGTGAGCAATGAACTATATTTATTTATTATTTTTAGAGTGCCGTGCCATGTGTAACGGAGTCTATTGGTATCATATCCCCGTACGTCCCGTTTGGTCTTTTCGTCCAAATGGGTGTATAAATGTTTATACGGATTCCCAGCTCTTAAAAAGAGTGAATTACGGTCCTGAAACTTCTATATTGTCTAGAGGTCATTAAAAAGAGCATAAACATATTGTTTTATTACTCTCTTAAGAAAGTGTAAAATATGACTCAACCCGCTCGCCACAGAGAATAATCCGCTGTATTCTTAATGAGCATTGAGCAAAACAAGTCAAATATAAATATGAAAGGGAATGTCCGTTTCTTCAATACGAACGATAACAAGAATACACACATTGTATATAACGTCTATTCCTCACTCCTTTTTCAATCGATCATATTCATATTTACCGATCATATTTTGAGGGAATTTGTGGAATCGTGAAGTGCCAAAACAAAATTTAATATTCGTAAAAGGGTTGACGTTGAGACCGGGTAGCGCGGCAGTTGACGCGTGCCTTTACTAGGAGTTTTTTTGGCCACATTCCAAAATCAATATCTTCGAATACCCAGGCCGTCGCGCACTTTGCACTAATCTTACCCACAACGGACCATAGCCGATTATATCAGAGATAACTATCCAGATAGATAACCTTCGTACGTCCACAAATAGTTGTGCTTAAATGCAATATAAATGCTGTTCTATCCAATCGCCAGTTTGCAGACAATTAGATGGCTATTGGATTTCTTATCTGTGTTATCTTAAAAATAGTAGAGTTAAGTCAACTAAAAGCAAATAGGAGTACTTAAAATGGCATCTCTTGCGATATTAGATTTCATTTAGGATCTGCAATTCTAAAATCGAATTACCTATACATTCGTATGTACTAAAGCGACACAGTCTACGACAACCGTAAAATTCAGGCACCCGTAAAATTAAACAATCCCGTCTACAAAACTCCTGCTGTTTAGTTATGAATAAACATGCTCTTTATAATGGTTAAGTTGTTTAAAATTTACATTTAAATTAAAGAGTATCTTAAAATTTTGATGATTATAATAATTACTTGGCCCTCATAAATATGTCTTTATCGGAAGATTTATTATTTTGTCACATTGTATATATAACTTAGGTTAGGTTAAGGTATATGTCTGTTAACTATGTTTGATCCATACACACATTTTAGTATTTATGAATTCAGCTTAATATATTTTTTATTGTTATCTCTATATTCATCATATCAGTCGATGACGTCCGTCATAAAGATCCAACCTTCGCATATCTATTCTTTAGATCATTACAAAGTATTTGGAATACCATAACTGCTTTTGTGAGAAATCGATTATCGCACCGCGGAAATTCGACGCGCAAATGTTCGAAGGCGTATGAATGAATAATACATGAAAATAAATCTTTTTCGGAGACGTTTTTGCTAAGAAATGTATTTGCAGCGGGGAACATTTTCGACAAAATTACAAAAATAAATGCATGATACTTACATAATAATATATTTTTTCAAAGATAAATATAGACTCCTAAAATTCGGTCGGAGGTCGTGGGCTTGATTCGAACAGCTGGAAAATGTTTGGGTGATAAATAAGCATCAATGTTTTCTATTTATCATATTTATGTATATAAAATATTGTGTTTATTTATCAGTTAAGTATAATCGTTGTGTTATTTTCAATATATTTATATTATTAGGGCTATTAAAAAATCCGCATGCGTTTGTGTAACCGGTGTTTTTGAAAATAGACTATTTTAGCAACAGGGGCAGGTCTGCTTTACACTCGTGTAGGTGGTACTAATATTATGAGACCAATGCCGGATAGGATACCTAAATTTGTTAGATTGCATTTATGTAGATAAACTACACGAATCGATGCGCGAGAGTGGTGCTGGAATCTGCATCTTTAAGAGCACCCTTATTGCATAGGAATGAAATAACCGTTTTGAATCAAATGAACGCAGAACGGTAATGGCGAAGCGGCGCGGCGAGCGGGCGGAGCGGCGCGGCGCAGTCGGGTGCGAAGCGATGCACCGTGCTCGAGTGCTCGGTTCATTTAAAGGCACTTGTCTGTAATTGCAGAGCGACTAAGACTTAGCCCGCTCGAACGGCAGGCGCTGTCAAACAAAAAGAACTTTTAATGGTATGCCTTCCTCAACCCTCTACGGGGCATTCGCGAAACCGAAGAGTCGCCGCAATTCGATGGCGACCTCATTCGTTTAATTATCCTTTCATTATATCTTATTATAATTCCAGACTCTTTTTTGTTAGTTAGAATTCACTTAGTTTTTTTCACCCTGCCTAAATATTTTCAGGGTTCCTTGTCCTTCCCTCAAATGAGAAAAACGGAATCTGGACAGAACAAACCGATAGTTTTAAGTAAAGTACTTCCCGTAATTTTTTATAAAATTTTACTCTCGTTGTTTGATGGTATGGGACTCTTAAGACCTGGCACGCACTTGACCGTTTTTATTCTTAGATAGTAATTGCAGTCAAGTCCGGAAACGCAATAAATAGCCCGGGCGGCACCGCTTGACCCACTTCCTGATGCATGCCGAAACACCTACGATTTAATCGCGCTGTGACCCTCTCTGTCTTGCCCACCAAGATACTGCCACCAAGATACTGTACAACTGACCCCTGACCACGTGCTAACTGACCCCATACGGTACGTTGCTTTGCCCCGTAATAATTTTACTAAAACTCTTTTCGCATATCGAGAAAGGCAGGCAGTACTTACCTAATAAGAAAAAAGCGGCCAAGTGCAAGTCGGACTCGCTCATGAAGGGGTTACGGACCCCTTCATGCGCGAGTCCGAGAGCAAGTAACATAATAATATAAAAGTTCTTGTAGTTAGTGGGAAAATCCCTTGAATGTATGATTTTTACCCCTTAAAATGTGAATTTCGGAAATTCCGTTCTTAGTGCACCGTCATGACGTAATATCAACCAAGGTACAGAATTTCAGATCTCTACGACCTTTAGTTTTTCCGGAGTAGCTGGAACAACGAAGAAAATTTTAATAATTAATAGACAGACAGAAAGACAGACAGACAGACGGACGGACAGATGGACAGACGGACAGACGGACGGACGGACGGACAGACAGACAGACAGACATGACGAATCTATAAATGCAAATCCATAGCCAAATGGCAAAAAACTGAACCCTAATAAGTAATCTTAACAAGAGCAACGATAAATAGTTACGATAGTAAAGCTGACTACGGGTCAATAACAATACGGGGCTATATCGTGATGTCATAAAAATCTTCAATCTTATTAATATTATTGCGATGAAAGAAAATTTATATCGTATTATATCGTATTTATGCTTGCAAAATTTCCTTTTCGATTTCAATTTTTCTCATGGCTTTCTCTTTCGAAAACGGCATTCAGTGACGTTCCAATACTACGTGAGATTTCAAATTTTCTACAATATAAGGAGATAGCCTGGCGCCTTTGTCCAAAACATCACGTTTTGAACGCCAGAATTTCGCTTCGGTTATCCGGCTGAAATTCTCGTAGTTTTTTTTTCATTTTGGATCAAAGGGCTTGCAGCCCAACGGGTGGTTTGGTGCGTCGTCGCGAGTTGCCGTGATGCAGCCGTGCCACGACTGATTAAACATATTAAAGAATCAGCACTTACTGTCGTCACGCATACATTTTTAGGATCCGCCCTGAAGCCTAATTTTTAATTTTTCAAAACTGTAAAATGGCCCTAATGTATGCGACCGACAGCGGTATGTGCTGTCAGCGGTACCAAAATGTACGACGTGCGACGCCATTTTTGAGAAATTTTTAGCTTCAACATACGTCACATCTTTCCCCTCCCTTTTAGAGTAGCATATTCCGTCATTGCGTGCGACACCGCGACACGCGCGACACTCCGCGCTGGCATCTGATAGCGATGCGGAAATTGCGAGACTCGCCGCGTGCGCCTCTCGTAGCGCGAGCATGTCTGTGACGTGCATTCCATTCGCCTTACGAATTTATTTCGCTTCGTTTCTTGTTGCATCCACAGAATCATTCACACCGCTACAAACATTCTGAAATGGCTTCCACATTTCCACTACAAATAAGTGCAGCCGAAAATATATTTATGCTAAATTTTTCTTTTAAACACATTTCACTTTATCCTTACAATTTTTTAAAGGAACGGGATGTCTTTTGAATGCGATTACTATCTATTGATCATTCCAAATTATAAACATTTTAAATAAGTTTGTGTTTAAATATCTTGTTTAGATTTTGTACATAATTTATTAGATTTAATTTCTTTTTTATATGTATTTTTGTGCTTTGTATCTTCTTTCCTTTCTTCATATTGTAACTTAATAACTTTGACCATTCCTCACGTTTATAGTTAGTAAACAAAGGCTTTAAAGATTAATTATATTTAATTTACTTTCACTTTACCGGACAATGTGTCCATTAGACAACTAGCATATCAATGGAATAAGAGACCCGTCGGCAAATATCATTTTGTTCATGCCATGCCATTACGTTTGATTTTTGAAGATTTGAATACATGTGATTTTTTAAGATAGATCTTTTGTATAGTGCAATTATACTGATTTACTGTAACTATGAAAGAAATATTAGTTCCTCACTAAACAGTTGTTTTAATATTTTGCTACTAGTATCACGATTGTTCTGTCCAACTATCAGGAGCCCAGGTTTATATTTTGTGTACGTCATACATGTAACAAAACTAGCGCCCCCAAGGTATTTTTGTAGAACTTTCATGAATATATTAGCCATAAATGTGACTAAAGGAATCTATTCGCTGTTGCCAGGCTCGCCCGCCCGGAGCTTTTACACGACTCTCAATTACTTAAGAAATACGCTCAATAATACTCCTAACTAAACATGAGCCTGTGTAAATTATCATTGGTCTCTACCAATATACTCCTTATGTTATAAGTATAACTTTCTAATAAATAAAAAAATGTCTTAGCTAATACGAGTAAGTAACTCAGAAAAAAGTTTTTCAGTCAATATGTGAATCAATATTTTTACTATTTTTCCGTTTGTATTACTTCAGTTTTTTTCCTTTTCCATCTCGTGTGTCTTGTCTATCTGTTTTTCATCAAAGATATTTTTTCCGAATCAACTGGACCACTTATGTTGAGTCTTATGATCAACAAGCTTTTTCCCGCGTTTTGCACGCACCTACTTGTTATTTCCCAATATACTCCTTATGCCTGAACTTAGCCTAAAATTATGCAAAAATTGTTAGTTGTATTGTTATATTATGCGTAATAAATTCATGTTTTTATGTTTAAATAACTTATATATAACTTTTAAACCCAATATATCCGTAACAAAAAAAGGTTTTTATAGATGGTTGTAAAATTTAGCTGAAACGGCACTCGAAATCAAACTGTACACCATAAGTTTCGCTCTCCGTTCGTCGATGTTACCTGTCGTAAAAACAATAGGCTTTCATTTTACGATATGAACAAATGTCAACCTGCCGAACATTTACCTATCCTAACCCACCTATTGTAGGCACCGCACCAAAATTTCAATTTTATTCCTGGCAAGACTTTATTATTAACTCTTCTTCTATATACATAAAACTTTTATTAGATAATAAAAAGCATGAGAAAAACTTTTAATAAAGCAGAACTAATATTATATATTTTTTGTTAACATCTATCTTGGACATTTCTTTGATCCCTTTCCGGGACAGTCCTTCGTCTTTTGCGACATTATTTAATTACGCTGTGTTTTTTTACGTTGATATCACAAGCAAATACAAGAATTTGATTAAATAAAACAAATTGGTATTCGATTTTATTACATTCTTTAAAACACCTCAGTTGAAGCATTTCTCTACTTGGTATTTTCACAAACAGCAATATTTGCAAATCTCTACAGTATAAACTATGAGCATTGAGCACTTCAGTTTTGAAAAATATCCAAAATAACCCTGTGCCTGTGTCTTTCTAAGAATATCTAAAAGAACTATGGCAAACAAAAACTTTAAACTAGGCTGATATATTATTGTATGAGAGTTTTAGGCAGTAGCCATTATTACAATAATATAATGGTGCATTATAATAATTACTCTAGTTTATTAGTTTATTATTATAGAAATAGGAGTGAATAGCTGATACACCAGCTTTTAAGGCAGACGGTCATCAAAGATTCCTTTGAACTGACAATTAAATTTAAATGTAAACTAGAATGTTCGCGTACAAGATATTTGCATAGCGTTGCAAAGGCATCGATTAGTTGGTAGGTACAGTATTCGTACATGGTACACTCGCTCGGAGTGCACGGGGGCTCGGCCGTCGCGTGCGGGCGCGCTACACGCCGGGCGGGCGGCTGGGCGGCGCTGCCTTCCGGCGAAACGCGAGGAATGTTGCCGATAGATTAACTTCTGATCTCTTTTCCGATATTACAGCTAAACGTTTACGTAAGGAATTCTAAGCACTTCAATCGGGGTTAAAACCATCTGAGGTCTCTGGATGTCTATTTATTATATCGTGACGTCGTTGAGTATTTCGTTCCGGAAATTCTAGCCCTTCTAATTAATCAAAATCTGAAATCTGAGAATTCAGTGGTAATAACTTAGATAGTTTGGATACGGCTAAAAAGCCTTCCAACAGATTCCAACTGAGGAAATCCAGCTGAACGAAAAGATAAAAATCCTCATAATATAATATAGGATAAACTACAAATGCTCAATAATAAAGTGATAGGGAATTCGGTTTTGGACTCAATTCAGCGTGTCTAAAAATACTAAATAACTTTCAAAACGGTATCAGTGGAAAGGGATAGTACTGATCTTTAGAAAAAGTTCTTTCGTCGAATCTTTTTCCACGTACGTACTCGTACAAGTTCATTTTTAAATAAGGTAAAGAACAAACTCAAAGGACGTGGTTTATTGGAGCCGTATAACTTCTCAATTTGTGATCATAATAACTTTAAACTTTCGAATGATCTAAATAAGCAAGTGTGGAAATAAAAAAAAACATAAAAAATTATCATTTTAAGATCCGCTTATGGGAACAAATAGGGGGTAAAAATTTAATTTGATTTACATTACATTATATAAAGCTTGTGGGATATCGTTGAAAACAAGTTTTTGTCAGAGTAAAAATGCTTTTTTTATTAGGGCGTTCACTACTTAAATGTTACAAATTATGTGTGTAACCTAGTAATACAAACATATATTTCTTTCCATTTTGTTACAGGTATTCTAAACTCTACGATATACTCGTAATATTCAAAACTTCTTAAGGCAAAAAGGTAAACAATGCTGAAATTATTTTTTTAACTTCTATACTAATAGCTACATTCAACGCAATGACTTCTTTTTGCTTTTAAACTTACCGTCTGGCGGCAAACGGCAAAATTCGTGTACTGTATCTTAAAGGTGTTACACGAAATGAAACTTTGACTCATGAGGCGAAAGTTATTCACGTTAGTCTACTAAATGTCTCTAGAGAACGCTGCGACAAAAAATAGTCCGTATCACGCAGATAAATCATATATGTGACTTTATAAACTTGCTCGTCTTCGCGTTTAAAATCGGGTCCTATATTTTGATAATTGAGGTTATTCCAACAGACATGATAATACTTCTTATTCTGTACTAAACACACGCTCCTGGTTTTTTTTGGCATCTTGTCACCTGCAAAGCTCAGCTGAGCTGTAGTGGGTTTTACACAAACTCTTGAGCTTTTTTGCACAAAAATGCACTAAGGGCTGCAAAGCAGGTAGCAATTCAGCAAGATTTAAGCACGGTTTTCGACTGATTTTTGCATGATGTGATGAAATTCTTTAGAATTTAACATGTACGAGTACTTTTAGCTACTTAATTTGTCGAATAATTTTCTTAAATAAGTGTTCGCGGGGGCGGCAATCTTTGGATTTTAATTTTTGGCATTAAAATGTTATTAGTAAATTAAATGAAATAACTAGAAAATATTTTTCATTGTAATATATTTAAATATATCTGTTCGTATTAAAGTCTGCCAAAGTACATGTGATGTACGCTTGTACGCTCGCTCAAGGTAGGGCGAGGGCGTCGCGGCTTGTTTGCGTACAAGTGAATTCCATTAGATTCAGCCTGTGTACCGCAGACTAACTCCACGCTCCATTCATATCCCATTAGCTGATCGATTCATAAGTGATACGAGTATACTCCTTTAAAGCCTTATTCACATCTTTACTCGTACCGAGTACTTTCAACTTGCAACCAAAACTCTACTCTTATTTCGCTATCTTAGTGATAAACTGAACCAAACGTATACCAAACGTTGCCTGCCTTAAATCAATGGCAACAATTGATATTTTTTCCAGGTCTTGATAATTTTTATACCCTCGAAAAACCAGTAAGACGTAACTCAAGTGAGCACACTGAATTTTTTAAATTATAATTATAACTTATATATTATTTCTAAAGAAATAGATTTTTGGAATCAATCACATAATAATAACATACCGTCACTGGCATTTTTTTTATTGCACAAAACCAAACACAACAATCAATAGGTGTACACCTTGCCATCCTCTTAAACGCAAGGTGTTTATGTGAGGATGGCGAGTTCACATACATGAAAATACTATAAAATTTAATAAAGAAATCTTAATTCATACATAATTAATGCGACATAATTTATGCAAAAGGCACTTTCTAGACAATGCTTTCATAGGAAGAGGCACCTATGTCCAGGAAGTGCCTCTTATATTGCCTTAAAAATAAATGTTTTTATGTTTTATAATTAGAAGGGAGTGTGGAAGTTTGTTCAATGTTTTAGGTAAGGTTTATTCATTGTTTCTTTTTCCGTGGATATTATTAGTTCTAGGTACAATATATATTTTTGTAATTTATTAGTTTGCGTAAGTTTTTGTTTCGTTCTATACTAAGATAATAATCTTATCCCAGCAAAAACATTTTCATGTAAAATGTTGCCAAGACGAGAACATGTGGCTCACACTATCAAAAAGTTATCAGATCTCATGTAGAGCAAGACTTCTAACTCTACACGCCCTAACTCTATAAATCCTAACTTTATAAACTCTACACTTTAGTCAAAATATATTATGTCTTGGCTGTTTCGGTACCGTCACATGGGCGTAAAGTGAAGAATTTATTCACTGTTCAGTACTTTTCTAATAGAGTTTTGCAAGTGGCATAATGGACCATGCAAAATTCAAGAAATTTCACATTAAAATTAAATGGTATCACCATTGTTATGGGAAAAATCTTCCATTTATTAAAAATATCCTCTAAAGCAAAGGAACACACTTTTGCAAAGTGTGATGAAGTATTTGAAACCAATGCAGTTAGTAAAACCTAAGTGCAGTTTCTGAGGAGACTCAATACCTATCTAATAAATAATCGTTACTACAGAAACTAGGTATTGTATATCAGAAAAGTACAAAGTCAGTGAATAATATTTTTACTTTACACCCATGTGACAGTAGCGAAACAGCCAAGACATAATATATTTTGACTAAAGTGTAGAGTTTATAAAGTTAGGATTTATAGAGTAAGGGCGTGTAGAGTTAGAAGTCTTGCTCTACATGAGATCTGATAACTTTTTGATAGTGTGAGCCACATGTTCTCGTCTTGGCAACATTTTACATGAAAATGTTTTTGCTGGGATTTCACTTCTTTTTGTAAGTTGTTTACGTCTATATTTTTTATTTGGTTAATTTCCTTTTCTTTGGTGTATTTCTTGAATATCATTGCAAGGGTATACAATTGTAGGTCATCCCAGTTATCTACAACATGTCGCACAATAGCAGTCCTGACTTGCAACGCCACCTCAAAGTCAATTTTTTCAAACATTAAATATGTCAAGGAATGGAAGAGGCAGGAACCATCTCCCGGCATATGAACCATGCGATGATGGCGGGGTCCCAGTTCTACTTCTAGTGAAACTATTTCACAAGCCATTTTCAAACTAAGGAAATATAATACCTATTACCTACCTAATATTATTTACCTAACTATACCTAATTTTACTTATTTAGAAAACCTACCTAATAACGTAGATACTATATTAGATACTTACTAAATTTATTTAAAAAACCAACCTTAAAAATCTAATTTGATTTACCTATTTAAAAACCTACCTTATAAAAATCTTATTAAATCAAAATAAAAACGTGTCTTGCGGCCTTCACTAAAACAACCCTATAGTCTATACCTACTAAACTAAGAAATAACATTCAATAAAATCATAATACAACTAGACAAGACAATACAAGCACAAGACAAAACTATCAATCGATTTACATGTGACGTAAACCACATTCATCCACTTAGGGACTTTAAGGGCGATGGGTACCATCCGGGCGCGAAAATTCAAATTTTATTTAGTTTTTCGCTCATAGTGGGCTAATTATACATTGCAGGCTAATGGCAATGTGTTTTGCGGGCTCAACGTTTATGCATCTACATGTTTTAAACAAAAACTCTGCTCAACATTACTCATTTACTTCATATTGGTTCCCGATAGCTCGAAATCTGGGAAATTGCAAAAAACTATCTTTCGGGAACCAATATGAGATGATTGGGAACTTTCGAGCAAAGATTCTATTAAAAACGTGTAGATGCATAAAAAGTAGGCCCGCAAAATGCATTGCCATAAATCTACAGTGTGTAGTTAGTCTAATATTTGCGAAAACTAAATAAAATTTGAAATTCGCGGGCTGGTAGGGCCGCAACACCTTAAGATCATCGTATATACATTCTGTAAAATGAGAACTTACAGCGCGAGTTAACTCCGTACAGCGCCATCTGTCGAACGGTAGAGGAATGCGCACGGGCTCAACCAACTAAAAGGAAAACTATCACGGTTAAGGAACGAGTTAACGAGATTGGCCTTAACTTATAAAATATACTTGAAAATAGTAAGAATTTCGTTATAATTCCATGGAAAATATTTGTCAAATACAAGATGCATACCTACAGTGTCTATTATTTATACTTTATAATGTATGACTGCGCGTGGCCCTTTTTTTAGAGTTCTACTCGTATATTAAAATGTTAAAAATGCAAACTTTATGTTGAGACTTCCTCCGTCCGTCCGTCCGTCCTTCTATCACAAACAATAGAATATTTCAGCAACTACCTACCTACTTACGCTATCTACATGGAAATAGATGTCGGCGTTAATGGCCCAAGGTCATTGCAAAATCACCCGGAGCAATATTTCAAGAACAAAATTCCCAGCTCTGAACTTGCAAGTCTTTCTACAATGCGTTTCAAATAAGAATAGGACTGGACTCGTGACTAACTTCATACTGGCAAGTGCTGACAGCTAAGCAAAAGTAGCGTTAGCACAAACAAAATATGTTACAATAAAAATAACTAAGAGTCATCTAAATATTTTTGTTTATTTTTATTTTTTTAGGTTTGACGCTTAAGCATGATGATTGAAATATAAACAAAAATTATTAATATGTACTCACAATACCAGAATTTAAATAATAATCAAGTATTTACTTTATTAAAATATAATAATACTTATGAGTACTCAAAACCATCGATTTTTCTGTAATTAAAAATTGATTTAAGTACTCACTAGTTTCGATATTTTGATTATTACGTATCGAATGCGGTATCGATACTTTGATTTGATACTATAGTTGTAATATAAAAAGCCCGTTTTAGCATATTATTATGTCATTTCGACGAGACATGTAATCCCTTATAATGAACCATACGACTCGCTAATCGATACTTACGATGAATCGAGTCAAGTTTGTATCAGTACTTGATCGATTTGATTATAATTGTATATTGTAAAGTGCATTAGATAGTCAGAAAATATGACTTTGTAGCGGCTTCGATAGCTGACGACAGATGGCGTAACCTGCGCAATAGCACACGCTGACGGAGCATTCGACGAGCGTTCTATAAATACAACTTCTGACGTCACACGCTAGGATCACAAGCGGTCCCCAGGCACAACACCTGCCTGGAGGGAAATTTCCCTATTGCCCTCTGCGCCGCTAAAGTGGTGCCGCCCGACGTGATTTCACCATTCACCACCAGAGGGCACACATCAATTGAAGAACACGCAACAAAAACAACGAAACCGCAACTGCAACAACCGCAACTGCAACAAGCGCATCCGCAAGAACCACATCAACCGCTACAATATCGAAGAAGCAACCGCAAACCTCATTCCTCGCATCAGACTCTCAGTCTTCGCCGACCGACTCACTGGTCGCCGCGACACGTCATCCACCGCCGATCGACTCACTGATCGCGCGCCGCCGCATCATCAACGGACTCCCGGTTCGAAGGTCACTCACACCTCGCCGGCACACAGTCCACCCAAGTCAACCCGGTATCGCTGACGCACTTCCACGATGCTGCACGCTGTTGACACGCACCAGATGCACCACGACGACACACGACTCAACAGTCTCAGAGGGGAGTGATTGTAGCGGCTTCGATAGCTGACGACAGATGGCGTAACCTGCGCAATAGCACACGCTGACGGAGCATTCGACGAGCGTTCTATAAATACAACTTCTGACGTCACACGCTAGGATCACAAGCGGTCCCCAGGCACAACACCTGCCTGGAGGGAAATTTCCCTATTGCCCTCTGCGCCGCTAAAACTTAAACTTAATATTGTTGGTATTTTGAAATGATAGAAAAATACGAAAGCTTAATTTGTCTTTAATATAATATTTTTAGTTAGGTACCTACAATACCATTCATACAATCAAACATATACTTAGTCACTTGCTGCTTGATCAAAGACAAACCGTTCTATAGAAATCAGTGTCGCCCAGCTCATTGTTTGCAGTAAAGATCCCTACACAATATTCGATTATACTATTAAAATCGAACGAAGCTGGTGATTATTCAATAATTAAGTGGTCACAACACTAATATGTATTAAAAAATAAAAGACTGATCACGTAACTGATAAATAACGTTACTACGTCCCTGACTTTTTTTGCACACCGTACGATGTCATCTGAAGTTGTCGACCAATGCGGTTCAAGATGGCGAATTCTCAGTCCTATTCTTATTTGAAACGCATTGTATACGGGCATGGGCATTGGGCATAATTAATATCATTTTTGAAAATACCTACTCGCTTGCGCTAAGTCACTGGACGATTTTTTAGGGTTCCATACCAATTTGGTAAAAATGGAACCCTTATGGTGAGACTTTCTCCGTCCGTCCGTCCGTCCGTCCGTCCGTCCGTCTGTCACACTCGATTATTTCAGTAACTATTCAAGCTATCGACCTGAAATTTAGAATAGTTATAGATAATAGTGACGCGACGTCATAGCAATCGTAAAATTATGAAAATTGTTTTTATTTTTATTTAAAAAGGGGGGAAAACCGGGTCGCCGAAATTTCAAAATGAGATAATAATATTGAGTGGGGTATCATATGAAAGGGCGTTACTTGTATATTCTAAAACCAATTTTTATTAATTTTATGCCCGATAGTTTTTGATTTATTTGGCAAACTGTCGAAAACATGAAATTAAGTTTTTATTATACCTATATACTTATGGGAAACCCCATACGAACTTCCAACCCCCTAATTTTATGGATGTGGGGTGATTAAATAAAAATCCTGATACACGTATTTAATTGTTTATTACAAAGAGTCCCTATATCAATTTTGAGACCTCTAGCATCAATATTTGCGGTAATTTCATACAAACTTCCATCCCCTATTTTAAGGGGTTGGGGGGTTAAATTTCCAACTTTTGGATTTTTTTTGTTGGTTGTGTTCTAATACTAGCTTATATACCAAATTTGAGAAATTAAGTTTTTATTATACCTATATACTTATGGGACACCCCATACGAACTTCCAACCCCCTAATTTTATGGATGTGGGGTGATTAACTAAAAATCCTGAAACACGTATTTAATTGTTTATTACAAAGAGTCCCTATATCAATTTTGAGACCTCTAGCATCAATATTTGCGGTAATTTCATACAAACTTCTATCCCCTATTTTAAGGGGTTGGGGGGTTAAATTTCCAACTTTTGGAATTTTTTTGTTGGTTTTGTGCTAATACTAGCTTATATACCAAATTTCAGTTTTCTAGGTCTTCAGGAAGTACCTAGGAATTTTGATGATCATCAGTGAGTCAGTCAGTCAGTCAGTCAGTCAGTCAGTGACGAAATTTGGGTTTTTTAGACTTCAATAAAATCTAAAGTATAAGACCTATAAAATTGAAACTTTATAGGTTTAATAAGTTCACTGGCGACATCATTTTCCGAGAATTTTGGTTATCTGAAATAATTCAGGCCTAAGTTATAAGGGTTTAAAAATACGGCGAAACACTTCGAGAAAAGATAGGTAGTGCCCTCGCGCTTCGCTTGGCTCGTCTTGGCGGGGACACTACCGTGTCCCCAGATACCTTTAAACGAGCAATTCTTGTATATATATTTCTATATAATCTGGATCTCGGAAACGGTAAGAACGATTTTCATGAAATTTTGTATACAGCGGGTTTTGGGGGCGATAAATCGATCTAGCTGGGTTCCTTTTTTGAAAATGTCGAATTTACCAAAAAAATAAAAATATGACTACTGCTGCCATCTATTGGCCACCGAGCGAAGCTCGGTCACCCAGATATTTTATTATATTAAGTGATTAAGACGTACAAGCAGGAACTATTTATATAGCTATCTATAGCTTTATTCCTCCACACACTTCGGAATGTGAGGAATACAGTAGCTTTCTATACCTTGACAGATTTAGATATGGTTTACTGTACATATCTGAGTTAAAAATCCGTCGGTCGTCGTCGTCCTATCTTCATTTTTTGTGCTGTCAGAGCCTACAATTAATGTCAATTGAAAAATGGCAATACCAGCCCCTACGTGTGTACTTGTACACACGCCGACAGAATTAGCGGAACACAAAAAAAGGGGTTAATTTTTATTTTTAAACATGGAACAACTATAAATTTAACATGGTTTACATTAATTGGGTTCATATCTGGGGATCGTGTTGGCCATTCCATCACCTTTACATCAACATGGTTTAGGTATGCCTGGGGCCTTATTCTGTATCGTTCACTTAGTTAGTTAGTAACCCTAAATGGGTTATTAACTAAGAAAACGAAGGCAAAAATCCTATTTTTGCACAAATTACCAACCTAGGTCGGTATGGTATCATATCAGTATACCATGCTAGTTGCTATCTTGTACAAAAAGAATACAAAAATAGGATTTTTGCCTCCGTTTTCTTAGTTAATAACCCAGTTTGGGTTACTAACTAACTAAGCGAACGATACAGAATAAGGCCCCTGTACTCAGCAAGCAATTGAGCTCGAGCGTTATCCTGCCTTAAAACGAAGTCGTTGCGAATAAAGGGGGCAAATGGCACAACATGTTCTTCTACAATCTCCCTGATATCCCGATCAGCAGTCAGATTCCCGCCGTTGACTACCACAAACTCCGTGCGAGAATCATATCCCTTCCCGATACAATAATTTTGTTGCCGCCATATGCAAAACTAGACTGGATATGACGCTCACCTTTGCGTCTCCATATTCGCTGAATTCCATCGATCTGATTTTGCATCATTATCCTGACCAAAGAACGCGTCGAATTCCCAATGATGATGTTCACGATTAAAGTATAGTCGGTTTGCGCAGTGGTGTCTTTCAAGATTTAGTGCTGTGGCGGGCACAAATGAGCCTATACAAACTTCTTTAATTTAAATCTTCTGTGAGCTGTCTGCTCATTCACCCTTCCACCTCGAACCTTCTCCAATACATTTCGGGCCCGCACCGCAGTGAGCCTCGTGTTCTGACAACTTAAAGTTGTCATCTCTCCTTGAAGTAAACCTTTTTCTGTCTTATCATTTCCTCCTCACTAGAAAGTTCGTCAATCTGTGCCGTTGGATGCTACAATGAATCGATGATAATGATCGACGAAATCTTGCAGCAATCAATCTGTAGGATGGACCATTTCTTCTCATTTCATTTGCCCTAATGATTTCTGATAGCGTAAAATCAGACATACTAATGCTCGTTTTCACCAACACGTTAAGCAACGCCTAACCTGATAGGTGACAGTTTTCACATACAACAACTGTCACCTAGGGGCTTAGGTATCGCTTAAAATGTTGGTGAAAACGGGCATTAGATGCTCGTAAATGATCAATATGCGAAAAAAAAAGCCTTATAAAACTGCAATTCAATTTTAAATGAATATTATAAACTATATGCAAAAACAGAAAATTAACTTGGAAGCAGTCGATAGAGATATATGAATGAAAAATTGAAACAAATGAATGACAAAAATGTTCTGGTTTCAAATTAAACCTAAAATTAAAAAAAAGTAGGTAATGTAACGAGCCAGAGTTACGGAATAATACATTAACTCTTTCTTTTTCATGTGTTCCGCTAATTCTGCCGGTGTGTTTATTTATTACTCACTTTTGTAATTTAGTGCAATAGAAATCTCAGCCATGCATTGGTACAGGGTTTTACTTACTTTCGGTAGGATGACGTTTTAGGTAGCTTTTTTGCTTTTTTCGACAAATTGATGTCTAAATGTCTAAAAGCACACCTTTTACAAGGTGTGCTTTTAGACGGAGAGCCGCACCGCCTTTATGTCCGAACGGACTGTAGGTCTCCACGTAGTTATAATAGGGGCCTCAACAGGAAAACTCGTTTAATGTCACGCGAATGTACTTCGCCATTTAGAAGTGTGTTGAACTGCGCTCCGCGGCACTGAAACAATAATTAAATTCTCCGTCGGCTCCGAACACGAAGTGTGTTTCATCAAGCCATGCACTAACTCGTGGGCCGCACCACCTGAAATATTTAATTCCAACCAACCATCGTGCCGTAACGTAATGCACCGGAAATGAAAACTCTTGACGTTTCACTTATTCTCTACGCGTATTCTGAAATCTGGACGCAACGAGCAACATACTATATAAACTTCTTTATTACCTCGTATCTTTCAAATGGCTGGATGGATTTTGACAATTAAGGTTTCCTGAGATTCCTCCCAAAAAACCAATGGTGCTTATATATTTTTTAAATATAATAAGAATAGCGGATACTGATTTTTTTATTAAAAAAAACTAAAAATTTAAAGGAAATTAGAAAAATAGATATGTCATTAATGAATTTTAATTGTTTGCACTTTTAGTTCATTGTTTGTATAAGTTTATGTGACATTTTTTTAATTATCACACTTGTTCTGATATGCAGTTTACGCAACGATTTGCAATGAAATGAAATAGTGATAGCCTTTTCCATGGAAAGCATTTTGAAAAGGATAGCACTATTTAAAGACACGTAAAATTAATTTAGTTTAGAGATTTTACACAACAGAATCGACACCAACCAATAGGAGCTAAATCTTAGAAATAGTTGAACTGTTAATTGTTATCGCTGATTGGGTCCCTCATTCACGTCAGCCAATCGGGGGCAGACTTCGCTAACGATTACGATAACAATGAATACGATCGAAAATATGATAGAAAATATCACAAAATTAAACAAGTTATCGATACATTTCCGGTATTTAACCCTGAGGAAAATATCACAAAATTAAACAAGTTATCGATACATTTCCGGTATTTAACCCTGAGGTTTTCGTGCCAAACATCAAAAGTGGAAATATGTTAAAAATGACGTTGTGACGATTTCGAGGTATGAATTTCGGTTACACAGTATGGCGGCGCGTAATTCCTCGTGCCCGAATACGACTGGAGGCCTATTTTTATATTTCATCACGAGAATGCAATAAAATACATTCAATTAAAATAGGACAATGGAGTAATTATTCTAGCAAAAGTGCACTTTGTTGATTGACGTCGAACAGTTTTGGTGCTCTGCAGGCGTGGAAAACCTAATTACATTCGTTAGTCGGTTGGGTTATTCAACCGCCTGCCGTGCAATTACAACCCTTACTGTAGCGAGCTTTTACATTTTACACTGATTTCCCTTCAACGGTGAACCGTTAGTTGGTTTTAATTAAATCTAATAATACTATTAAATCAAAATACGAACTTAAATGCTAATAATTCTGCTTTATGAAAATTAAATACTTCACAGGTTTAAAAAATGGAAAGAAAGTAAGTATGCAATAAGAGCGGGATATTATTTGAATATTATCCTAGCAGGTATGCGCTTATCAAGGCTTAGAGCGTCGGCGTCAAGTAGCAAACGGCGATGATTGGCCCGATTTCTTCGCCGCCGCCTTATTTCCATCTTATTACCAGCAGCGAGCGATATTAAAGCGGGCGCTAGGCCGCCGCCACCCGCGTCTCCGCCCTGTCTTCACGTCCGTGAATTAGGTTAATGGCTTGCCAGGTGATTTCCTTCTGAGCCGTGTTTAGAGTAAGGCACCTCCGCACGCCAATGTCACCGAAATAGCCCAACGTTCGACTCGAACATGACATGCGTAACACGAAAGAGGCAATTTGCCTCGTGAATGTACACGCGAGTGCCCGATTATAGACCATCAACCGTGCAAGATTTCCGATAAGACGAATAATTCAAATTTTATTAAAGTTACGATCTGTTGTAGAGTGTCGTAGCGCTCCGTAGCTATATAACGGGATCGGGGCTCCCGGGGGTCTTTGATTTATGGCACAAAGTCGCACCGCAGAGCGCCGCGCGCCGACGCCGCGCCAGCGACTGCCGCCGGCGTTTTTGCGACCCTTCTCCCCCAACACTACTGTCATACTCTAAAAGCTAACAAAACTTAATCATACAAAACAGACGAAATTTCAGTCTTATATTCCCCACCCATTAAGATAACGATGACTTATGTAGTATGTACGTTTTATACAATACATGCATCTCATTCTATTTATCTTATACGTTTATATTTAAACATACAGGCGTAGGCTGTGTCGTAAGTATAAGTTATTGGTCGTTCACGTATGTGAAGTTCTAAAAACTATACTGTTTATAATAATTAAAATTAAAATAATATAATAATAAATAATTAAAATAATGAAATAGTTTAAATATAATAGTGTTTATAATAGTTTTAGTGTTTAGTGACTTTAAAATCTCAATTAGTGGAGGTTTTTTGTTTAGGATTTTGATTAAATTTTATATCATACTGTTCACTTCTGTGTCGTAAAAATAATAAGTGTGGACATAATGTGCTTCAGTTGAAAAACTTACAATAAACTCGTACACGAAAGTGCATTTCTCCTAAGATTAATTCTCTAGAGACTTAATCGACCCGCACTGAAGCAGCTATAAGTTTGAGATCGTTATGTGAGAGGATACTCGTGTGTCTACCATGGACGGATCATTTTCAGCAGGAAATTCGAGTTTTCATTTCAAAATTCTAAGCAACATTCAAAACAAGAGATGACTGCTAATATTTTACGAAATAAGCCTTCTGATTGTTCGTTTTCATAAAAACGTACTATTTTCAAAAATTCTACTAAATTCAGCTCCCAGATTTTACTGTTTGACAATTGATTTTACGATGATGTACGTTTTTAGGGTTCTGTACCCAAATGGTAAATAACGGAACCCAAATACTAAAACTTCGCCGTCCGTCTTTCACCAGTCTGTATATCTTGATCACAGGGGTTTATATACTTTAATACTATTTTGAGAATGGTTCCTCATAGTATAGAACCCTAAGTGCGCGAGCTCGACTCGCACTTGACCAATTATTTCTAACACAGTCGAGGACTAAAGTGCGCGTCGTGTTACGAAGTAAGCACGTACGATTCCGATCCGCTCGCGTGCAAGCTCCCAAAATCTTCAAAGCTATAAATCGATAATGTATAAGCCACCGCCATTAACGACGCCACCCTTATCCCTTGACAAGCTTGTTTCGTCCAAGTAAAATGCCCAAAACACAAAAATATATTCGGAGCTCATCTAACCGCACGAAAGCGAGATCGGTATGTGTGCTAGTCTCACTAACAATTTTAAGTAGGTATTTATATAAAAATGGGAAATGCTTTCCAAAAAACCAACTTCAAATGCCACTACAAAGAGTGAAATAATTTTTATTTAAATTTAAGGTACCTACACCAATTCGAAGTCGGGCAATGTTTCATACAATCCCTAATAGTCCTTCTTACTTACTTGATGTGCGAAGAAATGACGAAGTCATAGACAATCGCCCGACTTCGAATTGGTGTAGGTACCTTAAATTTAAATAAAAATTATTTCACTCTTTGTAGTGGCATTTGAAGTTGGTTTTTTGGAAAGCATTTCCCATTTTTATTTTATACTTTTTAGTGGAAAACAATAAAATGCACAAGGCGTTGTAAAATACCCAAATTGCTTGAGGTGTGTTCATAAAATCTGAAGAGATACCTCAAATTCACCAAGATCCCATCATCAGACCCTGACTTGATGACTTTAGTCATCAAATCAGTATCTGCTAGCAAATGCACCAGTAACTATAAAAAATATCCAACTCGCTTCAAGTATACTAGCAAAATTTGAAGAGTTCCCTCGATTTCACCAAGATCCCATCATCAGACCCTGACTTGATGACTTTAGTCATCAAATCAGTATCTGGTAGCATATGCACCAGTAACTATAAAAAATACCCAACTCGCTTTAAGTATACTAGCAAAATTTGAAGAGTTCCCTCGATTTCACCAAGATCCCATGATCAGATCCTGACCTGATGACCATAGGACAACTTGGAAAATATTACTCTTTCTAATAATACTCAAATAGTTTCATGTGTCCATACAAAATTTGAAGAGTTCCCTCGATTTCTCCAGGATCCCATCATCAGATCCTGACCTGATTAAAATGGGACCATCTGGAAACAAAACCCTCTTAAACAAAAAAAAGAATTTTTCAAATCGGTCCACGCGTCTTCGAGTAATCGGTGAACATACATAGACAAAAAAAAAAAAAAAAGATTCCGACGAATTGAGAACCTCCTCCTTTTTTTGAAGTCGGTTAAAAATGTGGCCGTACGACTTCAAAGGACGTTTGAAATTGTTTGCTTTGATCTCGTCTGCTCTTCGATACAATTCTGTGCCGTACATATTTACTTAATCCTTATAAGTATCGTGAATATAATATATCTGTTAAACATTCTGCTTAATGAAAACCATTTAACGGACATTCTTCAATATTTCAGTTAATAGCAACGCCCAAGGTATCGTTAAATATTCCACGGAAACTCCACATTGTCACACAAAAGCTAAAAATAAATCACAAAGCTTTCATATAGATGTAAATGTACAGGTAAAACGTTCAATTGAATGTAAAATCAATTTATAACTCAGAGTTTTGAAAACTTTTATTCGTTTATTATTAGTTTTATGTACGTATATTTTGAATTGTTAATTAAATAATAACTTAAATGATTAGTCTAAAAAATCTACTTTTTAAATGAGTAGTCTTAAAAATCTACTTTTTTCGACATTCGCCGATAAACTTATTCTCTGATCTGTCCTCTGAAGAATACTAACTAATTTTCTTAAGCTTATGGTTTTTTCTTTTTAATTTTAAAAGGATAAATCCGCTTTTTGTCTATGTTTTATAATATAACTCGACATCCGAACGTGTTGGCGCAAATCTAATTATTTTTTGGCAAACTATCAAAATGTTAGTATCAGAATTTATGCTACTAATAGCGTTTTAATTTGCTTTTTATTTCGATAAAGGACGGGACACATTATTCCACATGCAAGTCAAACTTAATACGAGTGTTTCAGCTTAACCCAAGTAGAGTTTGTTTTAGTTTATTATAATTTGGTTTTCTATTAACCGTCTTGATTGAGGTCTTTTTGCAATTTAGTTTTTTTTATTTGTTTGTTTATTTTAGTGGTTTTTATGAAAATTGATATTTCGGGTTTAGATTTTAATAAAAATATAATAAATATCCTTTTTTGTAAATTCCATCACAAAGGGTATGATGGAATATTTTTTAAAAAGCTCGTCATGTATAATAATTTGGTTGGGCCGCCTAAAATCAGTAAGGTGTAACATAGGTACGCCAGTGCACTAGGCCATTTGTGGCCAACGATTCCTTATAACTTATAAACCTTATTGTTTTGTCAATTGATCCCTATAGTATTAATCTTACAATTAAATAACTTCTAAGCATCACGTAATTTATAAACTGATGTAATGTTGCAAAAATTTCAATTCACATTTCATACTTACTTACCAAAATTATGAAGCATTGCATGTGTGCAGGATGCAAAAAAGTACTGAAATCAAATTATGACTTAGTTTTTACTATAGGTATAACCGCCTATATTATATAGACCGCCATAACATCACACACAGCAAGATAATTTATGTTTCAACCAATAATGAAGTACTATTAGTATTTCTTCGCTAGTAATATGTAAAGTTGTACGAGTCACATCAGAGCTTTAAATCTTGTACCTTTAACAAGTGAATCTCGACTCTTTTCTTATGCTGATGATACTGCCATAGTTTTTTCAGGCAATGATTGGGACACAGTTCAAAGGAATGCTGAAATGGGGCTGGCTAGGGTTGCTTCTTGGTTAAGAAATAACATGTTAACACTTAACACAGAGAAAACAAACTATATCTGTTACTCTATAACTAAAAAAACCCAACCTGATACTAATTTTAGTGTAAAAATACATAACTGTGGTAGTATCGAAAATATCAATTGTAAATGTACGGTTATTGAACAGCTAGATAAGACTAAGTATTTGGGTATTATGCTGGACCAGCGACTCTCTTGGCATAGTCATATAGAATTAGTGAGTGACCGAATTAGAAAATTAACTTGGATTTTTAAGCAATTACGACATGTAGCCTCTAACAATTTACTTAAAAAAATATATATAGCTCTAGTACAATCTATTCTTACATACTGCATCCCTATATGGGGTGGTTCTTCGAAAACGAAGTTCCTGGGCATAGAAAGAGCTCAACGTGCCTTATTGAAAACTATGTTCTTTAAGCCATATCGATTTTCTACTAATAGTTTATATAAGGAATGTGATCTTTTAACAGTAAGAAAATTATATGTTTTAAATACTGCCTTAAAAATGCATAAAACAACCGTTTCTATGTCCAGAAATAAAACAAATCGTAGAAAACGCTTAAACATTATAAATAATAATAGGGTACGTACAACATTTGCTAGACGCCAATATTCAGCGCAATCTACCTTCAGTCTATCAGAATCAGAATCTATCAGAAAACCTATTATGAATGTAAAAAGACTATGACAGCTTGGCTAAAAACACTGAATTATGATGAAACAGAGGCACTTTTAAATTTTGAACTATGAGATAGCACACATATACATTAACCTACACACACACACACACACACACACACACACACACACACATACACACACACACACACACACACACACACACACTTATATCTTGTCTTTTAAAACTACTTCTTGAATTGCTGTTTATTTTGTTTAAAAAAAAAAAAAATGTTGTAACCTAGTCTAAGTATAGTATTGTTGTTAGTAATAATTACTACCAAGATTGTTATGGGAGTGCGAGGTCTTCTGACACAGGCACTTGAAAGCTTAAAAGAAGACCTCAACAACTGAGA
The DNA here is from genome assembly GCA_963855885.1 of Coenonympha glycerion. Classification (NCBI taxonomy): domain Eukaryota; kingdom Metazoa; phylum Arthropoda; class Insecta; order Lepidoptera; family Nymphalidae; genus Coenonympha; species Coenonympha glycerion. The sequence goes on from OY979629.1 coordinate 7,530,998, forward strand.
TATTATTATGTAACCTGATATTGTTACTGACAATAAACAAAGGAGTTTGCCTCAAAATGGGCTATTTTGCGTCCACACTGCGTCTGAAGCACGTATGCATGAAAAATCTTATTTCAAATTATAATATCACATATATTTTTCTCAATGATGTGCGTACAGGGGTTTAAAAGTTTTATGAAAATAAAAGTAATTAAGCGTCTCGATAAAAGCGGAACTGCCGTATAGGCACTGGAAACGTCACTCCCACTACCACTTGGCAAATGATACCAGTTTTTTATAAACTTACTTTTTTAGGGAAATAAATCAAATGAAAACCCAATTACAATTGTAGATATGTAAAACATAATAAAGAAACTATAATTGAATACCTAAATAATAAAGCCAAGCACACTGTACGGTATTGCTTACATTTAATTGAAATTGTCAAAAGATTTTTTTCAATGAAAATAAATCTTTATTGACTAGCAACTCCCTCCTGACAATGTCATTCAAGTACCAAGAGAGCCTTGTTGGACTGTACATATATCTCTACCGCATCTATACCGATTAGATTTGCACCTTCTGTTCAAATTATTTTTATAGCTGTTTATTGAAAAGCAAGAAATGCTTCACTGAACATTTTAATTGCGGTAAACAAAAGCACTTGCAACACCACAGAGTACATCAAAATCAAAATCAAATCAAAATCAAAATATCTTTATTTCACATAGGCCTAACATACAGGCTCTTGCGAACGTCGGTATGACACTTCTTGCATAATAATGATGATAACTACAAGTCGACTTAAAACTAAGTTTACGAGGGTTCCAAACGCGCCCTGCCGCTGAGAAGAAGCCCACAACAAACATCACGTTCATTGTGTTGTTTGATCATGTAATGTGCAGCTAATTATAACAAAAAGTAAGCACACCATCTTGATCGTGACAAAATCCTACGTGACTTAAAACCTATTCATAAGTGTATTTAAATTATTAAGTATAATACTTTTATTTCCAGCAAAACCTTTGGCTCATAATTATTGAAACGATTCTAATGTTATCTGTCGCTAGGTTCCTAGGTACAACAATATGGATGGGCCCCGTCTACAAAATAAGCGTGACTATTTTTAATGTGTAAAGTGGCGCATAAGATGGCGTCACCTAGGGAAGTACCACGAACATTTGACAGCAAATCTTGGCGCTCACCATGGCGCTGCATGTCACGTAAAGCTATGCTACAAATGGGGCGCCTCCTTAATTTTCTTATCTCAATAATCTGTCGCGGCGCCACCGTCGAAACTAGGGTAAAACCAAACTCGTAAATAGAAACACTGGTTTAAATGTCATCAACTCTTCAGTCGTAGTTGTCTATGGTCAGCGTCACTGTTGGTTGTCTATGTCACTAATCGTCAACAGCGACACCACACAGAAGTTTTAAGGAACTACGGGGTGGCCATTATAAAAAATAAATGCACAATAATATAATAAATACTATTAAATATTATTTTACGTAGATAATAATATATATAAAGAAAAAAATATTAATAAACTTACATACTTTGGTAACGTTTCGTTACATAGGTACCTACCTACTATGATATACCAATGCCTACCTAGATACTTGTGAAGTAGATCTGCTTTATAGTAATGTAAACAGGTGTAGGTATGGCCGTAGGAGTAATTATATCTATATGCATCATCCAGGGTTCCACGGTAATAACGAGGTCGCTTTAAATAAAGTAATCATTATGGGCAAAAATACCGATAAGTACTTATAGTGCGTGAAAACAACTAACCTAACCTCAAAATATCAGAAAAATAGAAAATAAGATTGCTCCAAATTCCCGGTTTTTATCTTACTGATTTTTTTTTAACGTAATATTGGGAATATTTCCAATGTTTTACCGATGATTTGGTTAAGACGCAAGTATAGCCCAATTTTCATACAAGAATCGGCAAGGTCCTTTATTTATTATTTATTTATTTAAAGTGTATGCTCGGGATTCTAAATCAGATTTAGCTCGAGATATAAATTTCACACTCGCAACAAAAAAATGGTTTATTTTCGCACAAATAGCTATAATGCGATGTAAGTAAGGCATTAACCCATTATAGATACAGTGTGTGCCAGGATTTTGCATTGAAATGTGACATGATCCACTGCCTGAGACATCAAATCAAGTCTCATAATGCGCAGTCATTTCGTTGGCTACAGTGCACTTCGAACTGGAACATAGCAATGCTTCACAACTTCTGCTTTACGGCAGAATATTTGATACTGCGGTAATAATTGTAAAGCTCTGTAGACTCGTAATAAAGCTACAACCTAGCATATACTCGTACATACTAACACACTGATGTATCGATGACAGAAGTGATCGCGGGCATATTCACACCGTTCACAAAAGTTTACTACGATAGAAGTACACTTCGTACGGTTTTTTACCCATATCTCGGCCACTGACCATCCAAATTTCACAAAAAACTATACAGCTCCTTGGGTTAGTACTACCAATCGATAAAAAAACCCGAATTCGATAGGTTGTTTGCAAGTTTAGTTATCGCTCCGACTAACTTGCTTGCCGACTTACTTGTCGACAGACTCATGTTTTTTTAGGTATTCTCGTGACCTAAAAGCACCAATTTTGATGCGGTTTTCGCCAGTAGACGTAAAATTCCAAGCACATACTGCTATCAGGGATACTTATGGGTCTAGCGATTAACCCTGGTCTGCCAGGTCACAAAAACTGTTTTTGAAATTCATCCAAAAGCAATATATTTCCCTCAAGTCGCAACGGTGTATGACTGAATTATATTATTACTACCAATTTATTTGAATAGTATTTGTGGATATATATAATACATTGTCTTTAAAACTAACCATAATTAATAGTACGTACCTATCTACGAGTGCATTAATAATGATCCTACCTAATAGTATTTTTCCTAATATTGAGTTTTTGCATGAAGAACGGCTATAAAGCTTACCCAAAAATTCATCCCATCTAATTTGCCTTATCTAAACACAAAATGTAATACAAATCATAAGAGCCGTTTCTGAGATAAGCGCAGACATTTAAATCCAGTATATCTATGATTTTCCATGGATTTAGTGTTCCCGCTCCCTTTTTTAACCTCTATTCTTTAAAATTTCAAGCCGGTCCAGTAGTTGTGGCGTGATTGAGAATTCATCCAACTATTATACAAACTCGCAAACTTCTACTGTTATTATGAGAATTAATAAGTTATAAGAATTGCCCTTGAATATAAAGAATTGTTTGAAATAAGATTGATCTATTGTAAACTAACCGATACAACATTATACACAATTCATTTTATTAAGGGCTGATTTTTCAATAGCCAGATTAATTAACTATCTGAGGAATCTATGCCATACAAAATCTGTCGAAACGTCATATTTATTCCTAAGTTAACGTTTATCTGGCGATTGAAAATCGAACCTACGAGTATGTATATATGAATCATTTAGCGAATACCTAAGTAAAATTTGTAGACTGATATCATAAATTTAAACGGTATGTGGTAACTCTATGTGGTATTGGACTGGTTTCAATATCTCTACTAGTACATTTTTTTACAATTAGTGTTCATCCCACCGTTCCTCTGATTGAGTTGTATCGTCGAAATAGGAAAGCAAAGCAGATGTCAACTACAGCTGGTTGAAGGGGACCAAATGATAGAACAATACAATTTGACCCGAAATCAACCAGCTAAAGCGAACAACGCTAACACTTTCACAGCACAGCTGGATCCTCTTCATCAGTCTTCGCAGCAATCTCGTTCTTGTCCTTCTCTCTGTTTAGGTATATTTATTATTCAAAACGTTTACAGGACAGCATCTGAGACATATTTTACGGTGCGTTATTTTTTAAATCTTATAGGCGTAGTCCATACGTCGGGATTTGATATATTTAGAAACTTGTAAAATTGAACGTATGTATAGTGGAACAGACGAGTCCAGGAATAGCTCGGGCCTCGCGCGCAGGGGCGCGGCGCGCGGAGCGGCGTCGGCACAGCGCGGCGGCAGGCGGCGCGCGGCCGGCGGAGGCCCGCGACGCACATATAGGGCTGGTCGCGCTCTGGAAGCACACAGTGTAAACTTACCGGCGAAGAGCGCGTGCCGGCGCCGACATTGACGCGCCGCATGTAATCGTACACGCCGCCTCGCTATTTTAGTCTCGCCCGCTGCACTAATTCGGGCAGGGTTAACTCGCCGGCCTCCCCGATCGCCGTTCGCCGATGCACACTTCGTCGTTATATTTTACTCGGGCACTCAAAAATCTTACGAGATGCGTATAGATAACTCCCGGAATCGCACAATCACATTCGCGGTGCAAAATTATTCGGCACCCCCACCGACGTCGACGGTGCGGAGTCCGTCGAAGCCCTAACCCGATGACCCCGACGTCATCGACCCGACGCGACCAGACGAGGGGTTCGTTGACATCTAGCAAATGACCTTGCATCTTCTCGCGTATGACCCAAATTTATGTTTTATTTAAAGATAATTGGGAAATTTTTTAAATAGAAATAATTGAAAATGTTTCAAAAATAATCTGAAAGTTCGATAGATTCGAAAAGGTTGCCGACCTCAGGTGAGAAGCGCGACGACACCTCGGGTCGCGCTACTTTACGTCCGCGAATGCATTCTGACCGACAACGACGCGACATCGCGAACCTACTAACCCCGCGCCGCAAGGGGTCCTGCGCCCCGCGACCCTCCGAATCCGACCTCCCCTCCCCCCCCTTCCGGTCCATCCGAAAGCTTGGAAAATACTTAACGTGTAACCCGCGCGGATTCGTCGAAAAATAGCGAACGAAAGGATATTCAGATAGACCCGGCACCGACGTAGTTTTGAGAATGGCCTGCTCCGATGCATAGACGTGTTTAAAATAGTTATAGTCGAAGGTTTAGAAGCGAGTTTAGTCGAGCGCGCGGGGCGGGCGGTCGGCGGCACGGGCGCCTAGGGCGGGCGGGCCTCGCGTCTCGACTGAGAGCGCGCAGCATCGCGCCGCCGCGCCGCGCCCCGCACCGCGCCGCCCGCGCCGCCACCGCCGCACTGTCTGCGGCGCTGCAGCCTCGCGCCGCCACCGCGCCACCAGCCCACCACCCACCACCCGGCGCCCGGCACCCGCCCAGGGCTACCGTGACGCTTCCCCTGCCGGCCCGGCCCTGATGTTTCGCACTGAGTTCTGGATTTTACGATTTACGTCCTCGATGTTCATAAACAAAAATGTAAATCCATCTTTCATCTTGTAATCCAGAATTCAAATTATGCAATATTATTTTCAACATAGTTCTAGATACGGGCACTACCACAACATTTTTACTTCACTTCATCGTATTATTATTATAAACGCGTAGGTTGTATGTTTCGCGTTCTCGTATGTACAAGTTCATGGGGATGAAACGGTGATGTGTCACTCAGCAATTACGTTTGAGAGAAAGTCATTTCTCAATTTGCTTATCAAGCTACAAGATCACATTGACACTTGAATGTCCAAGTGGAACTTTAAAAATTATAATCGTAACAAACTAGCTTTTGCTCGCAGCTTCGCCTGTGTAAAAATTCGGGGTTTCACCTTTCGCGCGGAAACCATGACAGGAAGCCTATGTTTGAATTCAGGTCATAATCTATATCTTTTAAAAACTCCAAATCGGTTATGTAGTTGTGGCGTAAACAAACATACACACATACGCTTACAAACTTCCGCTTTTATAATATAGTATGATATAATGCGAATACTAGAATATTATGAGGTAGCCCTACACGCCCGCCTTTAGCTTTACTTTGCCTCTACGCAAGAAAAAAGTTACTCTGCTGACGTTACCTCGATACGATACTCGCGCTAGATGTTTTCTCAGGATGCCGCACGTACACCGCGCCAGTACTTCCAAAAGAGTACCGTTTACTACAAAAAAATAACGGCCAAGTGCGATTGTGACTGTCGCACTGAGGGTTCCAAACTGCAGACAAAGAAGACTAAGAACAATTTGAGAAAATTAAACGTGTTAAAAAAAGTTATTCTTACAATCACCGTTAAACTTACTTATTTTAAATAGGTTTATTGTTAAAATCAAAATAAACTACAAGTACTTGTTAAACCGTGATTTATAAACGGATTTTTATTTGCCTGTATAATAAATATTCTGTATTGATTCTTATTAAATCTGGTTTTAAACCGACTTCAAAAAAAGAAAGAGGTTCTGTATTCGACCCGTATGTATGTATGTATGTATGTTTGTCCGCGATTATTTCACGTTTGGCTGAACCGATTTTGATGCGGTTTTCAGGAAAGTATTTGTTACATTCTGGAGAAGGTTTTAGTATATTAACCGACTTAAAAAATAAGAGGTTCTTAGTTAGATCGACATATTTGTATTTAAGTTTGTTCGCGATTATCTCGAGTTCGGCAAAACGGATTTAGATGATTCTTTTTTTGTTAGATAGGCCATACATCACAGGTAGACTCGTTTTAATTTCGTCGAGATTTAATGAATATCTTCGGAGATGGAGAGCGGAACTCCTCAACGGAAAATAGTAAATCGCTTGCGATCGGTATAATAGTGTACAGTGTAGATTTTATCGGACTTCAAAAGAGAAGGAGATTCTCAATTTGACTGAAATATATGTTTTAATTGACCGACGTCAAATATAAAGGTTCTCTGTTTAATCCCTATATCGGTATTTAGGATTTTCCGTGATTATCTCGTGTTTAGCTGAACCGATTTATTTATTAAATTATATTATTACAACGCCTTGTGCATTTTATTGTTTTCCACTAAAAAGTAAAAAATAATAAAATAGAAAATTCTTTTCAAAAAAACCGACTTCAAATGCCACTACAAAGAGTGAAATAAATTTTAATGTAGGTACACCAATTCGAAGTCGGGCGATTAATACGAAGGACTATGATTGTACCAATTGCCCGACTTCGAATTGGTGTACCTACATTAAAATTTATTTCACTCTTTGTAGTGGCATTTGAAGTCGGTTTTTTTGAAAAGAATTTTCTATTTTATTATTATAGATAAATTTCAGGGATATGGAAGTAAAACACTTTCACATGATATACCACATTAAGCTCACTATGAAATTTTAACCTCTCGATGTAACTCCCTTTTAAAACACGTTTCTTTTTTAATTCGATGATGTTGGCCTACTTAACAATATTCCTAATTCCATATAGATAGTTTTAGTACCTGAAATAATCGGTTGTCATAGGCAGACAGACGGGCGGACGGGAAAATCAAAGAAAGACGCAGTTCCATTATAATTTTATGTATCTGTAAACCTACATAAATTATACCTGTAGTGAAAAATGTTGGAAAAAATACCGCCAGCTTCTAATTTTATCAATAGAAAATGAAATCTGGTGGAATATTCAATACAATTTAACGCATACTCACATACTTTTTTGTCATCATTGATATAAGCCTCTACAAACGAGTTTTCAGTTCGCTATCGAAAGTGAGTCTTGTCGTTTCATTTTTTCTGTTCTACGGAACCCTCGGTGCGCAAGTCTGACTCGCACTTGACCGGTTTTTGTTCGAGTCTGTTCACAAATAACCTTCTTGCAACCACGGATAGGTATATTAAAACTTCCTCGTAAAAACGTAACGAGAAATTGGTAACTAAGTATATTGCGCTTTCACGTAAATAAAAGATCAAAATTCTCCAGAAATGGGCGGTGGTGCCATAAACTGAATAAATGATTGTGCCTTTTAGGATAAAGGCTCTACATGCCGCATCCGCTAAGCATTTTTTAGACAATAATTCCATTTTAGCATTTATAATTTTGGTACCATAGGATTAAAGCCATTAGCGACTACGTTAATTATATACCGACAGATAAAAAAATTATTAACATAAAATTTTCTAATCAATCTAAAATCTAAAATTTTCTGAATAACAGCATCCTTGTTCGACGTAAGCGATCCCAATGTAAAATTTCGTTGAGTGTAAAGCAGTTGACCCGAATCAATAATAATCATACGAGGGAAAGTGTGGGAACCAATATCGAAGAAAGGAACGTTATAATTACTTTTTCTCTACGTTCAATTAAGTTTTAACACGCAAACAGCCCGTTGTTTATAGTAACCCTATGTTTTTACAGTTAAGCTTATAAAACTTTCGATGCAAATATGATTAAAAAATATCAACTGCGAATCCGATTTACACACCGAAGATTCGTTGCTACAAAAAATTACGTAGAACTCTGGGAGTGCCGACAAAAGTAAAAACTTGAACAAACAATTATGTGAGGTGTCTCTTACGGTAACAGTGTCGCGAGTTTATTATTTTTCCCATCTGAAAAAATTCCCGACGTGCCCAAAGTAGTTTTTACTTTATTCATTTAAATGATAGGCGGTAATTTTGTTAAGGTACCGCAAAACTAACTTTGTAGAGGTTTGTTGGTTTTTTTATATTAAAAAAACTATGCTGATATGAATGCTGGTTTTATTTCTCCTGTACAATTATATTGATATTAATTACTATTTCAGTTTTTTTATAAGGGGTCGACGATAAAAAATTATACAGGTTAGGTAGGTAAACTGTTTTGTAGGAAACCCCACAAGGTATAATTATCTCACTTTTAAATTTCAACCCCCTACTTTATTACATGTTAAAAAATTGTTAACTAGATGATTATTTATCGAGGAATTAAGTGCGTTGAAATAGTGAATTGAATTTAAGCTACGCTTAGTCAGTGAAAGGTCCTTTATCCCAACTAGAAAACAGCCTTTCTCTCTCTCTCTCTCTAGTCTGAATTCTCTTTGCTTTCGGCCTAAACAAAATAATGAGCACTGTTAAACACATTTCAGTAAGATAGTGGTCAAGCTGATGCTCAGTCGTGTTATCAATACCGCAACAGCATAGCATTTGATTATTTTAACACGAACGCAAAGTACAGAGGCTCCTTATGTATATTTTAATTACATCGGAATAACCTGCTGCCGCTGGCCGCGACTCCACGCCCCGTTCCGATCCACTTTTATTGTTAATTGCAAATCCCATTTAGGATTAAAAGAAAAAAAACGCAATAATCCGGTTTTAACCATTAACTCTGAGGTTATATTATACGTTTGGATATGAAAATAAATCTCCCTGCTTATGGCTTTGGCCCGGCATGATGCTCAGTTCAACCACGGCCTGTTATTAATTCTAATGCATATTTGACAGGTTATATCGCTTTACGTAATGGCTATAAAATATTGAATTTATTTAACACACTGGTACTTTTTACTGGTACTAGTAGCTTATATGGGAAGGCTTTGAAAATATTGAAATCAGATCTAAGTAGTGACCGTAATCCAAACTAAATCGGTTCAGCAGGTGTGGTGTGATCGAGTAACAACTATAAAAAAATCACATTTATTGTAATACTAGTGGTTCGGCTCAAACTAAAACCAGGCCGGGATATTAAAACGTTGCTGTTTTTGCAACCTTCTTAGTCAAATATTGTTATAACTTAAAAACTCTTCTTCCACTTCCCATGCTTGTAAACGTGTCGTTTATGCCACGGGTAAGTGCAATAATAGTGCGTTTTAAAATAAACCGTATACACAGCATTGTAAAAAACTAGAAAACAAAATGAATAAAAGCAGCAAAATGTAAATATGTTTCTTCAAAGGTCACGAAAAGTATTCAAATTATAAAAAAGTCTAGATCTATCTAGAGTAGATCTAGTCTAGTAAACTAGAACTATTTAGGCTACCCTTTTTCAGCAGCATCCGAAAATTATGATAGAGATGAGGTCATTCGATTTGGCTATTTAAAAACAAATGATTAACCCCTTGTAAAAGTTGCAAACGTTATTAATAATTAAGTAAAAACAAAAAAGAGTTTAGTTTTTTGCATATGTCTCAAAAATTAATAAAGATTTTCAAATTTAGAAAAAGATTCGAAAATAAGAGAAAATGACATGGCCGAATTCTGCCCTCAAAAAAAATATTCATGGCCATCGATAAACAGTACGTCATATTAAAGCTTATAATTATGCCTTTACAATCGTTTAGTTTTTATGATCAGAAAACTTGCGAGAGACATAATACCAACATAACAACCTGCAACAAAATGCGCCTATATATTTTTAATAGCAATGATTTATTATTAAATTGTTTTTCAAAATGTTTACTCGCATTTTCTAAGCTTTGTAATATGAAAAATTAATAAGTTCATAACCAATACGCATCATTTTTAAATAAAAAATCATTGCTATTTAAAATATATAGGCGAATTTTGTTGCAAGTTGTTATGCTGATATTATGTCTCTCGCAAGTTTTCTGATCATGAAAACTATACGATTGTAAAGACATAATTATAAGCTTTAATATGACGTACTGTTTGTCGATTGCCATGAATATTTTTTTTCCAGGGCACAGCTCCATACAAGTTTCGGCCATGTCCTTTCTTTATAAAAGTCTCAACTTCCACAGCTTGACGCCCAAGTACCAAAAAATTAGCTGAAAATATTCGAATACACATAATTTCACATATTGTTGTTATTTTAACGTTAAATCATTGCTCATTACTTTAATAAAATTTAATAGAGGAGCTGTGCTATGCTATGTCAAGCTCTTACAGCTTAATATAAAAAGAAAAATCCGTTAAGCCTAAGGGAACGCTGGTAAGCCTTCTTTTGAATTAAAGGGCCACTGCAGTCCACTTTCTTGCCTAGAGTAGAGCAAAATGTTCTTGTTTATTATTTTACCATTTTTCTAATGTTCAACTTTCTTATAGCGGAGAATAAGAAGATTCCAATTCCATGCAGTTTTATTACCGTATCAACGGTGTCCGTTGTACGTTGTTCGTTATTGATTTTAAAAATTATCAAAATGAGTTCAAGTAAAGACAATGAGTGTGATGAACGTCTTGCAAATAGGAAGCTCTTTGTTAAAAAAAAACAAAAACAATGAAATTGAACTCGGAAAAAATATTGTTGTTCGTTGTTCGTGATAGGTTTTGAAAATGTCTACCTGGGTATAACGTGGTCTTACTTAGTTTAAACCGCGCATTATTTGAGAAAAGTAGTATACAAGCCTTGGTCACAACCTAGGCATTGATGGACTCACTTATGTTCTACTTCTGTGACACACCTCGGCTCCGCCTCGGCCCACATTTACACGTTCTTCCATCAATGCTTCTTTTGCTGGCCGCTGCAGTAATGTAATTTTATAGTATGTTTAGTATGTCCTAAAAGTAGGCAAAGTAAATAAAAGCACGAGACCTAGGAATAGAAGAACACGAACAAGCCAACCCGTATTGAGGCTATATGGTTGATTTTTAGTTATGAAATCATCGTATGTAAATTCAGCGAATACTTTATGCGGGAAAAAGGCGGCTTAAGCCTGCTATGGGTGCCCACTCCCAGTTGTTTTCCTCATTTTGCTACTCCGCACTGCTTTCATCTCAGTATTTCCTTTTCGAAACCTCGTTACGTTTTTACTATCACTTTAAGTCACTCTCGTGACGACCTTTTCGCAAAATCCATGATACGAGTAGGTAAAGGTTAGAATATGGAGAGTTTCTAGAACATATGGTGATTTTCAGTTTCCTTAATGCTTACGGACATCGTATAGTTTCTGCCACGTGACCACATTTTTCACCCTTCCTTTCTTAGCTGATGCTTTCGCCATAATGTCCATCTTTTTGCCAATCTTTCTTTAACACGCTGCTCCGCCCACATAAAATTTTCACGTTTATCACGGGAACCTTGAGGTGGGTCTACGCTAGCCGAATAGAGAACGATTCGTATTGCGACCCACCTATAGATTTTACCGAAATTAAAATAAAAAAAAAATATTATGGGAAGGCATTATATCATTTGACATTTTATATTAAGCTAAGACTTCTTATGTCTCGTATCCAAAGTGTGCCTGATAGGAGAAATATCGATATTCTTCTCTAGCAATATATCGCCAGTAGCTGTATCGATACGTTGCGACAGTGTGCAATCAACTTTACACGATCAATCAATGCTTTCGATGTTACAGCCTGTTATTTCAACTTCACAGTTTTATGTAAAATTATCTCTATTTGCAATCATGATTATGTACGCGTATGTAGAAAAATCAACAGTCGAGTCCCAGTAGTGTTTATCCAATTAAACCTTGTGCAAACATGAGCTTATTTTACATGTATAACATAAAATTTTATAGCAAACAGTAGACGCACATGACACTTTTAATCAAAACAAGGCTGTCTATAAAGCGCACTATATAGTATGTTGTATGACATAATCATTAAGTTTTCTATTGCAATCTATACTTATCTACTACTATCGAAATTTTGCTTGTAAAATCCACGATTGTTGCACTCACTGGGGTTTGAGAAAAATCAAAATTCATGAGTATCAAACCTCGTGAGTCGTAAAATTGTAATAGTAATAATAATAATACTTATGTCTACTGCATTCAAGAACTCAAAAGCTCTCGCATTATTAAGGTTGCTTATATAGGTAAGCATTTGTTTTGTTTAAGTGCTACTGCTTTCGTAGCAATGTGTAAAATAAAAATTAGTGTCGAGTTAGTTTTAGGTACTAGGGGATTGTTTCGTCGTTGTCGTATTTCTGGAATTGATTCGGTTTATCTCAGAGCTTAGTTATGTATGTGTGGAGTGCTTCGGCTTAGAAGATCGCAGCCGGGTGAGTGAGGGGCGTTTAACGGGCTAATTATCAAACGGCTAATGAAGTTTGTATTCAGCGGGCGGGCACCGCGCGGCGCGGGGCTCGGAGGCGCTACGTGTCGCGACTGGCAAAGCGCCCCACCTGATAACACCCCGCCCTCCACAGAAAAATTGCAGAGAAAAAGTTTCATCGCAAGGGAACGTGAATGAAATGAGGAATTGTGTCGGCCGCTTTCGGGATTATTCCCAACGCAAAATTCTCACCTCTTTTATTTCTATTTCAATTCGTCAAGACGTCTTCTGGCTCCCTGTGCCGCGAACCTCAATCTTTGTGCATGCAGAACTTGACGCGACTTTGATAGTGCACAACTAAAGCGCACCTCGGAAGCGAAGACACGTCTTAGATGCGAAATCTGCTTAGCACGAGTATAATTTAACCCCGTCGCAGAGTTCCTTTGACTTGACATGATAATTTATGGTTAGTTGAGTTACGTGTACTGAACACGAGTGCCTATGTAGCTAGTTTAAGCGACATGAGATTAATTATTACGGAAACCGATATATGTACGTAGATTCGCATGTATAAGTATCTATATTTAAAGTTTCTATAGCAGCAAAAATTATGCTAGAGCTTTTATATCGCACTAATATTATTTGTTTATTACTCCTTTACGCCGCAATTTAATCGATTAGTCTGAAATTTGGAATATTATATTTAAGTTTTACCTTCCCGCTGTACGGTTTATTAATTACACTACTTTACACGTTTTTTTACCCACAGATGAAACCAATGGGAATCGTTAGAGTACTAAATCCTATGTTTTTAGTTTTATCAATAATAATTATTATTCAAAACACTTCTGAACTGTCTAATAGCAAATGCCGATGATTTTTCTAGATAAACAGTAACAACCTATGTGTTTAACCAATATACTTACATTATTCTCTCTTCATTCCAATGCTTGAGCGGTTCCAAAATGAAAGCCTTGTTGCGGAGGAAATCGTTTATTTCGTTCGACAAGAAAATTACTGTCTATTCAGTACACACTCGTAGTCGTGTCTAAGTACCCACCAGCATCAGCTGCAGCATCATATCTGCTACGGGCTACGTTGAAAACTGTTCAATATTATATTATAACCGCATTTAAAAGTGCGGTTAAAACTGTGCACGTACAAAAATAGTATCCTACTTTGGGTTCCTACGTTTTGCCGTGAATCTCGATATATATCATTGGGTGAATATTAGATCAAACCAAGGGGCCATTTCGACCTGTTTAGTTTTGTTGATGGTGCAGTATATCGTGAGTTACATAAGTGGTTGAGTAGGTCCACAACCCTGTACTGAAAATAATAGCCTAAAATATTTGAAGTAAACCCTAGTTTATCCAAACATGTTTTACTACAGCCGCAGGCGAATCGCTTCGCATTCTACTTAAGCTTCTGAATGGAGCCTGAAATCGGTCGAGCTTACTTTTATATTAATGTTTTGTGAAGTCTACCTCACGATTATATTAATACTAGCTGACCCGGCAAAGTTGTTTTGCCATTAGGGATATTAATAAAAACCAGCTTATGACCTACTCACAGACTTACCAAATATATGCAGAAAATCTTATAACAAGCGGTCGAGCCGTTCCAGAGGATTTTGGTAACAAAATTGGCACGAGAATTTTATATATTAGAGACTTAATATGTACGTAAAATATATGTTTATATTCCTCAGTCTCTTTGTCCGATTATCTCATACCAAAGGTATAAAACCTTTATTCATTTCGTAACAATCGGTTGAGCCGTTCCGGAGGATTTTGGTAACAAAATTGGCACGAGAATTTTATATATTAGAGACTTAATATGTACGTAAAATATATGTTTATATTCCTCAGTCTCTTTGTCCGATTATCTCATACCAAAGGTATAAAACCTTTATTCATTTCGTAATAATCGGTTGAGCCGTTCCGGAGGATTTTGGTAACAAAATTGGCACGAGAATTTTATATATTAGAGACTTAATATGTACGTAAAATATATGTTTATATTCCTCAGTCTCTTTGTCCGATTATCTCATACCAAAGGTATAAAACCTTTATTCATTTCGTAACAATCGGTTGAGCCGTTCCGGAGGATTTTGGTAACAAAATTGGCACGAGAATTTTAAATATTAGAGACTTAATATGTGCGTAAAATATATGTTTATATTCCTCAGTCTCTTTGTCCGACTATCTCATACCAAAGGTTTTATTCAGCAGCGATATCTTCTGGCTAACTAAAAGTGATCGCTCTGAAAAAGCTACAGCGATGAAATTTTCGAATATATAACATGAGTCAAAAGGAGTCAAGTATAAGGCCGTTGATTGATCTTACACACACGTGGTACCGATCTTATCTTACCATTACTTACTTTAAATAAAACCGTTTCATATTACCACATTTTACTCGTAAGTCACTGAAAGTAAGGGGAAATCTGACATCACAAGCTTACTTCCTCTATTCTAATATTTCCTAAAGCTTGCGCTTAAGATTATTTTCTCAGGCGCAGAAACTGAGGTTGATAACATCTTTAAAAATCTTTTGTGGCAACATTTCACCACTGCGAAAAGGAATTCTCTTATAAGATAAGGTTACTTTACCCTCCGAGAAAAATACCGTACGTTTGATTCAATTTTGTAATGCTACGTAACGGGATATACCTACTTATGACATCATAACGCCCGGCTGTCATAAGAATTTCCTTGGACAAAGATCGCCTTTAATATTTTACTTGAGATGGCGTCACTAAATTAATTAGGAAATATTGTGCTGAAAACGTGAAAACTTGTATGTTTGAATTAAATGTCACTTCTTAGGCCTCTATCCTACCGATCCGATTGAATCTTAAGAGTCCGCTTGTCTAAGATGTCTCCAAACATTCGTAATACTAACATCATTTTAATTAGTGCATATTTCGATCATGTTTTGGTGTTATTCGGGTTCACATAATAAATAATAATATATTATAATATATGCTCCTGGCCATATTTGTTTCGGAAATACTTCTCTCAAACGAATTATAAATCCATTTTGATCAACATTGTTATACTTCGGTCGAGTTCCGTAATACCAAAAATTATGAATGAAAACTTGTAACTTTCTTTATTAACTGGTGTTTTTCTTAAGCTGGACAATTAAAACTGTGCTTCTGAACTCATGTGACGTGAGATAGTGTTGTTTTTATCACAAAACAAATAAGCAGAAAACATGTCCTTTTTGACGCAAAATAGGCTATTTTACCCATTTTCAAAAATTGTCTTAATCTTATCCTAAGGTCATATTATGCTACCGAAAAATTCAGAAAAAAATATTTTGATCGTTAAGTGCATTTAAAATGCATTTAAATGTTATATTTCCTGTTTAGTCGCACTAACGGAAGCCGCCATTGAAGTTTGTTTATGAGCTGTCATGACGTCATAATGACTAACAACAACGCAAGACAACTAGCATTTTCCTATTGAAATAATATATTTTCATGATTTTAGAAATTCAAAATGAGTGTTCATAGGTGTGCAGTTCCAGAATGTCGGAATGCTAGTGTAAAGACACCGAACAAGTTGTAGATTATAGTGCCAAAAGAAAAAAACATGAGAAAAACGTGGTTTAAACTCGCAAGAAGGGATCCGGAGTAATTGTGCGAAACAACACAAATGTTCTTTTGTGAAGATCATTTTGACGTAAGTATTCCTCTAGCGGCTAGAGAAGGAAGGAGGTGTTACCGGCTAGAATCTAGCCAGTAAAGCTATATACAGCACTACAAACTACAATATCGTTCACCATGGTAGACCTTGTCTAAGCTGAAATGACGCGTTCTACTACCTCATTTACACACAAGCAACATTAAAATACTGATCCAATACAGTGAGCATTGTCGGGTTTATCACGTGACTATTCCACTGTTACTCTTACACAGTTGAGTTGTCGTTATTAATATGTGCACTCTCACATAAAATCAAATATCCGGGTGACCGAGCTTCGCTCGGTAGTTTAACTACTGGCTAATAGATGGCACAGCAGGAGTGCTTCGGTAGTTTAACTACTGGCTAATAGATGGCAGCAGAAGTCATATTTTTATTATTTTTTTGGTAAATTCGACATTTTCTAAAAAGAATCGTAGCTAGATCGATTTATCGCCCCCAAAACCCCCTGTATACTAAATTTCATGAAAATCGTTGAAGCCGTTGCCGAGATCCAGATTATATAGAAATATATATACAAGAATTGCTCGTTTAAAGGTATAGGATTAATTAAGTAATGCGGCGCGTCATTTCAACTTAGACAAGCCTACTTACATACCATTTTGTTTAGAAAGAACACAGAGAAAGAATGTTACATTTGAAGATATGTAGTGAGGTTATCAAGTATATACTGTATATACATTTATATGTAGTATATATGTAGAATTGTAAAGTGACTATGTATAATAAATAAATTATTATTTATTATATATATAGCATTAAAGATAAAATAGGTACTTACATCGATGTTTTAACATTTCGCAACTCTGCATAACAAAAGTCAGGATTCATTGCAAAAAACTTTGCCCCCATGTACTCACTTAAAATTGAATATTAAACGACAGAATTAGTTTTAAATATTTTTTCCATCTGTGAGAATCCAATGTTGTTAGTCATGATGACGTTACAGGCGAAATTCAACATTGCGGAACAAATTTACGCGTTTCAAAGATTGATAGAACAGATAAAAAATATTAAATTTTTAAAATGGATTATAAAATGTTTAAAACAATATTAAATGCTGAATTTAACATATATCGATTTCGCTTGGCTAAAAATATCTTGTTCATACATTTTTAGATTTTTTCTCGCTAGGTGTAAAATACCCTATTAAGCAAATCGAAATTCATTTATGTTTCGTTTTAGAGAAGTATTTCCGATCCAAATATGGCCAGGAGCATAGATTATTACTATATGAACCTGAATAACACCACAAAATGATCGAAATACGCTCGATTAAAAATGGTTTTGGTATTACGAATGTATGGAGAAATAGTAGGTCAGCGCATTCTTAAGTAGAAGTAGGAGGTTATTCCCTGAAAACTAAAAAATCGACGGCTAAGGGGTTAAAACATAAGTCAACGAAGTCGCGAGCGTCCTCTAGTGTAGTCATTTTCCAAAGGGTAATTCAGAGGATAATTCAGAGGATAATTTTGCGTGGGTTTATTATGGTACGGGCGAGCGCAGTCCGGGACATGCGGCGCGTTGCTGATGGCAGAGGCCGAGGCACACATGCTGCTAATTACTCAGTTAAGGCTCGCCGGGAGGCATAACGAGCTCAGTAGGTACTACCTTCTCTTAGCCACTTTATGTCGTACACTGAATGTAGAATGAACACATGAAACACGATATGCCGTTATATTATGAATAGAATTTAAACTGGTTTATTTTTGTTTACTTATTATATGAGATGTAAAAATAGTTGTTTTATAAATCTCATGGAGACCGTGGGCCATAACTCATGTTACAGGTGTTTTTTACTCATAAATCCTGTACTTAATTAAACTCTAAAAAGTTTAAGAAAATTGACGGATTACAATGGTCTCGCATTATTAATCAAGGAAAAACTGCATACTTGAAACTTAAAAGCCGAACTTTCAATAAATAAATAAGCCTTTTTATTTTCCTCAGTCTTACATTACATTATTATTTTCATGTTAAACTACTATTCTAACTATAAATTGCATGTAATAATTGTTTTTATTATTCTTATTATAACATTAAAATTAATATTAATAATATATTTTATCTGCAGTCAAACAATATCTTGCTGCTGAAAATGCTGAAAATGAGATGAGAAACCCTCTTTGGTGAAGGCCTCCTCCAAAACTTAAAAACATCTGTTTGAAACAGTGTTTTCTAACAAAAAAAGTAAGATAATTAAAATCAAATGCATTATTTATTAAATTTCTTTTCTTAAATTCCTCGACTTAGAAAAAGAGCCTATCAGTATAATGAGCAACCCAAGAAAAATAAAAAATCTCATTTGCTAACATTTCCTCCATTCCTAACTATGCCTATATCACTTTACTACTAACGCCATCTATCTTGAATAGCTGGAATGGTTTGGCCATCTTCCCGAGGGAGTAGTTACAAGATTTGACGCCACAGGATTGTGGCGCGATATTGAATTGTTATATTTTCCCTGTCAAACAAAAATTTTTTCTTACAAGTTTTTGTAGTTCAATTTTTAGTTTTTCATTAAAGAAGAAAAAAAATACAGCAATTCGTAGTTATAATCTTATTTTAATAATGGTATCGCATCACAATTTCACGATTCAATAAACTAGGTACCTTATCTGACGTTATGATAAAGTGACATTACCTACTGAATACTTGCGAAACTGCAGGTTTTTGTTTTTTCAAACTCACGTTCGGAATTGCTCACGCTCTCTCTGAATGTAAAGTTCGGTGCTGATTATTATTGATGAGATAGAACGGGTGCTGGAAAACCCTTGCGTTCATATATTTCATACATTCATATCGTATATTATCTGGCTTTTTGTTATAAAATCGTTTCGGAGGGTGAATAATTTTGTGTAAGATAAATGGAACAGAATAGGAAGTAAACATCGTTGCTGGGATTTTTCTATCTTCTTGGGTTAAACTATGTATCTTTTTTAATTTAACAAAAAAGAGAAAAGGCTTCACGTAAATCTTTTCAATTAGAGTACTCTACCGCCTATTACCTACCTCTCTGTTATGAAAAGGCAATTTTCTTCTTCTCTTATCAAGCCTTATAAATTAGCAATATTTGGTGATTTTGACGATGAAACACCATAGTGAATGAAAATGAGGTTAGGTATAAAATAATAAAAACTATTGGCAACATACATATTTATCAACTTGTTGTTGTTTTTGTATTCAATAACTTACTCGTTATATAAACACGTATGTATGTAACGAAAGTTCTTGTCAAAATAAGATATAGATATTTCAATCCACGAAGACGCGCCCTACTTTGTCAAAATCGTTGTTTAATTCGATTCGTATGAAGTTGAAGACAGAGTGGGGCGCATCGGCTTGGATTGACATATCTATACTTAATTACAATATTAAAATTGTAAAGTGTAGTATTCGTTCCAAACATTTGATATTGAAGACATCATTACATATGATGTCTTCAATATCAAATGTTTGGAACGGTACCTTACCCCATTATGTCGTTGAACGTTTGAAAAGATGAACCAGTAGTTAGTGATAATTTAATTTATATAAAGCTGTTCTTACTCACAAGGATTATGCTAGACCCATCTAATTTTATCTGCAATAAAAGCGGTAAAAAACTTAATTCCGGAAATATTGCATAATTACTTAACTAGATCCCAGTTTCCCACTGACGGAAATTCTGTGGTATCGTGACTCTGTTTTAAGAGATTAAAACTTCGGCCGCTCTTAATCCCGATCAAATCATCAAAATCGGATCGAATAATATTAAAGCTCTGCAAACGAAACCGATGCCGCGTTTTTGAAAGAGAAAATGCAGTATTTCCTGAAATTGAAAAGAGATATTTAGTAAAAAATATACTTTTAATTCCTGGACATGTATAACGTGTTATCAAAATGAAACTGTTAGTAAAAGTCAAAATGGAAGTAGGAATTGTACATATGTAATTTATTATTAATTAATGGCTCGGTCAACGTTTCTGATGAAGTTAGTTGAAACAAAACGCTTTAGTGTCTATAGAGACTTTCCTACATCTATACAAAACCTTTTGAAAAAATAAAATATCATAAAATAGTTACTGCTCGTAAGTTATAGTTGCAGGAACATTAGACTCAATAAAAATGTTCGAAATAGAATACATTAGATTGCTAACTTCAACTATAAAACTAATGTAAGCAGTTGATATGTAAGAAGTGCAGATATAACAAGCACATATACATATACACAGCTTAGGGCAGTCGTCAGGAAACTTTCAGCGGCCTCTGGAGCCGTGCCAAAGATTCTGGATGGCTATTTTCGCGTCATCCATATGAATACCATGACAGCGTCGCTCCCTATCGTAGAGCTATAGTTTATAGGTTTAAGACAAATTTTTGTGGGTATGTAAACGTAATCATGAGGTATATACTCAATTGCAGTTTTAGTTACTCTCTTCTTATTACGTCTACTACGGTTTGGTCCGTGCGCTTTTTCAAAAGGCCAAAAATAAATATTGCCGGGGAATTTCTTTAAGAAAAGGCTAAAATGTACACTACCTCTCAATGAGGCAAGAAAATCTTAACTTTGCGGTAGGAAGACGGTGACTTTCCAAGACATGCAGCTATACTTACTTTTTATTTTGAAAAATATATCATAAGTGTTGACAAAAATAGCGGGAGTCATATTAACAATAAAAGATTTGGAAATAATTCATGTACTATTTCATGTATTTATGTAACTTTGGTGTGCAATTAAAAATATAATGCATAAGCCGAATTGCATGTAAGTAACTCTATTAAAACCGTACGACTAGTATTCATTATCCCCCTGTCTAGTTTAACATTCTTTTGTTGGCGATAGTCGTTGCATGAATAAATTGTTTTTCAACGAGCTTTTGAGAATTGAACACTCTGAACTAACTGGTAGGTCAAGATCCCTTTCTCATAGAAAACGCCATTGTGCGATAGTAAAAGGCGTGCACTATTAAAGGGCGCCGATCGGGTCGCTCGGGGTCTCTACTCGTGAGTCGCAGCGCAACACAACAGTGCACACTGCACGGTATGCATCATTGAATGCGTTAAGCTCTTGTTCGAGATTTCAAGAACAGTTCACATGAAGCGTTTCTACACTTGGGCCCTTCGTACACGGCTCGTAAGCGTAATCCTCGCGTACGACAAGAGCAGTACGAGCACACACATTTTCAAATATGCCCGCAGACGAAGCGCTGTTATTGCAAATAGTAGGAGGCGTAATTGTCATATTGTGTAGCGTCATGACGATACGCTTACGTTTACGAGCCGTGCGCGAAGGGGCTTACATACTTGTGTAATTCATTACTGTTAAGCTGAATTTTCTACACTATTAATATTTAACTCAATTTTAACTAAAACTTTCGGGTTCGATCCCGCGAATATTAAGTTTTCTTTTACTGCCCTGCAATAATGCTTAACTTTCCCAAGAAATATTTTAGATCAACGATTAGATAGCAAAGTAAGTATAACAGATATGCTCATTAAGGTTTTGATAAGATTGGTTGAGCAATTCTGAAGATATAAGGTTAAAAAAATTATGAAAAAAGTAAAGACTTGTGTTTAGCTCACTATTTTGTTCAATCTCCATGTTTTGAGTTCAATCAGTCGTCTCGAAATTAAAAACGGAAACTCAAAGTTTTTTAATTCATTTGCTAATAAGGTTGACTTTTCCACTAGTGTGTTTAGCTTGCGGAAAGCTATTATTTTTCCATACTAGTGCTTTTTGTTTTCCAAACCACAATAACATCTAAAGCGTGAAAGTTAATCCAACAGTTGTCTCTACAATTTTTTTGTATAAAATGAGTATCTCACACAGTTTACCTCATACATTGACGTAAAAAAACGACAAAATATTTTTTTTGCAAATGTATAAAAAAAAACGTTGTTCAATGCACTTGCGGAATTGTCATTTTCATTCGTCCTTATTGTGATTCCCGCCTTCGGCTTTGGTCAACAAACTGAGATAGAAATTACACACTTTCCAGACTTTAATCGATATGAACTATTCCGTTTATCGCTCACGCTTGCTCACGTAATCTCTGAATCGCAGATCACAGCTCTGTATGCATACACCCTAAAAGTGCTGACCGCGCCTTGACTTGTATTTAATTTGCGTGTGTGTGTGTGTGTCCCTGATTATAATGCGTGTGCTGTCATTGCCCTAGTCCCGGGTCCCGTCATCGCCCCCTCTTGTTTTGAAACAATGCAAGGAACCTGGTTAATGCGCGCTCTGTTTACGTACCCTTATGATTTAAATAGATCCTAAACGGCAGTTTCTTTTATGTTAAAACTTTCTGAAATTGGGTAATTTGGGTTAACTTTTTATATCTACAATTTTATTTGATGTCATCTTATGGCGGTTCCCAATATTCGATCTATCCGTGGTTCGCCTTACTAGAGATAGAAATTTGACATAAGGTCCATAAAAGTTACGTCAAATTTCTATCTCTAGTAAGGCAAACCATGGATAGATCGAATATTGGGAACCGCCATTACTGAGTTTAAGTTGGGACATGACGTATGCCCCAACTTTTTATTTTCACTTCTTTTTAGGTGTATATTTATGGTACATCGAATCATTAATTCAAATAAATACTTACTCTCTACAGTAATTCCACAATTGTAAAGTTTCAGACTTTTCTTATCTAATTTTGGAGTACCTACCTGGGGGCACGGCAGTTCTCCTCAAGTTGAGCAAACAAGCGGAGCTTTTCTCGCAGCAGTTTAGGCCATATTCAATCCCCCTTTAACTTTATTTAGGATAAAATAAAACTATAAGTCTGAATTTTCAGTAACCAGGCAGGTATTGAATAAACACAGCACACAGAATGAATCTTGTGTTTCATTAGGCGAAATGGAATTATAACAAGTCAAAGTTTCTTAATTTTTCCCTCACTGACTGACCTATCATCAAAATTTCAACCCAATTCTAGCAGACATAGAAGCTTCAAATTTAAAATACAGTTAGTGTTTAGTGTATAATATTTTGCAATTTCAGTCTAGTTTTCCACATAGAAATTCTCCTAGAGAAATGGTAAAAATTACAAACACGAGCAAGTCAGTAAATGGTTAGGATCATAATTATGTAAAGAAACAATAGCATCTTGAACAAGGCGTGGATGTCCGTACCTACTCCGTAATAAATTGTGAAAACGGAACGTGCATTCAACCTCCAAAGCTACAATTCATCTATACGAGATCACGAACCTAATTATCAATATTCATGGCGTATCGCGTAAATAAAATAATATGACACATCTATGAATCCTCGAGGTGTTTTTAACGTATGACTAATATCGGTTTAGAACGAGTAGAAAAACTGTAGAGCACATGGCCAAGTCAGTAAATGGTTAGGATCACATGTAAAGAAACAATAGCATCTTGAACAAAGCGTGGATGTCCGTACCTACTCCGTAATAAATTGTGAAACGGAACGTGCATTCGCTACAATTCATCTATACGAGATCACGAACTGAATTATCATTGTTCATTGCGTAAATAAAATATGACACCTATGAATCCCCGAGGTGTGTTTAACGTATGACTAATGTCGGTTTAGATTTTAGAATCAGTAGAAAAACTGTAGAGCACATGGCCAAGTCAATAAATGGTAAGGAGTCACTGGTAAAGAAACAATAGCATCTTGAAAAAAGCGTGGATGTCTGTACCTTCTTTGTAATAAATTGTTAAAACGGAACGTGCATTCAACCTCGAAAGCTACAATTCACCTATACGGGATCACGAACTTAAGTATTCATCGCGTATCGCGTAAATAAAATAAATAGTATGACACTTATGAATCGAGCAGTTTTAACATATGACTAATATCGGTTTAGAATCATTAACAAAACTGTAGAGCACATGGCCAAGTCAGTAAATGGTTAGGGGTAATTTGTAAAGAAACAATAGCATCTTGAAAAAGGCGTGGATGTCCGTACTCCGTGATGTATAGTGAGAGCGCGGCGGCGCAGGCGCACGGGCAGGGCAGCGCGGACGACGCGGCCATTGAGCCGCGACGGATCCGCATAATGAGATGCAGTGTTCCTCCAGATGTGGCGCAGGCGCGGCCCCGACACTTTTTGTGCTCCCCTTTTTTGCTACGACTTTTACCATTGACAATATCACGTCGCTCACACAAGATTCTGGTAAACCTTTAAACAAAAGAAATTATTTTAGATCTGTATAGTATACCCTATTGCAGGGCCTGGATACACATTGTGCTGCCTTTTTTTATTATTCGTGAAGCTCATAATTTTATTTCCGATGCCGAAAATAAAATTAACAGTAACATTAACAAGGCAGTGCACGTTTAACACATTAGTACTTAACAAATACAATGATCGGACACAAAATACAATAGGTATGATAAAATTAGGAATTATAAAATTACCTACTAAATATAAACTTGTGATGTCATAAACTTGATGTTATGCCAAACAGCCCCAGCGTGGAGTCAATTTCTCGGATGTACATATAATTTAATCCTAGTGATCACATCACGCCCATTGGTTCTTTCACTATTATGCATTACTTTTAGCATTTACACTCCTTTACCAGATAAGGTTTAACTTTACGAAATTAAACACTCCTCGTTAAAAATCTTTTAACAAGGTTGTCCACGGTTTTCTTGTATGTTATATAAAAATGTAGATTTAGTAACCATTATTTTCACAAATGAGATTATCAATAAATTAATTCGAATAAAAATGTTCTTATTTTATTTAAAGTAGTATTTGAACAGTTTTAAGTTTTAATTACGATACGTTTAAATACTATTTAGGAAAATACAACTATGATTTAAATGAAATACTAAAACTGTTTTAATTATTTCATCGCATTCCAAAACTTATTAATTTATCTAGGGGTCATGGAGAGGCGTATCAAGTTTGCACCACGTATCATCATCGCTGTGGTATATCATTGTTACCCTCAGAAGATTAGCATAATCCGCACCAGATGGCATTTTACGACAAATTTTTGAAAAATAAATAATTGATTTCACTGGAATAGTTAAAACTTTTCATATTAATTTACTTGAGTTTAAAAGATACTCTACACAATCAACATAGTACCTCAGTTAGTATATAAATGTAAAAAAGTCTTACGAAATCCGTAACTTGATGGTCAACTTTTGGTCACACATTTTGTACATATAATAGGTAATATCAATCACACTTTTAAAATTAAAAGCACAATCAAATCCTCGTCGCACACATCTCGAAGGTTTCGTCGTCGCAGCTGAATCTCGCAGGCATACCCGCGCAGCTCCATACTTCTTTACATTCCATACGAATTGAATACTATGGGAAGTAAGGAAGCACGGAACTAGCGCAAGGCTATGTGTCTTCTCTCGTAGCTGTTGCGGTCCTCCGAGTCTGAGATCACATCTCGATGACGATCGACGCAGCTCGGTAAGGTCGCGTTGTCGACGGCGCCATCTCCAGTAGCACTTCGCGTCGGCAGCTCACGGAGACGCGGTGGCCGCGGGCGACGCAGCCTCTTGGCAGCCCGTGGGGCACTGGCGGCGGCGGCGGGATCAGTGCGCACGCGCAGTTCAGCTCTAAAAATGGACTCAACCGGCGGAGTTCGCTTTCGAGTCGCTAGTACCATCCATTCCAAATTTGTATTTTCCCGAAATAGATCCGACGGCGCGCGTCCGTCGGATCGGTTACTCAAACGTGCACCGACCTGCAGCCTGCGGCAACTCGAAGTGCACGCCGCGGCGGAGGCCCGCTCGCGGACTCGCCGGAGGTTCTTATGTAAGGAGCACTGTAAACTTAACCGCGCCGCGTGACGACCGTATCCAAAATAAACGCGCACGCAGAACGCAGAACGCGATGCCGGCGACGGGCGCCACATGTGCGCGCCCGTCGGCGCTGGCGACCGCGCTGGAGGGGAGGCTATTATTAGTTGAACACCATCCACCACTGTCACCTCCCGCGGGGTAGGCGCGCTATACATAGTTTCCATCGCGAGTTCTGACAATCCTCAGCGTTCAACGACCTCTCCTGAATTTTTTTACAAAGGAACTCGATAACAGTACCTATTTCTAATTTTATTAATTCGTAGTAATTTCAAGTAGTAAACGAAACAATTCCGTAACGGAGCATTATGTTCTAACTTAGTTAATACACTCCTAAAACAATGATAAAACCATGTATGATCTAAGTATCTAATGTAAAAGGGTGGATACAACCATTGAACAATGTTTGCGAATTTGAACTATTGAACTAGAAGTGGAGGCGTATTGTGGCTGAAAATTTCCGCTGTTGGCTGTAAAGCTCTACGTTCGCTTAGTCGATAAAAGAATTTTGGCAAAGTTTCGTAGACAAACAAGTGGGACGACAGCCAACTCATCTTTTGTCTACTCGAAAGCAAAATAGTGCAAGCATTTTTTGATATCGCAATGTTTCACGGCAGTAAACAGGAAACATTTAGTCTCATGTGAAATTGCTCGAATGCGAAGTACCTACTGGGGAAATTCCTCGCGGGGAAGCTATTGATATTCATACCGCTCCTCAATGAAATATTTTTGAAAGGAAACTTTCTTCAGTTTTAATAAAATTTTATGTGATCAAGCAAGATGCGCTGCCCAGTAAAGAATTGCGATGCTGCCCGCAGAGCTGAACGTCCGAAGAGCGCCTGTTGAATATTAATGTGACATTGTTATTGGCCACCGTCGCCCGCTACCCCAAACGCACATTTCCATAACTTACTATTCTGGAACCGCGAGCAATCGGCGCGGCGTTGGAGAATATGGTCACTCTCCTCTCACCCGCATCGGCCCTATAAACCGCCGTGACCGTACGTCAATAACTCATTATGTAGAATCTGTAAGCAGCGAACACGAACGGTCTTAGCAACTGTTCTGGAACACTCAATTGATCAATGCAGAGCGCGCAATGATTCACGTCGCGATTGTTTCGCGTGTACACACTACACACTACACAGACAGCACTTTATGTCGTCAGCCGCGACCTCTGCCTCAGATTATAAATGATTTCAGTAGCTCAGTGAAATGTTATGAAGAGAAGTAATACCGAGTATAGCACGTTACTACTCGTACAATAAGCATCGAACACGAACTCTATATTACGAACTGAGCTACATGGCTATATTTCTAAAAGGTTTAGTCTACCGGAAGTTCCATAAAATGACTAACAGTCAGCTATTCCGATTTTTTCAAATCAAAATCAGACTAAAATGGTTATTATTTTGCATAGGCCTAACTTACTGGCACTTATGAAATGTCATACCCTAGGTACCGCGAACGCCACGTTCGGAAAGCTTTTTATCTACGCTCATTGCTTAAAGTTCGAATTATGAAATCAAAATGTGTCACATATTGACCTACTTTATTCACAGACTTCTATAATTATTAAAAAGTTATTCATTATAACATCCCTGTACTATGGGAATATCTCTAGATAGTTAAATAATTTCCATTACGATACTCGGCTCTGGGTTCCTGTATTTTTATGTGTCGTCATCACAGACCAGGGAATAACTTTATTTTCTCTGTGGTCGTCATAGCCAAAAGAGAGTGTAGAG
The DNA here is from genome assembly GCA_963855885.1 of Coenonympha glycerion. NCBI lineage: Eukaryota > Metazoa > Arthropoda > Insecta > Lepidoptera > Nymphalidae > Coenonympha > Coenonympha glycerion. The sequence goes on from OY979629.1 coordinate 7,558,898, forward strand.
CCAATCCTCAATTTTGTTTTTTTTATATATGGAGTCCACAGACAACATTTAGTTGGTAGTCATGGGATGGGCCATGATCGACCATAGACAACAATTAATTCACGGAAACAATCATTTTTCCATGCCTTATATGACTGATTAAAAAGTGTGTTCATACAGAATATTGAAAAGAATTATGTATAATTTTTGATTATTTAATTATCACTAAAAATATACTTTATCTGACTTGTTTAAATATTTTTCTACTCTTTTTTGTTTCATGACTTTTTTAACAGACTATACGCAGTTTACAACTGAATTTTGGCGCCATACCTAACTTTTAACATTTCAATGTGTTATTTTTGTTACTTAGTCAAAACTTAGCGCGGAAAAATGTCTAGCAGTGAAACCTACTAAAGAAAATTTAACTCCACCTGACATTTTAGTAATTGCAACAAAAATGACCCACAATCTAAAACCAACAAAGTGAAGGATTTACGACAAACGTTAGCAAGATTTTATGGTTTGGATTTATGATAATTTGATCGTAGATAAAGTAGTGTATGAAACTCTACATAATTAGGTATTAAAACACTCGTGTGATACTATTAAAAAACTCGCCTGCGGCTCGTTTTTTAAACTCACAGTCATGTTTTAATACCCCCATTATGCATCCGTTTCATAAACTACTATTATTACACGACTGCCCAAATAAGGAGTGTAATGTTTTTTATGTATGTATGTATGTGAATTTCCTTATTCCACTATAAGATCTGAACGGCTGAATGGAGTATCGTTAGAATCCTTACATAATTCCGAGAACAGGGCAGTCGTGTTTTATAATTTATAATTATTTATTTGTTTTTATAATCTTATAAGTGAAACTAGTCATTTCTACAATTCAATTTCTGTCAATTCTCTCATCTTAGTCCCTCACTCTTAACAGAGTGGTCGTGGTTATATGTTTTAAGTTTTAACGTTATTCAGTGATGTGCCACTGCTGCTTTAGCGATAGTTTTCCAGCGGCTCCTGTCGGCGGCATTGCGAGAGCACTCAGTAATGGAGGAACTTGTAACACTCCGAATTACATCGGTCCACCTCATTGGGGATCGATTGTCTGTCCATTACATGGGTACTTACTTAAATTCGCCTTTTATGACAAAGATGAATTTATCTTTATTTTAATTATTGTTTTACGATGAACTAAATATACGTTAAGTTACTCGGATATAGTAAGATGCAAATAAATACTAAGCCTCTGAATGGAATTTTTCATCTTTTCAGTCATTCTAAAGGTGGTTTCAAAAGCCTCATGAAACCTTGTTATCAAGTGTCTATGTAGGTACAGTAGCGAGCTACAAGTTATCTCTGTACTTCGCAGCGTACATTTTCTTTGGTTTGTTTTAACTTCTATTTACAATCACTGAGCGGAATTAGTTGCCAATTACGCTGAATACTTTTTTTTAATAAAACCTACGATAAGAAGTGAGGTACCTACTACGGATAGTATGTTTTAAATAAAACTTTCTCTACATCCTATCGGACTGTATGAAGTAGCGTAGTGTTCATGTTTATCAATAGTCATAGATTATGTTTATCAATAGCCACACCACACACACCAAGTGTGAATGGGAGCATCATCTTTGAGAACATTTTTAAAAACTTAAGCGTGCATTTGTAAAGGTAGGTCTACGCTAGGCGAATCGAGCACGAGCCGAAAATAATCGTGTAGTATGGACCGACTTACAAGCCTCGAACGAGCGCGCTGCGAGCATTTCGTTCGGCTCGCGCGGCGTTCCGCCTGTTGTAGATTTTTTGACAAACACAAAGGGTGACAGTGACCATTGTAGGTTCGTTGTACGTCCACACTTGACGCCGCGAACGACTCGTGCTCGGTTCGTGCTCGATTCGCCTAGCGTAAACTCACCTTTATATAACAAATCATCTTTAAATAATAAATCATCTTTTCGAATTTTTAGAATTTAGATGAAAAAAAAAACCACGAATTAAATTCTAAAAGCTATACTTAAGGATTTCCATATTTCTGATTAGACAAAATATAGTCTTACTTGCATAGTAGCGTAAATATAGCAATAGTAGGCCAAAGCAGCGGCCTGCAAACTTGGTTTAAAAAAATAAAAAGTGTCAGAAGAACCTACCTCTACTCCAAAATAGTACATTGTGATACAAGGGTGGAAAGTAGGTTTTTGCAAACGAGCTGTCATTAACAAGCCCGAGCCGAAGGCGAGGGTTTTTAATGTCACGAGTTTGCAAAAACCTATACACCCGTGTATCACACGACGTTTTTCAATACAGTTGTGAGAATTAGTAAAAAAACAAATCAAAGAGATAATATGTTTGCTCAAGATTTTGGGGGCCAATTTCCATCTTGTTTGGTTTTTACCTTAAATAAAATATCGAAGATCGAAATCGATCGAAACGAAGGCGACTTCGAATTCGCAATCGAAAAGATAAAAGATAAAAGATAAAAGATAAAAGATAAAAGATAAAAGATAAAAGATAAAAGATAAAAGATAAAAGATAAAAGATAAAAGATAAAAGATAAAAGATAAAAGATAAAAGATAAAAGATAAAAGATAAAAGATAAAAGATAAAAGATAAAAGATAAAAGATAAAAGATAAAAGATAAAAGATAAAAGATAAAAAGATAAAAAGATAAAAAGATAAAAACAATAAAAGAATAAAAGATAAAAAGATAAAAAGATGAATTCGCAATCGAAAAGGTAAAAGATAAAAATAAAAGGATAAAATGATAAAAGATAAAAATATAAAAGATAAAAAGATAAAAAGATAAAAGATAAAAGGTAAAAGATAAAACAAAACGAAAAAAAAATTCCTTCTGTGTCCATCCCATCCCAATGTCCATCTCATTTTATTGTACAATGAAAACTCCTTGGTATCAAACGTTTTGCAAAAGTAATGATCGAGCTTGTAAAAGTAAGTTACTACCAAGAAAAAGAAAGATGCCTGTGCGTAAGATTTAACTTTCGAATACTAATGACAGCCTTTGAAAGTGCGCCATACCATACAACTGTATTGAAAAAATATTTTAAGGTGATTTATTGAATTTATTTTTGTCTTTGTCACTCTCACGAATGCGTTGATGGGAGCGACATGCAGCGTCGCGGAAGAATATAACAGAAAAACGACCTTTTACCTAATTTCTCTAAAACTAAGCCAGTTATTTAAAATCTGTATCTCAACGTTTTTAGATACTATTATTACCGACACATTAAAACAAAAATTACAATTACATCCATTGTAGTTTCGGAAAAAAAGAAGAAAAACTGAGATTTTGGAGCAACTTTTGGGAGAACTTTCTATCGAGAAAATTTTATCTAATCGTGTTTCTGCTTCTCAACGATTTTAGATTAAAGACCCAAAATACATGACGTATAAATTTAAAAGTAATTGTCTCAATAGTTTTTAAACTAAACTTCACTAAAGATCGCTTAAATACGGCTTCTAAGCCCTTAAGTGGTCAACATTATTTTCTAGTTTACGATACCATTTTATTATATCTTAATTTTTAATAGTTAAAATATTAAAGCATTATTGTTCACTGAAAATAAATTACACAAAAAACCCACTTTGATTTTTAATTCAACGTAATTAAGTGTCTGGTTGAAAGTATCAACTATGACGCTAATTCAGGTTGATAAATGTAAACTTATTTTATGTATCATAAAGAAACAATATGCGGAATAAAAGCTTTTTTATAGTAGTTTATGAAACGGATGCATATTGGGGGGTATTAAAACATGAGTGATAGTTTAAAAAACGAGCCGCAGGCGAGTTTTTTAATAGTATCACACGAGTGTTTTAATACCTAATTATGTAGAGTTTCATACACTACTTTATCTACGCTCAAATTATCATAAATCCAAACCATAAAATCTTGCTAACGTTTGTCGTAAATCCTTCACTTTGTTGGTAAAAGATTGTGGGTCATTTTTGTTGCAATTACTAAAATGTCAGGTGGAGTTAAATTTTCTTTAGTACGTTTCACTGCTAGACATTTTTCCGCGCTAAGTTTTGACTAAGTAACAAAAATAACACATTGAAATGTTAAAAGTTAGGTATGGCGCCAAAATTCAGTTGCAAACTGCGTATAGTCTGTTAAAAAAGTCATGAAACAAAAAAGAGTAGAAAAATATTTATACAAGTCAGATAAACTATATTTTTAGTGGATAATTAAATACTCAAAAATTATACATAATTCTTTTCAATATTCTGTATGAACACACTTTTTAATCAGTCATATAAGGCAGGGAAAAATTATTGTTTCCGTGAATTAATTGTTGTCTATGGTCGATCATGACTACCAACTAAATGTTGTCTGTGGACTCCTTATATAAAAAAAAAACAAAATTGAGGATTGGCTCTACACTCTCTTTTGGCTATGACGACCACAGAGAAAAGAAAGTTATTCCCTGGTCTGTGATGACGACACACAAAAATACAGGAACCCAGAGCCGCGTATCGTAATAGAAATTATTCAACAATCTAGAGATATTTCCATAGTACAGCTATGTTATAATGAATAACTTTTTAATAATTATAGAAGTCTGTGAATAAAGTAGGTCAATATGTGGCACATTTTGATTTCATAATTCGAACTTTAAGCAATGAGCGTAGATAAAATTATTTATTACATAATGAAACACCAGAGCTTAACTGTTGATGGGTTCAGCTCGTTAGTGCCTCTGCAGTTGCTAAACCGTACGCATTCTTTATTTAGAATTTATTCTCTTCAGTAAGTTTATATGCACGAGTATAGAACATCGCATGGATATTGTTTCCCGGACCCACCCCTCCGTAGTTGCCTATCCGGTTAGCGACTTAGACCAGCGTTGCGAAATAATCTACATAAATCATTTGATATTTTGCAGTTGCATCTAGGCCGTGGCCTATTTCATATAGGTAGTGCTTTGATGCATCGATTACATTGAAATATTAATGCAGTTTATTAAATTAAACGGAATCTTTCAGCTTCCTGTGTGCTCAATTAGCACTCCTAAGCGTAAACATAACTTATATTTACTACTTTATTATTTGCTTTAAAAAATATTTATGTTTGGTACGATAATTGCATTATATGTTGCTTCGTATGTGTTTTATAAAAATATATTATAGAGTGAATTATCTACCTGCTGCTCTGCACATTTAATCGACTACTTCATAAAGATTTCCTGACAATTTAACACTAAGATAAAGATATTATAAAACAAGTAAAGATATTAATGTTATTAAATTTGTAATAGATTTTCTTCTTCTTCGCCTTCTTAGCTGTCATCCCGGCATATGCCTGGGTCAGCATTTATAGCGACGACCTATCCTTATCGCGATTTCTTGACCTTGCTTTTTCCGTAATTAAGTGAGTGATGATTTTTACGCTTTTGTTCCCAGCGACTAGGTACCATCTGACCTGGGGGCCTAGACAAAGTGACATTATATTAGCGAAGTTGCGAATAGAATGCCAAAAATGTACGGGATTGACGTTAGCTAACGCTATACTGTGGCGTTAGCTAATGTCAATCCCATATATTTTGGACTTTTCTAATGTCACTTTGTCTACAGGCTCGCATGGCCTAGAGTTTACGCTATGCCACAGCGTTAGCTAATGTCAATCCCATACATTTTGGACTTTTCTATTCGAAACATCGCTAATAGAATGCCACTTTGTCCATTTGCCATTGCTCGGTTTGTAGTTTAGCTGCAGCCGAAGGCAAACGAGGTTTACTTGGGTCAAGAAGATACACCCCGAGATTTTTGAAACTTTATTCTGAATACAGCCGATGTATAAGAAATATCAGAAATCATCATGTATCAGAAATCGGATGTAAAAAGAAAGAGCTTATGGTTGGAGAAGAGCGTATGCCTAGAAGATGCATTTTATTCGCTCTTGATTTGAAAACACCATTATTATACGAATTCGTTAAGGTATTATAGGTATCAGAAGAGAACACTCAATACTACATTTTGTGAATAGAACAGTACTGGTTCGTGGTGTTCATTCAGGAATGAGGAAGCAAAGATCTTCAGACGTGACTTAGATGTACCTAGGGGTGTTGATTTTTGTGAAGCCTGCCAAATGGGAACTTTTGCAAACAATCGTAGTTCCTACGTAATGTAGCCCAAGCTGAATAATTGAAATACAATACCAATTCTGAGGTTGAGAATTCTGCATGAAATACTAATCGTATCGTCCACCCTAATAATGTTGGAATTTTAGCTGCAACAATGATAACCAGTTTTACAAAAAATACATTAAATACACACACCATATAATTTGTGTGATTAAAAATCTCATAATGACGTCACCATCCAGACGAATGAATCGCGTGTGGCGTGCCTGACTCATTTCATTTAATACCCGTACATATTGGTATACTCAGCCATTTTGATACTTAAGTATACCTAGTGTAACTGTAAAGTTATCACATTGTTAGTATTTTTTATTTGAACCTCATAAATATAACGTCATTTTAATCGTACATCCCTATGAATTCTGTAATTTGTTGTACATTACAATAAAGTATTCTGCATCTAATGATTTATGGAGCAAAAAACTGTTACCCAGTAATTCGCTGTTATTGAAACATAATATTAAAATTTATTGTCTTTAAATTTTTATTTAAATTGCATTATATAGTAAAGGAATTATAATGTTTCTAGTGACATCATGGCGCAACTGATTCAATTTTCACTATCGATGTGCTCTACAAAAAAAACGTACAACCACGCCACGTTATAATCGTTAGTCGTTGTTTCTTATTTATATCACAAGTACCTACGCGATTTATTTCATCAAACAGTGATTCCAAACAGAAGGAAACCAGAATACATTAACCTTACCATAAACTCGTCAAACATTAGAATAAATAAACATAATATTTGAGCTCGTCCACTTTTCCTAGTAAATTTATTCACTAAACATGTTAGATATTCAACCAAGATATGGATACTAAAGGAGAGTGCAGGGAATGGATGCACATTGCGCAGGCGCAGGCCACTGGCGAGCGAGGTCCGCGCGGCGTAGGCTGCGCGCGAGTCGCGGCGCGGCGATCCAATTCCGACTGCTGTAAACTGTACGGAGGACGAGCGCCGCCCGCCGACCACGACATTTGACCTTATTTAATTAGTTCGCTCGTTTTTAGGGTTCCGTACCCAAGGAGTAAAAAACGGGACGCTATTACTAAGGACTTCGCCGTCCGTCCGTCTGTCACCAGTTTGTTTCCTTAGAACCGCGATAGTTAGACACTTGAAAAGACAATGACCATGGATGTATGGATTCCCGTATCAAGCTGAATCAAACCCAAACTTTTTTTTATAGACTACGGTCTCCACATAAACTCATACAATTATTACTATTTTAATTAATATCTGGATACTAAAATTATAGGCAAACAAACAAGTTGTACTTCTTAGTAAAATCAGGATGACAAGAAATGTGCATCGAAAAGACAGTAACTTTTCGTATGCAAAATTAAATTCCGGATATGAAAAACAAATTCTTAGTGCCAATGGTTCTTAAAAAACACTATTTTATTTTCCTACACTATTTTGGTTTTGGTTCATGAGAAAACTTGATACCACCTTTGGTCATTCTCCTTTTCTCAGATGATTTATTTCTGTTGCCGCTATATCAACAAATTCTAAAAATAAAATAGAATAAGTAAAATATATTTAAATAAAATTTTGTTGTTGTTACAGCGGCAACAGAATTAATCATCTGTGAAAATTTCAATACAACAAATGTGATTTTCTTTGCTCAATATTGATAATGGAACAAGGAGACACTTAAAATATTCATAGACTATATAGTCATATATTCACTTTAAAATATAAACAGTTAAATTTTAAAAAAAAATTGTGAGGGCTCCCATACAACAAACTTGGTGGACAGCGGGTGTTTAGTTTACTTATATGGGAGAATGGGTGTTGATAGTACGGAACCCTCAGTGCGCGAGCCCGACTCGCACTTGAACAATTATTATTACTCTTTGAACATAACATGGCATATTAAAATGTGTACCGCCTAAATTACTGTCGCCATCTATACGATTGCGACACATAATACAGGAACAACGTTTATGAAATGGGTATAAATTAAAATTGCAGTTTCTTTTATGAAGAAAAAACAAAAATATTACAAAATTGTGAGAATAAAAAACTGACTCTCATCAAACTACCCTTGAAAATGGTACATCCTTGCCAATAAAAAGGAATCATCGAAATCTGTAGGCGTGATGTAAAGTTATTCGTCCATTTGTCGCGCGCAATATAGGCGCTTTTTATAATGGATGCCATTGTCAGAACTGGAACAAATTGCGATACACTGCGATTAACAGTCTATTTAATGAAATTCTCTTCATCACATAAGCCTTCGGACGTCCACTGTTGGACAAAGGCCTTTCCAAGCAAGCGCCACCACCACTCTCCTTCACCTTCCTCATCCAGCCACTCCCTGCCACCCGGTTTATATCGTCAGTCCAGCGAGTTGGAGAGCGCCCCACGCTTGCTTATACGCGGTCTGCATTCCAGGACTTTTCCACCCCTACGACAAGCATAAGCTAACCTCTCTCATGGGATTCTTATCTCTTTCATAAGTATAAGATAATATAGTTATTATAGTATTGTGATTGGCATGTAGCCTGTATGCGATAAATTATTATCAAAAGTAATTTTTAGTAGGTCATCGATAAAGCTGGTAATTTGAATCAGGGAAACGAACGATTTTCGCAGGCAGGCTTTTTATCTTTTAAAATGGTTCGTCTTGAACTAAGGCCTCGCAGCCTACTCGGGACTAAGGGCACGTGTCCACCAGAGCTGTGCCACGGATATGCATCTCACAAATATTTTTCAGTTGTCGGAATCGAAATCACGACTTCCGACGCAGAGGGCAGGACTACTACCACTGCGCCATTCTGTCGTTCCTAAGATTTCGAATTAAATGTTAAAAGGGGATTTCTGAGAAGAGGCCCTAGTTAAATTTATTTATTTATTTTAATTTTTTTTATATCATGTTAGTATGGCCACGTGCCACTTACACTAATATATGATGGAATAATTTATTTATTAAATGTGGTTGAGAAAAGCAAGCACTTATATAAGGTTGGCAGGTCTTGGATTAATAGGGTATTTGACTCCAATTTTTTTATTACTTTATTATAAAGTAGAATTAAAATAATGACGTGCACTGAAAGAACTAATTAATTCTATCAAATAACAAAAAAGTTATAAGCATTTAAAGATTTGTGATTAGACAGAGATAGCAACATGAAATTGTGACGTCACACCGTACCAATGCCATAGTAGCTTCGTGCGGCTTCATACAAATTTTCGTTTTGCGAGAAAGGGATAGAAGATCCCCCCACTCCAAAGTTTAAACGCCTGTAACTTTGTAAATCTTCGTTGGATTTTAATATTTCTTTCACTGCACGTTATTATTTTTATCCTAGTTTATAATAAAGTAATATTTTTTATCAAATTCAAAAGTAGTGTAAGACCCCATTGTGTCCCTACTCCCTACCAAGACAGAATTTTTATAATAAGGGATTCAGAAACTTGCTTACACTAATTTTATTATTTACAAGCTCAAGACCTATAGTAACTGAATGGCTTGACATTGAGACCAATAATCAGGATTTAATATCTAATACGTTAAGATGTGCAACTTGTGTCATCTTACATCTGTTAGGAATATGTTATATTTTGGTAATACCTAGCATGGTTTTAGTTTTCGTTGTGAGGAAGCATCTGTAGCATCGTGCTTGTTGATTTTCACATTCTCTACCTTCGAGTACATGAACGCTGCCGGAGCTATTTATGTTCTCAGTTCAACCACCTCCAAGCAAGCTAATTTCTGCAACCAAAAATACGAATACCTAATCATTCGTTCATCGCAACTATGTTTCGGCGAACTTTACGGTGGGCTGGCGGTAATATTTTGTTGGATCGTTTGTTGAGTTTCATTCCAACGCTTTTAATTTAAAATTACAAGTCCAAAACAATTCTCGGCAGGGGAACGGGATCTTAAACCCGCGTGGGGGTTCGAAAGCTTCGTTTGTAAAAAGTTTAACCGCAAAACAGAGAAGACAACATATTTCCTTTGCTCTTAGTTAAATACAGTCGGCCTTTTATTAATATGTAGGTTACCGTAACCACTTTGTTTAAAAATCGATCGAGGATGTATGGTTGATATGGTGATTCGGTACACTTCATTATATTTTATGGTGAAGCAATCCTATGGGTATGGTTTACTGGTATTTTGTCTCAGCTTTCAATAAGTTGAAATAATAGAGATTAGACTTGCTCATTAAATGAAACGGGTGAGGGACGAGGGTCAAAGATTGATGTAAATTTTAGCAATATTTATACTACTTCCACTAGCAGCACTATCAGCATAATATGAGGTGTAATAATACTCACAATTAAAAATATTTGTTCCAGTGCCATGAAAATAATGCTGGGCAAGCTGCCGCGGCCGTGGATAGTGGACGACGCGAAGGACGACGGCTACACGGCGCTGCACCTGGCGGCGTTCAACAACCACGCGGAGGTGGCCGAGCTGCTGGTGCGCGGCGGCGCGCGCCCCGACCTGCAGAACGCGAACCTGCAGACGGCGCTGCACCTCGCCGTCGAGCGGCAGCACACGCAGATCGTGCGCCTGCTCATCGCGCACGGCGCCAACCTCAACATCTGCGACAAGGTGAACTATCTCGACCCATTCCGAGCTGCTGGTGCGCGGCGGCGCGCGCCCCGACCTGCAGAACGCGAACCTGCAGACGGCGCTGCACCTCGCCGTCGAGCGGCAGCACACGCAGATCGTGCGCCTGCTCATCGCGCACGGCGCCAACCTCAACATCTGCGACAAGGTGAACTATCTCGACCCATTCCGAGCTGCTGGTGCGCGGCGGCGCGCGCCCCGACCTGCAGAACGCGAACCTGCAGACGGCGCTGCACCTCGCCGTCGAGCGGCAGCACACGCAGATCGTGCGCCTGCTCATCGCGCACGGCGCCAACCTCAACATCTGCGACAAGGTGAACTATCTCGACCCATTCCGAGCTGCTGGTGCGCGGCGGCGCGCGCCCCGACCTGCAGAACGCGAACCTGCAGACGGCGCTGCACCTCGCCGTCGAGCGGCAGCACACGCAGATCGTGCGCCTGCTCATCGCGCACGGCGCCAACCTCAACATCTGCGACAAGGTGAACTATCTCGACCCATTCCGAGCTGCTGGTGCGCGGCGGCGCGCGCCCCGACCTGCAGAACGCGAACCTGCAGACGGCGCTGCACCTCGCCGTCGAGCGGCAGCACACGCAGGTCGTGCGCCTGCTCATCGCGCACGGCGCCAACCTCAACATCTGCGACAAGGTGAACTATCTCGACCCATTCCGAGCTGCTGGTGCGCGGCGGCGCGCGCCCCGACCTGCAGAACGCGAACCTGCAGACGGCGCTGCACCTCGCCGTCGAGCGGCAGCACACGCAGATCGTGCGCCTGCTCATCGCGCACGGCGCCAACCTCAACATCTGCGACAAGGTGAACTATCTCGACCCATTCCGAGCTGCTGGTGCGCGGCGGCGCGCGCCCCGACCTGCAGAACGCGAACCTGCAGACGGCGCTGCACCTCGCCGTCGAGCGGCAGCACACGCAGATCGTGCGCCTGCTCATCGCGCACGGCGCCAACCTCAACATCTGCGACAAGGTGAACTATCTCGACCCATTCCGAGCTGCTGGTGCGCGGCGGCGCGCGCCCCGACCTGCAGAACGCGAACCTGCAGACGGCGCTGCACCTCGCCGTCGAGCGGCAGCACACGCAGGTCGTGCGCCTGCTCATCGCGCACGGCGCCAACCTCAACATCTGCGACAAGGTGAACTATCTCGACCCATTCCGAGCTGCTGGTGCGCGGCGGCGCGCGCCCCGACCTGCAGAACGCGAACCTGCAGACGGCGCTGCACCTCGCCGTCGAGCGGCAGCACATGCAGATCGTGCGCCTGCTCATCGCGCACGGCGCCAACCTCAACATCTGCGACAAGGTGAACTATCTCGACCCATTCCGAGCTGCTGGTGCGCGGCGGCGCGCGCCCCGACCTGCAGAACGCGAACCTGCAGATGGCGCTGCACCTTGCCGTCGAGCGGCAGCACACGCAGATCGTGCGCCTGCTCATCGCGCACGGCGCCAACCTCAACATCTGCGACAAGGTTAACCACGCCAACCATCCATCAACCAAAACCAAACTCAACCCAATCCAAAATTACACAATATCTTATTCATCTAACGGTGACGAACCCGTGGATTAATCGGTAAATATACTGCAACTCGAAACTGCGAAGAGTTCAAATCCCGCTATGGGTTAAATTACGAACTCGTAAAATAAAAAAATGAATGAATGCATCCCAGGATGGTGACACGCCGCTGCACGAGGCGCTGCGGCACCACACGCTGCAGCAGCTGCGGCGCCTGCAGGACGCGCGCGACGCGGCGCTGCTGAGCGGCATCGCGCACGCGCACGACAAGAAGTCCTCCGCCTCCATCGCGTGCTTCCTCGCCGCGCACGGCGCCGACCTCACCATCAAGAACAAGAAGGGTAACTGCACAACTATTGCCCTGGCTACTTATTCGTTACTCTCGCAAATTGTAAAGTAAGTAACTATTTCAGCTTACTAAATTAATGTGCGATAAACATCTCGTATGATTAGGTTCGTTTATCTAACAATATTTTCTCTTAATTAAGTACATGGATAGAATGCAAACGGTTGTAATAAATAAGTATTTGTTTTGATTATGACTGTGATTTCAAAACAACAAACTTACCAATTTTCCAAAATAGGTATTTACTCCGAGTAAAATTAGTGGGACCCTAAAAAAGTCTGATTGAATCCGGAAGCGGGAAGTGTAGCCTACATAAAATATACTTAAACGAATTATTTCTTTTAAAAATTCCAGGTCAGACCCCACTGGACCTGTGTCCAGATCCCAACCTCCGCAAGACGTTGACGACGTGCCGCAAGGAAGGCACGGGGGTGCCCAGTGAAGGCTCTCCGGACGGCGAGACCGCGCCGGCGCCCGTCGCCAGCAGCAGCGCCGCGCCCGCCGCGCCGGCCGAGGCCCCCGCGGAGGCGCCGCCCGCCGACCCCACGGCCGACGAGTGCCTCGTGTGCTCCGACGCCAAGCGCGACACGCTCTTCCGCCCCTGCGGACACATATGTTGCTGCAACGTTTGCGCGGCCAGGGTGAGGAAACACCTTTATCGCTTAGACCAGGACGACTATTTTAAAATCAGCAAAGTATCTAACTGCGGTGTGGTGTCTAAATCTGGTGCTAATTCTGTTGTGCAGAATCTGTTACTATTCGTGGTTAAATTAAGAATGAAGGTAAAATTACTAATGCTCATTTTAACCGACAATAGCTAAATTTTAATAAACACTTTACCCCCTTATTAATAAACGTGGAGTAGCGATGGAGTAGTTAAACTATGTTTTGTCTTTATCTATCATGTGGAAGTTAACATTAGAAGGGAAAAGACAAAACAGATTTTAACTACTCCATCGTTACTCCACGTTTATTAATAAGGGGGTTTAAGTTTACAACAACTGTCACCTTAATGTCTTAGATGTCCTTTTAACTATAGGGGATGTCAGTGAAATCGAGCATAATTCAAACAATTTTAGATTTTTCAATTCTGCTATCATAGTATAATATAACGAATTCGGATATAAAATAACAGTAATAAGTGCGATGGCACGTGTCCAGGTGAAGAAGTGCCTGGTGTGCCGCGCGTGCGTGTCGTCGCGGCAGCGCGTGCGCGAGTGCGTGGTGTGCTCGGAGGCGCTCGCCAGCGTGGTGTTCCGGCCGTGCGGCGACGTGTGCGCGTGCGCCGCGTGCGCGCCGCTCATGCGCAAGTGCGTCGAGTGCCGCACGCCGCTGCAGCCGCCGCCCGCGCCGTCCGCCGCGCCCGCGCCGCAACCCGCGCCCGCACCGCCCGCGCACCTCAAACATGACGGTCTGTACTCTTGCCGGCTCCTACCAACTGCAGCTGCTGGTACCTGTTGGTTAAACTCAGAACTATCCAGTACGATGATGCCCTTCAAAATTTCATTTTCAGTTCAGTTTGTTGGACCGAAATAACTAATAAAAAATCTATGTATTTGCGCGAACAGGTGCCGGCGAGGGCAGCAGCAACCTGGCGCAGGTGCAGGTGAACAAGGGGCAGCCCGCGCCCGCGCAGGCCGCGCCACACCTCATGAACAACGGCTCGCGCTCCGCCCCCGCGCCCCTCGCGCCCGCACCGCCGCCCGCGCCCGCCGCGCTCCCCGCGCCTCCCGCCGCCGACGTGCAGAAGCTGCAGCAGCAGCTACAGGACATCAAGGAACAGGTGAGGTCCCCCTCCCCCACGCCCGCGCTCCCCGCGCCTCCCGCCGTGGACTTGCAGAAGCTGCAGCACATCAAGGAACAGGTGAGGCAGAAACTGGTAAAACTGTTCCTTTAAAAGAGCTTCGAGCTTCCATTTTACACGAAAAATCATGTTTGACGGAACATGTATGACAGCACATGACTATCTTGTAAGATTGACTCATTATATAGTGGGATAAAAAAGTGTAATGTAATTCACGCGGGCGATACCACGGGTAACAGCTCATAATATAATATGGAGAAAAGTGGTAATAGTAAGCGAACGTATGTTGGTTCGCAGACGATGTGCCCCATCTGCCTCGACCGGCTGAAGAACATGATCTTCCTGTGCGGGCACGGCATGTGCCAGATGTGCGGCGACCGCATCACCGTGTGCCCGATCTGCCGCAAGCAAGTCGAGAAGCGCATACTGCTCTACTAGCGGGCGGGAGCGGCCGGCCTGCACGAGCCGTCGTCGAGCCTTGACTGGTACTTAGCAAATATTTATTTAAAAAATCTGGATAGATACAGTCAGTGCTAATAGGAACGAGCCGATTTAGCCAATTGGGTAGTTGACTGTAATCGAAATATTGACATTTTTTCATTTATTTTCGAAACTAGAATTATTAATAAATAAAATGGTAAAAAGTCCTAAATAAAAAAAAATACAAACATTTAAATTTTTCTGATTAGACAGAGACAGCTGTATTCGACTATGACATCAAAGTGTGACTAAGCCATAGTAGCTCTATAAAAATTTTCATTTTGCGAGATAATAGAACCCCTACTCCAAAAGTTAAATGCCTATAACTTTGTATTTTTATTGTTTCATTTTAATTTTATTTCTTGTGGATGCCATTATTTTTATCCTAGTTTATGAGAACGTCATAAAAGAATTTAGGCAACTACCCAATTGTTAAATTATGTTATAAGGCGAGCTTCACGAAATTCTAATTGTTTGTGGTTTTTCGCGATTTGTGAGCTAATAAGACATGCTATAGGCTTATGGCATTAAAATTGCGGCGACGGCTATTATCTTTACTCTATGTTTATATCAAAAAAAATTACTTAAAAACGCTCTTCTAAGAAAGTGGTCCAAGTACCGAGTTTTTATTACAAAATATGTAGTTGATTCTTTGACAAATTTTCTTTATTGGACACTTTTACATAGGTAAAGATTTTAATGCAAACATGATGTGAAGATGACCATTCCCGCAATTTTAGTGTCGCAAGCCTACCATGTGTTTTTAGGCTTACAAACTGCGAAAAATAAATAAAATTGTAGTTCGCGGGCAGACCTTTGCTGTGAACCTAAATTTAATTTGCTGTTTCGGGTTTTAATCTAAAATGATAGCGAAATATCTTAATTATATTATAATAATTATAATGCTTGATAAAGGAGGAAACTTAATATTATGTTTCCTATTATGTTTCCTTATTAAGTTCCTTATTATGTTTCCTTATTAAATTGAAAATCCAGATTTAAATAAATAATTTACCAACTACCAGGTTAAGGAATAATGCTAGATCGCTTTAAAGATAGTTAGAGTAAAAAAATAGTAGGTACTCAATACTGCCAAAACATTGCAAACTCTTTGAGATTTACTCTTTGATTCCTTGTAATAAGAATTATTGCATATAATAATGAGCTTTTAATCTGTTACAACTTACATTGTTAAAACGTTTTGTTATGTTTAAATTGCACTTATTTGCGGCTTTAAATGTAAACTTTATGACAAACGGTTATCCTTGTTATTGTTCATAAGCACTTAGATTTATTTTATTATTATTATAATTATAGTTTTTAATTTAAAGATTCCAAAAATTTCGCTATAAATTTAGTATACCTATTTACTATCTACTATATTCGCAAGAAAAAGCATTTAATAAAGAAAAAAATATATACCTATACAATTCAGGCAATAAAAATTGTCTTCTAACTTAAATATAATATGGTAATCGCAATTAGTTTTCAAGTTATGTAAGTAAACATTTGTATTAAAATAAACTGTAAAGTAATTCGGGGTCTTAAATCTATTCATACTCATATATGTACTGAACAGTGAGAATTATTAAAATAATTAATCCTAAAAAGGGACGTGTAACAGACACGTCCCTTTATGTATATTATATTATTTCATCGGGTACTCTGGTATTCTATACAACACGTAGGCCATGCATAGAATAACCGGCGCGTGCAGGCAATGTATGAAATATTATTAATATTATTGTGTATGTA
This sequence comes from Coenonympha glycerion, assembly GCA_963855885.1. Lineage (NCBI taxonomy): Eukaryota > Metazoa > Arthropoda > Insecta > Lepidoptera > Nymphalidae > Coenonympha > Coenonympha glycerion. Next base: position 7,575,536 of record OY979629.1, read on the forward strand.
TTCTATGCATTGCCTAGGTATTGTATAAAATACCTGATTATACATAATGTATACATGTATTTTGCCTGTAACATGTATTTTGGGAAATAAAACTACAATACTGATGACGTGATAAGGATAATATTGTTGTTACAACTCCTGAACAGTTTCCTTTATTGGCCTTTATTTATTTGAATTATCATATAATTTAAGTACTATTTAAGTTATAATTGATGATTAAACGAACTTACCTGTAAGTGAAGTTCTATCACAATAGGGTATTTGACTCCAATTTTTTTATTACTTTATTATAAAGTAGAATTAAAATAATGACGTGCACTGAAAGAACTAATTAAATCGATCAAATAACAAAAAAGTTATAAGCATTTAAAGATTTGTGATTAGACAGAGATAGCAACATGAAATTGTGACGTCACACCTTACCAATGCCATAGTAGCTTCGTGCGGCTTCATACAAATTTTCGTTTTGCGAGAAAGGGATAGAAGATCCCCCCACTCCAAAGTTTAAACGCCTGTAACTTTGTAAATCTTCGTTGGATTTTAATATTTCTTTCACTGCACGTTATTATTTTTATCCTAGTTTATAATAAAGTAATATTTTTTATCAAATTCAAAAGTAGTGTAAGACCCAATTATGTGAATACATTTTATTCGAAAATAATAATAAACACAATCAGGTACACTTTCATTGTACTGGCAATTTCGCACTTTTATTTATTTTGTTTTTTAAAACTGACCACCCTGATGGACACGCTCTCCCAGCCTACGTCCGCGCCATGCTTCATTCTTTAGAGAATATTTAACAAAATTTTCGTATTATACTCATGGGTTTTGGGTATGGGAGGGACCTTATATTATTATTTTCGAATAAAATGTATTCACATAATTGTGATAGAACTTCACTTACAGGTAAGTTCGTTTAATCATCAATTATATTTCATACATTTTATTCTTCAATAATAATAAACACAATCAGGTAGATGTTTAGAGATGAAAATTTTTGTTAAATTATGGACATTAACAGATAGTAAATTGTTTCCTATTATAATAGGAAATAGGTCCTCTTTATACCACAGAAGTATTTAATTAACACAATCTTTTCGTTCAATTCCTGGATCAATAAACCAGTCACATTACAAATAGGTTTAATTTATATTTAGATAGATTATAATGATTAATGATTAGAGAGCAAAAGAGCTATTGCGACAGAAGCATCATCGCTCAATAAGAGGTTATAAAACTTAGGTAACGTCCGTAATGGTTGTTACCAGCAGACTGCTTTTCTGATGAGGTCAAGCAACAAACTACGTGCTCGCCGAGGAAGTGTTGCGTACTTGGTGCTGAGTACGCTGAAACGCAGACCTCTCTCGTGAGAGATTATATTCCTCGGCAGACACGTTCTCACGGTGGTCTGCCTGCAGGCGACCTTATGAGGTCGCTTCAACATTATCAGGAGGTTGTCTATTATATATCTTGGTCTAAGATTTTGTAAACGACATATCGATTTGTTTTTCAAAGCTGTGGCAAATTTTTATACTTTCTCTTCAGTTTTGATTATGGTATAATTAAAACTGGTTCGCCCTGAGTAGTAGCTGGCGTTGTATAAACTCAATAATTCCCTTGAATTATATAAAAACAATAATACTAACTTTAACTAATGCTAATGTTTTCATTCTGTGCTGTGTCTACTGCCTAAAGCTAAAAAAGTTACAAGATCAGCAAAGCAAAGTTACGGAATGAATAAACTCTTATTAAGGCCCATTGAGCAATGTGTTAGCATACTATATTGTGTGCTACTATGTGGTGTTTGATGTTAATTTATCTATTCATTTTCGCAATATAATATATATATGTATATATATTTTTTTTTTTTTTTTTTTTTTTATTTGACCCAAAATCATCAGCAGAAATTAAACTCAATGCCGAATGATAACCATTAGTAATCGTACCATATGCTACGTCGTTAACAAGTTGTTCTGTTGGAAATTACGAGGTTGACTTATAATGTACGGATTGTACGGATCTCAGTCGTTATTAAAGCAGTATTGCCACAAAACTTTGTAAATAACACAAAATTTTTGAAACATATAGATTATTAAAAATTCCAACAAAATGTCTTTTTTTTTTTTTTTTTTTTTTTTTTTTTTTTTTTTTAATGCCTTCAGAGAACTTCCTCCAGTAATTCCTATGAATTGTGGTTCTCTAGGGAAAGACCAGATTTATTTATTTATCATCAATAAATGTACTATAAGAAGTAAGTCTTTTGACACCTTATGTAAAAGAAGGAAATCCAAAGTTGTAGAGGTCCTTAGGCGATGTATGTCTAAAGCATTGTCTATAATAGTATTTTTAAGCATTCTACCTCTAGAAGAATGTATAGAAGAGCAAAGGTAAACTTGGTGTTCCAAAATGTTCAGAATGCGTCTGTTTCTAAGACGTCTGGGTTCATATTGATTACATTTCGCATTATTGCAAGAAGCGATAAATTCAATAACTGGATTGAACTCTTTGAATAACTTTGAAGTATATAATTTTACAGCGATAGCTTAATCCCATTAACTGGATGTAACTCTTGGTCAGCTTTTGATTATCTTTAATTTCCATATAAGAAACAATTAACCCAATCGTTTAAATGAGGATATTTGATATCCTCTATGCAACTGATGTAAATCATGTGTATCAAAATAGATGTATCGAAAAATATGGCCATCAACTCTGTAAAGAGGTATTTCGATTCATCTTAACGTTAATTATTACAAAAACAAAAATCCCTCTAATGAAAAGAATTAGTCTTCATCTAGACCGGGAAATCGTGTGAATCACTAGTTCAACCTTTTAGGTTTAAGGGAGTTAGATGACTTAAAAAATGTTTTGTAACCACTGGCCATCTGATAGGATAACCGATGGTGGACGAACAGCTGCGTCTAAAGTCTAATTTTTCTTACGGGCTACATTTTTTGTTTCTACAGACGTTCTGTGTAACCCCATCCATACCTAATAGCTGGAGAAGTGGACTTTAGGACTTTTAATCGGAATTAAGCTTAACTCTTAGATGATACAACGAGTTAAGCGTATAAATTTTTTTACAGAATTTGAATTGTTACATAATTCACGTCATAGTTTGCGGTTGGGTAACGATACTGCCATATCGTCAGAAATTAAAATAAAACCAGGAAACTGAGCATGTTTTGAGGGTAGTAAATAACTTTAACACTCTAACACCTAACAAATCTTCATGAAAAAACCGCGGTAAGTATCTGAGATGAGTCACAACTTCTTTATGTATTTTACCAAGGATGAATCGGTACTTTAAAATAAGATTCTTCAGTTCATAGGCATAAAACCCTTTTTAAGTATTCGCTTGTAAGCTGTTCTATGAACTATCAATTTCAAAGGATTTTGAACTACAAATTCATTCAACGCCTTTAAATTTAGAATGTATCTTTTACCACGTAAGATTTTGAGGTTAGACACATCTTAACTATAATCGAACATGCAGTGACTCACTCCCACATTATCTCACCCAAAAAAGAAATGTCGATTGTCAAAGACATTTGTCGCTTTTTCTTTGTTGTGAACGTGTAAGGCGGTACACTGTGTTAGTGTACGATTTTTAAAATGGTATTATGTAATAATAATTTTTTGGAGCTAGTTCCTTAATTTGTTCAATTCATTAAAATATTTTATTGAATGTACGTACATTTGTACACCTAGTGAAAGTCAAAAAATAGTCTTCACTTATTATAACTCCCGAAATTCTAGATCATGTTATAGATCGTGACGGATTCCTTGTCAGTGATATGTAACCAATAAACTTCAAAATGTTGAAGACAACTGGCATATAGGTACCTTAATGTCTAGCGTCGTCGATGAACCTGTTCCTTGTTGTGGCTGATGCTGAAGACTCGCTGCCACGTCGCATCTTCCTCGCGGCTGATCGCCAATACTCAAGTGTGTCACGCCCCCCTGCTGGCCGAGCCGTAACGAGAGGGGGCCAGCTAGTTTCTCGAGAAACGAGATTGCGCTGTCCCAGCGGTGGGTGTCGATAGCAAAGTCGCCCGCCGCGCCCTGCTGGTTTCTTTATTTACAACACCTGACGATCAGTAACCATTGAAACTAGTATAATGCCCGAAACTATTTCTCCGAAAAAACATCTGGTCCCGTTCGTGAACTTTAATTACTTGTCATTTGTCGAAACAAAATGTCATTTGTCAATACTTAAGCTTCTTCTCAGTTCAGGACGCGTTGTGGTTTAAGATTTTTATTAGTTTCAGAAAGAATTTAACAATTCACTTCAATGAAAATTTCAGACTAATGGTACATTATACATAATAATGGTACATTATACATTACAATTAAACTTATTGAGTTTTGAGCTAATAGTTAAATTATCATCCCATTACACAATCTGAACATTAATTTTCGAAAGTAAGTAAAATTATTTTCCACCACAAAATCTAAACATTATTGTTGTAGGTACATAGTTAGAAAAGTTCGACGCGTTGGTACCCTCGTGGAATTAGTTTTTAAGTCGTGAAATAGTTATCACTGATAAAAGGCTATAACGTTTAACTGGCTATTCATAAGCCAGGCAAGTATATCAAATAAACTATTTGATTCTTTGCAATGAAGGTCGGCTAGAATTTTACAACTGTCGGGACTAACCATTAATATAGTTCTTGTGACTGGGCGCCGATAGCAATTCGGGATCAAAGTCCGGGAGGTCATGCGGAGCCACTTGTAGTGAAGCCGAGAACAGCGCCACACCGACATCGTCCCCCGTTGGTATCCGCAAAGTCCTTTGAGGTTTTTTAAAATCCTTCGTGTTGACCCGCAGTCAACCTCCAGGAGCATTGACGCATCATGCTATGCTTTCGTGGTATCCTCAACGTGATACCCTCCAAGCTAGCTTAGAGATGCCTGGACTATTTCGCGCATCATGCTATACTTTCGTGATAACCTCAATGTGATACCCTCCAAGTTAGCTTAGAGATGCCTTAGGATTTCAATTTTTGGACACACTTTCGTCAGCATTGATATTTGAGTTGATGTGATATCTGGGAAAAAAGGTTAATTTTCACTTACCCTCTTTCCTCGGAGTCTGACGAAGATGAATGCACAATTATATGATTTGATTTGATTTTATTTTTGTTATAATAATAAATTTTACTAGCGTCTAAGCATTATCAGTATAGAAAATTAAGCAAGTTTTAACACTGAACACTTAATTTTTTTTTTTACTTTGAACCTAAATTAACAAAAACGAGACGTGTTTTTGTAGTCGAGTGCTCATTGCCGCGCACAATAAAAGAATGAAGCATGGCGCGGACGTAGGCTGGGAGAGCGTGTCCATCAGGGTGGTCAGTTTTAAAAAACAAAATAAATAAAAGTGCGAAATTGCCAGTACAATGAAAGTGTACCTGATTGTGTTTATTATTATTGAAGAATAAAATGTATGAAATATAACTCATAATATTTAAATTACGTAAGCTTTATATTCATGTTCTTTTAAATGTATTTTAAAATAAAATGTTTTTGTATTAAAGTTGGTTTTATTACATTGAAGCCTGGCAGTTGTTGCAAGCAATGGAAGCAAAAGAAGGATTTAAGTATAAGTTGGTTTGTCTAAAAAACATATTTACAAATATATAAATTAAAACCATATGGGCTAAATCAGCTTCACAAAAAATATTTTTTTTTAACCACACTTTCAACACTAAAAGCCGTTATTGTGAGTTACCCGTAGGAGATAGGCATATATGCAATCGCGGACTTTTTTTACAGATTTTGATACGTTCTTTAATATTGTAGAACATTGTTTTGTTCTATCCTCAATAGTTTCCGCAGTATACGCGAAGAAAGCAATTTTTTTACGACTTAGATTACATTATTAAAGTTTAAGTAAAGATACGTAATTAATTTTGGAATTTATAATAGCCTACAAGAGAGAAAAAATAATTATAGCCTATGACACTCCACAATAACGTAACTTTCGATTGGTGAAAGAATTTTGAAAATTGGTTCAGTAGATCCAGAGATTACCCCTTACAACGAAGTTACTACGTCACAAACTCACAAACATCGTTACGCTACCTCCAAAGAGTATATAATCACTACGTTTTACCTCTTTTTAATATTAGTATAGATAGATCAATGATTAAAACATATAGGATCAGCACTCAGTGAGGTCACGCACGTGTTTTTATAAGCTCCGCCCTGAAGCATCATTTTTAGGGTTCCATACCAAAATGGTAAAAATGGAACCCTGATATGCATCCATACTTTGTATATCCAGACTTTGTTTGAAAGATAAAACTGAAACTATAGGTTTTTGTTTTCTGATAAGAGTTACCTACATTATTAATCTATTTAACATAAATATTCATTAAATTGTTCAAATTACTTGAATAACTTTCAATATGCAGTGGTGACTGGTGCCTCCATTCATTCCTACTCCTTTTGGCCAAACTTATATAGGTACCTGCTAAAAGACGAAATACGCTACGCTAAGAGGATGGGAAAGATATGACGTATTCAACATAGTACGTCATTTCTTCATATATCATCCAAAAATTTCGCGAATGAGGCGCCACGCGTCGTACAATTCGGTACCTTTGATTATGTATTACATAATCAAATTTCGGTACCGCTGTCCGCACATACCGCTGTCGGTCGCATGCATTAGCGCCATTTTACGGTTTTGACTAATTAAAAATCTGGCTTCAGGGCAAAGTCTAAAATTGTATGCGAAACGTCAGTCAGAGCTTATCCTTTAATATGTTTAATCAATGGCTTCTACACGGTTGTTGAAAGGTTGTTGATCACAAATCAAAGGTTGATCAGCTATAACACCCATTGATTAATAGATAATTACCTAATCAAAGATAACACCATACTACTCTATGAGTCTATGCCTATAACCATTGATCCATTGATTTAATAGATCCTAAATCAAATCATTGATCCTATAACGGGTATGCGTTTATTGCCCGTGGTACCCCCGATGGTCCCCCCGGGGTACCACGGGTAATTGTTTTGCCCGTGGTACCCCTGGAGCTCCTAGGAGTACCACGGGTAAAAAAAAATTACCCGTGGTACCTCTGCAAAACAAAAAATACAAAAAAAGGAAAACGCAATTATAAACCGTTAAAAGACTATCCTTTAGTCCTAAATTGAAATAATTGATTAAAGTGACAAAAGAAGACACGAAACTTAAACTAAAATTGCAAAGTTTTTTTTATAGTTCCTTAAACTTAAATATTCATTATGTACTCCTTTTTATCTTAAAATTAAGACAACTTATATTTTTTCAATTCCTTTCACACTAAAATATTTGTAACGCACGAGCATTTTTATTTAAAATAAACTGACTAAACAAACAATTTAACGTAAAACAAAACAACTTACATAATTTCAGTTCCTGAAACTAATTTATTTTATTTTTATATAAAACATAAGATTAGTACTATAATTATAGTAGAACTGTTGTGAATGTGGGAGTACGAAGCACAAGTAGGTTAAATAACTAGAATTAAATAACAAAATAATAATTATACCAAAAAAGGCATAGACCCGGAGTCTGTGGTTTGTAAATTTATACTAATAAAAAAAAAACTATTTTTTTTTAAGTAGATATTGTGTGTATTGTGTGCGGAAAGTTATACTTTTCTGCACAAGTGCTTTTTTATTTTCCACTAAATTTTATTTTAAACTGGGACTCACAAAGAAATGACAAACTTTCCGCACTTGTATTGAAATGTATTATTATAAAGGTACTTTTTTATATTAAATAAACTGACAAAATATAAACCATAAAACTTAAAACAAAAACAACATACTTTATTTTAGTTCCGTAATATTTATTATTTATCCCTTAAATATATAAAAAACCGGCCAAGTGCGAGTCGGACTCGCGCACCGAGGGTTCCACGGAACGGTATTTTTTTCGACAGTTTGCTCAAAAATCCAAAACTATCAGGCATAAAAATAAATAAAAATCGGTTTTAGAATACACAAGTAACGCCCTTTCATATGATACCCCACTCAATAATGTTATTTCATTTTGAAAATTCGAAGCCGCGGTTTTCCCCCATTTTTAAATAAAAATAAAAACAATTTTCAATGTTTTATGATTGCAATGGCGTTGGGTCGCTATTAACTAAAACTGTTCTAAATTTCAAGTCGATAGCTTCGATAATTACTGAAATAATCGAGTGTGACAGACGGACGGACGGACGGACGGACGGACGGACGGAGAAAGTCTCACCATAAGGGTTCCATTTTCACCAAATTGGTATGGAACCCTAAAAATAGCAGCTTTCCTGTGGCTTTTCCCGCGTACATGGAAATGTCTTCTTTTTGAGCAAATGTATTAAAAATATTTTAGTTTCAGAGACTGAAATAATGTAAGTTGTTTTGTTTAGTTAGTTTATTTTAAATAAAAAGGCTCGTATGTAACAAATATTTTAGTGCGAAAGGAATTGAAAAAATATAAGTTGTCTTAATTTTAAGATAAAAAGGAGTACATAATGAATATTTAAGTTTAAGGAACTATAAAAAAAACTTTGCAATTTTAGTTTAAGTTTCGTGTCTTCTTTTGTCACTTTAATCAATTATTTCAATTTAGGACTAAAGGATAGTCTTTAAACGGTTCATAATTGCGTTTTCCTTTTTTTTATTTTTTGATTTGCAGAGGTACCACGGGTAATTTTTTTTTACCCGTGGTACCCCTAGACGCTCCAGGGGTACCACGGGCAAAAGGATTACCCGTGGTACCCCGGGGGGACCATCGGGGGTACCACGGGCAATAAACGCGGGTATGGGCATGGTATGGGGGTCGGGCCATTGATCTATATCTTACCTCTTTGGAGTTGGGCATTGATTTACTCTGTATCTAATATCTATTATCTACGCGTTTGACAGACGATGTACCTAATGACTTTGACATTGACTTCAAAACAAAACAGCAAATCCTAATGTTCTCGTAGTGATTATATTATTAATTATACTCTTTGAATGTTCTGTGCAGTATCCCTATAGTGTTTTATGTCTATGCTGTGCAGCAAATCAAGCAATTGTTGCAAATGTCCATCACATGTCCATTGTCCAAAATAACACAAATAATTAGGTATATGTATGTAATGAAGATTGAAGAAAATAGTTAGACTAAAAGATAATACAAAGTAGGTGCATGCAGATAATTTTTAACTCATTTAATTTAAATAAATATCAAAACTCGAACTCACAGTGTGTGGTACTTTCTTTTAAGTTTTCAACTTTTTCCTTTAGTTTTTATAAAACTCTTGCTGTTCAGTTTGTTTGTTATGGCCAGACATTCTCCCTAAAAGTCTACCATGGATAAGCGTGGGAAAAGACATCATTCGGCTTCGGACTCTGAGAGTGCTGAAGAAAATCGCTTGAAAGATATAAAGGAGCGTGATGAATTCGCTAAAAGACTAAAAAAACGTGATGAAGAGAGAGTAAAAAAAGTTGTGGAGAGCTCGAGCAAAAGATCCTATGAAGAGGCAGCAAAGCGTTTAAAATTAGAAGCTGAAGATCGAGACAAAATATTACCCAAGCTTCGGATTCAGTCGCGACGGAAATATTTGCAAAAGAGGAAAGACGACAAAGTTGTTGAATTAGAGGATGATATAGCAGATGACGAATATCTGTTTGATGAGAGCATGTAAGTCCTATACTGCTATTTTTACATTTCATTTGTCAACTAGTGTTTCAAAATTGTGAGTGGTATAGAATAGAAATATGACATAAATTGCTATGCTGAAAAATTATAGTATTTCTATGAAAAAACATTTACATGTTCATGGTAAAAACTTGAAGTCACTTGCCATGCTGTGCCCAGTATGCGGTAGCCCTTACACACCATCACAATTATGTTGTTAAAGTACATTAAACTTTAATATATCACAATTGTTTTGCTCCTTTCTCTTCCATTATTTGCACCCTGTTGTCAGGTTGTGTTGTAAATATCACATGACATTAATTGCATGATTGCTTTAAAGATTAACAGAAAAGGAGAAGCGAGACAGAGAGCATAAGAAAACAATATTACAATTGGCTAAAGAACATGAAAAGGCAAGAGAACTGGAAAATGTGCAGAGGTATCACATGCCACAGGATCTGGGCAAAGGAGAAAAAGGTAACTTTATCAAAACCACATATCATATTATTTCACATATGGTTAAATATCTGGGTGACCTAGCTTTGCTTGGTAGTCTTACAGCTATTCACCAATAGATGGCAGAAGGAGTCATATTTTTTTGACTTACCTTTACTGTAATAGTTTTACTTTTCGGCAATAGATGTCAGGCAGGGTCATAATTTTTCTTAGTATTTTTTTTTTGGTAAATACGACAATTTCTAAAAATGAATCCTAGCTAGATCGATTTATCGTCCCCAAAATCCTCAGTATACTAAATTTCATGAAAATCGTTCAAGCCATTTCCGAGATTCAGATTAAAATATATATGTACACAAGAATTGCTCGTTTAAAGGTATGGGATTTATGATATATATACTAATAGTGGAATCTTTATTGTTATCATAATTGGCATTTCTTTTTATTTTGTTGTAGGAGAGTATGTTGAAGTTGATGAAAATGAAAAGTTACCACATTCAGAACAAAGGAAATGGGAACAGGAGCAAATTAAATCTGCCTTCTTTAAATTTGGTGCCAAAGATGCTAAAGCTCAAGAGGAGTATGAGCTACTGCTGGATGAACAGATTGATTTCATACAAGCCCTTCAGTTAGAGGGTAATAAAGAAAAACAAGAAGAGCAAAAAATATCAGAACACCAGAAAGCTAGACTTACCATAGAGGAAACAAAAAAATCATTACCTGTATATCCTTTTAGGGAAGCGTTAATTGAAGCTATTAAAAGTTATCAAATCCTTATTGTGGAGGGGGAAACTGGGTCAGGTAAAACTACACAGATTCCACAGTATTTGCATGAGGCTGGATTCACTGAGGATGGAAAAAAAATAGGATGCACTCAACCAAGAAGAGTTGCTGCAATGTCAGTAGCAGCCAGAGTAGCACAAGAAATGAATGTCAAACTGGGCAATGAGGTTGGCTACAGTATAAGGTTTGAAGATTGCACATCTGACAGAACTGTGATCAAATACATGACAGATGGTACTCTACACAGAGAATTCTTATCAGAACCAGATTTGGCATCCTACAGTGTTATGATTATTGATGAGGCCCATGAGCGTACCTTGCATACTGATATATTATTTGGTCTAGTAAAAGACATCACCAGGTTTAGACCAGATTTAAAATTGCTTATATCCAGTGCAACATTGGACGCTGAAAAGTTTTCCACATTTTTTGATGATGCACCCATATTCAGAATACCTGGCAGAAGATTTCCAGTTGATATCTATTACACCAAAGCACCAGAGGCGGATTACATAGATGCCTGTGTGGTAACTGTGTTACAGATACATGCCACGCAGCCACTGGGCGATGTTCTAGTGTTTTTGACAGGACAGGAAGAAATAGAAACATGTGTTGAAATGTTACAAGAAAGAACAAAAAGGATAGGCAAGAAATTAAAGGAGCTTGTTATTTTACCGGTTTATGCCAACCTGCCCAGTGATATGCAAGCCAAAATATTTGAACCAACACCTGAAGGAGCTCGCAAGGTGGTGCTGGCTACCAACATTGCTGAGACATCACTAACAATTGATAATATCATATATGTGATTGATCCTGGGTTTGCCAAACAAAATAATTTTAATTCTAAAACTGGTATGGAAAGTTTAATCGTGGTACCAATTTCTAAAGCTTCAGCAAACCAAAGGGCTGGTAGAGCTGGCAGAGTAGCGCCTGGAAAATGTTTCAGACTTTATACAGCTTGGGCATACAAGTATGAACTAGAGGACAATACAGTGCCTGAAATTCAAAGAATTAATCTAGGAAATGCAGTGCTCACATTGAAAGCTTTGGGAATCAATGATCTTATACACTTTGATTTTTTGGATCCTCCTCCTCATGAAACATTAGTCTTAGCATTGGAACAATTGTATGCACTAGGTGCGCTGAACCATCATGGAGAACTTACCAAAGCTGGGAGAAGAATGGCAGAATTTCCCACTGATCCCATGCTAGCTAAAATGTTATTAGCTAGTGAAAAGTAAGTACAACCTATTGAAATTCTGTAATCGTTAATCATATTAGACCTGGGGCTGTAATTTTGTACTATTATTTTGACATTTCCATACTATGTTTGTACTAAAATATAAAAACAATACTGCAGCATTACTGCTAGAAGTTGGTATAGTCTCAGATTCTCATTATACTCTTAATTACTTTATAAATTACTTTTTCAGGTATAAATGTTCAGAAGAAATAGTATCTATTGCTGCAATGCTTTCAGTAAATAGTTCAGTGTTCTATCGGCCAAAAGATAAAATTATACATGCTGACACTGCAAGAAAGAACTTTTTCCACAGACATGGAGACCATTTAACATTGATGAATGTTTACAACCAGTGGGTTGATTCTGATTTTTCAGTGCAATGGTGTTACGAGAACTTCATACAATACAGGTCAATGAAGAGAGCTCGGGATGTTAGAGAACAGCTTGTAGGTCTAATGGAGAGAGTGGAAATTGAGATGGTATCCAGCTTGGGAGATGACACAAATATTCGCAAAGCAATAACTGCCGGTTATTTTTATCACATTGCTAAATTTTCCAAAGGAGGGCATTATAAGACTGTAAAACACAATCAGGTAAACGTGTCAATTTATTTTTGTACTATTTGTATAAAAGAAAATATTAAACATACAGTATTAGATAGTTCTTGGATAAAGAATATAGTTAGTCCAACAATACTTAAACCCTTCAGCAAATTTAATGTATTTTTATATTCTATTTCAGACTGTTATGATTCATCCCAACAGTGCTTTATTTGAAGAATTACCTCGGTGGGTAATTTACCATGAACTTGTGTTCACCTCCAAGGAATTCATGAGACAAGTCACAGAAATAGAAAGCAAATGGCTTTTAGAGGTGGCACCTCATTACTACAAAGCCAAGGAACTAGAAGATTCAACCAACAAGAAAATGCCTAAAACTGTAGGAAAGTCTGCAATTAGCAGTCAATAAATGAAATAATTTTAATATGTGTAATTTCATTTATTACCAACAAAACAATAAACTTCTAACATAACAAAGCAAATATCTACGCTAAACCCTAGCCAGTCAAAAATAAGTTAAGATTTATATAACAAAATATCATTACTTTTCAAAAATCTGATACTCTTCCCTTTCGTTCCCAGTCCCCATATCTTGTAGGTTCAGGACCTCGTGGCCCACCCACTTCACCAGTATGAGGATTTGTATCATTAGGCCATGGAGGTAATGCATCTTCTTTAGGTGGCTGCATTTCCGCTTGTTCACCTAAATCCTTAATTGGAGTAGTTTCTCTCAATTTCTTTTTAAATTCTGCCATTCTTTTGGATTCACCTTTTTTCGGCTCCACTTCAGTATCTGCAGCTTTCTGTGAGTATTTATTAAAACTACTAGCGGATGTAACTGAAATTTAGATGCACACTTAAATAAATAAATCTAGGTACTAAGACGAAATAAATAATTATAAGTACTAATGGTAGTTATGAAATAAAACACTCAATGCACTGAATATTAATAACAATTATTGTACGCCTTACCTTTAAAGAAAAATGGTTTGAGAACATTTCCTCTAATATGCAACATACTGTACAATTTGAAGTTTACTCGAGAAGTAAATTCACAAACTGAAAAGGAAAACAAGTTGATATTTTATTTGAGAGTTCAGGGTTTTACCACGTAGTGATTATATAAATAAATCTAGTAGTGATTATATACTCTTTGGGTTTTACTTCAAGTAATATTATATATTCGTTGCTTCAAGTAAGTAGTGTAGATACCTACTCAAGAACAATACCAAAAAAATAAATCTGTTTTGTTTTGACTTTTGCTTCGAGCTTTCAAGTTTCAAGAACGTAGTGATTATTCATTATATACTCTTTGCTTTCAAGTTTCAAGCCCGGCTAGGGTAATAATGTTCTGTGGTTTCAAGTTTCTTTTTTTTTCCAGTGGGGTAGATCACAGATTACGGAGTAGGTAGTACTACGGACTACGGAGTAATAATGATCTGTGTAGATTACTCTATGCTATAGGGATTGGGAACATTGACGACATACGCTACGCTAAGAGGACACGAAAGATGTGACGTATGTTAAAGCCTATTTTCAAATATGGCTTCGCGCTTCATAGTCCATACATTTCGGTACCGCTGACACCACATAGGTACCGCTGTCGGTAAATGTAAGCGACATTAGCGCCATTTTAAAGTTATGACAACTTAAAAATCCGGTTTCAGGGTGGAGCCTAAAAATATATGCGTGACATCAGTATTCGTTGATTTCGCCTTATTAAGTTACCTGTAAGTCACATCTTTCCCGTCCTCTAAGCGTAGCATATTTCGTCATTGCTGAAAACATTGATTTTTACACGATAATTTCTGAATGGAGTTACAATGACAATTGACATTCCTCATTTTTGTCTATGGAAATATCATATGATCAATGAATTCTACGATCTATTGAATTTCATCTTTCTCTCCCAATCTTTTGATTGCAGAAGTAATATTGGATTTTAGTGTAATTCTGATCCAAAGTTAGTGACCAAAAATGAAAGGGTGCATTTTTAACATTGATGCAGGGTACTTGGAGGGTTTGTGCCGTGGCTTTAAGTGTGGCATCCTGAAACAGTCAGACTACTTGAATTTGGTACAATGCGAAACTTTAGAAGGTATGCAAATTGATTTAGTATATATTATATTTCAATAACATTATTTTTCTTTTAGATCTGCTTGATACTTAACTTTTTGTAACCTTCATTAATGAACAATCAACGTTGATCTGGATTTCCAGACACCACCCACCAGTGATTAGTTTTCTTGTTTACAGATTTGAAACTGCACTTGCAAGGGACAGATTACGGTACATTTCTGGCTAATGAGCCCAGCCCACTGGCTGTTTCAACAATCGATGATAAACTACGCGAGAAGTTGGTTATTGAGTTCCAGCATTTGAGGAACCACTCCGTGGAGCCAATGTCAACATTCCTGGATTTTATTACATACAGCTACATGATTGATAACATTATCCTTTTGATCACTGGCACCCTTCACCAGAGGCCAATTTCTGAGCTCATCCCCAAATGCCACCCTCTTGGCTCGTTTGAACAGATGGAAGCCATTCACGTGGCTGCCACTCCCGCCGAGCTCTACAATGCTGTGCTGGTCGACACTCCACTGGCACCCTTCTTCGTTGATTGCATCAGCGAACAAGATCTTGATGAAATGAACATTGAAATCATTCGTAACACTCTGTACAAGGCTTACCTGGAAGCTTTTTATGAATTCTGCAAGCAGATTGGGGGAACAACTGCTGATGTTATGTGTGAAATATTGGCTGTATGTACATTCATTTTGTTTCAATTATTTTTTTGAATGAACTTTGATCGTGTGAGTAATATTACTCTTTATTTTAGTTTGAGGCTGATCGCCGTGCTATCATTATAACAATCAACTCTTTTGGAACAGAGTTGTCAAAGGATGACCGTGCTAAACTTTACCCTCGCTGCGGTAAATTGAACCCTGATGGACTGGCTGCCCTGGCTCGTGCTGATGATTATGAGCAGGTGAAGGCAGTGGCAGAATATTATGCAGAGTACTCTGCTTTGTTTGAAGGTGCTGGAAATAATGTTGGTGACAAAACTCTTGAAGACAAATTTTTTGAACATGAGGTACGTATTTTATCTTACATTTGCTGTGGTGCCTACAAATCTGTGACAACTTTATCCTTTTTAATATCATTTTTTCTCTGCTAATTGATCTTGTAGGTCAGGATAGGTACTCAAGTTGATAACATACCAAAATTGTTTGCTCACCGAAAATGTCTTGTTTTAGGTAACTCTGAATGTCAACGCCTTCTTGCAACAATTTCATTTTGGGGTGTTCTATGCTTACCTCAAGCTGAAGGAGCAGGAATGCAGGAACATTGTGTGGATCAGTGAATGTGTCGCCCAGAAACACCGCGCCAAGATTGACAACTACATTCCCATATTCTAAAATAATTCCACCCTGAACCCTGTATGAATTCATTTTAATAATGTAAATAATTTATATCTTACCAAGAAAATAATAATTGGAACAAGTGGTTAACCATTATGTAATTCTTATGTATGAATTGTTTCTGCCTAAGTACTTTACTAAACCTACATTATAATTTATGTAATTAAAAAAATATTTAGTGGTAATATAAACAAAGATACAATGTTTTATAATAAACAATAAGTTCAAATGCACATAAAGTAATTATATAATTCATAATTAGACATTCCATACTGAAAATATTATTTTTGCATCTTCAATATTAAAAGATGTTTTTTACAAATCAATAAAATGATTATAAAATTTATAAATAGCAAATATCAAGTCTTGTTTGTATGTAAATACTTGTGTTCTGATGAAACACAATTTTCTGCAGTATTTATTAGAAAAATTATCTAAATAATAATGTATCGCTTTGATATTTAAATGAATAGCGATGTTCTTTATTGTTTAATTTACATACAAAGTTTATAATAATTGTTCTATTACAGATATTAATAATAATGTACATAAAATTCAGAAATAAACTGTACACTATTGGGATATTCCAAATGTAGAATGTGTACACTATGTTAGAAACTTGAATAAATAAAAGCAGTTACAATTTAAAACTTGTATTTATTTAACTCCTTATCACTGATACAATATATGTAAGTAGGCATACAATATATGGTAAGAGTTGGCTTAGTGGTTCAGACCTCTGCCTTTCGTTGGGTAGTCAAGTTTGAATAATTCTAGTTGTACTGATTTTTGTTCGTTTGGAAAAACTACATATCACTTGCTTAGCAATGGTGGAAAACATGAGGAAACCTGTTGTGTGTGTGTGTGAAACCTGCAGACCTGCATAAGCCATGCTATGGTGAGGACACCAATATTCATACACTAATTTCAACTTGTTCTTGTGCTATTTTGGCTTTGCTAGCAATTTGTTCATTTAAAATATCTGTAATTGGTCCATCATATTCCAAATTCTGTTTAGATTTAGTCAACAAGCTACTGTGTTCTTTCCAAAATGTATCTTTTAACATATCACTGTGGACATCTACAATTATTGATATGTTTTTGTTCAATGCTTCATAAGATAATGTTTTCCTCAACAGCAATGTTCCTCTCTTGAACATTTCGGGTTCATTATTGTAATTGATATTGAATTCATTGAATAAAATTTCATTTTTATCAGCAGAGACAGTGCCACATAGTCGTTTTTCAGCCTGTAACAAAAAAAGTTACTGTAAATTATTTTCACTTGTACAATTTTTAGGGTTCCATACCAAAATGGTTGAAACAGACCCTTAAATTATTAATTCAATTGTTCTTTGCCTGTTTATCCAGTATTTTACAATCTTTTCTATTTTATATATTTGTGACTGATTTTTCTCGTAAAACATTTCATAAAACAACAGTACCACTGTTGAAAACAACTGTTTAAAAATCAACAACAGTTTAGGAGCAGATGGTAACCATATGACCACAAGTGTGATTTATGCATTTTGGATTTTTTGTTGCCTATTACTGCTTAGGCATGTACCTACTATTAGAGTCAGAATGTATTAAATTGTAAAAATGATAAATGCAGATTTACCTGAGCAGGAGTTAGATTTCCCTGCAGAACAAGGGTCCAAAATGTTGTATTATATAGATTATTGATATGTACATCTGCTTGTCGCCATTTCATGTAATCAACAAGATTCTCTTCAGACGGGTATACCACTATCCGACCGTCAAATGCTGGTGGATATTTTAATATTTCTCCATCAAAAAACTTACTCCAGTAAAAAACGTACGATGAAGTAAATTTACTGTTAATAGTTGTTAACAACTTTGCAGCTCGTCTTTTATAGAGATTCGAGTTCTTTTTAAATATAAATGAATATTCGTCACTCTGTCCATATGCCATCAACAGGTCATTAAAATCGTTCATTACAGAATAAGCAGCATAGTTCATTAACTTTAACCCTCTTGAATCATTAGGTTTAGCAAAATTATGATCATCCGAGAACTTATGAAAGCATTTACCATCTAACCTGACGACAATCCAAGAATTTGGTAGCAGAGTGTCATCCAGTTCGAAATTTTTAACATATTCAAATGAACTTTTTGCCATTTTAATTAATAATCTGGGATGTTTACTTTTTACAAACAATAAACATGAGAGAGCTCTTCCAAACAACATTGATCTTAGTATGCAAAGATTTACTGTATGTGTGCAGTTTTCTATTCAGCACTATTCGTTATTCCATCAATAGGTACCTGCCGATTGTAAATGGTAAATACTAAATACGGTATGCACATTTTCGATAGGTATCTATTTTCAAAAAGTCTGTGCAACTGTGCAAGAAAAACCCACACAGTACACACTACACACCACACACATACATAATCTAAGGTGATCTAAGGCACAGATCACTATATATTAGTCTGGAGACAGATAGGACAGTGCAAAAGTTGTGATTAGTTCCGAAGAATGCGTTTTGTCGCTAGTGTCGCAAGCAGAAGAGTTGTGACACAGCCCATATCAAAATGTCGACATCGATAACTGCTATCGATGCTAGTGATGTTCCGTGAATAATATGAAATAGGGTTCCTCAATATTTTTTAATTTTTTCCGGATACATAATAATTATGAGGTAAAAATAAAACAACTTTTACAAACTAATTTTTATTTTTCTTTCGTCTTAACCTATAAGCTTTATATTTGTCATAAGCCATTATTTGTGGATGACACATTTGTTTAATAAGTTTTTCTTGTACACCTCCTCTTAGAATTTTATTGATTATGTTGCACCAATTATGAATATGAAGGCGCAAAATTAAATTACAAAACCATTCTTTCACCATTTGGTTATGATTAGAACAACCCAGCCAAAGTAAATCATGGTTCTTAGCAATATGACTTTTCAGATTTTTTTTTACGTATTTTTTAAAGGCGTACCTATTTAAATATTCATGGATAAGGCTCGAGATATCCCGATACAATATCAAAAATTTCTTTGATGGATATGTTAGCTTACTATTTTTCAAAAGTTTGTATTCACGTTGTTCGATCCATGTATGGAATACATCCTTTTCTTTTTCGACATATGTAGCAGTGCACACCTTGCAGTTAAACTTTTTCGTAATTTTTCTGCATATATATCCAGCAGTATATGCCGAAGAATGTACGCGCAGTCTTTCATTTGCAGCGTTAATTGATTGGGCGCTGCTTGCTCTATTATTTATATTATGATCCAATGCTATGGGTGGTTCATTTTCTTTATTTTCATCTGGTGTCACTTGCACTTTGTCATTATTTATTAATTTCAAATAATCAATGACAGTGACACCTTCATCCTCTTCACAATTTGCATGAATTGAGTGTGGACCCATAATATTGGACATTAGCAATGATTTGAAAGAATTTATGAAAGTATTAGCATCCGGATTTACGTTTCTATAATTTATTGCTCTGATTCTGCCAAAAAAGTTTTCTAAGGGATCTTGATTAATATTTCTAGGATAAAAATATTTTATATTATACTTCTCGAACAACAATTTAGAAATTCTCTCAAAACTTTGTATAGTAGTAACCCATCCATCAAGAGAAGGAACTCGGACCTTATAGGTATTGTTACTTTTTTGAGCCCTTTGACTATTTTTATCAAGAAATTGAATGTTTTTTAACACCACCTTGGCTTCTTGCCAAAATTCAAAGTGTTTAGAGTTGGGCTTTATTGGCCCGCGTAATTTTCCTTTGACGTTGTCTCTTTGTGATCCATTGACACTGTCAAATAATTTGTCCACAAATTCGACGGCTTCTCCTGTAGTAGCCATTGTAGTGCTCACGCTTTCACCCTCCACTGTAGTTTCTGCAAAGAAGAAGTTTATTTTGGTTACAAAATTAATGCTAAGAACTGTGTACAAATTAAGTATTATTAAGATATGGTATAAAATCGAAAACAACATTTGGAACTTACTAAATAATGCTGTATATTTAAGCATTGCACTGGTTGTTTCGCTTAATGCTTGGGCAGCCACACTAACTTTCATCTTCTTCATTTTTTCAGCATACACATGGTTCTCTGTTAATTTTTTATTCATTCTAGTGTGGCCTAATTGACAATCTGCATTGAACACTGTCAATATATCATTCCAAGTGGCAATTTTGCCTTGATATATCATGTCTTTGGTTAAAAGGTTGTTTCGTAGGCTCTTTAATAAATGTGGTGGATCATACACCACACTTAATTGTTGTCCTGATATCTCAATTGCTCCATCTGCAAACAAAAATATTTAGTTTAATAATGAACACCTGAAGGACTTAAGTTTCTTTTAATATTGTAAATCTGAGTTTTTATGTTTATTGCTCCTTCATTATCTACAGTGAAAGGATGTTTATCTCCTCCTGTGATGTTTAATGGGGATTTTTTTTCCTTTCCCCCATGCCCTTCTTTAACAGGTGTAGAAGAGATGATGTTATCATAATGTCATCATGGCAGAAGACATGATCAATAATTTAAATAAATAATTAAATATTTATTACATGCTAGTAGTAGGACAAGGTGGCCACAAGATTTTTACAACACTAAACTGTGGGATAAGCCTAGTATAGAATGAATTAGGGAAAGCAGTTACTTACCATTGTGTTCCCCATTTAAAATATTTTTACGTTGTGTTTCCTTCTTCAACATATTTATGGCAGTTCGAAATGTTGAACCTTGGTCGCACACAACAGCAACAGGTATCAACCCTGATTCGTGCACTTTTGTCACCACTTCTTTCAAAATCCGTACTACTGTAGGAGCATCTGTAGTACCCTCACAAAAATAATAACAGATTGGTTGTCGCCACTTTGAGCAGACTCCTTTCAGCATGAATACCAGTGCATGATCACAAAACTTAAATTGTCTATTGTTTCCAAGGTCTTTAAATCCCCTGATTTCGTCTTGTGACTCAACATATGTGAGATGAGGTGTTAGTGCCACTTCATCAAACAAAATGGAACACAATTTCTTCTTACTGTCCCATTTCTGAGCTTTGTTTTTTAATATATTGAAAATATTTTCATTAATGCCAACATCAAATTTGATATCTTCAGCAAGGCGGTTTAGTGTCCTTTTAGTCGGTAAATTAAATATTTTTTGCAATAGCCTATACCCTTTGGGGCTTTCCTTCATTAGGGAGAGTGACAAAATCTTTTCATTTTTTGTATATCGCATGGCTTTTTTATTTTTATCTGCCATTTTCAACTGCATAAGGAGAAAATCTTGCGCTTGCTGTGTCATTTTGCTAAAATTTTTCAGAAATAACTGGCTTTGACCAAGTTTTTTAGCAGCATCGCATCTTTCTGAAAATGGCCTTTGCATCTTGTTTTCTTTAACTGACATCTCTTTTAGTTTTTTTATAAAACACCCGCACTTAGTTGTCAGGTTCGCTGTAAAAGAATAATAATATATTTAGTTATATATGCATTACTAAGTGATTCCTGAGTATTTAATATTATGAAAAAATTCTGAAAGAATCTGTTAAAAAGAAAGAATACTGTACCTCCTCTTTTAAGAAAATATCTTTTTCGTGGTTTCTTGTTTTCCATAATCTTAATCAAGTCTGAAATGTCAAAAAATCAAATTATTATATATACAAGAAAGTTTTACAGATAATAATTTATAGGCAGATTAGAGCAGATTAATTGAAAAATAGCTATGTCACACAGCAAGCTGTTTAGCACCACAATGAACCATTCCCATTCCGACTTGGCCAGTGTTCATTTTATAGTAACTAGCTGATCATGTAAATTTTTTCTGACTTAGGGGTAAAAATATATTAGATGTTGGCTGATTCTCAGAGCTACCTGATGTGCACAAAATTTCATACAAATCGGTTCAGCCGTTTTGGAAGACTTTGGTAACAAGTTTAATTAAGTTTAGAGATTTTGTACAACAGAATGATGTTAATTGAAAATGCTATAGAGTTTAAAAAATTACCTGTTGAGGCTGGTTCAAATGTTGATATGGGCTGGTCGGAAACAATTCCTATGATTTCTGGTTTTTGCGAGTCAGATTTACCTAAAAAATGAAATAGAAAATGTAAAGAAAACTTTTGAAGTATGAGTTTTTTTTTCCACCTAACATTTATATCCATATTCTTTATTGGAAAATAAAAAACTGATCTATTAAGAGTCCTGTGAACTATGATGTCTCCATTCATTCAAAATACCAAATCATTTTTAATTTGTGCATATTTAAATCATGATGTGGTGTTATTTGGATTCATCTAGTAATAATCTATGCTCCTGGCCATATTTGGTTCGAAATTACTTCTTTAAAACAAAATCATAATCAGTTTTGATCAAAGTTTTATAACTTTGGTCGAGTTCCGTAATACCAAAAATTATGAATGAAAACTTGTAACTTTATTTATTAACTGGTGTTTTTCTTTAGCTGGACAATACAAACTGTGCTCCTGAACTAATGCCACGTGAGATAGTGTTGTTTTTATTCCAAAACAAATAAGCAGAAAACATGTCCTCTTTGACATAAAAATAAGGAAAACTAAATTGTGTTTACAATTTCTTTTAACAAAAGTATTTCAGAACCACAAATGGCCAGGAGCATAGATTATTACTATATGAACCCATATTATAGATAGATAGCCCTGCCGATTAAATCTGCTAAGAAAGGATTTATGAAAATCCCAAAAGAAGTTATGGGCAAAACTCTGTTAAATGGACACAGTATCAGTAAAAAGTTTTAAGTAGTGACTCTATGGAGACCACATACACACATAGAATATATCTTGTATAAACTTGGCAATGATAAGGTATTTAACCTTAAGCAAATGTAAATGTTCATAACACAATATTTCAGGTTACAATCAGCTACCACCACTACCTTAGATATTGTATTAACCTACCATCAATTTTAAAACTAGTTGATGCCTCTGTAAACCCTTCTGTACCACATTTTAAAGTATAATTGTGATCATCCTTGTCTTCGGCTGAAAATGAGAAACAATCAATTATTTAGCAGAAATATTAAATCTTAATATTATTAATTATTATTATTATATTATATATTATTAAAGCAGATTTATCAAATAAGAACAAATAAATTTACTGAATACAGAACAGATAATTTTGACCAACTCACCATTAATTGTTATTGTACTTTGAGTTGAAACTATTGAATCTTTAGAAAGTTGAACATCTGTTGAACTGGAGTATGTAGGTTGTACCGCATAGTTGTGATCACTAAAACCACGTTCAGCTGAAATATAATGTTATACTCTGTTTACATATTATGCTATAAAATATAAAGACTAATTGTTGTTTAATTGTGCTAAATTTTGTGTAAATAGGAATCGGCAATTCTTTTTGTGTATTTGACACAAAAAGAATTGCCCATTCTTATTTATTAATTATAAAAACCAAGGTCACCGAATGGACCAACAGCCGATATATCAACTCAAAACACTGAACGGGCATTCTCAAATTTATTTCAGAAATTTAACTAAAAGTAAAAATTTTTAGAAATTCAGAACTTCACAGCCAAAGCCGGGGGTAAAAAATGCTAAAAAGTCAAATTAAAACAATTAAATCCAAATTTGTATGTATCTTTTACTTGAAATCAGCTTACCTGAGCTCAAAGGAATTCCGTAAAGTATTTCCTTTTCAGTAAACAAACAGGGATAACCATCTAAAAGTCGGTTACCCATACTGTCCAACTGATCTCTATCAAAGTGCTTTTGGCAAACGTGCCTGTTTAATAATTGAGCCTTGGACAACCCACTGAGCTCTACGTTCACAGGAACCAATTGGGATAACCACAATTCCCGTAAATTATCGTTCTTTGGAAAGTTATAAAGGCGATGAGTCTGGCTGGTGGCATTACAACCAACAACACAACACTTTCTCACTTTCGGCATTTTATTGCGTTCTGAGTTTATCAGACGAACAGTCACTGGTAGCAAGGAGGCAGATGGAATTATTTAGGATCTCAACTCAAGGCAAAAACCGAGGAGAAAACTAAATAATCCGGCGCACGTCAACACACAACACAGCAGACAAAGAGTATATAATCACTACGTTACAGCAGACTGTGACATTTTATTTTTTTGACAGCTGATCAATATGGCGTCAGCCGCCGGAAACAGTACAATTCCGGAAACAGAGCGATACTAGCGACAACTAAGCGCATTCCTGGAACTAAAGCTGTCATAGGCCTGATCTAAGGTAGGTACACACAGCACACTGGTACCGACACCCAAAGAGGATTATTATATCACTACGTCACAGACACACAGTCACACACAGTTGACGCGAAAACTTGGAAGATATTACTTTACTGATTACTCTGTGCTTGGAAGGCTTGGAAGTTGGAAGAAGAAACCAACCAGGCAACCACAGATTAGGTACCCCT
Organism: Coenonympha glycerion; assembly: GCA_963855885.1. Lineage (NCBI taxonomy): Eukaryota > Metazoa > Arthropoda > Insecta > Lepidoptera > Nymphalidae > Coenonympha > Coenonympha glycerion. The sequence goes on from OY979629.1 coordinate 7,600,117, forward strand.
ATGGATTATCGTTACCATAAATAAATGTTTATTAGCCATAGAGATAAGAGAACTAAGGAGGCGTTCCTTTTGAGCTTACGTAGCACATTCGAGCTTTGCGTGACATGCGGTGCCATGTTGAGTGCCAAGATCTGCTGTCAAATGTTCGTGTACTGCATGGATGTAACATAAAGGATGAGCCCTTAGTGACGTCACGCATATATTTATAGGCTCCGCCCTGAAGCCGGATTTTTAAGTTGTCAAATCTGTAAAATGGCGCTAATGTATGTGTGATGCGACCAATGAATTAAAATTTATAGTCACGCTTATTTTGCAGACGGGACCCACCCATGTTGTTTCTAGGTTTCTAGAAACAACATGAAAAATGTAAATCTACATGTCCCGTCTAAAAAAATTATCAAAGGACTCTAGCAATACTTTTTTTTTAATTTTACCATGAAACGTGTTTGCTCTGGGTTCCAGGAATTTTAACAATACATCCGGCTAATAACTCCCCAAAGACAAAGTAAATATAAGGACAGGAAATTGTCAGTCTTATTGGGTGGGTATATCCGCCATCTTGTGTAGAATTGAAATAGCCAATCACAGCCATCGGCCAATCACAGATAGGCACCAGACAGCTGATCAGAAGGGCTGCTCTATCTATCGATATGGAAATATTATCGATGTAGTAAGTAGTTCGTGGTTAGTCATTAAAGATTTGAGAGAGCAAAAATGAATGAACATAACCTACCGTTAAAAACCTACTGATAAAAATTAATGGCTAACGGTTTTGAAATCGGTCGCCTTGATGCGAAGTAACGATTATCTTAAGAACATACAGTATTACGAGTCGTATACATTTTTCTCCGGAGATGCAAAATTATTTTTTTTGTGGAATAAATACCTACCTACCTTAAAAATAAAAAAATATTGCTATCCACATGTCACCAACTAACAATAATTATTATCTGACGTAACCATGACACACATACACATTAAATATACTGTATCTGACGTATAATTCAAATAACATACTATCTAGTATAATATTGTAGTAAAACACAAATTAGTTACTTACAGTAGTGTCAGATAATTTACATGTAATAGTAGTAATATGATTAATACACGACGTGATGAATTAGGCTCTTCGTTAGTTATCGAGAAATATTCTTTTTTTTAATCTTGAGGTTACAACTCCTCTTTAATCCTCAGTTTCTCTCACCCATTTCAAAGCTCGGTCAACGAAGTTTTGCGGGACTCCTATTTCTGGGTGGTCATGATAATAACTACCAATAAAGATCCCATTCGTCACCTAATTTGTCGGGGTTCTCCAAGTCCCGAGCTCGCATCGGTCGCTCCCGGATCCTAATATTTGTAACAAACATCTAATCTGCAAATAGCGTAGATCTGTAGTAGCTGAGACTTCCAGTTCAAATATTCAAAGTTCAATGTGGCAGCCATTTTTTAAATTTTGACCACAAATTACATGTCTTTGCTTGCTGCAATTGTTTTTGTAATTTAGTCATTTCGAGATATGAACAATTATTTTCTTAAAATACAGTCCCGCCAAACTGACTTACAGTTGTTACTTAAAAGTTGTCAGACATCGATTTTAAAGAAATTAATCATTCATGATAAAACTTTACAAATTTTCACTCCTTACAATTTGAATTTCGAAAATTCCCGTCTTTGTACAGAATATACAAATATTCTGTAGATTCATGACCTAATAATATGAACCTGAGTACTAAATTTTACATCTCTACGACTTTTAGTTTTACCGGAATCCGTGGAACAACGAAAATGCCTCACTCCTTTATTTATATTATTATATAAAATTTACGGAACCCTTCATGCATGAGTCCGACTCGTACTTGTTTGTCTTTGGCCTACTCTCTGTTTCTTTTTTATAACTTTAATCTATAATATTATTGTCTATTGCGTGTTAGTATTGTCTATGTATTTATGTCAGTTATTAGGTTTTGTGGGTTGTGGTCAGCAATATTATTATAATATTTACCTGTTGTGCTGAAAATTTTATTTAATTCATACAAAATAAATTCACATCTCCGGGAAAAAATAAGTATGCGTGGGTCTTCTCGTTCTACTGAATCTCCCTTAATTCATCGTAACTTCAAACTAAGGCGACCGGATTTAAACCAACAGCCAATACTTTAACAAATCCCGCGAGACCAAACTATATCTATTCCTGAAGCCTATTCCTCTATTATAAAAGTTTGCAATAGATAATAGCTATAGAAAAGCTTTAGTTTCTGTAAAACCCCGAGATTTTTTCCTATCTACTCAGCTATCACAAGCATAGTATGAAATTTATCGATAACGGTATAATAGTAGTCACATCATTAGTACATTGACATGAAGCAATGCGCATGTCAAAGTGCTACACTTTATGGCGGTTTTTGCCACCCCGACACATATAGTGATAAGTAAACTATGGCCTCTCTATATATATGTTTAAATTCTCTAAGTAACTCCCCAATGATGATATTTGAAAAATTCAATATACCTAGGTAGTAGGTAGGTACTCTAAAGAAATTGGCGATATCAAAGAGTACCTATATAATCACTTGGGCGATATGTTTTATTGCTTGAATGGGTAGGTATTAGATAAATGAATTATTCCATAATAGCAGACCCGACAAACGTGTTTGCTATTAGGTATATAAAAAATAGCTTACGACCTACCCTTAGATAAATTTGTATATACCTGAATGACCTACGAACATTTAAATACAATAATTAATATAACATGATTTAAATAACAATCGGTCGAGCTGTTTAGGAAGTTTTGTAATAAAGCTTGACACAAGATATTTATATATTACCATTATATTACAAATTATACATTAAAAAAACACCCAGACACTGGAAAACATTTATGCTTCTCACAAAAACTATTTTATTATTTTTGGATTTCGGGAATCGAACCCACTACTGCAGCACATTCTGTCATCATAGTTTATCATATACCTATTTTGCAATATTCATATTAAGACGAACGATAAATAATTAATTATTAACGAACGTCAATAATTTAAATTGAGTACTGAGCATATAAACTAGGTTTACTGAATGTAACTTTTTTCTGGGATGGTCATCTGCACGTCATCTGAGTTAGTAGGTACAAATTAAAAGAGTAAATATTTACATACATTTTAGTTTATTAATTTTATATGTTGTTATAGATAAAAAATACTTATTTTGAAAGCAGATGAGAACTTTGAAATACCTACATAGCTATTCAGTGATTTTAACAGTAATAAATTTATTAGTTTAGTGAAAAAAAACTTTGATAGAAAGAACTCTTTTTAATCTTACTTGCTCTCTGATCTATACCTGGCCATTTCCAAATTCTTACTCTTGATATCAGTTTTAAGCAGGATGCCCATATTTTATCTTCTTAGTTTTTGTCTATATTTTAGTGTACATTTTCATGTTAGCAGCTTCTTAACTTCGTCTGGTGTTCTTTTGACTATAGTCTGAGGTTCCACATAAGCATTGATGGGATCCTGTATTGCTTGATATAATTGTTCATAAATAGCCATTATTACATCAAATGCTCGTTTCTTCACAACTGATTTGTGATTGTGACTAATGAGCAAGTTCAATTGAGGAAGGACATAAGCATCAGGTGTCACTAAGAAAATGTCAAACTTATTAAGGAATGACCTCAATGATGTAGTGTCCATGCCAGGTATTGCAGATAGGGGCCCATTGATTTTTTCCTGTAAAATTGTATAAATAGGACCCATATTCAAATTGGCTACCAGATAACTGGCTTGTTCTGATGTTAATGTGTCTATTTGAGCCTCAGACTGTGCCTGGAGCCTTTCATTGTACTCATCAAGAATAGTGTACAGTGACAGGGTGCACTGAATATGATAGATGCAGTTTAACATGTACACAGACATGTCGGTGGAGCTGAGGTGACAAGCCGTCTCATTGATGGCATGCAGAAGTGGATCCAATATGTGTGTTATTATAATTTTTTTATCCGTGTTGTTAGTATTGTTGGAGATATTCATTAGATCCCTCAAGAAACTCACTAAATCAGTGACTACAAATGATGGGTTCAAATCAGATGATGGTGCTTTTACGCCGTGACTTAATTGTTTCTGAATTTTGCCATCCAACGTCATCAAGAATACATCTTCACTATTCCTTGAAAGTTCATCAAACGTGTCAATCATGTGACCCTTTGATATTACTGTTTGTATAATTTCCTTGTAGTAAATAATCAGGTTTGTTATAGACCACAAAACCAAGGGATCTTTATCTGGTTTCAATATAAGTTCTGCTCTCACTTTGAGCAAGGGGCACAAGGCCTCCATGATGCTTGTCAAGGCTTCAGTAATTTTCTGCTCCTTGTCAGCCATCACACAATACTTAAGGAGCAAAGTGAGATTTTCTTTCTCAATAGGTATAATTTGATAAACCCAAGCCAATATATCCCCAATGTAACGCTTTGCATCGTTGGCATAGAATTCTATGGGTTTAGATCCATTGTCACCCCCTTTGGTTAAGACATCAATGAACAGTTGTACAACAGTGGCTTTCCTGGCGTTGCAGTACTCATCGATGACGTTGCTGAACAGCACTTGTCTGTTCTCAAGTTTAGCCAGGGCCTTAGGGACTAAAGCGTTATTGGGAGAGTCAACAATGAGACATGCTCTAATTGTCCAATGATATAGCTTTTCGATGGCAGCTTCCTGCTGCAGCCCGATCATCTCCATGATATCAAATGCTGGAGTCTGATACCAGCATCTTACCAGAGTCCTACAGTTTTCATTCAATTTTTCAATGCTTGCCAAAGAGCTGAAGAAATCCATAGTGAGTGGAGAAACATTGAACAGATACTTGCATTGTTCTGGAGACAGTTGAAAATTCTTAACAAATGCATTTACCCATATGAGTTTTTTCTTTGTCTTTTTTCTCTCATCTTTCAGTTTAGTTGTTTGTGCAATTATGTGGTGTGTTTTGGTTTTGGATTCATGCAATCGGTTCGACATGTCTTTAACTGCATCATTTAATGAGCCCAGTGAGTCTATTAATGTTTGCAACTTGTCTTTGACCTTGTTGTACTCACTTAATATGGCTTTATTTACTAATAGATCTCTTTTCTCGATTTCATTCACTAGAATTCTTCTAGTATACGCGGAATTCGATGAACACAACCCAGAAACAGTGTACAAAGCTTCACTGTTATCAGTTATGATGTGGCTATCGAAAATTTTATTTATTCGTTGTCGAATCGGGTTATTGTAAACTGAATCCATGCTATTATGTTTAAATGTACAATGTTCTCTCGTTTATGAAATAACGTGAAACGTGAACGTGATTCGTATTTCGTACTCATGTAGGTAATGAATGAAAATCAAGAGATGAAAATTGAAATTTGAAATGTTTGATGTTTGAAATCAATGAAGTAGGTACCTATTAGCAAACTAGTAATAATGTTCTGTGGCAAACTACCCAAACAAAGAGTATATTATAATCACTACGTTTTATACCCAAAGAGTATAATATTCAACCAAAAAATATAATCACCATAGAGTAGGTTAACTACGTTTTACTACCTATAAGGTAGGTACTTAAGTAGGTACCTAGTATAGGTAGGTAGGTATACCTAATATTGTCTTGTCATGTCAAAACTCAAATTGTGTCAAATAAATACTCTATGGATTTTTGCATAGACTACATAGAGTATATTTTGATTGAATGATATAATACTTAAGGAGCATACCACGGGAGTGCTCGCGAAATTCAAATTTTTTATGGTTTTTCGCGATTTTTAAGCTAATAAGACATAATACTTAAATATTACCAGTGGAATAGAATAAAAATGTTAGTTTGCAGACATGAAAAATATATTTAAGTTACCATGCTTATTGACAATGATGTTCTACTTCAAACTTAAATATTTAAAAGAAAAACATCACACCAAAGACACATATCAGCCTATAATAGAAAAGGTTTCATATCGCTACTTCAACAATAATATTAGGCTTATGGCCGTCAAATTGAAAGAAAGAAAGAAAGAAAACTAGTTTATTCATCTTATACCTAGGGTACAAAAAAACTTAAAATTAATGGTTATTATAGATAGTAGTTGATAAGAAGTATTTAATAATTAATTTAATTTAAAATGAATTCTTACACCCACTTGGCACAAGATGAAATGGCCCCAGCTCAGCATTAATGCTGCAGGTTTTAAAATAAAACCTGAGTGCTGGTATTCTGCCAGGACCAAAAAGAGTGACGTGCACGAGCCTAACAGTCTATACCAACATCTGTGATTCACAGGATGAGTTCGATTAATAAATAAATAAAATATTCATTGTGCATGGTTAGTATGACGTGTAATAAAAAACTTCAAATTTTGCCGTTATACATAAAGGTAATAGTTAGAAAGGCGATAAAATAAATACAAATAAATGCATAATTAACATAAAATAATATAATAAAATAATATAATAAAATAATTAAATAAAATTGCGATAATCCTAATATCTTCTTCACGTGTTTATATAAAAATCTCTGCTCGAAAGTGTCGAGTTAAAGAAATTAGTCCGAGATTTGCGAGTTACTCACATAAAACTCGATACTCGGACTAATATCCTAGGATACACATTTTTATGCAAATATTTTGATATAATCATGTAAAGATGATACTGCCATTCTCGCAAATTGATTGCCATAAGCCTATCATGTCTAATTAGCGTACAAATTGCAAAAAACCACGAAAATTTTTAATTTCGCGGGCAGACCCGATACATTATGCAATCTGTAGAGCGCTAGGTGAGCTAGCGTGCTAAAATTTGCATAATCTAATAGGGGTTAGACAGCTAGAGATCCAATCTATAGCGTGAACTCTGCCGCACTAACACTAGCTAGCGCACTTAAATTGCATGGTGTAATAGCCCCTAGCGTGCTAATCACTAGCTAGCGTATCTTGCTTTTTGAATACTAATTTCAACAGATGTTCAAAGTCAGCAACTCCTACTCTAAGGAAGTTTCTTAAGTCAAATGGATCCAAAAAACTCAGTAGGTATTTGCATATTTGATAATTTTTCCCCTAGAAGTAAATGCCTCTTCATATTCTTCTTTTCTTTTTTTTGGGGGGCCCGTATCTGTTTGTCTGTCAGCGTGTCACGGCCCTTTATTTCAGTAACTATTTTAGATATCGATATGAAATTTGGCATAGTCATAGATAATGATAGTGCGCGATTAGTGCAATCATAAAATAATTGAAAATCGTTTTTATTTTTATTTAAAAGGAGGGAAAATCGGGTCGTCGAAATTTCAAAATGAGATAACAATATTGAGTGGGGTATCATAAGAAAAGGCATTATTTGTGTATTCTAAAACTGATTTTATTTATTTTTATGACCGATAGTTTTTGATTTATTGAGCAAACTGTTGAAAAAAATACCATTCCCTCACTTTATCTCCGAAGTTTACCAATCAAAAATTCTGAAATAATTATCGTTTATAGAAATTAATGTATATTTTACGAGAAAAACAAAATAAACTTTGTATCTGTTATACTTTTTTTATTATTAGCAATTAACCTCAAACAACAAAGTTAAGTTTGCGGGTCGGTAAGAAAAGGGATTTCTATAGAAGTACGGAACCCTCAGTGTGCGAGCCCGACTCGCACCTGACCAATAATTTAAATGTATTCAAATTTCAAACTAATACTCGCAACAATAGCTGGCATTTTTCTGGCGCTTGGATAGTTTTGCCATGACTCTCATGAGTCATGACAACCGTTACCGACGACGTACGCCTTGCAAATTAGTTATCATATCATGCGCATGCGGTATTTAGCACAGTGTAATAATATCTAGCTTGTCTAATTATGACTGTAGCACGCTAGCTCAACTAGCGCTCTTGCTCTACAGATTGCATAATGTAATAGGGGTTTAAAAACTTTAACTCCTAATCTATGGTCAGAACTCAGAAGTAAGTACCTAGTGAAGTACGTAATAAAAAAAAACATAACCTTAACACGTTTTTTACTCAAAATTTCAACAGAATATTATTAGTGAAAGAAATAAGAATCGAAAATTACGAAAGCATTATAAAATGGGATCGCGACAGATTACGGAAAAATCGCTGACAATGCTGCGATCATTACCTAGGTTGTCGTTAGGCAACATCCGAGATAATCCGGGATCCAAGAAATATGTGTGTATTTATTTGCAATTGTTTATATATGATATGTAATATGTAGTTAACTACAACTTAGCTCATATTCATTTAGTAAAATTATAAATTAATAAGTACCAAGAAAAATTATAAGAGTAACTTTATCATATTTTATTTCCAAGTTTTTTTTATTTTCTTTTCATAGCCAAAGCGAGGTCGTGGTCAACATGGGGGTGATAAACATGGAGCCGGCAACAAGGGCTCAGGGCAAAGACAAAACTATATGCGACTTGGATATGAAACTGGAAATAATCCCTTCTACCTGAGAATGCCACATGAACCTTACTACAAAGGTCATCAGTAAGTTTCCTTTCATTTATAAATAACTAGCAAACCCGGCGAACTCCGTTTCACCACCAGATGGCTTCGTTTTATGTAACATATTTTAATTTTTTTTTTAATTTTTCCTGAATTTTCTTTGCTATAAACCTCACGGAGCCAGAGTCCTTTCCAACGAATGCAAAACCATGGAAATCGGTTCGTGCGTTCTGGAGTTATAGCATCAGGAAGGAAAACCTGACTTATTTTTATATAGTAGAAGATTTCATTAATATCCATATATTATATTGCTTGGGATACTTAGTTTTGCCTGTGTGGACATCATAAAGGCACAACCAACAAGAACTGTCAATTAGTCCTGGATAAAAAAATGAAGTTTATTCAGACCATAAGCTATTCCATTCCAAATTTCAATCAAATTGGTTCAGTAGTTATCATATGAAAGTATATTAGTAATTATTATCATTAACAAAACTACAATATTATAAGCAAAATATTAACATCTTTGAAGAAATGTAAGAAAGCTCGGTATAGTGTATAAATTTAACCAATTTCAACTTATTAATGCATTGTTTTTCAACATTACAGCCACAGAAGAGAGTACCCACCAATTTCTCTTCTTGAAATACAGAAATTAATAGACAAAGATCGAATAGACATCACAAAACCGATAGACATAGCAAGCATTGTTAAATCTGGACTTTATCAATTCTTTCCTGATCAAAAGCACTTTGGCATTAATCTTACTGATGAAGGCGTTGACCTCTTTGCTGCAAAAATAAACATAGAAGTGCAGTGGGCGAGTGAACCAGTGATTGCTGCTATAGAGAAAAATGGTGGAGTTATTACAACTGCATATTATGATCCCCACAGTCTATTCCTACTCAAAAATCCAAAGAAATTTTTTGAATCTGGCCAAGCTATACCTAGACGAATGATACCTCCGCCCGATGTCATTGAATATTACACTAGTGCAGAAACAAGAGGCTATTTGGCTGATCCTGAAAAAATATCTCAAGAAAGATTGAGACTTTCTCAAAAATATGGATATGAATTGCCAAAATTGGAACATGATGAGAGTTATCACATGCTATGTGAAAGAAAGGACCCTAGACAGATTTTTTATGGTTTGGAGCCAGGATGGGTTGTTAATCTAAAGGATAAATGTATTTTAAAACCAAAAGATGAAGAGCTATTACAGTTTTATGCATCATAATTTAAATAAGTTTTAATTATAGACTCTAGTAATTAAATTTATCTTTAACTCTTTTTTTTTTTTTACATTTAAAATGTTGAATTGTACCATGTTTATATTTTGTTCATCTAACTTAGGGCTACCGCCAATAGGCCACAGCTTGGTAAGCGATTTCAAGTTTTTACCAATAGCCATTCAAATGCGCTGTCATAGAAATACGACAAATTGCTATGTATGCTTCAAAATTAAGCTGCAGCATAATCAATACATTTAAATGGCCAAGCTACAATACCTATAAGAAACAACCCATCTGAGGTAAACTTAGGGCTACCACATTGGCCACAGCTTGGCAAGGGATTTCAAGATTTCAAAAATTGCTATGCTTCAAAATGAAGCTGCAGCATAACCAATACATTTGAAGTAATACCTATAAGAAACGACCCATCGGCCACCTGATGAAATTCAATGTTAAACTATATTCTGATAGGAACAGACGTATTAATGGTTAATTGTTAATGGATGGATTTTATAAAATAAAACGCCAATAATTTATTTTTGCATTTAATAGCATAGATCGGTTTACAGGATAGTATTTGTGGGTAAATTAAATAGAAATAAAGATGTAACAAAATAATTTTCTAAATTTTTAATCCGCGCAGGAAAAGTGGGTGGTATACATCGACTCAATGCCTACGATTCTAATTCAGAACCTTTCATGGCATGGCACTAGTCCTCACACATATTCTCCTATCATCCCTAATATTATACGTAATATGAAAAACGTTCGCGACTAAACAATCGGTCAGTAAGTCTCGTAACAACGTGGACAATGGATATATACACACACAACAAGTAAAAGTTAACATTGAGCTCTTGAACACTATACCGTAATATTGCTTTTAGCAAAAGTTCATCTTAAAATTATACAATTACTATCAGTCGTTGATTTGTATCGCGCCGATTCCTATTTCACAGATGGTGATGTGCAAGAGCTGCAAAGTAACACCAGACATCTCACATAAATCTTGCATAATTCGCGCAAACATCATCCCTGTCAGTGATGCTCACAGACTAGCAAACACTCCAAGTACAAATTAAACAAAAAAACTCTCAATCGTTAATGCTACTACAAACTAGTGTTACTGGAAAATAGATTTAGCGCACGATAACTCACGTGAATGTTTAACATCTACGCAATGAGGAATTCTGAACCAGAAATCTTCACATTATGATTCAAGGCACTGACGTATTTACTTTATTATTAATTAACGAATCAAAGTTTAAATCAATAAAATAAATCAATAAACTTATTGTCTCATGGCAAAAAAGTACATGAGTCTCAATTGATATAGGTACAGATTTTAAAACCAATAAGAAATAAGAATTAACTTCAAAAATAACACTTAAAATAGTGTATAAAATAATTACGTTATCTTGTTAAAAACAAGATTATTTAAATTAATGACCTTATTGAGATTCCAAATTAACTTTTTAGCGACACAAAATAACAACAGGAGGAGCACAGTTTTTTTTTTACCGTAATTATTAATATTAAGCATGTCAGTGCTTGGCTAACATTTTGCCAACATAACTGTAAATGTCACGAAAAGACCAGCTGCTAATTACATATTATGTACAAAATATGAGCTTGAGAATAAAGGCAGTAGTGTCTTTTAGTTCATCACAAATTTTCTTTTAACTGAAATTCCATCTTGCATTTAGAAGTTCCGAAACATCTTCGAAAATACAATTTGTTTCTTGTATGGTAAAGTCACAATGCAATTTGATAGACGTTTTTTGTTAATTATTGTTAAAGGCCTGGAAACTGTGATGAAAAAAAGAATTTTAGCACCAATATGGCGTCCTTGAGTCTCGCTCGTGAAACCTTAATGACATTGATACCAATCCTTTCCAGGGACTGATACATGTCTAAAGTTACAAAATATTAATATCCACTTACATATATCGTCGTACATACATCCTCGTTCATATATTCTATCATAACTTACAAAACAATACTTTATACAAATTCATAATCCCTTGCAAATGTGCATCATGCCTATAATAACATACTTCACCTTTCACACATCCCTCTTTCGCATCACATAAGTAAAGATACCACAGCCACTGTCTGTATCTATAATACCAAATAGGAAAATGCTTTCGATATTTTTGAAGAATATTACGGAAAGATTAATGGTGAGTCATTACATAATATTTCAAGTTCTGCGCTAGGTGCATTGGCCACATAAAAATCACTATGTGATTCACAACAAAAATAAAATATATTTAACCCATTTAGAAAGACTTGAAAAGCTTTAATCTGTTCCTATTCCATATGGAGTGTTTTATCATAATAAAGAAGTTAGTTATCATACTAAAGTTGAAACCAAGATTGCTTAAACTAATAATTATAAGGTATTTAGAAGAGGAATCTAACCATACATACAGCAGCATACATAATATACTAAGGTACATATTATATTGAATATTTGGTAGTAATCAAAAGCAAAAGATGGATAATATTTGTTTTGAACCTAAAAATAATAAGCATTTCTTAAAGGCCCTGTTAATATTAAAGATGCACCTAACGACTTAAACTTAATGTCATGAATTAACCTTCCAATAATACATTTAATTTTACCAGCAATAAGTTGTTTGAAACTTCGTTACATCACTTTCGTTCCATGTAGTTTCAAATCTGTAAGAAAGAGATATAATATTTTAATAAATAATAGGAAAAAAGAGCAAGTTTAATTTTGAGTATGATATACATACTAGTATAAGTATCACTCATCTGACATGGATACCAACCTTTTCCACTTATATCTAGTAAGGCAAAATAAAATATAAACCATACCATTTGGTCTTTGTGCGCGGCCTGTACAATATTACAGTTACAGGTCGTTTAGCAACAGCAGCGTTTCCAGCAGCAGCAGCACTAGCTGTATGTACCATGTACTTACCAACAGCGAGAAGCGCCTGTTGCTCGAGCTTGCGGATCTCCCTAGTGTGCGACATGTGCGCGGCCTGCAGCTAGTGCAGCAGTTACCGCGTCTTCAGCTACCCGACCAACAACATGTACTCACCAGCTAGCGAGCGGCGCCTGCTGCTTGAGCTTGCGGATCTCCTTAGTGGCCCAGTTGGCGAGCGTCTTGGTGCGCGGCGTGCGCGACATGCGCGCGGCCTGCAGCAGGTCTAGCAGTGGCCGCGTTTCTAGCAACGGCAACACGCGCTGCCCGAACACCGAGCAAAGGTCGCCCGTGAGGCCCGCAATCACGGACATGTGTCCGTCGGTGCGGTCAGGCTCCGATGCCACTTGGATCATGAAGTTCACGATTGCGCCCACGTGTGGCTCTACCACGGCCACGTCTGCTTGGACTTCGTTTGTGCCCTTTAGACCTTGAATGATACCAGTGTATGCTTCAAGCACGCTCTCCCGAAGCTCGCATAAATATTCCACCATATCATAGTCATTGCGATCGGCTTGTGCTTCGCTGGCCTGAAAATGAGTGAATTGTAGAAAAATTTGACAAACATAATATTTAACATTAAATTAAAAAAAAAAATATTTACCTGCAGCAACATTTGCATAACTACATCAAAATACTTTTTGAAGTCGGGGCCAATACTAAGTGCAATATCTCCAAACACTGACAGAATCTGAGGCTTGACTGAGCGATGTATAGATGGATCACCAAGGTTCTCTAGTAACAGTACCATTATTTCATCACAATAGGGCAGCACCTAAAAAGAAGACAATATAACTTACATAATGAACAAGAAATCATTTGTTTCTTTCTTATTTTTCACATAAAACTGGTAATTACTTCAATCAAAGCAGCAGTATATATTACCTTACTCTTTAGCGCCCGGCATATATCGCCAGTAACACCTACGGCTGCTATGCATACTTGATATTCTTGGTGATTCTTCAGACCAACATATAGATACTGCTTGAAGGCATCCATATATTTGAGGAAACCTTCCCCTAACACCTCCACCAATGTAGACACTGCCATTAGAGCGTCTTCTTGTACGCTGCCAGCCTTCCCGGCGTTCCCGGCGAACATCGTCAGCAGAGCGTTCATGATGGCGTCAGAGATTTGCGGCGCATCTTCGGGCGTCACCTTGCGCAGCACAGACTGCAACGTTGCACAGAGCGAGCTCTGCAGATCGATCAATTGGGACCTATCAGCCTGGCTGGAGATGTGATTCTCCATCTGTAGCACCTGCTGAAGCCTTTCCAATATAACCATGGTTGTTTTCTGAACTGTGACGTAACAGTCAGTTGGAGAGTTTTTAACCATTTCCATGAGCGCCTCATAAGCCGCAGACCGCAAGTTATGCTGGGCTGCATCTTGGCGGTCCGTAGTCTCTAAAAGTCGCCCAACGATGTAATCGAAATAGGTGGACATGCAGTAAGTTTTCGGCTGGTGCGAATCGTTGCATTCGGCGGCTTCGTAAGCAGCTTCGGCTAGTCCCGTGAACGCCCAGCAAACATTCGCGGCGACTCGAGGCTCCCCCTTGAGTCCATTCATGAGACTTTCCAACAGAGGTTTCAGGTAGGTGTCGTTGATGGCTGCCTCTGGGACTATTTCACAGATTCTACCAAATGTCCAAGCCGCTGTGTCCCTCACTGCCACGCTAGTGTCGTACATGGCTTGAATGAGAGTAGGCATCGCTTCTTCGACGAGTGGTTTAAGTGTAGTAGATTCTAGACCACCTAAGATGGAACCGAAGGCCATAAGAGCTGCTTCCCTATAGCGCCAGTTTTCACTTTTAATATTAGAATGAATAAATGGCAGGACATGCGGGACAATTTCATCTTCACAGCAATTTGAGAGCAGCATCAAACATACTGATGCAGCTTTGGATGGGTTCCATTCAAGTTCATCGTCAGAGTCTTCCTGCTTTGTCAGTTTTTGCATTAATACAGGAGCAATATACTGCAAAGCCCCTCGAGCATAGAACCTTGAAGTTCTTACTGGTGGACGTCCTGACAGAAAAACAACATGTATAAGTAAGATATATTTTTATCATCTCAAGGAGTCATTTTTTGTTACCATTATAAGAAAACGCCAAAGAAAAGAAATTATTATGTCATACCTGCTTCATTTGCCTCTGCCATTTCAATTCCTAGATCTATTTCTTCATCACTGACATTAGACCAAAACTCTATTCCTTGTAAAGAGATCTCATCTATGTCAGATTTCATGGCTTCTAAAGTAATAGGAAATAGAGCTTGTCCCATATAAGGTTCCATGTATTGGTAGTATAGAGACAGTATTTTTACCTAGAAAAAGGTTAACAATCAAGATAATTTCTTTTTATAGGTATGTTTTACTGAGATAAGCTACTAAAAATAAAATTCATCTTTATTCTAAACCTTAAAAATAGCTTATCTGACTATTTTATGCAAACAAGCCATTCTTGTATATTACAATTTCTACCATGTGTGATGAAGTATTGTATTCAGATTGTTTTTTAAAAATTATTAACTTTTGTTTTTTTTACTAGAAGCATGATTAAAATTTAATACAGTTTTGTGACTTCTCTTAAATCTTTATGGTACGTGTATAATTTTCTAAGATGTTAAACATCAAAATATTGTAAGATGGTCTAAAGCTCTATTAAATAATATATATATATAATATTTATTAATTAACAAAAAATCAGACTTCAACTCTCATTAAACCACTGTTGAGTCCATCCTTTCTTATTAAAAATTTAAGACTCATGTGGTTTTCCCATGGATACCATTATCAGAACTGGACTATATTCGATTCACCCAGTCAAAAGTTATGAGGTATCAAACATAAAAAAAAAATAAAAAAAAAAACATACAGTCCAATTGAAAACCTCCTCCTTTTTTGAATTTGGTTGAAAATACACATTTCTAGTAGTCACTCAGGTTGTAATAATTTTTTGTAGAATTAACATGATCAATATAAACCCAACTCACTAGACATTGCAGCGCTACAACACTAATCCTCATGTCGGCAGACTGTGTCGCCTCACAAACAACCTCCATGATGAAGTTCCTCTCATTTTCTTTGTCAAAATTAGCCCTAGTGAACTCAAGTGAGTTGAGCAGAGCTTGAGTTGCAGCTAGACGGACGTGGACACTGGGCTCACTGGATCTCATGCCATGGATGATGGCAGTTAAAATTGCGTTGCTTTGCTCCGTTAGTACTTCAGCATCTATATCTTGACATATATAACCTGTAATATGTAAGTCAAGATAAGCTTGCTAATTACCTTTTTTTTCACTAACAGTGAAAATGATATATACTTAACAAATAATTTTATTGTAAAGAATGACCAAATGTGGTATCAAGTTTCCAACCAAAATCATCTATGTAAATAATAGTGTTTTTTAAGAACCATTGGCACTAGGAATCTGTTTTTCAAATCCAGAATTTAATTTTGCAAAAAGCTACTTTCTTTTCAATGCACATTTCCTGTCAGTGATTTTATTGAGAAATACAATTTATTCATTTGCCAATAACTTTGGCATCTGGATGTTAATCAAAAAATATATATTTGTAGGAGTTTATGTGGAGACTGTAGTGTATAGTTTGGATTTGTTTCATCTTGATATGGGATTTCATACAGACATGGTCATTATCCTTAAGTTTGTATACTTATGGTGAATATAGAACTTAAAAAAATACAAACTAATACATTTTATCATTTGTATGAATCATTTATATAAACATTACTCAACAGTTGTTTGATTAATTTATGATTTATCTATATATAGTCTAACCATTGAAAGAAGACAAAGCAATACCTAACTGTGAAACTGATGAATAACATTTATAATATTAAGTATAATATTAGTGGAGGTTATACATATTACTACTGTGTGGAGCCATTGTTCCATTTCTCTTCTCAAAGCATTTTTCTTCCATTTGTGATACTTCCATTTGTGTATAAACTGGATTTAAAAAAATACACTTACCAATAGCCTCTAAGCTTGCTTCTTTCTTAAGTTCTGTGGACGTAGGATTGACTACATTTTCTACTAAGATGGGAATCAGACCATTCCACTGGCCTACTGCGAGTTCAGCCACAGCTACATATGCTACACACTGGGCAGCAGAACTGGGTCTACTATTCTCAGTACCAATTGCTGCTAAAATCTAAAAATTTAATAATCTAAATAAATGAACATTATTGATTAAGCTAGTAAGTAATTTTAATTAATTCTTCAGATAATAAAACATTCGGCAATGCAAAAAATTAATTAATGAGATCTAAATGAGGTTTTAAAATGTAATTCGAAAATGTAGGATTAAACTCATAGTCATATAAGTGAATAAGAACTATACTCCGACTTTTAATTTGATTTGTAAAATGATGTTTCTAAATATCATTTACTTACTTAAATAAGCTATAATATATAATCCAAATATTTTTACATAAAATAACTGTTTAGAAAGCCGATTATTTTATAACATTTAAAGCTGTTAAAGTAAAATTATAGAGATTGGAGTTTAGAAAAATACGAAACATCATTTTAAGAATTGAACTAAAAGTCAGAGTATATAAAGGAATGGTTAATGTAAAAGCATTAAATACATTTTTCTTAATGTAGAGTCTAGTATCCTCTGGCAGCTCGAGCCACCTCTGCTGGTATTGTTGGTTGAGTGTAGGGTCTTTGGAGGTGAGGTGGTTCTTTAACTGCAGGCCGGCGGCCATTCTAGCCACCTGGCTGTTGCCACCCTGCACCAGCACATCTGACAGCATCTTGATGAAGATTGTAAAGTTGGACACAGCTGCATGGTCAAGGTATTTCTCTGCCGCTTCCAACTCATTTCGATCTGTAATATGGTTTATGTTTAAAATCAGGGAACAAAAATTTAAACAGCAGAGCTTGCCTGAATGTGATTTTTAATGGACTTTGTTATGAAATCAAGACAGGATGTGTGTCAGGTTGACTACTTCTAAATAATAATGCGAAATATTTGTAAGATATAATTATAATACCCTGATATAAGCAAAGCCGTTATCGATATTGGCGCAATTGAGGTTATCCTACAAGGTGTCAAACGTTAAATGTAGGCGCTACAAGTTAATGTCGAAGCTAATAAAGCATAGGTGAAATAAAACTTAATTTCGGAAGAAACAATTGTATGGACTACAGCCCAGAAACTTCCTGACATGAGTCGTCAGTCAAATTACGTGTTGCTTTATCATGTTTGTTACGAAATCTTCAAAATACATGCTAGTAACGTTTTAAAAGTACTGAGATAGTAATATTTATACTATAATTTGATAGAAAGTCCACATTAGTTACGAAGATTCGTGCTACGTAGGTTTCGAATAGTCAGTTGACAATAAAGAAGCGCCATGCTCAGTAGAATTTAAGAAACAGAAAGCGTTACATACCCGGTGATATTGTTTTTTCCAATACTTGTATCAGGGTTATCGTCGGTTCTGAAATCATTGTGTTATTATGTATCCTAAATCAATTTATAACTACTTATTGGAAAACTAAAACCGAAGAAAACTGGTAACCGGCACACGGCGAAAGAACACTCAAATTCATAAAATCATAGACATAAAATTTCCTTGAAATCGTGAATGCCATAGAGTATAAAGTTAATCAAAGAGTTATGGCCTCAGAAGATCACAGATCAATCACAGAAGATCAGATTTTATTGCCGCGCTACACAGACGACAGATTCTTCATGAGATCTGCCGTTGGCATGCCGTTGGCCAAGTAGTATATCAACAACTCTGCGAAATTCAAAATTTTCATGGTTTTTTGCAATTTGTTTGCTAATTACACATCAGATCAGAGGTTTATGGCAGTCAATTTGCGAGAGTAGTATCATCTTTATATGATTATATCAAAATATTTGCATAAAAATGTGTATTATGTCTTATTAGCTTTGAAATCGCGAAAAACCACAAAAAATTTGAATTTCGCGGGCACACCCGTAGTGTAGGTACTCCACAAGTCCACACATGCTCCACCATAGACATAAAACACTATAGGGATATAGACAGGCAACTTCGAACTTCATTTTAAGACCAATAGCACACTAGTATACTACAGTAGTGTGAGTGTTTTTCGACATGATGTACATCTATATAAACACACCACAATTTCATTCATTTATTTTCGTGCATCTCCCTCATCCAACACTGGTTTTGCCTATAATCCCCTATTTCCCTCTCTTTCTAACATGATACGTATGTATACAACCATGACAGACGATAATGGCGGAACCTTTAGGGATGTTCTCATAAAACCGCCAACCGGTAAATAGTGATGTGTTTTAGGGTTTGCAATTATCGATTTTCCAAAGTACCGATTTTCTTCAATACCACTTGTGTCCTTTTTCCTTTCATGGATTGTCAATAACTATAGGATAACAAAAACTACATGAATTTTTAATGGCTGATTTATTCCGATCTTATTAATTACAAACTTTTTTTTTAATTCTTAAACGTAATTTAACACATTAAAAGGAAATGGTATATACTACACAACCAACCTAATTCAAATTTTATTTGGTTAACACAATATTACATAAAGTTAGTAAAATTGCAGGATTAACTATGAGTATCCTTCTTTTATTGCAAATGAATCCCACAATTGAGTATGACCTGAGTCACTTAACTCACAAATGAATGAATTATTGTTTAATTTCCCCAAATGAACACTAATGTAGATTTTAGTTTAAACAAATTGAGAAAATAATAGCCATGGTAGCTGCAAGTAAAGTAACAACCAACCCTTCTCTACCCCTAGTGGCCTCCTCCATCCCCTCATAGCCACCCCACGCCTCCAAGATAGAGATATGATTAAGATTTAACATACAATTACTTAGATTCTGTATCAACCTAACACTCGTATTTACAGACAAAACTAACACACTATTATCACAAAAGAGACTTGAGTCTGCCATGATAACTTCAAGTCATTATTATACATTAATATACAGAAAACTGGCTAATACACACATTATAACTATCTCAAAACTCGTATTTACAGACAACACTAACACATTATTATCACAAAAGAGACTTGAGTCTGTCATGATAATTTCAAGTCATTAATACATTTATTTAGGTACAGAAAACTGGCAAATACACACCTTATTATTATCTCAAAAGTTTGTCATTATTACATATTAATCATGAGCCCGAGAATTGACTATGACCTGAGCCATGTTACTGTAAAAGTAATTATTGATTAATTTCCCCAAATGAACACTGAAGTAAAGATTTTCATATAAACTTATTGTGAACAACCAACCCTACCTCCCCATCAGTGGCCTCCTCCATTCCCTTATAGCCACCCCACACCTCCAAGATGAATAAAAATACAATAAGATTCTTTATCATATTTACAGAAACCACTATCTAGTTGATAATTTATAAGCATTTACAGTTTGCTACATAAATTGAGGAGATGAGTGCAGAAATGTGCAGATAAATATAATTTGATAAATTGAAGACCAAAGGAAACAACATTAATTACTTCGACGACGCACAGATCTATAACTGGCACCTTTGGTAACTTTAGTAGCAATTAAAGTTTCCATTTCTGATCCCTTTTTCCTAGAATCAACATTGTGAATTCTTCTATTGAAATTAATGCACCATTGTCTAACTTGCATTCTTATAACAAACAACCAGAATATTTTCAAAAACTGAAATTTGTGTTCATTGCATGTATACCAAGATGTATCGAGATTCTCAAACTGTTTAATAATATCAGTGTATATGTACACTTTACAGAGTTTTGGCAAGGTCTGTTCAATAACATAAATACAGTGCCATACTAAAGCAGACAAGTTACCAGATGGATAATACAATTTTCTGCTATTAGGATCATACTCCTTAATTGATATTAAAGAGTGAAATGGTTCAATTTCATTGGACAATAGTGCATTTTTACAGTTTGGACATTGTGCACAATCTAATCTGGGAAACAAAGATCGACAGACTGCACCAGCAATATATGATACAGCATGGGTCTGGAAAATGTTTTCAGATGGAATACATTTATCAATGAAAATAAGATTCTGAGTATCAGAACTCTGCTCAACGTCAATAATATCCGAATTCTGTTTTCGTGTGGAAACTAAATTTCTTAGACTTCCCAACATTTTATCATTATCATTGGTGCAGTTTGCATGCAATGATTGGCCAGTTGTTATATCATTAATAAGCAATGTTTTGTACAAAGCAACAAACTGATGGCAGTCAGGATGTGTGTTACACCCACCCTGTCCTCGAATCTGGCCAAAGAAATTTTCCAGTGGATCCTGGTTTAAACGCTTGAGACTCAAGAATTTTACGCCTGGAATCATTTGAAGGTCCGACCAAAGGTGTTTTACAGTTTTAATGTCATGTATAAAGTTACGTAACGATAATGGCTTACTTTCTCTTGAGTCTGTTGCGTCAAATCGCATTGATTCTAACTTTTTCACTGCATCATTCCAAAAATCTATGTGTTTGGAATTTAAAGACAAAGCATTACGGTATTGACCTCTGTCATTGCCAAAGCAATTGAGGCTGTCAAACAGATCATTAAAGAACAAAAGGATCTCAGCAGTGAAATAGCCATTATCAATGTTCACAGATGGTACAGTATAATTATGAACTATTTGGAGATCTTCATATGTCTTCATCTGGTTGGTCAGGACTCGCGATACACTGTTGCTAAACACTTGCGCAGCATACTTGACCTGAAAATATATAGTTATAGAAATAAGTGTTTTGTCATAGGAGGAGATAAGTTTTATAAATCTTTACTTTTAAGTTGCAAACCCTTTTCACAGTCCACAACTGGGTAAAAGTTTATTTTTAGAACAGAATGAAAGTGCTTTGCCCACCGTGCTGACAAAGTGTGTTGACAATATCAGTCAGTTGGTATACTCAACCTCCCTCTTTCTTTCACGAGATTGTTTTATATAGCCAAACACTACATTGTCAATTACAATACTCAAACACACATTATTGAAATTATTGTCTTTAGTGTTTAACATTGATAAAAATTAATCTTTGGAACGGCAGAACCAATTTTAACAAACTTTCACAGTCAAGTCAAGGATTTTTATATATACAAGAGGATATCCTAAGATTGTTTTTTTTTTGGGGAAAACGTCTATTTCACATGGGATTATCAAAAAAAAAACTAAAGTCACACAAGAAAGTTAGACTTGCCTTCATTTTATCATATGAATTTGGATTCACATGTTTGTCGGTTAGATTTGTAGATCTGGCAACACCACGTGCACCATCTATTGCATAAAGCCTCTCGATGAACATCCACTGTGCACGCTTGTGCCCAATGAGCAGGTCCTTCTTCTGTAAATTGTTACGAAAGCATTTTAACAAATGGGGTACATCATACACATGATAAATTTTTTTATCATCAATTTCATAATGGATCACATAGGGATCATTATCACCAGACCTGAGTAAGTTTTCACGTGTATCAGATATTAATGCATTTATCGCAGCTACATTAGCAGAGCCTTGATCAGACACAGTTGATCTCAAAACAAATCCAGTTTTAAAAATTTCAGCAATAATTTCTTTCAGGATCTTTTTAAGGAACATTGTTTTAATACCATCCCGAACAAAATAAAATGCAATAGGTATTTTCCAAGGGGAAAATAGCCCACGCAACATAAAAACTAAAGCTTTATCAGCAACATTATTGGTGCGTTCTCCACCCCCTAGATCCTCAAAACCTTCTATTACACCAGTATGAAAATTAAAGTACAAATTTTTGTTAACAGCCATTTCATCAAATAATAATACACATTGCAACCCCATTGGATCTTTGTTCTTGGCGGCATCTGCCAAATGTTGAAAGATACAATCATTAATACCAGGTCTTAAGGGAATGTCACTCAAAAGCGAGCCTATAGTCGATTTGGCTGGTAATCTTACATTACATTTTTGCAAATATCGGTAACACTTTGGGCTTAATTTGTATAAAGATAGTGCAAAAATTTTTTCATCCGTGGTGTATCTTACTCCTTTTGGTTTAACACCAGACAATCGTATCTGAGAGTCTACAAGTAATTTACCAAATCTGTTTAAAAGGGGGTACTTTTTTATAAACATTTGGCATTTTTGTTTTAATGATTGATACTTAGATTGAGCTTTTTGATACCTAGCAGTCATAATCTTTAAGTTGCGTTTTAATATAATATTTCCCTGATATAACTTTTTCTTACGAGGGGTGAGTTCATTTTGGTTCAAGCGGACTCTAGGTATTTTATCAGATCCCCTTGCACGTTTACGTGATATGTTACGTACTGGAGTGGTATGGTCTGGAGAAACAGTATTGCAAGAGATTGTGTTAGATGGGATGGGACTTTGTTGCAATTGATGTAAACAACTGACATTTGTTCTTGGCTCTATTGGCATATCTTCATCAAGCAGAGAATATATTACCGTCTCATGCATTTGTGAGCTTGTTGCGGGTTGTTCCCTTTCAGGAATAATTCCTGAAGGTAATGAGACAGGGCTTAATTGCGAGTAGTTAACAATATTTATTTGGGGCTCTAATGGCATATCCTGGTCGTGGGCAGTACCTAATGATTGCACTTTTTCAAGATTTTGAGGGGCTCTCAAGGAATGTTCTACATCAGCTGATGAAAGAAGTGACGCGCGAGAGGAAGTATCACAAGTAACTTGGTCTATTTGGCATTGGCCTGGAATTACACTTACAACTTTAATGTTGAGAGGTTCATTATCAAGTAGAGGAGTTATTTCGAGATATTTAACATTGGATAATTGAGGCGATGCCTCTAGAGGAGTTATTTCGAGATATTTAACATTGGATGGTTGAGGCGATGCCTCGACTGGGGTTTCATAGACAGGTAGATGCAAAGAAGGAACTGCATCTAAAGATAATCTAGAATTATTAAGAATGTGCTCTTGCTTGAAATGAATACGGCAAATCCTTACATCTTCCAATTGCTTGCGAGAGTATTTACACAAAAATGGACAAACATCCAACCATACCTTCCATCTATCAGGGTTAGTAAAAGGAATTCTATGTAAATTTAGCTTCTTATAACAAAAGGGAACACAGCAAATCTTCATCACGGTAAAAAAAAATTTGCACAACACTTGAAACACAATTTATCAATTTAAACAGCATAAATCGAATATATCTCGGCTTAAAACTTTTTAAAAGTGAAAACGAATAAATAAAAAATCAAATCCTGTTATTAAATTTTCGTCTCCTTGCTGTTGCTAAAATGCTAACACTTGCTATTTGCTAACACTGCTTCGTAGTTCGTAGTGGTTCGTAACGTCACCGCCGCCATTGAGAACGTGTGGTTCTCGAAGAGCGAGAAGGAAGGGGGGGCTGTCATACAAAATGAAAGAGATAGAAAAAACTGTTAACTGCCAACATTGGCTGTTCGAAGTCGGGAGGGACTGTGCTCCACACTACCGCTATGCGGCATGCCGTGTGCTGCCGAAGCTGCCATAGAGTATTGACTACATTGAAATGACAAAAAATCAATGACTACAGTCAATTGTCATGATTAAAGTCATGACCATGGTCATGAACATGGAGATACCATACTTGAATGAATAGAGATCCATGGCCAACGGTAGCACTTCAAAAATCAAAAGTCAAATTTTTTTCCCCGAAGGTCAAAAAACGCATATTTAGGTTTCAGCGGAAAGGCTTGACCCCCCCCATAGAATGCCTTGCTTCGATTCCTCGGTACTGAATACAAAATCGACCGAACGCAACCAACTCGCCTCGACGCTGACACCCCCACTACAATCAATAGACCAAGCACAGCCAAGTTTGGGCTTGTTTCCGCAATATAGTAGGTACTAGATTGCGCTGATGTTCAAGAGGGTTATCTCAAAGGGGTCAAGCCTTGCAGCTGAAACCTAATTATACGTTTTTACCCTTCAAAGAAAAAACGCTTTTATATTTGACACAATCTATCTCCTGATAATAACTGTGGCCGTTTTATTTAATTAAATACGTACATGGTTTTAGTAACATGTTTTATTATTACAATCAATATTCTAGTTGCTAAGGACAACAGACATTTGATGTGACGTAGTGGTGGACTATATACATTTAAATTATTAACAGCCAGTAACAAGTAATATGGCCTGTTCTCACATACTCCTCTTCACCGCTATGTCGCAATCATGAGAGTCCTAAATTGCTTCTCAATTTCAAAAGCCTAGGACCAGCCAAACCTTTAGTTAATATATCTGCTTCCATTTCTTCCGTTTGTAGATACTGAACATCTATTACACCCTCTTGTATACAATTTCGTATGAAATGCATTTTTAGGTCCACATGCTTAGATTTTGAAGTGACCATTTCATTTTTACTTAGTTTGAGGGCAGCTTGGTTATCATTTAATATGACAATGCAGTCTAAACTGGCCCCTAACTCTCTATGAAGATTTCTCAAGTGAATAGCTTCTTTTGCAGCTTCAGTCAAAGCAACATACTCCGCTTCAGCAGTTGATAACGCCACGCTTCTTTGCTTCTTCGACATCCAACTCACAGCTGTTCCGGCGTATTTGAAGCTATAACCAGAAAAAGACTTTCTATCTAGTTTACATGAGCCCCAATCGGCATCAGCCATTCCATATAATTCTTTTCCAGTCTTTCTAAAAATGAGACCAACGTTTTTCGTCCCTTTTAGGTATCTAAGTACCCTTTTTGCACACTTGAAATGCTCTTCTCCATAACAATCATTGAATTGTGAGAGATAGCTAATAGCAAACATTATATCAGGACGAGTTGCCACTGCTAGGTACATAAGCGTGCCGATTAAGTTTTTATAGGGTAAATGTTTTCCATTTTGACTTGCTTCTTTTTGTAATGCAAGACCCGGTTCAATAGGAGTAGAAGTAGCTTTACAGTCCTCCATTTTGTATTTTTTAAGGGTGTCTTCTACAAATTTCTCTTGATTTAATTTTATAGAACCCTCTTCATACTTGAGGTCCATTCCGATCAGACGTTTCGGTAATCCTAAGTCTTTCATATCAAATTTTTTATTTAATAAAGTTTTTATTTCTTGAAGCTTTCTTGGACACGAATAGGCAATCAATAAGTCATCGACATATATTACTAGTATTATTTTAACTCCTCTTTTCTCTAGTAAATATACACATGGGTCAGCTTTTAATGCTTTAAACCCAATATTCTTTAATTCTGTGTCGAGTTTCTTATACCATTGCCTCCCTGCCTGTTTGAGTCCATAAAGGGCTTTTATAAGGCGACAGACTTTCTGATCAGGAATGTTTTTAATATCGTTCAGCATACGTAAAGTTTTATTATATATAGTCAGATCGTTTTTCTTACTTTCTTCGTCCAAAATTTCCGTCAGATAGTCTTCTAAATAATCAGGGTATTTCATAACCATATTTTCTTCTAATTCACCATTAAGATACGCAGTTGTTACATCCATCTGGTTTAGTTTTAACCCTTCTTCCACAGCTATCCCAATGACAGATCTGATTGAACTTAGTTTAGCAACAGGGGCGTATGTTTCATTGTAATCGACACCCGGTCGCTGCGTGAAACCCCGTGCTACGAGTCTGGCTTTGCTGGTAATGCTGTTATCTGGTCCTATTTTATCTTTCAGAACCATTTTGTAATCTACTTCTTTCATTCCTTTCGTTTTCTTTTCAATTTTCCAGGTTCCATTCTTGACATGTGCTTTTATTTCAGCTTTTATTGCATCATGCCAGTATTCATCTTTTTCATTTTCATCGGACAGGTAAGATATTTCTGATAATAAATTGCTTTCTTCAGTTTCTTCCATTTCATAATCCCTGGTCCACCCTGGTGGATGCCTATTTCTTTGTGGCCTCCCATTTCCAGGTATTTCTATATTTTCTGACGCATCATCATAGGATTCTATTTCGTCTGCTGAAGAAACTTCGTCTTCTTGATTTTTCTTATTTTGCAAGATATTTCCATTCTTTTTACGAATAAATTCAATTTCTAATGGTTCAGACTTTTCCATTTTCTTACCTTTGGTTTTATTTTCCTTTTCAGGCATATTTGATAATAGTTCTTTTTCGTTCACAAGATTATCATAGCTCTGTCCACCTTCTTGGAAGTACATTTTGTCTATGACTTTTACATCTCTGCTTATTACTACGTCATCGTCTTCAGGTATGTAGATTCTATAAGCTTTTGAAGTCAATGAGTATCCCATGAATACGCCTTCTTTGGCCTTTTGGGTTAACTTTCCTTTTATTTTCTTTTTTAAAACAAATGTTTTCCTGCCATAAATTTTAAGATGATTTCCACTTGGTGTTCGGCCTACCCATTTTGTGAACGGTATTTCGCCATTCAGTACTTTCGATGGACTGCGATTAAGAAGATAGTTTGCTGTTGATACCGCTTCCGCCCATAGTTTTTTAGGTACATTGGCCTCTATCATCATGCATCTGGCTTTGTCTAACAAGGATCTATTTTTTCTTTCGCTTATTCCATTTTGTTGTGGGGTATAAGTTGTGGTCAACCTTCTTTGGATGCCATGTGATTTGAGAAAATCGTCAAAATCCTTGTTTCGATATTCTGTGCCATTATCTGACTGCAGGTATTTTATCTTTTTGTTGTGGAAAGTTTCGACTTCATTTTTGTATTCTTTAAATTTATCGAATACATCACTCTTTCTTTTAATAAAATATACGTGACAGTAACGAGTGAAATCATCTATGAATGTGACAAAATATTTTGATCCCGCTGGTGTTTCACATTCGAAAGGCCCACAAACGTCGCTATGAATTATTTCTAGCTTATCCGTCGTGTAGAGATCATCATGCCTCGTGAATGGTAATCGTGATAATTTACCTTTTATGCAGGTTTCGCATGTTTCCAACTTTTCGTCAGACAATTTTAATCCATGCATGAGGCCATCTTTAGCCATTTTCTTTAAATCTCTTTCATTTATATGACCAAGTTTACGGTGCCATTTCATAATATTAGTTTCTTTTTCAGGTATAAAACTAACATTTTCATTTACGTTTTCTGTTTTCAGGTAATAAAGGCTATTTTTCCTTTCAGCTGTCAACAATACTTTACCCTTGTCATCTTTAATAAAAGCTTTATCTTTAGTAAATAAAACTGTGTTTCCTTTATCCGTAATTTTTCCAACAGATAGTAAATTCACCGATAATTCGGGCACATACAATGTGTTAAGGAGGGTATACTGGGTATTTTGTATGTTGAGTGCAACGTTTCCTTTACCTGCTATCTCTGTAGTGTGACTATCAGAGGCTAGTTTAAGAGAACCTGTTTCATCTTTTATAGTAGTAAATTGCTCCTTTATTCCTGTCATATGTGACGAGCATCCGCTATCTAAACACCACGTGTCACTTTTAATAGCCGTACTATTTAGGCAAATAGGTGATATGCTGATACTTTCCTTTTGTTCAACAGAAAAAACTTTATACGCTACGGCCACAAACCACGCTCTGCTACCATTTTGTGGCCGTTTTATTTAATTAAATACGTACATGGTTTTAGTAACATGTTTTATTATTACAATCAATATTCTAGTTGCTAAGGACAACAGACATTTGATGTGACGTAGTGGTGGACTATATACATTTAAATTATTAACAGCCAGTAACAAGTAATATGGCCTGTTCTCACAATAACAAACTCAGTAAAAAAATGGTCAAGTGCAAGTCATCTTCACGTACTGAGAGTTCCATACTATCAAGACCAATTTTCAATACTAACCACCCCTGCCTATCAAATAAAAAATTAAAAATTACGTTAGATTACTATCATACATCTCTAATTTGTCTACCATAATATAATAATATCCATGTATACCTAACTACTACTAGATACGTGAGTAGATATATCTTTGATCCACATAATTCATGGTTACCCTACAGAACCATTTTTATTTATTTATTTTGCACAATGAATTAAAACATAAAACACACAAACATAGAGAGGACATGTACAAGGACATCTTATCGCTACAAATGAGGATCTCTTCCAGATGCCCTAGATGTGGGAGCAATATAAACATGATATACAGAGTAGGCAATAAAAAACAAAACTGAAAGAAAAAGTATGCATAAATAAAGTACAATAAAAATAAGAATGCAAGTATATATTATAATTACACACATATTATAAGTATAAATGGGTATACATAGTATAAATAGTAGAAAATAATATATATACATAAATATGTGACATAATAAACAGAAATGAAGAACTAAGAAATCTTATCAAGAGCAGAATGATAGTGCTGTTTCAGCCGCGACTTGAAGACTCCCAGAGATGGGAGCAACCATCCAACCATCTTGCATTTTGTAATACCAGTCCTAAACATTTAAGGAGCACACCACGGGTGTGCCCGCGAAATTCAAATTTTTCGTGTTTTTTCGCGATTTTTAAGCTAATAAGACATAATAGGCTTATGGCCGTAAAATTGCGATAATCTCAATATCTTTTTCACGTGTTTATATAAAAATCTCTGCTCGAAAGTGTCGAGTTAAAGAAATTAGTCCGAGATTTGCGAGTTACTCACATAAAACTCGATACTCGGACTAATTTCCTAGGATACACATTTTTATGCAAACATTTTGATATAATCATGTAAAGATGATACTGCCATTCTCGCAAATTGATTGCCATAAGCCTATCATGTCTAATTAGCGTACAAATAGCTAAAAACCACGAACATTTTGAATTTCGCGGGCAGACCCGTTGACAACTACAATTTACTCAGTTGATATAAACTGGAGAAATAATGAAATTAGTTTTAAAGTTTGTGAATTGTTCGTTTTGGTAAAACATAAAAAAGCAAATTTTATTTTTTTTAACCATTTCTACCAAACCCAATATTTAGTTGAGAAAAGAGTTGAGATGGCAAGATGTTAGACAAGGACACAGTACCAGAGGTCGCCCAAGACAGCTTTTAGCTAAAAACTTGTAAGAAAATAGCTACCTACTCTGAGATAGAAAATAAGTCTTATTTGGTACTAGCTTTTGCCCGCGGCTCCGCCCGCGTTGAATTCGTTTTTTCACTAATCCCGAGAAAACTTGAATTTCCTTAATGGTTTTTACACCTACTTTTAAGAAAGATTATTATTTATTATCAAAGTAATCTACCTATATCTGTAGCTAAAGATTGCCTTAGAAAATTTAAGTTATTTTAAAATCTATGTTTCAAGGAATGCACCTATGTGTGAAGGAGTATTTCGCCGCGTGAATTTTATTCGTTTCAGCAGTTGCGGCATACCAATGCGGTAATCTGGTAATTCCCGGATATCGTCTAGGTCTACTGTTCCATGTATTAGTGTGATTAGCAATCCATATCCCATTGCTCAACTAAAACACAAACAGTGATACAGAACCAACAAAATGTTCATTTTCACATTTATGTTAACAATCATTAGCTTACGCCCACGGCCCCGCTCGCGTTAAATTCGACTTTAGACAAATCCCGAGGTAAACGTGATATTCTCGTTCCCATTCCCATAACCTACCTACCTGCCTACCTAATACCTACTTTCACGGAAGTCTTCTAAAGCAATTTACCTATAGATGTAGCTATAGATTTCTGTAGATGGGTTTTTTCAATATCCCACGGGAACTGTGGATTTTTCAGGGATAAAAAGTAGCCTATGTTTTAATCCAGTTTATAAGCTATCTATGTTTCAATTTTCAGCCAAATCGGTTAAGTAGTTGAGGCGTGAAGGAGTAACAAACATACACACAAACTTTCGCCTTTATAATATTAGTGTGACTATCTATGTTTCAAATTTCAGCCAAATCGGTTAAGTAGTTGAGGCGTGAAGGAGTAACAAACATACACACAAACTTTCGCCTTTATAATATTAGTGTGATTACTATCACATATTCTATTGCTCAACTAAAACACATCCTTTTAATAGCGAAACAGTTCTAATATCAGAAACACCTTTTTAGCATTATTAACCTGTATCCCATTGCTTAACCAAAACACACATTATAAATAGCGAAACAATTGTACTTTCAGAACCTTTATGGGTAGGTACCCATTTCCACATTTATAGCATTACTAATTACCATACCATATACCATAGCTCAACTAAAACATACATTGTCAGTAACGAAACAGATGTTAGTTCAGAACCTATATCATATAGGTACCAGTTTTCATAGTTATAATATTATTAACCTGTATCTCATTGCTCAACTAAAACACAAAATGCTAATAGCGAAACAGTTGTAATACATGTACCCATTTTCACATTTATAGCATTATGCATTATTTATAGCATTATATCCCATATCCCCTTTTTCAACTAAAACACACTTGTTAGATGCGTACAGTGCTATGTTCAGAACCTACATAGTGGCCATTTTCACATTTATAGTGATAATAGATTCAGTTTTTGCCCGCGGCCCCGCCCGCGTCAAATTCGCTTTTTCATGAATCCTAAGGGAAACGTCATTTTCCCGTTATCGTTCCCTATTCCAACCTTTAAACATGCTTTCAAGCAAGTTCGCTTGAACAATCTATCTATAGATGTAGCTATAGATTGCTCTAGAAAATTTGGTATTTTGAGTATCCCACGGAAACTACGGATTTTTCCGGGATAAAAAGTAGCCTATGTTTTAATCCGGGTTATAAGCTACCTATGTTCCAAATTTCAGCTAAATCGGTTCAGTAGTTGAGCCGTGAAGGAGTAACAAACACACACACAAACTTTCGCCTTTATAATATTATTATTTGGTATATAAAATCTTTGGATTGGACATTTTGAGGTTTAATCTGTATATTATTATACTCTTTGGTCCTGTGTCAAACTTTTGTAATTCTTTTTAGTGTTGACAAGGGCTTTTCGTGAACGTAGAGCGAAAAGAATCCAGTAAAATGGTATCTAAATCTCGAAGTTATTACTTAATCTTTTAGTGATTGTTTTGTATTATCCATGGAATTTGTACAAATTTTTATTGTAATGAAAATTTGTTGTGTATTTTGTGTAAAACAAGTGTTTTTATTTTCAGTCGCTGGTGATACCGGATAAGTTTCAACACATTCTTCGTATTATGAACACAAATATTGATGGCAAGCGTAAAGTGATGTTTGCTATGACTGCCATCAAGGGAGTCGGTCGCAGATATTCTAACATTGTACTGAAGAAAGCAGACATCGACTTGGACAAACGTGCTGGTGAATGCACAGAAGAAGAAGTGAGTACTAATACTAGGTTATATTAATTGCTATACGTAAGAAACAATAACTGTGTTGAACTAGATCGCAAGTTTAGATTGCTGAGCCCGAGTTCTGCGTATATTTTAAATAAATCTAACTGCAAATAAAATGTAAAGCCGAGGCCATTTCATTTATTATGCTTGAATAGATAGCAGTTCAATTAGATCTTAAAATATTGTGTTTGTTTCAGGTAGAAAAGATTGTTACAATTATGTCTAATCCAAGACAATATAAGATCCCAGACTGGTTCCTCAACAGGCAAAAAGATATTGTTGATGGCAAATACAGCCAACTGACATCTTCCAACTTGGATTCAAAGCTCCGTGAAGACTTGGAGAGGCTGAAGAAGATCCGTGCGCACAGAGGCATGCGTCACTACTGGGGCCTGCGTGTGCGCGGTCAGCACACTAAGACCACCGGCAGGCGTGGTAGAACTGTTGGAGTGTCCAAGAAGAAGTAAATGTAATAAATAATAATCTTTTTGCCAAAAGCTGTCTTATTTATTGAAACCTTTCTATCTTATGGGATGGGGCTGGGCCATGAGTACAAAGATTTCTTTTTTTGTGATATTGTATTGTAATATCATTATATTATTGTATCATTGCTATCATAATAAATATAAAAGTCCTGACATCTTCAGCAATTGCATCTCTACTTTACATTTATATTGAACACCTTGACACTTGAAAACAATCATCAAAAACATTTCAGGTTGTAGGAATCGAACCTACAACCTCTGATCCAGATAGCAGGATTGCTACTGCTGCGCCATTTGCTCCTCAGAATGTAAATCTAATACTAATTTATTAGGCTACCTACATACCTACAATGAAAAAGAAACTTGTTTTTCTACATATTTATTATTTTCAGTTTAAAATTTCACATTAAACAGTATTGTTCTCTTCATGCCGCTTATCTAATGATTATTATTTATTATAAACATCAATTACAGAAGACAAGAGCCATCTAATTGATTCATTAGCTCAAACAGGTAATTATTTCATAGAAAGGCATTTCAAATAGATATTACTATACTATAGAGGCAAATTAAGACTAGACCCAAATTAGGAATCAAAATTGGTGCTCACAGGGGTTCACAAAATGTTACCACTAATTTGACTTATAAAACAAATAATAATGATTATAATATAAATAATCTTAGTGGAGGAGAACATTTTTTTGGAAATCAAAAATTGAGATTTTGTTAGCCAGATAAATGGTTTAAAAGAACAATGGTGTGGGCCCATACATCGCTTTCGCTCACGTTACGCTATTGCAACTATAAATAAAAAAATATTTTTTTGGTTGGGCCTGCAAGCCTGAACTCAATGCTAAAAGATTTTTTTTACAAAAAAGTGGAGAAAAATTAATATTTATTTTCAAAATATTGTATCTGAGTATTATAACAACTGCGACCTCCGCCATGAAGCATCTGAGAGCATAGACAATACACTATATACTCTTTGATAAATACTTGTCACTTGTCCCAGAATTTGTCACAGTCGACAGTTGAGACCATGTAGCCATCATGTAGCCGTCGGACAATGTTGCGAGATGCCGGAATTAAAAAACTCCAATCGACTGAAAGAAAAATCTAATTGAGTTAATAAATTAATATTGAATAACAAGGGTATTTCGGAAACGCTAAACTACCAAGAGAAAATAATCTATCCTCAAAATAATCGGTTGCAATAGATTTCAGTATTACTAATGCAGTTTACAGGTGTAGTTTTCTGACAAATAATCACAAATATTCAAACAGTTTATTTAAGTGAGACTGGCTCACACGGAAAAATAATATTCAGTTTTACTCCAACGCAATGGAAAACCCTAAACTAATGTAATCTTTTTATGTAAATATATTCGAGTAAAATAAAATGCAAAAAAAGAACGATTGAAATTGACACAGTTATTATTGTCTTGTATTCTACATTCTGATCTAAGAATTAACGTAGTACTTGAAAATAGGTTTTTTTTAGTATAGTCTGTTACATGTTGTTCTCGTACAAAAGTGGACCGATCGTCAAAAAGATGGAGCATAAAAGTGGAAAAGTTTGGCATCCGGCAACACTAGCAGTCAGAAATGTGGAAATGGAACCTATCAGTAATCAATTGAATTTCTTTAAATAATTTATTTTTTGACCCGTCCTTTACAATAACAGGTGATACCTTGAAAAAATTCTGTTATTTATTAGAATCGTCTTGTAATAAATATTACATCTAGACGCTAAACTTTATTTGTGTAAATTTCTGCCATGTTCTTTATGAATGGATACTATTTACAAAAATTGTTTTTGATAAATGATAAGAAGTACAATGCCATAAAACTTATACACAAACCCAATCACATGGTGTCTCAGAGTTCAATTATTCATTATTTACTACTTAAACTACAAATGGCTGGTAAAAAGAAAAATAGTTCTTGGTAAGTTGTAGAA
The DNA here is from genome assembly GCA_963855885.1 of Coenonympha glycerion. Lineage (NCBI taxonomy): Eukaryota > Metazoa > Arthropoda > Insecta > Lepidoptera > Nymphalidae > Coenonympha > Coenonympha glycerion. The sequence goes on from OY979629.1 coordinate 7,634,465, forward strand.
AAGAAACTTCATAATTGTGATGTTACATCAGTTTACAATAAAAATGCTTTACAACGTAGTATTTGTACACAAATAGGTATTTAGTAGTAAAGTTTTTACACTAGCTAAAATTTATTCTATTCATATTGTGCAATTATCACCATCATATAAACCCCAGCGAGGAGAGCAAGAATTTCCTTGATTGACTGAGAGAGTTTATTGTTTGATCCTTCCAAAAGTTCAGGAATGACGGACACAGTGGCAATGTAAATGAATCCTCCAGCTGTGAACGGCAAGATCAGTGAGGACACAACACCATCTCCTGAACCCTGAAGATATATGGAAATGACTGTGCCCGAGATAGCCCCAAAGGCTGTCAATAATTGCAACATCATGGCTTTCCTTCTAGAGCACCCAGACTGAACTAGAATAGCAAAATCTCCAATTTCATGTGGGATTTCATGTAGCAAAATAGTAACAGTGGTAACTAGTCCTATACTCTGGCCTGCGATGAAAGAAGCTCCAATCGCTAATCCATCAGTGAAGTTGTGGGTGAAATCAGCAGCAAGGTTCAAATATCCAGCAACTTTTATTTCATCCTTTTTAGTTTTGTTGGATTTCTTTGATTTGTCATCTGACTTTTTCTTGTCATTACCATGTGAATGGCCGTGGCCTACGTTAAACAGACGTACAGTTTTCTCTACAGCTAAGAAAGTGATGATGCCTCCGAGGACGCCGAGCCCGACTGTCATGTCATGGGGCTCATGTTGACCTTCACTGTGTGAGTGGCTGTGGCTATGACTATGCCCCGCGCCCTGTTTAGACATTAGAGCGTGCGGTATCAAATGCAAGAACGCGTCACCGAGTAGACCACCAGAAGCAAACGACAACAAAACTTTTAATAAAGGTTGTTTTTCAACTGTGCCATCTATTGGTATATAGAACAGTATGAAAAATGGCACTATGCTTATGAATATGGTGGCACCTAAAGCCTTTACGTACAAGTCATATTGAGATTCATACTGTGGCTGTTCCTGTCGTTGTTCTTTAAATTTTTCATTTGCACTTTTACTGTATTTGAACGCTGGGGATTCATCTCCATGTGAGTGAGAGTGAGAATGTCCGATAACAACAGTCAATACACATGCTGCCGCTAACCAAAATAAACTTCTCTTCCAAGATTTATCCATGGCCAAATTGTTATGCCAACATAAAATTAAACTAATTTGCGAATTTTGGAATTCGTGGACAAAATAAAATAATTAAGTAGGTATTGACAAAAAAGTCAATGTCCACGTCAATGTCAATGAACTCTCAAAGAAAACATCAAACAAGGGGAACAACGGCGATGACGTGACAGCTGAGTTGTCAAGGACTAGGTAGACTATGACTAAAGAATTAATGGACACAAAGTAGTGAGTCTTTTCGGCTGGGTATTTCCGCCATCTTCTGTCGCATCAAAAATAGCTAATCACAGCTATCAGCCAATCACAGATAGGCACCAGTCAGCTGATCAGAAGGGCTAGAGCAGCCCTTCTGATCAGCTGATATTGAGTAGGGCCCAATATCTATCGATATGGAAATATTATCGATGTAGTTTGTGGTTAGTAATTAAATATTTAAGAGCAAAATGAATGAAGTATTACTATTAAAAATTAATTTATAGTAAAACTAGATTTTGCCAGCGGTGCATATTATGTTTCCGGATTAGGATTTTTAACTTATCCCGCGAGACTAAACTGCATTTGATACGAGTGATTGTACCTATAGTAAATATTTGCATCCGCGGCCCGTTTTCTTAAAGCGGAAATAACTACGAGAAGTCAGAGGTGTAAAACCTCGAGGTCCAAATAGAAGGTAGTGATATTAGGAGCCCTACTCATCTATCAACATTTAACTTTACATATATGAATTTTATCGATATCGGTATAACAGCGGTCGCATCATTAGTACTTTGTTTTTGTTTTGTTAACATAACAACAAAAACTAAATCGATTTTATTTCAATCCCGAAGAAATATATCTTCTTTTACACATTATATAAGTGCATGTAATATGATCATAACACATAAGTTTTTATGTGTTAACATAATTTTTTACGCTTGAAATATTTTATAACATTACAATGCACATTAAAGAATGCAGATTTCCTCAAAACTTTTATAGGATAGGTAAATATGAATCACGCACTGCTTTAGCATTTTATCAAAAAAATGTGTGCAATAGTAAAGAGATTAGGATACCTACAAATACATTTTTCCTAAGTACATCGATATCGATAGCTTAATTAATTGTGTAAGCGATAATACTATGAGCTGTGGGTGGTACCGAAATGTTGGGGGCGGTAACGACGCCATATTTCTGTATTTATTGGCAACAGTAACAATTATTGCTACTTTATATTTCGTATATTTATTTTACTTGATATGCACAAAATATTATTTAGACAATTTTATTATGAACCAGAATTTACCATTTATTAACATATAAAGGATCAGCATGTATTTTTAGGCTCAGCCTTGAAGCCGGAATTTTAATTTGTCAAAACTGTAAACTGGCGCTAATGAAAGTGGCTGTCGTACTTTGATTTCGGTATTCGGTTCGGCATTGGACATTTCGGCACTGCTGACAAGCGGTACTGAAATGTAATGACGCACGATGCCATACTTGAGAAATATTTGGCTTCAACATACGTCACATCTTTCCCGTCCTCTTAGCGTTACGTATTTCGTCATCGGAATTGAACCATGAAGACAACACTGTCGTCGTGAAGTTGATATAATTATTTATATGAATTTGGTAACATTATATTATGTTACATTTGGAGGCTGTTATTTTATATGAAACGTCATTGAAGAAGAATGAGGGAGGAGGGAAGGAGTACCTTGAGAGGAGTACTGACGATACCTACTGAGAAGTGTTCTTTGCGGAGCCAATACCTCAAAAAGAAGAAGAAGAGAAGTGTTCTGTGACATGATGTATCATATTGTAAATCTCTAATCTGTGTCATAGAGTAAAGTAATATTATCAGTGTTCACATCTAGAGAGTAAAGTGGTCTGTGGTTCAAAGTGTTTTTGTCACAGGTCTCCAGACTAAAGTATAATATAGTGATCTGTGGTCACAGGCCAAAAAAGTTTTTGTGTAGGATCATTGTGATTTGTGGTTTGTGGTGTACTCTGTGGTTTGTGGTAAAACGTAGTGATTATTATCCCTATAAGTGTTTTATGTCTATGGTGATTATATACGATTATATACTCTTAGGTTTGTGGGATCAGTGACAGTTCAATTCAGAGATGTTTTAATTTCGGAATTTATTGGAAAATAATAAAATAACAATATTTATTCTGAAAAGAAAAATTATAGTCTCAGTCAAAAATACTATGTAAATACTAAATTGTAAGTCTTGTGAGAACCCAGACTCTTGGAAGCATGGTGTAAACTGTTAAACTGATTCCTTTGTAATTTACTTTTTATAACGCTGAGTAAGTATTTAATAGTTACCTATGTAGTTAATTCTCTAGATGTTGATAAAACTCACATAAATATCTCATAACCTACAAACCGATCAAAAAGACATTAACATATTTATCCATTGTATCTAACTGATTATTAAATAGATTAAAATGAATATGTTCTCAAAACTATATACTGTACTTTCACTATTGCAGGTTGACACTGTAGTCATGGAGAATCCAGAAACTAGTGGAAGGATAGGCCAGGAGGAGCCTATTTCTTGCTTTCATCCAGCTACAAAGACACATAGATTTATAGGCCTTGTATTGATGTGTTTTCTTTGTTTTGGTAAGTTAAAATCATACATATCATACAATCATATCAAGCTAATTCATCAATTAAGGGGGCGTTCAGAAATCTAATGAAATGAAATGAAATTCTATAATTTTCACATAGGCCTAAATAATAGACACCCATGAAAAATCAAAAACTACCGCCAGGTTCGAATTGCAGGTTTGCACTGAGAAAAACTGGCAAGAAACTCTGTATTTGCTCTTTTCAAAAATGTCATGATATACAAATATTCTTATATTAATTAAAAATTATTAAATATTACATAACTTTTAAGATATCTCATGAGGAGATGGAAATATATCCCTATCATTCCAAGTATCTTTGTCAATGAAAAATTCTTCAATAGTATAGTAACCCTGATTTATGAGATGTTTCTTGACAGTGTCTTTAACCCTGTGTAAACGAAGTCCGGATTTAAACAATGATTTATCATTGTTACCTTTACACAGGTTTTAAGACATGGAGACATTGACATTGACATAGACATTGGAGACTGGAATAAGCACAGACTTTATCCTTTTAAACAACTATATAGGAAAATACTGTACGGACCTAAGATGAAGAGAAGAGAATATCCATAACTCTGCCTGTGAGATTAAGTAATGCAGTTAGTACAATAAAGTATTCGGAGATTATAAAAAGTACAGTAAAATACTGTATTTTCATTGTATTTTTTTTTACTTTAACTGCTTTGCGATAGACTTTGTATTGGTGAATGGGAATAGTAATACGTAAAAAACTTTTCAGCACACTTCAAATTTGTTTTGTGTTATTTCAACTCAACCTTCAAAACAAAATGACATCTTTGAAGGGGATCGAAGTTGCAATTTTTGTTCTGGGATGACAGCAAGGTCTAGTAAGGCCTTGGTCTGTAGAGGTCTAGTTTGAGGGGAACCATTAATTGTAAATGTCATATCCTAAAAGTAGGTAGATAGGTCTAATCTTTCTCCATAGCACACTGCGAAGAGACTAATGATTACAATAATTGCTTAAGATCTGTCAATTTAACTATTTTGAAGACATAGGAATCTGATATGCAATATTTAATTATCTATACTGACAGTCCTTTGTTGTAATACAATACAACATTTTGTACTCAGTAAATTGTTTGTTTTAGGTTCCTATTTCTGTTATGACACACCAGGCGCGCTTGCTGATAACTTCAAAAGTGACTCACGCTTGAGCACATCACAGTTTGCCCTACTGTACTCTATATACTCCTGGCCCAATGTGATATTATGTTTCATTGGAGGTTATCTTGTTGATAGGTGAGAATGTGTTATTATATGTTTATCCTGCATCATCACACTGCCTACATTAAACACATTTGAGTACATTATATGTGTGTGCATGTGCAGATCAAATAATATCTAAACTGTACTGGTAGATGTTTGATAAATAAATTGAATACCAATATAGTGTTAAATCAAAACTATAGCATCTGGGCCTGATGATAGATGCATAATATAGTTTACTAAATACTGGTTGACCCTGCAAACATTGTTTTGCCACAAATTCTCATTTAGGGATTTAACTTTTTATTTACTATAGTATGCTGGACCATGTAAATATTTTCATGACCATGTAAACAAAATCAACTTTTAAATAAAAAATTTCATGATATTTTTCACATGACATGCACATAACTTTTACGGTTAGAAACACCTGTAAAAATATTTTTATGATAAATGTATGACTCTGATTAGTGTGACGATAGTAGTGTGTTTCTCTTTATTTTTGTGCCTTTCATGTATAGCCACCAGATTTAGCAGTAGGTTTTTAAGACCTGTCTTCATAAAAAAATTATTGAAAAAGGATTATGACCATGGATAGAATAGAATCCCGTACCAAGCTGATTCAGATCCAAACTTTATTTTATAGACTATGGGTCTCTACTCCTTCTTGGACATTGCAAAATGGATCTGAGAAATAAAGCCTATTTTTATTTTTTTATTTTATTTATTTTATCCCTACTCCTACCTCCTCCTAAGTTATGGGCAAATATTCCAAGTTGTTCTGAATAAAATCTTTATGAAAAGAAAGTAACTCCAAGTTAGTTATTATATATTTGGTGCTTTAAGTAAAATAACATAATCTTAAGTAAGTAACTTAGTATGCTAAATTGAATTCCGGATATGAAAAACAAATTCCTAGTGCCAATGATTCTTAAAAAACACTATTTAATTTATGTACAAAATTTTGGTTTTGGTTAAAGAAAAAACTTAATACCACCTTTGGTCATTCTTCTTGTAAATGATTGTTCTTCTGTTTCAGATGCTTTGGCGTGAGATTAGGAACAATAATATACATGGCTATTGTCTTCATTGGGGCAGTGGTGTTTGCGTTTGGAGTTTACATTAACGCTTTTTGGTTAATGATCCTGGGCAGATTTATATTTGGGTAATTAGAACTTGACTGTCTTATCATTAAATTAGCTGCAGTGCTTGTCGCTGTATCTATGAGGTCAATCTAGACCCTCCATATCTCTTAGATGTGCCAACTTTCATGGTGATCTACTTTTAATCTCATGCACATCTCTTATTTTGTTTATATTATTATTATTTATCTCAATAAACAGTCTTGCAGTGTTTGAGATATTTGCCATGTAACTGTAATTCAAGTTTCGAATCATTTAATGTTTTGGAGATGTGTGTTTTTGTAGAAACCAAAAGTAAAGGTACAACTCATTATGAGGGAACCTTGTATCTTCTTGTATCTTCCAGTTCGGCGGTAGTTGTAGATGTCACTTTGACCGTCCTCGATCTATTGTGACGCCGCCAATTATAGCTCCCAGCCAATAGTATTTGCCGCCAGGAACAGCAGCAGCTTCTTGGCTGAAAGAAGTTTAGCATCATTAGAGTTTAGAATGTGTTTCCCCAGAATGATGCTACGTTTATGCATCAGAGCTGGGCAGGAGCAGATTATGTGCAGTGGCGTTTCCGCCGCCTCATTGCAGAGTCTGCACATGTCTGTATCCGTTAGCTTCAGGTTATAGATGTGTCGATTGAGTCCACAGTGCCCTGTAAGCGCCCTTACTAAGATGCACAGTTTTTTCCTGTTGAGTGCTAGGGCCTCAGAGGCTGATTTTCCATTGAAGGGTTTTATTAGTGCCCTTGAATGGTCCATACCTGTTAGTTTATGCCAGCGCGAGGCTAGATTAAACAGACATTCAATCATCAGGGTTAATTGCGCCAGGCTTTTGGGTATGCCGCAGACAGGTTCAGGGCCTATCTGCTTCCCCTTTGCGCCTGTTTTTGCAAGTTCATCAGCTTTCTCGTTGCCGATGATCCCTGTATGACCGGAAACCCACCTTAGAATGACCCTGTTACTTGCGGCCAGGGCATTCAGCGATTTCCTGCAGTTTTCGACCAGCTTTGAGTTAAGTTTCTCAGAAGACAAGGCCGAGAGAGCCGCTTGGCTATCCGAGTGGATATATATAGTTTTATTTTTGTAGTCCCTTTGCAGACAAGTTTCAGCACAGTCTATTATGGCGAAAACTTCTGCCTGGGATATGGAGGCATGAGCACCCAGGTTGCGGTATAATTTTACCTGAGGGAATGAATAAATGAGGGAACCTGCTCAAAGGTGTGTTCTCAAAGGTGTGTAAAGCCAGCATTTGGTCAGTGTGTGGGCTACGAATGAACGTTTCTTCTTTTGAAATTCGGACTACCAACCAACAGAGACCATGAATTTTTTGATTTTTTGACAACTTACATTCCAATTTTCAGCTAAATCTGTTCAGTAGTGCCAGCATGAAAGAGTTACAGATGTATACACACACAAAACACACATTAGATGGTGCTCCAGTAGATTATATGGCCCTCACAAGTTGTCCTTCTTATTATTAGCATTTGACGTCTTCCTTCGTCTCGTAGTATTAGTTAATGCAATGTCCTAATAAAAGACTAATATGGTAAATATTTGTGTATGTCTCAGCATCGGTGGGGAGTCGTTGCAGGTAGCAGTGAACAACTATGTGGTGGTGTGGTTCAACGGCAAGGAGCTCAACATGGTGTTTGGGCTGCAGCTCTCCGTCTCCCGGTTCGGCAGCACCGTCAACTTCTGGGTCATGGAGTCCATTTACCAGTGGGTGGCCACCTACTACGCGGGCTATGAGAGGCTTGGAATGGCGTTGTTCATAGGTTTGTGTTAAGAGGGTAAATACACAATATTTTAATAAGCATAAGTTATATACATTATTTAAAATTTAAAATAATACTTAGATTATTATATTTAAGAAAAGTTGTATTTATAATGACATTTTGTAAAAGAGCAAGTGCTGATTTTCTTGCCAGTTCTTCTCTGTGCAAATCTGCTTTCCAAACTTGGCAGTAGTGTTCTGACTTTTCATAAGAGCATTTCAATTAGCTGTATGTGAAAAATAAAGATTTTCATTTTCATATGGAAAAGAAATGCAAACCTAAAATGATGTTTTATTAATATTAAATTTTTATTAATATATCACAGAAATCGAATTTCGATACTTGGAGGCGACTACTAGGCTGCCCTACTAGTTGCATGAAATGGTTACATAATGCTCTGCTAAAAACTCAATTTTGTCTCAGCCTCGCTGACATGCCTGGGGTCCCTGATTTGCGCCCTCATCCTGGGCTGGATGGACCACAGGGCCGAGAGGACCCTGAGGCGGAGCGCAGCGCAAGCCAAACCAGACCAACCTTTCCAGCTGAAAGATATACTCAAATTCGAAACTGTGTTCTGGCTGATAGCTGTCATTTGTGTTGCATACTATTTGGCTATCTTCCCCTTCATTGCTCTGGGCAAGTAAGTACAATGTTTAAAATATCAGATACATAAATATGTATATCTAAACTAGCAATTATTTCGATTTTCGCGGGGCCCTTAAACGACTTTAAAGATTTGAATGGTGTATTGAGATAAGGTTTTTGATTTTTATGTTTACCTGTATAAGTTATTTGTCCTGTAAAACCGTGAGTTTACTCCCTTCCCGGTTACCAATTGAGCTGAAATTTTGTATGCTTTTGTGAGCCAATAACAATGCAAAATTATTATGACACGGAGCTAATCTGATGTTAGAATCGGTAGGTGGCCATAGAAAATCTTGAATTAATCGACACAACCACATCGAGTTTGACTCATTTGATCAGTCTTAACAAGTACTTTGGTGCTGAATGGTAACCAGGGTCTGGTGCTGAGAAGAATATGGATAAAACATATAAAACCTTTTTTGTAAAATATATTTTTAAATGTTAATTTATCTTTCATATATCATTGTAGTCAAAAATTGGATTACTGGAACATATTTTGCATACATAACTCACAGGCAACCCGAACTCACTTAATAAAATGTTTGCAGGTTGTTTTTCGAGCGTAAATTCGACTTCTCGCCGCAAGACGCGAACACGGTGAACTCGATGGTGTACTTCCTGTCGGCGGCGCTGAGCCCGTTCTTCGGCATCCTCATCGACAAGAGCGGCCGCAACGTCACGTGGATCATACTCAGCATCGTCGCAACCATCGCGTCGCACTTCATGCTGGCCTTCACCTTCGTGAACCCGTACGTGGGGGTGGTGAGTTTGTTCATGTGGAAACACTCTACTGTCATAAGATACTGATGATGAATTAGAGTACAGAATTATTATCATAACACATACGTTCGTACATTAGGTCTGACTAACTACTTAATTTTTTTTAATAAAAATCTTAAATAAAAAAATAGTCTCTTGAACGGATAATAGAGCTAGCCGCAATTGAATTGGTGCAATTCATTATCGTCATCATTTATAGACCTGCTTCGTCCAACTTTGAGTTTTTCTGAAAAAGTAACAGATAATGTTTTGATAAAAGTATGTGAACGCTGATTAGCTACAAACATTAGGCTCCAGAATTTATTTTGCCGAAATAACCTTATTCTTTATTAATTTAAACCTTATTCTTTATTATTATATTATTTGCCCGCAGATTATGCTTGGAATATCGTACTCGTGGCTCGCCAGCGGACTGTGGCCGCTGGTGGCGATGGTTGTTCCCGAGAGTCAAATGGGCACTGCGTATGGAATGTAAGTTGTGTATTCTTTCATTCAAAGGTAAGGCAAAAGCCTTCCTCTTCGTCCGCCTATATTTTTTTTTGTGAGACACTGAATTTCTTGTGACTCGATTGAGGGCCACCTCGTTTAGACATTTAGCGACAATGCAGTATTGAGACGGTTGGTTTATATTTTGGTTAAATACTTCTTTGATGTGTTTGTGGAATGTTAGACTTGTCTGATTTGGTTTTCAACGTGATAACAATTAATTTTGCCGGGCTAAAAGTATGGGTATGAGTGAACTTCGCGCACGATTTTTTTTACATAATTAATATCTTGAGTGAACGGTACATTTTTTAAGGGATGAACTATACATATTGCCTTGTTTTACGGACTGAACTGATGAATGATGGCATTTATTTCCAGATGTCAAGCCGTACAGAACCTGGGGTTGGCGGTGACTATTATATTTGCTGGAATGATAGTTGATAACTATGGATACTTCATGCTGGAACTCTTCTTCCTCGGATGTCTATTTGGTAAGATCTTCAACTTTTTTGATATGGAAACTTTAGGCGCATTGGGCATTTTTTTGAAGAGAACAAAGAACTCGTGAACGCGTTACCATTATGTAACCTTTAAGTGAAACCTTCTTTAGGTGTTATGGACATTTTTGAGATGAGTAAAAACCAATGACGAAATACTCTACGCTAAGAGGACGGGAAAGATGTGACGAGGACGGGAAAGATGTGACGTTTTTTGAAGCCTAAAATTTCTCAAATATGGCGTCGCGCGTCGTACATTTTGGTAACGCTGACAGCACATACCACTGTCGGTCGCTTACATTAGCGCCATATTACAGTTTTGACAAATTAAAAATCCGGCTTCAAATACATGCGTGACGTCACTCAGTTCTGAATCAATGGTAAAAATCAAATAGGTATAACGTAACGTAAGCGAAACCTTACACTCTTACCGTTACTGACACATCGGTATATTAAGTTTTTTATTTATTTTTGAAGTTGAACCATTGTACGCTACCGTGACCGACACTCTGTCGTTGTCTATGTCCTGGAAGACCTGGAATGCCCTCCCAGGTACTGTCTTTCCCGCCAATTACAACCTGGGTTCTCTCAAATCAAGAGTGCTTACGGATCTCCTAGGCAAGCGCGTTCCACCTTAAACTGTATCATCACTTTCCATCAGGTGTGATCACTGTCAATCGCTAGCCTAAATATAAAAGTAAAAAAAAATTTTCATTCCTGACAGCACCTCTGGAGTGCCATGTCTTTTTTTGGTAAGATTTGCTAACTTTTCATTAGATAATGTTATGTAATAGTCTGCCATGTCACAATCACGGAATGGCGCGAGCCTGACTCATACTTGACTGGTTTTTATAATTGGCTTCTATGCTTTAGAGATTAAAAAATCACTCGTGTTTGATTATTAAAAACCACATGGTTAGACTTATTTGTAACAATTTGTCATGTTTGTTCGTTGGCAGTGGCTCTGATAGCGGCCGTGCTTATCTACATCCTGGACTCGGCGGCGCGGGGTGTGCTGAATCTGTCACCGAGCGCGAGGGAAGCTCTTGCCAAGTAGGATTACGTTTTGTACTTACTCAGCACTGATCTCTATTATACTAGAACTCTGGATCAAACATTTTGTACAATTGTCAGTTCATTTATTTGTGCCGATGTGAAGCGCACCCTCGGAGGTCCACGGTACTAAATTGTCATTTGTTGCTAGTGACCGTCGCGTCGTTTTGAATGACATTTTATTTTAGTTCCATGGGCGCTCACGCCAGATTACGAAACAATCAGCGCCAAAATGGGTGTCTTCATTTTTACGTTGACAATCTGAGGTCCAGCGTACTAGTATAATAGAGGTCAGGAGACATTAAATTTTTTAGTGACTTCAATGGGTGATTCAAAAGTTATGGAACACGGATGCACTGTTGGCTGTTCATATATTTGCTCGTCCGCGATACGTTAAATGTAAATAATATGGACTTTGTTTCAATGTTGAATTTACTCCTTCGAAGTGCTTACTAAGACTGGCTGGACTCATAGTTAGGGAAAAAATGAAAAAATTGCAGGCATAACACTCGTAGTAATCTAAGAAGTCTAGATATCAAATACATCAGAATCGGTTCAAGCGTTTATATGTCAGGGGGGTACAAAAAAATCTTATAAACCCTATAAACAATACAATTCTGTTTTGGGCAGTCATGTTATAAAGACACCATACGAAAAATGCGATGTATTTGCATTTTTTTTTTGCAGAACGACCGCGCGCACAGAAGAAACGGCAAACTTGCTCGAACACGCCGATAGTTCCGATCAAGAAGAGATCGACTCCGGACCTTCGACCAGGAACCCCGCTGCGGGGGAAGGCGGGGAGGCCGAGCTGGAGGCGAGCATTGGGGCTTCGCGCGACCCCACGCAGCTGCAGTCCGACCGGATACGAAGCCGATACATATCGCATCTGCTGCCCGCCACCAACATTCCAGAGCGACCATAGACTCCATAGATTAGGTCTAGGCTAATTTGACTAAGAATATTATGAAATATAAATTATAATCTAAATAATGTAAATATGTAACTAAGTAGACTAAATTTCAATATTGATTTTGTGATATTTTATATTAAATGTATTAGACGTTGACGAATATAATTATGAAATATGAATATAAATGACATGATGAGAATTTACTATTAATACTTTTGTTGTTTCATTTATCGCCTTAGGCCGGCTCTACACGTTGGCCCCAACGTTGGCGCCAACGCCACTCGCCCAACGTATTAATCTATCTAGAAAATGGTCTTGGCCCCAACGTTGGAGCGCGCTATTTTCTAGATCCGGCCTAACAGGTTTCTGTGGTACAGTAGTTTTTTTCTAAGTATGATTCCTGTCAAACCTATTTATGTAATTCAGCACTTATCACAATGAGAGGAGACCCGTGCGGCTGTACCATCGAAGGTTTGCCCATAATCTATCATCATTGGTTGGCCCAGCAAAGTTGGTTGGCAGGCTTTTCACACCTTTTATAACAAAGGAGCATTTGTTCGATACATACCGGTACAACCTTAACTCTGCTCCTTTGCTTTTGCTCCTGTACTTTATGCTAGCGAGTAGCGATGTCGAAACGCGTTCCCATAAAACTTTCAGTTAGTAGATGCTTGATGTAGATCATCAATACATGACGGGTGGTTTCGCGACTTACTCAAATCATTATCAGTATCAATGAATATCAATTTCTAATAATACAGTCCATTTTATCACTCTGGATAAATCTATCATTAATATCCACTCCCCACGGCGATACCCTTGTGACGTCTGCCTTTTGGTTCTAGCGGGGGCACTGACCTCTATATAGTACGCTGAAACTTTGTCAACGTAAAAATGAAGACCCTTGATTTTCGCCATTTTGGCGCTGATAGTTGCGTAACAAGGCGTGAGCGTTTATGGAACTAAAATAAAAACACCGGCCAAGTGCGAGTCGGACTCGCGCACCGAGGGTTCCATACCATAAAAGAAGTAAAACATTGAAAGAATCACTTTTGTTCATGAATTTACGAGTATAATTTACATGTAGGAACTTTTGTTTGCGAACCGCAAACGTAAGTTTGTTTTTGGTGGTTTATTGTTATTATCAAAAAAAGTATAATAGTTAGGGAGTTGATTTTATTTTTCCTGTAAAATATACATTAATGTCTATTGATCATAATTATTTCAGATTTTTCGATTGGTAAACTTCGGAGATAAGGGGGGGGGGGGGGACGGTATTTTTTTCGACAGTTTGCCGAATAAATCAAAAACTATCAAGCATAAAAATAAATAAAAATCGGTTTTAGAATACACAAGTAACGCCCTTTCATATGATACCCCACTCAATATTGTTATTTCATTTTGAAAATTCGAAGCCCCGGTTTTCCCCCCTTATTAAATAAAATTAAAAACAATTTTCAAATTTTTACGATTGTTATGACGTCGGGTCACTATTACCTAAAACTATTCTAAATTTTAAGTCGATAGCTTCGATAGTTACTGAAATAATCGAGTGTGACAGACGGACGGACGGACGGAGAAAGTCTCACCATAAGGGTTCCATTTTTACCAAATTGGTATGGAACCCTAAAAAGACATGCACAACGACGGTCTCTACAAACGAATATGTCAATGTAGCACGAGGGGAGGCACTTCGAATCGTCCATGTATAGAATGTTTGATCCAGTGTACTAGTAAAATAGAGATCAGTGAGTAGAGGGTATAAAAATAAAACTTAATAACAAAGTTATTGAAAATAAGATGTTTTTAATAATAAAAGAGCAAACTTAAAACCAATATGTCATCTTCAAACTGCCGTCTTTGTCTCGCTGCGTCTCCAGCGTGCTGGCCTGCCGCACCAGCTTCCGCATGGAGTTCCGCCGCACGGGCCGCATGTCCGGCAGCACGTCCTCTATGGACGGCGCTTGCGTCAACTCCAGCTGGTCCAAGTTTTCGTAAGAATCTGATTCTGGGACTGCGCTCCTGTGACGTAATTGAATGTTTGTAAAAGATTAGTAGGGCGCGTGGAGGCGCGGGCCACATGTGTGTGCCGCCCATAAAAAAACTCTTCAATATTCCCCATACATTTTCAATGGAAAAATAAATTTCGCCATTTTGATTTTTTTTCTATTCATCCCGTAGACCTTCGGGTCCTGATCACTTCCTGTCAATAAACCGTTCTTCCATCTTTTATACTTTCAAAGTTAAACATCGATGAATTGTATGGCGGCCATCTTGAATCCGCCATTATGAATTTTTTTTCAGCTAACTGCCAATTGCATGACATTTCAAGTGACATTTGGTCGAGCACCCTCCACTTATCTATATCCTGGCAGTGCTCTTCACCCGCCTCCGAAATCCTCACTCATCAGCTCTCTCTGTATTTTTCCTCCGAATGATTTTTTTCCTTCTTTACATTATCAATGAAAAAAAAAATGTTTCATACAAAATTGTCCAGGAGAGGTGATCAATGAGTCAGTGAATGAACGAATGAATCAGCACGAGCAGCTAGTATTTTGAATAGAATCCGTAAATTCCGGACTAAATTACGGTGGCCAGGTAACTAACGTCATACGTCACTGAGATCAGGATTTGATCTCGCACTGGCGGTTCCCCAGGCGGTTCAGCTAGTTAATCTACACTGAAAAGTTTGTTCGTGTGTTTCAAATCAGGAACTCCGAATTGAAAAATTCCATCCATTTTTGTCGCTTGGTCCGTATATATTACCAATATGAGTATCGAGGAAAAATAATGCAAAAACGGGAATATTTGTAGCTACGAAACGGTTAAAGTTACTCAAAAATTATGTATGTCGGAATTGTACTTCTTTAAAAGTTCCAAAAAATGTCCGCGATGCCACATGTCTATCTTAAAAGGTTGACTCATTATATCGGGATAATATATAGAAACCAAAATTCATGCGGACGAAGCCGTGCGCAGGAATAAAGTCATAAATATGTATAATGAAATGAACTCGTTTCGTTGACTATGACTACGAACAGCTACGACCGTAGCGGCGTAGCGCACTACGTTGTGATCGAATTTCATGAGCCTGTCGTAGCACGTAGCTACGTTTTCATTTACATAGTTAAACTAGTAGGGCGCGTGAGTGCGCGGGCCACATGTGGCCCGCGTGCAGTCTTCCCGCCTATAAAGGTATCGCCGTCATCTCCATCGCCAATGGGAATCCGATTGGCAGTGGGCTTAAAAAATTACCTCGGAGCACGGTCATGAATTTAAAGATAGTTAAGGGCTGTTCGAACAAAAAAATACGCTGAACCTCATCATATGAGGTTCAGCGTATTTTTTGCTCTAACAGCCCTTAACTATCTTTAAAACCATGACCGTGCCCCTCAACCATCATCCAAATCCTAGATCATCAGCACTTCTCATACTTTCCTCTGGCAGGTCTCTGAAGATCTGCGTCAATTCCTTGGATAGTTCCCTACTTATTGTAATATGTACATTTTCCATGGAGACATAAATTCCTCCATTAAGTTTTTTTGTTCATCCCGTTAAACTTGAAATCCTGATCACCTCTTGCTAAGAAACAACTCTCTTATCTTTTATACTTTCTGAGATAGAATAACACGAAATCTGTATGGCGGCCATTTTGAATCCGCCATTTTAATTTTTTTTTCAGCTCTCTGCCAATTGCATGACGTTCAGAGTATTTTTTGTTTCAGCAGTCCCCACCTAACTATAATACCTTGCCCATGCTCCTCGACTGTCTTCAAAACCCTCAATTATCATCTCATTCCATATTTTTCTCTAGTAATTCTCCGAAAAACCGCATCAAAACCTTGCATAGTTACCAATATGTAGTCTCTTCAACATTTTCCATACATTTTCTATGGTAAAAAAAAATTCCGCCATATTGGAATTTTTTTTTCTAGCCATCAAATAGACCTTTTTGTCCTGATCAACTCTTGTCAAGAAACCGGTCTTCCATCTTTTATACTTTCCGAGATATCGACGAAATTCGAATGGCGGCCATTTTGAATCCGCCATTTTGAATTTTTTTTCAGCTCACTGCCAATTGCATGACGTTTCAAATGACATTTGGTCGAGCACCCCCCACCTATCTACGATACCCTTCCCGTGCTCTTCACCCGTCTCCGAAATCCTGAATCATCAGCTCTCTCCGTATTTTTCCTCCGAATAAATTTTTTTCTTCTATACGACCCCATCCATGAAAAAAAAATTTTTCATACAAAATTGTTCAGGAGAGGTGATCAATCAGTCAGTCAGTCAGTGAATCAGCACAAGCAGCTATATATATATTAACTAGTAAGGCGCGTGTGTGCGCGGGCCACATGTGGCCCGCGTGCCGTCTTCCCGCCCATAAAGGTATCGCCGTCATCTCCATCGCTCATTGGAATCCGATTGGCAGTGAGCTGAAAAAATTACCAAGGAGCACTGTCATGGTTTTAAAGATAGTTAAGGGCAGTTCGAACAAAAAAATACGCTGAACCTCATCGGATGAGGTTCAGCGTATTTTTTGTTCCAACAGCCCTTAACTATCTTTAAAACCATGACAGTGCTCCTCAAACACCATCCAAATCCTACATCATTATCTCTTCTCATAGTATGTAGGTACATTTTCCATGGAAAGAAAAATTTCGCCACAGTGAATTATTTTCCATGCATCCCGTAGAAATTGAGATCTTGATCACATCTTTCTAAGAAACCACTCTCTTATCTTTTATACTTTCCGAGATAGAACAATACGAAATTTGTATGGCGGCATGTTGAATCCGCCATTTTGTTTTTTTTTACAGCTCACTGCCAATTGCGTGAAGTTCCGAGTATTTTTTGTTTCAGCAGTCCCCACCTAACTATAATAACTTGCCCATGCTCCTCGACTGTCTTTATAATCCTCAATCATCACCTCATTCCATATTTTTCTGTGGTAGTCTTCCAAAAAACCACGTCAATGCACTTCATGTTTTACAACTCGTGGTCTCTTCAGTATTCCACATACATTTTCTATGGAAAAATAAATTCCGCCATTTTGATTTTTTTTTCTATCCATCGAGTAGACCTTCGGGTCCTGATCACTTCTTGTCCAGAAACCGTTCTTCCATCTTTTATACTTTTCGAGATGGACGCCAGTGAAGTTTGTATGGCGGCCATTTTGAATCCGCCATTTTGAATTTTTTTTCAGCTCACTGCCAATTGGATGACATTTCAAATGACATTTGGTCGAGCACCCCCCACCTATCTCCAATACCCTTGGCTGTGCTCTTCATCTGTCTTCGATATCCTCAATCATCAGCTCTCTCCGTATTTTTCCTCCGAATGAATTTTTTTCTTCTATACGACCCCATCCATGAAAAAAAAATTTTCATACAAAATTGTTCAGGAGAGGTGATCAATGAGTGAATGAATGAATCAGCACAAGCAGCTATATATATATAGTAAAGTAACTAGTAGGGCGCGTGTGTGCGCGGGCCACATGTGGCCCGCGTGCAGTCTTCCCGCCCATAAAGGTATCGCCGTCATCTCCATCGCCCATTGGAATCCGATTGGCAGTGAGTTGAATAAATTACCGAGGAGCACTGTCATGGTTTTAAAGATAGTTACGGGCAGTTACGAAGAAAAAGAATACGCTGAACCTCATCGGATGAGGTTCAGCGTATTTTTTGTTCGAACAGCCCTTAACTATCTTTAAAACCATGACAGTGCTCCTCAATCATCATACAAATCCTAGATCATTGTCTCTTCCCATAGTATGTACATTTTCCATGGAGAGATAAATTCCGCCACAGTGAATTATTTTCCATGCATCCCGTAGAAATTGAGATCCTGATCACCTCTTGCTAAAAAACCACTCTCTTATCTTTTATACTTTCCGAGATAGAACAACACGAAATTTGTATGGCGGCCATCTTGAATCCGCCATTTTGGTTTTTTTTCAACTCACTGCCAATTGCCTGAAGTTCCGAGTATTTTTTGTTTCAGCAGTCCCCACCTAAATATAATACCTTGCCCATGCTCCTTGACTGTCTTTAAAATCCTCAATCATCACCTCATTCCAAATTTTTCTCTGGTAGTCTTCCAACAAACCGCATCAAAGCACTTCATGTTTTACAACTCGTGGTCTCTTCAATATTCCTCATACATTTTCTATGTAAAAATAAATTCCGCCATTTTGATTTTTTTTTTCTATTCATCGAATAGACCTTCGAGTCCTGATCAGCTCTTGTCAAGAAACCATTCTTCCATCTTTTATACTTTCCGAGATAACGGTGAAATTCGAATGGCGGCCATTTTGAATCCGCCATTTTGAATTTTTTTTCAGCTAATTGTCAATTGCATGACGTTTCGAATGACATTTGGTCGAGCACCCCCTACCTATCTGCAATACCCTTGGCTGTGCTCTTCACCCGTCTCCGAAATCCTCAATCATCAGCTCTCTCCATATTTTTGTTCTTAATGAATTTTTCCCCTCTATACGAAAAGATCAGTAAAAAAAAATTTTTTCATACAAAATTGTTCAGGAGAGGTGATCAATGAGTCAGTGAATCAGCACGAGCAGCTATATATATATTAACTAGTAGGGCGCGTGTGTGCGCGGGCCACATGTGGCCCGCGTGCAGTTTTCCCGCCCATATAGGTATCGCCGTCATCTCCATCGCCCATTGGAATCCGATTGGCAGTGAGCTGAATAAAAACTGCGGGCAGTTCGAAGAAAAAAATACGCTGAACCTCATCGGATGAGGTTCAGCGTATTTTTTGTTCGAACAGCCCTTAACTATCTTTAAAACCATGACAGTGCTCCTCAATCATCATCCAAATCCTAGATCGTTGTCTCTTCTCATAGTATGTACATTTTCCATGAAGAGATAAATTCCGCCACAGTGAATTATTTTCCATGCATCCCGTAGAAATTGAGATCCTGATCACCTCTTGCTAAGAAACCACTCTCTTATCTTTTATACTTTCCGAGATAGAACAACACGAAATTTGTGTGGCGGCCATCTTGAATCCGCCATTTTGTTTTTTTTTCAGCTCACTGCCAATTGCCTGAAGTTCCGAGTATTTTTTGTTTCAGCAGTCCCCACCTAACTATAATACCTTGCCCATGCTCCTTGACTGTCTTTAAAATCCTCAATCATCACCTCAATTTATTAATCACATATATTGCTCTGGCAGTTCTCTAAAAAAACGGCATCAAAATCTTGCATAGTTACCAACTTTTAGTCTCTTCAAGACTCCCCATACATTTTCTATGGAAAAATAAATTCCGCCATTTTGAATTTTTTTTCTATCCATCGAATAGACCTTTGGTTCCTGATCAAGTCTTGTTAAGAAACCGTTCTTCCATCTTTTATACTTTCCGAGATATCGACGATATTCGAATGGCGGCCATTTTGAATCCGCCATTTTGAATTTTTTTTCAGCTCACTGGCAATTGGATGACATTCCGAATGACATTTGGTCGAGCACCCCCCACCTATCTTCGATACCCTCCCCGTGCTCTTCACCCGTCTTCGAAATCCTCAATCATCAGCTCTCTCCATATTTTTGTTCTTAATGAATTTTTCCTTTCTATACGGAATGGTCATTGAAAAAAAATGTTTCATACAAAATTGTTCAGGAGAGGTGATCAATCAGTGGCCAATCAGCACAAGTAGCTATATATATATTAACTAGTAGGTCGCGTGGAGGCGCGGGCCACATGTGGCCCGCGTGCTGTCTTCCCGCCCATAAAGTTATCGCCATCATCTCCATCGCATATTGGAATCCGATTGGCAGTGTGCTGAAAAAATTACCAAGGAGCACTGTCATGGTTTTAAAGATAGTTAAGGGCAGTTCGAACAAAAAAATACGCTGAACCTCATCAAATCCATGACCGTGCTCCTCAATCATCATCCAAATCGTAGACCATCATCTCTTCTCAAACTTTTCATAGTTTTTCATAGGCCTTGTTTATTGTAGCATTCACATTTTCCATGGAAAAATAAATTCAACTACTTTGATTTTATTTTCATTCATCCCGTAGACCTTGAGATTCTTATTACGTCTTGCAAAGAAATCACTCTCTTATCTTTTATACTTTCCGAGATAGAACAACACGAAATTTGTATGGCGGCCATCTTGAATCCGCCATTTTGATTTTTTTCAGCTAACTGCCAATTGGATGACGTTTCGAGTTACATTTGGTCGAGCACCCCTACCTATCTTCGATACCCTGGCTGTGCACTTCTCCCGTCTCCGAAATCCTCAATAATCAGCTCTCTCCATATTTTTCTCTAGTAACTCTCCGAAAAACCGCATCGCAACCTTGCATAATTACCAACTGTTAGTCTCTTGAATATTCCCCATACATTTTCTATGGAAAAAGAAATTCCGCCATTTTTAATTTTTTTTTCTATCCATCAAATAGACCTTCGGGTCCTGATCACTTCTTGTCAAGAAACCATTCTTCCATCTTTTATACTTTCCGAGATATAGGCGAAATTCGTATGGCGGCCATTTTGAGTCCGCCATTTTGAATTTTTTTTCAGCTCACTGACAGTTGGATGACATTTCAAATGACATTTGGTCGAACACCCCCCACCTATCTGCAATACCCTTGGCTGTGCTCTTCACCCGTCTTCGAAATCCTCAATCATCAGCTCTCTCCGTATTTTTCCTCCGAACGAATTTTGCCCTTCTATACGAAACGGTCATTGAAAAAAAAAATTTTCATACAAAATTGTTCAGGAGAGGTGATCAATCAGTGAGTGAATCAGCACGAGCAGCTATATATATATTAACTAGTAGGGCGCGTGAGTGCGCGGGCCACATGTGGCCCGCGTGCAGTCTTCCCTCCTATAAAGGTATCGCCGTCATCTCCATCGCCAATTGGAATCCGATTGGCAGTGGGCTTTAAAAATGACCAAGGAGCACTGTCATGGTTTTAAAGATAATTAAGGGCTGTTCGAACAAAAAATACGCTGAACCTCATCAGATGAGGTTCAGCGTATTTTTTGCCCTAACAGACCTTAACTATCTTTAAAACCATGACCGTGCTCCTCAACCATCATCCAAATCCTAGATCATCATCACTTCTCATAGTATGTACATTTTCCATGGAAAGATGAATTCCGCCACAATGAATTATTTTCCATGCAACTTGAGATCCTGATAACCTCTTGCTAAGAAACCACTCTCTTATCTTTTATACTTTCCGAGATAGAACAACACGAAATTTGTATGGCGGCCATCTTGAATCCGCCATTTTGGTTTTTTTTTCAGCTCACTGCCAATTGCGTGAAGTTCCGAGTATTTTTTGTTTCAGCAGTCGCCACCTAACTATAATACCTTGTCCATGCTCCTTGACTGCCTTTAAAATCCTCAATCATCACCTCATTCCATATTTTTCTCTTGTAGTCTTCCAAAAAACCGCATCAAAGCACTTCATGTTTTACAACTCGTGGTCTCTTCAATATTCCCCATACATTTTCTATGGAAAAATAAATTCCGCCATTTTGAACTTTTTTTTCATTCATCGAGTAGACCTTCGGGTCCTGATCACTTCTTGTCAAGAAACCACTCTTCCATCTTTTATACTTCCCGAGTTAGACACCGATGAATTTTGTATGGCGGCCATCTTGAATCCGCCATTTTGAACTTTTTTTCAGCTAACTGCCAATTGGATGACATTTCGAGTGACATTTGGTCGAGCACCCCCCACCTATCTACGATACCCTGCCCGTGCTCTTCACCCGTCTTCGAAATCCTCAATCATCAGCTCTCTCCGTATTTTTCCTCCGAATGAATTTTTCCCTTTTATACGAAATGGTCATTAAAAAAAAAAATTTTCATACAAAATTGTTCAGGAGAGGTGATCAATCAGTGAGTCAGTCAGTCAATCAGTGAATCAGCACGAGTAGCTATATATATATTAATATCTTGGTTGGAAGCAGTTTATGAAACCCATATTGCTTAGAGTAAGATTCAATTGCATAGCTGAAAATTGCTATCTAAATAATCTTTTGTTTATAAAAACTTACTTTAAAACATTCTTTAAAACATATCGCTGTCATAGGAAGGTATCTGTTTAGCAAACATCTTGCTCAGATCAAAAAGATCGGTCGGCCGTGTAAATGAAAACACGGCTTTACTTGAATATTAGTTATATTATTAGATTCCTTGATACAGTCGTAGGTACTATCAAAAGCGGAAACTATGGCTTCTGCAAATCCCTAATCGTTGCCGGATTATCGTGAGTTTATGAAATGAAGGTTATTTATCTTTTAGATACTGTTGGTGTTGTTATAACAAATTTGTTATAACAAATGAGACTAGAGAGAAACACGGACCAAGAAACAACTTTATCAGCACAAGTAGCTATATATATATTAATATCTTGGTTGGAAGCAGTTTATGAAACCCATATTGCTTAGAGTAAGATTCAATTGCATAGCTGAAAATTGCTATCTAAATAATCTTTTGTTTATAAAAACTTACTTTAAAACATTCTTTAAAACATATCGCTGTCATAGGAAGGTATCTGTTTAGCAAACATCTTGCTCAGATCAAAAAGATCGGTCGGCCGTGTAAATGAAAACACGGCTTTACTTGAATATTAGTTATATTATTAGATTCCTTGATACAGTCGTAGGTACTATCAAAAGCGGAAACTATGGCTTCTGCAAATCCCTAATCGTTGCCGGATTATCGTGAGTTTATGAAATGAAGGTTATTTATCTTTTAGATACTGTTGGTGTTGTTATAACAAATTTGTTATAACAAATGAGACTAGAGAGAAACACGGACCAAGAAACAACTTTACATTGGAGAAAACAAGGTCGCGTAGGTCGTCGCTCGGAAAACCCATAAATAACGATTGAGACAAGATAGATACAGAACAAACTCGTTTATCCGGTCTTTATTTATACGAATTCCAATATCCGGACTATTTCCCAATCATCCGGACTATTAACAACGATCAATTTAAATAGAAAATGATATTTAATGGATTTACGAGTAATTAGTTTTTTCACTGTACGTCATTATTTTTATCCTAGTTTACAATAAAGTAATAAATACCCAATTGTAAGATCAACTGGGCTACTGGGCAGGCCCTGTTCTTTACTCTACGGTATTAGTTGTTTTTAATAAACACACTACATCATGGTCTACCTTTGGACTGTGGTATTAACATTTATTGTGGTTTTATTGTGGTGTGGACATATTAATATGCACAAAACCCGCTTTTCTTCATACATTCGATTATCCGAACGCCTAACGTTAACGATTGGTCCCGTTAATTAATTTATTTATAAGGACTAGGTATCAACAAGCGACACAATATAACATACACCACTCAAAAAATTACAGATAAATGAACACAATAATTGAACGATTAAGTAAAGGTTGCCACAACATTCATTTAATTTGTTAATCGAGCTTCTACTGTGTTACCTTTGGCCACCGCAGGCTAAGCAGTCCTTGTACGTCCAATCCTTCCCGAACTCCTCGCCCTCCTCGGCGGTCTGCGGCAGCGGACAGTGCAGCGTCTCCGGCAGCCGCAGCGCGGTGATGCCTCCCACGACCGACACCGCGCCCATCAGCACCAGAGGGAGCACTAGGTTGCTCGTTCCCTGTCAAACATTAGTAAGTACTGACGTTAAACTCCGTCCAAACATTTATGGATTTGGTCTGTAGGGTTCATAGGCTGATAAATCTATGGACGACGGGTGTAGTACAAAATTCAGGAAAATAGTGTCCCGAGAAAACCTATATAAGCGAGGGTACATGATTATTTTTATAAACAAACTAAAACATAGTTACTACCTACTATACTAACAGCCTAATTTTCAAACACGAGACTGAAGTGCGATTGTATGTCTTTTCGCGTTTTGTATGTCATTCGGTTCGGACAGTTTTTAGCGCTGACCCCAAATCCTTAGTTTATAAATCAATGGTAGGGATAAACAGGTTTTTGTGCCGAGTCTATTCGTATCGCACAAACTATGGATAGCCGCTGAAATGCGTATATCCGTTGATGGCGCGATGCAAGTGGACTCGGTACAAAAACTTTTACTAACCCTTCCGGTCCGTCGAGGATTTAGGAAACTCTTTCGTCAGTATTGTGTAAGTATAGATAGTTTTGTAATGTGCTGTACCTACACAAGAGTAAGGTTCCTCCCGCTGGTCTATCAGTATTTATAACTAAGTATTATAATAATATCGTGTCTCATATGCTACCAATGTAAAATTAATTAATGTTTGAATATAATGCAACTTATTTTCGTTATACGTATTTAAGTGTTACAATGTACATAATATCTTCATCTAGCTATTATAACATCTTATACTTTCTGTTATATATTGCTCTGCATGATATAATATACGTATTTAGAGTTGTTGGATACCGTTAATAACTGCAGTGTGGCAATAGTAATTGTTTTGTCTTTACCGTGTCATATTTAATCAATTGAATTTCTTACCAAATAATTTATGAATGGTATAATGATCAATCCCAGTCCACCGATGTAAGCGGATGTCCCGATTCCTATACCTCTCAGTTCAGTTGGGTACAACTCTCCGGCGTACGGGTAGATTATCAAAAATGACGCCGATATGAAACACTTTGATATCAAGTATAAAATTAATGTTTCAGTTTCAGCATCTAAAAACAAACAATTAATTTAGAAATTAAAATTCTATTTAATTATTTGACTTGGATTGTTCTTTGCTGTACCTACACTTAAGAGACAGTATGAAGGAATGCCTAGCTTCGTTGTTATTTTTTTAGCTTTGTACCCGTGGCTACGTACAATAAATAAATGAGTATGTGTCGAAATGGAATCTGAAACTTTAATTACTTCAAAATATTTATTTGTATATAGGGTTATGATAGCTTTGTATGTTTAGCTTAAAAGTAAATACCGTTTGGTAGCAGAACCGTGACTATACAGAAAATTCCGCTTATGACCATCGACAGGCAAAGAGGCCACCGACGACCCACGCGGTCCATCAGAATCCAACAAACAATGTAGCTCGGAATCTCCACAGCAGAAGAGAGAAAGAAGCTCATGTACTGGTTGCTCCCGATGGCCGGCCCGTAGTAACTGAGCCCCACGTACACCATCTCCGACGCACACCAATTCAAAGTGATCAAGAAGGTTTTGAGTCTCATGTTCGGAGTTCTACACAACGCGAACACGCTAGGTGCTTTAGCTTCTTTGAATCCATTCTCTTTTTGTTCTAACACTTGTTTTTGAAGTTTCGCCGTGAACTCCTCCGGTAACTCTTTGCCATTGACCCTTGCGATGTTTTTCAGTATCGTGTTCGCTTCTTCCAAGCGCTCCCTCATCAATAGCCATCGAGGCGACTCCGGCAACACGAACCAGTACAGATAATAGAAGAAAAACGGAACAGACGTGGCCAGCGCGAGCGACCTCCAGTCGCGCAGCACGTATGTCACACCCGATAGCAAAATCAGACCCAGCGTGTAGAATATGCAGGTCATCACAGTCACGAAAGATCTGTAGTTAGGTCCTGCTAGTTCCAATGCTGAAAAAAATTAAACATAAATATGAGAATAATCTTCTTTTCTTTTAACAAAACAGTGGTTGAGATATTATGCTCCTATAGTTATTTTAATTCCAGATACCTATACGCACATCTGACAAGTACGTTTATGGCAACGAAATACCTACAAATTGCTTATATATGTGATAGACAACATTGCGAGGATGTCAATCTGAACTTTTTCAGTGTGAGGGGCTGTGGATGCCACTCCAATCACTCTGAGAAAATATCCACCTGACTCTCAAAGAAAAAGCTGTGGGCCCCCCAATATTCTATCTATCTTCCATTTGCCCTACTAGAGATATCAATGTGACATAAGCTCCATACAAGTTATGTCAAATTTCTATCTCTAGTAAGGCAAACCATGGATAGATTGAATATTGGGAACCGCCGTAACATTATAATCTTGTATCTAAGTAAGAAATAATAACTACAGCCTTCATTTAAATCAAAGAAAGTTCTATTAAAAATACTATTCAAAATGTTCAATACTCACATATTATGAATGGTATTTGATACACGGCCGGAATGGTTAAGCCGACGATTATTCGTGCCAGTACCCAAAACCAATATTCGTGCGCGTACGCTGTCATCATACTCCCGAGAAGAAGAGTCGTTAAACAAGCGAAGAACGATTTCTTTCTGCCTATCCGATCATTCAAGAGGCCAAAAGAGTACACTCCAATGGGACCTCCGACGTTCAGAGCCACTAGTCCGAGGGTGGGGTAAACATCGTATTCGCAAACTAAATCAAACTGAAAAACAAAGCTTTTTGAATGATGCTTTCTTTAACGAATATCACCTATTTAATGTATGCTATACAAAGTAAAACTGCTTTTCATTTAATTGTTTAAAGTAATCAAATAAATAAGAACTGCAAAAACCCGTAACCAGCTAATTCGTAGCCGCTTGTAGCACTGCTACGTTATTAGGTAAACAGTTAAATATTCCGCTTTCGAGGTTCAATTTCACAATTATTGCGGCGGGTAGATATTGCAACATAAGAGCAACATATTGTCACTATAATGTGTACTACTTTACCTATACTTATTTGTACACCTTCACCTTACACACACTGTCCTACTATAAATTAACCTCGTTTAGAGGATTTATTGAATTTATTTTTGTCTTTCTCATTCTCATGGATACGTTGGTGGGTGCAACATGCAGCGTCACGGAAGAATATAACAGAAGAACGACCTTTTTAAACTAACTTCACTAAGAATTGCTTAAATACTGCTTCTACGCAGTTAATGCTCGAAAACTACTCCAAAGATTTTGGTTTTTTGGGTTGAATTTGGTTTCATTAATTTATTTATTTATTTATTTAATTATTTAATTATTTAATTATTTATGTACCAGAAAATTAACTTAAAATTATACAAAGAAAAGACGTGCACAAAGGACAGCTTATCTCTACTGGAGAGATTTCTTCCAGGAGCCCTTGAATGTCGTTATAACTCTTGGCAGGACAACGTCTTTGGGTTCAGCTTTAATTTTGTCATTAGTTAACTCTGCACTAAAATTACCTACTCATTTATGGTAAAAATACATCAACTTACGTCGATTACGACAGAGGATATAACTTCAGTTCTATCATATTCGTAGCCATCCAAACAGGGTTCAACGGGCCAACTTTCATTTACTTCAATCGGTTTATCCGTTATTAATACTGCGGACCAGTTGACTGAGTATCGCAAACAACTCTCAAAAGTTGTATTATCGCCTTCCTAAAATGTGGCACATGATTGAGTGGTTGACTTTCAAATAGTAAATAATACAAATAGACATCTTTACCTTACGTGGAATAGATATCATTTTACGTTCGTCTTGTGACATGTTGTATAATTCTGGTACGCGGCACCAATGGTCAGGCGTGTCTGTCATAAAGAGCTGGTTGAAAGCACAGAAGCCGCATGGTAGGCAAGCGGGTAGGCACACGAACCACAAAAGAAGCTTCTGATACACTCCGAATTCACCAATTTTCGGTAACACATCATCCAAGTCGATCGGATCGTCGTTTATTTCTTTTACCTTTAAAATTAACACAACATGTATTTGTGATAGATTGTAAGCCAGTTGTAACGAATGGAGATTGTGCTATTACCGAAGGGTGCTGCTGGGCACTAAACCTTCTCGAACAATTAGAATTTTTGGACATGATTTAAAGTATATTGTTTGTTTACATACACTTAAAGCAGTTTCAATTCCACACGACTAACGGCAGTACCAGTCTAGTATTAAACTGGCTTGGTATTGGCCGAAGCCATATAGTATTAATCTAATTGATTAAGGAACATTGTATATAGCTACGTACCTCATATTCTAATAATGACCTAGTTAATACTGTCTCAAGTTGGCAAATTAGTTACTTGTAATTTGTTGCATAATTACTTTTATTAATGTTAATAGAACTATCTAAATATTAAATCCCAGTAAAATGTTTTTTGAAAATGTTTTTATTCGATAAATTACTCTAAGTAGGTACTGTACAAATGTTGGTTACGCGGTGTCAGGAATGCATTACTTTAATATATGCACTGAACAGCTGGACTGATTCGCTCCGCAAAAACATATTAATGAATCCTTTTGTCTCTTATATAATGGCTTAAGTGTAAACCACGGGGAAATGCCTTGGTAGATTTTTTGACATGGGCCCCTATTAAAAAGAAATGATGTTGCAGTTAGTTGCCTCTACGTTCTCAAGCCCCACTAATTAAGAAGTTTTAAAAGTTATATTTCATTGTTGTACATAAGCTTTAGTACATAAGCTTTAGCGTATTTGTACATAAGCTTTAGGCATTCATTGATATCCAATCCACATTATCTTGCGCCCTTTTGAACCGCCTGATCAGGCGGAATCCTAAACCTTATGCCAACAATAATTCATCTGGTTCGGGGTTACTCAACAGAACCCTGCGTTTCCTAGTGTGGGGTTGTGGCTTCTACGAGCTATTCACGCAGCCCATTGCCATTTCAGCTTTAATACCAAAATACTTTTAGGTGTGAGAGAAATAAGGGAATTGCTTGATATTGAGAGGTGTAGGTATTCGGGATTTTTCTTTAATAAAGTTATTCGCTCGTGTTATTGCACACGGTAGAATGGTCTTTGCATGCGTTTTACGGAATAAATGAAATAAAAAAATAGTAATAATTTTGTTAAAATATTTTATTTGTGAAACGTAGATAAAATTGATACACGTAATTAAAACTCTTAAAGATAACTTAATGTTTTTACATAATAATGAAAATTGCAAAAATTGTCTTACTTTTAACAATATAAAGATTGCGCGATTTCCCACAACTTTCGTAATGTACAGCGGTCAACAATCTCGCATGCACACTTAGTATTTATATAACTTTATAGTAATAAATAAATAAGATATTAAACTTCTTAATGCTTATGCTATAACATCTTTAAATACATGAAATTGACTTCTTTTACGACACAAAATTACATGCTTGTGTTCATGTTTAATTTGAAATTGTAAATTTTTATTATTAAATATATAAAACTTTTAATATTATAATATAATTTCCTAATTGCTGGGCCAAGTACAAATTTCAAAATTTCATAATAATTTAA
Source organism: Coenonympha glycerion (assembly GCA_963855885.1). Lineage (NCBI taxonomy): Eukaryota > Metazoa > Arthropoda > Insecta > Lepidoptera > Nymphalidae > Coenonympha > Coenonympha glycerion. The sequence continues at coordinate 7,663,925 of OY979629.1, forward strand.
CATCCCTTTTTTGGTTCTAGTAAAAAATGTCAATAAAACAAAAGTAGGTTATACCTATAATATTATGTACATCTGTAAAATTGAATTTGTTAATATACATATAATAATACGTGGCTTTCCGCAATAATGTCATAAATATAAGGATGTTTGCTTTTGGGTAGAAATATAAAAATAATAATAATAATTAATTATTCAATTTTGCCACGATACAATACAAACAAAGGTCATAATATTCAAAACATCGATTTAAATAATAAAAATTCGCTCTGAAGCTACAAGGAAATTACTACAGAGCCTTAAATTAAATTATTTTGGACCATCGAGAGTAGAGAAGAATTATAAATCCATAATTTATATATTATGGTCTCATAATTATTTTAATGTTCCTTAGAAAATCCTACGCTCATCATTCACTACCTAAATGTATTTAGTAAGGCAAGCATTTAACATTACGATAGCGAAAACCTACAATATGCAGGTTCTTGAGTAAATCGTGCGTCTTACATTCGAAGTTTTCGTCTAGTGGTCACATAAATCTCACTCTCACACCATAAGAACTCGTATCGATTCCGCGAGGGTGGGGCATGTTTGCACTGTGGATCCATTGATTTTTCTCGCGTTTCACACTTTCACAGGTTTAATAAAATAGTACACTAGCAAATCGAAGTTCTTATCTAGATACAAATAGATAAATTAGACCGTTTTGCATGGTAGAATTTAATTGTTTAAAGAGGATTACGTAGTGATTGAGTTATGGAAGAATTTGCACATCGGACATCGTTTGGGCGGTATCGGAGTTTATCATACAAAATGTTATGTACACGAGTGAAGTAGGCCGCGAGGGGAGGCGCGCGCGCGCCGCCGCCCGCCGCTACGTGAGCAGCTTGAAGAACATGATGCCTAGCGAGATGTTGATGAACAGCACCAGGATCACCAGCTGCTGCCTGGAGAACCAGTCCTGCAACAAGTCAATATGCACACTTCAAAATCTTTATTTTGACGAAAACCTTAGGACTGAAACTTGAATTCTGTGTGTAGATAGGTAATTGTGATGAAATGTGCGTCAAACAACTAAATAATTAAAAAAAATAAAAAAAATATAGAAAAATATAGCCTATGTTACTCGGGATGCTGTAAGGATTCTAACGATACCCCATATGACCAAATCTATTCAGAAACTCACATACATACATACATACATGAACCCTAAAACACATTACACTCCTTTTTGGGGCAGTCCTGTAAAAAGGATATACGAAAACTTATCATAACTCTACAGAATGCAGACGTGAGTGTCATGGGACACTCGGTGGAAACAAAGTTTGGAATAACACACAAAACAAAACTCCATTTTTTTTCATGTGTGATTTCAACCATCGCTATCGCTAACGAGTTCAATACCAAACCTAAATACGTGATTGCACGCGTGTCCATTCTTTAATTGACTCGTAAGAGAAATTTACATTCTATATTTTCGAAGATTTTCTCCGTGACGCCCTGACGGGACTTTCGTCAAGTTAAAAATCCATTTTCTTTGGACTTTAATCCTGCGCAATACCGGCCGAAAAGAAGCTTTCTTTCAAAAAACATTTCCTAATCGATTGGCCGTACCTTTACTTGTGGACTAACGAGGTAGAGCAGGGGGTTAGCTCTCAGCTTCTCGGACTCCTCGTGCATGCGGCGGACCTCCTCGCGGCGCGCCGAGCCCAGCGCCGACACCTCCTCGCGCGACATGCCCCCGCCGTCCGGCAGCCGCGGCATGCCCGCCACGTCGGGCAGCGACTTCTTACGCTGCAGCGTTTGCGGCGTGCTGAGCATCTGGCCATGACAAATGTTCGGATAGTGAGAAAATCAAAACCTGACTATGCAGCATGCGCACGTAAAGTTCATGAAAATTGGATGAGTTAAAAGCAAACTTTTTGTTACCTATGTCAAAATAAAGTGACGTAACCAGATCCGCCATCTTTGTTTACCATTTAAATCAAGCCTATCAGACAGACAGTATAGAGATTTTCTCTTCTTTTGTTGATCAATTTCCTCTGTCTTTCCATATATGGATTTGAAAGAGAAAAGAGAGCACCAAAAGTAGAGAGATTTATTACGTTATCTCTACGCGCGCATCTTATGCCGGTATCCAATATTCTATCTATCTTCCATTTTCCCTACTAGAGATATCAGTGTGACAAAAGCCCTATACAAGTAATTTCTATCTCAAAAAAAAAATTATATCTCTAGTAAGGCAAACCGAAAAAATAAATTAAATATTGATTTTGAAGTAGACAATGTGGAAGGCAATTCAATCTGTAAATAACAAAACCGGGGTATAATACATAGCTTTGAATTGTAGATTGGTGCCTACATTATCTATACCTACTTCCCAATTAATAATAATTTCACGTATTCACGTTAAATATACGGTGACTTTCACGACACAGTCTTATTTGAAGGCATACGAAGGCATACTAGGTTTAAAGATGGTCTGTTTGTTTCTTGTACCTATTTCTTACTAATAACATTTCCTATGAATAAGTATGCATCTTCAGTTTTTGTTTTTCCTATCTGGTTTTGTTTTTGAGATTGAGTCTATTCGTACGATTTCTTAACTTTAATGAAAGTAAAACTTTGATGGATTCCTTACTTTGTACCTACTCAATAAACACTAAACTATATTCAAATACCGTCTGCATTTCATTCCGTTTCACGAAGCGAATGCAACAGCCAACACAGCAATCAGCTACTTAATTGTTTGAACGCGAAACCGTAAAAATATTATGTAAATACGTAAACTTCGCCAGAAAATTCCAGACCGGAAAAATAAAACTGTTGTTTATTTTGTTTTACCTCAACGGGAGGCACGTTGATCCAGCTTTCAGAAGCTCTCCGCGCAAGTATGGCCGGCGAACACATAAGATCCTCGTCTTCATCTTCGTCTCCTTGATACCACATCTTACAAAACGCTACACTGTCATGTATATGTTAGTTTACCTAATACTTAGACGGATATTCTTTTTAGAAAGAGTTACGGATCACTTCTCATCCATTTTAATTGTTGTTTTTTATTAACACTATATCGGTAATTTATTTCCACTTATTATTATTATTATCGTATTAATACTAATGAGATCCTCGGTTTTCTTCAAGTGATTATTAGTATTTTCTATTTATATAATCAGCAAAGAGGTGATGCGCGGAAAGCGCCAGCGAATGACTGTCTCAATTTAGAAATAGAACGGGCTGCCCGCCCGAGATCCGTGCTTGCCGCCCACCGCCTTCACGACACGTATCCGCATACTACGAGTATATAGCTACTGCTATATCCTACTGGCACATTACGAATACATTTACAATGTTTGTTTCGTAAGCGAAATGTAATAAACAGTTGAAGCTTAGTTATTGGAATCGTTTAATTCAAGACGCTTAGCCATTTACATTTACGTACACGCACGACACAATTTTAAAAATAAATAATAATTAAAAGTTATTTTTTTACAATAAAACTTATCATTAGCTTATTCTAATTACTATACAAGTCTTGCCCCTTGGTGTTGTTTGGATCTGTTTAGGGTACCAGAATTCGCAAAATCTGCGACAAAGAGTAGAACGGGACTATTACTAAGACTCCGCCGTCCGCCTATCCGTTCGTCCGTCTGTCACCTGTATCTCTCAAAGAGTAGTTAGAGAGTTGAAATTTTCACAGATGATGTATTTTTGGTGCCGTTATAACAACAAATACTATAAAAACACAGAATAAAATAAGTATTAAAGGTTACTCCCATATAACAAACGTGATTTTTGCACAATTTTGGTCGATGATGTAGTAGCGCCAATATTACCCTACATAATACTTAGTAGAGTAATACCATCTCGCTACGTTCGTGTGATGTAGAAGCCCGAATCAATATTTATTTTGCTAGATATTGATTTCGATATTTTTAGTAGATTTTCTTATGTTTTTTTACGAGGTACTAGTGATTGTTTCTATTTCGAAGTTTGAGTGCTACACACGTTCCCTTAAAGTTGTGTATAGTTGGCAACAAAATTCTATTTAAATGTGCTAATTTTTCGATTCAGCAGCTGCTCAGCGCGTAAATGTAGTCATTCCACGTGGGCAAGATTTGTACTAATTAGAATAAGTTAGTGATAAGTTTTATTGAAAAATAGAAAAGCAAAAGATATTTGGTTACTAAGCAAGTTGGTAGTTATTTGGTTTTCAAGTAGATGTCATATGATGATCCTTTGTTCGCGATACAGAATAAAATATTATACTGTTATTCATTACATACATTCATAATTAAATTAATATCGATCATACGCATTTGAGTCGATGGTAAGTTAAGAAATGGAGAAAACCGAACGATGTATTGTCTCTGCGAAACAAAGATTTAAATCGCGGAATATATTATTTACATATTACGATTAGCAATCTATAGCAATTAACGACGGGAATAGCTCTGATATCCCTTCTTAGACATTTCATTTTCATATAAACGGGACTGTACACATAATATTAGAAGTTGAATGTGAAATATTTTTTTCAGAATTATCATAAACTAGCAAACTCGGCGAACTCCGTTTCGCCACCGGATGGCTTCGTTTTATGCAACATTTTTTTTTTTAATTTTTCCTGAATTTTCTTTGCTATAAACCTCACGGAGCCCAAGACCTTTCCAACGAATGCAAAACCGTGGAAATCGGTTCGTGCGATATAAGATAGATAGAATACCTACTTCAGCAAATAATTATGGAAATTATCGGGGGCCTGTGAACTACAATGTCTCCATTCATTCAAAATAACAAATCATTAGTAATTCGTGCATATTTGGATCATGTTGTGGTGTTATTCGGATTCATATAGTAATAATCTATGTTCCTGGCCATATTTGGTTCGTAAATACTTCTTTAAAACGAAATAATAATCAATTTTGATCAACATTTTTATAACTTTCCGAGTTCCGTAATACCAAAAAATATGAATGAAAACTTGTAACTTTCTTTATTAACTGGTGTTTTTCTTTAGATGGACAATAAAAACTGTGCTCCTCAACTAATGCGACGTGAGATAGTGTTGTTTTAATTACAAAAAAAATAAGTAGAAAACATGTCCTCTTTGACATAAAAATAAGCAAAACTAAATTCGTTTAAATTTTCGTTTAACAAAAGTATTTCGGAACCAAATATAGCCAGGAGCATAGATTATTACTATATGAACCCGAATAATACCAAAACATGATCGAAAATTGCACGAATTACAAAATGATTTTGGTATTACGTTTGTATGGGAGACACCGTGGGTCAGAAGACTCTTAAAGGTTCAAATAATAATAACATTCATGCAGGATATCACATACTAGTTATCTAATGTGTGAATAATCAATGTTATATGTAAACTACATTTATTTTGGCAGAAGTTACGACGCTTACTTTAATTGACAAAGTGAATCAAATGCAATCTCAGCAATGTAGGTACTCGTAGCGATAGTAGTTTGCTACGGAAATAGCTACGCCAACGCTTCGCGTAGTTGTTTGTCTTATTGCCGGCTCATTACTATCGAATCTACCTCTTTTTATGTCCCACTGCTGCGCACGGATCCCCTATCAGGGGATGATGAATGAACGGGGCTCGGCCGTAGCCCCCCACGCTGGCCAAGTGCGGGTTGGCGGGCTACGCATACTTTTGGAAACATTGTCGTGAACTCCCAGGTATTCAGGTTTTCTCACGATGTTCTTCATGATAAAAGCAAATGATATTAAATTTACGAAAAGTCTGAAGGGCATGCCCAGGATTTAAACCCCTAATTGGTTAGAGGTGGAGGTCTGAACTTATAACAGCTCGTCACGTAACTATTATATTACCTATTATTAGCTTATTATATACTTTAAAAGAATTTAAGACAGTTGGTACCATACCTTTCGTCCTCCTCCTCCTCCCCCTCCCCCTCTCGCCGGCGCGGGAGGCGGCGGCGCGGGGTTTTGCGCAACAAACAAGCTCTCCGTTCTTTTCGGTTGATAGGGCGAGGGTGAGATTTCTTGTCCCAGTGTTCTCTTGCGTAGCAGTGAATCTTCAAAAGGCTGTTCTCTGGAAGGCGCGCGCGAAAACGAGCCTCGCCCGGAAGCCAAGTGACCGTTGCCCGCAGGAGTGCCGGCGCGAGACGTGGACATGGGCTGTGGCGCCACGGAACCAGCCCGTGAGCCGCTGCCGGGAGGCGCAGCCTCCACCGACGGTTGTCGCGATCTTCTGCCGTACCGATCCACGCTGGAATCTCTACTGGGAGGTCTTTTGTAGTGGTCGAAGTAGTCAATTGAAGGTCGACTTCCGGGTGCCCGAGGCTCCCGATCGCCGTTGATTATATCTTGCTCTGCTCCAGGAGCGCGATAAGACGGCTGGTCTACTGCCTGTTGCCGATACATTTGCTTATCGGGTGTTTGTCTGTAGCCTTGTTGGTCCATCGGAGGTTGCCGGTACATCTGCTGTTCCGGGGCTTGCCTGTAGCCCTGTTGTTGCGGGGCTTGTCTAAAGCCCTGTGAGTCGAGCGGTTGCCTGTAACCCTGCGGGTCGATCGCTTGTCGGTAACCTTGAGAATCCGTGTTCAATGCACTTCTGTCTAGAGGTCCTTCAGAATGAACTGTGCCAGTGCGGAGTTCGTTTCTGGCGTAGGACGCCATACTGGGATCCGTATACACGTTACTTTGGGGATCATCTGTCGGTAACGCGAGAACGCTTTGCCTTCGTATAACGCCCGCTGGAGAAGTCCAATCTTGGGATGGTCTTTGATTCATCGGAGGTCTGGACGCTGACGGTCTGCGATTTTGATTTTGGTATTGTTGATTCATTTGGTCAACAGATTGTTGCTGCTGTAACCTGTAGGGCGCGGCAGGCAGTTGACCTTCCGGCGACGTGATGTTGTACCCGCTGGGAGGTTCATTAGAGGGGTATTGTTTTTGATTAGCCATTTGATTTTGTGTACTTCCGGGCGCAGACCACGCGAGGTCTTGGTTTGGTTTGTAAAATTGATCATATTGCGGACCGAGGTTTCTGACGTCGGTACTGTAACTGGGATTATTCGGAAACCTCGGTTCGACGGTGTGTCCTGCGTTAGGGTACTGGGCTGATGGTCTTCTAGAAGACACCGAATTTGGCATTTTGTTTTGAGGAAGTTGTGAATGCATCGGAGGGATATGATTTGGAATGCTCTTGCCGTCCATGGTTTTATCGGATCCTTGAGGCACAGGAGGGGCCTGTGACTCGTATAATATTTTCTGTCTATATTTCTCTCTTAAACCTATACGATCGAAGCCAGGATGCTTAAAGTCGGGAGCGAACTGCTTGGCAGTTGTTTGTGCTATATCACAGTCTTCTTTAGCTTGGTCTGCCGCTTCATCGGCTTGTTCGGCTTTTCCTCTCGCTGTGGCTGTTCTGCGTGCAAAAATTGTATCGTTAGACACGTAGCTAGCATAAAAAATTTAGATAATTTTTACGAAAATTTTCGTTTATTTTGTTCATTTTTACAAGTTAGAATATTATATGTACAGAAAATATTATGTAGAATTTTCTACTAACTCATTGAATAAGATTTTCATTTGTAAAACTTATTAAATTTTTAACAATTAATCAGCCAAGAATCATCACGGTAGAATCAAATAACAAACCTGGAGGTGGCGATGTCAGCCTTTTGTAGAGCTATTTTGGAGGCGCGCTGCGCTGCATTCACGGCTGAGTCAACTCGTTCCCGGAACTTCGCCGAGCGCATGAGGAACATGTGCTTGCGCTTCTGGCTCGTGATGAGCACGTTGTTCTTGTATTTGCCCTCCTCCCGCGTGCCGTCCCGGAACGTGGTGACTCCGTAGCCGTACTTCCGGTTCGCGAACCACTCGCCCTCATACCGCAGCCCGTCGCTGCGCTCGCTCACGCCGAAGCCAGTGCGCTTGTCGTTCTTCCATTCGCCCAAGTATGTTTCGGTCACACTAGCATCCAAGTGTTCATCCTGGAATCGAAGAAGCGCCAAATTAAACTTTCAAATTGCACACAAACAAAATAATCTGACTGCTGTGCTTTAAAACGGCTAATTTAATATATTTAATATAAAATATTCCTATCAAATCCAGTAAAACAATGAATATTTCGAAAATAATATGTTATCAAGATTTTATGGAATGGAAAATGCAAAAATAGGCAACAGGTTGATGTACATAAATGATGCCTTATAAAACCGCCGCCCGAGTGCACCGAGCCGCCGCCGCGCTTGTCCAGCTCGCCCGCGCTGCGCTGCTTGCGGAGCTTCTGCGAACGTACCTCGACAATGAAGCTGGTGTTGGAGTTGGTGTGGAAGGAGCCGCGCGTGGCGGCGGAGTGCGTGCTCTCCACCGAGGACACCCAGGACGCGGCCGAGCCGGCCGAGCCGCCCGAGCGCACCGAGCCGCCGCCGCGCTTGTCCAGCTCGCCCGCGCTGCGCTGCTTGCGGAGCTTCTGCGAACGTACCTCGACAATGAAGCTGGTGTTGGAGTTGGTGTGGAAGGAGCCGCGCGTGGCGGCGGAGTGCGTGCTCTCCACCGAGGACACCCAGGACGCGGCCGAGCCGGCCGAGCCGCCCGAGCGCACCGAGCCGCCGCCGCGCTTGTCCAGCTCGCCCGCGCTGCGCTGCTTGCGGAGCTTCTGCGAACGTACCTCGACAATGAAGCTGGTGTTGGAGTTGGTGTGGAAGGAGCCGCGCGTGGCGGCGGAGTGCGTGCTCTCCACCGAGGACACCCAGGACGCGGCCGAGCCGGCCGAGCCGCCCGAGCGCACCGAGCCGCCGCCGCGCTTGTCCAGCTCGCCCGCGCTGCGCTGCTTGCGGAGCTTCTGCGAACGTACCTCGACAATGAAGCTGGTGTTGGAGTTGGTGTGGAAGGAGCCGCGCGTGGCGGCGGAGTGCGTGCTCTCCACCGAGGACACCCAGGACGCGGCCGAGCCGGCCGAGCCGCCCGAGCGCACCGAGCCGCCGCCGCGCTTGTCCAGCTCGCCCGCGCTGCGCTGCTTGCGGAGCTTCTGCGAACGTACCTCGACAATGAAGCTGGTGTTGGAGTTGGTGTGGAAGGAGCCGCGCGTGGCGGCGGAGTGCGTGCTCTCCACCGAGGACACCCAGGACGCGGCCGAGCCGGCCGAGCCGCCCGAGCGCACCGAGCCGCCGCCGCGCTTGTCCAACTCGCCCGCGCTGCGCTGCTTGCGAAGCTTCTGCGAACGAGCACACTGCATTCACTCGGCGCCCGGCGTCCTGAGGGGTTAGTACAGGTTTAAGTACGAATTTTAAGTCGACTTGCATCGCACAAACGAATCGAATACCTCTATACATTTATAGTCAGCGCCATCTATTGACAGCTGCATGTCAGCGACTGTCCACAGGTGGCGTTGACTGTAAATGTATGCCGGGATTCGATTCGTTTGTGCGATGCGAGTCGACTCGAATTTCGTACAAAACTTGTACTAACCCTCAGTATTTACACAACCGTTTTAGCGGATCCGCTAAATCGGTCCTGTAAACGCTGCTGGATGTTTATTTTCACACATTCTTTCTAACTACGTTCTAAGTGCAGCTGCGTACCTGGTAGTTACTAAAGTGCGCACTATTGACGGTCCATGAATGCCTCTACACTATTTTAAAACTGGTATGATTTGACAAATTGCAACTGTTTTGACCGCTTGGTAAAGCTAAACTTTATATTTGAAGTTGGGAGCGTGTAAAAAATAAAATTTAGATTTTTCAACTCAATGATGGAATTGAATATGCAAAGATATCAATGTGTTCATTCGTGGATAATATTCCTATGAGACTTAAATCAAAATGATCGCCTATCTTTGGACCTATGTAACATATGTTATATATGTACTATGCATGTTGATTGTGAAATTCACAGCCGTTTTCACTAAATCTAGGAAACGCCTAAATCGAATGCTTAGCCCTAAAGTGACAGTTGTTATAGGTGAAAACTGTCACCTATCGGCTAAGCATTCGATTTAGGCGTTTCCTAGGTTTAGTGAAAACGGCTGTCAGAATACTTATTAAGTTATTACTATACGTAAAGTAAAAATTTTGCATTTTCCATATACGAATTAGTGGAAGATAAATACTAGGAGTGCATAGTGCCGATGTTTCAGCCGATGAGCGTGGTCACTGTCCACTAGAATCTATTGCATATATTCTTATCTCGAAAGATTGACCTGCTTAGATGTAACTCAGATGATAAGGTAAGGGTTGAGACTTTGAGCCTAGAATAGTTGAGACCACTTGCAACGTGCTAGTTAGTAGTGTCACGAAGACTCGCTTACGATGTTTCAACATTAGAACGTACATTTTAATTGGCGTATAAATATTAGTCTATTCGTCGGATTTTTTTGAAAACTATAATATACACCTATTTAAAATTGTTAAATATATTAAAATATCGCATTGACTTTCATAAGTGCATGTAAGATAGGCTTACGTGAAATTATGATGATATTGAATATGTCTTTCAGTTTGAATTTGCATAGTTTATATTCTGTGAAGCTTTTTTAAAACTATAATAAAATTAAACATCGTACATTGCATCAAAACAGGTTTTTATAAATTTTTTGTGTGTAATGTTAAAGCAATGTTAAATTCGGAGGTTTACACATCAGCTAATTGCCGGGTCACTATACTACGAGTAATAAACACAATTATGTAACAATTTGGCTATATTATTTTGGCTAAATTAATCAACATAAACTAAGTTTACGAAGGCTCATCTGCTAAATCGACTTCCATATTAGTGTTACAAATGCAGCTCATGAGTCGGATGACTGTTACATCCACAAAATATACAAAATACTTCAAACGCATGATGCCTACGATACCTAACACTTTCCGGATTGCATTTCATAGTATATACGACGGACCAAAGTGAAATTTATGGATATACATAATCCTATACCTTTAAACGAGCAATTCTTGTATATATATATATTTCTATATAATCTGGATCTCGGCAACGGCTTCAACGATTTTCATGAAATTTAGTATACAGGGGGTTTTGGGGGCGATAAATCGATCTAGCTAGGACTCATTTTTAGAAAATGTCGAATTTACCAAAAAAATAATAATAAAAATATGACTTCTGCTGCCATCTATTAGCCAGTAGTTAAACTACCGAGCGAAGCACTTCTGCTGCCATCTATTATCCAGTAGTTAAACTACCGAGCGAAGCTCGGTCAACCAGATATTTAATTTAATATTTATGCAACTTTAACTTACGGCAAAAAGGCCCTTCTTGGTTTTTTCGACGAGCGAGCCTCGTCTTCCCGCAGGCTCGTCCGAGCTGGCCTTGAGCACGAAGCCGCCTCTGGCGTCGTCCATCCGGGTGGTGCGGCGGTCGGAGGGGTCCGGCGTGCCCGTCGCCTCCGCCAGCGAGGACAGCGAGCCGCGCTGGTCGCGCGCGCCGCCGCCGCGGTAGTGGGACGCCAGGCCGAAGGGCGCGGAGGTCCGCACGCCGTACCCGTGCCGGAGACCTCGCATCCATTGTCCCTGATACGTGCCTGCAACAATTTTGTTTGAGTTTTACCAAAATTGCTCATCTTCATGAAATTGGCGTTTATCTTCTTCGTCTAATATACAAGGTGTGGGTTAATTCCTATATAGTGTGCCCAAGCTAACCTTTTAACTTGATCCTCGAAAAACATTAGCGTGATAAGAAGTACCAATTATTTTATTTTATTTTCAATACAAAAAATATTATTTATTTTAGAAAAATTAGCAACCCTACTGTGATATTGACAAACCTCATGTCATTTTCATTATTCCCAGTTCATTGATATAGAACAACTGTTTTTATGGATCTCACTTAAAAATGGTACATTTTAGAACTCCCTATCCCTCCCTCAGGATATGAGCTACACTTCTTGAGATATTTTTTCATGCATCTGTACATCGTTAAGTGGCTTTCGGCTAATTAGGGCAATTTAATTACACGTTGTATAAAATTCTCGTAACAATCTTTGTTACTAAACTCCTCTGAAACGGCTCGACCGATTGTTATGAATTTTTTTGTGTATATGTTTGCTAGGTCTGAGAGTAAGATCGTAAGCTATTTTTTATACCCCTCATGGCAAAACAACGTTTGCCGGGTTATCTAGTATTTTGTAAAAATCGTGACCTGCGCAATTCACATAGCTAAAAGTTTGACTATAGGTAAAAGGTTTTTGATAAGTCACATAAGCCAACAGAGTTCGGCAAGTGTTTCCTAATTAGTGATGATTTATGTTAAAAGTATATTTGTATCAGCGTGACACATTGTAGACTCGTAGACTATTTTCTTGTCCTACGAAACATAAGAATTTGATTTGATTCAACACGCACACGTGGCGTGACGTAGAGTCGAGTGGTGTGTTGCAATTACTTTCCGATACGACCACCATACTACCGCAATAATTCCAGGGTCCTGCCCACATCTTTGTAGAAAATAAATGGATTAACTTTACCTCGTGCATTATTGGGTCATGAATTTCAAGGGAAATTAAATGACGCAGATTTAAAGGTGGAGATGTGTCACGACATGAGTCGCGGTGTTGTTAAGATTACGATTGTATTGCGGTATCGGTGTTTAATTACTGACAGCTGACCAACTCCTGAAAGACGTTTGTTTTTTGCGATGCATGAAACGAGCCCGCGTCGACGGATTGTGTTGTGCGGCGGCGCGCGGGCGCGGCGTGCTGCGCTATATTTAACCGGCGAGGGCCGTGAGTTCATGGAGTGCTGCAGGGCCGACTCACTCACCTATTAATCTCATCAAATCACAGCCACAGTTCTTCTCCATCTTTAACTAGTTCGCGTTAATAGGTCAAAATTCCTACATAATTCGATTACCTTGTCTTTCCCCATACGATATACCTACCAAAATGGTAAAAATGGAAACCTTATGGTGCAACTCCATCCATCCGTCTGTCTGTGCGTCTAACTACCATCATTTATTTTCTTCACAGAAGTGGGAGTGTCATATGATTATTATTACTCCAAGCCAAAGATTATATCTCGAGCACTGTATCTTTTCGCATAGGTCGTCGTTAAAATGTCGTTTGACGACCTCCGTGGTTGAGTGGTTAGCGTGCCGGTTTTCAAGGCGCCGCCATCTCTGAGGTTCCGGGTTCGATCCCCGGTCGGGGCAATGTAGAAAAATAACTTTTCTATATTGTCTCGGGTCTGGGTGTTGTGGTACCTTCGTTGTTTCTGATTTCCATAACACAAGTGCATAAGCTACTTACTATGGGATCGGAGCAATGTATGTGATGTTGTCCTCTATATATTTATATATATTTATTTATTAAAAAAAAAAATATATGTAAATTGCTCAATCATCATTCAAATATCCCTATCTCAATGACGAATTAAAGCCCGTTAGTCCCGCTAAATAGATGATAATGTACCTTAATTACTGAAAAAAAACCGATTTGAACTGTCATCAAACTACTGTTGTGTATTCAACAGTAAAAAAGGATGTAGGTATATCCTTTCCAATTAAAAATGTAAGACTTTTATGGTTTTCTCATGGATACCGTTATCAGAAATTGACTAAATTAAAATGGGACCACACGGAAAGCGTCAGATTTTTATGAGGTAACTAACATAAAAAAAAATACAGTCGAATTGAAAACCTTCTCCGTCTTTGAAGTCGGTTGAAAATAATGAAAAAAATATATACGCAGTATTGGAACGTGCGTTAGTGGAATCATCAACTTAATGGAAACTAAACTTGGACGATATTTTATTATAGCCATTACGGACTTTGACCGGTTGACGGATGTGACTAATATAAATTAAAATAATGTTTTCAGGAAAACGGTTCAGTGTTACATATTTGTGATTTTATGAATGACAAATCTTAATGCGATCGTGAGTCAACGCGCGCACATCGGGCCGGGCGCGGGGCGGCGCGCGCCGAGAGCTGCGTGACGTTGTTTCATGGTATGCTCCGTCCCAGCACGGGTTGTGTTACGTAGGTACAACCGACTTTTGGTGTTGTTTCAAGGTCGAACGTCTCACGTATGAACCTACATATTTAGTCTATATACGTATTAGCAAATTCTTCCATTTCAAGACGCAGTTGTAATTCATAACCTGAATAAGGTCCATGCGTAAAAGCATCACCCACACAAATCCCCGTGTATTTATTATCACTGTAATTCGAAATAAAAAAAGGATTTATAAAACTTTACTTTGAAATTGATTACGCGTAGCATTTTTAAACGTAGACTTCGTAGACGTAGACTTTTCGTAGACGCTAAGGCCTCTACGAAGTTGTCGTCGTCGAAAAATTAACATAATTCATAGATTGTTGTTTACGATCCGGGTTGTTATGACTCCTATTGCTACAAAACAACGTGCTCGGCTAAAGTAGTCCATAATTTATGTACCTAACTAACCTTACTACATACGTAAAGGTACCCGGTGTTCAGTATGCCACTACACCCGGTGTCTAGGTCTCTATAAACATCTTGTCAAGGTTAGGTATTAGTTAGTTAGGTTATTCATTAGGTACGTACCTTATCACAAAATATTTAAAGTATTAAAATAGTTACTAACAAATCCCCTACATTCTCACCTAAAATTATAATAATTATCACTGAAAATAATATTACATAGAGTAAACTCAAACTCAAAATATCTTACTACTTATTTCACATAGGCCTAATATACAGGCACTTGTAAAACGTCAGTATGGCATTTGTTGCATAAGAATGGTGGTGACAAGTCGACTTAAGACTAAGTATTAAGTATAAGGAGTGACTACGTAGTCACTCCTTATACTTAATACTTTACTTATAGTCAAAAATAAGAGTTCAATGAGAGTTTTATAACAGATCAGCTTCCCACCGAAATGTGTACCAAAAGCATTGTTGCCATCATCACTTGCAAGTTAACGACATTTAGCTGTTCTGAGAAATGCAGAAAGGAGGGTGTGGCCCACGCATAGCAGGAGGAAACAAAACGCGTCAGCGGTGCGTGTGGTGGTAACATGTAGATTCAAGAGATTTAAGTAATGAGTGTAGTCTAAATCCAGCCACGTTTGCTGCAAAATGTGTGAATGCCAGAGCGGATTTAAAATCCCGATTCAAATGGCGCCAAGATTTTCACGCGCAAATAACAATGAAAGCTCAGACGGGAAAACGTTGTACCTTTAAGTTCCGCGGTTTCAGGAAAACCAAGTAGAAAAAATAAAATCAGCCAAGAGCGAGTCGGACTCCCACACCGAGGGTTCCGTACTATATTAGAAAAAAAAAACATATAAAGATTCACTTTTTTTAACCGAACCGCAAACGTAACTTTGCGTACTTTGCAAAAAAAAGTATGTATGTATACAGAGTTGATTTTATTCTTCTCGTAAAATATACATCAATCACTATTAATCATAATTATTTCAGATTTTTCCATTGGTAAACTTAGGAGATAAGAGGGGGAACGCTATTTTTTCTACATTTTGCCCAATGAATCAAAAACTATCAGTCATAATGCAATACTTAATTGCGGGTCATTATTACCTATAACTAGTCCAAATTCTCATTCTCATGTCGGAATCTTTTATAGTTTTTGATATCGAGGTCGAGTCACACAGACAGACAGAAGGACAACATATTGATCTCATAAGGTTCCGTTTTTATTTTGAGGTACGGAACCGTCAAAGTCATATCAATGAACCATCCTAACCGTCTGCAGCAAAAGCTCTCTCCGCAAGCGTGAGCATTGCGCAAAGCAGGGGAGTTTCTTTTTAGTTCACGCAATCACAATATAGGTCATTAGGTGATATTCATGTGCAAGCTATTATTAAGCCGATGCCGAAGGGAGCTGCGGTGCGGACGGATTTAAAAGCTCTCTTCGAGAAACATTTATGCTGCTAAAGAATAACAATCTCCGACGTTTGTTTGTTATGGTTTTGACCTGTTATAGATTTTGAAGCAGTTACTCATACATTTTACAACCTAGTAAGTATAATGCGGAAAACAGATTCTTTCACTTGCTTCTAAACTCAAGCCGTTAAAAGACTTTAGTGAATGTTTGCATATAAACAAAAAGTGAATCTAGGTATTTGTACTCGTGGATTGAAAAATTGTATCAAATATATATTGGTGTAGAAGTCACCTCAAAATGGTCTCATCAACGCTATCAAATATAAATCGCAGGGCCAAACCAGCAGCTAGATAAGATTGATCTTTAGCATCAAAGATTGAGTCAGCTTTGCTTGGTTCATCTTAAGAAATAATTTGTTTTAAATGATTTAACAATGTTCATTATTTCAAATTATGCAACGCATTTTAAATTAACCGTTAAATACGTTGATACCGTTAAAAGTCTTAAACAAAGGAACCGTTTAATATAATATCGTCTTCCCGTGGTCCGGTTGGTTGATTGAACCGCGCTACTGAGAGATGCCTACCTATCTCGGCTGGACATACATGATATAGCACAAATGAATGATGAATCGTTAAACTTTTGATGATTAGGTACGTGTGCGGTGTGACATGTGGTTCCTTTTTTGAAAGACAATTTGTACGTAACAAAAACGGCGACTTACGTAGATATTTCCACGCTTAACGTTTATCTATAAAGTTGAGTTTGTTTGATAGTTATTTAATCAAACAAGCTCTCGGTGACAGTTTTCGCGTAGATTAGTATTACCGCATACTCTATAAATAGCGTCCTAGAAGCCGTGCCAATGATTTTTACTAAAGCTTTAAGCGTTAATTGCTCTGATTGAAACAATCTAATGTGCTCAGACTATACAGCATGAGAGCGTCACGTCATGGTCATGTAAACTGTAGTATTTTTGTCAGTATTGAAAAAATTTGGCAATGAAGCTAGTGGAACTGCACTTTATAGAATCATCACATCTCAACCATCTGCTCAAATATTCTCTAAGGTATAAAACTGATAAATTGCCTTGACTTTAATTTATTTTTTAGTACCAATACAAATATATCATATATAGGTATGTTTGAAAATATAGGTAAGACAGATGTATGTTCAAGGATGCACTATTAGAAATTTCCGATAGTGACCTTAGTTAGTGGCAGAGATAACAAGGAAAGAAGAATTTTATTAGATGCAAGGATGAAATAGGAACGCGACGTCTTCAGTATTAAAAACAAACGGACGCCCGCCGCGGCTACACCCTCGTGAGATTCGGTTTTTAAATATCCTGCGGGCACCTTGAATTTGTTGAGATAGATGTATGTGCTTATGTATTCCAGGATATATATGTAGTCTCTATCCATTTCAAATTTAGTCAAACCGGTTCACAAGTGGTTGCAGCGTGAAGGAGTATAACAAATATACACACATACACACTTACGTACAAACTTGCCTTTATAATATTAGTGTGATTCCATAAGGTTTAGGTACTTGTATTACTTCGATTCGAGAGTCAACTTTGTTTGGATTGCTCACCGCCATCTGCGTATGTCTCCGAGCCGTATCCGTCCTGGAGGCCGTTCGCCCACGTGCCCTCGTACTTGGCGTTGCTGGTGCTGCTCTGGCGGACGCCGTAGCGGCCCTTGTAGCCCTGCGTCCACTCGCCGCGGTACAGCCAGCGATCGCGCGACTCCACGCCGAGCCCGTGCCGCTTGCCGTTCTGCCACTGCCCCTCGTATGAGCTGCCGCTGTAAACACACAATTGCACGGTCATCACCTGCCACTAAATCATTTAAAAGTTTGTCATGCTTTAACTCAGAAATAAAGCAATATAAAGGACTAGCGAACACTGGTGGCTCCACCCGCGTGAATTTTGATTTTCACAAATCCTGCAGAAACCATGGATTTTCTGGGGTGAAAAGTAACCTACGTGTTAATCCATAATTAAATTAAATTTCAAATGTCAGCCACTTCGGTAGTTTCGGCGGGAAGGTATATTAAGGCTTTATATATTGGCTAGGTATATTGATGTTTGTTTTCTAATCAACTTAGCTAGGAAGACGATTGATAGTCCAGAACTGTTATCGAAGCTGCACATAATTGTACCTACACGGGTTTCGTCACGTGTTCCCAGAAAGAAAAAAATTCTACGGGTCCCAATAACTAAAACAAATCTTAGAAGGAACAACTATGCATACAGGGACTTTGGGATTGATCTATTTCACGGCGGTATATAAATAGTGTTCGCTAAATTTTTGCCAAAAAATTATTACGATTCTATTTCTTTAGTCCCTTTTTGTTAACTAAACTTTTAACACTACCACTTCCACTAAATTCTTCTACTAACCTTCTATTAACTTCTACCACTTGATACTCAAACTCTTTTCTATCCTTTATCTCTACCCACTAGTGAAAACTTGTTATTAGCTGTAAGATTATTAGATGTATGACTAGTCTGTAAGATTTAGTTGTAAGTTTTCCTTTATAAATAAAATAAAATAAGGCATTCCCCCATATAAACTTAGAATCCAAGGTGGGTTTTGAAAAAGCACCTATAAACCTCATAAGGAACCTATACGCCAAAAGAGTCTCTGGACCCAGCGGTTTAGGCTGTGTTGATAATATGTCAGTACCTACCACCAGTACCAATAAACCAGTCAGTTTCTTTAGTCAGTCAGTCAATTGACACAAACGCGTGGGAGAGGTGGCAAACTGCTCTTTTTAAATGGGTGTAACAACAATAATAATACCCGACTGTTTATTGTGGGGGTGTAACCGGGTGCGAACCCTTATAAACTCAGTTTTAAATAGCGAAGTAGTTGTCACCAATGGGTTGATATCACTGTTAAACAATTTACTGACTCTTCATAAATGCATCCTATGAGTGCCTATGTGAAAGAAAGAGCTTGACTTCCGATTTCCGTTCAGGGAGGTAATGTAAAACAACACGCGCCTGGAGCCTGGATTTGCTGAAAGAACGGGAAAAGCTACACTACACTTTTGTGTACTCTATTATACAGGTATAGATAGGTACTATAGTAGGTAACAATACGCATGTGGAGAATGAAATGAAATGAAAGTATGGAAGTTTTCGTTCAAATCGATTTTCGCGTTATAATTCTTTGTTGTAAGAAAACATGGCACTAAACCTACACTAGTAACTATTTTTTCTACTTCTTTGTGTAAAATTATTATTATAAATCTCAGTTTTATTACTTGACATATAGATACGGTCTAATATCTACTTACATTATAAATATCCAATAACATAGGCAGGTAACATAGAGATTATTAATTATTATTTAAAGCATGTGAATACCGCAAGATATTGAATTAAAACCACGATCAGTGGCATCCAATGGGCAGGTAGTATCTACTTGCAAAGTGTCGGTATATAAGGATGTATCTCGAACAATCACTGGTTAAAAATACCAAGTGGCTAATCAAGACCTCTTTTATAAGGAATTTTTAAATCTTTGCTAACTATTGCTGTTTATTTTAAGCTGACAAACAAACAGTCAAAAGTGACTCATCTCTGACGCAAAAACAAGTTTCTCGAAAACGTCATTATAAAAATAATAGTAAGTGGAAAATTCCTTTTTAGGGTTCCGTAGTAAAATTATAGTTTCGCATTGTCCGTCCGTCCATCTGTCCGTCTGCGGCTTAGCTCAGAGATTATTTATTAGTACTAGAAATCTGTATTTCACATGGGTGTAATAATTATAATCACGCCAAGATAGGAGTGAAATATAATTGAGAAAAATATTTATATGTAAAGTGGGGATGATTCTTTTTCTATGGGGAAAATGTAAGGAGTCGTTGAATAGGTCTTTCAAAAATATTGTGGCTGTGAGAACAATTTCGCGATTCCGAGATCCATTTATGCTAATGCTAACCTAATTAGGTATTTTGTTAACTGTAATGATAATAATAATCGTTAACGTAGGTACCTACTTATCCAGTAGGTAATCAGTAATTCGCAATTACACAAGGAACCTCACCGTATAAACAGGTTAAACATAGCCTAAAATAATAATAAGGGACTGATCTACGAATGTGTGCCGTGAGATGTTGGTACTCGTATAATTATTTCTCGTTATGTTTTTCTAATTTTCGGCTTGTTAACTGCCAATTCGCATTATACGATAAATATTAATGAACCCTTGTGTTTATCTGAAGGGCACGTCAAAGGCACAGCCTCAAGTTTTTCTGAAGTGTTAAAAAAATCCGCAATATAGGTACTCACGGTGTCTTCTGCTAGATAATTTATGAAACCTAATAATCTCCGAATTAAATTAATTGCAATACAAATGCATACAAAGGTAGTGTTGTCAATTACGTGGATTACCTAAATGTACGTCTTTGTAATACTATAACCTTGATATCATAAGCGACATGAAATAGCTACAGTACATGAGTTGCCGAACAAAATAAACAAGGCTTCCACCTTGTTTCAATCCATAGTCTGTTCGTCTTATACAAGTAGGTCTGGTAGGAAGGTACATACAGCTGCTCTAGATATAAGTAATACGGTAATCGTTGCCTGTATCCGTTAACATCAACAGATGTACAGCAGCGAGCAACACTGAAATTCCTTTCAGTTTTTATTAGTTGCGGTAAGATAATGGATCGGTCTGTTCTACACATGAGCACGGGTACAGGCGGAACCGGCCCAGTCTAAACGCTATTTATAACGCACCAGTTACATATTCTGCGGTATCGCAACTCAATATTGCAAGTTAATGCTGGCATTGGTAGGTACCAAAGCTGTACTGAGTACTCACTCTACTTGTACTCTATCTAGTAGTACTAGTAGCCTTTATCTGAGTAATTACTACTTACAGTTGATGCCATTACTGTTATGAATCAAGAATAAGAATTATTCCATGCCTTATATTACAGGCTCTTGTAAAAAGTCAGTAAAATATGATCATACTTATTATTACCACTTAAAAACTATGTTTACCAAGAAGAAACCCACAACAAACTCAGCCGAGTATGACTTTACAAACTAATTCAAGACACAGCCCTTGCCTCAAATGATAAGACTTCATTAACATTAAATAAGATAGGAATCTTACAAATAAATTGACTTTCTCCGCTATATTACTCGAGGATTTGGTTCGACGGGAATTTATTCGGAAAACTTATTGATTTTATTATAAAGTAATAATAGAAACATCGGAATAAATGTAGCCTATATCTGCTTTATCTAAGTTTTCTTTATACATCCTTGTAGAAAATTATGTTTTTGATGCATTAAGAAATTATTCCTCCTTTATTTACCTGATGGGTAAGGGTTTTAGTCAGTGTAGGTAACGTAAGCTATGTAAGTAAAAAGTAGTGAAAATCGTAAACAATACGAAGTGATTTTTTTTCAATAAAACAAAACTGCACTCACAACTTTCGGAATTTTTATTTACTTATACTGCTTGTTTTTATGTTATTAATTTTGTTTACGTCATAATATGCCTACCTAGGTACCTCAGAAAATCTATGATTCTAATAGGATTTCTGAAAAACCAATACTCACGCGGGGAAATCCGCGGGAAAACTCAATTTTTTTTGTCTGTTTCTAAACCTCTTTTTTTATGTTCTACTAGGTATTTTCTCAGAATGAGAAAGGAATTATTAAGGTATAGTTAATAGACAGGTAGGTATATTTGGCAAGTTTACAACATTCATTTTATAACAACTTACATAATATACTATACCTAATTCTACGATAGCTACTCAATTGTTTATCAGGCTTTATACCTAAGTAAAAAGCCCTAAGTTCTAAGCTCGAGTAAGTATAATATTGTATCTACCTAGGCATATTTCTTTCATTGCCGTCATTTGTCGTTACGCACCTGAGTATGTATGAATTCTTTAGTATGTACTAGTTAGGTATGTGTCACTCATAGCATAGTAAATGACGCTCGGAACTTACCAAACACGCACGAAACAGAGAGAAATACCCTGAGTCTATTTCACATTAAAATTCTTCGAAAATATACCTGCCTGAGACAGAAAATTCTGTTTTCCCATGAGTGTCTTATTAATATCTTAACTCTACTACCTACTAATATAAATAATATTTTGACCCAGTGTTTTAACAAAACTTCCGAACAGGCTTCACCGATTTTTTTTCTGTAAGTATACTTGGTAGGTTTGAAAGTAGGACGTGAAATATTTTTCATACCCCTAAGTGGGTAATAATTTATATAATATATTATGGCAAAACTACGTAGCGGGCGGAGCCGCAGGCAAAATCTAGTACATTAGTAATAGAGCACAACGTTCTATTTATTGAAACTGTTTCCGACTATCGTGAGTTGACACTAAATAAAGCCTTTACTTATAATAATTAATAATGTTTTAATAATTAATAATAAATTAATATTAATATACTCGTATTAATATTTATTTAGAAAACGAATGACATACAAGATCGATAATTTATAACGTGGCTTCCGCGCAGACAACTGTCATATCCATAAATTTTTTGAATTTTAAATTCATTTGCGAAAATCGAAACGAAATATGTCATAGAGCCTACCGCTGCTGATGTCGAACTACTAGAACTACTAAAAATAATAATCATGTGTTGTGTACTGTTTATGCTATCTACGAAATAAAGTCGCGGCCACGATTACTAACAACATTAGTATTTGACCTACACATTGGCTCTGGGCCGCGCCGAGCCCCACGCGCCCGCCTGACGCACCTTGCTTGTCACGCGAATGACAATCGTTTTAGCCTCGAAGGTCGGCGATTGTTTGGAATGGAATTAACAACCTTTTGGTTAACATAATGGTAACATACGCTGAGAGCAGTGATAGCTCAGTGGTTCTGACCTCTGCCTCTCATAAGGAGGTCGCGGGTTCGAATCCTGGGCACGCACCTCTGACTTTTCCGAGTTATGTGCGGCTTATAGGAAACTAAATATCACTTGCTTAGCGGTGAAGGAAAACATCGTGAGGAAACCTGCATGCCTGAGAGTTCACAAAAATGTTCTCGATGGTGTGTGAAGCCCGCCAAATCGCACTTGGCCAGCGTGGTGGGCTATGGTCTGGCCTCTCAGTCTGAGAGGAGACCCGTGCCCAGCAGTGGGACGTAAAAAGGGGCTGAGATGAGAACATACGCTGAGCGCGCTGTTTCAGTTTTAACTTTTAGCAAATCAAATAAAAAATCAAATAATTTATTTCATATAGGCCATTACTTGTTAGCACTTATGAAAAGTCAGTAAAAATAATTAAGGAGGTACATATACTTTTAGCAAATCAAATCAAATCAAATAATTTATTTCATATAGGCCATTAAGTACTTGTTAGCACTTATGAAAAGTCAGTAAAAATAATTAAGTAGGTACATATACTTATTAATAGTGATAACTATTTAACGACTTAACTCGACTCTACATCTATTGAAACTGCATATAAGGGACCTTAGAGAGACGTCACAGACCACAGTCAGACAAGTCTCAACATCAGCCACATTATTGGTGGTTCCAATTCAAGGTAGACGTCTGATTGTAATCGCATGCTTGAGAGTTCTCAGTAAAGTCTTCGTAAAGTCTTTGAAGCCTGCCAATCCGCACACTTACTTGCTATGAACCTGCTGTTTATTGGCAAGTATGTAGGTATTTCCTACCGTTCTAAAGCGCTACGTACACAGATTTTGCTACGTAGTACTCATATAAAACAAAAGGGTACCTTTCTACGGCGTTTTCGATGTAAATACTCGTAATTAAAACTAACATATGAATCGATGTAAATAGTTACTCGTAATTAAATATATAACATATGAAATTCTCATGCCAATTTACGTTACTCCTCCGAAACGGCACGACCGATCGTTATGAAATTTTCTGTATATTATGTTCGGTAGGTTAAGAGTAGGTCGTAAGCTATTTTAATATCCCTAATGGCAAAACAACCTTTGCCGGGTTGGCTAGTATTTAATAAAATAATTAGATACTAAACTATTGACTTATCTATAAATCGGTTCTTGTATACAAAATAATAGAATAAAAATTGGGAAGCATCAAGAAACTGCAATGGACACGGACTAATGGAGGAATCTTTTAGAGCAGGGCCGAGATCACAAAGCTGCGTTGATGATGATGTTCAGAATAATGTCAGTCACCTCATTATTTTTAATCCTCGCGCATGGTAAGAGGCCAAGTCTTCGAGGTCGCTGTAAAGCGTACGATGGCACTACGTACGAGTGCCTATAAACGTTACACAAGCGAGTTTTTCCATGAGCTTTGCTGAATCTACATTTTAAATGCCCCTAAGTACCTAGTCTAGTAGAAATAGAGCACTTCAAGCGAAAAGGAAGGTAGTTACAGCTAAGGATATCTACCTAATATAGTTAGTGCTTCGTTGTGTATCTTTTAGACATAAGTACTTTAGAGCAATTAATAGGTCTCATTGTTGATAAGATCATCCGAATAACTACCCTTTCCAGCTTCGTACGATATAACGAAATCTCAAGTCATTACATAATTTAGTTTTGTAAAGGTCTTATACCTTCCTAATAGGTGTTATTTATGTGGCTTTAGAGAATGCAGAATACCTTTATTACACTCCCCAAAAAATGGGCGACATCAATCAATTTTAAGATTTTTAAATTCATAAACTAGCTGTTGCCCGCGGCTCCGCCCGCGTGAATTACGATTTTTTTACATAATATACCTTCCTACTGGAATTCCTTGATTTTTCGCGGGATTCTGGTGTGATGTTGTACAGAAACCTGTTCTTACTTTGCACGGGTTATCTTGTGGTGATTTTGAAAACTCCTTTTTCTTAATAATAATATAAAGTTTCATTATATTTGTGAACCATTATCTTACCCTTTCCATATTGCGGATGATAAAGTTTAAATCTGTTCATGTGTTAACAGTGCCATCTTAATATAATGTCAGGATACAGTAAATAACATGACAGTTAATTTTTATTTAAAAAAATTCGGTAGTACCTATCTCAGAGTTTTACATTCAAGTTCCACATAAATTGTAGAGACGGCGCTATACTGTATAACGTAGCGATGACGCCAGTTACATGATTTTTGTTCACCTTAAAAGTGAAAATTTTTAAACCATACAAAATCTCCTGCTAAGCCTATTTATTTACGGCTGTAAGGGTACTCCAGTCTTACTTGAGCCCTACGTCCTAGCCCTAGGTTCTTTGTGCATTCCGAGTTTCAAGTCACCTACCTCCCAGGTAGCAAGTGACGTCGGCGACTAAAAAATGACGTCATTCTTAAGTCAATTTAGGGTCAGTACAGAACGTCCTAGATAGAGACCTCGGAGACTGAAAAATGACGTCATTCTTAAGTCATTTTAGGGTCATTACAGTAACGTCATTGTTGTACGTCATACTTACGTACCATTATGGTCCTGTATTGTACGTACTGTATGCGTCATTAATGATACCTCCTAGCGACGTCATTTTACAGTCTATCCCTAAACTTAAATGTCCTCCGGTTGACGACAATTGCATGGCGTATATAAGTGGTCTCAAAGAGCTAAAGAACATAATCCCAGGTAGCAAGATGACATCGGCGACTAAAAAATGACGACATTCTTAAGTCAATTTGGGATCAATACAGTAACGTCATTATTGTACGTCATACTTACGTACCATTGTATTGTACAGCATAATTAAATATGTTTGTTACTCCACCACTAGATGGCGCTATACTGTTTAATGTACAAACTGTATTGCACTATGTAGATTGTGCGTCCGCCACTTATATAGTTCGAGGTTTGACTAAATAAATCGACTTCGTTCTCTACGGGGTAGTTGTATAAATAAACCTCGAGAGGGAGATTCGAAACTATTGAATAGAAGCATTTATGACGCCTGACGGGTAAAGTGAATAACATAACAAAATTTGATGTTTTGAATCTTTTGCATGACGTCACACCAATGTCAGTCGCTGCCCTAATATTATGTAGTATTTACGGCCCAGCCCAGTAACGTCCCTATGAATTAAGTATATGACGTCACTCCAACGTCAGTGGCTGACCTAATATGTACGGCCCAGTAACGTCACTATGCATTTAATATATGACGTCCCTGAAACGTCTGTAAACTGACGTCTTGAGGCTGTGACAAATTGACGTCATCTGAAGGGACCCGCGACGTCAAAACAGGACGTCTCTTACGTCGTGCAGGACCGTAAACTGACGACATAATGACGTAAAAATGCTACCTGGGCTACTTGAACTTAAAGGTTCTGATGTCTGTAATTTCTGAACTACAAAAGTGATGATGATAAGATTTGTATGGAATAATCTTTAAAGAACCTCCTTTCTAACAAAAAAAAGAATGAATGGAATCGGACAACGCGTTAATGAATTATAACTAAAAAACGTTTGGACTTTGATGCCGTCTTCCAGGGAAACCATGATGAATTTCGGGACAAAAAGTATCCTATGTCCTACCTCGGGGTATGAAGTATAATCATGTCAAGTTTCATTTAAATCCATCCAGCGGATTAGCCGTGATGCCCGGTCGTGAAACAGACAGACAGACAGACAGACAGACAGACAGACAGACAGACAGACAGACAGACAGACAGACAGACAGACAGACAGACAAAAATTAAACAAATTACAGTTTTGGCTTCAGTATCGACTAAATAGTGTCCTCCAACAAAAATTTTCAAAATATCTTCAATGTACAGAATTCGACCCTTTACAGTTTTATTATAAGTATATATAGAATAGATTACACTATGTATATAAACCGTAGTACCTGTATCAGGTAGTTAGCTACCTACTAATAGCTATATGTAGGTACTTAGGTAATGTATGATTATATTATGATATTTATGTATATTGAAACTACCTAAAATAAAAAAAAAATATAATAATATGTAAGTATGTAGTTACCTGAATATTTTTAAAAAAGCAGGTGTAATATGTCAGTCATGGTTATTCTACATTTCACAGTTAAGTAAGTTAAACATTATGCACAATGAGGTTTTCTCAGAACTGAGAAGCCGTAATAATTTCCTTTACAAAGTTGGCAACGCGAAAATTTTTCCTAAAGAAAACTGAGCAGAGGTAGGTAAATTAATTTTAACCTTACTTTTTTATTGTTTCGCTTTGAGGAGTAACAATGAAGAAACTTCATACCAACCCAACTTTGTTTGTTTTTTACCATTACATATTTTGCAAGTCTAATATTTTATCAAAAACTTTCTTGAGGTACTCGAACCGGGAGAAGCAAGAAAAGTTCTTTCAAAATTCGGTCGTATAGGTATCTACTAGAGTAAAAATGTAGACTTACTTAGGTACCTACATAGATTTAGTCTAAATTCTGCACTTGGAAAATTGCGGAAGAAGTTTTGGCCGTTTTGCTACGGTCACAAAACAACCATCAAAACAAAAATAATCCAATAGGAGTAGGTTACTATATCTAATTCTTAAGGTTGGTATGTTTTAGAGTCTGTGGTTTTAGATATAACTATGGGATGATTTTGTTGTTGTTAACAACAATAGGTAACAACAATACAAATGGGAGTGGAGTAGGTACGTAGGATGTCCACATGAACTAATGGTTTAAAACTTAATTATATCCCAGCAAAAACATTTTCATGTAAAATGTTGCCAAGACGAGAACATGTGGCTCACACTATCAAAAAGTTATCAGATCTCATGTAGAGCAAGGCTTCTAACTCTACACGCCCTAACTCTATAAATCCTAACTTTATAAACTCTACACTTTAGTCAAAATATATTATGTCTTGGCTGTTTCGGTACCGTCACATGGGCGTAAAGTGAAGAATTTATTCACTGTTCAGTACTTTTCTAATAGAATTTTGCAAGTGGCATAATGGACCATGCAAAATTCAAGAAATTTCACATTAAAATTAAATGGTATCACCATTGTTATGGGAAAAAACTTCCATTTATTAAAAATATCCTCTAAAACAAAGGAACACACTTTTGCAAAGTGTGATGAAGTATTTGAAACCAATGCAGTTAGTAAAACCTAAGTGCAGTTTCTGAGGAGACTCAATACCTATCTAATAAATAATCGTTACTACAGAAACTAGGTATTGTATATCAGAAAAGTACAAAGTCAGTGAATAATATTTTTACTTTACACCCATGTGACAGTAACGAAACAGCCAAGACATAATATATTTTGACTAAAGTGTAGAGTTTATAAAGTTAGGATTTATAGAGTTAGGGCGTGTAGAGTTAGAAGCCTTGCTCTACATGAGATCTGATAACTTTTTGATAGTGTGAGCCACATGTTCTCGTCTTGGCAACATTTTACATGAAAATGTTTTTGCTGGGATTTCACTTCTTTTTGTAAGTTGTTTAGGACTATATTTTTTATTTGGTTAATTTCCTTTTCTTTGGTGTATTTCTTGAATATCATTGCAAGGTGGATATTTGTCCGAATCAAGTATCCCCCCCCCCTCTATCATTTAAATGAGGGAACCCTCCTTGGTTCACCTAGTTTATTTTTTTCCTTATTTGTAGAATATGTATTATATTTCTTGCGCATCAAAGGTGCCTTTTTTATAGCCCACACTACCTATCTTCTCGTTTATCTTTTTTAGTTTGGTCGTGTAATATTACTGGGCACGTGGCACTGGGCACTTGGACGCTTGGCCACTGGGGCACTGGAATCAGTGGAAAAATTTACGTGTTTTCCATATGTTTACTAGCATTACTAGCAGATATCTAACATGAAATTAAGTTTTTATTATACCTATATACTTATGGGAAACCCCATACGAACTTCCAACCCCCTAATTTTATGGATGTGGGGTGAACAACTAAAAATCCTGAAACACGTATTTAATTGTTTATTACAAAGAGTCCCTATATCAATTTTGAGACCTCTAGCATCAATATTTGCGGTAATTTCATACAAACTTCCATCCCCTATTTTAAGGGGTTGGGGGGTTAAATTTCCAACGTTTGGAATTTTTTTGTTGGTTGTGTGCTAATACTAGCTTATATACCAAATTTCAGCTTTCTAGGTCTTCAGGAAGTACCTAGGAATTTTGATGATCATCAGTGAGTCAGTCAGTCAGTCAGTCAGTCAGTGACGAAATTTGGGTTTTTTAGACGTCAATAAAATCTAAAGTATCATCATCATCTCAACCCCTTTTTATGTCCCACTGCTGGGCACGGGTCTCCTCTCAGACTGAGAGGGGTTTGGCCATAGCCCACCACGCTGGCCAAGTGCGGGTTGGCGGGCTTCACACACCATCGAGAACATTTCAAAATCTAAAGTATAAGACCTATAAAATTGAAACTTTATAGGTTTAATAAGTTCACTGGCGACATCATTTTCCGAGAATTTTGATTATCTGAAATAATTCAGGCCTAAGTTATAAGGGTTTAAAAATACGGCGAAACACTTCGAGAAAAGGTAGGTAGTGCCCTCGCGCTTCGCTTGGCTCGTCTTGGCGGGGACACTACCGTGTCCCCAGATCTATGCATATATATATATATGTAGGTATACATACTTTAACAATAGGTACGGTAGAAATATTTACAGAATAAACAAGTCTGCACTGTTATTCAGATTAACTAAAAACCACAATGTCGGGAGCTCCCTATTTTGATGGAGCAATGACCCGATGAAAGTGGGTTAGATGGGAACAGGCGTTGAGATTTATAGGAAGGTCTGGCACAGTAACGCATTCTGCCAGAGCCACGCACCGGGGCGTCGGTATAACCAGTATAACTCTTGTGTGGATAAAATATATCTTAAGCTATTAAAAGATAAAAATATAAGTCACATGTAAAACTGCTACTTTGTGGTCCAATTTCGATTAACTTCTTGATCTAAATAATTGCTCAATTTGTTTTTGTAAGTCCTGCCCGTGTGTATGGAATGGTACAAATAAATACGCACTGCATTGCCGGGCTTAAATGCAGCTGGGCTGATTCGTTGCGCAAAAATATAACCCTTCTGCCCCCAGTTAAGGGTACCCTTCTGTCCCAGTTAAGTAAAGCTATCAACAACGGAGAAATTCCTTAGAGGATTTTTTGACATTGTAATATGTATGACTATAACAAGGCCGCAGGGTCTTCAGGGCAAACGGGACAAATATGTAGGTACCTAATTCTCTCATTAAAGGCACACTTGCGATGCTCTCAGCTGCGGCTACCGCCTTGATTGTGTCTCTCAGATATACTTCGAGGCGAATGTGTCAAAGCATGTTTCCACAACAGCACCTGACCACGTTCCCAGGGAACTAGCTTGAATTCATGATCTCTTGTCACTTTCGCAACCAATTCCTGCGGGCTCCATGAGGGCAGGAGTATCAATGGTAGCGAGAGTCTTTTATATTAATTAGGTACATCATTGAAGAAACCATGCTGAAAAAGTCTACCGTCGGCGCATCTGTGACAAGAGGGTCCATGATTTCCATAGCTCTTCCTCTCTGCCCTTACTACCTAGATACAGTATCTTTAATCTGTGCTTACTACTCCATGCACTGAAATCTCATCTAATGACAAATGACATTGACAGCTAAAGATGAGACTTTTTAAGTTTTCAGGTTCCAATCTCAAACGGCAAAAAATGCCTAACGCTTATTATTATTATTATTTCGTAATTTACGTATGTAATACAAAAAAATACGGGTAAGACGTTCGTCTAGAAAAAATAAGGGAATAAGAGCGGTTATCCCACAGGATACTGTGGGATAACTAATATAAGAAAAATAAAATAATTGAAACAAAAACATAGAGAACATAAAATGAATTGGAAATCTTTGTTTTTCACACAGGCCCAAAAAGGGCTCAAAACTCTCCACTTAGTTCAGAAATCAGTTTTGTACCTACTACTGAGGTAGGTAGGTTAGATACGGCCGATACAGACATTATATTTTGTCGTTTAAAATGAATAACGACTTTTCATAATTTATGATCTTTGAGCTGTTTAGAAGTATATAAAGGTACGAGTACGACTAATTCCCCCTCAAACCCTTTGAGTAGGTATGGAGCAGAGAATTTCGAAAAGCACCAAGTTTCTAAAACTTAAAAAAACCTACGTTGTGAAGTACATGAACATGCACTTGGACATATTTTTTATTATTGTTTTCTATATATTGTTATCTATAGTTTCTTTTCAGAGGGTATCGCGCAGGAGGCTAGACGAAAGAAAAATGATTTTGTACTTAGTTGACGAAAATCCTGTCAAGTAGAAAATTCTTCTCCTACTAGTCAACAGAATGGACACTCATGCGATCACGTATAGAGATTTAGTATTGTAATCGTTAGCGCGATCAGCTAACTGAGGACATCCCCATCTATCGAGCGATGGGTGAAATCGCACATGAAAATATAAAATGGAGTTTTGTTTTAGATGCTATTCCAAACTTTGTTTATATTGAGTGTCCCACGACATTTACGTCTTTTAGGGTTGGTTCCATATTTTTATTAGATAACCCATCAGCAGCTATCATGCCGGTATACATTAGCCTAGTAATGTACGGTCTCATTGGCACCTTTTGAGTAAGTAAAACTATACGAACGAACTTACTAAGATGGTGTCAAAATTAGTCCTTAGATGAGGCTTATTCTCTATTCATTCATTTAACAAATTGAATGTTGCTGAATTATGAAGTAAATCGACCTAATTTTCTAGCAATCCACATTTTTATTCTGAGTCACATGTCAGCTCCCGTGACTAGAGCGGCCAGCAGCTGCGCGATATTGGTCTCAATTACGATTTATGAAATTGCGTTTTGCCTCGCGCGCCGTGCGTTATTAATGTTATAGATCCTTAATGGATGTGTCCATCACAAATGACAGCATCGGGACAATTGACACCGAGGCTCAGCGTCGCGGTACCCGCTGTTATCACTGATCGTTATCAAGGCTACAGATCGATAGGATTATTTTGTTCGCGGTTGGAACATCGGGCACTTTCACCGCTGTTACACGCGTTTTCTAGCGAAACACCGAACTCAATTATTAATAGCAGACTATTTTCGGCGCGCTTCAGACGCGGATTTCGGGCATGTGCGAGGCCCGGGCGGAGACACTACCTCACCTGGGCCAGGTGTAGACGCCGGATACTTCGAACCCGAAGTGCCAGGAGCCGGCGTACGCGCCCTGTCCCTTGGGGCCGGTGCACACTCCGTGGCCGTGGGCCTTGCCGTCCTCCCAGCCGCCACAGTACGTGCCGCCATCGTCAAAGTCGAAACGGCCGCCGTTGAGGCCACTCTGCGGGGGGTTTCCGCTAGCGGCGTGCGCGGTGTCGGCTAGCTCGCTCGGCTGCATCACGCGAAACCGTGGTGCCGCGGAGGGGAGGGCCTCCCGCGCGCGCCCTCCGCCGAGCTCGCGGTATTAATAAACATCAGCTGGGCATGTCGCGCCGTGGCGCGCCGCCGAGTGAACGCACCTCCGGTCCTGCGCGGGCAGCACTGCCGCCGCCCGCCAGCGCGCGGCCGCCCGCCCCGCGCCGCCCGCCCTGCGCACTGCGCGCCGCCGCGACCGCCGCTACCAGCGGCTTACTTTACATAAGATTCACCAGTGAGCTGCATGTCGAGCTCAGCGTTTGCTTCCACGTGGACTTGAAAAATGAAAAATAAACACCTACCCCAATTGTTAATGTCTACATACAAATAGGTGTTATAATATTGCTGCACAATGCACTAACAAAACGACCGATTACTAAATAAATGTTAACCCAAATATTATGTAAAAGTTTTAGTAAAGTAATATCAACATTAGGTACTTAAACATGGCCATTATTTCCATGTCCACTTTAACACTACAGAAATTACTGGCACTGCGATGAGGAAGGACAATAAATAACATACAGAAGAGAACAGAAAGGAAAGCATTAACAGGCCGGGGATGGAATCCCATTCTCCTCTGACTTTGCAAAAAATCATTCGTGAGGAAATCAGCACGCCTATACGGTTTTTAGTGTTATCAGGTGTGTAAAACCTGCGAATACGCACTTGACAGACTATCACGCTGGCATCAAGTCAAAGAGTGTGGTGCATGGACTTAATATGTGTGTGTTAATTACTCTGAAGGCTCCCAGCGGTGGCACGGCAATGTGCATATTCATAAGCATGTCAAATCTTCGACTTTTTTTGGTACCTTATCGTCGAACTATCGAGGTAGTTCGCTTGAACGTTGTTTAACTACATCTACGTAGGTACTTATAATCGATATCTTAATAAAATTATTTCCCTACGTAGCTAAGTCGGTTCCTAACCGTTTCTTTGTATTCCTAGTAATTTTTTCCAATAGGAGCGGGAGGATCATGTACATAATCTACACTAACAATATATTTTGTAGTGCAATACGAAGAATAAAATAGAAGTACTTAATATGCGCAAACACACTCTGGGACTCTGGTTAGAGAATTGAATGATAAACTTTAATGCAAACTCAATTGTAATGGTTGGCAGTGATTTATTGTTGAGTTAAAACTAATAAAACATTCCGTAGTGAATGGACGTCCGATATTACCAATCTATCCAGCTTGCCACTCTAGCCATTTTAGCATCTTATGTACCTACAGCAGCTACGCGAATAAGAACGCGATTCAAAGAAACGTGAGAATGAGTTGTCTATGCAAAGGTCACGTGATATATCACGTAACGTCACGTGTCTTTTTTTATAGATGAATATATGATGAATGAATTATAAAATATACCTAAATAAAAACTGTATTAGGTACTTAATTAACTAGTGATTTGCCATTAAGATCACCATTCACATTATTTTCTCATTTCTTTTTGCTTTTAAAATGAAAATGCTTACACACGTGGTAAGCATTCCCATCACACCTACATAATGTTGGTGACAACGTATAGGTACGACATTTGTTCATCTCAACCCCTTTTTACGTCCCACTGCTGGGCACGGGTCTCCTCTCAGACTGAGAGGGGTTTGGCCATAGCCCACCACGCTGGCCAAGTGCGGGTTGGCGGGCTTCACACACCTTCGAGAACATTGTTGTGAACTCTCAGGCATGCAGGTTTCCTCACGATGTTTTCCTTCACCGCTAAGCAAGTGATATTTAGTTTCCTATAAGCCGCACATAACTCGGAAAAGTCAGATGTGCGTGCCCAGGATTCGAACCCGCGACCTCCTTATGAGAGGCAGACAGGCACGACATTTGTTAGGGTAAGGAAATAGCAATCGTCCCAAGAAAAACTTGAATAATTAAAATAAATTTACTTTGCAACCATATGTCCTAGTAGATTTTTCTGAAAATCACTTATGCCAATCGAGTGTTCAACGCATTCGCGAGCTAAGAGCTTGATTTCGGTGCAAATTCGTGCCCTCTCACTCAAAATGGAGCAGGAGCGGGACAGTATCACGGAATTATGCGCAGATGCACTCACTACACTAGGTATATCCCTTTCCCATACAAGTTAGGTGAAATAGCAAACAACTGCCAGGTGCGCCGGCAACTTCGGTCGAGCGTACTGCGCCACCTCAAAACATGAATTTGTTGGATTTCAATATGAAGAGGGCAGATATGAAAACAAAAAATACTTTGATTTTATAAAATTATACCATTTATTCATTATGGTTCTAACTACTTACATAAAATATTGATTGCTAATTCTATAAAAAATATCACTTACAGTTCATACATATAAGTAGAGATATTTTACACTGGAGATTATGATTACTGATATTTATGTACAGTATAAATTTACACAAATTGCAATTATAGGCATTTTCATTGTTGAAAGTACAGCCATAATTTTTAAGGGATCATTACATGATTAATTATAGGCACTCAATTAAATGGTTTTTCATAAAGCATTGAACTTGTGATAAGTTAAGTTTGTAAAACAGCTTCATAGAAGTAAAAAGATAAAAAAAAACTTAGTTTTTTAAAGACCTACTCAATAACTCAAACAATAAAGGACTAGAAACAAAATACATACTCGTAATGTCAAAACATAAAATAAATGCTATTTTTGAAGAAAAACTCACAGTATTACTTGCGTTTATTATCAGTGTCCCATTCAACACCATAACCTGGTAACGGGCTGTCAATAAATGGTGAAATCCAAGTCAAATACCATCTTTGTCCAAACACTTCTATCAAATTCAACCTCCATCCCTTATCATATGAGATGCTTTTGTTGTCCAATTTCGTTTCTGGAGTTATTTTACCTTTAATAAGGTTGTTAAAATGATATGTAAAGAGAAAGCCAGTAAATAATGCAACAATGAAGTTAATCACAACCAGAAACACATACCAGCTCTCTTCACCAAAGTCTATAACAAAACTTGCAAGGGGAAATACAAGTTTAACTAAAAGCAACCCATGGTTCCATGTGACAAAGCGTGATAAAAATATTACATTGTAATAAAATGAATACAGCATTGCAATAAATATGTACAGTGTAAAGTGCATGAAATATCTATGATTATAGTAGCCTATGCAACTGGCGAAAAATGTACAATGATGGTCCCTTTTTAAAATACAAATATCACAGATGCTGCAGTGCCAAGCACGGGGCGGCCTTAAGCATTCACAAACAGAACACATTGTCCACTCCTCATTTTGTGAACTTTCCAAAAATCTTCCTTTGATACTTGTATTTGTAAACATGCCATATATCATGTTTCCAATAATATTCAGTAACAGAAACGATGCACATAAGTAATGTATAATGTATTCGACAGACCACAGTTCAACAACTCCAGGCAGGACAATACAAAGCTCAAAATATAAAAATGCTGGCACCAATATTAGAATGATTGTTAAATATGCGCTATGTCCCAAAAACCTCTTAATTTGTTTATTTTGTACTCTTTCTATTGTTATCAACATCTTTAGGTTTTGAGACACCAATTTTTTTCTTTCTTCTTAGCTTTTGAGTTACTTTGTTTTAATTAAAAATAAAACTAGAATTTTCTTATTTCCTCTGATGTAGATATGTTTTCATTTTAGCACCTGAAAGCAAAACTTTCATTGTATAAATGAATTTTGAAATATCTCCAATTATGTAAGTAAAGGTAAAATATGTTGAAACCAATCTAAAAATCTTATAACTAATAGAAGGAATGTTTAGGACTCATATCCTGTTAAGCAGGTTATTTTTGTCCCAGGGAATAAACAGTATTTGTCCAGCTGTTTATACTTAGGTTATAACTAAATTAATCTTTTCACACAATGTAATACCTGCTAAGGTTTTATATTATGAAAATAAGCTATCACGCACGGTATCGGCGTTCCAAGTATTGATAGGAATGTACTTGAAATTTTATTTTTTATCTAACTAAATATAAAGAGACATTTTAACAATGCAATGAACTGTACCAACCCAAAGATTTAAATCTTTGACTGTACCTCATTACACTTACAAGTTTGTAAAAGCACCTGTTATTGGAAGTATGAATTACAATAATTAACGTTGAGTTCTAATCACACTTAATAACTTCTAATTTTTAAAACAAACGGGGCATAAATCTGCATAAATCATAATTCACAGACACAGAACTAGATACATAATCTAAGCTAGTTTCGTGGTCTGTGGACACCAATGACTTAAGAAGTAATGGACACAAACTACAAAGTGGTGAGTCTTTTTGGCTGGGCATTTCCTATTTTAGTTCCATGGACGCTCACGCCAGGTTACGCAAGATATTGGATGTGAATGCGACTGCGAGTGACAGAGAGTAGGTATCCCTATTGTGTTAATGTACTCTGTGGTGTTAGAAGTCTGACACAGAGCGCGCGGGGTATGCCCAACTTTTCGGTTCCTGGTCTGTGCTGTGGCCCAACTTATATAAGTCAGGGCCGACCAAGCTAAGGCAAAAAAATGTGCTTATGTACATTGCAAGTACCTATGTTTTGTCTCATGTTTTTTGTATCGTGATACAAATGCTATCTCACTCCTCTAACACTATCACAATGTACGCACACATTTACAATTCCTATTACATATGTACTTAATTATAAAAGATGGCCGCGCAAATTGTGTAGCCAGGTTAAGGATTTTCGCCCTAAAGTAGGAAAAAATCTGTGGCTAGGTTTTAACATAGGAAGATAATAATTTAAAAGTTTATTAACAGTGCATACTTAGAAAATAAATCAATTAAAACACATTTTTTTAAGTTATACGTCTTAAATTTTTTTGAAAATACGGTAATTCTAAAGACCATTCATTAGGTATTAATTTTTGAACGTGTCTACTGTCGAGTTTTATAGAAATGAGTATAACTATAATCATAGTTATTGTTGTAGGTACTATAGTTTTAGTTTCATTTTAGCACTTAGCAGATTTCAGTATGATTTTTAGGGTTCCGTACCCGAAGGGTAAAAAAGGAACCCTATTACTGAGACTTCGCTGTCCGTCCGTCCATCCATCCGTCCGTCACCAGGCTGTATCTCTGGAACCGTGATAGCTACAGACTTGAAATTTTCACAGATGATGTATTTCAATTGCCGCTATCACAACAAATACTGAAAAGTAGAATAAATAAGTATTTAAGGGGGCTTCAATACAGCAAACGTCTTGTTTTTGCTCCATATTAATAACAGTACAAGTTTAAATGTTCACAGAATATTTAATTATATACTCATTTTAAAAATAGAAAGATAGTTAAAAATTAATAAAATTGAAGTATAAAAATAGAAAAAGAAAAAACTACGAAAGGAAAGTAAGGTTCGAACTCAGTTGCACCACGTTGCACGGTAAATATTATATTACGCGCGGTTAGTACACCACTAGGCAATTTTTTTTATTCTACATAATATACAAGTTAGTACTTGACTGCGATCTCACCTGATGGTAAGTGATGATGCAGCTAAAGATATTAACGTGCTAACTTGGAAGGGGTAAGTAAAGTCACCCCCCAACGGTTTCTTCACAGCATCGCACCGGAACGCTAAATCGCTTGGCAGCACGTCTTTGTTGGTAGGGTGGTAGCTAGCCACGGCCGAAGCTTCCCACCAGACAAAACCACCATTCAAGTCTATGGTACATTGTTTGAAAATATGGATCAGTTAATATAATATCCTCGTTATAAATTAAAACTCGTAGTCTCGTTTTTGAATTTGGTGGGCAGGGATGTTTAATTAACATTGCGAATTGGTCTTGATAGTACGGAACCCTCAGTGCCCGAGCCGGACTCGCACTTGACCGATTTTTAAATGTCTTAAATAGGGAAAAAACCTTTATCTGGCAACATCCTATTTGTAGAAGTAGATCGCGATCCAAAAATTCTTTTAATTTTTATTTTTTTCAAAATCAAGCTGTTCTTTGTTTAGGATACCTTTTCTAATGTTTTTCTAATATTAAAAGTTACTTTAATGTAAAGATGAGTGTGACACATTGAGAAATATTGTTTGTCGCTCATAAAATATAATAATATTGTATTTCATGTCTGAACGAATGTTTTTGCGAATTTATTGCGCGATGAGGAATTAGTGTTCTGTTCCTGGATTTGGAAATCGACATAATGACTCCGTGCCTCCGAAGTGTCTCATGAGTCATGAACAATCAGAACCAAATGTGAATATTACTCAATATTCCCAAGCGTTGAGGCCGGACTCAATGAAACCACCTATTGAGGATGAAAAGTCAGTCTATTTCCATGAGCACTGAGCAGTGAGTATTTTCATAATGATTAATTAGTCAGCCAGTTAGAGAGCTATTAGTAAAGACATCCCAAAACAAAGTCCTAACACATCTCTATGACTTCCAATATTGAGTTTTCTGTACAGGGACAAACCACTCCTAATAAAATAGATATAAGCACAGCATAGAAATCATTGAATCAATTCATCATGAAGCAGTATAATACAGGATTTTTTCGGAGATTAATTGTATCTGATCAAGGCTCTGCTAATGTTGCTGCTAAGCTTAATATCTAATGCAAGGGAAGATTACTGTCGCAGTGGCAATAAGGCCTCAATATCTATTATTATGTTATTATTAGCAAGATGTATGAAATGTATGTACTTCCACATTGATTCAAATGTTTTTGCAACATTTTTCAGAAATCGATCTGAAGTCTAGGGGCTCAGTGGGAGACCCGTGAGAAGCTGTATGCATTAGAGGGAATATGCAGCGCTGCAAGGAATACTCAACTGACGGACAAGCATTTGAAACCAAATTCATATGACAAATGAAGGCATGTAAAGATTTAATACCATACAGAGC
The DNA here is from genome assembly GCA_963855885.1 of Coenonympha glycerion. Taxonomy (NCBI): domain Eukaryota; kingdom Metazoa; phylum Arthropoda; class Insecta; order Lepidoptera; family Nymphalidae; genus Coenonympha; species Coenonympha glycerion. Next base: position 7,702,948 of record OY979629.1, read on the forward strand.
TTTGAGATTTTATTCTATAAGTACTTAAGAGGACAAAATATGTATTATACAGGTGTCCCAAAATTTAAAACAATTTTGTTCTATCTAATACAATATCACTCTACTGACTGTCTCTCCGTCTGTCTGTCCATCTGTTTTTGCTACGTTATAACTTTGTATGTAATTTTCTTTGACTTTGGGTTGTACGTATTATTTATTTTTGTAATAGCTAATTCTAAAAAATTAACTTTTCAGGCCAAGTATGCTGCACAAGTCTTGAGCAGAGATGTGGCCAACACTCCAGCAAAGCAAAACTTTATTTTTAAGCGTACATAATATTATTGTAATTATTAAAGATTTTAAAATATTGAATAAATTTCGTAAAATAATTTCTTTTGTTTTATTTTTTAAGGAATTATTAATGGATGAAAAATCGGTAATATCGAAAACCGGAAAGAATCGGTAGTTTCCAATAAAGTACAACACTATTTAAATTGCGATTAGGTTACGGTTTTAAATAAGCGGTTTAAAGCACATCCCTAAAACTACTACGTTACTCAACTGCCCATTCATACTTTTCACATCTATAGATACTGTGGGAAAGAGAGAGGTTTTGTTCCTTGTGTGGAATTGTCATGGTGGAGGTGAAATGGAAAATCAATTATGAATGAAAGTTAATTATTATGTCGATATTGATTTTTCTGTATACTAGTTAGTTTGTGTGTAGTATATAAGCGGCTCGCTACTAGGCACAAACGTATGTATGGACCTCGGCTGTCTATCTTTCGGTTCCTGGTCTATGATATAAGTGATCTGTGGTATGCCCCGCCGCCTCGTCCTCAAAGACCTCGTCCTGCTACGAAATTAAAATATACTCACAGGTACACTAATCAAAGGTCCCGTTATTTTGTGTTCTGCCAACGAATATATAATATTACTAACGTAGCGAAGCTCTGAGATAGAGAGAGTATATGTGTTCTGTGGAGATAGGCTCTGAGCCGCCATAGAGCTTATACCAGATTTTATTTTCTCCCTCGCGTGCTACCTATGTGGTTTGTATTGTACCTTTGATTATAAATAGGTTTGTACGTGACAGTTGTACTATCCTTGATCTGAGTTGCATTGGTATCTAATCATTGAAATCAGTCACGCATGTATTTAGGCTTCGCCCTCATGCATCGTTTTTAATTTGACAAAACTGTGCAAAGGAATCGTTAAAAGACAACTAATATTATGTGAATGTACTCTGTGGTCACAGAACGCAAGTCTGTGATGGGAGGTTATTAATCTATGACAGATGTATTAATCAATGTAAGAAATCTGTGGTACTAACTCATCCCTTATTATCAATGGCTGCCGAAGTAAAGAGATCGTTCTCAATTTAAAATAAAGTCTTTTAATTTTTCCCAATCCCGAAATCCGAATAATTTTACAGGAATGTAAGAGACCCAATGACGAAATACGCTACGCTAAGAGGACGGGAACTATGTGACGTACGTTGAAACCAAAAAATTCTCAAATATGGCGTCGCGCGTCATACATTTTGGTACCACTGACAGCATTTACCGCTGTTGGTCGCATACATTAGCGCCATTTTACAGAGTTGACAACTCAAAAATCCGACTTCAGGGCGGAGCCTAAAAATATATGCGAGACGCCACTTAGGGCTCATCCTTTATGTTTACATCCTTTATGTTTACATTTCTTTCTTTCTTTCTTTCTTTCTTTCTATGTATTAATCAATGTAAGAAATCTGTGGTACTAACTCATCCCTTATTATCAATGGCTGCCGAAGTAAAGAGATCGTTCTCAATTTAAAATAAAGTCTTTTAATTTTTCCCAATCCCGAAATCCGAATAATTTTACAGGAATGTAAGAGACCCAATGACGAAATACGCTACGCTAAGAGGACGGGAACTATGTGACGTACGTTGAAACCAAAAAATTCTCAAATATGGCGTCGCGCGTCATACATTTTGGTACCACTGACAGCATTTACCGCTGTTGGTCGCATACATTAGCGCCATTTTACAGAGTTGACAACTCAAAAATCCGACTTCAGGGCGGAGCCTAAAAATATATGCGAGACGCCACTTAGGGCTCATCCTTTATGTTTACATCCATGAAGAGACCGACAGCGGTATGAGCATGGATGTAAACATAAAGGATCAGCCATTAATGACGCCACGCATGCGTATTTCGTCATTGGCTGTCAGCGGTACCGAAATACTTGGATTCAACACACGTCACATCTTTCCGACTTCTTAGCGTAGCGTATTTCGTCATTGTATCTAACGCTACAGAAAGGATGGCCATGCCACCTAATCAAAGGGCCTTGTGGAGTAAAATGCTAACAAAAACCTTAGATTATGTATATTAGTAGACAAAAACTGTCTTGATTTCTTGAATAACTTATCACATAATGGCTTATTTTTCCACCTTATTTCAAACTTAATATATATATAATATTAATTATATAATTATTCATCAATAATTGTGCATATTGGTTAAACATAAGCGTATTTCGTCATTGATTGTGCTGCTTTAGCTTGATGTAAAGAGCAGACCTCAACCTTTTACTAATATTACTAAAGATTATTCAATTAAAAATCAAAGTTATATAAATATATTTTATTGAATTATTATTCAGCAAAACGGGAATAACAAATCGCATATAACAAAATCTACATGTTCACATTCGCACCAATAGATTTATAGTAAAATATACTTTATTCTTATATCTATATAAATATGAACCTACAAAATGGACATACATCTTATACACTTACAAGCACTCTTAGAAAAAAAATATTGATCTTAATAGTAGTAAAAAAGGTGTAGATTTTTTTTGTATTTCAAGTCAATAACAGACATGAGAACAATTATAGTGTCACAAACAAAAATAGGCAGTTTCCACTGGTATAGCTGGGGAAAATTACGCGGAAAGTTAGTTCTTATAAAATTTCTTGCTGCTATCTTTGGCCATGTCCACGAGGGTTTGAGCTGGTTTGAATGGTGCGCCATACAGTCCTTGGTACTCTTCCATTTTCTTCACAAGTTTGTCTGCACCAAACTGATCAACCCATCTGAAATTTATTATTTATTACATTTTATACAATTATTAGTATTTTACGTTTATTAATACTATTGTTTTTAACTCTGAAGAATGGGTAGGATAATATCAAAACATCAGAGATTGCTTTTTAAAGTATTTTTAGTGTCATATTCTGTGTTATGTACGTTTAACATTGGTCCAACAGCTTGATCTAACTTGCATTTGATCCGCCCCCTAGCATAGTCAGGGGTTTAAAATTTTATTCCCTGATTTTAAACCCTGACATGGGATAAAATTATTCTCTCCACTGGCTGAAGCACCGCAAAAGAAGAACAGAATCTATTGTCTGTGAGAAAAAATAGACAATTTACAGACATTGATACAGCCAAGCTTGTTTACTACGCCTACTTCCACAGTGTTTTGTCCTATGGTATTCTGTTATGGGGCGAAGCTGCTGATATTCAAACTATATTTGTATTGCAAAAGAGATAGAGTCTAGTTCTGCTGGTCTTACTATCCATTTGCCTCCATTCTGAGAACATTGAAAATAAATTTTACTCAAATGTTTGGATGGCAAATCAAAATTATTTACCGGAATGGTCCACCAGTGAATGGCGGGAAGCCTAGACCAAAGACAGCACCGACATCGCCTTCAAGCGGACTGTGCAGGATTTTCTCTTCAAGCGATAATACTGCTTCATTAACAAATCTGTCAATAAAAAAAATAAAAAACATCTTGTTAAAAAATATCCTTACGTCAACGGCGCCTAACGATATTTTAATCTGATATAATATGGTACGGGATTTGCGTAAAACTGAATTTAACGGAGCTACTATGCTTACAAAGTTCTTGTTCCCATATTTATATACTATAGAATTATAGATGATACATAAATGATTATAGGAACCATTTCCACTCTGTCTTAATGTAGACAGAGTGTTCAAGTGGATCTAATAGCGCTTTTCCGTTACAGACCAGAAGGCCTGAACAAAGTGACATTCTATAAGCATTATAATGCCAAAAATTAATGAGATTATTAGCTAACATCAATTCCAGTCTATTAGCGATTCTAATAGAATGTCACTTTGTCTACAGGCTCAGCAAATACAACGTTGGCAGACCCTCAACTAGATGAACTGATGATATTAAGAGTTTATGGTGCAATGGTGTAGGTTTGAAATCTCTTCAACGCTTTGGCTGAATTCCTATTCAGGTGCGAATATAAAAAATCCAACACCAACCTAGAAACCATTCTGAGTTGCTGGTCTTCAACAGTGTTGGCGCCGTGAGGCTGCAGGGAGTATTTGTCCTTCAGCAGCTGAACCGCTTCCTGGTTCACGTCCCTGTTCTTGGTGCCCTTCTCGTAGATGTAGAAACCTTTCCCCGACTTCCTGCCCATGAAGCCGGCCTTCACCAAGTCCTGCATGATGTTCAAATCTCCACCGCTGATGCGGTCGCCGAACGCCTGAAAAGTTAAAATGTAATTAACATCACACTAATGTTATAAATAATAAATAAAGTTTGTATATTATGTGTGTTTTTTGTCACTATTTTACGCCGCAACTTCTGCCGATTTCGCTGGAATTTGGAATGCAGATAGATTATAAATGCACCCAGAATTTACACATAGGTTACTTTTTATCCCATAAAAATCCATATTTCCCAGGAGATTGATGAAAATAAAGTTTCATGCGGACGATATCGCTGGCTAAACACCATTTTGGAAATGGTTTATTTACTAACTGATGTCTATTCGTGCCCTTTAGTAAATAAGAAATACGTCATAAGAGTAGGTGTTTTTTGGACTATCAAATTGAATACTATGCCAATATTTTTATTCATATTTCAACAGGGAGTTCGTGTATCCACGACGACCAAATGCAACTTTGAAATATGTATTGTCGTTTTATTGAAGAGGCCACGGAAAGTAAGCTTATGAGTTATTTCGACTCTATACTCCAACTTTTAATTCGAATCGTAAAATGACGTTTCTAAATGTCATTTAGTTCTTTACATAAAATAACTTTGTTTAAAACGCCTCGTGTCTTATTTTATAACATTTAAAGCTGTTAAAGTGAAATATAGCGATATATTGGAGTTTAGAAAAATACGAAACGCCATTTTACGAATCGAATTAAAAGTCGGAGTATAGTTGCAAAATTTTGAAGTGCTTAGAATTGTCATGTCACCTTAGCCAGGTCGACGGCGATGTGCGATCCGACATCGATACCGACTTCATCGGCCAGCGTGGCGGCGCCCACTGGGAAGCCAAATTGCTTCGTCATGTTGTCGAGATCCTTCGGGTAGACTCCTTCTTGAAGCAGCCTATAAGCGACATACAAATGAAACTCATATAAATTGTTTTAAATATGAGTAACTAGTCAAAATAATTGATTTCGAACAAACTATAGGCTATTTGACCATTCATCAATCCCTTATTATGTGCCAGTGCTGCATCGATCATCATCAGGCCCTTTAAGTATTATGTAAGCAGATTTTTTGCTATTATTAACCCTCCCTTCACCCTCATCAGGTAAGCTCTTACCCCTCCCTGCATGGTTACGTAAACATTGGTACAATTGAAGTCATGAGCGACAATAACTTGCATTGCTTACAAGTTTACAACACATCAAATCGTCAATCGTCAAATAAATAAAACAATAAATAGACGGAAACAATATAGACAAGTGAATAGCGCGGAGTATTCCCCTACTCAGTTCTAAGCGGTTATGCTAAGAATCCCCGAAAATGCATATCGTTTTCAAGCATAGACAATGTGTGGGTTTCCATATTATGTGACAAAAACTTAATAATTACTGACGTATTCGCCATTTAGATCCCCAAAGCAAAGACCCCCGCCCCCTATCGTGCTTACGTACTTGAACGGCCCGCTGTTGGTGATCATCTTATTAAATAAGGTATTTGATAGCACACCTCACGGCCTCGCTGAGCATGGTGGAGAGGATGCGCGTGGTGTAGAAGCCGGGCCCGTCGCCCACGGTGATGACCACCTTGCCCTGCTTGAGGCCCACGGCCACGGCCGCCGCCGCCGTGTCGTCGCTGGTGCCCGGGTGCCGGATGATCTCCAGCAGCAGCATCTTGTCCACCGGCGAGAAGTAGTGCATGCCTGAAATTGGTAATAATAGTTAAGTTAGGCCCATCCGAACATTTTACGTAAACCTTCTTCATACATGAAAATGAAGCGCCATCTTACAGCTTACTACTGAAGCCGGAGGGGGGGCGGGGTGTCACAATAGACATTCTTGCTCACATAAACTGGCGACATTTTTTCGCGAGGTCCGGCCCATCTAGAGTATACGTTAATGATGCCTGACATGTTATTAAAAACTCATCAATACACGTACAAACCAAGTACTCATATAAGCAGAGTTAAGGTGTATCGTAAGTACGAGTAAGTATTTTTACTAGGTATTGCTGGGTAGCAAATAGCATGTGCTGTATAGCTGTAACAAAAGAGTGTGTGGAAAGAATTCTTTTCCCTAGCTGATATAATTACTACCTACGTCTATAGTTCTACAAACTTATCTGGCCTGAGGGTGTCGCTGAAGACGATTGCGGTGATAATATTTCGCGCAACACTTCTTTTTAGGGTCTCCATACCAAAATAGTAAAATGGAACCGTTATGGTGAGGCTTTCTCTGTCCATCCGTGCGTCCCGTCTGTCACACTCGATTATTGCTTTATAGGCATTACTTACTGAGGTCAAAGTAGAAAACTAGAATAATAACACAATTAACTCTAAACAACAACAGAGTAGAACAGCAAATGGTTGATAATTGAACATCTCACCACAAAGTAAGTTCAAAAGACAGGGCGGAGGGCGCGAAAAAATTTCGCCAGTTTATCGGTGCCAAAATTGCTTGTTTTGCCACGAACAGTAAGGCCACGCTGTTGTTCGCTTAACCACCACCTATAGAATTTTCACAGATGGCGCTACTGATTGCTTGTACGTAAAAGGTTTACGTAAATCGTTCGGATGCTCATTATATGCTGAGTTTACTTATAGGTGTTCTATACGAAGATGCCATTGCCAAACTCACCGATAACCTTGTCGGGGCGGCTGCTGCCCGCCGCGATCTTGGTGATGGGGATGGCGCTGGTGTTGGTGGCGACGATGCAGCGCTCGGGCACCACGGCCTCCAGCTCCTTGATCACCTTGTGCTTGATGCTGATGTCCTCGAACACGGCCTCGATCACGCAGTCTACATTCTTGAACTTGCTGTAGTCCAGCGTGGGCAGCAGGTTCGACAGGAATTTGTCTTTCTGCAGGCTGCAAAGGATAATGTTCAAGGATGTATGGAATCCCATATCTAGTTGAATCAAATACAATTTTTATTTTTAACCGACTTCAAAAAAAGGAGGAGGTTCTCAGTTCGTCGGAATCTTTTTTTTTTATCTATGTATGTTCACCGATTACTCGAAGACGCGTAGACCGATTTGAAAAATTTTTTTCTTTGTTTAAGAGGGTTTTGTTTCCAGATGGTCCCATTTTAATCAGGTCAGGATCTGATGATGGGGTCCTGGAGAAATCGAGAGAACTCTTCAAATTTTATATGAACACATGAAATTATTTGAGTATTATTAGAAAGAGTAATATTTTCCAAGTTGTCCTATGGTCATCAGGTCAGGATCTGATCATGGGATCTTGGTGAAATCGAGGGAACTCTTCAAATTTTGCTAGTATACTTAAAGCGAGTTGGGTATTTTTTATAGTTACTGGTGCATATGCTAGCAGATACGGATTTGATGACTAAAGTCATCAAGTCAGGGTCTGATGATGGGATCTTGGTGAAATCGAGGGAACTCTTCAAATTTTGCTAGTATACTTGAAGCGAGTTGGGTATTTTTTATAGTTACTGGTGCATTTGCTAGCAGATACTGATTTGATTACTAAAGTCATCAAGTCAGGGTCTGATGATGGGATCTTGGTGAATTTGAGGTATCTCTTCAGATTTTATGAACACACCTCAAGCAATTTGGATATTTTTACAACGCCTTGTGCATTTTATTGTTTTCCACTAAAAAGTATAAAATAAAAATGGGAAATGCTTTCCAAAAAAACCAACTTCAAATGCCACTACAAAGAGTGAAATAATTTTTATTTAAATTTTAGGTACCTACACCAATTCGAAGTCGGGCGATTGTCTATGACTTCGTCATTTCTTCGCACATCAAGTAAGTAAGAAGGACTATTAGGGATTGTATGAAGAAACATTGCCCGACTTCGAATTGGTGTAGGTACCTAAAATTTAAATAAAAATTATTTCACTCTTTGTAGTGGCATTTGAAGTTGGTTTTTTTGGAAAGCATTTCCCATTTTTATTATAGACTACAGTCTCCACATTAGCTCCAACATTTTTTTTTCCAATTAACCTCAAGATTTCAAAGTTATAATAATATCAATCATATCGACAAGTCGTACTTCTTAATAAAATCTATACAGGCAATGTGCATTGTAAAAAAAAAGTAACTTTTGTACGTATATGCAAAATTAAATTCCGGATATTATGAAAAAAAAATCCTAGTGCCAATATTTTTGTTTTGGTTCATGAGAAAACTTGACACCACCTTTGGTCATTCTTCTTTGTAAAAATTCTAATATTGATTGATACATGACGTGTTATTTTGCAGTGTGGATGTTGCTTTAGTCTAAAGAATACAACAAACATTCATAGTTCCTCCAAGTTCATTTTCGCAGAACACAAGAAAAACAATTAGCAAGTGAATCCAAATTCATCGATTTAAGATGCTCACTCGGTCCTTTATTGAAATTCCACACTGTTGAATTATTTATAGGTTTGATAGCAAAATAGACAAGGGATTGAAACTCAATTGTGTTTTTATAATGAAACTATTTATATTATTGTTGTAGCTATGCAATGCACTATGCAGTAAGATTTAAGATATTTAGATGAAATCTTAGCTATTATATTAATCTGGATGGTGGCAAACTTAACACTGGACACACACAAGGAACATTTTCCAAAACAATATAATTTCAAATTACTATTAGTTAATAGATTTAGTAAACTGGCATTGGCACTTGCTCGCTGTTTATAAATCAGCATAACTCACGCAGAAATCCTCTTCCGTTTGACGGCGTTGAGGAGGCCGTTCTGTATCTGGCCGACGCCGCGGTAGAGGCCAGCGTTGGTGGCGTCCTTCATCACCACGCTGTAGCCCTTGTCGATGGACACTTGCACGATGCCGGCGCCCATCAGCCCCGCGCCGAGCACGCCGATCTGAGAACGACCATTCCGTGTTACACTTGCCGGCACGTAACTTGGCAAGCTTTCGGCGAGGTGGGGGAAAGTTCGTGCATCGTACACTTGTAACGAAGGCAACAATCAACAGATGAAATATCAATCAAGAGATCCAAAAGCATCTTCTGCGCATTTTTACGACTCTTGCCAAGTTACGTGCCAGCAACGGTACATATTATTATGTTGATGTTAATTATGTATGGCTAATGAGTAATCACACCAACGTTATTATGCATGTGTATTTGCAATTCACGCTAAAACTATAGACCTGTTCTTGCCGAAGGAATGGAGATAGGCTACTTTTTATTCCAGAAGAATCCATGGTTCCCGCGGATTTGTTTAAAAAAAAAAGGGAAGGTGCAAAAAGAAACCAGCTAGTGCATTCAGTTTTTAGTTTTACGATCGATGTAAGCACGTCAACCATGGTATTTTACTTCACAAGCGATGTAGTTTCACCCCCTGTAACTTTGTTCATGGGAAACGACAAACACGAGAATGAAGATTTAATCAAATGGGGGTGGCCTGAAGATGTTTGATTCCATGTTGACAAAGTTTCATCTGCGCATGTTTACCTTCGTTTAGCACCTGTAGGGCAGGTAGCATTTCACAGAGATAAGGATGTAAGGAAGGTGAGGATAATTAAAAGGATAAACGAAATTGTGAATAGACTGAACAAAACTAAAAGAGAGGCATTTCCTGACTTGAGATTAGAAAGAGAAACCAGAGACAGGCTAGAGCGGGAAGATAAAAAGAAATTGGCAAGAGAGAAAAAAGACAAGGAAAAGGAAGAAGAAAAACGCAAGAAAGAGGAAGCAGAATTGAGAAGCTATGCTACTTTGATGAAAAAGGAAAATATGACAACAAATCACGATGGCAATGATTCTGATGATTTCATGTGAAAATTAAGCTAAAAAAATAAAAAAATAAAATATAAATTTATGGTTATTATACTAGTGGCCATTGGAATATACCACAAGACATAATCGTCAATAATCAGTGACCATATCTATACTTATAATAAAACTGTAAAGGGTCGAATTCTGTACATTAAAGATATTTTGAAAATTTTTGTTGGAGGACACTATTTAGTCGATACTGAAGCCAAAACTGTAATTTGTTTCATTTTTGTCTGTCTGTCTGTCTGTCTGTCTGTCTGTCTGTCTGTCTGTTTCACGACCGCGCATCACGGCTAACCCGCTGGATGGATTTAAATGAAACTTGACATGATTATAGTTCTTACTCCGAGGTAGGACATAGGATACTTTTTGTCCCGGAATTCATCATGGTTTCCCTGGAAGACGGCATCAAAGTCAAAGTGTGTATTTAGTTATAATTCATTAACCCGTTGTCCGATTTCATTCATTCTTTGTTTGTTAGAAAGGAGGTTCTTTAAAGATTATTTCGTATAAATTTTATCATCATCACTTTTGTAGTTCAGAAATTATACACATCAGAACCTTTATCGATGAGTTCAAGTAGGTGACTTGAAACTCGGAATGGACAAGCACCTAGGGCTAGGTCGTAAGGGCTCAAGTCAGGCTGGAGTACCCTTACAGCCGTAAATAAATATGCTTAGCAGAAGATTTTGTATGGTTTACGATTTTTTACTTTTAGGGTGAACAAAAATCATGAATTTATCACCACGTTATACCGTATCGCGCCATCTCTACAAATTATGTGGAACTTGAATGTAAAACTTGGAGATAGGTAGGTACTACCGAATTTTTGTTAATAAAATTAATTGTCATGTAATGTACTGTTCCTTGACTTTATATTAAGATGGCACTGTTGAGACTTGTGGACATTCCCAGAGTGCCACGTCTTTTTTATCATCCGCAACATGGAAAGAGTAAAATTATGGTTCAGAAATATTTTTAACTCTCAGGTCTTAGCTGGTCCTAACCGATTGACCATCATAGGTCTTTTTATACGTAAAGAAATATATAGCCATTGCCCATTCTGATACTTGGGATTGTATTGAGATGAAGCAAAGATTTTTAACAGACTTTTATGTTGGGCTGGGGAATTATTTTGTTAGAAGAGTATTTTATCCCAGTGGTACCTACCGGGCCGAACTCTGAAAGAAGATTTCTACCACCAGTACAACTTTTCACATGATTTAATAATTTTTGACATATTTCGTGGTTTCAGAATAAAAATCACAATGAAAAGGACGATTTTAACTGTCGATATTTCGATACACTGGTACAAGTCGTGGTCACGTAGTGACCACGACCTGTGCCATTGGGTCGAAATATCGACAGTTAAAATCGTCCTTCTGATCTTTCAACTACGTATTAATGAAACTTTATTTTTTTTATTAAAAAAAAGGAGTTTTCAAAATCACCACAAGATAACCCGTGCGAAGTAAGAACAGGTTTCCGTACAACATCACACCAAAATCCCGCGAAAATCAAGGAATTCAACGGTATATGTAAGAAAAATCGTAATACACGCGGGCGGAGCCGCGGGCAACAGCTAGTTGATTAATAAAATTAGATCACCATTATTTAGCTTTCTGCACCATTTTTGTTCATTATATTTTTTTATGCCCAATGTCACATTCCTCAATGCTCACAAAACAGTAAAGTTTTTTGATATTAACCATTATTATGTTTTTTGATTATAAAATATAATAAATAGTTTAGTAGTATATTTGTAGTTTGTATACAGAATTTTAGTTACATTAAAAAGGAAAAGTTTAAGGTCACTTTGTAAAAGGTCTTAATACACACCGTTTTGACATCAACCTTCGACTTCCCGAACCTGTTCTTCTTACATTCAGTCTGACCTCTGAACAGGCCGATGAGCCCTTTGCTCTGCGGTGTCATGGCGAGCTCCGCGAAACCTTCGATCTCTGCTTCATACCCTGCTGCGATACCTTTGTCTACACCAGTTCTAACTACTTCAAGAATCTACAACAATGATAGACAAATTATAATATTAAAATAAACGCAAGCTGTAGGCGATGCCTATGTTGGCAATGCCACTATACTTACAAGTATGACTCAACTTTTCTAAACTAAAGAAACTAATTAAATCAAAACTATCTAATGAGTCAAAGAAGGTTAACTAGCTAGCCAGCCAAGTAAAATTCAAAGAACTTTGTTTATGTAACATTAAAATTAAAAATCTTCTAAAATTGTATTTGGAATCACAAAATCGATGAACTAAACTAATTTAAAACTACACAGTACTATACAAATTACCATTACCATAAGAATTTCTGATTTCAATTCGACAATTTTGGCAAGTATCTCTTTTATCTTGTTTCATGTTTAATTAATTATTGTACCATAAAACTTAATTTTTAGGCTTCCATACTAATATGGTAAAAATGGAACCCTTATAGTGAGACTTTTTCTGTCGTCGAGTTATTACACTCGATTATTTTGCATTATTCTTACCTTGAGTGGCGCAGGATATAAGCCGCGCGATGCCTTCATAACTTGTTCCTTGGCCTTATTAAAGACAAAGTTCTTCACAAAGTCCCAAGACATTGCTGTTGCTGTCAGTTTTTCAACTAGTCCCTTCTTACTTCTATCGACTTTTATTTTTCCACTGGCAATATCTTTTGCTATTTGAATAGCAACATTCTCCAGATATTGCATGGTATTTTTTTCGGGTTCAGCGAGACCTTAAAGATATTTTAGTGAAGTTAATTGTTTGTATGAAAAAATAAAATAAATCAGAAATTATTTTTGAAATTTTTACCTGGTCCAAGGGGAGAAACCAAAAGGTCTACAATACCAAGTTTCTTTGCTTTATCAGCTTTCACCGTCTTTCCAGTGAGTGCCAAGTCCAAAGTGGTTGGAACAGATGTCAGGCGTGGCAGCCTAAAAATCATGAATTTAAATGTCAATGTTACAAAACATAGTAATTCGGGTACTTCAAATACTTACCCGTAATTGTAGTACCCGAATTAATATGTTTTGTATTTAATGACATTTCAAATCATACTAAATTTCACCAGAATAACTTAAAATATATAAATAAGAGAAGTGACTTAAATGAATGAGAAGGGCTCTATCTAGTCGGAGCGCGAGCGACAACCTAGTATAAGTCTGACCAATAGAAATGTCGAACTAGTTTAAAAAAGAAATTTTGAACAACAGAATTGGCACCATAACAAGATAATCATATCTCTATCATGTCTCACCTTTGTGTACCTCCACCTCCAGGTAGAAGACCCAACATGACTTCAGGCAAACCAAACCCAGTCTTTGAGTCCTTTACAGCAATCCTGTATTTACAGGCAAGAGCTGTCTCTAAGCCTCCTCCAAGACAGCTGCCTTGAATGGCTGCCACAAAAGGCTTCTTAGAATTTTCAATCCTCTTGAATATTTCATGACCTAATTGACAGTTTAATAAGATTACTATGATGCTGATAAATCAACATTTGCCATAATAAAATTGGCAGGAGAGGAAAAACAAATTAAAGCTTATTTAAGTAAGTAAAGTATATTGTTTTTGTTCAGATACAAACACAGATTTTCTGCTAGTTTCTGTAAAATAAGAGCTTTGACTATGTATGGAGCTCAAAATGAAAGTTTTTAACCTGAGAAAGAACACTTATTCTTTATTGGGTGTTGATTAATTTTTGTGAAATGAAATCTTATACCTCTAAACGAGCAATTCTTGTATATATATAATATATATATATTTCTATATAATCTGGATCTCGGAAAGGCTCGAACGATTTTTCATCAAATTTAATATAGGGGGGGTTTGGGGTTAAATCGATCTAGCTAAGATTTCATTTTTAAAAAATGTCGAATTTACCAAAAAAAAAATAAAAATATGACTCCTGCTGCCATTTATTGGCCAGTAGTTAAACTACCGAGCGAAGCTCGGTCACCCAGATATTTTTCATAATATGCATATCATAGAAATATTATACATATTTCAATCCACAAAGATGCACCCCACTCTGTCAAAATTGCTTATGTTTCATTCCATTTATATCAAGTTTAATAAAATTAATAATTAATTTAGTAGTTAAATTGAAAGGTTATAGTGATACAATTTTTATCAATACACACCATTTCTGGAAAGTCTTGCAACCTCTTCTTTAGTTTTACAACTTTCTATCATGCTAATGTCAGCACCGGCTATGAAAACTCCCGGTTTTCCCGATATGATCACTGCAGCTTCAATCGCCGGGTTTGTTTCAATTTCATTTACTATGCTTGAAACTTCATTCATAACAGCCTCATTCAGTGAGTTGACCTGTTAACCACAACTAGACTATAGATTGGTACGTACTGACAAGTCCAAAACTGCTGTCTGAACTCTGAGTCCTAGCTAGTCCAGCCTAGCTTAGAGGCTTTAAAAAATGTCCTAATATCTGTAGTGCAGGCTGCCGAGTTTATCATGTAACAGTTACTCATCAATAATGTTTGTTAGGCCCACTTGCATCAGCCTGGGTTAGTATGTTAACACAGAGTTAGTACGCTAACCCAGAGTAAGTTGTCAAAATTGTCCAATGAGGGATGTTGACTCTAGGGTTAAAAATGTAAATGTTGACTCTAGGGTTAAAAATGAAAATATTTAACTCCCGGTTCGCGCAAGTGGACCTTATTGGATATTAATAGAAATGTCATTCTTATACTCTTCAAGTTTTCATAAGTGTCAAGTGCCATGCCATGCTAGTTGCTGGGTTGTATAAAAAATAAAAGAAAATAGAGGTTTTGCCTTTGTATTCTTAGTTAATAACCAAATGTGATTTGCTCTTGTTCTAACGATACAGCCCACTGGGCTATATTTTCAATCACAAGATAAAGTAAAGGTCAAAATATCTTTATTTCACATAGGCCTAACATACGTAGGCTCTGTTAAATGACAAAATGATATTTGTCGCATATGTATGGTGATAGATACTTCAACTCACGTTATTAGCATCAGAATGAAAAGCATATCTGTGCCGGTCAGCATATCTGACATATTATTTTGTAACAGCAATGTCATGCACTGCAGTAATTATCACTGTTATTTATGGTTCCTTATATATTGCTCCTTTAACATGTTTAATAAAAATAGCATTTTGTGTGTAAAAATTTGTTGGCTTTCAATTTTCCAAAGCCACAGAGTTACAGCATAGGAGTCCCAGTCCAGTTTAGAGTATATAATATCATAAAATACCAAACTGCCCATGCCAGGAATCAAACCCTGGACTGATAGTGTTCTGTGACCCTGGATCTCAACTTTAATACCACTGGGTTAAAATATTATTTATTATTTGTTACCATTATTAAACAGCCAAGCCTAAACAAAGAAAATTGCATGATGCATGTACAACTGAAATAACACTGAACTTTATTACTATTACATAAATAAGTTGTTGAAGTTGGTAACTACAATAGTATTGCGGGAATTGGACTGCTGCGATGTTATGGCCTTTTAAAAATTGAATATTTCAGTACGAATTCCGATTACTAACCAAATTCTAAACAAAATTGTAGATAAGTTAGTGCACTTAAAACTTGTCAAGAATTTTGTCAATTTTTGTAACAAATGTTATATTTTCTTATACTTACTTTTACATTAGGCGAATCCAAAGTGATAACATAAACTCCATTAACCAGTTTACATTTTGTGTGAACTTGTGATGCTGCGGCGGCCGCAAAATTCCTGTTTTGCAGCCCTGAAACATAACATACCAAGTAAAGCATATACCATAAGTTTTGAAGAAATTTATGGTTGCAGCTATATTATAAAGTACCTACTTAATATTTGTAAGGATCTATAAAATTAACATTCTTTTAACTTGTTTCAAACAAATACTGTAAATTTTGTACTTGGGTTATGGACGGTACTTACTGTTTAAAAAATTCACACTGTTACGGCTTTTTAGAATTTTCAGGGCATTGAACATTTTGCTATTGGACATTGTGAATAATTTATTATGTAAACAGCAACTTAAATAAACTTATAGTTTGTTAATTAATTAAAGAATTTTGGACTCAGACTTTGAACCTAAACTTTCCTGTCAGATCACAGATGGTGATGGAAATGGGCCAGACAGGGGGTGCGGCAGGTGCGGTGAAAAATGCCGAGAGGGGACAATTTTGACAAGTGACAACTGGCAAGGCATTTGACTTTGACTGGCTGGATCTCCATAATCCATTTTGCCATAGAGTATAATATAGGTGACAACAAGTCATTTGACACAGATCACTATAATATATTTGGTAGGTACCTACCTACCTCAATGATATACCTATTATAACGTAAAACGTTTTTTAGATTCAAGTAAAAAGTCCGTCCGAGAACCGAATGCATATTTGAACCCACTGCGCCACCTGACAATGTCATTCAAGTGCCAAGAGAGCATTGTCGGCCTGTACCGCTGTTTATGTTTAAATTCTCTAAGGCTCGGTTGCTTGACTTGACTTTAACCGAAACGTTATAGTTAAATATGGCGGCCTGACCCTTATTTCGAAAGACATAAGAGTAAGACCGCCATAATATTTAACTATAACGTTTCGGTTAAAGTCAAGTCAAGCAACCGAGCCTAAGGGTCGCATACATTAGCGCCGTTTTACAATTTTGACAACTTACAAATCCGGCTTCAGGGCGGAGCCTAAAAATATATGCATGACGTCACTAAGGGTTCATCCTTTATGTTACATCCGTGAAGAACACAGAGTTTAACCAAGTTTAACTGTTGTGTCTGGAGTCTGGACGATTGAATGAATACAATCTTAAATCGATTACCAAATACTAATATATGATTTTAAAACTATCTTGTAATGTTGCAATGTGCAAATATCAGTAGCTTTGTAGCTTTTGTTATCAATCTAAATATATAAAAGAAGAAACTGACTGGCTGACTTACTGACATATCAACGCACAGCTCAAACCGCTGTGTCTAGATAGGTACAATATAATATGTACATCGGTGGCAATATACCCAGCAATTTTAAGGGTGGGCAATGGGCATTGAGTACGTTTTACAGGCAGAATTTGCTGCACCCGTGAACCTAGGTTATTGTTTAAATCGAAAATTTTGTTTTTTAATGGAAGTTCCTTGACGTTTTAGTTAAATTTTATTTTTGTTATTAATCTTTTAATACCTATAAGCAAATTTGAAAATTTCAGGTATGAGAAACTTTCCCTAAAAACAGTTTAGAGTTGATGTATGTACCTAGTAGTACTCAAGTAGTAAGCACGTCATAAGCAAACCCGAGCGAAGCGAGCGCGAACTTTTCGTTATTTTTTTTGTAAACGTCAGAAGCTAACCGGCCAAGTCCGACTCGCACTTGGTCGGTTTTATCATACGAGGGGGGTGCAAGTGCACCCCCTTGCTGCCGGCGCCCATGCATCTACATGTTTTTAATAAAAACTTGGCCGAAAAATACGCATTTTCATTTTGGTTCCCGATAGCTCCATTTCTGGGAAACTGCAAAAAAATAAACTTTCGGGAACCGATATGAGTTAGTGGGAGTTTTCTAGCAAAGTTTTTATTAAAAACATGTTGATGTATGAACATTATGCTCGCAAAACTCATTGCCATAAACGTACAAATGTGTAAAGTTAAACTAATTTTTGAAGAATATTTGCGGAAACTAAATAAAATTTGAATTTGCGCGCCCGGATGGTACCCATCCGGCATCCCCCTTAGCCTATGCCCTATGTGAACAATTTTGGGTGCTTTAGACTAAAGTACTAAATGTAGTTAATATAAAAAAATAGAACTTGTGAATGTGTCACGAGCACAATCTTTCAGTGATACGATACGAGTCGCTGCCTTTGAATCTCCACTAAAGCTGTGCTCCATCAAAAGCTTTGGAAGTGTAATTACCCGGGGCGACTCCAGCTTACTAGGGCTGCCACTCGCTCGGCAATTGTTGTGCAGAGATAATTTAACTCAATTATTATTAACTATATTGAGGGAGAGGGGATTGTACCCAAGTAAGTAGCCCGCTAAATTCAAATTTTATTTAATTTTTCGCAAATAGTTATAATAGCTTACGGCAATGAGTCTTGCGAGCATAACGTTTATGCATCTAAGTACATGTTTTTAATAAAAACTTTTCTCAAAAATTACAATTCACCTCCCTCCATTCGGTTCCCGAAAAATTATTTTCTGCAGTTTTCCAGATTTGGAGCTATCGGGAACCAATATGAAAGTATTATTGGTTCAGTTTTTGCGAATAAATTAAATTTGAATTTTCGCGCCCGGATATAACCCATCCACCAGACTTACTTTCTTACCGACTCTTTATTACAAATACACAATACAAACTAATGTGCCTATCTGGATAAAAACAATTTTTCTGAATCCTCTTACTTTTAAACGTCTCTCACGTTTCAGCTAAGCAATGCTTTGTCTTCTTCTTAGCGACAAAACATAAAGTGCAATAAATATATATTGATTAGCAAAATAGATACAGTGACAACCCTATCCCAGTAAGCTCTCAACTTCCTGTCTCCTGAAAGGGGGAGGTGGGTGGCTAGCGGTCGCGCCGTCGTCATGGTTACCGGAGTAGGTACGAATTGCAACAAGTGGTGCTTTTAACTCAAGTTCTCGTCTTTTATGAGGGTAGGTTACTAAAGATTTTTTTCATATTTCTGTATCATGTAGGACCATGAAGGACAAAAACTGAAGCTTTTCTAAGTTCCCACACGAACAGAAATAAAATGAGTTCCAGTTAGGCATTTGAAATCACTGGCGAAGAAATTCACAAATTGAAATTTTGTTAGGTAAGTTTTAAGGAAAGTACCATAATAAATATTCTAAAATTTTAAACGTTTTTCAGAAATTGCAACTTGTTTATCATAATAGGTAAGTATTACATGGGTGCGATCTCAAACAATGATAAGTGACGATACCTACATCATAAGCCGAAGATGTTTCGTATTCACTTGGAAGAGCTAAGTAACCACAAAAGGTTGCTACACTGCATCAGGCTTGAACGTTTGACCGCTCGTCTTTGCTGGTAATGAGGTACGTATTTGGTAACCAGTCGCAGTTGAAGCCTCCAACAGACGACCTGACTCATTTTAGAAATTTTGATATTGGAATAATAATAAAATAAAATTTCAATGTGGCCCGTTCCTGGAATGGGAATCGACTCCCGCTGAGCTTTCCAGCACGCGTCAACTGCGCCAGGGAGGTCGCGAAACTTTCTTTAGATAGAAACTACGTTACGACACAGAAAACTAGTACCTACCTGCTAGATCGTCTAATCTAAAACTGAACGCTCCTCCACGTGCTTACGCTTAGGTACGTGTTGAAATAATAATGTAGTGGAGGGGTTCTTACTTCTTACCTTCTTACGAGTAGGTACTAAGTAGGTAAGTACCTATATCCTACATTCAACGCCTTGCAGTGGATCGAACTTAGTTACCGCTAATTTTAGTTTTACGGTGATCAGTCTAGAAACGATTTAAAAATAGATTGCTGCCAATAACCCATATACGAGTACGTCGCGATAGGTAGTTGCCGTACGTATTGACGTACCAAGCCTTCAGGTTTAGAGAAGGCTCAGAGTCATTCAGAGGGCGATGGAGAGAGCTATGCTCGGAGTTTCTCTACGGGATCAAAACAGAAATGAGGAGATCCGTAGACGAACCAGAGTCACCGATATAGCTCAACGTATCGCGAAGCGGAAGTGGCAATGGGCGGGGCACATATAGCTCGTAGAACCTACGGAGGTTGGGGACCCAAAATGCTGGCTTCCGACCAGATGGACTGACGGCATTTAAAAGAGTAGCGGGAAGGCGCTGGATACAGGTAGCGCAGGATCGTGTGGGCTGGAAATCATCGTAGGAGGACTTTGTCCAGCAGTGGACGTCCGTCGGCTGAAACGAACGAACGAACGACGTACTTACCAAGGCACTACAACGAACACGTCTTATTCGAAGCGGTATGCTGTATGCCTATGCATATTGTCTACTTACTGATGTAGGTATGAAGTGCCTAAACATAAACAATGAACCCAAGTTATTCTACAAATCTAAAGTCCTTTTCGACAAAACTAAAAATTCAGTAAAACTCAAATCAAACAACAGATACTTAGCTAATAGCTATCCAGGTCCAGTGCCTACCTATCCAATAGGTACTCGTCGACTTTTATTGAAGAGGAAAATCATTATTGTTCGGCGATTTTCACAAGTTTCTGTCTGTACCTACCTACCGGGAATTGATTCAATTGTCCTTATCTCGACTCTCGAGGGTGTCGGTGATGGACCTCCATTTTCCCCATCCCACTCAATCTCTGATGGGAGCGTGCTGCGTCATGCGTGCGCATTCTATCTGCTATAACAATATGAAAGTTTTTTAAATTACTATATATATAGCTGCTTGTGCTGATTCATTCACTCATTGATCACCTCTCCTGAACAATTTTGTATGAAAAAATTTTTTTTTAATGATCACTTCGTATATAAGAGAAAAATTCATTCGGAGGAAAAATACGGAGAGAGCTGATGATTGAGGATTTCGAAGACGGGTGAAGAGCACAGCCAAGGGTATTGCAGATAGGTGGGGGGTGTTCGACCAAATGTCATTTGAAATGTCATCCAACTGCCAATGAGCTGAAAAAAAATTCAAAATGGCGGATTCAAAATGGCCGCCATACGAATTTCGCCGATATCTCGGAAAGTATAAAAGATGGAAGAATGGTTTCTTGACAAGAAGTGATCAGGACCCAAAGGTCTATTTGATGGAAAGAAAAAAAATTCAAAATGGCGGAATTTATTTTTTCATAGAAAAGTATGGCGGATGTTGAAGAGGCTAAAAGTTGGTAACTATGTAAGGTTTTGATGCGGTTTTTCGGAGAGTTACTAGAGAAAAATAAGGAGAGAGCTGATGATTGAGGATTTCGGAGACGGGTGAAGAGCACAGCCAGGGTATCGAAGATAGGTGGGGGGTGCTCGACCAAATGTAACTCGAAACGTCATCCAATTGGCAGTTAGCTGAAAAAAAAATCAAAATGGCGGATTCAAGATGGCCGCCATACAAATTTCGTATAAAAGATAAGAGAGTGATTTCTTTGCAAGACGTAATTAGAATATCAAGGTCTACGGGATGAATGAAAAAAAATCAAAGTGGTTGAATTTATTTTTCCATGGAAAATGTGAATGCTACAATAAACCCAAAGGCCTATTGGAAACTATGAAAAGTATGAGAAGAGATGATGGTCTACGATTTGGATGATGATTGAGGAGCACGGTCATCCATGACCGTGCTCCTCAATCATCATCGAGGTTCAGTGTATTTTTTATTCAAACAGCCCTTAACTATCTTTAAATCCATGACCGTGCTCCGAGGTAATTCTTTTAGCCCATTGCCAATCGGATTCCAATTGGCGATGGAGATGACGGCGATTCTTTTATAGGTGAGAAGACAGCCCGCGGGCCACATGTGGCCCGCGCCTCCACGCGCCCTACTAGTATTAATATATAGCCCATCAAGTAGCTGTGCTTAGCAGTGATATGATCCCGTTGGCTTAGAACTTCGTCTCTCGTCAGGGGGTCGCGGGTTTGAATCTAATGATTGTAGAAATCTCTGTTTGTGGAAACTAAACATCACAAACACCATGAAGAAACCTGCATGCCTGAGAGTTTATAATAACTTTCCCTAAAATATGGATTGCCCGCAAACCTGCATTAAGCTAGCGTGGCAAAAAAATCACGTTTGTTGTACGGGAGCCCCCCTTAAATGTTTAATTGCCGACTCTACTAACCCTATCTTAATAACAACTGATGGAGGTTGAGATACAAAGGTCCAAACTTATTAATTTCCATTAGCACCCATTATAAATTGCCCATGTACCTAATGGTGCAAATAAGGAGGTGCGGCTTTACGTCAGTACATAGTATCTCTATGGTGCGGCTGAATGCTTGCTTTTGCACTACTTCAGCTATCAAACGCTGGGCGTCCGTTATCACAGCTCATGCGCCGAAGTTAATCAGTTAAATTGACTGTGATATACGGGTACATAGTGATCCTTCGATAAGTTACATATATAAAGTGCGCGGCGCGGTGGCGGCGGGCAGTTAGCGCTAGGTGGTGGTCAGAGCGCGTTATTTACTGCGGCCTTATACATAATTCAGTGGTGGTCTAAGTAATAGTGCTCCTTTCAACAGAAAAATATATTCTTTGGTAAGTAGTACCTATAGCGATCCAAATAATAATAGGCTTTGTGCTGAAGTGGTTAAATTGAATAACATTATATTTTTCGGTAGTCCCTTTAGACTTTAGAGTATAGACGAATTGGTTTTAATTTTGTTGTTGATTGGTGTAGAAGTTATTTATTGTTTATTTAATAAATAATTCCTTGTACATAATATATTGTATGAGAATTATTTTGTGAGATTTCCAATTAGCCATCAAACTTTTAGTGTTGAGATACTCCCAAATAAATAATATTATACTGATAGTAGGTAACATATTATATTGAAAAGTAGCACTATAAATAAATATATTAGGACGTTACACACATCGTAATAGGTATAGCCCCAAAATAAGCGTAGGTATAGCTTGTGTTATGGATACTAGATTACTGATAAATATACATATTTACATACCTAATATATTCAAAAACACACAGACACTAGAAAATATTCATGCTCAATCACACGAACATTTTCCAGTTGTGGGAATCGAACCCACGACCTCCCACCTCAGATCGCGACCGCTACGTCATGCGGTCATCCAAATTGCTTTATAAGTATACAGTTAAAATTAGTCAGTAAAGAATTTCCTAAAGGGATATTATCATGTATTTCGATCAATTATATCATGTTTCATTCGATTTTCTACATATTTGAATCGATATATTATCTATTAACTCTTGTTTAATATTTGTAAGGCAGGTATATACTTTTTACATTATAACCAGAATGCCTTGAACTGCACTAGTAGTAAAAGGATTAAAATAGGAAGCGGATGTGAATGTACATATTATTTTGTATAGCAATTAAGGTAGGTATAGGTACCCTACGAGTACGTATAATTGTTTGGGTAATCTCAAATTAGGTACATTTAGGATATAAATATTGAAATATTTGCTTACAAGTGTAAATTTTAATCTGAGAATCGGCTTTGAGGAGGTAGGGTGTCGCACAGAATACCATAATAACATCAAGCAAAGATGTTAATAAAAACAATAAACATGTATGATAAGATATAGAAAACTTTTTCCCGCGTCTTTGGATTTAATGTCTGAAAATAAAGTTTTCAATATTTTTCATCATTCATGAGATGAAACTCACGGTAGATAAGTAGCAGCTATGATACGAGTACGTACAACCGAAACTTATCTACTATAAAGAAACGCAGATCGTAATTATATATTACGCAATGTTTTGATGTGTATTGCGACTTATCGGCAAAAATGTGGCCTTTGGTTTTTATGATTCCATATTGAAATGAAAAAATGTAGCTAGGTTAGGAAACTGGTATATTATAGTTCTCGTCTCGGCTCGTCGTATTTACCTAAATAGGAAAAATAACGTAAAAAATTCAAGTCGTCTTCTTCTTCTCAGCTTTTATCCCAGCATATTATGCCAGCAACAGCAAATTACATTGACCCAAGTTTCTCGTATCTTAAACCATGAAGTGATTTTTGAGTTTTTCAGCTTCATAATACTCGTCGTACACATGTACCTACATTGTACATAGTACATATAATATGACATACGTAGGTATATACACCTACATAAACTACTCAAAACAAAATAGGGCCCACTCTGCATAATCTCAAATTTTGCATAAAAACTAAGTTATACGGTAACTTTTTTACAATGTCAAGAATTGAAACATTTCGGAGACATGTTTATGAACCTCTAACGATGTTTCAAGCAACAACTTTAACGTTTGTTCTTAAGTGGATAACAAAAAAAACTGAAGTGCTTTAAATCATCCCCTTGCACAAGTTCCAGATCGCTTGTGTTTTTAGTCTAATTTTAATCGTTGCCGTCGAAACTCACTTTGTTTAGTTGTTAACTTTAGTTTCGGGACTAATCCTAATCACTATGCCTGGTTCTCGTCGTCATATGGATATGGAAACTGCAACAAGAGCAGTCGTTTTGCTGCAGGAGGGAAACTCTCAGAGATCTGTTGCTCTGCGCCTCGGTGTGTCGCGTCGAGCTATCCGAAATGTATGGGAACGCTACCAAGAGACAGGTAGTGTGGCTAGAAGACGTGGATCAGGAAGAGTTCGAGCCACAACTGCCCAGGAGGACCGATTTATCCGATTAGCTGCACGTCGAGATCGTACCGCAACCGCTCGTCTCCTACAAAACCGACTACGGGAATCCACTGGTACCCGAGTCAGTGACCAGACGATTCGGAATCGACTCCACGAGGATGGACAACATTCCAGAATGCGCGCTGTCCGGCTGAAACTCACCAGGGCTCATCGTGCAGCACGTTTAAGCTACGCGCGTGACCACTTGAACTGGACGATGGACAGTTGGAGCACTGTACTCTTCAGTGATGAGTGTAAAGTAAAGTTTTTTAGTGATGACAGGCGAGTGCGTGTGTGGAGAAGACGAGGCGAACGTTTTACAGAACCTTGCATCCACGAAACAGACCGCTGGGGGGGCCCAAGTGTCATGGTATGGGGTGGAATTAGTCTAGCAGGTAAGACCGAGCTGGTAATTCTGGACGAAGGAACTGTAACCGCAGCCAGTTACATTGAGCGTGTAATCCGACCCCATGTGATCCCATTTTCACAGCGGGTGGGTGATGGATTTGTTTTTATGCACGACAATGCTCGCGCTCATACAGCCCGGGCCACCCAGAGGACTCTCGCGGAAGCCAATATCTCGGTTTTGCCCTGGCCTGCCATGAGTCCGGACCTCAATCCCATTGAACATTTGTGGGACCAATTAAAGAGAACCCTTAAAGAAGGTTACAGCCGAATAAATAACCAGCAGGAGTTGATTACAGCTCTAAAAGCCTGTTGGGAGAGGATACCCCAAGAAAATATTCATCATTTAATTGAGAGTGTCCCAAACAGGCTCAGAGAGTGTGTGCAAAAGAGAGGGGGCCCTACTCGATATTAAAAAAAATTTGGCATGATTTTGAAAGCAAACAAAAAAAATCGTGATTAGAAAAACATTGCAAGTTTGTAAAGTTATTGGTATTTTTGTTTTTGTTTTTGTCAGTTATTCAACCATAATAAACTTTTTTTAAACAATTTGGTGTTTACAGGATTTTTTATTCCTTAATTTAAGCATACCAATTCGAAAAAAACACAGCATTCTTGGTTTTTAAACATTATAGCCAAAAAACGTAATGGGCCCTATTTTGTTTTGACTAGTTTATATAGTACCTACCTATTTTTCAACAGACCTAACAATATGATATTAGTAAATTATTTAAATCCAGTCTAGTGGGAGTCTGGCTGGGAATTCTCAATTATTTTTTCAACTTTAGACTATTAAATGATTATCATTATCGGATAGCGGATAGTAGCCTATTGGTTTTGAGATCTTGAAAACGACTAAGTACCTAACTTTTGATTGGATTTAAGTACTTAAAGGTTTGAACTTTTTATACCATAAAGGGATTATAAGACTTCCGTATTTGACAACTCTACGTGTTCCAGAGAAATACTGTAAGTTGCGAATAGAGAGACAGGCGGACAACAAAGTGATCCCAGATAAAGGTCTTTTCCCACATTTCAGGTGCGGAACTTTAAAAATGTAGACATAATTGCGGTGTAAACTGTTCAACTTAAAACGACATTAAATTATGACGAAAATAGTAGCTTAAAAGTGACACGGGGGAATACAAAGTGGCATTATTAAAATTTTATTTGTCTTGCGTAGGAGACCTTCTTAGTAGCAGTAGATACGTCATGTATACCTAATTGTATAAAAACATATTCAAAATGTAAAAATCAAGCTAGGTAGTGATAAATACTAAAACTTAAGGAAAAACCTAAAACCTCCGTAAAACTTGTTCCAAGTTGATTCACCGCAGAGACGCCGTCTCAGGGGATTACCTGTAAACAGCCGCCCGCATTAAAAATACGTATGCGCAACGCGTGTGCGGGATTTACGCTCAGAGAAAACACTACCTAGTTTTGACGTCACAGTGAAAGGCCAATGGATTATAATGACATTGGTTCAGGCCTTACCCGTCTCAACATGGGGTCGGATATTGGCTTGCACACACCCTATGATTTTTCAAAGTTATTAGGCGCTTTTAATAGTTTAATGAATACTTAAATAGATTAAACCATTTGACGACCGAATGGCGCAGGGGTAGTGGTCCTGCCCTCTGCGTCGAAAGTCATGGGTTCGCTTCCCACTACTGGAAAATGTTTGGCATGACTAATGAGCATGGATGTTTTCCAGTATCTGGGTATTTTTCTACATTTAAATTATATTTATGTATTTTAAATTATTATTTGAATACTATCTAGTACCAATCTTGGTGTAAGCAAGCCAAATAGTTCACAAGCTATCGCTTCCTTTGGGGCTAGATTGCGATTTGCGACTTAACATAACATACCTACACCTACAAGTTCAAATTCCTTTCAAAAGTTAAGTTTTGAATAATGCCCCCACAATGCCCAGATAAATCTATTCCGTTCAGAAAAATCACGTTTTGTGTACTTTGTCTTTCTGCACACAATTATTTTTGGTGCAAACCTACTTCCTGGTGGTCCTATTGCAGAGTTAATTAATCGAAATCAATTAAGGGTAGGATAATAATTGATAAGGGTGAATTGTGGCTTAAGAATTTTCCCTCATCACGATTGTCATTTAAATGAGAACGTAGAACAGGACAAAACACTATATTATTTTTAAATCTACAGAGTGTCTGTCATAAAAACATCATTAGCATAGTAAGTAAGTAATTCGGTTGCCGATAATAATTATTTTTTTCTTTTGCTAAGATCACAAATCAACTTAATTAATGATGGACTAAGTAGAACATTATACTTTTGAGACTGTTAACGCTATCTTGCGTGCGTACTTCTTACCTTGACCGTTACTATTAACTATGAATTATATCTAGGTAAGTACCTACTGCTGTGCCTTAGATTCTTTATAAACCTGTAGGCAATACCTATGGACTAATTATGCATTTAGATTATAGATATTTTATATTAGATGAAAAAGACTAATGTAATGAGCTTAAACCAAAATCCATAATAACTTCGTCAAAATTGGTCCAACGTTTGGGTGAGTGATAAACATTGAGTTACTATAAATGAACTAACGTGTGATAAATTAATATTTTTTTACTATTTGAACAAATGAATTAAAAATATTTTTAATACAAATGTATTTAAAATATTTTTCTAAAACATATACTTAAAAACATTTAAAACATATAAAAATATTTTTAATACATTTGCTGAACTAAATTATTATTTAAATCTTCTTTTTATTATTTGTTGATAATAGTGGGCCTAAGCTAAGAACTACAAGTTACTTACTTATTCTTCTCCTTGACTACAGCTTCAGGTCTCCATGGTCCCTGGTGTCACGTTGATCATATATTGTAACGCCGCCATCTACAGTTCCCAGCCAATGCTTGTTGCCGCTAGGAACAGCAGCAATTTCTTGGCTGAAAGAAGTAGTATCATTAGCATCGATAAGGTCCAGTATGAATTTCCCCAGACGGTTGCTACGCTTGTGCATCAGTGCTGGGCAGGAACGAACATGTGCCGCTTCATTACAGAGTCTGCACATGTCTGTATCTCTCAATTTCAGGTTGTTCATGTATCGATTCAGGCTACAGTGCCCTGTTAGTGCGCCCTCAATAGTATGTAGAAGTTTTTCCTGTTGAGGTCCAGGGCCTCAGGGCGGCTTTCGCATTAAAGGGTTTTATTAGAGCCCTTGAGTGGTTCATTCCTGTCAATTTTCGCCATCGCATTGCTAGATCATATCGACAGTAAGTTATCAGAGTTAGTTGCGGTTTTAGGTACCTACCGACAGGTTCAGGGGGACTACCACCGTGACTTAAAGCAATATTATTGTAATATTGTTTTGAAATTTTCATACAATGTCAGTATGGAAATTTTAAAACACTGTTACAATAATATTACTTTAGGTCACGGTGGTAGGCACCCTGGTCCTATCTGCTTGCCTTTTGCACCTGTTCTTAAAAGCTCATGGCCCTTTTCGTTGCCGATGATCCCAGGCTGCGGTTGGCCAGGAACCCATCGTAAAATTGCCTTGTTTTGTTTGCGGCCAGGGCATTCAATGTTTTCCTTCAGTTATCGACTAGCTTTGAGTTAAGTGTGTCAGAAGACAGGGCCGATAAATCCGCTTGGCTATCTGATGTAAATAGTTTTGTTTTTGTAGTCCTTTTGAAGACAGGTTTCGGCACAGTCGATGATAGCGGAAACCTCGGCTTGTAAAATAAAGACATCGCTTTTCATCTAACGCAAATCTTATTGAAACTAGACACCCTAATAGATAACGATTCTTGTGAATAAGTAGGTACCTTACCTACCTTAATAAAAAGTATTGTTTTTAGATTATAGATAAATATTCAATTACTTATTCCATTCCAAGAACAATCGGTCGTCGATATAAAAACTTCACCCATTTTATTAAATTCAAGGGCAATATTTACAATTTAACTTTTTAAATGAACGTTAATTTATTGATGAATTCTATCGTGGCGCTGGACACAGTTTTTATTAATCTTATGTACTTGTACAGGAACTTGCTCTGAATTGATTAATCTTGTTGATTTAAATGAGCAAGTTCGCGAATTTGGCGATAAAGATTTTGAGTAAATACCGTAGGATGTTTTGTAAAGTAATACTTAATTAATACTTAATGGGCTAATATTTTACAATCAATTCTTTCTCAGTAATATTTTCAAGGCGAAAGTCTATATAATTTCCATTTGTGTGTAGGTACTTTTGTTACTCCTTCACGACACATAGGTCACAGGTCATAGGTCACAGGTACCTAACCGATTTGGCTGAAATTTAAAATGGAGATAGATTTCAATAACATAAGATCCCTAGTTTTTGGTGGGTTTGTGATACACCGAATTTTTATGTGGACGGTCGACGGAGCCACGGGCAAAAGCTATAGTTACTATCTATATGTATCAATACTGTTCTTATATCACGGACAAAATCCAATAGAGAGCAGTTCACGTAAGAAAATAAAAAATGTGGACTGTGCGTCAATATAGGTCCACATAGCTGGAGACCGACATAAAATATCTTTCACCTTTGAATGCCACAGCAACCATGAAAACTTCATTTTTTTAAATTCAGAAATGAGTCTTGGTTTAGTCTTGTAGGCATCTACCTACTCCGTAAGTTAGGTCATTACGTGTAAGCAGGTAATTGATCCTTCAGCTATCGAGTGGTATATGTACCTACCTAATTATATGAATTTAGATCATTTAAAATTTTTGTTAACGTTTTCGCCCAGATCTTTTTGAATATTTTTGTTAGATACGATACGAGATAGTTAGTTCTCATGATCACACTTCAGAATTGTAGACAGTATGTCCAGATAGGTGTACCTATCTATGTCCTTTAGCTATAATAGTTTTATAAATAGCCATCTTGCTTGGGTGCGTAAAATAGATTCTAGTGGAGTAAAGTGTTGCTGACTGGATTGCCGAGGTCCGCGGGTAACCTCGCACCACTTGCCTGCGGCGTTGTGCAACGGTGCGGTGCCGCTCTCTCGGCATTGAGCGCGGCTGCTTGAACCTGCAGTCGTTCCTCCATTGTCTCCTTTTACTGCATATAAAACAAGCGTTCAACGCGTCGGTGTAGTTTTCAGTGCGAATGCTCGAATGCCTTCTTTTTCTGCTACCAGCAGCGGTGTTCCCTAAATATTTCAAGAAGCTTGTTCTTGAAATATTGCTCCGGGGTTAGTCGGGGTAGGTTTAACTTGCAACTCTCTTCATCCGTACCCGTATAGATACCATTTCAGAAAACACCTGCTCGAGTCGAGCTTAGAATCGTTCCAGTTGGAGTTTGCGGTCGGACGCATTACGCACGGCGCGAATATAGCAATGAGGCTCCGTTGCGCCCTTTTAGATACTTAGTAAACACACATTTTTACAGGCCGTAAATTTTATCAATTACATTATTTTGTAGTTGTAACTTAAACAAGCTATTCTCAGTAAAATTCTCAGTAAATCCGGAATAACTAATCCCAGCAAAAACATTTTCATGTAAAATGTTGCCAAGACGAGAACATGTGGCTCACACTATCAAAAAGTTTTCAGATCTCATGTAGAGCAAGACTTCTAACTCTACACGCCCTAACTCTATAAATCCTAACTTTATAAACTCTACACTTTAGTCAAAATATATTATGTCTTGGCTGTTTCGGTACCGTCACATGGGCGTAAAGTGAAGAATTTATTCACTGTTCAGTACTTTTCTAATAGAGTTTTGCAAGTGGCATAATGGACCATGCAAAATTCAAGAAATTTCACATTAAAATTAAATGGTATCACCATTGTTATGGGAAAAAACTTCCATTTATTAAAAATATCCTCTAAAGCAAAGGAACACACTTTTGCAAAGTGTGATGAAGTATTTGAAACCAATGCAGTTAGTAAAACCTAAGTGCAGTTTCTGAGGAGACTCAATACCTATCTAATAAATAATCGTTACTACAGAAACTAGGTATTGTATATCAGAAAAGTACAAAGTCAGTAAATAATATTTTTACTTTACACCCATGTGACAGTAACGAAACAGCCAAGACATAATATATTTTGACTAAAGTGTAGAGTTTATAAAGTTAGGATTTATAGAGTTAGGGCGTGTAGAGTTAGAAGTCTTGCTCTACATGAGATCTGAAAACTTTTTGATAGTGTGAGCCACATGTTCTCGTCTTGGCAACATTTTACATGAAAATGTTTTTGCTGGGATTTCACTTCTTTTTGTAAGTTGTTTACGACTATATTTTTTATTTGGTTCATTTCCTTTTCTTTGGTGTATTTCTTGAATATCATTGCAAGGTGGATATTTGTCCGAATCAAGTATCCCCCCCTCTATCATTTAAATGAGGGAACCCTCCTTGGTTCACCTAGTTTATTTTTTTCCTTATTTGTAGTTTATTACAAAGAGTCCCTATATCAATTTTGAGACCTCTAGCATCAATATTTGCGGTAATTTCATACAAACTTCCATCCCCTATTTTAAGGGGTTGGGGTGTTAAATTTCCAACATTTGGAATTTTTTTGTTGGTTGTGTGCTAATACTAGCTTATATACCAAATTTCAGAAATTAAGTTTTTATTATACCTATATACTTATGGGAAACCCCATACGAACTTCCAGCCCCCTAATTTTATGGATGTGGGGTGATTAACTAAAAATCCTGAAACACGTATTTAATTGTTTATTACAAAGAGTCCCTATATCAATTTTGAGACCTCTAGCATCAATATTTGCGGTAATTTCATACAAACTTCCATCCCCTATTTTAAGGGGTTGGGGGATTAAATTTCCAACTTTTGGAATTTTTTTGTTGGTTGTGTGCTAATACTAGCTTATATACCAAATTTCAGAAATTAAGTTTTTATTATTCCTATATACTTATGGGAAACCCCATACGAACTTCCAACCCCCTAATTTTATGGATGCGGGGTGATTAACTAAAAATCCTGAAACACGTATTTAATTGTTTATTACAAAGAGTCCCTATATCAATTTTGAGACCTCTAGCATCAATATTTGCGGTAATTTCATACAAACTTCCATCCCCTATTTTAAGGGGTTGGGGGGTTAAATTTCCAACTTTTGGAATTTTTTTGTTGGTTGTGTGCTAATACTAGCTTATATACCAAATTTCAGCTTTCTAGGTCTTCAGGAAGTACCTAGGAATTTTGATGATCATCAGTGAGTCAGTCAGTCAGTCAGTCAGTGACGAAATTTGGGTTTTTTAGACGTCAATAAAATCTAAAGTATAAGACCTATAAAATTGAAACTTTATAGGTTTAATAAGTTTACTGACGACATCATTTTCCGAGAATTTTGATTATCTGAAATAATTCAGGCCTAAGTTATAAGGGTTTAAAAATACGGCGAAACACTTCGAGAAAAGATAGGTAGTGCCCTCGCGCTTCGCTTGGCTCGTCTTGGCGGGGACACTACCGTGTCCCCAGATACTCCATGACCTATGTGAAATTATAAATGTAGATATTCCTCGTCAAGGATCAATGTAACTGGGCTGTTGAGGAAAATATTAAAATTAATCGATTTATTAATTCTGAATTCCTATAAATGAGGACTATGATTATAATTAATTGATAGATAAGCAATCACACACAATGCACAATCCATATGCACAAAAAAACAACCAATTTTTGGGTTCAATATAAATTGTTTCCTCGCAATATATTCTTTTCTTTCGTTCATTCTTCTATCTTAACCACATTACACATAACAATATATTTCATTCTATCTTACTTTCTTTCCTGTTCGTTTTGTAATCCATCATCTTCGCCTGTATACTAACGCTCTTAATGATTTACCTACAGCTGCAGGGCTAGACAACTTGTAGAAAAACCACGTGACAGAATGAAAACAAATGAAATTCACTGTCGGATGTCGCGAAGTACGCGCGACGCCTATCAGCGAGAACGCCATGGGAGCGTTTAAATTGTCGTAGTCGATTTTCAAAAACAGCGTGTTTTTCTCTATTTGGTCACGTGGTTTTTCTACAGTCACGTAGTTTGTCCATATATTATTATCTATTATCATGACGTCCGCTAAACGACTGTTACTTCGTCTAGCCCCGCTGTACTGCGATCACTTTTACCTATTCACCGAATCGGCATAGCTTACTAACAACGATTTTGCATTTTCAGGTCTATCATGTCGGACCAAGACATACACTTGAAATTTGGTTTGTTCTTCACCATAACTTACTGTGTATTTGTTATGTTTTATATCTCTTTTCATAACGCTTAACGTATGCTAGTGATTGGCTTTAATCATAAAATTATATAATCGGTACAGAATCTGAATAGGTATGATGGTAAACACTGAATGCAGATGCATAACTACAATGCACAACAACGCTAATCAAACAAGTAGCTAAAGCATCGAATATCGAAACTAGGGTGTTACCATGATCTAACCACGAATTTATCACAAAGCCCCATACCTACTTTGTGGTGTGGTTGTGGAGTTGTGGCTAAATTAAGTAAATTTGTTTCGAACAACTCAGGGTTCAATTTTTTTTTGGTATTAACAATTTATTATATTTAAATGTTAAGATAAAACTTATCACTAACTTATTCTAAATTCTATGCAAGTCTTGCCTGCGTGGACTGATGCCAAGAATACTGGCAGCTAGGAGGGAATAATAATTGTAGGAATAATTTTTGTTGTCTTGATTTCTTGTTATTCAAGAAATCAAGACAACAAAAATTATTTGCGAGCAAGAGAGCGTTTATTTTCTACATCATCATCTTTGTCACCAAAATAATTATTTATTAGGTACTTTACATGTACTTAATAAATAAGTATACCTTAGTACCGTTTCAATAACGTCAATCAGCGTAATTTTTTTTGTTGTAGACGCAATGGAAGCTAAGGAGTTCAAGGATTTCGCATCGGCGATGACCAATTACATCGCCGAATATTTAGAGAACATACGGGACAGGTCGGTATACCACAGGTTTTATGTACAAAATAGAATAAGTATTTGTATTTTAGTAGAGTTGTGTTATTTTTCATTAAACAAAAAAATAGAAACTGGCACTTATGAATAACTCTCTATTTGTTTTGTTCTGGATATAAAATCAAAGTATCCCAATATAAATTATTTTACTCGTATAATTTTTTGTGGGAAATATTAATGAGCACCTCATTGACTAGACACCTTGAAAAAATAACTATTGACTAATAGACTCTTCTTTGTCTATTGATCGCAAAACCGCTAAGATAATGTTATTCCGTGACACCACTTTGGTGGTTCGAAATGAAATGAAATGAAATGAAATGAAATGAAATGAAATGAAATATCTTTATTTCACATAGGCCTAAAGTATAGGCGCTTGTAATGTTCAATAATAATTAGCAATCTTATAAGAGAAAGCACTCAAATAAATCCACACAAAAATCATAAACAGTCGAGCTATTTTTTAAGTTTGAACTACGAGCACAGTCAACAATTTTGGATTTCATTTTTCTCCCGAATACTGCGATTTATAAGTCTTATTACCACCAAAAGAAAGTCTCGTCTCTATTCAGGGTTGTACCTTGTGAGTACCTAATCAAAAATTGTGCGTGTAAAGTTCGTTATTAAAATTTTCGACTACCGTCTATTTCAGACAAGTGGTGCCATCTGTGAAGCCGGGCTACTTGCGGCCGCTGGTGCCCGAGCAGGCGCCGGAAAAGCCGGAGCCATGGACCGCCGTGATGGACGACATAGAGCGCGTGATCATGTCCGGCGTGACGCACTGGCATTCGCCGCGGTTCCACGCATACTTCCCCACCGCCAACTCCTATCCAGCCATCGTGGCGGACATGCTCAGCGGGGCCATTGCCTGCATCGGTTTCACTTGGGTAGGTCTCGAATTACTACTTAGTAACCGTGTTCTACCATTGATTAAACATATTAAAGGATCAGCACCTTACTTATTAAAGGACTTACATATAAAAGGATCAGGGTGGAGCCTAAATTGTTTTAGGCTCCACCCTGAAGCGGGATTTTTAATTTGTCAAAACTGAAAAATGGCGCTAATCTATGTAATATGGCCTCGCGCGTAGAACACTTCCTTAGACCATCGTAAATGGTCTAAGTACACTTCGGCACCGCTGACAGCACATACCGCTGTCGGTCGCTTACATTAGCGCCATTTTACACTTTTGACAAATTAAAAATGCGGCTTCTGGGCGGAGCCAAAAAATACATGTGTGACGTCACTTAGTGCTGATCCTTTATGTTACATCCATCATCCATGGGTATGTGCTGTCAGCGGTACCGAAATGACGACGCGAGACGCCATATTTGAGAAAATTTTGGGTTCAACATACGTTTACCACCGCACCGCAAGACACCGGGTGGGCTTTCATCCCTGTGTCGTCGATATACCAGTGCCCTATTCATCAAACGTTACAAGCCTTGTATTACAAGCGATTCTCTTGTAAATTTCTGCATTTTTACAAACGTGCGTTCATCAAAACTACACGTGTAAATTACAAGCTACAAGTTATATCACTTGTAATACAAGTGCTTTTTCACACGTTTATTAGTAGTTTTGTTTATCAAAAATGCCACCGTTGCTTGTAGCTTGTAACTTGTAGCTAAAAGTTGGAGAATCTCCGCGGACTCTTTACTTGTAACTTACACATGTAGACATACGTACCTACCTACTTAATA
This sequence comes from Coenonympha glycerion, assembly GCA_963855885.1. NCBI lineage: Eukaryota > Metazoa > Arthropoda > Insecta > Lepidoptera > Nymphalidae > Coenonympha > Coenonympha glycerion. Next base: position 7,738,570 of record OY979629.1, read on the forward strand.
CATTTGATAATTATTATATTATTAACATTTTCGTGGTTTAGACTTTAGGAATTCCACAGGCTTAGTCAAATAAATGGCGGGAAACAAAAAAGTCTTATATTTATGTAAAACAAAAAAAAAAGAACAAAAATATCGTATATAAATTATGTACTATCGCGGCATTCTAGTTAATAGTACAGTACGACAAAGCTAATCTTGGCACGTGGCCAAAATCGGAACTAACGCCGCTATCTTGTGATACTGTGTGGACAGATTGAAAATTGGGGAGGTTTTGTTAATAATAAGCCAAAATAACGTAAATACTTGCAACATACAGACAGATATGCCGACACAGGGATCTATCAAACATTGTCACAAGATAGCGACGTTAGTTCCGATTTTGACCACCCGCCAAGATAGCCTTGTACTTGCGGTATTATATTCATTGCGCAGACAACGTTTAAAAAAAGATGTACTTGCGGTACCATATTTGTACCATAGACATTGCCCAAAGACAATTTTTTTTTAATTAAATACAATATAAAAAAAAATCTAGTATAGTCTATAATTATAAAAGTCGAAATAAAGTACATTTTAGAGGATACTTATATAATTAAAAAAATATAGATAATTCTTTTCAGTATTCTGTTTGAACAGATTTTTTAATTACTTTAGTCATAATATAAGTCAGGGAAAAATTATGATTGTGTCCGTGAATTACTTTCAAGACTTTTTTGATGGACTACGTGCCACACTTGTAAATTAAAAACTACAAGTTTCTAAAATCTACAAGTAACGTGAAATTATTTGATGAACGTAATCTACAAGAACTTGTGAATTTTTATTTAAACTTGTAACTTGTGAGCTTGTAGACTTGTAATGTTTGATGAATAGGGCACAGTGCGTACAAAGCGGTTTGCTTCGTCCTTTCTCATTCGCATGGCGAGGGTTTGGAATGGTCTCCCGAAATCTGTGTTTCCGGTATCTTACAACCCGGGTACCTTTAAGAAAAGAGTGAATAGGCATCTTCTAGGTAAACGCGCTCCATCTTCGACCAGTGCCCTATTCATCAAACGTTACAAGCCTTGTATTACAAGCGATTCTCGTGTAAATTTCTGCATTTTTACAAACGTGCGTTCATCAAAACTACACGTGTAAATTACAAGCTACAAGTTATATCACTTGTAATACAAGTGCTTTTTCACACGTGTATTAGTAGTTTTGTTTATCAAAAATGCCACCGTTGCTTGTAGCTTGTAACTTGTAGCTAAAAGTTGGAGAATCTCCGCGGACTCTTTACTTGTAACTTACACATGTAGACATACGTACCTACCTACTTAATACATTTGATAATTATTATAATATTATTAACATTTTCGTGGTTTAGACTTTAGGAATTCCACAAGCTTAGTCAAATAAATGGCGGGAAACAAAAAAATCTTATATTTATGTAAAACAAAAAAAAAAGAACAAAAATATCGTATATAAATTATGTACTATCGCGGCATTCTAGTTAGTAATAGTACAGTACGACAAAGCTAATCTTGGCACGTGGCCAAAATTGGAACTAACGCCGCTATCTTGTGATACTGTGTGGACAGATTGAAAATTGGGGAGGTTTTGTTAATAATAAGCCAAAATAACGTAAATACTTGCAACATACAGACAGATATGCCGACACAGGGATCTATCAAACATTGTCACAAGATAGCGACGTTAGTTCCGATTTTGGCCACCCGCCAAGATAGCCTTGTACTTGCGGTATTATATTCATTGCGCAGATATTTTTTAATTAAAAACAACGTTTAAAAAAAGATGTACTTGCGGTTCCATATTTGTACCATAGACATTGCCCAAAGACAATTTTTTTTAATTAAAAACACATTAAAAAAAATCTAGTATTGTCTGCCAAAAAAGCCATTAAACAAAAAAGTTTAAAAAAAAATATAAAAGTCGAAATAAAGTACATTTTAGAGGATACTTACTTATATAATTAAAAAAATATAGATAATTCTTTTCAGTATTCTGTTTGAACAGATTTTTCAATTACTTAGTCATAATATAAGTCAGGGAAAAATTATGATTGTGTCCGTGAATTAATTTCAAGACTTTTTTGACGGACTACGTGCCACACTTGTAAATTAAAAACTACAAGTTTCTAAAATCTACAAGTAACGTGAAATTATTTGATGAACGTAATCTACAAGAACTTGTGAATTTTTATTTAAACTTGTAACTTGTGAGCTTGTAGACTTGTAATGTTTGATGAATAGGGCACATATCGTCACTTTCCATCAGGTGAGATTGTGGTCAAGCGTAAGCCTATTGTTTGCGCTTTACGCTAGCCCTCCGGTTTACGCTAGACCGTGTCGCGACGGCCGGCGGCCTGCCCCCGCGCAACGCGCCTCCCCGCTTCGTCGACGCGCTTGAGAGTTCTTCGTAAAACCCCGACGGAGTCGGTCGACTGTAAGTTGCCGCGTCGCCCGCGTGAAGTCGCCTGCCACGCCGCCTCGTGCCGTCTTAGTATTTATGAGGAGCTATTTATCGCGTACCATTTTGTGCCGCGTAGCCCGCGTGCTGTTTGCCGGCCACGTCGTCACTTGCCGTAAGCGGTCGCCGAAGAGTCCTGTTCAGACGAGAATTTTGGAATCCGCGTGGCCCGCTTGAAATATGCCGGTCAACGCCGTGTCGTATTAGTTTAGGAGCCCTAATTTTGCGCTCCTTGGCTCGCCGCGTCCTTCTAAGGCTGCGGGCCCATTTGACTGTCCGGAACACTGTTCCTTGCGCTCCCGCGCCTTCTCACCGCCGCCGGACTCGCTACCCGCGAATTAGTGCCGCCGCCGCGAAAGACCCCTCAAAGAAGGGCGAGTGTGTTCCTTTGCATTTAACACAGCAGGCACCACACACCACATTCCACATACACGAACTCACTCCCCGGATACCACGAGCTTGCTGTCTCCTGCGCCGGTAAGTACCTAGTAGTAAGTCGTTCTGTGCCGCGGGATAAAACCCAGTGCAATTCGCCATCTTTCTTTTTTTTGGTGGGTCCTTTTGACCCACCCCACCGCTGCCTGTGGGAATCCGCTGGCCTGCTCCGATGGGCCCGGCAGTTGCCCGCTGATTCATTGGCACAGGCGCGGTGCGTATTCACTTGGTAGCAGAGCGTGGTTTGTCTACACCTCACTTTGCGTTTTGCGCTGGTTTTGCCCGCCGCGCCGTTCATTTTCCGCGCCGCTGGCATAAATCCCGCTTTCCGCCACGCGCCGTGTCGTCCGCCGCGCTGTTAGCGGAAATTCCGCAATCGCCGCCAGTTCCGCTGCGTCAACGCCGCGTTTCGGCCGCGTTCCGATTATTATAATTATAAGTTTAATTACATCATAATTTGTTTGTTACATTTGTTATTGTTTTGCTTGCGTGCCGGTACCGCCCGCTCGCCACGTAATTTAACACGCGTATCTACTACGGTCGCGCCGCTTTGTTCATTGCGACTACGGTACGACCGCGACCGCGATACGACTTGTTTACTATTGCTTTAATTTTATTATTGCTTGCACTCGCGCCGCCCGCCGACTTGCCGGCCGCCTTTTCAATTTATTGTTGCTTTATTTTTGCCATTTGCTTACATTTAATTTGTTAGAATGTCCGCGAACATTAAAAGGCTAGCTGTATAGATACAGTCTGAGCTTCGCTGGGCGACGTCCGCCGCGGGTTTGATAGGCCGCGAAGATAGATCCGCCGCCCTATTACACCGAGCGGACCAGGTGCGGACTCGGCAGGCCTCTGTGGAGCAGGCCTTCCAAGACCTGCTCACCCTCGGTCCCGAACAGGAGGTACTGAGGACGGCTCAGGCCGATTACGACCAGTTCTTCGAACTGATGGACTCGGTGGTGGAGGCCGCCCATGGGATCCGGACCGCCGCTGATGAAAGGCGTCGAAGTGGCGCTTTTAGAGACTCCCCCAGCCGACCGCCCACACAGCCGGCATTACTAGGGAAACTGCCCACGATCGAGCTGCCCAAATTCGGTGGGCAGCTTCAAGAGTGGATGGGCTTCCTGGCGTTGTTCGACAGTCTGGTCCACGCCAGGAAGGACCTGTCCCCCACCCAGAAGCTGACATACTTACTGTCCTCGCTACAGGGCGAGGCCCTGGACGTGGTGCGGCACCTCGACCTCTCGGAGGAGAGCTACACCACGGCCCGGGAATTGCTGGCCAGGCGCTACGAAAATGTGCGCCGGTTGGCCGACGCACATGTAGCCCAGCTACTCGCCTTGCCCGCCGTCACCGGGGTGGCCGGCCTCAGAGAGGCCTTGCTAAACCCTTGCATTGTGGCCACCAATGCTCTCCGTCGATTGGATCTCCCCGTCGACCAGTGGTCCTTCTTGTTGTTGCACATAGTGCTCTCCCGCCTGCCGTCGGAGCTTAAGCTCCGCTTCGAGCAGCGCTTCGGAGGGGACGGTGCAACCTATCTGCCCCCTTTCTCCGACCTCCTGAAGTTTTTGGAGCAGGAGTGCCTCCAGGCCGATAACTCCGGAGTTACCGGCCCTCGAGTGGCCCCTGGGAGGTCCGAGCATGTCCGAGGGGGTGGGGCAAGGACTGGCCCTTCGGCGGGGACCGGCCCCAACCGGCGAGGCCGTGGAGCCGACGCCAGAGAGGGTCGCCGGGTGTCACAGTACAGCGGGGCCGTGGCCACGAAGCTCCCCCCCTGTGCCTATTGTCGGCACCCCGGCCACCAGGTCTCCTCGTGTTCGCACTTCCTGGCCAAACCGGTTGCGGCCCGGAGAGAATACGTGGCGACACGCCAGTGGTGCTTCTCTTGCCTGGGCCAGCATCTCGTAAGAGACTGCCCGCGCCAGCGGCCCTGCCCACACTGCGGCGGTGCCCATTCGGCCCTTTTGTGCGCTAACCGGAGTGGTTCCGGTCGCCAGGACGTTGGGTCGCGCACCCCCCCCATGGGCGGGGGTGCTCGATCGCGCACCCCCCCCATGGGCGGGGGCGCTAGTCCTGGCCACCCGACCAGTCCCGTTAGGCGTTCTCCGGTGGACCACCAACCTCCTAGAGGAGGTAGGGGTTCCACCCCCCGGAGGAGGGCTTCACCCCCCCGCGTCACGGTCACATCCCCCTCGCGTCATTACGACGGGGATATCGCGTCCGCCCCATTGGGCGTCGTCCCGCGTCGGTTCTCGCCGCCACTACACGAGTGGCCGCGACTGGAGCGCCATCCTCCCACCATAGGTCGAGGCGATCCCTACCGGGTGCCGGACTTTAGCCGCATGGTGCGGCCCCAAATGGGTGAACGGTCCCCTGCTGATTACCAGCGCCCTAGGGGCGGTGGGGCTTCACCCCCCCAGGGGGGGGTCACACCCCCCCGGGGGAGGGTCACACCCCCCTCGCATTTTTATGACGGGGGTCTGACGGCCGCTCAAATGAGCGTCGAACCGTCTAGGTTTTTGCCTCCCCTCCATGTGTGGACGCAACTGGAGCGCCATCCACCCGTGCTAGGTCGAGGCGCTCCCTACCACGCCCCGGATGCTAGCCGCATGGTGCGACCCCGGGTTGGTTATGCCGGATGGTCCCCACGTTGGGTACCCTCCCCCTCTCTAGCAGCGCCCCAGCCGGAGTACCCCCGTCAGTGGGCTCCCGCTGGTGAAGGCACGTCGCGCTAGGTGTCCGCCACCCTAGCTGCCACCTAGCCACCTCCCCTGAGACTTTGGATTTACAGCAGTCAGTATGCCAGACCATACTTTTGTCGACTGCCTCAGGGAGGTTAGGGTCTCAGGCTACAGGAGTGGCTCTCCCTTGTGGCCTCACTTCCGAATGTTAATCGGATTTCGATGCCTCGTTGCTTCCTACCGCCCGGAAGGTGCCACGCCAGTCTCCACGGCTTTTGTGATGCGTCCGAAAAGGGGTACGCAGCCGTGGTCTATTTGCGGACTGTCAGTGACACCGGCGAGGTCGCAACCCACCTTGTCTTGGCGAAAAGTAAAGTGGCCCCAATTCGGTCACGCTTGACGATACCCAAATTGGAGTTGTCTGGAGCCGCTCTTTTGGTGCGCCTTCTCAACCATGTGCGTACGTCCCTCCTATCGATCGTGGACCTGACGGACGTGTACGCCTGGTCGGACAGCGAAATTGTCCTTTGTTGGTTGCGAGCCGCTCCCCACCACTTGGAAGTCTTTGTTGCCAACCGGGTTTCCCAAATCCAGAATTCGGAAACCCCGTTGACCTGGAGACATGTGCCAGGGGACCTGAACCCTGCAGATTGTGCTTCCCGCGGATGTGAAGCTTCCGACCTTGTCAACCACTCTCTTTGGTGGGGCCCTGACTGGCTGACTCGGAATGAGTCCGCCTGGCCTCAGAGTAGGTTCTCCGAGCCCGATGTGTTACCTGGCTTGCGAGTCGGAGTTGTTGAAGATAAGCCAGCCAATTCGCTGAGCTATCTTCAGGAACGCTACAGTTCCCTTGATAAATTGATTGGGGTGACGGCTTGGATTCAGCGCTTCCCCCACAACGCTCGGAACCCACGCGACAAAATGTCGAACCCGGTCTTGTCGCCCCTGGAGAGACAGGAGGCCCGGACCTTTTGGATACGTTTGGTTCAACTGGAGCATTTTGAGTCCGCTATTGAGACACTGAAGCGAGGTTTACCTTTGAAAGGCTCGCTCGCCCGCTTAAACCTCTTCCTGGATGACACCGGATTGATACGCGTTGGTGGACGCCTCCGGAATTCTGACTTACCCTATGGGGCACGTCATCCCTTGTTGCTTCCGAACAATAGCGCTTTTGTAAAATTGTTGGTGACGCATTACCACGTCAAAAATGCCCACGCTGGCTGCAACGCCCTTTCGGCCATATTGCAGCGCGAATTTTGGATTTTATCGGGACGACGCTCCATCCGAAGCGTCATTTTTAAGTGCATTCCGTGCTACCGCCTGAAGGCCAGCACCATGCAGCCCATTATGGGGGACCTCCCCACCGACCGTGTCGTGGCCTCGCGCCCTTTCTCGGCGGTCGGGACGGATTTTGCGGGGCCGTTCTTCGTCAAGAGCTCCAGCCTCCGCAATGCTCGTTCCCTCAAGGCCTACCTTTGCGTTTTTGTTTGCCTGGCTACCAAGGCCGTACACTTAGAACTGGTGAGTGCCCTCAGCACCGAAGCCTTTGTAGCCACGCTAGGCCGCTTCGTTTCACGCCGAGGTTATCCGCACCTGATCCGATCGGATTGTGGGACCAACTATAAGGGTGCCGATAGGTATTTGAAGGAAGTCGTCCAATTTTTGAATGAAAATAAGATAGGCATCGGCACGGCAATGTCCAAGATGGGGATAACTTGGACCTTTGACCCGCCAGCTTGTCCCCACTGGGGCGGGATCTTTGAAGCCGTCGTTAAGGTCTCAAAGACGCATCTCCGACGCGTGATAGGTGATACCATTTTGACTTTTGAAGAGCTCGCTACCGTGTTTTGTAAGATTGAGGCTGTCCTCAATTCTCGGCCACTCTGCCCCTTATCGTCCGATCCCAATGACCTGGAAGTTTTAACCCCCGGTCATTTCCTAATTGGTGAACCCCTTAACGCCCTGCCCGAGTACCCCTTCAGGGACGTGAAGGTCTCACGGTTGTCTCGTTTCGAATTGCTACAGCAGATGACCCAAAATTTCTGGCATCGTTGGTATTTAGAATATTTGCATCTCTTGCAGCAGCGCGTTAAGTGGTCAGACAAGACCGACCCACCTAAGGTTGGTGATCTTGTCCTAGTTAAGGAGTCTAATTTGTTGCCTTTATGCTGGCGTCGTGGACGCATTCTTAAATTGATATATGGATCCGATGGGGTTCCCAGAGTTGCCGAGGTAATGGTCGGAGATTCGGTTTTGCAGCGAGCCGTCTCTTCCTTGTCCCGGTTGCCCAATTGTTAGTGGACTCCAAATCCATGGGTCCACTGGCGGGGGTGTTTGCGCTTTACGCTAGCCCTCCGGTTTACGCTAGACCGTGTCGCGACGGCCGGCGGCCTGCCCCCGCGCAACGCGCCTCCCCGCTTCGTCGACGCGCTTGAGAGTTCTTCGTAAAACCCCGACGGAGTCGGTCGACTGTAAGTTGCCGCGTCGCCCGCGTGAAGTCGCCTGCCACGCCGCCTCGTGCCGTCTTAGTATTTATGAGGAGCTATTTATCGCGTACCATTTTGTGCCGCGTAGCCCACGTGCTGTTTGCCGGCCACGTCGTCACTTGCCGTAAGCGGTCGCCGAAGAGTCCTGTTCAGACGAGAATTTTGGAATCCGCGTGGCCCGCTTGAAATATGCCGGTCAACGCCGTGTCGTATTAGTTTAGGAGCCCTAATTTTGCGCTCCTTGGCTCGCCGCGTCCTTCTAAGGCTGCGGGCCCATTTGACTGTCCGGAACACTGTTCCTTGCGCTCCCGCGCCTTCTCACCGCCGCCGGACTCGCTACCCGCGAATTAGTGCCGCCGCCGCGAAAGACCCCTCAAAGAAGGGCGAGTGTGTTCCTTTGCATTTAACACAGCAGGCACCACACACCACATTCCACATACACGAACTCACTCCCCGGATACCACGAGCTTGCTGTCTCCTGCGCCGGTAAGTACCTAGTAGTAAGTCGTTCTGTGCCGCGGGATAAAACCCAGTGCAATTCGCCATCTTTCTTTTTTTTGGTGGGTCCTTTTGACCCACCCCACCGCTGCCTGTGGGAATCCGCTGGCCTGCTCCGATGGGCCCGGCAGTTGCCCGCTGATTCATTGGCACAGGCGCGGTGCGTATTCACCTATATTGAATAAAAAAAAAAAAAAAACGTCACATCTTTCCCGTCCTCTTAGCGTAGCATATATCGTTATTGGCTAATATTACTAAGGTAACATACGAGTACAAATTTCAAAACAAATCAAATGTACCGCTCATCTATTAAATTACAGTGTTATCGGGGTTATAGCCCTGGATGGAGTAAGTTAATAGCTCCATTTATACCTCACGTAAAGCTTTTAAATATTTTAAAAGCTTTACGTGAATTAATAAACTTTCCTATTAGGTACTAGCAAGGTACTAGGTACGTATATTATAGGAAATGCCCAATTCACCGGTTTCGGACCACAATACGATTTTAGGAAGATTTGCCTTTTATCGCATAATTGCGTAGGTATAATGCTTACCTACTTCAAACCCTTATCGAATAAAGTGCAGCCTATTATATCTAATTATCCACCATTCGACGAAGCATTCAAATTTCGTGAAGTGGTTGAACTTCAGATAAATTATTATAGGTAGGTAGGTACATAATTCACGATCACATATTTCATAATGTATATCTACGTACCTAACAGGTTTATCTCTCAAAGTCAATGCCATTGTCAGTGTTGCGTTAAAATGTGGTAAAAATGTGGACAAGGAAAACCAGTGTCGTGGTTAGTTAGTATGCAAGTTGGCGCTTACCTACCTACACCAGAAATTAGTACCTATAGTTACAGTTATGTACAATGTCGGTACTAGGACCTGGGGATTAACCTTATAAAAATGTATTAGTAACATAAATAAAAATTACTAATTATACCAAAGATTTAATCGAATATTCGAATACTTTGCTGTTTAAAGGATATTTCAAAACTTCACATAAGTTTGAAGCAGAAAATTTTGCCCATCCACCACTACCACCATTTTAGTCGAAATCATGAAGGTTAGATTATACGAGGAAATAGGAACACGCAGTCACTCACAGCTAGTAAAAAATATTGCGCCTCTGCCTAATAAATTGGAATTATAAAATTACAGATTGCCAGCCCTGCTTGTACGGAACTGGAAGTAGTAATGCTGGACTGGCTGGGCCAGATGCTCGGCCTCCCCGAGGAGTTCCTGGCGCGCTCCGGCGGCGAGGCGGGAGGCGTCATCCAGGGTACGGCCAGCGAGGCTACTTTGGTCGCACTACTCGGAGCGAAGGCCCGTACTATGCAAAGAGTTAAGGAACAACATCCTGAATGGACCGACGTAGAGATTCTGTCCAAACTCGTGGGATACTGTAACAGTGAGTATCTCCGTCCGGTGTAGTTTATTTGACGCCTGTATTTGTAATTGCTATTATTTAAGCGTTAGGCATTTAAATCATTTCAACTTTTTAAAGATATTAATTATTAAGTAATTGATGTAAAATCTTTATTTTACCAGATTGCGTCCGCGATTGTGCTCATGTGACCTAGCTATCAACCTAGGGGTTGAATTTTCAAATGTAGTCTTAGATGCCTACGTCATAATAGCTAATCTGCAGGGACCATCAACTATGATACAGTTTTTTAATGATTGATACATTTTTACGCGATCGCCCTACAGTTTGCCATTCAGCTCGATCTGTCTAGAGGTTTGAGCTGGGGCTGTACCACCATCACACATTGCACAAGCAAGCACAATCTCTCATACAAGCATTGTATGAAAACAATACATTGGTGGTACGGTACCTACGGCCCCTGTGCGTTTATCAAGATCAGATTATAAGATTGTCTGTATATTTTCAGAGCAAGCCCATTCGTCAGTAGAGCGCGCTGGACTGCTGGGAGGTGTGAAACTTCGCAGCCTGAAGCCCGACAATAAACGACGTCTGCGAGGGGACACTCTGAAAGAGGCTATAGAAGAAGACCTTCGCAATGGGCTTATACCGTTTTACGTGAGTTTAGTTTTTCTTGTAATGTAAGCACTATAACGTAGCCTTTTGGAGGGAACCCTCAGTGTGGGAGTACTAAAATTAGAAAAAACTTGATCAGTTACTTTTTATGAGAATAAATAGCTTTTACGAAGCTTTCTTAAAAGCTCTGTATCCTCATGTCCTTCTACCTACTCGTAGTTCATAGCTATTTGTAATTTCATTTCAGGTCGTGGCAACTCTGGGAACTACATCATCATGTGCTTTCGATGTATTAGACGAGATTGGTGATGTTTGCAAGGAGAAAGACATTTGGCTGCACGTCGATGCCGCCTACGCCGGCTCAGCGTTCATTTGCCCTGAATACCGATACCTGATGAAGGGTGTGGAAAAGGCCGACTCCTTCAATTTCAACCCACACAAATGGATGCTAGTTAACTTTGACTGCTCCGCCATGTGGCTCAAACAACCAAGATGGATAGTGGACGCTTTCAACGTCGACCCGTTGTACCTGAAACACGACCAACAGGGTTCTGCCCCAGATTATCGTCACTGGCAAATTCCCCTCGGCCGACGATTCCGCTCTCTAAAACTGTGGTTCGTCTTGAGGTTGTACGGAGTAGAAAATCTCCAAAAACATATTCGCAAACAAATCGCTTTAGCTCACCTCTTCGAAAAACTCTGTCTCGATGATGAGAGATTTGAATTGTTCGAAGAAGTCACCATGGGTCTGGTTTGCTTCAGACTAAAAGGAAGCAATGACGTAAACGAGGCTCTCTTGAGACGTATTAATGGGCGCGGCAAGATTCACCTCGTGCCGTCTAAAGTCGATGATGTATATTTCCTAAGGCTAGCGATCTGTTCCCGTTTCTCCGAAGAAAGCGATATCCAAGAGTCGTGGAAAGAAGTGAAAGCCTCGGCCGACGAAGTTCTTGCTGAACAGTAATATTTTTACATGCCTCAGACAATCATACATAAATAACGACTAAGTACTTATCCTACATGAATATTGACAAGAAATAATATATTGATACCTGTTCGGTAGTAAAAAATATTTATAGGCACCTTTATAACGGATCCTACATACAAGTATTATAAACCAGAGAATGTGATTTATGTTGCTTTTTATACCTATCGTAGAACTCTGTAATAAAAGTTCTCCACAGTAAGAAATTATAGTTTTAGTTAACTCTGTTCCTTAAATTAGAACGAACGAGTGATTCGACGGACTGAATGCTTCTATTTACTTAATACTATCACTTCTATTACTCGTATATTCATCTCTCTGCCTCCTAAGTACATGAATATAATTTTAAGTCTTCTTAATGGTAAACTTACTTATTTATGTAATAAGATGTTGAACTGTGATGTTGTAATTATTTATTGCCGATGGCGTTAGTAATTTAATCAGATTGTACCTACTAATTTAAATAAATGGAGTTAAATAATTTCATCCACCTACTCTTTCAATATTCCTTTTACTTATCCATTAAATAATATTAAATAATATAGCCTGATATCTACTTATAATATAAAAATGAATCCCAAAATGTGTTGGTAAGCGCATAACTCAACAACACCTGGACCAATTTGGCCAATTCTTTTTTTTAAATGTTCGTAGAAGTTCAAGGATGGTTTTTACGGCGAGAAAAATTCGAATAGGGCCGGAAAACCCCTAAAAACAGCCCTTTTATTAAAAAACTAAAACGTTGTCTAGAGAAACTAAAGAGTTAGTAAAGTATTTAACATTGGTTTTTAGGGTTCCGTACCCAAAGCCCCAAAGGGTACAAAGGGAACCCTAGTACGGAGACGGACTTCGCTGTCCGTCTGTCCGTCGGTCTGTCACCAGGCTGAACCATTGATCTATAATTGGCAAAGAGGTAATTGGGCTGAACCGTGACCGTGATAGCCACAGACTTGAAATTTTCACAGATGTGAGATGATGTATTTCTTTTGGCACTATAACAACAAAAACCTACAAAAAACTATAAAAAAATAAATATTTAAGGGGGCAGGGGGCTCCCATACAACAAACGTGATTTTTTTTGCTCGTTTTTGAATTTGGTAGGCAGGTAATGAGGCTTGATTGAACCCTCAGCACGGAATACATAATAGTATGCCCTCAGTGCGCGTGCCCGACTCGCACTTGGCCATTTTTTTATAAAGAGGAAGAATTTCCATCAGTTTCCAAAATAGAAGAATATTAAGCATGTCAGTCATATTGAAAACAATAAATAAAAGTTACAGTAGGTATCTGTCTTTATGACAATTCTTTCTTACAAAATTTCATAGTAGGTACTTTTCGAAGAAATCATATCAAAATAATTTGATTCAATGGATGAAAATGAAATTGTTACGTGTGATGTATTTGTGGCCTAAAGGATGGAGCATTGCTATAAAACAAGTTAACAGAAATCTTGAGCAGTTTTTAGAACTACCGATTACACCGAAATGGTGTCGATTTATGAGTCGGAGCCCTGTTTTGAGGGGGTCTGGACTGGAACATTGTATTTTGGATTCATGCAGTATCAGTCCCACATGCAAAGAACCAAGAGTCATAATTGTGGGTGCTGGCATGGCCGGTCTATCGGCTGCCCACCGTCTCACACAGTGTGGTATTCGAAATTTTATAATATTGGAAGCTAAAGAACGGTAAGATTCCTAATTAGGTAACAACTAACAAGTAATTAAATGTTAAAGTTTCTTTACTTATTTGCAAATTAGATTTGATTTGCCTATCTAATAAGGTACTCAATAAATAAGTAGCATCAAACGAAGTAGGTATTCCATGATTTTCATTTCAGGCCAGGTGGACGAATCCATTCCTGTTGGCTCGGGGACGCGGTGATCGAAATGGGGGCAGAGTGGATAAATGGTGCATGTTTGCCGAATTCTGTTTACACCCTCGCCTCCCAAGATAGACTATTGCAAACGCCCTTGCCACGATTAGATTCATCGCGAGGTCTTTTTTGCACGAGCGAAGGTCGAGCCATTGATCTGCCCGTGACGATAACAGCTTATCATACATTTAGACAAATAGAACAGCAAGCTGCGAACTTATTTCGATTGGGCTGCGAAAGACTGCACGGTTCGTTGTTGAATTTTTTAGGTTTGCGTATTCAACAAGAGTTGTATAACTTTCCTGAGGATCAAAGATACGATGCCGCTCGAGTAATGTTTGGATTGACTAATATACTGAGGAATAGATGTGGAGACGACTTATCGCTAGTGAGTGCGGATCAGTACGGAAGCTATATTGAATTGCCAGGAGGAAGCGTTCGCGTGCCGTTGGGTTATGTAGGTGTGATAGCGCCATTGTTACGGGGTCTACCTGATAACTGTGTGCGCTATAACAAGCCTGTAAATGTTATCCGTTGGGGCCACGGACAGACTGGTTCGGGTAGAGCTTTAGTAAAATGTTGTGATGGAGAAGAGTTAACGGCAGACTATGTTATTGTTACGATCTCGCTCGGCTGTTTAAAGTGTCAAGCCGACAAACTTTTCGCTCCACCCCTTCCAATGTGCAAATTAGATGCAATTTGTAATATGGGATTTGGTTTGAGTGACAAAATATTTTTGGAATATGCTGAGCCTTACTGGGTGTGTCATGAAGGCAATTTAAAATTGGCTTGGTCTTCTGAGGAGCTACAGTGTCGAAGCGACTGGACGCGGGGAGTTTGTTCAGTCGATGAAATGCCAGGAAGTAAACACGTGTTGTGTGCTTCTATATCGGGGCAAGAAGCTGCGTTGATGGAATCCATGCCGGAAAATGACGTTGCCGAGGGTCTGACAAGTTTGTTGCGAAGATTTACAGGTAATCCCTGTCTTCCCTACCCGCAAATGTTGCTACGTTCCCGTTGGGCGTCAGACCCACATTTTTGCGGATCTTATTCCTATATGGGTTGCTGCTCGACCGTCAGCCATCAGTGTGAGCTCGGGACGCCAGTTCCAGGGCCATGCGATGCTCAACCTCCGATACTCCTATTTGCTGGGGAAGCAACTGTTCCCGGCCATTTTGGCACGGTCCATGCTGCAAGACTAAGTGGTGTTCGCGAATCAGAACGCATTGTTCAACTGACAAAAAAGTTTGACGGTCCTCCACAATAATCTACTGGCTTTTACTCATTTATATTGTGTGTATTTATTTTTTTAATTTTTGTTTTGGTAATTAAGAAATATTCTTTCTAAAATTGAATTTTGTTTCAAACCCAAAACACAACCTTATATTTTATAGTTTTACAACTTTTTAGCATTGTAGACCCCAAAAGATGAGAAGATTAGTAGTGGGGCATGGTGTTTGCTAACCTATGCATATTGTATATATTAAATATATTATTTATCAGAATAAAAAAAATATTAATTTTGCTACATTTTATTCCTTAAATAAAAGAATACTGAAATTATTAGATTCACAAGAGATTTTTAGTTTAGTTCTTAGTCTATAATATAATTGCCAACCTTAAGTATAATTGTTTCCTTAACATTTTTTTTTATTTTCCACTTAGTGCAAAACATTTTGCATAAACATAAATGCAGTTCACTCTTTTAAGTTATATTATAAGAGTACAAATTCTCCATAATATACAACAATACAAGAAACATGAAATTAAATATTTAGTAAATAATAGAATGTTTTTTTTTTTAACTTGGACAGGATAGGAAAGTTCTCATCCATAGGTACATGGATGTACTATCTATGGTTTGGTACTTCCCTTACTGCCCAGTTAAAATAAACACTGTATACCGAAACAAATAAGTATCTATCTTAATAATAGAGCTGTATTATTGCGTTATTTACTTATTATACAACACAATTAGTAATTACTAATTACATGCAAAATTTTAAAGCTCTCAGAAAACTACCACCATTTTTTGTCAAATCTTCAAATTCAAAAGCAATTTTACCATTAGTGTAACATGTATCCCTGCTTTCCACAGCATACAAACAAAAATTTTTTAACTGAGGCCATGTTATACTTATATTATACCACAAATTCTTTCTAAACAGTAAAGGCTTAGAAAAATTTATGTCTATGTTGGAATCATAATCTATATCCCTCTTAAAATTGAAGGTGCTGATTGTTTTCTTAGTAGATTCACATGTAATTGTAACAGTGAACTGCTCACAGTAAACATTTGTGTTACAGGGGTTGATAACTGGTGCCATCCGAGATTGTACATTCAAGGAATTAACAAATGTTGACTTGTTGGCTTTTACTCTAGTGTGTATGGTGGAATTATACATAATAACTAGGGGCGACTCGGATCTGATGGGTGCACGGTGGCAGAGGCACCAATGCAGATTTAATGTGTTCCGTGGCACTATCTTTGTGTTAAAATTACTAATGACTCTGTTAGGTATACTCCCATTCATTTTGATTACTTGTTTAAGGTCCTCAATTTCATCACTATTCAGCAAATTACATGACCAAGTTGCTATGTCTTCAATATCCTCCATTGACAGAGTGAACAGGCGCAGTGTTTTCAACAACCCACATTTGACCAACACATCCCTCCTATTTAGAAAATCACTTTTTATGTTACTTTGGTCACAGTAGAAGGTTGTCCATTCAAATACTTGTTTAATGAGATCTTTTTCAGAGATATTCATCTCATTACCATTAAGAATTTTTTGCATGCATGTAAGATTTATATATCTTTTGTTTTCTTTCAGTAGATAGTCGGCATGTTGACAAAAAAGTCTCAATGCAGAAGTGACCAGTTGATTATCTTGAATATAATCAGGATAGTTGAGTACATTTATAACATTGTCAATGTCTAGGTTAGTTTGAATGTATGTGATGCAGACTTGGGTTAAATTTTCCAGCATATATTTCCTTGAAGCATACAGTAGGGCATAGGCTTCTTCAATAGAACAGATATCAAGCTTATCTGTATAAATATAATTCAACAAAAGTTGAAATATACTTGGTTCAATGTCTGTTATCATAATATCATCACTGGTAGATAAAGGTCCATAGAACATAGCTTCAAAAACAGGGCTACTGACACCCAGTATCAATTTATGAGCTTTGATTTTTGTCCCACTCACCGAAAAGCTACAATCACTCCATTCAGACGAAACTAATAGTTTATTGACTCGATCGTATAAACTATTCTGTTTGAGTTCATTCACCTTGTGCCCCATCTGAAAGTAAAGATTTTTTTTTTATCATTTATAGCGTAAAACGTATGCAAATCTCAATTTGCGAATTTAGATTATTATATACATTTATGTGATGACCATGTTTAACAGATATAACGGTTCTTTTAATCAGTAACCTGTTCTGGTTTCGAGTTCGTAAAACAGCCTTGAACTTGGGAAATGACCAGGGACCAGATATCTAACCAAACAAGTGACATCATTTGATATAATAATCATATTCTAACAATGAAAATAATAAATTAATATGACTAAAGGTATACATATTAATAATTTTTGTCACGTACTAACCGTAAGATTCCTTTTTAGATGATTTGTTATTATCACAAATGCTGCGGAGATGAAATTGAGTGAACACTAAAGACAAATTAATAATAATTGTTGCACGATACAAATAAAATGATTTTTTTTTTTATTTATATACACTCTCACGATTTGGAAAATCGAAATAACTAAGTAACTATAAACACACGCAAAATTGAAAATACAAAATTAAAAACAATGAAACCACAGATGATAACAAAAGCCATAAACGAAATCAACAACAACAACAACAACCACAGATGACAGCACAGAACATTATTACCATAGATTAGGTTACTATGTTACTATAAATCACAGATCAGGAACCGAAACTATAAATGGTTACTTACTATCATGGAGATACCATACGCATGGAATTCTTTGTTTATCTCCTAGCGGAGGATGACAGACCCATAGACATAGTATATCAGTATAACTAGCCATTAAAAGAATAAACCGGTCCGAGCGAGAGGGCTCTGCAGGTACTGTATCCCTTTAAGGTGACCATGATAAAACGGAACACAGGACAAATTCCTATGACGACAACATTTATTTACATTTCAATAATTATAAAGTGGTTTTAAAAATAAATAATACATCATAAAACGAAACTAAGAAATGTAATTAAATTTAAATAAGTAACTAAAAATGAATACACCTACATATAAAAATTTAGGGTATAGCTAGGGGCTAGGGTACCCATTATGCAGGCAACATTTCCGCGCTATATTGAAATTGT
Source organism: Coenonympha glycerion (assembly GCA_963855885.1). Taxonomy (NCBI): domain Eukaryota; kingdom Metazoa; phylum Arthropoda; class Insecta; order Lepidoptera; family Nymphalidae; genus Coenonympha; species Coenonympha glycerion. The sequence continues at coordinate 7,756,376 of OY979629.1, forward strand.
GAGAAAGCTGCCTGCCAAAATTAAAAGTAAAATCGGTAATCGGTGTATCTGTGGAGAGGCAGTCGATAAGCTCGGACACCACGGTCTTTCTTGCAGTAGGAGCGCCGGTCGTATTCCGCGCCACGCTAGCATCAATGGCATCATCCGTCGCGCTCTTGCCGCCGCCGGCGTGCCAGCCGTTTTAGAACCAAATGGCTTGGCGCGCGACGATGGTAGGAAACCGGACGGCATGTCATTGATGCCATGGAAGATGGGTAGGCCTTTGGTGTGGGATGCAACTTGCGTGGACACCCTTGCGCCCAGTGGCGTATTTTAAAAATCAGCGCCCCGGGCCTTGGACGACTTGCCGCCCTATATAAGGAAAAAAAATTTCGTCTCACCCGCTTAGCTTAATCTTTCTCTCATATACATATTTTCCTTGCTTAATTGAGAGGAAAAATTGTGAAATATAATTAATTATTACGTGCGATTTTCGCGGTTTCGCTAATGCCGTTGGAAGCATGGATGTTTTCATAACAGTAGTCTTTGTTTTAATCCAGGGCAGTAGTCGAATTGATTTTTTTCAAGAACCAAAACGCTTTTCCCTTCAAAGCTTTCGATATTTTTAAAACCAGTCAAATACGAGTTTGACTTTTACTAAACGCACACACACACGCACGGCCGCAAAAAATTAATTATAAAATATATATTTTTTTACTTTATTATATTTTCATTGTTTGTTGTCAAAGATACCATAGGAATAAACGAAAAACAAATGTATCCCACTATACAGCGATTTAAACAAACGAGCCAAAAACAACATTTAACTTGACTGCAACAAATGAACGCGAGCGAAGCGAGCTCAAATTTTTTAGTTTTCGCAGAATATATCAGTAAACAATGTGAAGATTAATTATCCTAATTCACCGAAAGCCTTGTGTAACTCGTATCCCTCAGGATATGAGTTACACAAGAAGTGTAACTCATATCCTGAGGGAGCTATAGGGAGTTAAAAAATGCACCAAAAATTTTAGGTGACATTTTTAAAAAAGCTGGTTCAGTTTCAATGAACTGGGAATATTGAAAATGATACGAGGTTTGTTGATGTCACAGTTAGGGTTGCTAAATTTTATTTTTCTGAATGAAATAATATTTTTTGGGACTTCTTATCACGTAAATGTGTTTCTAGAATCAAGTTAAAAGGTTAGCTGTGGGCACACTATGCGAATTAATCCACACCTTATATTCCGGCCTGTATTTAAAATTATTACTTACCCGTGTTTAAAAAAAACAATCAATAACTTTAAATAGAATAGGATAGCGTTTTAAGGCGGGAGAATCTGAAGCCGTAAATAGCCGATAATAAAGCGAAAACAAACTTAAATGGACATGCGAGCGAAGCGAGCCCCGAAAATTCCTGTTTTTTTTAATAGATGACAAAGTAAATGCAAAGGCGGTCTTATCGCTGCAAACAATCTTCCAGGCACCCTTTAGTGATTGTGGTTTTAGTCCAAGAACCAATATTTTTAAGGCCAATTTTTTTTAGTACAAGCATCGCCCGCCCCCCATAGCATATTTAATAAACGGTTAAAAGTTTTAATTAAGGCTGAGTTTGAAATGATTCATATTGATATGATTTGATTGATAGGGAAGAATTTTAAGTCCCAAAACAAAACATAATTTGATGCTCTGTTAGAGACAACTTCAGGCGGCAGGCTCTGAGGGGCGGCTTGCCGCCCCTCAGAGCCTGCCGCCCTGGGCCATGGCCCAGATGCCCCTAGGGTAAATACGCCACTGCTTGCGCCTTCTCATCTTCCTAGCACGATGGGTTGTGCGGGCGCTGCTGCTGCATCAGCAGAGTCCCTCAAGCGGCGCAAATACAGTAATCTCGTTGGAGATTACGTATTTGAGCCGTTTGGGGTCGAGACGCTGGGTCCGTGGGGTCCGAGTACTCGCTTCTTCTTCAGAGAACTATCAAAGCGTTTAATCGACGCCTCTCGTGACCAGAGGGCTGGCCTTTTCTTAGGTCAGAGGATAAGCATTGCCATCCAGCGTGGCAATGCTGCAAGCCTTCTGGGCACTTTTCCAGTTGACACCGATTCGGAGGAATACTTTGACGCTTAAAATAAAATTGTAGTTCTTATTGTTATTTTTTTTTTACTTCTTTTTTAAATAAGTTTAGATTTAATTTTAATGTAGATAGATTTAATTTTAATAATATTAGTTTAGATTTAATTTTAGGTATTATATTAAGAGTGAAATAAATTAATTTTTTCTTGTACGGAATAAACCTTATTATATAAAGTAAAATTAAAATTAAAATTTAAATCTTAAATAAAAAATCTAAAAGTAAAAAAAAAATGGTCAAGTGCGAGTCGGCCTCGCGCACTGAGAGTACCATACTAATTTTCAATAGTATTAAAGAATACTAAACACCCCTGCCCATCAAATTAAAAAAAAATGCGTTAGATTACAATTACAAATATAATTAATTACGTTAGATTATTATACATCTCCAATTTATCTACCGTACCGCATTTACCTAACTATTATACTATTAGATACGTGAGTAGAAAAATCTTTGATCCACATAATTTGATTTACCCTACAGAATATGATTGCTGTTTTTTTAAAAACAACCATCTTGCATTTGGTATTACCAGTCCTAAACATTTAAGAACTACTTTACTCAGTTGTAATGAATTATTTTTAAGTGGGTACAACGCAATAATATTATTTAACTAAATTAATAATTATATAAACTGCAGAAAGAATAAAATAAGTTCCAAAGTTTGTGTTTTGGTAAATCATAAAGAAGGCAAACTATATTTTTTCTACCATTTCTACCAAAGCCAATATTTTTAGTTGACCGTACCAGAGGGATCGTTCTCGCCCAGAACCGCTTTTAGCTAGCTACCGCTTGTAAGAGAATACCTATTCTAACATGAAAACAATAAGTCTCATTTTAGCATAACAAAAATCTTTGGATCTCAATCTTTTTGATTCTATATCTATGGACAGACCACACAACATAGACTACTACCCCGGCTCCACTGGGCTCCACTCGTTAGAGAGTATATGTATTCTGTGGTATAGTGTTCTGTGCATAGAGTAAAGTAGTTCTGTGTTTGTCATGGCGGCAGCGGTGGTGCGCCGGGTTTATTTTGCATCTGAAGTTGTTTTATTGATTGCAGTATGTGATGGTGATGAATGTTATTAATAGAGCTCAAAAATAATTCAAAATGAGTGTTACGTTTGAAGAGTCTATGTTGGATTTCGACATAAATTTTCTTCAACCATCGGCAACCGCGGTAAGTGTAATAACTTCTTAGGTTATAAATGAAACATTTTTAAAATGTGTTGTTTTTCATCCGTACGTAGTAAACCGTGTAATAGTAGGTGAAAGAGATGTATTCTTTTAAGAAATAAGAAGAGATGTATTTTTTCTTTTCTTTTTTTTGTATTATTTTTTCTTTTGGATGCAACTTTAGTTGTGATAAATTGTCATATTTTATCCTTTTGAGTAGTTTTAACGTTAGGGTAAGTAGTTGGTTTTTGGCGAATCGGTTTAGCAGTTGTTGAGTGAATGACTGACCAAACATCAAACAAATTTTATATTATACATTTAATAATTAATAGGATGTGCTTTTTTCAATAGTTGGTATACAGATGAAAAACTATGTGGAGGAATAGTAGATACACAATATAGGTACACAATACAGGTAGGTATAGGTACCTACTTAATTTGAAAATATGATTTTGCTAGGATAGTGACCATGGATGTTCAGAATCCTGTACCAAACTGATACAAATCCAAACTTTATTTTTACTAGCTGTTACCCTCGTCTCCTCCCATGTGAATTTTGGTTTTACAAATCCTGTGGGAATCGTGGATTTCCTCGGGATTAATAGTGTTCCCATTCCCGCTTCCTACTACTACTACTATGACGCTCTAACTGTCATATCTACTTTCAAAGAAATTTGCTATAATAACCTGTAGCTACATATTGCTATAGTGAGTTATGGATTTTCCGAAATCCCATGGGAACCTTATCATATGCTGTTTCCCAAGCTCTATTATACCTATATTCAGAATTTCATCAAGATTGGTTCAGTGGTTTAAGCGTGAAAGACAGACAGAGTTACATTCGCATTTACAATATTAGTAGGAGGGATAGGGATATACTACCGTCTCCTCATTAACGTCTACAATTACGATATTTTTAATTAACATCCATTTCCAAAGTTATAAATAACAAGTTGTACCTATTTCTCAATTAAATCTATAAGGATTTATTTAAGAAGTATGTTTGACAGGAAATGTGCATTGAATCGAAAGTAACTTTTTGTTTGTGAAACACATCAACATGATAAGAAGTCCTAATATTTTTCTTTTCATTAAAAAAATATTATTTCATTAAGAAAATAAAATTTAGCAACCCTAACTGTGACATCAACAAACCTCATCTTTTTCGTTATTCCCAGTTCATTGATATTGAACCAGCTGTTCTAAGGGATGTCACTTAAAATTGATAGTACTTTTTTTTAATCCCTATAGTGAGGTACACATCTAGTGATATTTTTCTATGCATCTATAGATTGTTCCCTACTTTTGACTAATTAGGGTAATTAATCTACATATTGTATAAATTTTTTATTGAATACAAAATTTTAATACATTCTTCATAATTTAGAGAAATTATGTAGACACCCACAAGCTGACCTGAGACTTTATACAAAAAAATTACAACACTATCAGCGTCATTTTAGTATACAGATTAATGTAAATTTACTATACTTTATTAATGTTGTGGGTTTATTTTCAGAGTGAGTCTCAATTAGAGAGGCAGCGTAAGCAAATCAATCGAGTCAAAAAGAAAACTATCCTTACATCGTAAGTGAAGTTGGATTACAATATATTTTATTTTTATAACTGGGAGAATGGAGGGGGGAGGATACTATATCCTCTAAAAATGGTTACTAGTTTTATATTGCCCATTTTCATTTTCCTTTTCCAACGCTGTATATAACCAAAACACAAAATAAAAGACTGCTATGGGTACTTTCCCCATTCACTGACCAACCACCAAATATGGCACTGTTTTCAATATTTCTTCGAATATACTAAATTTATTTTCTATTCAAAAATCCATGTGTTTTTTTTATCCTTTCAGTAAATAATACACTTTAATTGTTTTATGAAGCATCTATCTCGTGTTGACCTTACTGAGATAGCAGCGATGACATTCGCAATTTGAGAGGCTTATATCTTTGGACCTTAAGAAATTACCAATTTGTGTTTACAGGGCAGTAATTAATCAAAATGCAATATTGAAAAAAAAATGTGCTGAGTATAGAGAAAAATGGGAACACAATGAGGTACTGCTCCTGACTTCAAAAGAGGAATGTAAACAAGCATGTATAAACTATCAAGAATCATTAGGGAAATGTACACAGTTAGAAAAGGTATGTGTTATCTTCTTATACTTCATATATTTTATTCTAATTTCTAGATGTCACATAATATTCTTTTTAATTCTTTAGGTTTCTGTACCTCAGCCCAAAAGATGGAATACCTATAGGATCACTTAACACCATTTTTCCAGAGATTAGTAGTAAAGGGGTATAAAGCTGATTTTCATAAATCTTAAAATGAAATATCTCTTGGGGGTGTGAAAAATTCAAGTTTCTAATTTCAAATCCAGTAAAATCGAATTGTGCCATTTTCAGTTTTTGCATAACAGCCACTTTAGCAATAGCTGCTTATCAAATAAATTAAAAAACTGGTAATGCGCGAGTTGGACTTGTGCTCTGACGGTTTCATTTATAATTATTGAAACAAATTAGATATCAATATTATTTTGTGCAATCTCTGCATTTTTTGAGCCTATTTAATATTTTCGAAAACATAAATGGCCCTAACTTTTGAAAGAGTAGTCTGTTAATACACTTAATTATATTCGTATAATAATAAACTTAATTATTTGGTATCTATTTTTTTTTCAGGATTTAAAGACTGAAAAAAATCTGAATGTTGAGCTTGGTTCAAAGTACACATTGTCACAGAATCAATATGAAGGGATGAAGTCTTATGCCAACCAACTCCAGGTAAGTGCTTACTACTTGTAAGTATGCAATTTGCATACATGCAGTATTTAAATATAAACTAGTCAACTAAGTATGATAGCTGTTGCCTATGAATAATTTGAATCATACACACAATTAGTTAATGCCATAAAATCACAAAAAAATTACATAATTTTTGTAGGGAGTTATTATTGTTACAATAACAAGACCTGTACACTAACTTATAGGCCTGCACACTGTGTACAGTACAACAAAACCATAAGTAACAAAATATAGCAAACAGCAGGTCTAGTACAAAGTACAAGAATTGGAATTTATTATTGTTGTACGTTTTCGGTTACTCCCTTCATGTATATTGCAAAGCAGAATTGAGATTGGAATTGTAATTTATCCAATAACTTGTACTACTCCCTACTGTTGTGGTGCATCTTTTGTTACTAGAGTAGAATCTTTGATTTTCTGAATAAGTTACTTATCATTTTTCTAGATGTTAATAAAAAATTATGAAGCTGAGATTGAGGGGTTGAAAGCTGAGAAAAAGAAGGATCATTCTGAGGACTATCAAAAGAAACTCACTTTAGTAGAAGAAGAAAAAAAGGTTCTTCTGAAGCACTTAAGTCTTGCTACAGACATTATTATGGGCAAAAGTAAGTTACTGTACAAATTTCATAATTTATTGTATAAAGGGACTTAAGTTTACTAGGGTGAAATGTAGAAAAAAGATGGAAGGAGCCGAAATAGTACATTGTGATACAAGGGTGGAAAGTAGGTTTTTGCAAATGAGCTGTCATTAACTAGCCCGAGCCGAAGGCGAGGGTTTTTTATGTCACGAGTTTGCAATAACCTACACACCCGTGTATCACACGACGTTTTTCAATACAGTTGTGGAAATTAGTGAAAAACAAACACGTGAAGTTTACTCAGGGGCAAAATTCCATCTTGTGCAGTTGTTATCTTAGATAAAATATAGAGTGGAGGTAATTCCATATTATCACTTATACTTGAAACTTAAAACAAAACTGAATTGAAAATCGATACCGCTATCGCTTTCGAAATCGAAATCAAGAATCGAAAAAAGGACTAATTCACTGGGTGGAGCATGTTGTACATACATGAAGGGAGCTCACCTGCATTCATGGTACCCTGGTACCTAAAGCTGGACGTGGATCTAATTTTAGTTTAAGTTTTCATTATTTATATTTTAAAAAATGTATATTGTTAATTTAAAATTATACATAATTTTAATTTTTCCTTGTAAAAAATCTATCAGATTTTATTCTAATATGAAAACTTTTTGCTATCAAACTTTTTAAATTGACTTAAAACTAAACTGCAAAAGTAATGATCGAGCTCGGAAAAGAAAGTCACGACCACGAAAAAGAAAGATGCCTGTGCATAAGATTTAATTTTTGAATACTAATGACAACCTCTGAAAGTGCCTCATAACTAACAACTGTATTGAAAATAATGTTCTTACAATAATGTACATTTGTACATTATTGTACACATAATATAACACTTCTGCGTAAAATTATCTCTTTTTAGTGTCTGTACTAAAATGTTAAAATAGAACCCTAATGGTGCAACTTTCTCTGTCTGTCACACTATTCTTTTCGATGAACTTCAAAATTTTGTATTTCTCTTTGTTCTTTAATTATTTGAAACACTGTATTTAAAAGTGGCCCAAGCAACATCGTTTGACAAACTAATCAAAAATAATTATTATTTATGTAATAAAGAATCGGAGGTTTCAAATTTACATGTAAGAATTAAGTATATTTTCTTATTTTAACAGAAAAATTGCGTAAGCGTCACAAGATAATATTACAAAAGTACAATAATTTGGAGGTTAGTGATGATGATGGTTTATCGGATAGCGGCAGCGATCAGCAAGAGTTCCTTGATGATCCACCGCACTCACCACATTCATCTGTGTTCACATCTTGTGAAGACTCTGCTGGGGATAAAATTGAACATGTATGTATTTTTCTAGTTTTTTATACATCGTCGTTTTTAGTATCCAGTGGGAACCGTTTAGATTCCCGTTTTCCAATTCTCAAGATTTTGTCGTATTTTCCGTTTTGACCTTTGAATGCGACAGCAGTTTTAAAATCTAATAAAACATTGATTTATTTCCGTAACAATGTAACATTTACTGATACTTTGATCTTTTATCTAAAGTTCTTTTCTTACTTAGCACAAATATTAATTTAGTTTTTTATTTACAGAGTATATTTGAACCAAATAAATCGGAAACTACTATTAAGAAAGGTAAGATTTTATATTTCGACTAGCTGGGGCTGTACCACCATCTCTTATAGCAGTATTATTCTAATATTGTTTTGATATTTTCATACAATGTTAGTATGAAAATTTTAAAACAATATTATAATAATACTGATATAAGAGTTGGTGGTACGGCCTCTGATCAGACAAACGTTTTTTTTGCCATTTGGGATATAAAAATCAAAGACAAAGTAAATATAAGGACAGGAAATTGTCAGTCTTATTGGGTGGGTATATCCGCCATCTTGTGTAGAATTGAAATAGCCAATCACAGCCATCGGCCAATCACAGATAGGCACCAGACAGCTGATCAGAAGGGCTGCTCTAACTATCTATCGATATGGAAATATTATCGATGTAGTAAGTAGTTCGTGGTTAGTCATTAAAGATTTGAGAGAGCAAAAATGAATGAACATAACCTACCGTTAAAAACCTACTGATAAAAATTAATGGCTAACGGTTTTGAAATCGGTCGCCTTGATGCCAAGTAACGATTATCTTAAGAACATACAGTATTACGAGTCGTATACATTTTTCTCCGGAGATGCAAAATTATTTTTTTGTGGAATAAATACCTACCTACCTTAAAAATAAAAAAATATTGCTATCCACATGTCACCAACTAACAATAATTATTATCTGACGTAACCATGACACACATACACATTAAATATACTGTATCTGACGTATAATTCAAATAACATACTATCTAGTATAATATTGTAGTAAAACACAAATTAGTTACTTACAGTAGTGTCAGATAATTTACATGTAATAGTAGTATTATGATTAATACACGACGTGATGAATTAGGCTCTTCGTTAGATAACGAGAAATATTCTTTTTTTTAATCTTGAGGTTACAACTCCTCTTTAATCCTCAGTTTCTCTCACCCATTTCAAAGCTCGGTCAACGAAGTTTTGCGGGACTCCTATTTCTGGGTGGTCATGATAATAACTACCAATAAAGATCCTATTCGTCACCTAATTTGTCGGGGTTCTCCAAGTCCCGAGCTCGCATCGGTCGCTCCCGGATCCTAATATTTGTAACAAACATCTAATCTGCAAATAGCGTAGATCTGTAGTAGCTGAGACTTCCAGTTCAAATGTTCAAAGTTCAATGTGGCAGCCATTTTTTAAATTTTGACCACAAATTACATGTCTTTGCTTGCTGCAATGGTTTTTGTAATTTAGTCATTTCGAGATATGAACAATTATTTTCTTAAAATACAGTCCCGCCAAACTGACTTACAGTTGTTACTTAAAAGTTGTCAGACATCGATTTTAAAGAAATTCATAATTCATGAAAAACCTTTAGAATTTTCACTCCTTACAATTTGAATTTCGAAAATTCCCGTCTTTGTACAGAATATACAAATATTCTGTAGATTCATGACCTAATAATATGAACCTGAGTACTAAATTTTACATCTCTACGACTTTTAGTTTTACCGGAATCCGTGGAACAACGAAAATGCCTCACTCCTTTATTTATATTATTATATAAAATTTACGGAACCCTTCATGCACGAGTCCGACTCGTACTTGTTTGTCTTTGGCCTACTCTCTGTTTCTTTTTTATAACTTTAATCTATAATATTATTGTCTATTGCGTGTTAGTGTTGTCTATGTATTTATGTCAGTTATTAGGTTTTGTGGGTTGTGGTCAGCATTATTATAATATTTACCTGATGTGCTGAAAATTTTATTTAATTCATACAAAATAAATTCACATATCTCCGGGAAAAAATAAGTATGCGTGGGTCTTCTCGTTCTACTGAATCTCCCTTAATTCATCGTAACTTCAAACTAAGGCGACCGGATTTAAACCAACAGCCAATACTTTAACAAATCCCGCGAGACCAAACTATATCTATTCCTGAAGCCCTTTCCTCTATTATAAAAGTTTGCAATAGATAATAGCTATAGAAAAGCTTTAGTTTCTGTAAAACCCCGAGATTTTTTCCTATCTACTCAGCTATCACAAGCATAGTATGAAATTTATCGATAACGGTATAATAGTAGTCACATCATTAGTACTTTGACATGAAGCAATGCGCATGTCAAAGTGCTACAGTTTATGGCGGTTTTTGCCACCCCGACACATATAGTGATAAGTAAACTATGGCCTCTCTATATATATGTTTAAATTCTCTAAGATAAAAATAGATTACGACCTACTCTCAGACCTACCAAATATACACAGAAAATTTCATAACAATTGGTCGAGCCATTTCATAGGAGTTTGGAAAAAAAAATTATAATAATTATCTATGCACCCCTTACAAGATCTGGGATTTAAGTATTTTTATAATCATAAATATTACAGATTTAATGAAATTCAACGAAGAAGATGACTCAAACTGCAGCAATGAAGTACTTAGTGAAGATACCGGGCGAGGATCCTCATTAGCATTTTCCGAGAAGTGTTTCAGTAGTCCGGATTATTTCAACACCGACAGTCCTATGATCTCTCATAGTAGTAAAATCAACGAAAAGCCTATTTTAGTGGATTCAGCTACGAGTCCAATAAGGAATGTTGCTACTAGTCCCCGCATATTCGACGATGAAATGTTGCTTAGTGACACTAACACTCTTTTCCAACATGAGCAGAATTCGAATACAAAGGAGTATTTTATTACAGACGAAACTCCCTTTAGCGATGAAATTGTTACAATTAAAGAAAAAAGAACATTAGTTGAAGCAGGAACCAGTCCAATTCGTGAGTCTGAATGGAATAGTTCTGAGTATATCATTTTGGGTGACATACCTCTAAGCAATGAAGTTGTTACAATTAAAGAAATAAAAACATTAGTTGAGGCAGGAACCAGTCCAATCCGAGAGTTGGAATGGAATAGTTCTGAGTATATCATTTCGAGTGAAATTCCTCTAAGCAATGAAATTGTTACAATTAAAGAAAAAATAAAATTGGTAAATGTTGGAACTAGTCCAATTAAAGACAAAGAAAAAGTTCACACGGCAAGAAGTCCGTTATCGTTTGGAGAATCTGTTGGACTGGATAAATTTAATGCACAGGTAAATGTTGGAACTAGTCCAATTAAAGACAAAGAAAAAGTTCACACGGCAAGAAGTCCGTTATCGTTTGGATCTATTGAACTAGATAAATTTGATGCACACTCTATGTTGGTGGCAGAAGATGGTCAAATATGTAATGTAAATAATTATCGTCAGAGCGATATTAGTATTAAGAAAAGCTCTTGTATAATAATTGATGAAACAGTTACTGGCGTGAACGGTAAACATACTAAAATTGATAATTTAGCAAGTCACTGTGAGCTCGAAATTAGTGATAAGTCTATTGAAGAAAACAATAGCAATAGCTTAAGTGATGTAAGTATTGGTGATGGTGAGATTGAAAGGATACTGAATGCAATGCGATTAGAATTCGCACCCCTATCACCAATTCCTGCATCTCCAGTGAAAATACATGGAAATGGAAGTGAAAATGTTCATGAGCCTGCTCAATCACTGTCTGAATTTTATGAAGAAAGTGAGGTATCCCATGAAAAGATATTGAGAGAGGAAAATAAAATCTTGCGCACAGATTTAGATCATCTCAAAAAAGAGGTAGTTGATGTCAAAAAACAAATGGCAGAAATGAAGAGCTGGGTAAAAAATATATTTAATAATAGTAAATCTAACGAAGAGGAGCTTATTGAAAGTAATATAAGTGAAAATCCTGAAACTTTTGATGATATGAGTCAAGATACTATTATTATATGTCCTAATGATAAAGACAGTGATAGAAGTGAAGAAAACGAATTAGCATCCGCAATCAGTAGCTTTAATATGTCAATAGCTTTAAGAAATAGCGAATCGACGCAATTAATAGAGGCTGGTATAAGTGAGTGTGCACAAAATTTAATACAAAATAACTCTATACCAACTTCATGCAAAGCCTCCGAATCACGTCATGTTGTTGAGATCAATCATTGCCCTAAAAATATCAATTCTATTGAACATGAATCAAGCGCACACACTGCTGTTCCAGTTTCCAAAAATGATAGTCGTGAATCAATTACATTTGAGGAAGATATAATCAGTGAAGAGGAGAATGATATTGTATTGAATACAGGTGACGATTGTATTGTTGAAGACTTAAACAATTGTAGCAAATACAAAAAAAGAAAGAAAACAAGGTTAAGTAAATTAGAGAAATTTAAACAGAAATTAAAACCTAAATGTATGATTTCAAAGCCTGCTGCAGTGAGAAAATTACGGTCACAGATAAAGCTTAGGCCTGTCACCGTAACACTAGCCAAGATGGACCCCAATGTTATAATAAATAATAAATTAGCCTATGAATACGCAGCAAAAGTTATGGCAGAAGAGAAAGCGAAAGAAAAAGATTCATCAATTAAAAAACGTATAGCTAGAATTACTAAAAAATTGGCCGATGATAAAAAGGAAAACAGCTTAGAAAACAATACGAGTTTAGAACAGAAGCAACAACAGTCAAAGACAAATCAAAGTCAGCGGCAGCTTAGATGGAAATCGAAGGATCAGCAGGACACAAATGATAAAAATTCAGAATCAATTGAAGAGGTCGATTGGCAAAATGATGTTATACCTATAACTAGGAGCCGAAGTCGTAAGTTAAGCATTAGCACTAATGTTTCATCCATCCATGAAGATACAACAGAAAAGGATATCAGTTTTTCTGGAAGAAAACGAAAAACATTAAAACGTATAGCTACCGATAGACCAACTATTGACAGCAAAAGAGTCCTGCGCTCGAACTACCAAGAAACGTGTATTGATTTAAAAAATGTACAGGAAGACAAGTCGACTGATAACACTGAAACAATTCCCAGTAAACGTTACCATAAATTATCCGATAGTGGAAGCGAAGAACAAACAACAAGCCATTATGTTAAAAACGATTCTAATGTACCTACTAAAATTTCAAATCGAAAATTGTCCAAGACTGAAAGTAAAAAACAAAGCACAGATAATATTAGAAGTGCTTCCAACACACCCAACAGGGATGAAGGAAATCCAACTGGAAACATAATAAATGCTTCTAACATACAAAAAAATATTAAAGATCGAAATCCATCCAGAAGTGAGAATGAAAATCGAAACTCCAGCGATAGCGTAAAAATTATTTGTAAATCTAATAAAATTGAAGATCGAAAATTATTCACTAGTCAGAATGATAAACAAAACCTCACTGATAATGTCAATAATTATTCCGAAATGCCTAAAGATGATAAAAAACATGATCGTAATAAGACTATTGATGCTGAGAAACTAATTAGCCATCCAAAGAACAGTATACTTTGTAAGATGTTAGAAAAACATGGCCGAGGAGGAATAAAGTTCCACAAGACTGTTCCAGGTGAGAAAGAGTTTTTTTTCAAAATTTTTAGGGTCCACTTTGTTGCACGTCTGTCCGCTACTTAGGGCCCGTTTTCTCAGAAATAGGTTAAGAATATCACCAAAAGGCCCTTGGAGGTTTAAAAATTCAAGCCTCTCAATGAATCTAATCAAAAGTTGAGGCTGCTTTTACATTTTACAAAAATAATACTAAAATGATTTGGGTGCTGTGTTCTATAAGCCTTTTTGTTTGCCAAATTCGACTTGCACTTGACAAGTTTATTTTCTAAATGCCTATTTCCAATAACGATGTCATTTTGCCTTTCAGATAACACCATAGAATTAGTTCGAAGTAGATTAGAAGAAAACATTGCATCAATAACTGAATTGCCAGCTGCTAAAGCAAAACTCGCTATGAACAAACTATTAGACGAGCTTCAAGGCTTGGAGGAAAGGCCGTTTATGTTAGGACTCATGGAATATCTTAAGGATCCTAATAGAAAAGACGAGCAGTTCAATAAAGTGAATTGCCCCCCAGCACCAGATATGACCAAATCGGAACAGGTCCTATTGTATATAGTCAGGCAAATGGAAAATTCAATGCCAAATACGCTTAACATGATCCTCAGTCACATAGAATATTCCTTATTCAAGTTGAATAGAACCCCTAATTTCGATGTTATTGAAACTTTATCGCGTTTTTACGCGTTGCTCTGTAGATACTTTGGTATGAAGACCCGATTGCGACTCTTCATATTAGACGCTATGTATTGTCTCAAATATAAGGTGATTCCACTCATCAAGCAGTGCTTGGACGTGTGGATGCATATACTGCCTCTGGCGCACATGGGAATTGGTGAGTGATATAGAGCTTTGGTAATATTTTATCTTGCTTTGCAGTTTTGACTATAATTATTATTGCTATTTTTGCAATTTATTTGAAAAGTACAACACTATAATGCTTTAACCATTTATTTTTTCTTTACAGCAAAGAGTCCATTAGTGACTTCTTTAGTATATCTTCTACATTTCTACAAGTGTGAAGATAAATATAAACAAAGAGCTTTAGAGATAAGATTAATTTTAAAACGAAAATATTTCTATGAAATTCCTGATTGGAATGAACCAATGTTTTTGGAGATGTTCAGAAACGCCATCAAAGAAGTTCGAGGTAAGTTCGTGAATTCTATGGAGGTTTCTTCATAGAATAATATTATTAGATGTCTCCATATATTCGTAATACCAAATCATTTGCAATTCCTGCATATTTCGATCATGTGGTGTTATTCGGGTTCATATAGTAATAATAATAATCTATGCTCCTGGCCATTTTTGGTTCGGAAATATTTCTCATTCATGCAAAAGGATAATGACCACGGATGTATGGAATCCCGTTTCAAACTGAATCAGATCCAAACTTTATTAGGGTTTAACTTTTTCTAATATAGTACGGAACCCTCAGTGCGCGAGCCCGACTCGCACCTGACCAATTATTTTTTATACGTCATGGTCTGCACTTTAATTCGTTCAATAACAATTTTTTTAATTAACATCCAGATTCCAAAGTTAAACCAGGCCCGTGACACTCTAGAGTAGGTACAAATAACATGACTTAACTACCTACACTACTACTAAAATGCCGGCCCTATAAGCATTCCATTTCTATGTGTGAGTAAATGTCATCGCAGCCCAATAGGGATTGGCAAAACTCGACGTGACGCGACCGACGCACAATACCACGGTGACAACTTGTAGCCCACTGTAAAACATTTGAATTGCGGTACAAATGCAATGCTTTGTTTATTTATTTCATGAAAACTAATTATATTGCATTGTGTTTATCTATAATTTCATTAATTTCTAAGGATAACATTAAAACAGAAATATATTATATTTATTTTCATAAGTACATAGCATTTTTTAGCGGCTTCACCCACCTGAATTTTGGAGTTTCACAAATTCCGTACGGACTATGGGTTTTTCGGGATAAAAAGTAGCGTCAAGTTAGTAATGTGTTAATTCAAGTTAATCTTTCTCCATTCCAATTTTCAGCCAAATCGGTACAGTACCTAGTTATTTGCGGCATGAAAGAGTTACAAACATCCAAACCCACAAGCTTTCATATTATTGACATTAATTAGACAATGGGATATAATGGGATACTTATAAAAATCACTACAAAAATTATTAATTTATTACAGTAATTGCCCATATGATTTTTTCATTTGTCAAGCACAATCTGTGAAAACTTTATTAAACCTCCGGTTTTTTTAGTATTAACAAAATTGACATCTACTCACCGCTCTGGGGTTATACATTGACGGGAGGGTGTGAATGTCACTTATTTACGTTAGAAATAATATATTATATTCGTTGGTTAAATAAACAAGTTGTACTTCTCAATAAAATCTGTATGACAGGAAATGTACATTACAAAGAAAGTAAGTTTTTGTATTCAAAATTAAATTCCGGATTTAAAAAAGATCCTAGTGCCAATGGTTCTTAAAAAACGCTATTTTATTTCCCTTTTAGGTTTTGGTTCATGAGAAAACTTGATACCACCTTTGGTCATTTTCCTTTATTGAGCCGTTGTGATTCGAGTGTTGATCTAAAAGCCTCTTATATCTGTTATAGATATACCAGCAGAAAAGAAAATGTTGCGGATGGCTCTTATAATCCTGGGGAAACGCAAAGGACCTCAATGGTGCAACCAGAACATCATTAAAGGCATGTTGATGCCTATGATCGAGAGGGATAATGTTCCGATGAAGACGAAGCAGTTCTGCGTGAAGATGCTCGGCCCCTTGCTCAAACCTTTCCCCGCGGACATGAAGGTTCACTTTGAGATTGCTGCAAACTATTTGTATGAGATGCTTGATCAAAATCGTAAGTATTTACTATTTAAAGTGTGTTCAAAAATAGATTACTGTAGGTATACTAGAGTGCGGCCACAATAAGCGCGGACAAAACTTAACAAACAGACCTTTACTATGAAACCCTCACGAAACCAACTAACTACGCTAAACTATAACTGTTTCTTTCGCCGCATATGGTGAGATGCGCTTACGCGGTCGATATTGGATTTCATAGTAAAAGTCGTGAAGTTAGATAGGTTTCGTTTGCCTATACTTAATCCGACTTTTTTTTCAATGTTTAAGCTACTATTGTGTTTTAAAAATGATTACTGTAGGCAAACTAAAGTGCGGCTACAATGAGCGCGGAGAAAACGTAACAAACAGACCTTCACTATGAAACCCTTACGAAACCAACTAACTACGCCTAAACTATAACTGTCTCTTTCGCCGCATACGGTGAGACGCGCTTACGCGGTCGATAGTGGATTTCATAGTAAAAGTCGTGAAGTTACATAGGTTTCGTTTGCCTATACTTAATCCGACTTTTTTTTTTTCAAATTTTAAGCTACTATTGTGTTTTAAAAATGATGATGAATGGCTAACTAAAGTGCGGCCACAATGAGCGCGGACAAAACGTAAACAAACAAACCTCCACTATGAAACCCTCACGAAACCAACTATGACAAGTCTCTTGCGCGCATAGGTTATGCGGTCGACAGTGGATTTCATAGTGAAAGTCGTGAAGTTAGTTAGATATAGGTTTTGTTTGCGTTTACTTAATCCGAATTTTGTTATTAATTTTTTCAATTATTACGCTTATGTTAGCTTGATATTATTAGCCTTAGGCTTATGGACGTAAAATTGCACGAATGACGGTATCATCTTCATATGTTTACACCCTTCATATCTTTGCTGTCTATTTTAAGAAATGATAGTCAATAATTCCTTTGTGCTACATTTTGGTCAAACTCATTTTTTTAACTAAGTTTCTTTTCGGACGGTAAATCCCGTCACAAAGAAAATCTACGAAAATGTAGAATGAAAGTTTCTTTTAGTTATCAGTCAACGGAATGTGGGCAGTTGGGCACGCATACAATTACGTATAGAGCTCTAACTGAAGACATCTATGAGTGATGGGTAAAATTAAAATATAAAATGGAGTTTTTTTAGGTCTTATTTCAAACTTTGTTTTTACGGAGTGTTCCACGAAAAATAGGTTTAGCTAGAAAAATTATTGAAGCATATTTTTCTTATTTCAGCACCAGACGCCATGAAGGAAGCTATATTCACAAGTTTAATATACATAGGTCACCACAATCCAAATCGTTTGACTCGTTCCTTACTATCATGGATGCCTAAAAAGGTTTCTCCAGAATTCGAGGAAATAATGAAGGACTATGTCAGGGTAAAAACATTGGTTACGTGGAAGAAAATATTACCAAGAATAAGTATTTAAAATAGTTATAAGATTTGTATTATGTGAAAACTAAATTAAGTATGTGTATGTAAACATTAAGCTTTTAGGACAGTTTTTATTTAGTACATCACTCAGATTATGTTCCTGTATTCAAACTGACGGTTCTTTGATATTAAAGACAACTCAATTAAAACTTGTGGAATTTTCTATTATAAATTTTCTCTGATTGGGGAGTATGGGAATTGAATAATACACTTCAATAATCTGGGAAATAAAATTCTGTAGTTTATATTAGTTTACTATAAAATCAATAATTCGTTTTATATTTCTTGATTTCTACCATAATAACATGAATATTAACAAGTTGTGTGCGTGCATTAGGCGTCAATAGTTTTGCGAATTTGTGATAATACTGAACAAAACTTGTGAGCGCCATTTGCAATAGGCCAGAGCCAGTTACCAAGTTGGGAAATGACACAAGAACTTCTCGATGGATCTCTTCGAGGCTTTGTTTCCAACTCGCAGTAAACGAGGCGACGAGGGATATCGATTTCCTTTCTAAATTTGCCAGATCATTTTTCCTGTCGCTATCCATTAGCTGTTCACCTTCTTTTACGAATTGCATGAGTCCACCGAAATGTGGGCTAAGTATCTCTTCAACATACTCTGTGCTTCTGGCTTGCAATTGTTCCCTGAAACTTTCAGCTTCTTTCGTATTATCTCTTGTCCGTTCCATTAATATACTCAAAACCATATCGTAATTATTGATCAAGAATATTAGCTGCTGTATTCTCTGAGGGAACTCCGCCGCCATTTTAAGAAGAAAACAGTGAACCTCATCTTGGAGAGCCAGTAATAAGTTGCTGAGCTCTTCTGAAGGAAACTGTTCACTCAAACTCAGCATTGCAGCAGAAAATTCTGCGTACCTTCGGGTGATCTGAGGAGAAAGAGGAATTATGCTTGGTACACTTAATTGTTGTTCCTCTATGAAGATACTTAAACCGAATCGCTATTCAGATTTTATTTTTACTTAAGATAGGTATGTACATAAATTTTTTTTAAAATAAATCCGGTCAAGTGCGAGTCAGACTCACGCACCGAGTGGAACGTACTACATTAGAAAAAGTCAAACCATAAGAATCCTTTTTTATACATCTATTCTTAATTTCAATCCTATCGATATCTTTAATAGTTACTGAAATAAAGGGCTGTGACAGACAGACAACAAAGAGATCTTATAAGAGTTACGTTTTTTTCTTTTGAGATTAGGGAACCCTAAAAATAAGAAAAGCAATTTGGTGTCTAGATATCAAATTAAAAAAAAAAATTGAGTGATGTGGCGTAATCATACATTATTTTACTCACATAATGAGGTCCCATTTCCTTGTTTGATAACTTTGCAGGATCGCAGTCTCTTACACTTTGAATGTTCAATTTTAACACATATTCCAATCTAGGCCAAATGCAAGCCAGCAGAGAGTCCCAGTAACTGTAAGGAATATAATTTAATTTACTCTCTTTCCTTGTCTATTTTGGCACAGATACACACCAAATGTACAACCAGGTGTATGCACATCAAAATCATGCTGCAGATTTTGCTACAGTCCGACAAGGCTCTCTTGGCACTTGAATGACATTGTCAGGGGGCGCTGTTTTAAAACAAATGCAGCCAGAAAATAAAATCTCAATTTTAGTTTTATTTAATTTCAGTTAATATTAAGCAATAACAACACAACATAAAATAGCGATATATCGACGGAGCTAACTATTAAACAGTATTACAAGAGAACGGCGTTAGTTCCGATTTTGGCCACGC
Source organism: Coenonympha glycerion (assembly GCA_963855885.1). Lineage (NCBI taxonomy): Eukaryota > Metazoa > Arthropoda > Insecta > Lepidoptera > Nymphalidae > Coenonympha > Coenonympha glycerion. Next base: position 7,776,155 of record OY979629.1, read on the forward strand.
GCCAAAATAGCCTTGTCGCACTGTAAATTAATATATAGTGGTCATTTTTGTAGGTTACAAGAATTGCTATAACTATAACTTGACAGTAAGAGTATAATTAACATAAAAACATTTCATTTTTTTTACTCATACCAGTCTTTTGGGAAGACTAGGCTCGTACACGTAGTATTAACAACAACATGGATAAATTACCTGTCTAGTGCAGCCACAGCTCTTTTATGACACATCCAACGGTATCTGTTTATTAATTGTATGCACAGAAACAGGGCCAGACAGTCAAAGCATTCTAGTACATAGTTTTCAACATTTTTCTAAAAACAAATAAAGGAACCACTTATTCATTATATTCCACTTCATGTTTTATTATAAAGGACACATAGTGGCTAAACTTATGGGCTCCCCACAATCACGCGCAACCCTTTGTCGCAAGACAAAAAGGGGACAATATTCGGGGATAGGCTTTGTTCGACTTGAAGGCGACTCTCGCGTGATTGTGGAGATCCCTTTAAACATTTAATACATTGTTACATGCAATTTTCGATCCTTCATTGCACATTCGGTAAAAGGGAAAAAGATTTGCACATTTTTAACAGACATTACATACCACTAGTAATGACAAAGTTTTTCCCAGGATCCTATCAAACAACTCCTGTGCATGGCTTCCTTTCACATGAAAGAATTCAGTTGTGAATAAATACTCCCTGCAGCTGTTGTCTACAAGTGCGTATTGGAGACTTCTAAACAATGCCTCATATGGATACTGGAAATTAAATCATTATAAAAAAGTTGTACTATAATTCTAACTATAAGTCTTAAGAAAATTATGGTATTTTGTATAGTTTCGAACAATTTAACAATTGTAATTTTGTTAAACTACAAGAAGAGATTTTAGTACTTCTCCAATACATAACCAATCAATTACAGTTTTTAACACGTCATGTTCTAAAATTCTGAAGGCACTCGGACCACAAGAAGCACCCAGGTGTAACTGCGTAAAATTACCAGTCACTACCAGCAAAGTAGTGTTGTGAAATTTAAATAGTGAATGAAACATTACCAGAAACTTAAATGCCTGAGAGTTCTCCGCAATTTACTCAATAAATAATTGGTATGTGCTCACTGTGTTTAGAAGTGGACTGGCAAAGTTTTGGAATGAGGATTTACAAATTAAGTTGGAACACAACACAGCATAATACAGTTTAATCACGCGCAATGGACTAATTTGGCCAAACGCGGAAAAGTCACAGGGCAGAAAATACAGCATTAATATACTGTGTCCAGAATCGAACTAGCGATAATTTAAGGGAGTGTTCTATGGCTCATTACAAGCAAAAAATTTCCTATAAAGAGGGGGCACCCCCCTCACTCACCCGCGAGAGCAATTTCAATTATTTTGGTTGTGTTTTTTGTAAATCAGTAATAACTTGAAAATCAGTATGTTCACTATGACTCATTCGACTGGGTACAATATTTTCCATTGCTGGATACCAAATAATAATGTAAAGCATTAAAATAAATCAAATAAAATGCCTCGAAATCGAAAAGAAAATCCCATCATCTTTATCATCCCCCTTAAACAAAAGTTAGGGTTTTGAGTATACCTTAGATTTTTGTTGCACATGAGGCACAATAATTGGAGCTTCTAGTTCTTGAGCCAACACATCACCACGGTTGCCAATTGTGAATATGGTACTTTTATTCTTTAGGTTAGACTTCTGAAAGAAGCCACCTTTGGAGCCATCTTCAATGCCCATCAAATCATCTTTAGTTGGAACTTCTTCATATTTTAATTTATCCAGTCTCGAAGCGTAGGACTTGAAATAGGAATAATAAACTTTGCTTAGGGTGTCAATATATTCATTGCAGATTTCTTGTGCCACATTTCTTTCATTTGCTAGTATAAATTCAAAGAAAAACTTGTATTTTAACATAGCATTCTGTGGTATTTGATAGTTGGCCATAGGTTTTCTAAATTTGTATATCTGTTCCAATATGTAGGTTCTAATTTTGGCTACAGCTTTGATCTTTAACTTTTCCAAAACATCCTTGACATCATGGCAAGCCTTGGTCTCTTTGAAGTCTTGTTCTTTAACAAAATTTAACTTTTGATTTAAAATAGCCAACTGTACCATGAACTCTTTGTCAACAACAGGTACATTGTTGATGCCACTAAAACATAAAATAGTCTTATTTACCTGGGGCTGTACCACCATCAATGTTTTTAACACCACTATATTGTTTTAAAATTTTCATACTGACATTGTATGAAAATGTCAAAACTACAATAATACTGCTATAAGAGAGAGATGGTATGGCCTCAGCACTGTCTTTTAATATATAAAAGTTTGCCACTTGGTAAGTAGAAGTTTTGTGTACAACTCAATTAATTAAATACAAGAAGATGAATGACCCAACCTTACAAAGTTATTATTATACTGGAAAAATGCCCGATTCACAGGTGAATTCTAAGTACTTATTACGGTACTTACAATATAAGAGTTTCGGAAACAGCCATGTCTTCAATGAATGATGCGAGAGGACCTTTTAGGGCTTGTCTGTTGGTGAGTTGAATAGACATGTTGACAGATCGCTTTTGTAAGCTGATGATTTCGTTACTAATACTGCCCAAATCATTCTAAAATTTAACATTCTTCATGATAATATCTTAGGTTCAATAATACTTTAAACATTATTCAATTAAGCATATTTTTGTTTAATCCTAGAAACTAAAAAAATACAAACCTGGAATACTAATAACATGCTCTCCATTCTAGCTAGAATTTCGTCACAGTCTTCTATCTGGTTGTGCAGGGAAGCTATATTTTGACTTTCCTTCAGATAATCAGCTACGGAGTCCTTCTCAGCTTCTTTGATACTTTTATCGATTTGTAAAGCGTATTCACGTAAATCCGTACCATTTTTCAAAACTTCTTGGATTTCTATATCTTCCAGGTTTTTGTCAATAATCTCGGTCATGTCTTTAGTTTCAGACATTATGGCTTGATTTTAGCTTGATAGATTTTAATTTTCCCATAGAGTACCTATATTGAAATTTTCCGAATCCGAATTCAGAACATTTTCCGAATTCGTAAATATCAATCATAAGTAGGTACCTTGAATAGCTTTTCTCTGTCTACGTAGGTATTATATTTTATTTCGTGAATGATGTTATTGTGAATCACAGACCACAAAACTATTGTGAATCGTGTCAAGTGATTCTGTCACTTGGGTCACTTGACACTTGACGTTGACAGTGTCAAATCAAGTTGACATCACCTTGACGCTCGAGTCCACAGATATTGCCAATAATTCTGAGTTGCCAATATACCCCAGGATTTTGTCTTTGTATATACCACACTGCTACATGGAATAAAACAACATTGCGACAGCCGACAATTTTGATAGTTCGCTCTGTCGGTATAAGTACCTACCGCTATTGTATAGTCGCGGAATGAAAAGGTTCGTCACCTTAGTGTCGATTTTCGCTTGCACTAGTACTGCAAGATTCTATAATGTCAACATACCAAAACAATCGACTAGTGCAAACGAATCTGTTTGAAAATTGACGAACCTTTTCGTTCCCTTACTGTACTATGTTGTGCTGTTTTTGCTTAATATTAACTAAAACAAAACTGAAATTGAAGTTAAATTGAGGAAATTTTGGGGGTTCTGCACTCTACCGACACTGCGCATCCCGGTGCGTGGCCGCCATTCCAGCACTTTGGTTATAGAGTAATAAATAATATGGATCCCCTACGGCCATCGGTCCTATAATACGAGTTTTGTTCCGCGCCCATTGCCACTGCAGTTTTGCTATGTCGGTGTCGGCCACACATTGAGCTATGTCGGTCACTTTGGTTCTTTTGCGGATCTCCTCACTTGTGATTTGATCGCACAAAGATACCTCGAGCATCGCTCTCTCCATCACTCGCTGAGTGAGCCTGAGCCTTCTTATGAGGCCCAATAGTCAGCGACCATATCTCGGAGTCGTTACTGGCAACATGCACTGTTCGAAGACTTGTCTTCAGGAACTGAGGCATGTTGGACGAGAAGAGTACGAGTTGGAGTACCCCGAACGTGGTCCAGCCGAGTTGAATCCAGCGGTTTACCTACCTCTTTCTTGAACAACAACCTCGATTTGATCCTGTCATCTGAACTGACAAACCCTGGGACGCGCCTTTACCTCGTATATATTACTTTCGCTATCTTTGACGTGCTATTATGAATAATATCCAGATAAAGTGATTAATTTATTACTTTGTCCAGTCAATTTGGCTATTATGTATAGTGACCAGTCATTATGTAGGTATAATTAAAAATTATGCTATCTCGTACCTGTATGCCTGGGAATATTTACAGTATACTCGTAGCTTTCGAGCTGTCGAGCTAATGCAATAGATGGTACAAAAAATATATGTTCTTTGTTTTTATATTTTTAAACGATTATTTTACATAATATCATACACAAAAAGAAAAAGTTGTATTTGTCCAGCTCAAACAGTCGTTCTCAAAAAGCTGAAATTTTGCACAGAAGTTCCTTTAATGAATGGGATTGTATCCCGGTGAATCAGGGACTGGTTTTGTAAGTGAAGGTAAATTGAAAAAACCACAATGTTCAATAACGCTCATGCGCCAGTATAATTGTGACAAAATATTTACAAAGAAAAGTAGGTATAACATACTTATATAACAAAAGCACATCAATCTATTTATAAGATAAAAGAAATGCAATTGAAGTCGATAAGTTAATGAAACGCACAAATATTACTGTAGAACTGTAAGTCTATTATGATCTACATCTATAACAAAATCAATTCTTTTTTTAATTCAGAGCTTACCTACTTAATTCGAGCGGGATGAATACATAATTAACTTTCATATTTGAAACTGTGGAAACAAATGAATAAGTATGAGGATACAGTGTTTAGCAATATTACGGGCAATAAATATATTTTTAGTTATTATATAAATAAATAATATAATTTCTTTACCCTAGTTTTAGGTACTGTCTTCTGAACACTTACGATCTATTAGGTAGGTACTAAATTCATACAATTTTTGTAGGTTCTGATATGAAAGCACAACCAAGTTTATTTTTGCGAAAGATCAAAAACATAATTATCAACTTTATTTTCTTTTAGGTATGGTTTAATCGTAGACAGTTGACTATATGGACTCTTGAAGTAGGTAGGCATCTGATTCGAACTGTTTGATGTTACATAATATTACTATGTAATATTATAAAGATCGCGCTGCGGTGAATCTCATAAAGGAAATGAGTTCCTTCTTATTCGTCCTTATCAATCTATTAAATTAACTAAAACATTTAAGGAGGATCGTAGAGCAAAAGTCCAGCATTTCTAACCATAATTATAAAATATAATATAATATAATATAAATAAATATAAATCACACGCAGACGTTATCCTACGAAAGTTGTTCATATAAACATTAAATATGTTATATGTAGTATCTGTATGTAGATAATCCTACTCCAGGGAAACGATTGTTACTCCGGATTTTTTTAATTATTCATATCAATTATAGTATTTTTTTATAATTTACTAAATAAGGACATTTTAGATCCAATTACATTTTTTCTAAGTGAAAATAATTTAATGTACCTATCCTGCATATCTAGTTTTGGACTGTAAAGTGAATTTAATTCACTTTGTAATTTTATTAATATAAGTGCTTTAAGCTATTACCTATAAGTTACCAAGAAGTTGTTCGGTAAGTAAGTAGTTCTTATTTAGCATATTGGTCCAATTGGATTGTTTATGCAGATATACTCGCATATATTTACCTACATTTAAATGTCTATAGCATGATACGAGCCACTTTTTACAGCGATATAAATATTAAATACGTACGTACATTGATATGTATTAAGTGGCTACTACTACAGAAATATAACATTAAAGTGTAACATTTACAAAAGGAACTTCTAAGCTTCCTATCTAAGAAGGTACTGGTTAAGACACGTTGAAGTCGGGGAGTCTATAATAGGGATGCTGAACTTTTTCTCTTACCTTAAACGTATATTTTTATTTTAACAATTCACATTAACATTCTATGAAATAGTTATAAAATAATTTAAACCTAAAAGGTAACTTTCATGTACATTCTGAGTCGAACCCGTCTCCGTGCCAGCGCAGGGCACTTCGCCGCTGCGCTGTCGAGAGCTTTGCAATGCGCGTTTCTTTCACTCACACTCAATTATATCAACAAATATCTTAACTACTCATAAATTTTCTATAAAATTCGGTGTTTACGAGCCAAATTTTTAACATTTGTAAGTCTTGTGACTAGATTTTTCTTATTTAATAATACACAAGTAAATAACGTAGGAATATTTTGTACGACGAGATGCCATTGATTACGAGCGGTAACTTAAATGCAGACTACTAATATTTAGAAACCTTTTTAAGATTAAACCAAATCACACAAATATATATACATTTACAATAAATTAAGCTTATCGATTAAGTCAAGTGTCCAGCGAACTCGGACGAGCCTACGCGCTGCGTCCTCCTTAGTTAAAAGTCCACTAAGTAAATAATGAATTCATACAACAAGCACAAACCGATTCCGCGGAGATCGAGTCCTTTAGTAGTAGTCCTTAGAAAAATATTTTTGAATCCAAATATATGTTTACAAAAATAACGGAGTCGGTCGTAGACTGAAGAGAGAAGTGTGCTTCGAAGGCGGGCGTGGTCCTCGCGACAGCGGGGATACCGAAGCGCTTAGAAGGGGAGGCTAGCGCGGAACATGTTCTCGATGAGCGGCGGCGCCGGCACCAAGTCTTCCAGCTTCAGGTAGAAGATTCGCTGCAGACCCTGCACCGACAGCGAGCGCAGCTCCGGCAGCGCGCCCAGCACGCGGCTGAAGTGCGGCGCGCCCGCGTTGGTGCTGCCGCCGCACGGCATGTGCGCGCGCAGGCACCCGATGATCTTCATCTGCAGCTGCTCCACTCGGTGCGGCTCCTTCAGCCCGTGCCTCTCTGATGACAAAACAAAAGAACACTTGTAGTTATTACGTATCATAACTAGCTGTAACTATAGTACCTAACTAGTAGGGAGCGTGGGGGCGCGGGCCACATGTGGACCGCGTGCTGTCTTCCCGCCCATAAAAAATCCCTTCAATATTCCCCATACATTTTCTATGGAAAAATAAATTCCACCATTTTGATTTTTTTTCTATTCATAGCGTAGACCTTCGAGTCCTGATCAGCTCTTGTCAAGAAACCATTCTTCCATCTTTTATACTTTCCGAGATATCGGCGAAATTCGAATGGCGGCCATTTTGAATCCGCCATTTTGAACTTTTTTTCAGCTCACTGCCAATTGCATGACGTTTCAAATGACATTTGGTCGAGCACCCCCCACCTATCTACGATACCCTTCCATGCTCTTCACCCGTCTCCGAAATCCTCAATCATCAGATCTCTCCGTATTTTTCCTCCGAATGAATTTTTCCCTTCTATACGAAATGAATGAGTAAGGTAAACCTACAATTCAGCCCTTAAGTTTTTAATGACACCTTTTGATAATTATTTGACCTTGTCAGGCATTATTATTTATAAGATATTTTAAATGGAAAATGTCTAAAAGACTTATTAAAAAATATGATACACACCTGTTATAAGGGTCAATGCGCACAGACAGGCAAAAGTAGAGATGTCAATGTCCATAGAGTGCAAGGTGTTACTGAAGTCGAGCACAGCATGCAACCAATCTCCGAAAGACCTTTGACATTGCCGTTTATCGAGAACCAGTCCATTGCAGAAGGTCAGCTTAGTGTCCTCCGGGCGAGTGCGGTATGCGAGTCGTAAAACGAATAGTTCGAGCCGCGCCGAAGCAAAAAGTTGCTCTCGGTCTTCAGGGCAAAGTTCTCCGAAGCCAGGTACTTTCTCAGCAAAAATCTTTATCATATCAATAGACGTTGTCAATAACGAATAAAACTGTTGGATCACTTCTAAATCCGATATCGGTGGCTCCATTGGATTTGGTTCTCTATATTGTGAATAGTCAAGGTTGCCAAAGTCAGGAGACGTATCGACGTGCGCTCTGACTAATGCTGTTATTAAAGAAATAGGTGGGCTCGGCGGAGATTCTTGAGGGCATTTCGGTTTAGAGGGTAACCTTCCTCGTCTTCCCTTGAGCGAGTCGGTCCGAACGACCTCTTTCACCATTCCTACGGCGAGACACTTCTGAAATCGACAAAACTGACACCGATTTCTTCTTCTCTTATCCACTGGACACGATTTTTCAGCTAAACATACGTATTTGGAACCTTTTTGGACGGTCCTTTTGAAAAATCCCTTGCATCCCTCGCAAGTCCGTACGCCGTAATGCTGGCAGGCAGCGGTGTCCCCACAAACGGCACACAGTTGGCTGGGAGAGGGCGGGGCTGCGCGCGAGCCGGTGTTGTCTTGCTGCGGGCCGCCCGGCGAGCTGGACGCAGAACTCGGTGCCGATGCTTGCATACAGTGGACTCTGCTACCGTGTAATTTGGGACTTTCGTTAGAACTACTAGACTCTGATCTCTGAACCGGCAGGGATGCCCTTCGTTGTCTAGACCCTTGTTCCGAAGATATATGTAAATCCACTGAACTCGGAAACGGTGGTAATGAATACGCCTCTTGAGTATTCGTAACGCCACCGGTGTCAAAGGTTGGCGAGCACGGCTGAGCAGGTGCGTAGTACGGTGACTGAACGTAAGGTAACGCCGGCTGATGGTACTGATATAGCAGCTGCGTTGATGCATGGCCTTGGTGAGAGTACGCGCTGACGTTGTAGCAGTCTTCGTCCATCTTGATGCCGAATTCTGCCATTTCTTGTTTCGGGTAACGAACAGAGTAGGTTTCTTCAAAACTGGGCAGAGCTGGTCCGAGGGTAGGCGAGGGAGTTTCGCTCACTGGAGTCGCCCGTTGGGATTTTACTTCAGGGAGTATTGGCGCATGAAATTCTACGTCTGGGAATGGATCTAAGTTTTCTTCTAGTATTTCAGAAGAGTCTTCTTGATACTGCGGCGATAACAAATCAGTGAAGGACGATCCGTAGTTGCTCTGCAATGGAAAAATAATCAATAGTTAAGGCGTTATACATTACAGTAGGCGGAACGTTGACAGGGGCGGTAACGACGCACCAATGGCGCGCCTTTCGTATCAATCACTTCATTCAGGTATTGAGACCGCCTGCTTAGTGTGCAGGTGTTCTAACTTCTACTTATCGGTCATTTTATAAACAAATTCTTTTTTAACTTTAAATACGTAGGTAAATGAGTGTACTTACGTGTGTTTGCAGCAGTAGCATGCTGGACGAGTTAGAACTGAAAGCGCTTGGCGAGCGCGGCTCAATGGCGCTCGGCCCTGTAACAAAAGAAACAAATCTTTGAAAGGACTGCACTTGTGATATTCATTTATTATATTATAACAACAAAATTACATGTTCTTCATGTATCGGGATGAGTTAGCATCAGTGTGACTAGGGGGTATAGCTGTGACTGACTGACTGCACCGGAAGACGACGGCGTGTTGGCGGCACCGGACTTTGAACTATCACGCTATACAAGCCATGCATCATTTATATTTACCCTCGGCGAACATACTTTGATTCCTACTTAAACACAAGCACACGTAATTGACGAATCGATATCTTTCGCGGGGTTGAAGTGGAGACCGAGCGCTACCCTCCTGTGATGAGCAATGACGCCAAAAAAGAAAGGTCTTCTAATTTATACGGCAGTTTTGTCAGCCAAATATTGCCGGTTTGAATACATTGTGTCACGGTGCTTGATCCGCCACGCCCCGAAAATTGAATCCTATGTATACACCTTAAATAGATCTACTTAAAACGACACAACTAGAACCTTCTTAAAATTACATTTTCGACCTTAGCCACTTTCCTTACGAGTTGAAATGAAATAACGAATGTGAATAAACACTTTTGGGGCGAAAAGGCGATGGCTCCCTAGGGAGGTTATGAAATCACTGGCATTTGCAGTTTCTATTATGCTAAGAACCATTAATTTCAGCCTTATTAAGTTATAGAACAAAACGTAAATTGTTATGTTTTCTTATTAAAAATTAATATCTGAAAATATCTAATACTAAAATATTTTGAGTAAAAATGTAGGTTATTTATTATGAATGTTTTATGAGGACATGGTTTTGACGAAGCAATAGAAATTATTAAAACAAGACCAGCAGCCTTAGTAAGTAGATAAGTATCGATGATAGTAGTAGAGACCTGTCGATCGCTCATTCCATATCTATATATATGGAATGAAAAATAAAGTATGGGAATGACATGTACGATCGACAAATGAATCACGCAACTTATCGAAGACAACTGTCATTCCCCTAGGTAGTATGTATGCATGTCATCAAAAATGAAATTGGGTAAAATAAGTACTTACCTTTTACTTCGATTATATTCGATTTCTGAAAAACTAGGTAAATAAATGATTGATACCTAACCATCCCATTGGTCTACACATGTCGACTGTCGTGCCGCATTTTAATAGCATTATATAAAGAGGATGCATAATATAGCAAAATAAACCAATATTAAGTTCGTTTAAAAATGTAACTTAGTTAATATATTTATATCACGTAACTTCCTAGACTATAAATTAGTAATTCTTACACATTTTGTAACTGCATTAAAAAAGACTAAAGTGTTCCTAAATGACTCATTTTTATTATTGTACTAATTTGATTGCTAAAAAAAGATTCTGACGAATTTAGAACGTCCTCATTTTTTGAAGTCGGTTAATTATGTTCATTGCTGAATACAACCAGCAGCAGCAGAATTATTATGAAACCAGCATGTAAAATGTAGTGTCTACCTTGTAATATCTTGTTTCTTGTTCTTTTTAAATATTTATATAAATCATAAAGAATGAATTTATCGGCCAAGTGCGAGTGCGAACCATTATCTATATAACGTAGTGAGATGGTGGTCCAGAAGCCAGAACTTCATTTACGAGGAATAACGGGTCTACTGGATCAAAAACAAAAAAAGAGCAAAAAGTGACGTTTGTAGCACCTTAAATCTTCATTTTATTCTGTTTTTTTTTTTGTATTTGTTATAGTGGCATATCAACTGTGAAAATTTTATGTACTTATGGTAACTATCACGGTTCAAGAGATACAGCCTGGTGACAGAGGGACGGACGGCGAAGTCTCAGTAATGGTCGCGTTTTTTACCCTTTGGTTACGGAACCCTAAGTGTATTTAATAGTCCGACTTATAGCTTGTCCGCTTTTCTGGAAAGGGTTTGCTGTCAAAAAACTCCACAAAAAGCTTTTGTTTTTAGGGTTCAAAATGGTAAAACGGGTGCAATTTTCCGTGGTTCCTCTGTGTTTTCCTTATCTGCAGGTTGCCTGGCAGAGATCGCTTCTTAGCGATAAGGCCGCCTTTTGTACTAATTAATTTTTACTTCGTTATAGTATTATGTTTTGTGGTGTACAAATAAAGTGTTAAATAAATAAATAAATACATTTTCTCCGATCGTTCATCCGTACGACAGCCTGTCTCTCCATTAAGTATAAAATCCATCGACATGAAATTTGGAATAGTTTTAGGGTTCCTTGCCCAAAGGGAAAATGGAACCATATATTACTAAGATTTCGCCAGCCATCGGTCCATCTATCAGTTTATCTTTTAAACTCACTTTTGAATTGTGATAGTAAGACAGCTGAAATTTTCACAGATGACACTTATGACAGCTAGATTTTGCTTGGTATTGATAATGGCAACAGGCTTATCTCGAAATATTCACAAAATATTTAGTTGTATATTCACTTTAAATAAATAAGTAGTAATTAATTAAAATGAAACAAACATTTAATCGGAGCTCCCATGCAACCAATGTGATTTTTTGCCCATTTTCATTTATAATGGTAGGTACGGAACTCTTAGTGCGCGAGTCCGACTCGTACTTGGCCAGTTATTTATTTATTGTTGTGTTCAAAATACAGATGACTGATTTAAACTTTACTAGCGTTTCCGAGATAAAAGGAGTTTTAAAGTTAATCCAGGTTAATAATTCTATCTCCACTATCAGCTAAAAGCGATTCAGTGATTGCAGCGTGAAAGAGTAACAAATAAACGTGCATACAATTAAATCGTACATTTTTGGTCTAGGTTTTTTTAAACAAGCCAATAAATAACTTTACCCGTCTACCAGTGTTGTTGAAAACAAGTAGTATTAATTTCCTGCATCTATATATATGGAAGTGCCTATGTTGCTTATATTTAGTTTTATGTTGTTATTTATTTATAACTAGAAGACACCTGCGGCTTCGCACGCGTTAATTTTAGTTTTTCACTATTCCCACGGGAAAGTACCTTCAGAGTACGTAAGTCTTGCATACCTACCAAAAGTTTTTAACTAAGTAGCTGCTAGGTAGTTATAGTGTAATTATTACGTAAAAATTTAATTTTATGCTAAAAGTCTCAGAGATTTTGACCAGGTACCATATTCGAAAACTTTGAAATAAGTCTCGAGCTAAATGTGGAACTTTATCTCGCTTAAATTCGAAATTCCTGTCAAAGTAGGGATTTAGGACCTATTAATAAAATACCATTAGGTACCCATTATTAGAACAAGTTTTCCAAAACTTAAGTCGAAAAGAATGCTAAGGAATGCTAAAGGTGTTTTTAACGACTTCTTTTACAAACTCTCACTGTCTTTTTCTATTGATTTTTTAAAACCGTACACAAAATAGTACCCAAAAAAGTCCCAACTACGTGCCCATAACTACCGATTTCAAAATCTCTAACTTTTATAAACCTATTCCACCCCCTTTAAGGTTAGGTTATTGAAAGACATTTTTTAGAAGAAACTTGCGTTTTAGAAAGATCATATCTGACCAAAGTAAAATAAAATAATAAATATTTTTTTATACAGAAAATGTCCCTGTATCTATATAGGTACAGATGAAAACTAATTAATATTTATTGGGATAAAAAATATCAATCAATCAATACATATAATAAATCTGTAGAGGTCGAATTTCTGTACAAATAAAAAAAAATGCTAAAAACGGAGTCAGGGGGATGTAAGAAGTGAAATAGAACTAATTTAATTTTTTTTTGTTTCTCTGTTTGTCTGTTTGTCTGTTTGTCTGTCTGTTTGTACGGGCTAATCTTTGGAACGGCTGCACCGATTCCAATGAAATTTTGTGTGGTGGTAGCTTATGTCCCTGGTCAACATATAGGATACTTTTCATCCCGGTAAAATAAAGAGTTCCCGTGGGATAGTTAAAAAACTGCAATTAATTTAACAGCTTTGTAAACAACAACTAATGAACTTAATGAACTTAATTTAGTAAAATTTGTTATGCTGATACCTTATGTTGCCTCTTTAACAAAATATATATAAAGTGAAACTTATTAATTCAATCGAGTTCCCGCGGGAAAGAAAACATTACAAAAACAGTTAGCAGGCGTCTTTCAAGTAACGGATTTAAATGAAATTTTATGATCCTACTTTATATATATGCACGGTCAACATTTAAGATACTTTTCATCCTGAAAAATTTGAGAGCACCCGTGGGATGTTTAAAAAACCTATAGCTACTTATCTACGTAGCACAATCAAAACGGGGTCGAAATATCGACAGTTTAAATCGTCCTTTTGATAGGTAACCCGTACGTAGCAGGAACGGGTTGCTACGTACACAGCAGCGCATCAGAATGCTTAATTACAATATCTGGGCGTTGGTATCATCTCAGAATAAGATAAGTTTGGTTAGTATAGATATTAAAATCCACGATAACACGCCCCACTCTGTCTTACTCCATGCGAATTGAGTAACATAAGCGATTTCGATAGAGTGTATAAGTAGAGGAAGACCAATGAAGATATAGGTAAATTGTGTGAAAGAAGATAGCACGTTGACAGGAGAGATTGGAAGAAGACTCCTTTACGGGTCCATCGAACCCACACTCTAAAAAAAAATTAGTTATTCCTAACAAGGTAGTGATTATTGTGATCAAACATCTTGATTCCATACGAGCCTAACAAGAACACAGGTACATCAAACAAGATGATTTTGATTGTTTATCATAATTCAATAGACTAGGCAACTGTATTGCTCCTATTATTGTTACATGACTAAGGCAATTAAGACCTTATTCAATATTAACACGTTAAATTACTATACTAACTAATTCTTCTAATATATTTAACTAAGACCTTGGTCAATATTAATATGAAAATGTCTAAAATCACTAATTTATCTTATTACAATCAACTAAGACCTTGGTCAATAGTAATATGTAAATGACTAAAATTATTAATTTATCTTAGTAAAATCACCTAATACCTTGGTCAATATAAATATGATAATGACTAAAATGACTTATTAATCTTAGTAAAATTAACTAAGACCTTGGTCAATATTAATATCAAAATGACTAAAATGAATAATTGATCTTAGTCAAATTAACTAAGACCTTGTTCAATATTACTATTAAAACAACTAAAATGACTTATTCATCTTAGTCAAACTAACTAAGATCTTGTTTAATTTGAGCCTCATAAATATTTTGAAACAACTATGAAACTTGTTCAATTCTATTAGGTAACATTATCATGACAACTACTTACTCTTGTTCATATGCACTAAGACACTTTTGCCCGTTTGCACTAACTTTTTAAGTGACACCTAAGCCCTTAGGTGACAGTTTTCATATACAACAACTGTCACCTAAGGACTTAGGTGTCACTTAAAATGTTAGTGCAAACGGGCATTTGTCACATAAATCACTCTCGACCCACAGAGCACTTTTGAGTTCACACTTTAAATTCTTTAAAGTGTGATCTCAAAAGCGCTCTCTGTGTTAAGATTGATTTATTAATATGACCCTCAGTTAATCAAAGTGAATTAGATATCTTATTTACTGTAGATTTAACTAAATATTAAATATTACTTAATTATGTAAGTATCTAGAAATAAATATTAAATTTATATCATAATTAAATTTAAAATTAGTCTTATTAATTATTGAAATCAACATATTATGTGTAAGTGATATATTTGAGATAAAATAAAACAAAATAAATTGCAACAAGTTATTTATTAATTTATTATTAAATAGTACAGCGCAACGTTACACATTTTTTACCATTGCTCAAAATATTAATATTACATGGTATCGGAGATACTAATGAATTGTAGAACTTGACAACCTTCTGTGCTGTATTTGACTCTTTAACTTCATAACAACAGAAATGGTTGTCAAACTCTAATGTTTGGAATATACCTATTTAGATGAATCCTCTGCTTTCCAGGCCCTCCAGCATCGCATGAAAAGCGACCTGGGACCCGCAAGAGGGATAATCTCTTCGATGTCGTCACTATTCAAAGCTGATAGCACTTGTATCGAAATTTGTTGTTCTGAAAATAACATTTTTTGCCATTTAAATATGTAGTGTACCTCACGTGTACCTATGTATCTACTACTGGGCTATACCATAGATTTATATATAGATGTGTATGTAATATCATTGGGCTATACTGAGTTTGTACTACAGTCGTTTACCAAAATACCAAAAAGATTTATAAAAAGAGGCCTTAGAGATCGAGTCGGGACGCGAGCATAGTTTTATATTATAAATAAACGAGACTATTTTTTACACAGTAAGGCATCGTCGATTTTAAACAGAAAGTAAAAAATACCTAATTAAAATTGTTTAGTATAACGTCTTCACTTCAAACAAAATAACCGATCGAGATACTTACGATTGAATACTGGTATGAACTCCTCCAATTCCCAGGTCTTGAGAAGTTCCTTTACATCCTCCATCCTCTATCCACCATACGAGTAGATAAAACGTATTAGATTAGTACCAAGATGAAAAAAACGCGCTGAAGTCGAGTACGGCTGCGACGAGTTACACTGACACCGTTAGAATTGTAACATGATTGTAACTGATTTTGATTTTGAAGGAAACATTAAAAAACTATCGAGTCCTCCGTCGCCGCTCCCCGGACCCCGCCTCTGTACCCCCTTACACTCCCGCGCGGGTCTAGGGACTACGTGACTTTATTGTCCTATCTACTAATATTAATAGTAGTTTTAAATATGAGCGTCTTTGTTGAATTTAACATTTTTAATTAATAATCCAACAATGCCAAGTAATAAAAAAAACCATTATAACTTTGTTGTCTTGAAGATTTTAATTTATAGTTGATTTAAATAAGAAAAATTGATTAGTTTGATAATGAAAATCAATCGAAACAATAATTTATATTAGTTATGTGAATGAGTATATTCTACATTGATTCAATTTACGTACATGTTAAAGCTAAATAATAAAAAATGATCGTATCATACAAAGAAGTAAATAATAATAGAAACAACGTATTTATTTGTTAGGGTCAATAGACATACCTACATAGTTAGCTTAATCAATAATGAACTTGCTGATATAACTAATCAGCTTTTGTTGTAAAGTTTATTATCATAATTGTAATTATAAATTTATCGTCAACTAAGAGAAAATCAGTCTTAGTTGGCTTTTATTTTTTAGAGTGCAGGGACCACTCATTTATCTTGGGAAAAATTAAGAAATTCCACGGGAAACATTTTTGTAAAAAAAACGAACTGCACGCGGGCGGAGCCGCGGGCAACAGCTAGTCCTAAATATTTATGTAACCAGCTATTGCAATCTAATAGTTATAGGCAACTATACCTATAGATTGTTATAGCTGTTACGAGTCTGGTACTTAGTATGGTATATTTAAATCCCCCGGTAATAAGATTAGATGTTTCCGGAATGAAAAGTAATCAATTTGTTTATCCATGTTCTAAATTCTAACAATATGGATAATCACATTTGCTTATAAGCTTCAAAATACTTCCAGCTTAATCAGTTTGCAGTTAGGCTTCTATTAAAAAAAACCGGCCAAGTGCGAGTCGGACTCGCGCACCGAGGATTCCATACTATAAAAGAAGTAAAACATTAAAAGAATCACTTTTGTTCATGATTTTACGAGTATAATTTACATACTTATAGGTACCTACTTTTGTTGGCAAACAGCAAACCTAACTTTGTTTTCGGCGGATTATTGTTATTATCAAAAAAGTATAATAGTTAGAGAGTTGATTTTATTTTTCCTGTAAAATATACTTTAACTTCTATTGATCACAATTATTTCAAATTTTTCGATTGGTAAACTTCGGAGATAAGGTAATAAGGAAAACTGTCGAAAAAAATTCGACAGTTTTCCTTATGAATCAAAAACTATCAGGCATAAAAATAAATAAAAATCGGTTTTGGGATACACAAGTGACGCCCTTTCATATGATACCCCATTCAATATTGTTATCTTATTTTGAAATTTTGACAACCCGGTTTTCCCCCCTTTTTAAATAAAAATAAAAAAGATTTTAAATTTTTTGTGATTGCAATGGCGGCGCGCCGTAATTACCTACCTACATTTCAAATTCAGGTCGATAGCTTTAATAGTTACTGAAATAATCGAGTGAGACAGACGGACGGACGGACGGACGGAGAAGGTTCCATTTTTACCAATTTGGTATGGAACCCTAAAAGGTGCCATCTCTCAGATGGCAATTACCATAGTGTTTGGCATTTCTCTAATGAAATACCAAATTATTGCTTAGTATAAACTCATTCGTACCCAGAAGAATTAACGTTGCAATAAAGATTTTATCCACATTATTTTCTTGTTTTATTTTGGAATCCATATTCTACACTAAATACCTACATAAGACAACAGGACAAGTTGGGTAAGCACAGAATGGAAATTAGTTACAAAACAACAAAGCTATGTTCTTATCGACATAAGAACATAGCGTCCCCAGCATCTATTTAAATACTACAATAGTTACTCTTGAATTTCCTTACTACTCGTTTATTGGAAAGAAAAGTGTAGTTGCATTTTCTTGTACCTTGTACCTTGGGTTTCCATTAAGCGCGGTCAGTGGCGGATCCAGGATATTTTTCTAGAGGAGGTAGAAGAGGCAAATGAGGGCTAATAAATGAACAGTAAAAAAACTTTTACTACAAAAGCTTCTATTTAAATGCGCTGAAAAGAATAAAATAAAACATTTATTAGAAAACTTTTTCTTTCAACATTTATGTTACAAACATCGTTTCACAATTTATATGATGTGTAAAAGGTTGTCCCGAGATTTCATTTGTTTATTTACAGGTAAATCTAGAATTTTAAACTAAGAGGAAAGTGCTTTCGTGCCAATAGACCTATGGGCAAGGTAAATCCGCATATGGGCACTCGTACGGTGATTCAGAAGGCGGTGTACGTTTGTCTTTGAATTTTTGACGCAGTTGAGCAAAAGTGCCTTAAGGCATCTTAGGTTCTACTGGTTCTACGGTGCAATTAATCAGTGGTACTACTATTAGTAAACTTCCATGGCGAAAATACAAGCTCAAGACGTTATCATGATTAAAGGTAACGACATCTATGAGCAACCCTTACAACTCAATATGTAGCCAAGTTACCTCTTGTGAGGGTTGGAAAATGTGGGGTTGTTTTTTTCGTCTAAAACCTTTTTTAGTGGTGCTTGAATTTTCCGATAGATGGCATGCATGGAATAAGTACGTTAACTGTTGACTTGAAGCTTGGATTATTTTGCTACCTACCAACTTATAAAAGTAACTTCGAAACTTAGATTTAACACTGAAACATGAATTAGTAAGCTTGAGGCTGTGAGAGGCAAAACATGAGAAGTGACGAATAAACCAAAAACCTACCTATACGCAGTTATTGACACTTCATTAATTAATTGATGATTAAACGAACTTACCTGTAAGTGAAGTTCTATCACAATTATGTGAATACATTTTATTCGAATATAATAAACACAATTAGGTATACTTTCATTTTACTGGCAATTTCGCACTTTTATTTATTTTGTTTTTTAAAACTGACCACCCTGATGGACACGCGGTCCCCAGCCTACCTCCGCGTCAAGCTTCATTCTTTAGAGAATATTTAACAAAATTTTCGTATTATACTCATGGGTTTTGGGTATGGGCGGGACCTTATATTATTATATTCGAATAAAATGTATTCACATAATTGTGATAGAACTTCACTTACAGGTAAGTTCGTTTAATCATCAATTATATTTCATACATTTTATTCTTCATATAATAAACACAATTAGGTAGATGTTTAGAGATGAAAATTTTTGTTAAATTATGGACATTAACAGATAGTAAATTGTTTCCTATTATAATAGGAAATAGGTCCTCTTTATACCACAGAAGTATTTAATTAACACAATCTTTTCGTTCAATTCCTGGATCAATAACCCAGTCACATTATAAATAGGTTTAATTTATATTTAGATAGATTATAATGATTAATGATTAGAGAGCAAAAGAGCTATTGCGACAGAAGCATCATCGCTCAATAAGAGGTTATAAAACTTAGGTAACGTCCGTAATGGTTGTTACCAGCAGACTGCTTTTCTGATGAGGTCAAGCAACAAACTACGTGCTCGCCGAGGAAGTGTTGCTGAGTGCACTGAAACGCAGACCTCTCTCGTGAGAGATTATATTCCTCGGCAGACACGTTCTCACGGTGGTCTGCCTGCAGGCGACCTTATGAGGTCGCTTCAACATTATCAGGAGGTTGTCTATTATATATCTTGGTCTTAGATTTTGTAAACGACATATCGATTTGTTTTTCAACGCTGTGGCAAATTTTTATACTTTCTCTTCAGTTTTAATTATGGTATAATTAAAACTGGTTCGCCCTGAGTAGTAGCTGGCGTTGTATAAACTCAATAATTCCCTTGAATTATATAAAAACAATAATACTAACTTTAACTAATGCTAATGTTCTCATTCTGTGCTGTGTCTACTGCCTAGAGCTAAAAAAGTTACAAGATCAGCAAAGCAAAGTTACGGAATGAATAAACTCTTATTAAGGCCCATTGAGCAATGTGTTAGCATACTATATTGTGTGCTACTATGTGGTGTTTGATGTTAATTTATCTATTCATTTTCGCAATATAATATATATATATATATATATTTTTTTATTTGACCCAAAATCATCAGCAGAAATTAAAGTCAATGCCGAATGATAACAAGTAATCGTACCATATGCTACGTCGTTAACAAGTTGTTCTGTTGGAAATTACGAGGTTGACTTATAATGTAGGTACGGATTGTACGGATCTCAGTCGTTATTAAAGCAGTATTGCCACAAAACTTTGTAAATAACACAAAATTTTTGAAACATATAAATTATTAAAAATTCCAACAAAATGTCCTTTTTTTTTTTTTTTTTTTTTTTTTTTATTTTTTTTTTTTTTTAATGCCTTCAGAGAACTTCCTCCAGTAATTCCTATGGATTGTGGTTCTCTAGGGAAAGACCATATTTATTTATTTATCATCAATAAATGTACTATAAGAAGTAAGTCTTTTGACACCTTATGTAAAAGAAGAAAATCCAAAGTTGTAAAGGTCCTTAGACGATGTATGTCTAAAGCATTGTCTATAATAGTATTTTTAAGCATTCTTCCTCTAGAAGATTGTATAGAAGAGCAAAGGTAAACTTGGTGTTCCAAAATGTTCAGAATGCGTCTGTTTCTAAGACGTCTGGGTTCGTATTGATTACATTTCGCATTATTGCAAGAAGCGATAAATTCAATAACTGGATTGAACTCTTTGAATAACTTTGAAGTATATAATTTTACCGCGATAGCTTAATCCCATTAACTGGATGTAACTCTTGGTCAGCTTTTGATTATCTTTAATTTCCATATAAGAAACAATTAACCCAATCGTTTAAATGAGGATATTTGATATCCTCTATGCAACTGATGTAAATCATGTGTATCAAAATAGATGTATCGAAAAATATGGCCATCAACTCTGTAAAGAGGTATTTCGATTCATCTTGACGTTAATTATTACAAAAACAAAAATCCCTCTAATGAAAATAATTAGTCTTCATCTAGACCGGGAAATCGTGTGAATCACTAGTTCAACCTTTTAGGTTTAAGGGAGTTAGATGACTTAAAAAATGTTTTGTAACCACTGGCCATCTGATAGGATAACCGATGATGGACGAACAGCTGCGTCTAAAGTCTAATTTTTCTTACGGACTACATTTTTTGTTTCTACAGACGTTCTGTGTAACCCCATCCATACCTAATAGCTGGAGAAGTGGACTTTAGGACTTTTAATCGGAATTAAGCTTAACTCTTAGATGATACAACGATTTAAGCGTATAAAATTCTTTACAGAATTTGAATTGTTACATAATTCACGTCATAGTTTGCGGTTGGGTAACGATACTGCCATATCGTCAGAAATTAAAATAAAACCAGGAAACTGAGCATGTTTTGAGGGTAGTAAATAACTTTAACACTCTAACACCTAACAAATCTTCATGAAAAAACCGCGGTAAGTATCTGAGATGAGTCACAACTTCTTTATGTATTTTACCAAGGATGAATCGGTACTTTAAAATAAGATTCTTCAGTTCATAGGCATAAAACCCTTTTTAGGTATTCGCTTGTAAGCTGTTCTATGAACTATCAATTTCAAAAGATTTTGAACTACAAATTCATTCAACGCCTTTAAATTTAGAATGTATCTTTTACCACGTAAGATTTTGAGGTTAGACACATCTTAACTATAATCGAACATGCAGTGACTCACTCCCACATTATCTCACCCAAAAAAGAAATGTCGATTGTCAAAGACATTTGTCGCTTTTTCTTTGTTGTGAACGTGTAAGGCGGTACACTGTGTTAGTGTACGATTTTAAAAATGGTATTATGTAATAATAATTTTTTGGAGCTAGTTCCTTAATTTGTTCAATTCATTAAAATATTTTATTGAATGTACGTACATTTGTACACCTAGTGAAAGTCAAAAAATAGTCTTCACTTATTATAACTCCCGAAATTCTAGATCATGTTATAGATCGTGACGGATTCCTTGTCAGTGATATGTAACCAATAAACTTCAAAATGTTGAAGACAACTGGCATATAGGTACCTTAATGTCTAGCGTCGTCGATGAACCTGGTCCTTGTTGTGGCTGATGCTGGAAACTTGCTGTCACGTCGCATCTTCCTCGCGGCTGATCGCCAATACTCAAGTGTGTCACGCCCCCCCTGCTGGCCGAGCCGTAACGAGAGGGGGCCAGCTAGTTTCTCGAGAAACGAGATTGCGCTGTCCCAGCGGTGGGTGTCGATAGCAAAGTCGCCCGCCGCGCCCTGCTGGTTTCTTTATTTACAACACCTGACGATCAGTAACCATTGAAACTAGTATAATGCCCGAAACTATTTCTCCGAAAAAACATCTGGTCCCGTTCGTGAACTTTAATTACTTGTCATTTGTCGAAACAAAATGTCATTTGTCAATACTTAAGCTTCTTCTCAGTTCAGGACGCGTTGTGGTTTAAGATTTTTATTAGTTTCAGAAAGAATTTAACAATTCACTTCAATGAAACTTTCAGACTAATGGTACATTATACATAATATTGTTGAGCTAACAGTTAAATTATCATCCCATTACACAATCTGAACATTAATTTTCGAAAGTAAGTAAAATTATTTTCCACCACAAAATCTAAACATTATTGTTGTAGGTACATAGTTAGAAAAGTTCGACGCGTTGGTACCCTCGTGGGATTAGTTTTTAAGTCGTGAAATAGTTATCACTGATAAAAGGCTATAACATTTAACTGGCTATTCATAAGCCAGGCAAGTATATCAAATAAACTATTTGATTCTTTGCAATGAAGGTCGGCTAGAATTTTATAACTGTCGGGACTAACCATTAATATAGTTCTTGTGACTGAGCGCCGATAGCAATTCGGGATCAAAGTCCGGGAGGTCATGCGGAGCCACTTGTAGTGAAGCCGAGAACAGCGCCACACCGACATCGTCCCCCGTTGGTATCCGCAAAGTCCTTTGAGGTTTTTTTAAAATCCTTCGTGTTGACCCGCAGTCAACCTCCAGGAGCATTGACGCATCATGCTATGCTTTCGTGGTATCCTCAACGTGATACCCTCCAAGCTAGCTTAGAGATGCCTGGACTATTTCGCGCATCATGCTATACTTTCGTGATAACCTCAATGTGATACCCTCCAAGTTAGCTTAGAGATGCCTTAGGATTTCAATTTTTGGACACACTTTCGTCAGCATTGATATTTGAGTTGATGTGATATCTGGGAAAAAAGGTTAATTTTCACTTACCCTCTTTCCTCGGAGTCTGACGAAGATGAATGCACAATTATATGATTTGATTTGATTTTATTTTTGTTATAATAATAAATTTTACTAGCGTCTAAGCATTATCAGTATAGAAAATTAAGCAAGTTTTAACACTGAACACTTAATTTTTTTTTTTTACTTTGAACCTAAATTAACAAAAACGAGACGTGTTTTTGTAGTCGAGTGCTCATTGCCGCGCACAATAAAAGAATGAAGCTTGACGCGGAGGTAGGCTGGGGACCGCGTGTCCATCAGGGTGGTCAGTTTTAAAAAACAAAATAAATAAAAGTGCGAAATTGCCAGTAAAATGAAAGTATACCTAATTGTGTTTATTATATGAAGAATAAAATGTATGAAATATAATTTGTGTTAAAAATGTTATTTAAGTAATGGAACGCTTTCAAGGCTAACAGCTATTAGCATAAATATATTAGCTTATAAAACAAAACGTTCTAGCTCAGATGGCAAGTATATTAACTTCTTATGTATCACTTTAAAATAAGTTTTTGGATTTGTAAAACAAATATGTATACCTATACAGTTCAATAACGTTACATAACGCGTATCTATACGTACTTCACTAGGTCACAGTCCTTTTTAGCGTTATGTATGATTCATTCAATTTCATAAGTTTATAAATCTTAAATATTTTTACAAGGCACAAATAAAGGAGTGTAATATTTTTAGGGTTCGTGTATGTATGTATGTACTATGTATGTATGTGAAGTTCTTTATTCCATCTATATTTATCATAGCTTCTGAGTTGCTGATGAGATTTTGACATGGAGTATCATTAAAATCTGTACATAATTCCGAGTAACATGGGCAATATTTTTTTGGAAAAAGTAGTTTTACACATGACAGTCGTGTTTATTGTTATTTTTCTTACTACGAATGACTAATTATTGAATGAAATTTCCCATGTGGGTAAATTCTAAAATATAGATTCTGTATTCTATCCTCTTCTTATAAATAATATCATTGATACCTACCTATATATTATTATGTCACAATCATCAATTTGCTTCGTATTACGAAACGCGAGTCATATGTTTTATCGTATTGTAATATTAGTTGTAGATATATCTACGGGGTGCCGAAGGGTGGTCAGCTGTAAGGCGGGCGGGCGGTGCTATGACGTCAAGCGTAATGTGACGCGTACATGGGCGCCAGCATCTCATTCGACGTTGATAGTTGATACTAAAGTGTTCGCATACGTCAGTCTAGACGTTTACAGCATTCATTATAAAGAGCTTTTCAGTTACGTGTTATAACGTAAGAAGTATGCGTAGCGCTGTTACGTCTCACTTTTTTGTGTTCTAGTCTTTTTGTTTTTGTTGGGTAAACAATAAAAATCATGGTTTTTCTGTATCCTGAAATTATTAAAGTTTAGAAAGGTTTAAAATACCTACATTTATTCTCTGCCTCTATAATTGTAAAACAGAGAGTCGTGTTGATTTAGGTTAGTTAAAGATATCTTTGCGGGCATTCGTACTTGTAATAGATATAATTTATTTTATACACTTTAGAGATATTATGCGATTTTTGCATATTCTTTCGGGAGCATTCGGTATGAAAACCGGTATGAATACAGAATCGTAGAGCGATGTTAATTCGCAATGGTGCGATAGAGTTAATTGCATTCAGTGGTTCTTCGTGTGATCGTCTAATAAAAGTTCAAGATATGTTTTGATGACTAAATTATTCATCCTATTTTGAGGAGTAAGTATACTTACAGCAAAATAACTGTGTTTTGTTTGTGTCAAATACCATGGATTAAGCAATTATAACCTACTTATCTTTAATATGCACAAGTTACTATTTAACGTACCAATAATTAAATAAAGACTATGTGCTAATTATCTCATATGGATTTAACTCTAAAATCAGAGGCCCTTGCCCCTTATGTACCTGAATTTTACCGTATATATACGAGAATGCGTCTAATAATGTAGTTTGGCGGAATATGGACTGAACCATGGACGTATAGAAATGGACAGAACGGCAACAATGAAAACTTTTGCGTGGGTGGACAAGTTATCAGTCATTGCGCTCCCAGCACCCAATACACACACACTCCTAAAATACAATGCCTCATTCAAATAGCCTTTTTTTGTTAGCTATAAAATCGCCATTGTCGTTTGGAATACATTCTGGATTGGATGAGGTATTGCTTCAGAATGATGATCAGTTTCTTGGTCTTGATGCCGTCACTCGCGTCTGTTGGTCATAAGTCATAACTCATAAGTCATCATTTAATTAATTATTGTGTTTAGGAGGGAAGACTGTAAACAGCTCCCGATTTATTAATTTAATTAATTTAATAAAGGACAAAATGCGCACTATCCGACGGCCCGCTATCGGATTTCGTATACCCTGGATGTAACTCTATGATAGAGTACACGATTATATACAATATCTAAAATTGAGTAAGGAGTTCAGATAGGTTCAGAACTTATAAGAAACACTAATTGTCAAAAGTTGTTTCCTAATTTACAAATAGTGGAAACAGTTTTATATTAGAAATCTACCTATCTATCAGCAACAATTCTAGTATATATAAATCTCGTGTCACAATGTTTGTCCTCAATGGACTCCTAAACCACTTAACCGATTATAATAAAATTCGCACACCATGTGCACTTCGATCCAACTTGAGAGATAGGATAGTTTAAATCTCAATTTATCTATTTTTTATTACCCCTAAGGGCAAAACAACGTTTGCCAGGTCAGCTAGTTTTATCATAAATCTAGATTTCTGTCACTATTATAAATATACGGTACAGTATTATAAGTACAATACTGAATGAAGATTTAGAGTTTAAACTTTAAACCGATAGAGGTACAAACTGTTGCACAGGAGTTCTTATTATACCATAGGATGGACGACTCTTGAAAAATGAAAATCCATCTCCGTAGGAAAGGATGCAAATAAGGCTTCATTTGTATGAAGCAATTAGTAGGTAAATTCTTATAGTTAATTAATGCAATCAGTACTGGGATTTTTCTACTGAATCATTTGAAGCATACACACAGAGTCAGTCGGTGGACAGAGTTATGAATAAAATTAAATATGCCTATAAATATAAGATACTTCAAGTTATAAGGCCGTTAACGATTAATTTGTTGAACAATTTATTAAAACTATTTCCATAATCTCCATAACTTTGTAACAAACTGGTCAAATGGACACCGGCTATAGCTAAATTATATTATTATCTTCGATGTAAACCATACTTTATTTTAATACTTTGATGGAGGCGCCACTTAACACCTTTTTATGTAGACGATAATATTGGAAGCAGAAAATTATGTTGTTATCTCAAACTCCAGTTTCTTAATTAGTAAATAGACTCTCAATTTTTGACAAAATACGATAAATCTTCTTAAAGTCGATTTGGAACCTTACCTTAGGTATCTACAGTACAGTCTTAGTTTTAAGTACTTACACAATATATATTTTTTTATATTATGTATTATGGACACAAATATTTTAAAGTTTTCAAGAAACCCTAAACGAATTTTACGAAGAAAGAAAAAATCATAGGTACTTTTAACCTGTATGTGTATTTTATCCTAATAGAATTAAAGCTATTTTTAAAGATGTTTTATAAGGACATTTTAAAAACGATCAAATCAATTACAAAATATAAAATGTCTTCAAAATAATGTCTATATTTAATAAAACGTACAATTAATAAAGCTTTGCTCATAACGATCTTGATGTCACGCTGGCCGCCTCTGAAGTTCTGTGTGGGGGATTTGAGAACATTATAAAACTGTGTAAGAATAAATTTGAATTAATTTATGTTCGTATAACTTGATAAGCGGAAACATGTTCGATAAAATTTCTTGATTTAAGTATTAAATGGTCTATGTAATCCACCCGATTACATAAAATGTGGACTGATACACGTTGATTAAGAATATGAAAACACTATTCTATATTATGGTTTTAATTGTATTATAATTTTATCGTTGTATAGAATATAAATAGGTGCTTTATGAAACAATTGTAAGACAGTCCTTTTTTATAACATAAACACCAGCTATGTTATCTTAGTATAAACGATAATATTCATGGAAGTTTGGGATTTGACCGATTTTATAGACGTTGAAATTGATCCGTAAAAGCTCCTATGTGCCACGAAGAAGATATACTCAACTGGTAGAGCTAGATTGCGTAATATCATTTTGACATCTGAAAATAATTGAAACTATTTCTGACTTTGTCTACTTATGAATAAGTTTTGACATAACGAGCATGAAGCTTTTGTCTAATTATATTGTGAATGACATCTAAAAAGGTAAAATTATTAATTCCACGGTCCTGCGATATAGGTAGTCCAGCTGCGCTATAAAACGGCAGCCTAATGGTGAGCATCTATTATTTTATTCAGATTTTTCTTCGCACGAAATCGAGGCTCTGTATGAGTCTGTTACTACATACATATTTTATTCAACGGGCAAAATATTATACAAGAATATAATTAAGAAACTGGTTTTATCAGAGTAGTGTCTAAGAATTTATCATTACGATTTGATATGCAATACTGGTAGGCGTATACTCCTGAAAACTGACTGACTTTTTATTTTTGGCCTTTTGAATATGTGTGATAATACTGCGAGCAAATATGACGAAAAAACGCCGTTATAAGTACTACTATATACCTAATCAAACGTTAAAATTTTTAAAGGATTAAAGTCTCAAAAAACATGAAGCTTAAATTTGAAAGTGATTTTCTCTATAGTTTTTAACCTTTATGTCACTAATAAATAAAATAAAATAAAATGTTTATGTCACTAAAATCGCTTAAATAACAGTTTACCCAGTTATTACATGTTAGAGACAGTGTGTATTTAGACACTGATTTAGAAGAAAATAAATAAATAAAAACATTACAACAAACTTTTGCATACTACTTCAGATACGTTGACTATAAATTATTAATGAATAATTTATATTAAAACGTCTAATCATACAAGTTATTCTATCAGTCTAGTTCTCGCAATTGTGCCAGTAGGTTTGCAGTTATGCCTTGGCACTAATACGTTTTTAAAAGCTCGTCCTTTAATTCGAGATGGAGTGACATACTCAAAGAGATTATACATTTATGCATTTATTGCAATTATTTAAAATTTTAGCATAAGAATTCATTCGTGTTTTTATTTCAAGTATTTATCATTTTAGTAGTTTATCTTTTTCTTAAAGAACTTGGTCTCAATAAATATGGTTGAGGTTAAATGGAAAATTTCGTTCAGTTAAATGGGGAAACACTTACATGTTAAAATTTTTTATTTATGCTACACGTGGAGGATAGTTTTTGCTTTAATACAACTGCGGTGCAATCAATCGTAATTTGCGAAAAATAGCAACGTTATTTTATTTAGGTAATTAAATAAAATTGTTGTTACCGAGTCTGTTGACTAATTAATTAGCGAAAACACTTTGGAGCCAGTTGTTTTTCTGATCACGTTCAGGGACAGGCATTTCACGTTGCATGAAATAAAGATAAAAAAGAAGATATATTATATGAACAGGTTTACCCTATATAAATACCTTTTTAGTAAACTACTCAGATACTCTTATTGTACAAAATATAATAATTAGTAATATAGAAGGTATTACTAACACCTTTTTACTCGACTGCAGATTATAGTATAGCAGAGTATACTTATTTCTTTGTTAATTTTTTAGGATTCCGTACCCAAATGGTAAAAAAGGAACCCTATTACTGAGATTCGCTGTCCGTCTGTCCGTTCGTCCGTCCGTCCGTCCGTCTGTCATCAGGCTGTATCTCTTGACACGGTTCGAGAGATGCAGCCTGATGACAGACTGCAAACTTGAAATTTTCACATGTGATGTAGTTCGTAGAACCCTAAAATGGCGGGATTTAGGCGCTAAATGTAAGTTATAAAAAAATTACGAAATTACCAACTATCATGTGGGGTATCAAAATAAAGGAAATTAAAATTAGATTATAACAAGTAAATAATTTAATAAAAAATTCAAAAAACATGACTGCTCTGATAGGTGGTAAAACAACTTTTTCCAAAAAAATATAACCTATGTTACTCGGAATGATGTAAGGATTCTAATGATACTCTATATTATGACTATATATATTCAGCCGTTTACAAGTTATGGTGGAATAAAGAAACTCAAAAGGACGAACGAAAAGAAGGACGCCAGACTTGGCTAAAATCTATAGTCGCGCATATTCGAGAACAATTCCAATAAGCATTTAGTAAGGGCGCACTCAACACTGTATGTGAATTTAAAACTTTAAAAAAGCTTTGTTTCAAAGCTTTTTCAGACACAGTAGACTGAGCATCACGAAGCGTATATTTTGACGTTTTTATTTACCTAAGGAGTCAAATCCCTTAGACAAACGAACAGACGATACTGATAGTAGTCATTTGCTTTTCATTGATAGTGGAACAAAGCTTCCTATCCACGTTTCCATAAGAAAATATAATTTTATTACAGTAGGTTTAGCTCACAACCTATGTATGTGGTTTATAGATAGACGGACTAAGTTTGAATCTATTTCAAGAATCTTATGCCACAGATTGTCGTAATATGCTTATAATATGAACCTAATTTCAGCGTTCAAAGGATATTTGAAACTACTATTTATAAAGGTATGTACGCTACTTACAGGTTTCGTAAAACTTTTCAGTATCGCAGGTGAAACTCGTGGGTTCGAAGGCTCGGCCGAGTGAAATGTGAAGTAAGAAGTTTAAGGAAGTGGGTAGCGGTAACCAAGGGCGTCCTTGAAGCGGGGCGCGGGTCGATGCGTGACGTAACGCGGCGTATGACGTCACGGGCGTCGCTCGATCGGAGGCCGAGGCCGGCCGTGAGCTCGCGCGCCCGCCGCGACACCCCCTTTGCTGCCGCTTTTCCACGCCACCCGGGTATTTTTAGACTCTGTGACGTAATTCCGCTACAGAAATCGCTAGA
The DNA here is from genome assembly GCA_963855885.1 of Coenonympha glycerion. Lineage (NCBI taxonomy): Eukaryota > Metazoa > Arthropoda > Insecta > Lepidoptera > Nymphalidae > Coenonympha > Coenonympha glycerion. The sequence continues at coordinate 7,806,369 of OY979629.1, forward strand.
GCAGTACGAAAAGTGAAGCTAAAAATAAGCAATAGGCTGCTGCGGTTTTCTATAACTCACTTAGGTATATAGATTGCAGGCAATTTTAAGACTTTCCTCTTCCATCTCAGTTAATCTAGTAGTTTGAAGCTCATTTTTTGGGATTCCATACCCGAAGGGTAAGAAAGGAACCCTTTGAGGAGACTTCGCTGTCCGTTCGTCCGTCCGTCCGTCTGTCACCAGGTTGTATCTCTTGAACCGTGATAGCTACAGACTTGATTTGTACAGATGATGTATTTCTGTTGCCGCTATAACAACCGATACTAAAAAAATTGTTGTATGGGAACGATCAACATGATTTTTTTTGCTCGTTATTGCTATTTATATTGATGACGGTAACGGGTAGACGCTTCGATTCGATTTAATGCAGAAATATTTATAGTAAAATTAAAATAAAATAAAAAATTTAAGTTTAGGGTTTTTTGTGCGTTTTTGAATTTGGTAGGCAGGGAGGGGTGTTTAGTTTACTTTAATAGCATTGAGAATGGAGCTCGATAGTACGGAACCCTCAGTGCGCGAGCCGAACAGAGGTTAAATCAAATGATTAACCTTGAAATGTTTAATCAAAATAAACAATATCGAACAAAAGAGCCGCCTCAAGCCCTTATTTGTTTGACGGCAAAAAATTATGAGAGTATGAAAATAGGGCATAATTTAAATCTTATTCAAATCACAACAGCCTCGTGTTATTAAATTATAAGTTTCTGATTGAAAGTAGCACTTCTTGCCACTTACTGCACGTTCATGGCAAAAGTCTAATTAATTGATACTGCATTTTTGATATACCTCATTAAATATGCTTGTTTTAATTACATGCAATGAATCTGATCGAGTTATAAAAAGGAATTAAGAGTTACAAACAGTACTAACCTATTACGATTATTAATTATTATTTAATATTTTTTGATCATCCTAAATAAACTTTTTACGTCAGACAAATCTGGAACAGAGCTTTGTATAAAAACTAGGTTTTCCAGATGAAAACATTAATCCATAAATAGTTTTCCCTGGGGGTGGTGTGGCGTGACGTAAAATGGGATCGCGATTGTATTCTCTGCTGACGTCACTACAGCTGGCGATAGCGTGTAGTTATCGTGAGTCCCTATCCCTCAATTAAATATTCTTGAAAGACTGAATGATTTTCCTTGGCTTTCACAAGAAGTTTCTTCTTTCATACTGCTTAACATGTGTAAGGAGCTTTTTTGTTGCGATAAAATTTCCCCAAGTTATTTTTTGCAAATGTTGGTATAAGGTATATTGATAATCAATAATAATTGATTGTTTAAACTTAAAAGTAAAAAAAGTTCCTGGTGTGCTGTGGAAACATTTAAAAAGCAATAAAAACCTGTAACTATGACTGTTTATCGTAGAAAAGCAGTTTTCCGCGAAATCGTACTCTTAAATGTTTACATTTCATCCTTCATAAATCATATGAAGGAATAATGATTTTAGAATTATTTGGCCACAACGTATGTAAGATAAATCCCATATACTTACTTCAAGTATCAAATAGATACTTGTCCCAGATTAAATCAATATAGGCAGTATTTCTATTCAAATTCAGAAAGCTGATTATAACAATAATAGAGGATACAGTTTGGTGATGAGATAACATATCTGTCATCTACATGCAAAAAAATTGCACCATTCGATTGTCTACAACAAAAAAACCATCACTTGTAAAAATCACATCACTTGTAAAAATCACACCCTCCATACCCCTGCATTTAAAGCCTGATTTTTTCTTATTTTCGTGTAATACATTTGATGTCTGCCAGTTATCAAGTGATAACAAAAGTGAAAGCGATGTTTAGCTTTGCGGAATCTCTCGGAAACCGGTGTTTGTTTAGTGTTCATAATTGTTTATCACTTAGGAGGACGTGAAATAGTGAATGGTAAAAGTTTTATGACTTCACTCGACAAGATTTTGTCCGATTGAATCATTTAACTTTGAATTTTCCTGCTATTTTACTCGTATATCGTCATGTGGTTAAACCACAATTTTTTGCGAATCCCACCCTGGCTTGTGCAATTTTTTAACGTTTATGTATAAGATTGTTTCGGTCTGTTTTTTTATTTATATGGGTTAACATTCAAGAAAGTGCGCTGTCACATCTTCTTTGAAATCATTCAACCTGATGCATTCAACGGAGTTTTATTTTGGTGCCACATTTGATCGATCCGAAAAAGTTCGTATATAGATTGTGATACGTACTCGTATATGGCGTTATGCGATCATTGGCAATTTGCGGAGGCACATCTCAGAGAGGCAGGTGCAACGTCTGCCGGTTGCGACAACCTATTGGGCAAGTGGAAGGCAACTCGGCTGAGGCCATCGGCTCCGGAGGCAATCGCGACATAAGCATCCCATATTATACTAGAGTTACCTAACTTGCAATCATCACAAAAACAATATTAATTTCGCCGCACTAGTCAAGCTTATTTTCATTAATTTGCTTCTTGCTATAACTGCAAATTACATTAAGTACTTAAAGTATCTGCGATGAAGATCGTTAAAAAAATAAACCAAAAGTCAGCTTCGTCTTATTACGAGTTTTTTTCGATCTAGGTTTAAAGCTGCTAAAAAATTAAAAAATTAGATGAACTTTTCATTTAAGGTTTAAGTTTACTTTTTAATAGACATTAGGCGCAGATACTGATCAAGCGGTGCAATCAATTCTAAACCTGCCTTTTAATAATCGTTTTAAGAACATGTCGTTATTTTATACGAATATAAACAAAGTGGCATAAGAATATTCGGATTTCGGAACGGTGTTATGTTGAAATATTTCGTCATACTCGAACATCTTAAACCTACATAGACTAGGTTTTTGCATAAACAAATAACGCATAACCAGTTAACTGATGCTCGTACGACTACTAATGCGGAAGTCTGCTGCGGATGATGTATTTTTTTAAATGTTTAGGTATCCTGCATAGTTTGACACTTTGTGGTCAATTTTATTTTTGTGGTAGGTATAGGAGTTTTTGATAGTACTAGTAGGTCAATATTATTCTATTTTATTTTTAATAAAAAACTACTCTCCATTTTCATAAAGGAGCCTAATCTTATGTCTTATTAGGTATACTTGATTCAGGAGTTTTCCGAATTTTTCACATTTGACCAAAATGAAAAGTAGATAAGTAATCTTCGGGACTAGAACAGGTTTGATATTCGTAAAGTTATTTAAATAGAACTTCTATATGTCTTAAGAATATACTTAAAATTTTATTTATGTTGTATATTTAATTCTTAAAACTTCTTCATAAGTTAGGCACTTATTGTTTTAAGCTATGGGGGAAAATTTTGTAGATCTATGACAAGATCTTTTACCAATCTATGAAATTTAATGAATCCAAATAAAAAAAACCCCTATAAATTTACTTCTTCATAAATTTAGAGTTACGGGAGGGAACTGCGTTATGTACCCGTATGTAGGAGTTAGGTATAGACATAAAACAGTACCTAAATAAGAACTGACCTTTATTTTATTAAAGTTTATGTGAGATGTGCTCAAAAAGGATCATCGATTGATTCGAGTCCTGTTATTGCGTTCAATAGGTTACATCCCACATGTTTATGGGTCACTAGGTAACTGCGATCTCATCTGTGAAACCTGCTTGGATTATATAATATTTTAATAGTGGAGGCCCGCGGCTCTACCTGCGTGTTTTTCAGTTTTTTATGAATCCGGTGGGAATCCATGGATTTTACGGAGATAGAAAGTAGCCTGTGCTAATAAGTAGCCCATTATCTCTTTACCGAATTTCAGTCAAATCGGTTCTGTAGTTTTAACGTGAAGGAATATTAAACATATACATACACATAAAAACTTTCGCTTTCATGATATTAATGTGCTTAATTGACGGAAAGCTTTTTGATTGGTTTCCGTCGGGTACAAACTTTTGGCGCTTAAAGAAAATGAAAATGCAAAACATAATTAACTGAATTTCTTAAACATAAAAGTTATGAAATTAAAATTGAAAGTTAAATAATATTTAAAAAAAAGTGGATGAAATAAAATCGGCAAGATAAAATAATAGCAAACAAAAGAAAATAAAAAAGGTTACGTACGTGTGCTAAGGAATTTTCTAAGGCCACAGTGTTGGCTGGAGGGCGTCAGCAACGCACCTCGCATTCTAGCCTATGGCCATCGTCACGACAGTTCCACACAGAGTCTACGCACCCAGAGGTTCTACACTACGAAAGCGAAAATAAACACAGAATCGTTGAAATGACGCGGACGGTGGAGCGGGCGCTGACCTGGCGCTGGCTTCTCAGGGTCCACGGGATCGGCGCGCGACTCCAGGGTCAGACCGAGGCACGCGCCAGAGAGTCCCAGTTCGCTGAGCAGGATCCTCATGCGGCCGAGCACATTGCACTCACTGCACGCGCACTCACTCACAGTCCGGCGGTAGTGGGAGATCGCGGAGGGGCGCGCGGAAGTATACGCGCTGGCGGACGGTCGGTGCGATACTGAGGCCGCCGCCGCCGAGGCTGGTGGCTATATCGCCGCGCCTGACGTCACGACGGCGACGTCATGGTCGTGACGTCACTAACGGTACCTCCCACAGCCCGCCCGCCGCCGCCTCGCGCCTCGCCGCCCGCCCGAGCCTGCGCTAACGGCACCGCTAGTACGGAGCTTTCCTACGCCCGCGCGCCGTGCGCCCGCCGCCTGCTGCGTGCCAGCGCTCCTCCATCCAGGGCTTCCATCCTTCACGTTTCACGGCCAAACACGTGCCCCGTGCTTCTTTATAAATAGGGATCGTTACGTATACCCGAATAACACGATTACATACCTACATTATTATTTAACACTTACTGTGTTGACGGAAAATTTTGTTGTTTACGAAAGCTTTCTATATTTTTTTGTTATAAACGGAGTTGATCGTACCGAATTGAAATTGAAATCAAGGCTTTTTATAAAAGTAGGTAAGGCCGTAACCTAAAACTTAAATATTACTTAATTTGAGAACCACTATTTTGGTAAAAGCTTTAAGTTTTTGTCCTTAAATATATTTCTTTAGTGCTATAAATATTAGCTACTTAGGCTACGGTATAAAAAGCGAAAGAAAGGCATTTAACAGTCTTTACTAATAAAAAGCTCTACGTATTACATGATTGAATCTTTTAAGCACATAATATATAGCGTGGAGTTTAAATTTTCATTTCCCGCTACTCGGTCAGGGTATTCTGAAGATTTTATATGGTGCTGAAAGTGTATAGTTCAATTTAAAAAAAACTCAAAGAGTTTTACTGTAGAATTGAGAGTGATGTGAGGGAAATATGCAAACGTAGGTAGTAATATATATGTGTCTTTAATTTGGTCTTTAATAAAGCTTGTTTGTTTGTTAACTTTGTGAGTCCTTCAAACACATGTTACAACTTAAATATCTACGCATGACACTTATTTTTTAAACTGTAATCCTTTTACGACTATACCAGATGCCGTGGAAAAGAAGTCGACAACAAAAACTATCACATCTACTTACGTTGTTACATTTTAAAAGCGGAACAGTGTTCCCCTTCAATAACATTGGAGCGGAGAAACCTATTGACGTGATTTTGTGCAAGAACACCGTCGGCTGCCTAAAAAGTGACGTAGACAACGTTTCACCCTTTAAAAATGTATCTAATACTCGTCCCGACGAGTACCTCGTATGTAAAATTATTGTATCAAAATGTTTGTATCGAAACTATTGACTTGGCTTGACCGATTTTCATGAACTTTTTGTGTAGGTATATTATGCACATCTGAGAATACGACGTAACTTAAACTACGTTTCATGGCCCTAAGTGAGAAAAATTGTGAGAAATTTATGTGACAAAACAAGGTTTGATGGTCAGCTAGTATTAAATATTATTTAAATGCTTTAAGTGAGTCGTTTTGTACTGTAAGGTATACCTTAGATAACAAAATAAGGTGAAGATTAATTGTTGATTACTCTATTTATCACAATTCACAAAAGTTAAAGGAAAAACATCGTCGTCGTATTTTTGTATACCTATGATTAAATGTCTGTATAAAGTAAGATGACAGAAAATTACGTCGAAGATTACGAAGAGATCGTCTCATGTAAAAATCAACGCTTTTCCTCAATATTATTCTTTGAATGTGTAAGTGGAAAGTGGAGGAGCGCTCATTTTTAGGGTTCTATACAAAAATGGTAAAAATGGAATCCTTATTAGACTATCTATACCCAGAATTCCCATTGAAATCTAGTATGAAATAAAGCTGTTTGAATTGGGCATTTGACTCCAATTTTTAAAATGCCTGTAACTTTGTAAATCTTTGTTGGATTTTAATATTTTTTCAAGTGTAAGTACGTCATTGTTTTTACCCTAGATTATAATAATGGAATCATAGATTTGAAATAGGTCATCGCTCGCGCTACGACTAGATAGAGCCCTACCTAGACAACGACAGCTCCGTGAGTGCGGCAACTTTATTTTGTAGTGTGAGTGTGTCAATTTGAAATTGGTATGGTGTGCGGATGCTAGTATGCGTGAAAAATTGTGTAGCGACGGCGCAGGTTTGTCAACTTAGACATAAGTATTTTTTGACGCACTTTTAAAGTCGAGGGCAGCCTCTTGGACCTCTATGAAAGTAATGTTTTTTACACGACTGCCCAAAAAAGGAGTGTAATGTTTTTAGGGTGCATGTATGTATGTATGTGAGTTTCTTTATTCCACCATAACTTCTGAACGGCTGAATAGATTTGGACATATGTGGTATCGTTAGAATCCTTTCATCAGTCCGAGTAACATAGGCTGTATTTTTAGTAAATAGTAATTTCACCACAGGGCAGTCGCGTTTTTTATTTTTTAAATTATTTACTTGTTATAAATTTCAATAGTTATGTAATACCCAATTTTACTTACAAAGTCGAGTCAGACATCAAAGCTATAACTCAGGGTTCACGATGCACGTCGGCGTGGCGGCACATAGATGCAATAGCTCCATGCGCGACAAATGCATCGGTGACGCGGTCGGTGCCGAAACTGCGCATCCCGCTCCCATTCGTGCAGACCGCTTCCGCATTGATGCGGCTCTTCGTCACACCAGGATATCTATAGGGCTAGCGTACAGCCCAGATCGAATGAACTAGTGTGCTATTTCAGACTCCACTCGCCAGTCGAACGCCCCAGTTGCGACGTGCGGCTGATCAGATTGACTTATTAACTAGCATTATTTTACACCAACAATTACAGTTCTTAAAGAACAACTAATACTGCGGAACTAAGAGGGCGTAAATAGTACTATCCACTCCAGTGTACTGTTTTAACTGGGATAGTACAGGGAATACCAAAACCATGTAGGATTATCATGTTTTTTTACGTTAAGTTTTAAATTAAGATCAGTTGATCTGTCAAAAGTCCATATCCAGCTTATAAGCCTTCGGCTTCTGCGTATTAAATTAAATTTTATTACTGTTATTATGACGCAAAATTTCAGCGCACTTAGAATAAGAATTTGCTACGCTTGTTGGTATAAATCCAAAGTCACGATAAACATTAATTTCGGACATATCGACAAGAAACGGGTGTTGTTTTCAAAAAACCTTGGAGATAAATTTCGTTTTTGTGGAGCTTTATCATCAAAAGCTTCTGCTACAGTTTCCACAGTTTGCCTTGTTTATTTTCACGGTTAATACGGTATGTACTATGACAGTCTGAGCTTGCCTATGTAAATATAGAATCTTTATAATTTTTTTGTGGTAATCAGAGGGCAATATAAACGAATTTGATTTAATTCCGGAAATTGCTATGTAGAAATTGATAATTTACTAAAATCTCAATGGCATCTACTCAGTAGGTACTCACTATACTCATGTTTCTGTCATAATTTTTTGTGACTAATAAAAATAAATACACTTAGTTAGAAGTAAGTACGAGTGAATCTGGCTTTGAAGTAGGCACTTATCGAGAAATCAGCCTCTCAAGTATGTTTACCTATATGGTTCGTAAATATATGTAATAATAATTAGGCACAATGGTATAGAGTCCTTACATGGAGAACGTACATTTCGACGTGCTGAGCTGTCCTATCAGTGGAATAGGTGTATAACACTACTACATAATGATATTATATTAATACATCTTTGCATAATATTATATAAAAAAAATCCAACGTGTTCGTGAACTATCAATTTCTATGAGTACCAGTCAAATATAAGGAAAATTCTCGGAAAGAAATTATGTATAGAATCGATAGATATTTAATTCGGACATAATTTATCCGGTAGGATAAGATATTATTTTTAAAATGATAGCTGACACGAAGTAACTCTTCACTTTCTTATCGATCCAAAATAGATATTTTAATTAGTTACATTGCACTTAATGAAATTCAATAAAAATATTTTTTAAGTTTGTATTTAAATCATAAATTATTTTTTAAACTATGAATGCTTTATAACTGAGCGTCTCCCGTATTATTTTAGACACAGAGGGTTGTTTTCTTCCGCGGTGCGTCCGCATTCAGCGCTTTGCATATATTTACGGCTGATACGATTGGTCGCATGCATTGATTAAACATATTAAAGGATCAGCACTTACTGACGTCACGCATACATTTTTAGGCTCCGCCCTGAAGCCGGATTTTTAAGTTGTCATAACTGTAAAATGGCGCTAATGTAGGTATGCGATCGACAGCGGTATGTGCTGTCGGCGGTACCGAAATGTATGAAGTGCGACGTCAGAGTTGAGAAATTTTTGGCTTCAACATACGTCACATATCGCCAGTCCTCTTAGCGTAGCGTATTTCGTCATTGGTCGCATGTCCTAGTACTCGTACTATTTGCTGCCCGCCCGGCGTTCGACGGGCAAGCGTCCAGTTATTCTAATTTTACTTATAATCGATGTTGTCGCAGGGCCGGCTCTAGACGGTTAACAATCATGGATAGGTGAAGAAATTGGCAATACAGATTTCAGGTAGTGAAAGCGAATTGCTTTGATTTTGACTAGCTCGTATCGTAAGAGAGCGATGATCACTAAAAAAATAAGAAAGCGTAAGCACAGATTTAAATGGCCTAAGCTCGTTCTGGTCCCTAATCTGTATCTCAGTGATGATTACTCATTGACCTTCATCGAGCTCATTTGACGTATATATTTATCCATTGAAGGTTTGCCACAAAATCTTACTTTCATTTGAGTCATAAAGCAGCAATGAAAATATAACGAACCATAGACAACAGTGATCATTACTGCAAATGACAATTTTACAGACTGTGGGCCCTGGGTGCTCTTCTCAATGCAGGTACACCTTGTTGAAGTTTATTGTTGGTAAAACTTTCCTTGTGGAGTTCGTCCAGGTGGGTACCACTGCCAAAGATTATTGATACTAATCAATGGATCTTTGCCACTACTATGTGTTAATGTACCGCAATGTTACTATACTTATACAAGTTCTGCAGTGTTTGTTCTTCTAATATATCTGACTAATCAGTTAAGGCTAACAAGTCTACCGCTTACTACTATTAGGTATATTACAACTATGTAATGCATTCCTGTTACATTATGGAGGTAGGTTAGCGTACCACGTTTTATTTATGCACTACTAATAAATAAATTAATATTAATGCCTATAAATTATTTATTAAGAATAATAGATAGGTAGCTAATAGGTTACCCATTTATAGGTAAGAGTAACAATAATGTATTAATCAATGCCATGGTCGTTTTCCCCATATCCGCAGCTGAGGTGGCAGAATGAATGCGAAAGTGTATCCCGTTACCCGTACTCCCGCTAGCTGGTCGCCGTGGAAAAAGACAAAAATATAGTTTTTGGAGTGCAAAAATACACAGCCCCTGCGTTTCCCTCGACGAAAGGATATGCGTTACGCATTTTCTCTTAATAAAATAATATCAAATTGGTCAAGTGCGAGATGAGCTTTTATTTCTACAGTAAACATATAACTAATTCTACTATATAAAAATAAGTCGGGTTTTCCTTCCTGACGCTATAACTCCAGAACGCACGAACCGATTTCCACGGTTTTGCATTCGTTGGAAAGGTCTCGGGCTCCGTGAGGTTTATAGCAAAGAAAATTCAGGAAAAATTAAAAAAAAAATGTTACAAAAACGAAGCCATCTGGTGGCGAAACGGAGTTCGCCTGGTTTGCTAGTATACAGTAAATATCTCAGTTCAAGAGATACAGCTTGGTGACAGACGCGGAAGGACCGCGAAGTCCCGTCTATACCCTTTGGGTACGGGACCCTAAAAATGTAATTTTCCATCCACAGATTTGTTGGTAGAAGATATTGATCCAAGGCTTACGCCGCCCACAAGATCGGAACCTTTTCAGTGCCTATATATTTAAGTGTGATCATTTTCTGCTCCTATACTTACTCATAATGGTAAAAATTTGGTGAAAATGCATTACATCTATTTCCAGAAGAGTTGTGGGAGGTCAGGTAAAAGCTACTTATTTTTCGGTAACCCAATATAAAAACCTTTATTTCATCTTGATTAGATTTACTTTCGATGTCTACAGGATTTTTAGTTATAAATGAAATCATTACCTACCTACGTACAAAGATTGTAAAATTATCTAAGAAAACGCGCAGTACACATTTAATCTATACAGACTTGGAAGAAAAATTGAGGTGTAGAAAACTGAATAAATACAATAAAATAGACTTAAAATTAAGAAATTAACATCAATATAGAGACTACTGAACTGCCTCAAGGAAACCTTTGAATGTACCTGCTTACTTTACTTCTGTTCTTAAAATTGGCGTGAGTGTCGTAGAACAGTATGTACAAACAAAGTTTGAGGAACACTTAAAACAAAAATCCATTTTATATTTTCATCATCATGGGTGAAATACACGATTTCACCCATAGCTTGATAGTTGGCCCTGTCTTCAGTTAGCTCGCGCTAACTGACAGAGTTCGTCATACTAAATAGCTAAGTATACGTGATTGCATGCGTGCCCATTCTGATAACTGCTAAGAAAAACTTTCATAGTAGATTTTTGAAGATTTCCATAGGTTTTCGCCGTGACGGGATTTTACATTAAGGAGCCCAAGAGGGGATTTTAGTAGTTGCTCGAGCATCATGGGGACCTATTAGATTTTAAATAGGTAAGTATTGGATGCTAAAATAAATGAGGTTGTATGATGTATGCTATTTCAGATATGGAGATTGAAAAAAATCGTGACTTTGAAATTTTTTTCTCGAGCTCGTCAGATTTTTATACATACGCTTCATCTTGATGTGCTTGTCGTCCTTACCCTATAATCTCACAATTATGTCGAGGAATTTCCTTATCAGCCGGGTGAAAAATAAAATTTTGAAATCGGCAGATTAAGAAAACTGCGACTTTTCAAAATTCAGTATTAATATATTTCGAAAAAAAAATTTATCTCTGTAAAGTGACATTACACTGTTGCGATTTCACGCCGCGAGCTCGCGCGCCACCGCGCCGCGGTTCGCACCGTTGCCACTTGCCGATGTTACATTACAGAGTAGGAACAAGTAGAATGTCTCTGTAAAATATTGAATATTTGTTATTTTTCAAAATATCGAGAAAAAAGTCGTAGAACAAAAGTTGTTAGTTTTAATGTGAAGAAATACAGGCCGTATTTGGTATTTTTTTATAAAACTCTGTAGGTACCTATTTACTTAAGTATTGAAGTCGGTTACATTTTATATTACTGTTTTAGCACCTTTCATTATACAATCATAAATGTTCAATTCAATCGTATGTAGATACGCATAGGTTTAATATAATTTCATTATATTATAGTCTGAAATAAAAAACTCTTTGCATTGTGCGATAAGAGATTTATCATGAAATAGCCATGTTCCTACCTACCTAGTAATTTGAACCACGAGTTATCTTTACGCACCTTCTATAATACTTACATATATACAGCGCGACGAGGCTATCGTGGCGCGCGGCCAAAATCGGAACTAACGCCACTATCTTGTGATACTGTTTGATAGTTCGCTCTGTTGGTATATCGCTATTGTGTGTTGTGTTTTTTTGCTTAATATTAACTAAAATAAAACTACAATTGACGTAAAATTGAGGAGATTTTATTTTTTGGCTGCCTTTGTTCCGTAACAACGCCCTCCTGACAATGTCATTCAAGTGCCGAGCCTTGAGCCTTGTCGGACTGTACACACGTTTCGCGTTTGTATCGTACACGTACACGCGCGCCTGTGTGCGGCTCACATTCGAGCGCGAACGCAGCGGCATCAGCGGGAAGCGAGAGAATTATTACTTGAACGCGACTCGCTTGTTTTGCGCCGACGCCGCGCCGTCAGCGCATTATGTCTGAGCATTGAGTGCGATTGTAAATTGTACTAATTAGGCATGGCGGTCTTCACCAGCAAAACAGTGCTTTCATCAATTACTACCCTAGTGGCAATGTTATACAACGAGCGCGCATTCGGCCAGTGTTAAAGAAATCTGTGTTACGAATTATTGCTGTGAGCTGTCAAACGCAAAGCTATTGCTATAGGACGGTTGCATTATGCACATTTGTACGTGTGTGTGCGTGTAGTGGTCACAAATAGCGCAAAAGGGGTTCGGAACGATCTTTGTACGACGTAAGTACCTATTGTGAACTTTATAAACTTTTGTCATTAATTTTGAGGTTATGTTCATTGGTGATTGATATGACGTTAAAATAACTTTGCATGTTAAGTGTCTGTATTTATTTGATTTGTGTTTTATCATGTCAAGGCTGATGTCTTGCATAATATAGGTAATTAGCTGAGTTGCAACTTTTTTTATACACAAGAGTCGTAGTTTTAGGTTAGATATAAGTGTATCTGCAAAGTAGGTACCTAGGTCCATAAATATACCTACCTATTTGTTAAAAAATGAGATAGTGCAAAATCAACTGAGTAAATATAATTAGCTACGAGTAGTAAATATTGCTTTCTTATTATTCTTACAAGAATCCTATTAGGTAATATTATAAACTAGCTGATGCGCGCGGCTTCGCCCACATGAATTTGGGTTCAACACATCCCGTTATAGTAATTTAACCTTAAAGGATAGACATGGTATAAATGGACTACCTATCCAAGACAAAAATAATTTTTCTATTCGAACCTGTAGTTTAAGAGATTAGCGCGTTCAAACAAAGAAAACATAAACAAACTCTTCAGCTTTATAATATTAGTACTTATAGATGTGAAAGTTTCTGCAACGAATATATAATATCTAATATTATTAACGCAGAGTGATTGCAATTTGGAATAATGTAGATTACTTACCTATAACCTCAATCAATACAAAGACTCTTTTTATGCCAAAAAATTGGTACCCGCGGCATAAAAAAATCTCCGCCGCCGAAAAAGTGAAATCACAATGGTTTAATAACTTTAGCTTTCTGTGGACAATCACACACAAAAATATTTTTTTAATTCGGACCAGTTTCAGAGATAAACAAACAAATAAACAAACAAGCTCTTCAGCAATATTATTAAAGGAGAATAGATTAAATAATATTTGAGATTTAAGTCAACTAAGGCTAGGTATTATGTGTCTACTTTAAATAATGTGCCCTAGGTCCTCATAAGAATATGACAAGGAGAGAATAATGAGTTTTATCTTATCAAGTTAGTAGATAAGTAAGCTACCTCGAGAGTCATTTATCACCGCGCGTGTCAGGATTAAGTGGTTATTAAGCTGCGATTTTAATGACTAGTTGTGGACATTAGTTTTAAAGTTTCAGACGATGCTATCCATCGGCGGATCCAGGGGGGGGGTCATGGGGGTCATGACCCCCCCCTGGGCCTTCCAGGACCTAGATGGACCAATAGTTAAAATTGTAAAATGTTATGTTTTATATGGTATTTTTTGGAACAATATAGATTTTATGTAAGTGAGTAGGTACCATTAATATTTAATTGATTTATGGTTGATTTTATTGTATATGGTGTCAAACGCATTATTAGGGAACGAAAATATCCAAAATTTGAATTTTACCTCGCCACCGCGACCTTTTTACTGATGACCTCGTGATTTCCCAGGACATTTCCTGATTTATCAACAATCTTCCTTATTTACTGATTTTATTATTTTTTTTCAAGATATATTTGGGTTTTGAAATTATATTCTCGTAAAAAATGATGTAGACCTATCTAAGTGTCCTCCGCGGCGGATTTACGCGATGACCTTGAATGCAAGGATATATACAAAGTTACTTGAGATCAAGGAATAAATATTAAATAGTAATTTATCATGCGAAAATGTAAAAATTGGAGCTCGCTTCGCTCGCATATCTAGTTATCAAAATAATGTATCCCCCAGGATCTTTGTTATGTTGTGACTTTTTCAGTAAAAAAAAAACAGTTATCAAAATATCAGAATCTGTAAAGTTCGTGTTCGCTTCATTCTGGACTATTAGCGATTTCGAGACGTTATTCCACCTAAAAATATATTATATTATTAAAATTAAAGATTAAAGATGGACCGCACTATGAAACGAAACAAAAAAAGCAAAAAATTTGAGCTCGCTTCGCTCGCATATCTAGTTATCAAAGTATATATAAAGTTCGCCTTCACTTCATTCGGGCATATTGCGATTTTAAGACGTATTACGTGTACCTACGCTTTCCGAACCTGGCGGTAGAGTCTTGACATTTCATGAGAGCTTATATCTAAGCCTATGTGAAATAAAGAATTTCATTTAATTACGTCTAAAAATGATTATATTATTTTTTATTAAAGATGGATCTCACTGTCAAGCCATATTAAATTCAAGACTGAAATAAATAGTGATTTATCCTGCGAAATATTAAAAATTTTGAGCTCGCTTCGCTCGCATATCCAATTATCGATATATGTATGCCACCAAGATCTTAGTTACGTTGTAACTTTTTTAGAAATAAAAATAAACAGAAAATTTCGTGCTCGCTTCGCTCGCATAACCAGTTGTCAGGTTAAGTTTGTGTTTGCTTAATTCAGGACTATTTGTGATTTCAAGACGTTATTCCGCCTAAAAATTACTACATTAATTAAATCAAAGATTAAAGATGGATCACATAGTAAAACGAAAAAAACGTAAAAAAATTGAGCTCGCTTCGCTCGCATATCCAGTTATCTAAATACATATAAAGTTCGCGTTCACTTCATTCGGACATATTATTTGTGACTATAAAACTTTATTTCGCCTAAAAATGATTATATTATTTTTATTCAAGACTGATCTCACTGTCAAACCATGTTAAATTCAAGACTGGAATAAATAGTGATTTATCCTGCAAAATCGTAAAAATTTTGAGCTCGCTTCGCTCGCGTTCGTTCTAACCTGTTACGAAAAATTAAATCGTGGCTAAGAGCTTCAATAGTTGAAAAACGTCTTTACCAGACTGGTTAAGACGTCTCCACGTCCGAAAAACGCACCCATTGAAGTAGATGAAGTGATAATTCGTTTCGGAAAAAGAAATATTGGCTCTTTTATTTAAAGATAGGTTTTTAAGTATAGTACCTAAACATTAATAAAATACCTACTTTGTAACTGTATCAATTAGTATCATAATTAAATTAAAACTTCTTGTGACTTGACTACAACTACGAGTATGTGACCCCCCCCTGGCACCAAAGCTGGATCCGCCCTTGATGCTATCAGGCACCCTGACAAGGATAACAGTTAAATCCTCGACTTCAATAAAGAAAACGTCATTGAATATGATACAAAATAACAAAATATATCGGTTCCACAGCCTACAGAATATGTAGTCTGAAATCGTTAACTTTACAGTAAATATATTATTTAGTTTTTATAGAAAGATCGTTTTCACGTTGTATATTAATAAAATTCAGCAGTCAGACATAAAGAATCGTTGAGAGTGATACAAAATAAAGGGGTACCTGTTCTTCGTAGTAAAAACTTACATACGTACTCACTTCTATATAAAAAAACTTGCTGTTGCGCGCAGCTTCGCCCGTGTGAATCTCGTTTTTACGTATACTTTTATAATGAGTTAACCTTATAAGATAGACATTTAAGAAGAAAATAATTCCGTCGTCCATATTTTTGTGTAACTTTAACGGTTTACGCAGCGCACGCAACCGAAGTTCACCAGAAAGAACATTTTTTCCCGTTTTTTTTTTATAACATTTTTCATAGATGTTCCGGTCTTATTGGTCAAAGCGAGATGCTTCATAGCATATACGGTAGCCTTCCTCGCTAAAGATACTCTCCAACACAAAAATAATGATTTTTCATTTCGGACCAGTAGTTCCAGAGATTAGTGCGTCAAACAAACAAAACAAAACAAGAAACAAACAAACAAACTCTGCTGCAGCTTTATAATATTAGTAGGTATAGATATACACAACAAGAAGCGTGGGAACAAGAAAATAAAATACAAAGATGCGTCACGGGTCAACAAATATTTTGTTACACTTGAAGATTGTGAATGTCACAAGCTATTAACTCTTTGACGAGCAGCTGACCTGTATATTATACCATGATATGAATCTCAACATGGCATAACACGTGATTTACCGATCCGTGGCAGATTGAAAGGCTATTTCTAATCACCATGCCGATACCGCCTCACTGGATTGAATATAGAATTACCTAACATCAGGAGGATATTGATCGCGGTCCTCTCCTCCCCCGTCAGCTACGTCATCGTTTACCGTGCATAGATGACGTCATGAATTTATGCCGTCATGAATGCGCGGATCACACGTCATTATTTTCACGCATGCGTATTGATTTCTATTACCATACGACTAGTTTATTAATTAAAATAATTATATCATCACCACAGTATTAATTCGTTTTTTAAATGCTCTTTAGGGTTCTGTAACAAAATTTTACCCTTATGGTGCAGTTTATCCGACCATTCGACCCGCGCCCGTTCTTCTATCTGCCACACTATTATTTTGTTATAATGGTTTGGTAATTAGCTTAAACCACTGAAATCACAATAAATTGAAAATTATTTTTAGTTAAAAAAAAAAAACATGGAAAAATCGAGGGTTTTAGACTTGCATGTTAAAGGACTTTACCTGTATATTCTAAAGCTTAACACAATTGTTAATATTAAGTTAAGTACACATTAGTAACACTTGATTATTAGAATGAAAAAAAAAATTATAATATATTTAAAAAATATATTATAAAATAGTTTTTACTTCACAGAGAAAAGTGTAGAAAAAATACCCCTTTTTCTCTGCGACGTCCAATCGAAAAATCTGAATCTATGGTCAAATCAATTGATTCAATACTGACCATAGATTCAGATACTGGAAAAACAGGTACAGGAAAAACAAATCCAAAACTCAAATCTTACTATCACGTAAAAAATGATATTAACAATAAACCTCCACAAATAAAGTTAGTTTTGCGGTACGATAACAAAATTGATTATTATGGTATTATTCTTTCTGTAGTACGGAACCATCAGTGTGTGAGTCACACTCGACCTTGGGCGGTTTCAATTTCATTAAATCAACAAGTATACTAAAAGTTACAAAACCCGCGGGATTTAATTTTATCCCATATTCTAGTCCTATCTATCTATCTAGAACAGTGCCTATTCTAGAACAGGCACTGTTCCCACTTCCATCACCAACTACTTCTCTCTCTCCATCTACCATGTACCAATCTAGTATAGCCTTAGTTAAGATTTCTGAAGTTCGCATCTTTGAATATACGTAGTAAGTAGAATATAGGTAAAAAGTAGTCTTGTTTTAATCCAATGTCTAATTCCCAATAATATGACTGCACTGGAAAGCGATAATAGCGCTTCAGTAGTTATTTTAAGGATATATACACATTTAAGTATTCGCATTGGATCTTTTTTCGTAGAGAACACTACGAAACTGTCTAATGGTTAAAGGTGTGACATCTCTGAATGTATTTAGGGATTAGTACAGTGAGCTACACGCTTTTCCCACCGTGTCGGGCTTTCCAGAATTTGTAACGATTGACACCAGATGGCGTGAGCACCCTCCCCCAAATAACAACATGGCGGTTCATTCAGAGTCGCCGTAAAACACGCGATGTCTGTAAAGTAATTTTATTTCTATATACACAAAAAATAGTATTTTAAATTGAACGGCCTATTCATTGGTTATGGTTAAATTTAAGGTAATATTTAAAGTGGATTATGTGTTTGCACAGTGTTTACGTAATAGTGCTAAGTTTTGCTAACCGACCCCTGTTAAAGTATTGATTAGTAAAAGTCTCGTGGTACTGCCCTGCAGAGTTTTGATAAATTGTATAATAGTTGTTCCTGAAGATAACGTTAACCTGAAAAAAAATCTAGTGTTAGTGGTTGTTTAATATTTCGTTTAAT
This sequence comes from Coenonympha glycerion, assembly GCA_963855885.1. NCBI lineage: Eukaryota > Metazoa > Arthropoda > Insecta > Lepidoptera > Nymphalidae > Coenonympha > Coenonympha glycerion. The sequence continues at coordinate 7,824,693 of OY979629.1, forward strand.
TTAAAGTGCGGAACATCTATGTAGATAATGTAGAATGGTGCATTAAATTGACGCATTAAACTACACCAGTTGCTAAGCAACGCACTAACCTTGAACGTTTGTTCCATTTTGGGGTTCAAGTTCATTTAAATTTAAAATTAATTTCAATAACGTGAATGAACATAACTCTAATCCCTAAGTGTTATTTTTTATATGATTTTAATCTTTATTTTTCATTTACAGGTAATATCGTCTACTGTGGATTATGGTTGGAATAAGTATTAACACACAAACTAAAATTTATAACTATGGATCCTATATTAGAAAATGAAGCAGCACTCTCGGATTCTTCATGCAGTAAATACGGAAAATCAAGACGTAAGAAGAAAAAGAATCAATATGAAGCGCAAAGTGAGAGTCAGACGGTTGTAGGTGATAAGAAAAAATTCGTTGTTACTACATTATCCACTTCAGATGACCAAAATGTTCCCTCTGAACGGTTACCACAAAGCAACGTGCATACTATACACTTTGGTACTCGCGGCGTTGAATCACAAAGGCCCCATGTTAGATCGATTTTTAAAGATAAGCCAGCTGAAACGTCCAGACCATCAAGTGCAGAAAGAGAAACATCAAAAAAAGAATATGAAACATTTCATGGAACGTCCTCTAGTCCAAGAAGCTCTATTTTTGATATATTTAGGATAAGAAGAAAAAGTGATTCAAAAAAACATCAGTCTCTAATACAGAATGTGAAAGGTGCTGTAGCTGGTACATCGAAAGACTCTCCTGAAAATTCTAAAGCCGAACAAAGTTCTTTGGACCCTAAGGAGTCTCATAAAAAATACTATTACACCGTGACAGGAGCTTCTTCTCGAAGGTCAAGTCCAATTACAAGAGTAATGGATATTTTCAGAGGCAAACCTCACACCCAATCTGACCAAGCAGCGGCTGAAACAGCGAAAAAGAAAAATGCAAAACAAATTCGTCGCTCCTCTATAGGAACTACTTCGCCTACTTACCATAAAAATTCATATGCTTCTCTCGATCCTGTACAAGCAAAACAGTTGTTTAGAGAAGTTCGCGGGCTACCTAAATATGATCCATACTTATCTATTGTCCAAATATCTGTAGGTGGAAGAGATAAGACACGGTTGCTTTTGAATTTTTTCAAATATCATAAATGTTATGAGATACTGCCCAAATCAGCAAAAGTTATAATATTTGACACTCAGTTTCCTGTTAGAAAAACTTTTCCTACACTCGTCTCACATGGCATTCGATCAGCACCATTATGGGATGCAAATAAGAAGATGCTCGTGGGGATGATCACGGTGACCGATTTCATTAGAATTCTGTTACTTCATGAGAAAGAAAATTTATCAATGGATGATTTTGAAAAACATACGCTTCATAATTGGCGTAAAATTTTAAGGCCAACACGAAAACCGTTATGTAGTGTTAGCCCAGATCAGTCGCTCCATGACGCTATTAACTTGCTTAGCAAAAATAGAGTTCATCGCCTTTTAATGATAGATCCATTAAGTGGAGATGTGTTATATATTTTGTCACATAAAAGAATATTAAGATTTTTGTTTGTATATTTAAATGAATTTCCAGAATTAACATTTTTTCACAAAAACATGATGGATTTAAATATAGGAACATACGAGGAAATTATATCTATCACTGATAAAACGACAATTCAAGAAGCTTTTCAGCTATTATTAGAAAAAGATATATCAGCTTTGCCTATTTTGGATGAAAATGGTGTCCTTATCAGTGTTTATGCAAAATATGAAGTATTGAATTTAGTAGCCGAAAAGTTATATTTAAATTTGTCTCTAACGGTTGGAGAAGTAAGAAACAAAAAGAAGGATTGGGATGAGAAGTTGCAAAAATGTCTTTCAAGTATTACCCTATATGAGGCCTTAGAAATTATAGTTAGAACTGAAAGTCATCGACTATTATTAGTTAATAAGGATGATAAGCTTGTAGGAATCGTTTCACTATCTGACATTTTAGTTTATCTTAATAGAGTTATACCTTCTGAGAAAAAGATTTCGTCTCTCCAAGAAATATTTCGCCCCTTAGAAGAAAATAAAGTTCCTGAATCTTTAAAAGAGAGCGAAAATGAGGTGATAACTATTACTGTCCCTGACATTATTCAAGCGCAAAGTGTACCTGAGGTTAATGAAGTGGCAAGTGGATCAAATAGTACTACGGAAAACAATGTAGAAGAGAAAATTACGAATAACTTGGAGACTGATGTAGAGCAAACTAGTCCACAATCAGATATTAATAAAATTGAAGTTGAATCAGAGGATATGCCACAATCTCAATGAAGTTAGATTTATAATGTAACTTAGAATGAATCATGTAATTCCAAAGATATAAAATAGATAAAACTATTGTGTCTCAAGTATGCTTTCTGCTTTTGCATCATGATATTGTAAATTTACTTATAACTTACTTAATTGTTAAATGTAGTGGCAACACCACGTCAATGCCTTATTTATTATTTAACCCAATGTAATATATCGCTGAAACTCAATAAAATATTTTAGCAGTGTTGTTTATTTTCATGAAGAATGACGAATTTTCTTTTGACTACTAAAAGGGAAGCATCTTGTAGAAACTTTTTTTAAAATATTAAACACTATTTACTAATTTAAAACTGAATATTTAGGTACTTAATCATTAGTTTCTTAAATGTGATATTTAAAGTTAACAATATAGTTAAAAATATAAATAAGTATAACTAGAATTAACATGTTCTGTGTGCTGATTCTGTATCGTTCACTTAGTTAGTTAGTAACCCATACTGGGTTATTAACTAAGAAAACGGAGGCGAAAATCCTATTTTTGTATTCTTTTTGTACAAGATAGCAACTAGCATGGTATACTGATATGATACCATACCGACCTAGGTTGGTAATTTGTGCAAAAATAGGATTTTTGCCTTCGTTTTCTTAGTTAATAACCCAGTTAGGGTTACTAACTAACTAAGTGAACGATACAGAATAAGGCCCCTGAAGCATAAACTTACATTATTGTTACAAACTAAACGTGGTTGAAGTCTCGTTGGCTAAGATTTAATATGTACATATTTATTTAATCTATGACATAAAATAATATACATGCTACTTACGTTCAAAAAATAAAGTAAGTAGTTTTAAATTACATTTAGAAGTTCCCATGCCGCGCCATGATTAAAAAGCTTACTTTGGTAAAAGCACAGATTTTAGGTAAAATTCTCAATATTGTAGCGCAAATTATTATTTCAATTTTACTTATTAGATTTATTTACTGTACATAAGTACAATGTACAGTAAAAAAGTACCTACATGAAACAAAAAAAATTGTAAGAGCATAATATAATAAAACACTTAATGAATTCTAGGTAATCGTGTGTAAGGTGAAACCACGCGATTGAGTTCAAAGGAAAACGATAATGTGTTAACTACTTAGATATTTGTTACACACTCCTACAAGCACAAATAGGTTCAATCAACGAAGAACGGAAAACAAACGACCTTGTTGTAACAGGTCCTTATATATTTTTGTGGCTAACTATTTGCGCAAAAAAGATTGCTCATGTTTTTTAGTATTCTGCATTCCAAACCATTATAAAATTTATGTTATTTTACCACTTTAAAGTTGAATATTTTGGGGATCATTACACAAAAAATAACGAACTTCAACCCTTGAAGATTGCTCTAACAGAAGAAAAGAAAAAAGACGGAAAGCTGAGGGAAATTTTGCAAGGACAGGGAACGAGTTCATTTTTGGCTTGGATCTTATGAAGTTACAGACGTAACAAATGGGCTAATAATAATTTTGCTCATACACGGCAATAGATAACTGCGTAAACGGTCGTTTTAAGCGATTTTTATTGATTTGCAGTTTAAAAACTATGAAGACAATTACTTTCAAAAAACGTCATGTTTTTTGGGTCTTTAATCATAACTCGCACACGATTAGATAAAAATTAATTTTTTTGATAGAAAATTCTCCTAAAAGATGCTCCAAAATTTCCAGTTTTCGAATTATTATCGGATTTGAATATAATATATCCAGAAACGCTCAGAATGGGATTTTCGATGATAGTCTTAAGTTTTTATTTATTATTTTTGAGAATGGAACAGACAGCTGCTTACAACCTTGATGGTGAAAGGATACTGATGTTGGGATGCCTATCTGTCAGTGTATTTGTACACAAGAAAAATATTATGCGTCATAAACAAAGTGAAATTAAATGAAAATTACCATGAAATCAATGTTACCTTTTTGGGCGAAACCGAACATCGAACCTAGGACCTTGACCGAATTTTCTCGTAATCGAAGTTAAAAGCAGTGTGGTGTGTAATATAAATATGAGAAACTAGCTCATAAGACCGATTCTTCGTAAACCTTTAACCTCGGTAACATTAACTCTGTTAGTATGACCCGGGAATCTACTACAAACTTTCTTGGCAATCGAATTAAAAGTAGTATGTATAAAGGAAAACCCACTTTATCCTCGACTTAGGTATCATCGCGTTCGGCTCGAGGGCCTTCTCGGCGAAAATGGCGTGTTGTGCCCTTATTGTAGGTAAGTACCTAATAATTCAGTTCGTTTGTCGTAAAGTGGGCAGTCTCACCAATTTTACTTGGGTACCAGATGACAGATCTTTAAACTGTGGTGTAGTTATGTTCACATTATCCTTACAAGTGACCTAAGTGACTAGGATATTTTGACTCCTAGCTTTTGCTCGCAGCTCCGTTCGCGCGAAATTTGGTATTTCACAAATACCTCCTACATATGAAAACAGCTTCATTAAATATTGTGGATGGTTGTGATATATTTTTACGGACAAGATTTGCTTGTTGTGTCGGAACTGGGTGCCGGCGGCGGCGGGCGGTCCTACAAACCTGTTAAAATGTTCACAAGGACATACGTGATGACTTGTGAGAATATATACGAATATAGCAGCATACCCAGTGTTTTATTTAAATTGGTCAGTAATTATGGAGAAATAATACAACGAAACTGAACAGGAATATTATTTTAGATTTTCAGCAGATCCTTTCTTTAGCCGATGCCTCAGAAAGAAATCCATGACGAAAGCCTCATTCTAAAAAACTCGTTGCGAGAGAAAAGGGTTTGAGCGATTGCTGCCTAGGAAACGGTCAAGTGCGAGTCAGACTCGCGTACCGAGGGTTCCGTACTACAGAAGCGATAAAACTACTTAGGTACTGTTAACAATTTACATACATACCTACATTGAACTAAAGTTATGATATAATACAAACAATCTCGTGAGATAACAAGATCACGAACACATTGTAGGTAAGTTACAAAAGAAAATGATCTCGTTTTACAATTATTATTGTGTGTCACTAATCTAAATACATGTGTAAATAGGTCTTATGACCTCACTCTGAAAAACCTATTTCAGTGAAGATTAGATTTGGTCCTGCCGTAAATTGTGTGGCCCCCCATGGATTGTGTAAGAGCAACATATTCATCGCTATCGTAATCTACTATATAAAAATAAGTCGGGTTTTCCTTCCTGACGCTATATCTCCAGAAGGCACGAACCGATTTCCACGGTTTTGCATTCGTTGGAAAGGTCTCGGGCTCAGTGAGGTTTATAGCAAAGAAAATTCAGGAGAAAATAAAAAAATCTTCTACTATATAAAAATAAGTCGGGTTTTCCTTCCTGACGCTATAACTCCAGAACGCACGAACCAATTTCCAAGGTTTTGCATTCGTTGGAAAGGTCTCGGGCTCCGTGAGGTTTATAGCAAAGAAAATTCAGGAAAAAAAAAAAATACATAAATCAAAGCCATCTGGTGGCGAAACGGAGTTCGCCGGGTTTGCTAGTCGTTTATAAATTCTGCCTCCTGATTGGTTCCTTGATTTACAACAGCCAATCGGGTGACAAGCAAACGATTACGATAACGATTAATACGTTTTTCTTACGCAATCAGACCCCAGGGATACGATTCAATCACTTAGTTCAGTCCATTAGATAACTGACTTCGGTTACTTTGCAACTGTAAGGTTTGGTTGTTTACCAACACTCGTACAGCCTAAACTAAAATACAGTATGCGGCATGTCGGTGGCGGCTTTATATGATTGTGGCAAGTGACCTATGTGCGGCGACCCTAAGAAGTAAAGATGCTTCTTTTACTGTTTACTGGTGTCCATCCATACAGTCTGACAAGGCTCTCTTGGCACTTGAATGACATGGTCAGGAGGGCGTTGTTATAGATCAAAGGCAGCCAGAAACTAAAATCTCAATAGCGATATACCGACGTTGCCGACAGAGCGAACTATCAAACAGTATCACAAGATAGTGGCGTTAGTTCCCATTTTGACCACGCGCCAAGATAGCCTTGTCGCACTGTAGACTTGAGCCAAGATAGCCTTGTCGCACTGTAGTTTTGAGATGTTAAAAATCACACCCGAACCGGAAGCCGTTAGGGGTGAGTTTACTTATCCCTTCCAAGTTAGAAGGATAACATCTTCAGCTGCAACATCATTTACCATTCGGTGAGATCGCAGAGAAGTACTAATTTGTATACCTAGTATAAAAATTGTATACCCACCTACTTACCTAATTATTAATTAGGAAGGTAGGTAGGTATACCTAATTATTATAAGTAAGGTAATTGTGTACCTACTAAAAAGTTAGTTGGGGCAATGAGAATCAGAGACGAAGCACGGAACCCCGCAATGTACAAGTATAACTCGTATTAGGTCTGATTTTTTTTTCGCTCTTCATCCAATTTTGCTAGTGCGTAATTGTGTTAGCAAAATGCACAGCGGACTTCGCTGCAGGGAAGCCTGCAACCGGTCCTCGCGCCATCGCCGCGCCGCGCGCCGCCGCCGGCCCGCTACAGAACCAAACCCGGAACTAGCCGCCGCGTCTCAACTCTCAAGGTCGCTCTGTATCTTATTTTGAAGGAGAAATCATATTTATTAATATGTTTTACATTTGGGTACATACTACGATACATTTGAGTCGATACTGCGATACATTCGGGTCCATACTGATGAGATACATTTGGGTTCATACTGCGATACATTTGGGTCCATACTGCGATACATTTGGGTCCATACTGATGAGATACATTTGGGTTCATGCTGCGATACATTTGGGTCCATACTGCGATATATTTGAGCCCATACTGCGATAGATTTGGGTCCATACTGCGATACATTTGAGCCCATACTGCGATAAAAAGAACGGTTTTAACTGTCGATACTTCGACCTAAGTAAGTCGAAGTATCGACAGTACACAGACAGTAGGTAGTTGTACAGGTTGTAGTCCCGTCGTCGTGGCGAACTGTGCAACAGGGTCGAAATGTCAACAGTTCAAATCGTCCTTTCCATATAGGTATGTGGGCAGGTACCTACTGGTAAAATGTGAACTAAGAAATAGCTAAGTCTTAAATTCATAGAAATCATGCTTATTTTTAAAGGTCCAGGTGCGGAGTGAAGTTATTATCATCAGTTCATTAATATCATCATCATCATCTCAATTGTCAAGTCAAAAAATCGCTGCCTGAATATTGAGCGCTGTATGTTAGGTACATCTAAATATTTAGGTAGGTACCTACCTATACCGATTTCTTTCTAATAACTTATTGTTTTACGATAGTGAGAAATGTATGTTTCCATAGGTAGGCACATTTTTAAGTTTTCGAAGTTTTACTTCGCGATCATATTAGAAGGCTGGCCATGATAGCTCATCACGTTAGAAAGTATCTAATATTTAGTAGGTACTAGCAAACCCGGCGAACTCCGTTTCGCCACCAGATGGCTTTGATTTATGTATTTTTTTTTTTTTTTCCTGAATTTTCTTTGCTATAAACCTCACGGAGCCCGAGACCTTTCCAACGAATGCAAAACCTTGGAAATTGGTTCGTGCGTTCTGGAGTTATAGCGTCAGGAAGGAAAACCCGACTTATTTTTATATAGTAGAAGATTTTTTTATTTTCTCCTGAATTTTCTTTGCTATAAACCTCACTGAGCCCGAGACCTTTCCAACGAATGCAAAACCGTGGAAATCGGTTCGTGCCTTCTGGAGATATAGCGTCAGGAAGGAAAACCCGACTTATTTTTATATAGTACGTTTATAAATTCTGCCTCCTGATTGGTTCCTTGATTTACAACAGCCAATCGGGTGACAAGCAAACGATTACGATAACGATTAATACGTTTTTATTACGCAATCAGACCCCAGGAATACGATTCAATCACTTAGTTCAGTCCATTAGATAACTTATAAGTTCTAAGAAGATGTTGACTGAGCTGACTTCGGTTACTTTGCAACTGTAAGGTTTGGTTGTTTACCAACACTCGTACAGCCTAAACTAAAATACAGTATGCGGCATGTCGGTGGCGGCTTTATATGATTGTGGCAAGTGACCTATGTGCGGCGACCCTAAGAAGTAAAGATGCTTCTTTTACTGTTTACTGGTGTCCATCCATACAGTCTGACAAGGCTCTCTTGGCACTTGAATGACATGGTCAGGAGGGCGTTGTTATAGATCAAAGGCAGCCAGAAACTAAAATCTCAATAGCGATATACCGACGTTGCCGACAGAGCGAACTATCAAACAGTATCACAAGATAGTGGCGTTAGTTCCCATTTTGACCACGCGCCAAGATAGCCTTGTCGCACTGTAGACTTGAGCCAAGATAGCCTTGTCGCACTGTAGTTTTGAGATGTTAAAAATCACACCCGAACCGGAAGCCGTTAGGGGTGAGTTTACTTATCCCTTCCAAGTTAGAAGGATAACATCTTCAGCTGCAACATCATTTACCATTCGGTGAGATCGCAGAGAAGTACTAATTTGTATACCTAGTATAAATAAAATTGTATACCCACCTACTTACCTAATTATTAATTAGGAAGGTAGGTAGGTATACTAATTATTATAAGTAAGGTAATTGTGTACCTACTAAAAAGTTAGTTGGGGCAATGAGAATCAGAGACGAAGCACGGAACCCGCAATGTACAAGTATAACTCGTATTAGGTCTGATTTTTTTTCGCTCTTCATCCAATTTTGCTAGTGCGTAATTGTGTTAGCAAAATGCACAGCGGACTTCGCTGCAGGGAAGCCTGCAACCGGTCCTCGCGCCATCGCCGCGCCGCGCGCCGCCGCCGGCCCGCTACAGAACCAAACCCGGAACTAGCCGCCGCGTCTCAACTCTCAAGGTCGCTCTGTATCTTATTTTGAAGGAGAAATCATATTTATTAATATGTTTTACATTTGGGTACATACTACGATACATTTGAGTCGATACTGCGATACATTCGGGTCCATACTGATGAGATACATTTGGGTTCATACTGCGATACATTTGGGTCCATACTGCGATACATTTGGGTCCATACTGATGAGATACATTTGGGTTCATGCTGCGATACATTTGGGTCCATACTGCGATATATTTGAGCCCATACTGCGATAGATTTGGGTCCATACTGCGATACATTTGAGCCCATACTGCGATAAAAAGAACGGTTTTAACTGTCGATACTTCGACCTAAGTAAGTCGAAGTATCGACAGTACACAGACAGTAGGTAGTTGTACAGGTTGTAGTCCCGTCGTCGTGGCGAACTGTGCAACAGGGTCGAAATGTCAACAGTTCAAATCGTCCTTTCCATATAGGTATGTGGGCAGGTACCTACTGGTAAAATGTGAACTAAGAAATAGCTAAGTCTTAAATTCATAGAAATCATGCTTATTTTTAAAGGTCCAGGTGCGGAGTGAAGTTATTATCATCAGTTCATTAATATCATCATCATCATCTCAATTGTCAAGTCAAAAAATCGCTGCCTGAATATGAAGCGCTGTATGTTAGGTACATCTAAATATTTAGGTAGGTACCTACCTATACCGATTTCTTTCTAATAACTTATTGTTTTACGATAGTGAGAAATGTATGTTTCCATAGGTAGGCACATTTTTAAGTTTTCGAAGTTTTACTTCGCGATCATATTAGAAGGCTGGCCATGATAGCTCATCACGTTAGAAAGTATCTAATATTTAGTAGGTACTAGCAAACCCGGCGAACTCCGTTTCGCCACCAGATGGCTTCCTTTTATGTAACATTTTTTAATTTTTCCTGAATTTTCTTTGCTATAAACCTCACGGAGCCCGAGACCTTTCCTACGAATGTAAAACCGTGGAAATCGGTTCATGCGTTCTGGAGTTACTTATAGCGTCAGGAAGGAAAATCCGATTTATTTTTATATAGTAGAAGATTTGGTGACACAGCTGGTGAAGTGCGGCTTGGTAGGCTTCATTAGAGCGACGGTGCTCTGCGACGATCATGGCATAGAACTCATATACCCTAGTGAAACCTAGTGAAACTCGCATACCTGTTTGTTTGTTATGATTTCTGGTTTCAAATGCAGCCTTCAAATCGACTGCCATCAAACAATCGATTCCATTGTTGCCAGCTATTTATTCATGTACGAAAAAATTGGGACTCGAGAGTAACGTGACGGCAATAGATTTTATTCAAATTAACCATTTAACATGAACGAACCGGTAGCGGCCCACTCGTGTTAAACCGGTAAGTCACTTGACACTGGCTAAATAAATATGGAAGCTTGCTTCAACGCCAAGATCCCAGCATTGCCAGACTCACGTTATAGTAAAATTACGAGAAAAGATGTCTCATGTCATCGAAACATATCGTGGGATATTTGTTTTATTTAAATCGCTAAACGCCTTTATATCTCAACAACAGTTAAGATAACTGAAACGATGCAGGTTAGTCCTAACCCGTTGGGTTATTTATTTAGTTCTTCCTAGTACTGCGAGCTTAATGCTTATAGGTAGGTACCTATGTACTAAGTAGCATTAAAAAAGAAAAATATCGCACGACTGTAATGGCAAAAGTTCGTATGTACTCGTAAATATAATTTGTAAGTTTGTATACTATCAAAATCATCTTATTCATGCACACACATACGTACTCTTGTGTGTATGTGTGTGCATGCGTGTAACACAAAGGCTTTTTTTAATCGTATTGGTGAAAAACCGAATATCATGCGGCCGGAACCGTGGGCAAATGAATCCTAGTTATCTACCTCCAGAGTCCAGTGGATATCTACATAATATTATAGTCCATTACATTGTGAGATAAAGTTGTGGACATAGTACTGTTAACATTGGGTTGAATAACTACCTAAGTTTTTCAAGTTTGGGGCTGTAACGTGAGTCTGGCCAAGTCCTGGAATATTGGTCAATAATGTGGCATAGAGATAGCATGTAGGTAGCACCGTCCATTGTGAATGTGAGACAGTTCTGCCTACACATCAACGCGATTGCCCGTGCAACTACAGACGCTTGGCAAGCAACAAAGAAGGACTTTGGTAACTACGGTAGGTAAGGTCGGTACAGCATTAATAAAACAAGTAAATAATTAAAAAATTAAAAAAAACGACTGCACTGTGGTAAAAAACTTTTTCCAAAAAAATATAGCTTAGTTACTTGAAATGGTGTAAGGATTCTAACGATACCCCATATGTCCAAATCTATCCGCCGTTCAGAAGTTATTGTGGAAAAAAGAAACTCACATACATACATGAACCCTAAAAACATTACACTCCTTTTTTGGGCGGTCGTGTAATAAGTCAACGTTGTGTAACGGCTATGTATCTACTATAGTCAGCTGTTTATATTTTTGTTAAATCAAATGAAAATTAAGCGTTTCCTCTTAGAACCCCTAAACTTATGATAATATTTTTGGTGGGTGAGTTAACCTACTCTATTGCTTTACTCTAAAGTCGCTTATAGGTATAAAGTACAAAACGATAGGAAAGAAATAACGCAAATAAGAGAAACCTCAAACTAACGAGCGCCAAAAATACCTGCGCATCGAACAGAGAAACTGTTTCTTTTGGAGGCAGTTAAAAACATTGATAAAACATAATATAAAGGATCAGCACTTAGTGACGTCACGCATGTATTTTTGGGCTCGGGTTTTTAATTTTTTCAAAACTGTAAAATGGAGCTAATGTAAGACAGCGGTATGAACGGACGCGTGACGCCATTTTTGGCTTCAACATATGTCACATCTTTCCCGTCCTCTTAGCGTGGCGTATTTAGTCATTGGTTAAAAATGCGTTGTGATTATGATTCGTCATGCAGTGTACATACAGCTTACAAGTACGTAAACACGTTTAGCGAAGGCGAAGCCGCGAGCACTCGCTTATATATATAGTAAAACAGCATTAATAAATGAGATAATTTAGATATACTGTTTTCGATAAAATATATAGCACAAGTCGAATATAAGTCGTCCCATAAAAATCAAGGTCAAACGAAAGTAGTTTTATGAGGCGTTATTTATGTACCGTATCATTCAAGCGGGATTATTTTTAGCTACAGCTTAGGAATCTGTATGCATATCCTACCTGTGAGGCTCTGTCTGACGAATTCAATTTTTATTTGGTTTTTAAAAATTTTGTTAACCAATAAGACATTATGCCAATACCTACAATTGCGACATGGAAGAAGATATCATCTCCACGAGTTTATATAAAATCTTTGCTTAGAAGTGGTTTTTCCAAAAAAAAAGAGTTGATGGTAGGTAGTATGAAATGAGTTACTTTACTAGGTAACTCAGATTTTAGTGGGTGCAAGCCCCACATAACCCTTCCGTTTCCCCTGACGGATGGGTATGCGTAAGGCATTTTCGGTCGATAAAAAAGGTGTTTTTTGGATTAATTTCACAAAACGGAAAATTGAGGTGACCATACGAGTGGTATCTTTGTATCATAGTGTACAAATAACATGAGAAGTTCTACCAGGTTTTCTAATTTTAGGTACGGTAACCTAAAACAGTTTTACTGCGTTTTAAAACCTAACATCAAGCTTCTTTTCAAAGTTTTCTTCAGAAGATCGAGATTATTTATAATACGGGTAAGTATGGGTGATAAAGAAATGTCAAAAATCCACAATGACACAAATGTCGAAAATCCACAAAAAACTACAATTTGACCCATATTATGTTATGTAGTTGCGATGAGATGAGAAGGTACTTAGGTATAACTCAATTGTATAAAAATAAAGATAGCACTATCGTTATCCTATCCTGTTGTAATTTATAAATAGGAATGTAATTTGTTATTCTAGATAAATATGTACTTAGATATGCAGTGCATACGTTATAGGCTGTAAGTGTAGGCAACCTAAAAGTATAAAACATGAAATAAAATTCATTTAATTTTTTACTTTATGAAAAAATCGAATGTTAATTAATAGCCCCGTCTGTAGTTTTGCATGTGTAGGAATAATAGATAACTGCGGTTCGAGATCGTGCATAAGTTAGTATGGAAAAGCCACCTGTCTTTATAAATACCTAGATACGTATATTTTACCATCTGAAGTTTTATCTTTAAATTTTGCACATTTTTCTATACATATAAATACATATAAAAAGGAAAGGTGGCCGATGTACTGACTATATCGACGTAAGCTCAAACCGCTGGATGGAACAATGGGCATAAATTGCTGTCAGATGAGGAACTATCTACTAAGGAAGGATTTTAATTTATAAATAATAAATATATATTACATTATTATACCAAATAAGTGGTATACTTAATCAAAGATTATTCATACCAATATTCAATAATCTTTGACTTAATAAGCGTTTCTCATGTGTGTCATCTGCAGTGGTTTGGCCAGACTCCAGTAAAACCGTAGATAGATTAACAAGTAGAACCGTGAGTAGAGGAGTTACCTGGTCAAAAAACTCTTCAGAACACTTCTCGTGAAACTAGGTCTGGTATATACATTCGTCGATACGAGAATAGACTAGAATCTAGATTATCAAAAAAAAATAGGCAAGTCTAGATTTGCCGAGTAATATTAGTCAAAGGTAAAAATTTGAAGAGGGGCAACGATTTAACTAGCGTGGGATAAACCAGAGGCTTCACGTACAACGGCCTTATCAGTAAAGTACCTACCTATTAATAATTTTAGAATTTAGATATTAATAACTCCAGTTTTCCGATTTTGTAGTTTCACAAGTATGAAAGGTGTACCTATCGGATAGAGGATTTCTTCGACTCAAAGAAGTAAGCAGGCAGAAATGCAGTTGCTTGCGATTGTGATGAATAAATACAAAAGGAATATTTTAGTGTGTTCCTAATCCTAACAGAGAAATTGTAACGCAAACAGAATTAAATTCGTACCTACATACTCTAAAGAATAAAAATAAACATACTTAGAATTCAGTAAACGCGCATTATGGTTACTCAGTCATCGTTAAAAATCGTTTCACAATTATTTGTGTTAGACTCAAGATTTTACAAGTCATTGAAGACACAATTTGTTAGTGTTGCCAAAGAGAATGGATTGATCACTTTTTAAGTTCTATATGATTATGATGCTTGTTACTAAAATGCCTTGAGGCTTTTAAAACACTGTTCGTCTCACACTTTTATTAATCGAAGCTGTTTATTTTTAGACATCGCATTTATTTCGTATGAAAATATAGAAAGGTGTTTTCAATAAGCGGCTAAAGTCAATGTTTTTGAAATAAGTTACTACTTTTTATATTTCGCAAAAACTGCAAACCAATTAATTTTAATATCTGCGTTAAACTGCCTAGTTCTGCAAGAGAGGTGTTAACAATAAAGTTTAGTTTGAAAAGCTATTCATTATTGAGTTTTTTGTTCAATGCGCCAACGGCATAGATGTAAATGTCGATCACATGGATGGCTATTGACTCATCCCTTTGACAAAGTAACGTCATAAATACAAATAAACGAGCTTAAACTTGTCTTACGTGCATGTCCAAGGGCAGGTGTACTTTCAGTAGAGACTGGCAGGCGCTGGTAACCGATATAATAGGTGTTTCCATAATAAGAGATTATTAAGGAAGGCTTGTCTATTATCGTTGATATAACACCTACTTGAGCGTACCTACATAGTACAAAGTCATGCAAGAGTTGAAATAGCGACGCGGTAACAATGTATCTGTTGTAGACAAACTTCGAAGCCCAGGTTTTTTCAGCTTTGGCTAGTCAACCTTAGGTCTGATAAATGTTTCACATGTCGTCTTATTTAAAGTAAGTCAAAAAAAAACCTTGAACTTAATGTAACTTTTTCGTAGGGGGACTGACTTAGAGTCTTACAGTCAAATCGAAGTATGACCCATATTGTACTGATTCAGTCGTTGCGATTTAGTGATTTGAAGAAACAACGACTCCTGGGACAGGCGAAAGTAGACCAAGTCTACATCAGACAAGATTTCAATGATTGTCAGGAAAGTTGGGCATTTTTAGGTTTGCTTTAAATACATCAGTCAAAGGTATAACTTAGAAGTTATCTAAATAATAAATTAATAAACCTATAATTATAAATTGTACGCCCCTTTCCAACGAGTTCGCTTGGACAAGCTAGCAACTTCGCATAGAGCCCGAACATCGGTCTTTGCCAACAACGTATCGAAGAAGGGTATTAGGTTTAACTTTGTATGTTAATTTCGTGAACACAATTTGCAATTTCTTATAAAAAACAGTCGTATATAAAAACAAATGGTATCTATTTAAGAATTTTAACGGTCTCAAGTGTCTATAATGTTCAATAGTACCTACAGCTGTATGTTTATTGTTAAAGAATTTGGACATTTATTCCGTAGTCTATAGCCATTTTTTAGGAGTAGATAGAGAAACTCCGCGCATACTTACTTAGATCTCTCCATCGTCCGCTAAGTTACTGCGCCTTCATATGAGACTCATAGTAAACGACCATGTCTTGGATCCAAATTCCAACACGTCATCACAAGCAACATACACTGTTGGAAGACTTTAATCTTCAACCGCTGAGGGATTAGGTCACTGATCGAGAACATAATGCCTAGGTATAGTAGGTTTAATTAATTATTATCTTTAGTCACCGTTTGTATGCGCTGAATAATGTGACTGTTCCTGACGTCACTTGCATTATTTTTGGTATCCCCGATGTTGTCATCATCTGATGCTGTAATCATTCGAATCTCTAGTACCGAATCGCGTGAGAGGCGGCTATTGCTTCTCTTATGGCCCTTAACAATAGCCCTTAACGAAATGTAACATCAACTTTTATTTCCGCTTAGGTACTAGAATACCTTCAAAGTGTTTGTTATCCAAACTAAACCATTATTAACGCTATAAAATTAAACGATAAAAATTAAAATACAGAAGGTGAGTTACTAGTTAATTTGTTATGTGATTCTTGGCGTAGTGGCTCGCCGCGATGTTATCCATCGCCATTAATTATAATGTCCAAACTACGGCTATTACAGTAAAACCTATCTCAGTTGTCGAGTTACGCGAGTGAGTGTAACCATTTTGTAATCGCAGGCAGTGGAGCTGATGTCATAGCGATTGGGAGCCAGTCGATGACCTCTTGACACGGTCGTTATGTTATGTGCACCTACGGTCCTACACCTAGCGAGTAGACACTGACCGACGCGTTAATTCGATGGAAGACGCGATAAGACGTTACTGGTAAATGTAATTATATGTTGCGGACCATAGCTGGTTGCTTTGCGTTGTAAATTGAAAGCCGGGCCAATTTGATAGCTTTCGCGTTTGCCAAGTCAGAATGTGATTAGGTGCTTAGTCCTGTTATAAGACTATGTAGGAGACAACTAATTGCCTCTTAGCTGTAGATAATTCCTATTATGTGTACATTTTTTATACTACCAAAATATCTCGAGTCCAAGTTATATTGGTATAGCAATCAAGAAATTAGTTGTAACTTGATTTCATTCCATTAATATTCGAATTTTCGTAATACAGGACAAGCTGCAGCAATAAGATAAGATATTCTTAGAAGATGCCCTTTCTTAAAAAAATATAAATAAATATAAATATATAGAGGACAACATCACATACATTGCTCCGATCCCAAAGTAAGTAGCTTATGCACTTGTGTTATGGAAATCAGAAACAACGAAGGTACCACAACACCCAGACCCGAGACAATGTAGAAAAGTTATTTAGTTCTACATTGCCCCGACCGGGAATCGAACCCGGAACCTCAGAGATGGCGGCGCCTTGAAAACCGGCACGCTAACCACTCAACCACGTTGGTCGTTTCTCCAAGCTATCCCTATAGTTTCCAAAATTCATCAAAATTGGTCCAGCTGTTTACACCTTTACAGCACAGGTCTTATAAACAGTTAAATGTGTTGATGTAGGTTTGTATAAGTTTATATAAATTTATAAGTTTTTCAATTAGGTATTTTAAAAGCTTGTTTGGATAATGGTCTTGATTTTGATAATAAAATTTTATTGCTGATTAGTTCCTCCAATTTTTATTGTAACAGAGCGGATATTATCTTGCAGATCCAAATGACTCTCTTTAAAAGTTTCCTTCAAATAAAAATAACAAGATAATAGAGTAAGACTATAAAATAAATCGATCAATTATTATTATAACGATCGTCAATGCTGTTTGTCTTAAAATGTCCCACACTTTCGCTCCTTGTAAGTAGGTATCAATTGAGGAACTTTATATGGCCACTGTCCATCCAGCACTTAGAAAAATTTGATAGAGTATTGAGGAAGTAAAAATGTGTGTGTAGTGAATATGTGTATGACCGTTTACGTAATGTAATTTTGTTTAACATCAAGTGAAATCTCTCCGATGATATAATGTCTACTTCGCGGCATTGGTCGTGTTAAGGCTGTGAATTGTGATTCTTTTCATACTTTGTGATGATCACTTTATGTACTGTAGGATGACTGTAGGTATTAAAATGTACTGAATTTGTTTAGCCCTAAATAAATATCGTTCACAAAGAATGTGAGATTTGTCACGAGTAAAGATTTAAGAATAAAAACAGGATGTCAAAATAAATTATATCCGTTGAATAGCTACCTAGAAAATATTTATTTCTTAAGGTGTTGCGGCCCTACGAGCCCGCGAAATTCAAATTTTATTTAGTTTTTCGCAAATATTAGACTAACTAAACATTTTAGATTTATGGCAATGCATTTTGCGGGCCTACTTTTTATGCATCTACATGTTTTTAATAGAAACTTTGCTCGAAAGTTCCCACTCATCTCATATTGGTTCCCGAAAGATAATTTTTTGCAGTTTCCCAGATTTCGAGCTATCGGGAACCAATATGAAGTAAATGAGTATTGTTGAGCAGAGTTTTTATTAAAAACATGTAGATGCATAAATTCTGTGCTCGCAAAACACATTGCCATTAGCCTTCGATGTATAATTAGCCCACTATGAGCAAAAAACTAAATAAAATTTGAATTTTCGCGCCCGGATGTTACCCATTGCCCTTAATGACGCAAACATACATAACCGCTCTAGAAATAGGTGTACCTTTATATCTTTTTATATATGCAAGTCTTACTATGTAAATAAAGTGCCTTTGCCACAAACCTTTCATTTGCATTTAGTATGCATAAAATGACCATAGGAAAATAGGTCCAGTGAAGCTGTAAAATTTTATTCGATGCTTACAAAGAATTTCATTACGTAATTAGGTATCTTACGTTAAAGCAAATTGAAGACCTCTAACATTGATTTTTATAAAACAAGTATATTAAACCTCCGTTCTAAAAAACATATCTACAAAGATATAAATTAATACCATATGGGCTAAATAAGCTTCACAAAAATTATTTATTTTTAATTCACAATTTTAACAGTAAAAGCAGTTATTGTGAGTTAGTCGTAGGAGATAGGCATATGCTATTGCGGACTTTCTTTGCAGATTTTGATACGTTCTTTAATATTGTAGAACATTGTTTTGTTCTATCTTTAATAGTTTCCGCAGCGTTCGCGATGAAAGCAATTTTTTTACGACTTGGATTACATTATTCAAGTTTAAGTAAAGATGCGTAATTAATTTTGGAAATTATTATACCCTATGACACTCCACAATAACCAGGCGTTCTATTGGTGAAAGAATTTTGAAAATCGGTTCAGTAGATCTAGAGATTACCCCTTACAACGTCACAAACTCACAAACATCGTTACGCTACCTCTTTATAATATTAGTATAGATAGATAATATAATTAATAGATTATTCACCGCAGTGATAAATCAATGTATTATGTCACTGGCGCCGGGATGAATCCCACTACGCTCGGGACTCGGGAGTTTCATCTAGAATCCTGAATTCCATGTAAAATCGATAACGAAAGAAAACCACTGTGTGAAACAGTTAACGGGCTAAAACGATTATTATTAACGGTTAGGTAGTTATTAATATTAAATATTACTCGTAGGTATCAATATAATCCTTTTCTTGGTCTGTATACAAGTAGTTTCCTTCCTGACCAATACAACAAATATCTAATAATAATTTATATCTAACACATATTTCTCACATGATGGAGTGTCGTGCCATCTGTATGATACAGACACTAACACCTATATCTGATTGTTATAAATTAATATGTTCCTATGACGCATTCATTGACTATATGTGTATGAGAATAACGTACTATGACAAATAATAGTCTGTACTGTGTTAATAATTATTGTTATAGGTATTATGAATGTACCAATTATCTGCAGCGTACCTGCATTATATTCAAAACCATAATATATAACTACATAGTTACACATAATATAATAAATTTCTATTGACTAATGTTAAAATTAAAAATTACGAGTTGGAGAATGCTGTTTTGTCCCAGGCGAGGTCTTAGTTCAGGGCGAACTATTAGATTTTTTAGATTCCGAATAAGTAATCGGCTGGTCTTTTGCCTACACTTCTTATAATGCCTACGAGGGTTTTTATTTTTGTCCACTTCGCTCTTACGAATACATTGGTAGGTGCGACAGGCAGCATTGTGGGAGAATATGGAATATTTAATACAATATCACCATTTACCTAATTTCTAAAAAACTAAGTCAGTATTAAAAAAATCGAGCCTTTTTGAACCATATTATGATATTACTACCGACACAAATAAAAGAATACTTACACATCCGTCGCAGTTTCCTGGAGATTATGGAGTAACTTTTGAAGAAACTTTCTGTGGAGAAAATTCCTAACAATCGTTTTTCTGCTTTAGAGCGAAAACCCTAAATCATGACGTTTAAACTGGAACGTTTGTATAATTTTTAACCTGCAAAAAGTCGTTAAAATAACCGTTCAGCCCGTTAATAGCTCTATTGACTCTTACAAGATTTCATGGTGAGGAAAATAAGCAAATTAGCAGGTAGGTAGGTATGTTCAATAATAATGTTGATCATTAACTCATTTATTATTTTCAAAGAACCCCGCACATGTATTCTTGTGACTATAAGCTTATCTGTTGGGTCGATCAAAAATATCAATGGAAAGTTATGATTTTAACTCGCAAGCATGACTTTTTAATTTCGTGTCGATGCGTAATTTATGTTTAAAGTTTCGTACATATTATAATTATATTAGTTACTTTGATAAACTGTCGATTTACCCATTTCAAAAAGTGTTTTTTCCGCGGTTTTGCCCATATGGAATTTTGATTCTTAAAATTCAAAGGTTTTCTTGTGAATCTATAAAAGCCTAGAAGACAGGTTGTATACCTACCGCAGGAGTTTGATTCTCGAAGATAAAATTGTAAATCGGGCAACCATCGCCGGTAACCATAGCAACGCAAACATCGCCATTCGCCAGCCAATTGGCGCATTGGCTACATAATCGATGCAAACATTTTAACCAATCAGGGCCAATGCGACTCCAAAAAACCAATCAGCTGCGAAACCAATCAGCTGCGAGATGTAACCTCGTCGATGCTTTAAGTATTTATCCAGAATCAGGGAGCTTCACCGCTCTGTGTGTTGACATATCAGTCAGTCACTCGTCTTTTCCTTATCATACAGATTGTAATATACATGATGTAGTCTTGCTTGACAATCACCGCCTTTTGCTCACCAACACCATCCCATGATGACCGAAAGCTTCTTTTCAATGTACTTATGTTAATGATAAGTAATAAATTATTATCATTACGCATTCATTATTTGGTTTGTGCTCCGCAAGTCTATTATTGTATCGATAATAACTTAGAAATGTGTGAATAGTGATTGCTCATTTCAATATCTCTTAAACCGTAGTTATTCAGCTTTTCAATCCTGCAAGCTTTTCATCTGGAGGCTGGAGTAGAGAACATTAATCATATCATCCTAATATATTACGAGTAAACATATTATAGAACAAGTGTGTTTGCTGATTTGGTCAGTTAAGAAGGCGCATGAACAAAATATGCATTTCAACGAAAAGAAGATGCTGAGGTTCTCAGGAGATGTGTCTGGGCTCGATAAAATTCGCAATGATTGCACCATTTACTGAGAAAATCACCGAAGATCCCCTTGGATGGTATGGACATGTAAAGACGGGTACCAAAGACCTCGCAAAGTACAAATTGCGTTAAACCTACCTGAAGCCACCACCATCGGTTTCAAGAGAGCATATGCTGCCGTACTGTTTTAATACTGTTTTCATACAAACACTATGAAAATGTCAAAAAAGTTCTGCAGTATTGGGTGATACGGCCCCTGAAGAGAAAAGAGGTGGTCGATATAAAAACAAACCTCAAGCAATCCCAAGACTGATTAGAGAAATTTTCCACCGAGATTTCTTCGTGGTGCTATAAATCGTTGGACTAAGCGCCTTAGTATTGTAAACTAAATAAAACATAAAATTATACTTCCATGAATGATCCTTATAAGGATAAGAGTGTAAGTTTTCATCACTACAATTTTTAAGTTTTGAAACGTTCACTCTATAAATAGTAAAAATAACTGTCAGCACTTTTTATCGGAACTCTAACAAAGCTTTAATCCCAATATGTTTGAATATATTCTTATCTAAAGTCTAGATAGTCAAGTATTAAAAACCACTTATAAAATCTTTCATGACATACAGACAATAGCATTCTTAGCAGACTATATTATGAGTATGTGTATTATATTCAAATGACTCCACATTACAATAAGCCCACGATGTCGCGTGCTGAACTTAATTTGATCAGTTGATTTATGAATTACTTTTTTAAATAATACCCATAGTCGAAGAGATAGTTGTCTGTTAACTCGTATTGAATCGTTTCCATTTTTTAACCAAGTATTTTTTAATGAATATGAATTAAAAATGCCAAAGAATCTCATTTGGAAAGTATTACTTTAAACATTTTTCAAATCTGCAGAGATCAAATGAAAAACAGAAATATCTCTTTCCAGATTAATTAGCCCACCAAAAATACTGTATTTACAAGTACTTTTAACGCAAATCGTAGATATTCGTAGATATCATTAAAGATGTATGGCAATGATAATTGCGCTAACAATAGTATCACAACTGTATGTTTATTCATAATAAAATCTCAAAAACCTCATATCGTTGCCCACGATCGATAATAATAAATAATTTAATGCCGAATTTTCGTTGACCCGGAATTGGTAGAATGGGGAACCAATTGAGGTTAGTTAGGATTTGTTAGCAAAGGTATTAAATATTATTTTAAACATGCTGATGTTATTTGCTCGATTATCATGTCTATTAACATTCATTATACAGTAAGTTTACTATTAGCAAAAACTATTTTTTTAAATATATAGGCTAGCGCTAGACTGTTATCACACCTGATGGAAAGTGATGATACACTCTAAGGTGGAGTGCGGTTGCCTTAATGAGATGCTTATGCACTCTTGATTTGAAGGCGCCCAAGTTATAGATGGTGAGAAATACAGTGCCTGGTATTCCAGACCTTTGCAGTGCGTGTCAGGAACGAGGAATCAAACCGCTTCGTACGTGTCTTTGGTACGTCTACTGTCTACAATGTAGAGATGAATCATGAAAGCCTTTACGATGTCTTAAATATTTAATTTGGCGCGCTGCATTGTGCATCCACCCAGCTCGAAATGATTTAACTTCAAATGAAATGAAATGAAATGAATTTTTTTATTTCACATAGGCTTAGATATAAGCTGTCATAAAATGTCGAGACTCCACCGCCAGGTTCGGAAAGTAGGTTTGCACCGAGAAGAACTGGCAAGAAACTCGGTACTTGCTCTTTTCAAAAGCTCCACAGTCACAGGCTCCCGCTATTTACGAGCGCTTGCAAGCTTACGTATCAATAAACATATCTGACGCATCTGATTTTATATACCCGTATGCTATGATCGAACGTCGCTGCCCGTTATGCCTTGTGACTTCATTCAGTGTTGCACAATACCATAAATCGTCTATTCATATGCCATTATTTGTAATGGAGGACACTATTTATTAAACTTGTATCAATGGACCATAAGTATGATAGAATTTCATTTGTAATCTCTCATTATTAAATCTACTTACAGTCGTTTATTCTGTTTTGTTTATTCGTACTAGATACGTCTCGAAATTACTCAAAGGAGAATGCCAGAAAATGGGCTAGATTTGCGTCACTCTGCGTCTTAAGCACGTATGCATGAAGAGTCTTCTTTCACTTTTAAAATTGCATATAATTTATGTTAGTGAAATGTGAAAAGGGGTCAAAAGTATTAAAAAAAAGTAATTAAACGTTTCGAAACATGTGGAACCGCCATGCCACTTATAAAACTTAGAAAATTAACCACTTAGAAAATCAGATTATTACAATTTCCCTGTCTTACTAATCTTTTTTTACATAATATTGAGAATATTTCTAATGTTTTACCGATGATTTGGTTAAGACGCAAGGTATAGCCCAATTTTCATACAAGAATCGGCATTCTCCTTTCCTGGTAAGTTTCCGGACCTCTTGATAAGATGATAAAGAAATATGTTAAGTGTTAAAAACGTCATTAAATTTATTTAAATGCCGAAATAAACATGCATGATTTATCCTTCCGTATTTATTTTGGTGATTATTTCAATTGAAATTTGGTCGTATTAATTGATAAACTTATTTAAAGTAGACAGGTAGTAAGTACGTATTGATATACATTTGTGCACTTCAACAATCGTGTGTTATCGAGTACTGTAATAATTGGTCAAGTGCGAGTCGGGCTCGTGCACTAAGGGTTCCGTACTATCAAGACCAATTCCAATAACAACATCCCTACTCACCAAATTCAAAACGAGCAAAAACTCACGTTTGTTGCCTGGGAGTCGCCCTTAAATATTTTTATTTTATTTTAATTTCATTATTCATTTTTTAAGTGAATATAAAGTCGTGGTATGTGAAAATTGCAAGTGTTTAGTTATCACGGTTCAAGAGATATAGCCTCGTTCCAGACGGCTAGGATCCCGTTTTAGTATGTGCCATTTAATATTCATTTGAGGTCGTTTCAGTTTCAGCTCCAGTTAGAATTTAATATAATATAGCGCGTATTTATGAATAACAGGATAGCCATTTTTAAAGTTCTGTGCCAAAATTATTAAAAAGAAAGAACAAATCAACAGATCAGAGAATAAGTCTAATATGTTGGAAATAATTAATGCAGTTGAAGTGTCATTTTATGCAGTGTTATTTCGAACCCTCATAATAAAGGTGTTAAAGTTTAAAGTTGTTTATAGTGCCTACTAAAAATCCGGGACCAGTTGTGACTTGTGTAAAATAATGCGATAGATGTGACAAACGTCTGAGAACCTGACCAGCGCTCGCCACTCCTCTGGCGCTAATCTTAATGCATCTTAACAGATTTCAACGGCTTGACAACGCTGTTTAAATAATAAACCTTTATCATATCAATCTGTGCCACAGCGCTGGATCGCTTGATTCCGCGCGAATCTAAGGCCGGGTTTCCATCAGCGGAAAGGAGAGAAGATGTGTTTTGTATAACCTAAAGATTTAAAGCGCTAGATGAGCTTTTAGCTTACTTCACGCACGTCAAAAACGTCCACACACATGCTCTCAGCATGCTGTAGTCGCACTTGCGACAGAGAGGGTGGCAAGTGTAGCATACAAGACAAAAATGTGACAAAGACATTTTCAGAGGTTAAGGGCTCATCTAGTAATTTAAATCTTTGGTATAAACAAACAGATTTCGTTATTTTCACATCTCCTATTCTCTTCTCTGCTTAACTTCGGTGTAAATGGATCGACAGGAGAGGAGAGTTGTCTCATTTTTCTACAGAATTTTAGGTAGCGAGCGATATAAGTTTTTCAAACCACGATGAAGCGCCCCACTCTTCTGTCAAACTCGTACGAATTGAATGAAACATAAGGGATTTTGACAGAGTGGGGCGCGTCTTCGTGAATTGAAATATCTATAGCAATGCGGCTGAGCGGACTTGTCTAAAGTCGAGCGGTCGACCCTCGCGTGGTTCTTTCTACATCACCTTTTCCAGTGCCTCGAATACCCGAAAGCATCATTCGATTGACGCTACGCACAGCTCACATCTCATCTCTGCTACGCATCTCCTCTTCTCGTAGAATTAGCCAGACAACTGCAGCTTCGTAGCCGCATTTCCTCTCGGTTCCGCTCGTCTCCGCTTTGGTGGAAGCCGGGCCTAAGCTTGATTGTAATTTATTATGCTTTGATTTGACACGTGCAATTTTAAATACGTGTCCTCGGTATCCGAGATCACCGGCTAAAAATATTCCTAAACTTTTTTGTTCCATCAATATCTGCTGTCGTATTGATTTATGACATAATTTGCATTAAATGCCTATTCGTATGTTATTAAATACAATATTAAAAAAATCTTTAGCCTATCTAATTTAAAATATTATAGCAGGAGAATAGTTCAGGTATATATTTAACGAATAAAATACGCTATAATAATTGTTGGTTAACCAATAAGGTAGTTCGCCAGGATGTGGAGTTAATCGATAAGATGGTTCTTACTTATCAACTTACCTGCAAAAAATGCTTGCTTACAATAATAATCCTTTTTCGTCACAATAACTTATATCTTAGTACGTGTAGAACTACAGAGAACACTTTATTGACACATTTATCTGGGCCAATAAGGTCATAGACGTGCATAACGATTCTACTGATCGTCTGATAAGTCGGAGCTGATTGTTACAAAGGGCAAGCACAGACACAGAGTGGAGATTTTTTTTTCAATATACGTGTGAGTATAATATGCTAGGTGGGCTAATTTTGTAAGGACATAATTGTAACTATGTAATAGGAAAACCTCGAAGGTTAACTTATAATACCTCAAGGCTGAAAACAAATCTAAGTCCAAAACAATAGCCTGTTTCGTCCTTTAACCAAAGATTATTGAAGTATATTAGTTACTGTATGCCTTAACTAACGAATTGAGGTTTAATCACTTCGTTAGTTATTATAAATAAACAAATTATAAATAAATTGAAGAGGGGCAAGTCTCCTGGTCACGATGGGCTCAGTATCGAGCACCTAAGATACGCGGGCTGTCACCTGCCGCGAGTGCTGGCAATGCTGTTTAATATGTGCTTTAGCCACTCTTACCTGCCGCAAGACCTGATGAGGACCCTGGTGGTGCCTGTTGTGAAGAATAAAACGGGGGATGTGTCTGACAAATGTAATTACAGGCCAATCTCGCTTGCTACCATCATAGCGAAAGTGCTTGACAGTGTGCTTAACCAGTCTCTCACTAAGCAAGTGGACCTACATGATGCTCAATTTGGATTTCGGCCCGAGCTGTCCACTGAGGCTGCTATATTGAGTTTAAAGCATACTGTGAAGTACTACACGGACAGACACACCCCTGTTTATGCTTGTTTCTTAGACCTTTCTCGGGCTTTCGACATGGTGTCGTATGACATACTTTGGGAAAAATTGAAGAAGGTAGGGTTGCCACCTGAGGTCTGCTCACTTTTCAAATACTGGTACCTTAACCAGGAAAATCAGGTAAAGTGGGCTGGAGGGCTTTCGGACTCATACAGGCTGGAGTGCGGCGTCAGGCAGGGCGGGTTGAGCTCACCACTGCTCTTCAGCCTGTACGTGAACGAGCTGATTGGGAGACTCAGCAGCACGCAGGCTGGCTGCTATGTAGATGGAGTATGTGTCAATAACCTCAGCTATGCCGATGACATGGTGCTGCTGGCTCCCTCAATCAGTGCATTGCGGAAGTTGCTCGCGGTGTGTGAGGAGTATGCTGCATCGCATGGTTTGATGTACAACGTCAAGAAGTCGGAGATCATGATCTTCAGGGCCGGGAGCAAGTGCCCAAAATATATACCAGCAGTAAAAATCAACGGTGTAGCTCTTCAAAGGGTGCATAGATTCAAATACCTTGGACACTTGCTCACTGAGGATCTTGGTGATGATGCTGACATGGAGAGGGAACGCAGGGCGTTGTCAGTCCGAGCGAACATGCTGGCCCGCAGGTTTGCCCGATGTACAGACGCGGTGAAGATTACGTTGTTCAAAGCGTACTGTACATCTTTATATACGGCGAGCCTGTGGTTCCGGTATACGCGGAAGGCTTACAATGCCCTGCGAGTCCAATACAATAATGCGTTCAGGGTGCTGCTGCGGCGGCCACGGTTCTGCAGCGCGTCGGCGATGTTCGCTGAGGCGCGAACAGATAGCTTTGACGCTATCTGGCGTAAAAAAACCGCCTCGCTGCTGAGCAGGATCCGTGGAAGCAGCAACGGCATCCTGCGCATGATATCAGATAAAATGGATAGTCCTCTGATGAATGTACTTCTTCAGAGGACTAAATCCATGTTAGTGATAAGGTACTAACATAGATATTAAGTTATTTTTGTTACTAACCTAGGTAAGTACTAACATAGTGATAAGTTATTGTTTTACTAACACAAATGGACCGAATTGTTGTCTGAGTAAATAAATGAATTGAATTAATCCTACGACGTACAAACTTGAACAGTCAAACGCCGAAACTCAATTGGCAACGATTTCTTGAATCGACGAAACATTGACAGTGATGTACTACTTACGAACTACTTACGAACTCCTATGGCTTATCATGGGGTATAGATGAACGAATTTCGGTAGATACGGGTGTTCACAACATCTATATAACTTGAAGAGATTTTGTTTTCATATCTCTGTCTTTCTTCTAATCATCATGGAGAGACTGGTATCAATTTGAAACTCATGCATTAGAGCGAAAACTCTTGCAAAACTCTAGGTACTTACCTAGATAAAAAGTTGATATATTATTGTTTTGTTCCAAGAAGACCTTTTTCATATAGAAGTAGCTTTATTGTGCCATGCCCGTTATAGACAGTGACCAAATTTTTTAAACCATTAACACATTAAATTTTATGGCACATACGTTTTCCGCGTAGCAACATGAGGATATCCAATTTTCTAAATCGATAACCATGTCATTGTAATAAATTAATATATTTTATCTTAATAAAATTACAAGATAAAAACTATTTATTAGCCAACGTTGTCTGTCCATATTGTGTTGTCGGCCTAAGTCTGAATAAGAATGCCGTTAAAAAGAAAAAAGTGTTATTGAGTTACGTAGCTCAATAAAAATATATATACAATTCTATTTCCTTGAACGTGTATTAATAGTGATTATAAAACAGGTGCCTTTATCAAAGTGGTATTCTTATGACAAATCATTTCACACATATCCTGTGAGTGTTTACTGTTTATTGTATTATTTTTATTATATTGATAAAAAAAATTGCGTGACCGTAGTTTATACACCTACTTTTGTAATGATTTCGTTTTAACACCTTGAAATAAATGTTTTAATTTCCTTATTTTTGAGAGTAATGCATTTTATTAATGCTGTTACATCATTAGCTGCTTGAGCTATGCGAAAGCGACTTTTACATCAAGAAGAAAAATAAATAAATTCTTTATTTTATTTTCACATAGGCCTAAATAACAGGCACCCATGAAAAGTCAAAACTCTACCGCCAGGTTCGGAATGCAGGTTTGCACCGAGAAGAACTGGCAAGAAACTCGGTACTTGCTCTTTTTATTTCCAAATAATTCCAAGAATCTTTGTCATTGAAAAATTCTTCAATAGTATAGTATAGTAATAAAACATACGCACTCCTTGTGCGTAGGTATGTTTTCATGTGTGTGAGTTCAGATCCTCCTTTATATTGTTTTTCAAAGCGCATAAAAATTACTATTGTTAGACTAAATATATTTATGTCTTGTCTTCATGTTATACTTATAAATTATTGACTACGTATAAAATTATTATTGCACTAGACAGGATTTGAACCCACGTGCCTACCTGCGGCACGTGGCTCTATCAATTGAGCCACAAGACCATATTTTATCCGCAGAGACGATAATTTTGATACCCGTCAAATTAGTATTAAGGCTTTGAATTTTTAGCCTATAGACATTTCAATTCACGAAGACGCGCCCCACTCTGTCAATCACTTATGTTTCATTCTATTCGTATGGAGTTTGACAGAGTGGGGAACGTCGTCGTGGATTGAAATATCTATGTTATTCGTTTAGCTAGGGTAACAGTGAAAATACAAGTCAATCATGAATTTAATGAAACCTGACTAAAAATTAAAAGCAACATCTTACTTATATTTATTTATAAAAAGAGCAACAAAAGTCTTTCGATATAATTTTGCGATGATATAAAAGATTGTAGCCCGTCGGATTCAGCGGCGTCGCTCAAGGAGGACCGGCCCATTCTTGAGCCGGAACCGACCCGCTTGCAACGATATCGCTCACCGTCGCTCGCAAAATACATATATAATTAACCATTTTCTGCATACGTTCCTTTATACCATTTATATTTACACCATACTTACCGTAATTAGCCTATAGACACATAGGCCTTTTTGAGGGCGCATCACATCCTGTCACCTTCTATCCTCTCGCTAACATATAACTTTTTCAGGTCGTTAGTCCAGCGGGCAGAGGTCTTCAGTAACTGTGGCGTATACGAGGCTACGTCCTTCCGAACGGCCATCGGTTCTGCGACAGATATGGTCTACCTGCTACAGCTACTTCAGTTTACTCATCTGATTTTATTTTACAACAACAATGAAATCAGTAAAAATCTCAAATTAAAAAATAAGTAGCGACCAATACTGAAAACTAACCCAATAATATTCCTGTCTATAAGTTGGTGTATATATGTTGTGTTATATATTGTATTTGGTAATGTTAACAGAGCGACGTAGGCGCTTCAGCGTCCAAGCTCTTTAAATAAAGATTAAAAAAAAAAAAAAATAATAATATTCCTGAAGATTAAATTTTTAAGGATCTCCCTGGAACATTTTATAATACGTCTTAGCTCCGAGCTTTCTACCTACCACTACTTAGTAATAATTATGAAGGTTTGTGACTAGTTATAAGAAAGTTTGTAAGAGCAATGAGTATAGATATATTCTTTGGTATGAGTGTACACCATAGGTATGTTTGTTGCTTCTATTATCTTTATACCGCAACTAGAAAACCAATTTGTCTAAAATTCGCAATGAATATCAATTATAACCTGGATTAACACAGCCAATTTTTTATCTCGAAAAAATTCATGGCTCTCGTGGAATTAGTGGAAAACTGATAGGCGAAGCCGCGGCATAAGCTAGTTATGACACAATAACTAGCATAATTTAGCTAATTAGTGCTAACGCAATTGAAAGAGAATTATATCAATAGGTACCTAATGGGGTCTTACACTACTTTTGAATTTGATAAAAAATATTACTTTATTATAAACTAGGATAAAAATAATAACGTGCAGTGAAAGAAATATTAAAATCCAACGAAGATTTACAAAGTTACAGGCGTTTAAACTTTGGAGTGGGGGGATCTTCTATCCCTTTCTCGCAAAACGAAAATTTGTATGAAGCCGCACGAAGCTACTATGGCATTGGTAAGGTGTGACGTCACAATGTCATGTTGCTATCTCTGTCTAATCACAAATCTTTAAATGCTTATAACTTTTTTGTTATTTGATCGATTTAATTAGTTCTTTCAGTGCACGTCATTATTTTAATTCTACTTTATAATAAAGTAATAAAAAAATTGGAGTCAAATACCCTATTAAAGCTTAAATCAGTCCCGTTCATAATTGTAGCCTGTAGGTTCATTTTAATTTATTTGTATGGCTGTAATGAAATTAGTGACATTTCATTCATTTGAATTTGCCGCGCTTCGCGTATCTATGCTGTCTGTCGCGTGCCTGTGATATAGTGATTGGTGATCTGTGTCTATGATTTAATGGCGTGTGACGCTCGGATTGTTTTGTGCATTTTATCGTTATAATAACTTGTAGAAGAATGTGATTGAGGACTCGATATATAGTGAACTTTAAATGTCGTTTCTTTGTAATTTCAGGTGAGATAGAAGTGTAATTGTCGTAACTTGATAATAACTTGATGATTGTAAAGACTTGTTAAATAAAACAAAACTTTGTAATTTCAGAGAAACAATTTGTGGTTTGTTTTGGAGATCCTCAATACCTTATATGGCAATGGAAGCGTTAAAAAAAAAGCTCGGGCGCCGCTGTTCATTTTACATTGTTGTGGAGCGTACATGCAAATTAAACAAGTTTTATAATTCAGCAACATTTAATAATCTTTGTAGACACGAAACTAATTTAAAATAAATAAAACAAAAAACATACGGTCTTTTGTCATGATCACGACTAGTTATATGTAATATTAAGCTTGAATAATGATTATGAAAAATGTAATCTGAATATATTTGCTATTATTTAAATTGATTTCCTTTCCGAAATTGATCTACTTTACAATTATGGATGAATTTGGAACGTGAGGCCAGTAAAATTAGGATTTGTGTCTATGGATCAGTAAACATGAAATAAAAATATGAAAAAGCAGCAAGCTACCTAGTAGTGAATTAAAGGATATAATATAAACAAGCAAGAAAATGTACCTATTTGCCAAGCAAATGCGTAATCTGCACTCTCCTCTTGAAGGCGCCCAGATTAGGATTGGCTGGGACCAAGCAAGAAGGGCATTCCACACCTAAGAGTTTTGTATCAGAAACAGGCGTTTTACGGTTATGAGTTGCTGATAAATTTTGCCCATGTTAGCGATGCCTTGCTGATTATTCTAAGCGCGTGGCGATCGATCGACTCCATAAGCGTTGAGCTGATATTTAGCAGACTCATCCCATAGGTGACTGTCGTACTTCATGCCGGAACGAACCTGGGAATCATAATATTATATTTAGAATCAGAAACGTTCCTGTGTGGAAAGTGGCGGGTACCGCCACTAAAACTTGTTCAGGATGCCAAGTTTTCGTCTTTGCTTCGATGCATTTCCCGAGATAGATATTGGATAAACACATAGAATCGATTGATTAAATACCTACTTAATTTGTTATTCCAAAACATGCTATCAAGTAAGTCATGAGTAGGTAGGTAAGTAAAGTATGCTATTTATAATATTCTTTGACACAGCGAGTAAGAAAAGCAATTTTTGTTGCAAAGCTTTTACTTAGACGTGTTTTTCAGTAAATGTATATGCAGCAGCAGGAACTTTGTGTACTTTCCACGTATCAATAAAATTAATCTACCTCCAGTACAAAATAATATGAAAATTACTTTGTAATATTTAATAAGAGAGTGTAGCCTGTTGTTTACCTCGTGACGTAGCATTTATAATATCATCATCAGGGGGCACGGCAGTGCCCCCGCCAAAGTCAAAGCGCGAAGCAAAACTGCCGTACCATCTTTACAGGAACCATTTCGCCGCATTTTCGGGCTCCTATTTGAGAACCTCTGGATAAGACCAGAACGCTGAAATTTTCGCTATCCAGTAAGCTATAATCACATACTTAAAACCCAAAATTTCAAGTCTGTAGGTCATATAGTTCCGAAGTTATGCGAAAGCAAAGTTTCGCATTTTCGACACTGACTGACTGACTGACTGACTCATGATCATCAAAATAGAACTAGTACTTCCCATAAACCCAGAGAGCTGAAATTTGGTACAGAGTTAGGGTTTAATGGCCACATAAAGGGAAAACTATAAAAACTAGGATAATCGAAGATCTGGAGTACCTGGTGATCACTGCATTAATAACTTTGTAATTCCATATAAATTATATGAGATTACAAAGTTATTTATGCAGTTAATGTATCTTGAAAAACGGACAGAAATATTTTGAAATATTTTGAAGTTTCTACAAAAAGAAGTGAAATCCCACCAAAAACATTCTGTAAAAAACTAGCCAAAGTCAAAATGGAGCTGCTTCTTTATCTCTAAAAAGTACTGAAATCTAGACAAAGTCGTGCCAAGTCTAAGGTTCCTTACTGCGATTTCTTTATTATTATAGTTAATGTTGTGTGACTTGGCCGTTGAAGACCAAGAACCGCTACTCATTGACGATGAATTCTGGCGACAGATTGGTGCAATGGTGTCATGGAGCACCTGGTTTGAACCCTTGTGTACCCTTCAACGGCCAAGTCACGCAACATTAACTATAATAATAAAGAAATCGCAGTAAGGAACCTTAGACTTGGCACGACTTTGTGTAGATTTCAGTACTTTTTAGAGATAAAGAAGCAGCTCCATTTTGACTTTGGCTAGTTTTTTACAGAATGTTTTTGGTGGGATAATAATGTTATCGCAGCCCTGCCCTGAGGCAACTAAAAAAAAATACTTTCTTGCCAGTTACTTATAATGTTGTTTTAACATTATAAGTAACTGTCAAGAAAGTATTTTACAAAGGTATTTTTGTTTTAATCCATTGTAGAGTTACTCTTGTATTAAAATATCTTAAGGATACTGGATACATATTATATTTTCGTGAAACCTTGTCAGATATACAGTATCGTTCACTAAAATCTTAACTTTAACATTAATTACCAATATCGAAAAATGAATATATGTTGTTGTTGTACATGTAATAAGTCTTGTAGTTATTGATAAAATTAAAAAAAAAACATTTATAGACACCGATACAAATAGGTAAGTTCAGGGTTAGGAGATATACCCACGGGTGTAAGTATTACGAAGATATTTAATGTTTATATAATTTTATATATCAAGTATAACTTAAGGCGAAACACTCTTTGAGAAAAAAATTGAATCTGCTATCCCGTCCGTCGTTTGATGTTTCAAAAGATTATGACGTAATGTAAAGTAAGTACTCGTAGTTCACTTGCAATAAGATTTGAGTTATGCGTAAGCTCCAAGTTTAAGCTCTTCAAATACCAATAATGTTCTTATAACAATAATATTGTGTTTTGTAGCATTTTCCTCCATCATTACGGCGAGTATGGTCTGCTTTCACTATTACCCGTCAAGTGAAGATGTGACAGCATAATTATGCGCATCGGACATAATCACGTCGCGTGCACGAGGACTGAGTACCTACTACAGTATAGTGTACAGTACACCACACATAGGCGCTGCACAAAAAGAACGCTCGTGACCTGCCGACCTGCCGGATATATCGAAAGTGCTCATCATCGGCCGACCGCCTGCGGCGATCGTCGTAATTCAGCTTTGAGTTATGTGACACTTCATATTTCTAATTGTGCGCAGATCTATGCCTGCGAGTGCGCACTCGTAAGCTTGCGTAGGCGCGCTTTAGCTCGGGAAAACGGTGTTAACATCATTTCACTGGGAGCGCCTTCAGTTTGCCGCAATAACGGGTTGTTTACCTATTTCGTTCGTATTCATATTACCTTTATAAATTAAGCAAGCAGGGCGGCGACTGTATTATTAAATATTTATTATAAATATATTAAGTAGGTATATAAAAACAAATTAGTAATTTTTTTATCCAGCAGTTTAATTTTAGTTTAACCTCATATTCTAAGTACTTGAACTAGGAAAATCTTGAACCTCTCCGTATTCGTATAGACACTTGTAAATGAACTAAAGAGTAGGTAATAGATAGTCTGTAATCACTCATAAATGCATATTTTTCCATTGTAAAAATATGTTAAGGAAAAACAGGATATTCAGTGATTTTAGAATGATCTTCCATTTTCTACATACTGTGAGAGGTTTGTCTAATTGATTAACAACGCACCGCCGTAAACAGCTTAACGTAGAATTTCGTATTTGCCAAGCAAATTACGTACATTTTAAGTACATACACTTTTTGATAAATGAAGAAATAGGTATTTCCGCCTCTTAAGATAATTAGGGATGAAAAACTAATATAGAAAAACATTAATTAACTAGGTTAAAGTTATTAGTTAAGTACCAAATTTTGGCACAAATAACATAGCCATTTGTTTATTCCGCAAAACAAATGGAAGGTGCACTGGTATAGAGGCTCAGTGGGCGAGGTTAAGCGATTGCTTAGATCCGCGTTCACCTCTCATTGTGTAACCAGCGGCGGAGCGGAGGGGGCCGTGGGAACCGCCGAAAGCTATGCACAGCTTCCGTCGCTACGCCCGAATCAATCTAACGATGCATCGCGAGCCGCTCGCCCGTACGCATCAACATCGCGATTGAATCGCTCATTATCTTTTGCCACAGGAAATTATCTTCCTCACTTTCCCTTATACCGCAGTTTCTGATCGACTCTGACAGCAAACTTAATCAAATTAACGTCAAATTACAGACGCTATTGTGAGCTGAGGAGTCAATACGTGAAATCACGTAACGTAGCGGCCGCTGTTCAACTGAATCGCTGTGACATAAACTGTGGTTACATGCACGATGCGGGTACATCTCTATAGCTAGCCCGACCGGCAGCAGCCGGAGTTCTGTTGCGCTGAAAGCTTACAAAGGGCTTTGAAATTTATGATATGGATTCGTATTGTTTTGTAATTGTTTCAAAACGGCGCGGGCACCGGAGCGGCGGAATAATTCATAAGCGTGGTCCCCGGCGGTGTTGCTCTCTCGGCGACAGCTGAATAGAGCAATGGTGGCGGGCGTCGGCGCGGCGCGGAGGGCGCGAGGGGCGCGGGCTGCGCCGAGGGCGGAGCACCTGAGCGCGCCCTGACCTGCGACCCGAGGTGAAAGGCGCCCGCGCACGGCCGACGACACGGCGCAGCGTCGCGCGCCGGCCGCTCCGTGTGTTGCGAATCAAGTTTTAAGAGTAAGTAATCAGAACAGTATCACACTAATATTATAAAAGCGAAAGTTTGTATGTGTATCATGGGCTTGCTTGTAACCCCTTCTCGCTGCAACTATAGACACAGCTGAAGTTTGGAATAGAGATAAGTTATGCCTTGGACTAACGCACTCACAGACTAATTTTTAGGGAAAATTTAAATTGGTTTGTCACGGGATTAGTATATTCCTATTATAAAATCAAGTTTCTAGTGGGTGGACCGTGGGAAAAAGATAGTCCATATATATGCAATACAGATAGTTAACCCAAATGTAGAATATAGGTAGGTTACCACGTTTCACTCTGGAAAAAGAGAAATGTCGAGAAGGAACTGACTGAAGGACACTTTTGTGGGAAACCTTGAAAACAACAACTCTAGATGACAGGAAAATCATTACTCAGTCAGACTAAAAATTTCATGGAAGAAATTAATAGAATAAAGGAGATTAATGGAAGAGAAGCTAGAAAAGCAACTTTGGCAGCAGATACATCATTGCTAGGAGCGAGAAGGGGTAAGTCCGTCACAGTGTACCACATGAGGATTGAGGAGGAGAAAAAAAAATAGTCAAATAATAAATAAAGTCCTGTATAAATAATGTACAAGGCTTTTATACATATAATAGAAAACGAATTGAGTTTTTATTTATATTTTTTAGTTTTATGTAAGAGAAAAATTGATAACACCGGTGCACTGAAGAACTTGTGTTGTCCAAGAGACGGCGGCTAGCGAAAAGAAAAAAAGCAGTAGAGTGTTACTCCAATGATAAAAACATCGCAGCATACTTTGTACTGTAATGATATATAACTTTCACTTACTCCCATGTAAAATAAATCTCAAGGCGCCGATTACTCGCGGAAATGAAGATTGATGACCAACACGAAAAAGTTTATTATGATAAGTAAAGTATAAGTCACACGAATTGCCGTAGAATTACGCCGAAATGAGTACACGCGCAAAAACCTATGCTGTTTGTGGTAATTTTCCGTTTTAAAACTAAAATTTACGGGTCAGAAGCTTCACCTATCTTATTTTTGCTTAGGACTCGTTAGAGGTGTTATAAATTGGTCAAGTTGTATGAAAAAGAAACCATATATTAATTACAAAAATGTCATACAGTTTTCATTTCGTATAATAATTTATACCTACATCGTTGGTCTGCATTACAAAGCGCAATTATGAGATGAAAACGATTAAAAGTAAATTACCGACAAAACAGCGCAAAGGTGGACAACATTAAATTAAACCTACCTATTAAGCTGACATAAAAAAGGTTGCGAAAAGTCTACTGTTGTACAGCATTTTGGACTGAGATCCCTGGACCGCCAGATTAATGAATAATTTTATAATATGTAACTATACCATCATATTATAGGAGGTAAGTTTAAATTAGACCATGTAGGATGAACAAAAAATTTAAAAAGAGGTTCAAAATGAATGTTTATGTATGAAATATTATGTAGTGTTGTACTATATTATGATGTGTGTCTGTCAGTCCTTAACTCTCTGCCTCTTACTCACAGGAGGGCCAATAAGCTGATTAACCGAGAAATAATAATCAAATTTTCTGCTTTGTCAACTGCGATAATTGCTTTAGCTTAAAGCTCAAGCCAGGATAGTAGAATAAATATTACTAATGTTTATCAACCATTAAAATTTTACTTCTTAAGTTACTCAAAATTTAAGAGTAAAATTTCATAATCTTGAATATTGTTGTTTCTTATTAATGATATAATATTATTAATAGTTGTAAGGAGCTTTATCGATGTTTATACGGAAATTTCCCCCCCAAACAGGTGCTCTTTCCCTGAGTCATGCAAGTCTTGTTTTGGAAGTCGCATTTATACAGCTCGCTTCGAAAATTTCATAATTCACTGGTGATGCCATCTAAGCTATCTTATGGACCGAATACAGAGCTTGTTGAGATTGGAGGATGGAGGATGCCTTTGAGAACAGCGCTTTTATTTTAATTGAGTCTTTGTATATATGTGGTGTCTAATATATAACTGAAAGTGATGCCAACGTCTTCTTAGACAGGCGGACTCTATCCAAGGCAGTGCCTTCACTAGCGGTGCACTTTGCCCAACGCTGATGTACTGTGTAAGACGAATAGATAAAAATAGTAAAGATAGGCCGAACATTTTACGTAAACCTTCTTTATACAAGCAAACAGTCATCTGTCAAATTACCCGCCGCCGCTGCCCGAACTACCGCGTGGCCTTGTTGGTACTAATGACACCTATAAACTGGCGACATTTTTTCGCGCTGTACACCCTGTCTTTAGTATACAAGTTTGTGGTAAGACGTCTGTATCAATTGGATAAGATGCAGAGGATGTAAGAGTATGAAATAATTAACAAAGACGTGAGTGTCGTGGAACACTTGGTAGAAACAAGGTTTGAAATGACACCCAAAAACAAGACTCCATTTTATATTTTCATGTGTGATTTCACCCATCGATCGACAGATTGCGCGCCTGTCTTCAGTTATCTCGCGCTAACGAGTTCATCATACAAATCTCTATAAGTGACTGCATGCGTGCCCATTGCGTTGATTGGTAAGAGAAACTTTCCTTCCAGATTTTCGGTGATGTTCGTAGATTTTCTTCGTGAGAGAATTTTCGTCACGTGAAAAAATTCATTTTCATTCGATTAGCCCCTGCGCAATACCGTTTGAAAATAAACTTTGTTTCAATAATTTGACATTCACGTACGAAGTTTTTGAATCCTTTACCTAATCATGCGGGCAGTGTTGAATAACTTTATTTTATTAAACGTTCACGGTAGATTCTTCACGCTTTGAGCAGCTAGACGAGCAGCTTCCAGTGATTTCAATAGGCTGTGAGCCGTTTACTGTGGTTGCACATTATAAATTGTAATCTTTAATTGACGACGACTGGCACGAGTATTAATTATCTTGTTTGTACAGTGTCTTATGCTAATGTTGCGAGGAACTAGACCTATGACACTATGTAATCTACGACTAGTGATCCTTTACAGACAAAAAGTCCTATAATAAGCTTTTTTCTCAAGCATGCATGGATTTGACCATTATTTTGACAACCTTCTTCAAGATAAATCTGTGAGATAAATCGAAATTGCTGTACTGGTCAAGCAGAAAATCCATATGTATCATTATTTAGCGGTCAAATAAATTACATAGTAAACTCATAATATCTGCCGTGTTATTTAAAAATAGAACGATTTTGTAGGTATCTACTTCAAAACATAGTATAACCAACGAATATATAATATGTATAGCTTAGGAAACAACAAAGGTTTATTTAAATTTCGAACTGGCTTGCAAATATTATAGAAAGCAAGATTGAAAAAAAATAGTAGTAATAGTCATTGAGTTTGAAAAGTAATTTATTTTAATTCAGCGCATTATGTGAGAATACTATACATGCAGTGGCCTCAACTAGAGATTAATGGACTTTACGTAAGTAAGCCTTTGCCCACATTTATACATTCGCCCATCAATGCCCGTTTTACTGCCTGCGACAGTATAAAGTGCAGCTAGTGTGTGATAAATAATAGCTACATTTTTACAAATCATAAGATATCGATTGCATGTAACC
This sequence comes from Coenonympha glycerion, assembly GCA_963855885.1. Classification (NCBI taxonomy): domain Eukaryota; kingdom Metazoa; phylum Arthropoda; class Insecta; order Lepidoptera; family Nymphalidae; genus Coenonympha; species Coenonympha glycerion. Next base: position 7,864,153 of record OY979629.1, read on the forward strand.
GTTAATCCGATTTGAAAGGAAATATTTGCCACAGAGCGTATATCGTTTGACCTCTTTGCTCATAGCCACTAGGTACTACCTAGGTAGCCACTGAAGGATGAGCCTACAATGCAATATAGTCATGGAAATTTTTACTGCGTCAGTGCGCAATTTAAATAATAATATGAAATACTCTTATTTTGACTTTGATCTTATTAATAGAATAGGTACAGCAACGCATCTGAATATATTTCAGCAAACAATGGGAGCATTTCTTTTCAATTAGCATAGAAATAATGGGTTTTCGGTCATGACCTAAGCCGGTACTTGAGCAGTACTCGAATACAGTCTCAAACATGGCTCTTTGTTCCACAGGCTTATTAAGATAAGCCTATTTCGCTCATGTACCAGGAAAAGGAACAAGCGACTAGTTAAACATCTCGCCTGTCAAAATTATCGTGTAAGGTAAATTTAATTTGCGTCATGGCTTTTATTTACATAGGGCTTATTAACGATTTTATCTTCTTTTATGTTACATAAAATATTGATAGAGACACGTTCTGTTAGTTCGTAGGTTAAATGCCTATTAAGATGGGAAGGATTAAACTTTGCAATAATTAAGTAGGTACTTACGTCCTACATAGGTTCGGCTTATTGTCTGCCTTAAAATAAACCTGGCACTAGACTTCAAGATGTAAAACGTGTAAATTTCTGCCTATTGATATCTAAGCACAAATATAAAATCTGTGTATCTAAGTATTATTTTTTATGTAAAAACAATACATACCAACCTGTATCTCTCGTATCTATCTACAACCGATGACGCCATGAGCAAAAAGTGTTTTATAATGTTCAAATTAGTGTTCATAATAATTTAATAAATCTAGTTTCAAAAACGTATAGTGGTTGACCTCAACAAAGCCTAACACTGTTTAAATTTAGAATAAGAAAAACAAAATATAAAATATAACTTGCGTCTATTAGAACAATAAATTCACGAAACTTGACAGAAAGCGTTTTAAGATTCGTCAAGATAATGAATTCCTCTTTAGGAGTGAATGTTTTGCTTGGTAAATGGACAATTCCATTAGTGGTTTTTATCCGTGAACTGAGAATCGTGCACACCAATAATATCCGGAAACGGATTTTCCAATGTAAGTGTTTATAGTTCCGCCACGGGTCAACTTGCAGGCATTTAATTGCATATATTGCATACGAAACGTGGGTTTTGGGGTACCTTTCTCAAATTGTTAAATGGGGCCATATCTAGACACGCGGTAGCGTGTCAAGCCAAGTTCAAAAACAGAACTGGCAAGCACACCATGTGTAATATTACACGAACCACTTGGAGCCACATTTGACACCCTCATATCTCAATAACTATTTGACATGAATGTCAAATTTGGCTCATATATTGAGACTTGCGATATACATATATGCTCCAAATTTCATAAACACATCTCAAACGGTTAAATCGTCATTTTTATCACTGACTTATAGATCAAAACTATAAACCACTTCCAGATGACCTAGAAAGTTTGAATTTGGCATTCAGGTAGGTAATTATACTTTTTCACTTTTTTGTTTCTAATAGGAATACTTAGCTTGTAACCATATTCGGTATTAATTTTGTTATAAATAAGTACCTACTAATAATTTAAGTACAAAAAGTAATGATATCCCAAGGGGCTCTCACACAAAAATTTTTTTGCTTGTTTTTGTCGATGATCTAGAAGAGAAGTAGGTAATCTACTTCTTGTAGTAGTAGAAGGTAATTAGGCCTTCTGGCTACTGCATCATCATTTCGCTACGTTATTTAGATAATCGTATCTACGGAATCCTTCGTGCGCGAGTCAGAGTCGCACTTGGCTGATTTTCTTATATGATTTGTTGCTAAGTCAGGGTATTTTTGTGTATAAAATATGGTGATGATCCCAGATATTTTTTGCTGTACAAACTAAACAAAATCTTGCATTTTTGAATAAAACAAAAACTAAGTTATTCAATCATCCTCATGAACAGAGGCGTTGTTCATAATAATGTTACATGTAAACTTTTTATATATTTGATCTACGCAGTATAATTTGACTAAAATTTCCGATAACTTGTGGGGTCTTGAGGGTCAGTAGTCAAGGTTTCTGTCAGTTCAAGAATCGCAATATTGATTCTTATCATTTAAACATTTTTTACATACAGCCTTACATAACCTCCAAAACTTGGAAAAACTTGATCAGTTAAAAATGTTTAATAATAAAACTAAAAACACAAAATTCAACTTTAAATTATACAACTATTTATAATCTCAACAGAAATATCAATAGTAGGTAAGTATAGATCGTGACAATTTAATGGCTGTGAAAACGTTACGTGTCTACAAACTATAGCAGAACAACTCTCTTCGTATTAAGATTCATCAAATAACAATTTCTAAACGGCGGTGCTATTTTAAAGCACATTTCAACTTAGCTTTTAAAGGTCTGCTTCCACTATACTCAGAAAGCTCAAGCTAATTTGAAGCATCGCATATTATAAAACAAAATATTCGACGAGCAACTAAATTGTAGATAAAACCAAATGTATTTATACGCAGTTTGAACTTTGAACCATAGTAAAATTCTTCAAAAATCATGTTTTGTCTGTGTAGCTGTGTAATATTATGAGCCTCGTGTTAAATGTATAAGAGTTACGTATCATTTTGAACAATTTGTATGGGCGCGACAATAGCGCATATCATTCCAATTTCACATCAAAAATAAAGTTTTTCCTTTTTAGAGTTGTAATAAAAGTACAACCTATTTTTGTTGCTAATAATTCAGTTTAGATATCATGGAAAGTTACTAAGTATAATATGAAATAGTTTTTACTATAGGTATACATGTTTTCAGTATGATTGGATTCGGGGTCAATTTGGATGTTTTTCCATTGAGGTTATTTTATAGTTTCTGGCATTTACTACTGTTAGTCATCTTGCCATAAACATAAAAATTATAGATTTACGTAATAACAGAAAATCTTGCTAAGCAAACTGAGGTAGCGCCAGCGTCTATTGGAAAGCTAACTTTACAGGCTATAGTCATGTGTGCGTTGGGCCGTAACCCGTGAAGTGATTTTCTATTGTTATTTTTACAAGTGAACGTGCCATGCGAGCCGCGGGCGGTTCTCAGCCGAAATCTACACTTCGTAACGTAACCGCTCACCGCAAACTGACGCTTCAAATTAACTGTGTAAGTACAAATCTTAATCGCGCAGTCGAAAACAATAACACGCTCTTTAGGCACGACGCGTAAGTCACAACAAAATCTAGTTGACAAGAAATGCGTCCGTTTCAGCCGACGGATGCCACTGCTGGACAAAAGCCTCATACAATGATTTCCAACAGACACGGTTCTACGCTACCGTTAGTCCAGCGACTTCCCGCGACCCTCTTAATATCGTGTGCGTGAACTTAGCAGATCATGTTCCAGCAGATCAAAATTAAAACGGAGTTCTCTTCGCATGCAGCTGAGTTCTAGAGTTCCTGATAGTTTTTAAAGATAGTTCTAGCCATTTTACCCAAAAAAATCTTATGGAAAAATGGTCTGCTAACTTCCCGTAGCAAATCATTTTCCAGAAAAACAGTATTTAAAGAGTGTTCTCAACGCATACAGCTTAGTTCTATAGTTCCTGATACATTTTAAGAATAGTTCTAGTGACTTAGCCTAAAAAAAGCTAGACTGAAAATAATGATCTGCTACGGGAAGTTAGCAGATCATTTCTCAATAAAATTAATAAAAACAAAACCTCAACTACGAAAGGAATAAATTCTTCTGATTATCTTATAACAGTGTCAGAACTATACTAAGAATCTAGATCTAGACCCAGAACTCTCATAAAAATACCAGCAGAGCATAGCTGAATGTAGAAAAGTATGAATTTCGATCATTATTATTTCCTCCTGAATAATAAAAAAAATAATAACCCAGGGGGCTGAAACTCTTTTGATTTAATAAGACAAGTACTAAGACTATACTAAAAATCTAGATTAAGACCCAGAACTCTCATAAAAATACCAGCAGAGCATAGCTGAATGTAGAAAAGTATGAATTTTGATCATTATTTTTTCCTCCTGAATAATAAAAAAAATAATATCCCAGGGGGCTGGAACTCTTTTGATTAAATAAGACAAGTACTAAGACTATACTAAAAATCTAGATCTAGACCCAGAACTCTCATAAAAATACCAGCAGAGCATAGCCGAATGTAGAAAAGTATGAATTTCGATCATTATTTATTCCTTCCGATCGATAAAAAAACTAATGTCCCAGGGGGCTGGAACTCTTTTGATTTGATAAGACAAGTACTAAGACTATACTAAAAATCTAGATCTAGACCCAGAACTCTCATAAAAATACCAGCAGAGCAAAGCCGAATGTAAAATAGTATGAATTTCGATCATTATTATTTCCTCCTGAATAATAAAAAAAATAATATCCCAGGGGGCTGGAACTCTTTTGATTTAATAAGACAAGTACTAAGACTATACTAAAAATCTAGATCTAGACCCAGAACTCTCATAAAAATACCAGCAGAGCATAGCCAAATGTAAAAAAGTATGAATTTAGATCATTATTATTTCCTCCTGAATAATAAAAAAAATAATATCCCAGGGGGCTGGAACTCTTTTGATTTAATAAGACAAGTACTAAGACTATACTAAAAATCTAAATCTAGACCCAGAACTCTCATAAAAATACCAGCAGAGGATAGCCGAATGTAGAAAAGTATGAATTTAGATCATTATTATTTCCTCCTGAATAATAAAAAAAATAATATCCCAGGGGGCTGGAACTCTTTTGATTTAATAAGACAAGTACTAAGACTATACTAAAAATCTAAATCTAGACCCAGAACTCTCATAAAAATACCAGCAGAGCATAGCCAAATGTAAAAAAGTATGAATTTAGATCATTATTATTTCCTCCTGAATAATAAAAAAAATAATATCCCAGGGGGCTGGAACTCTTTTGATTTAATAAGACAAGTACTAAAACTATACTAAAAATCTAGATCTAGACCCAGAACTCTCATAAAAATACCAGCAGAGCATAGCCGAATGTAAAAAAGTATGAATTTCGATCATTATTATTTCCTCCTGAATAAGAAAAAAATAATATCCCAGGGGGCTGGAACTCTTTTGATTTAATAAGACAAGTCCTAAGACTATACTAAAAATCTAGATCTAGACCCAGAACTCTCATAAAAATACCAGCAGAGCATAGCCGAATGTAAAAAAGTATGAATTTCGATCATTATTATTTCCTCCTGAACAATAAAAAAAATAATATCCCAGGGGGCTGGAACTCTTTTGATTTAATAAGACAAGTACTAAGACTATACTAAAAATCTAGATCTAGACCCAGAACTCTCATAAAAATACCAGCAGAGCATAGCCGAATGTAAAAAAGTATGAATTTCGATCATTATTATTTCCTCCTGAACAATAAAAAAAATAATATCCCAGGGGGCTGGAACTCTTTTGATTTAATAAGACAAGTACTAAGACTATACTAAAAATCTAGATCTAGACCCAGAATTCTCATAAAAATACCAGCAGAGCATAGCCGAATGTAGAAAAGTATGAATTTCGATCATTATTTATTCCTTCCGATCGATAAAAAAAACTAATGTCCGAGGGGGCTGGAACTCTTTTGATTTGATAAGACAAGTACTAAGACTATACTAAAAATCTAGATCTAGACCCAGAACACTCATAAAAATACCAGCAGAGCATAGCCGAATGTAAAAAAGTATGAATTTCGATCATTATTATTTCCTCCTGAATAATAAAAAAATAATATCCCAGGGGGCTGGAACTCTTTTGGTTTAATAAGACAAGTCCTAAGACTATACTAAAAATCTAGATCTAGACCCAGAACTCTCATAAAAATACCAGCAGAGCATAGCTGAATGTAGAAAAGTATGAATTTCGATCATTATTTATTCCTTCCGATCGATAGAAAAAACTAATGTCCCAGGGGGCTGGAACTCTTTTGATTTGATAAAACAAGTACTAAGACTATACTAAAAATCTAGATCTAGACCCAGAACTCTCACAAAAATACCAGCAGAGCATAGCCGAATGTAAAAAAGTATGAATTTCGATCATTATTATTTCCTCCTGAATAATAAAAAAAATAATATCCCAGGGGGCTGGAACTCTTTTGGTTTAATAAGACAAGTCCTAAGATTATACTAAAAATCTAGATCTAGACCCAGAACTCTCATAAAAATACCAGCAGAGCATAGCTGAATGTAGAAAAGTATGAATTTCGATCATTATTATTTCCTCCTGAATAATAAAAAAAATAATATACCAGGGGGCTGGAACTCTTTTGATTTAATAAGACAAGTCCTAAGACTATACTAAAAATCTAGATCTAGACCCAGAACTCTCATAAAAATACCAGCAGAGCATAGCCGAATGTAGAAAAGTGTGCATTTCGATCATTATTATTTCCTCCTGAATAATAAAAAAAATAATATACCAGGGGGCTGGAACTCTTTTGATTTAATAAGACAAGTCCTAAGACTATACTAAAAATCTGGATCTAGACCCAGAACTCTCATAAAAATACCAGCAGAGCATAGCCGAATGTAAAAAAGTATGAATTTCGATCATTATCATTTCCTCCTGAACAATAAAAATATAATATCCCAGGGGGCTGGAACTCTATGATTAATTAAGACAAGTACTAAGACTATACTAAAAATCTAGATCTAGACCCAGAACTCTCATAAAAATACCAGCAGAGCATAGCCGAATGTAGAAAAGTATGAATTTCGATCATTATTTATTCCTTCCGATCGATAAAAAAAACTAATGGCCGAGGGGGCTGGAACTCTTTTGATTTGATAAGACAAGTACTAAGACTATACTAAAAATCTAGATCTAGACCCAGAACTCTCATAAAAATACCAGCAGAGCATAGCCGAATGTAAAAAAGTATGAATTTCGATCATTATTATTTCCTCCTGAATAATAAAAAAAATAATATCCCAGGGGGCTGGAACTCTTTTGGTTTAATAAGACAAGTCCTAAGATAATACTCAAAATCTAGATCTAGACCCAGAACTCTCATAAAAATACCAGCAGAGCATAGCTGAATGTAGAAAAGTATGAATTTCGATCATTATTATTTCCTCCTGAATAATAAAAAAAATTATATACCAGGGGGCTGGAACTCTTTTGATCTAATAAGACAAGTCCTAAGACTATACTAAAAATCTAGATCTAGACCCAGAACTCTCATAAAAATACCAGCAGAGCATAGCCGAATGTAGAAAAGTATGAATTTCGATCATTATTTATTCCTTCCGATCGATAGAAAAAACTAATGTCCCAGGGGGCTGGAACTCTTTTGATTTGATAAGACAAGTACTAAGACTATACTAAAAATCTAGATCTAGACCCAGAACTCTCATAAAAATACCAGCAGAGCATAGCCGAATGTAGAAAAGTATGAATTTCGATCATTATTATTTCCTCCTGAACAATAAAAAAAATAATATCCCAGGGGGCTGGAACTCTTTTGATTTAATAAGACAAGTACTAAGACTATACTAAAAATCTAGATCTAGACCCAGAACTCTCATAAAAATACCAGCAGAGCATAGCCGAATGTAAAAAAGTATGAATTTCGATCATTATTATTTCCTCCTGAACAATAAAAAAAATAATATCCCAGGGGCTGGAACTCTTTTGATTTAATAAGACAAGTACTAAGACTATACTAAAAATCTAGATCTAGACCCAGAACTCTCATAAAAATACCAGCAGAGCATAGCCGAATGTAAAAAAGTATGAATTTCGATCATTATTATTTCCTCCTGAATAATAAAAAAATAATATCCCAGGGGGCTGGAACTCTTTTGGTTTAATAAGACAAGTCCTAAGACTATACTAAAAATCTAGATCTAGACCCAGAACTCTCATAAAAATACCAGCAGAGCATAGCTGAATGTAGAAAAGTATGAATTTCGATCATTATTTATTCCTTCCGATCGATAGAAAAAACTAATGTCCCAGGGGGCTGGAACTCTTTTGATTTGATAAAACAAGTACTAAGACTATACTAAAAATCTAGATCTAGACCCAGAACACTCATAAAAATACCAGCAGAGCATAGCCGAATGTAAAAAAGTATGAATTTCGATCATTATTATTTCCTCCTGAATAATAAAAAAATAATATCCCAGGGGGCTGGAACTCTTTTGGTTTAATAAGACAAGTCCTAAGACTATACTAAAAATCTAGATCTAGACCCAGAACTCTCATAAAAATACCAGCAGAGCATAGCTGAATGTAGAAAAGTATGAATTTCGATCATTATTTATTCCTTCCGATCGATAGAAAAAACTAATGTCCCAGGGGGCTGGAACTCTTTTGATTTGATAAAACAAGTACTAAGACTATACTAAAAATCTAGATCTAGACCCAGAACTCTCATAAAAATACCAGCAGAGCATAGCCGAATGTAAAAAAGTATGAATTTCGATCATTATTATTTCCTCCTGAATAATAAAAAAAATAATATCCCAGGGGGCTGGAACTCTTTTGGTTTAATAAGACAAGTCCTAAGATTATACTAAAAATCTAGATCTAGACCCAGAACTCTCATAAAAATACCAGCAGAGCATAGCTGAATGTAGAAAAGTATGAATTTCGATCATTATTATTTCCTCCTGAATAATAAAAAAAATAATATACCAGGGGCTGGAACTCTTTTGATTTAATAAGACAAGTCCTAAGACTATACTAAAAATCTAGATCTAGACCCAGAACTCTCATAAAAATACCAGCAGAGCATAGCCGAATGTAGAAAAGTGTGAATTTCGATCATTATTATTTCCTCCTGAATAATAAAAAAAATAATATACCAGGGGGCTGGAACTCTTTTGATTTAATAAGACAAGTCCTAAGACTATACTAAAAATCTGGATCTAGACCCAGAACTCTCATAAAAATACCAGCAGAGCATAGCCGAATGTAAAAAAGTATGAATTTCGATCATTATCATTTCCTCCTGAACAATAAAAATATAATATCCCAGGGGGCTGGAACTCTATGATTAATTAAGACAAGTACTAAGACTATACTAAAAATCTAGATCTAGACCCAGAACTCTCATAAAAATACCAGCAGAGCATAGCCGAATGTAGAAAAGTATGAATTTCGATCATTATTTATTCCTTCCGATCGATAAAAAAAACTAATGGCCGAGGGGGCTGGAACTCTTTTGATTTGATAAGACAAGTACTAAGACTATACTAAAAATCTAGATCTAGACCCAGAACTCTCATAAAAATACCAGCAGAGCATAGCCGAATGTAAAAAAGTATGAATTTCGATCATTATTATTTCCTCCTGAATAATAAAAAAAATAATATCCCAGGGGGCTGGAACTCTTTTGGTTTAATAAGACAAGTCCTAAGATAATACTCAAAATCTAGATCTAGACCCAGAACTCTCATAAAAATACCAGCAGAGCATAGCTGAATGTAGAAAAGTATGAATTTCGATCATTATTATTTCCTCCTGAATAATAAAAAAAATTATATACCAGGGGGCTGGAACTCTTTTGATCTAATAAGACAAGTCCTAAGACTATACTAAAAATCTAGATCTAGACCCAGAACTCTCATAAAAATACCAGCAGAGCATAGCCGAATGTAGAAAAGTATGAATTTCGATCATTATTTATTCCTTCCGATCGATAGAAAAAACTAATGTCCCAGGGGGCTGGAACTCTTTTGATTTGATAAGACAAGTACTAAGACTATACTAAAAATCTAGATCTAGACCCAGAACTCTCATAAAAATACCAGCAGAGCATAGCCGAATGTAGAAAAGTATGAATTTCGATCATTATTATTTCCTCCTGAACAATAAAAAAAATAATATCCCAGGGGGCTGGAACTCTTTTGATTTAATAAGACAAGTACTAAGACTATACTAAAAATCTAGATCTAGACCCAGAACTCTCATAAAAATACCAGCAGAGCATAGCCGAATGTAGAAAAGTATGAATTTCGATCATTACTATTTCCTCCTGAATAATAAAAAAAATAATATACCAGGGGGCTGGAACTCTTTTGATTTAATAAGACAAGTCCTAAGACTATACTAAAAATCTAGATCTAGACCCAGAACTCTCATAAAAATACCAGCAGAGCATAGCCGAATGTAGAAAAGTATGAATTTCGATCATTATTATTTCCTCCTGAATAATAAAAAATATAATATACCAGGGGGCTGGAACTCTTTTGATTTAATAAGACAAGTCCTAAGACTATACTAAAAATCTAGATCTAGACCCAGAACTCTCATAAAAATACCAGCAGAGCATAGCCGAATGTAAAAAAGTATGAATTTCGATCATTATCATTTCCTCCTGAACAATAAATAAAATAATATACCAGGGGGCTGGAACTCTTTTGATTTAATAAGACAAGTCCTAAGACTATACTAAAAATCTAGATCTAGACCCAGAACTCTCATAAAAATACCAGCAGAGCATAGCCGAATGTAATATGCTGGTATTTTTATGAGAGTTCTGGGTCTAGATCTAGATTTTTAGTATAGTCTTAGTACTTGTCTTATCAAATCAAAAGAGTTCCAGCCCCCTGGGACATTAGTTTTTTCTATCGATCGGAAGGTATAAATAATGATCGAAATTCATACTTTTCTACATTCGGCTATGCTCTGCTGGTATTTTTATGAGAGTTCTGGGTCTAGATCTAGATTTTTAGTATAGTTTTAGTACTTGTCTTATTAAATCAAAAGAGTTCCAGCCCCCTCGGACATAAGTTTTTTTTATCGATCGGAAGGAATAAATAATGATCGAAATTTATACTTTTCTACATTCGGCTATGCTCTGCTGGTATTTTTATGAGAGTTCTGGGTCTAGATCTAGATTTTAAGTATAGTCTTAGTACTTGTATTATTAAATCAGAAGAGTTCCAGCCCCCTGGTATATTATTTTTTTTATTATTCAGGAGGAAATAATAATGATCGAAATTCATACTTTTCTACATTCAGCTATGCTCTGCTGGTATTTTTATGAGAGTTCTGGGTCTAGATCTAGATTTTTAGTATAGTCTTAGGACTTGTCTTATTAAATCAAAAGAGTTCCAGCCCCCTGGGATATTATTTTTTTTATTATTCAGAAGGAAATAATAATGATCGAAATTCATACTTTTTACATTCGGCTATGCTCTGCTGGTATTTTTATGAGAGTTCTGGGTCTAGATCTAGATTTTTAGTATAGTCTTAGTACTTGTCTTATCAAATCAAAAGAGTTCCAGCCCCCTCGGACATAAGTTTTTTTTATCGATCGGAAGGAATAAATAATGATCGAAATTTATACTTTTCTACATTCGGCTATGCTCTGCTGGTATTTTTATGAGAGTTCTGGGTCTAGATCTAGATTTTAAGTATAGTCTTAGTACTTGTATTATTAAATCAGAAGAGTTCCAGCCCCCTGGTATATTATTTTTTTTATTATTCAGGAGGAAATAATAATGATCGAAATTCATACTTTTCTACATTCAGCTATGCTCTGCTGGTATTTTTATGAGAGTTCTGGGTCTAGATCTAGATTTTTAGTATAGTCTTAGGACTTGTCTTATTAAATCAAAAGAGTTCCAGCCCCCTGGGATATTATTTTTTTTATTATTCAGGAGGAAATAATAATGATCGAAATTCATACTTTTTACATTCGGCTATGCTCTGCTGGTATTTTTATGAGAGTTCTGGGTCTAGATCTAGATTTTTAGTATAGTCTTAGTACTTGTCTTATTAAATCAAAAGAGTTCCAGCCCCCTGGGATATTATTTTTTTTAATTATTCAGGAGGAAATAATAATGATCTAAATTCATACTTTTTTACATTTGGCTATGCTCTGCTGGTATTTTTATGAGAGTTCTGGGTCTAGATCTAGACTTTTAGTATAGTCTTAGGACTTGTCTTATTAAATCAAAAGAGTTCCAGCCCCCTGGTATATTATTTTTTTTATTATTCAGGAGGAAATAATAATGATCGAAATTCATACTTTTCTACATTCAGCTATGCTCTGCTGGTATTTTTATGAGAGTTCTGGGTCTAGATCTAGATTTTTAGTATAGTCTTAGAACTTGTCTTATTAAATCAAAAGAGTTCCAGCCCCCTGGGATATTATTTTTTTATCGATCGGAAGGAATAAATAATGATCGAAATTCATACTTTTCTACATTCGGCTATGCTCTGCTGGTATTTTTATGAGAGTTCTGGGTCTAGATCTAGATTTTTAGTATAGTCTTAGTACTTGTCTTATTAAATCAAAAGAGTTCCAGTCCCCTGGGATATTATTTTTTTTATTGTTCAGGAGGAAATAATAATGATCGAAATTCATACTTTTTTACATTCGGCTATGCTCTGCTGGTACTTTTATGAGAGTTCTGGGTCTAGATCTAGATTTTTAGTATAGTCTTAGTACTTGTCTTATCAAATCAAAAGAGTTCCAGCCCCCTGGGACATTAGTTTTTTCTATCGATCGGAAGGAATAAATAATGATCGAAATTCATACTTTTCTACATTCGGCTATGCTCTGCTGGTATTTTTATGAGAGTTCTGGGTCTAGATCTAGATTTTTAGTATAGTCTTAGGACTTGTCTTATTAAACCAAAAGAGTTCCAGCCCCCTGGGATATTATTTTTTTTATTATTCAGGAGGAAATAATAATGATCGAAATTCATACTTTTTTACATTCGGCTATGCTCTGCTGGTATTTTTATGAGAGTTCTGGGTCTAGATCTAGATTTTCAGTATAGTCTTAGGACTTGTCTTATTAAATCAAAAGAGTTCCAGCCCCCTGGTATATTAGTTTTTTCTATCGATCGGAAGGAATAAATAATGATCGAAATTCATACTTTTCTACATTCGGCTATGCTCTGCTGGTATTTTTATGAGAGTTCTGGGTCTAGATCTAGATTTTTAGTATAGTCTTAGTACTTGTCTTATTAAATCAAAAGAGTTCCAGCCCCCTGGGATATTATTTTTTTTATTATTCAGGAGGAAATAATAATGATCGAAATTTTTACATTTTGCTATGCTCTGCTGGTATTTTAATGAGAGTTCTGGGTCTAGATCTAGATTTTTAGTATAGTCTTAGTACTTGTCTTATCAAATCAAAAGAGTTCCAGCCCCCTGGGACATTAGTTTTTTTTATCGATCGGAAGGAATAAATAATGATCGAAATTCATACTTTTCTACATTCGGCTATGCACTGCCGGTATTTTTATGAGAGTTCTGGGTCTAGATCTAGATTTTTAGTATAGTCTTAGGACTTGTCTTATTAAATCAAAAGAGTTCCAGCCCCCTGGGATATTATTTTTTTTATTGTTCAGGAGGAAATAATAATGATCGAAATTCATACTTTTCTACATTCGGCTATGCTCTGCTGGTATTTTTAGGAGAGTTCTGGGTCTAGATCTAGATTTTTAGTATAGTGTTAGTACTTGTCTTATTAAATCAAAAGAGTTCCAGCCCCCTGGGATATTATTTTTTTTATTGTTCAGGAGGAAATAATAATGATCGAAATTCATACTTTTTTACATTCGGCTATGCTCTGCTGGTATTTTTATGAGAGTTCTGGGTCTAGATCTAGATTTTTAGTATAGTCTTAGTACTTGTCTTATTAAATCAAAAGAGTTCCAGCCCCCTGGGATATTATTTTTTTTATTATTCAGGAGGAAATAATAATTATCGAAATTCATACTTTTTTACATTCGGCTATGCTCTGCTGGTATTTTTATGAGAGTTCTGGGTCTACATCTAGATTTTTAGTATAGTGTTAGTACTTGTCTTATTAAATCAAAAGAGTTCCAGCCCCCTGGGATATTATTTTTTTTATTATTTAGGAGGAAATAGTAATGATCGAAATTCATACTTTTTTACATTCGGCTTTGCTCTGCTGGTATTTTTATGAGAGTTCTGGGTCTAGATCTAGATTTTTAGTATAGTCTTAGTACTTGTCTTATCAAATCAAAAGAGTTCCAGCCCCCTGGGACATTAGTTTTTTTATCGATCGGAAGGAATAAATAATGATCGAAATTCATACTTTTCTACATTCGGCTATGCTCTGCTGGTATTTTTATGAGAGTTCTGGGTCTAGATCTAGATTTTTAGTATAGTCTTAGTACTTGTCTTATTAAATCAAAAGAGTTCCAGCCCCCTGGGATATTATTTTTTTTATTATTCAGGAGGAAATAATTATGATCAAAATTCATACTTTTCTACATTCAGCTATGCTCTGCTGGTATTTTTATGAGAGTTCTGGGTCTAGATCTAGATTTTTAGTATAGTCTTAGTACTTGTCTTATCAAATCAAAAGAGTTCCAGCCCCCTGGGACATTAGTTTTTTTATCGATCGGAAGAAATAAATAATGATCGAAATTCATACTTTTCTACATTCGGCTATGCTCTGCTGGTATTTTTATGAGAGTTCTGGGTCTAGATCTAGATTCTGAGTATAGTTCTGACACTGTTATAAGATAATCAGAAGAATTTATTCCTTTCGTAGTTGAGGTTTTTTTTTTATTAATTTTATTGAGAAATGATCTGCTAACTTCCCGTAGCAGATCATTATTTTCAGTCTAGCTTTTTTTAGGCTAAATCACTAGAACTATTCTTAAAATGTATCATGAACTATAGAACTAAGCTGTATGCGTTGAGAACACTCTTTAAATACTGTTTTTCTGGAAAATGATCTGCTACGTTAAGTTAGCAGATCATTTTTTCAATCGCATTTTTTTGGGTAAAATGGCTAGAACTATTTTTAAAAACTATCAGGAACTCTAGAACTCAGCTGCATGCGAAGAGAACTCCGTTTTAATTTTGATCTGCTGGAACATGATCTGCTAAGTTCACGCACACCTTAATATCATCAGTCCATCCATCTGGTCGGAGGCATGCCAACACTGCGATTTGCCGTGCGGTGGCGCCATTCCAGGCACTTTGGGTCTGTCGGTTCTACGAGCTATGTGCCTTGCCCATTGCCATTTCAGCTTCGCGACACTTACGTTGTGACTCTAGTTCGTCTACGGATTTCCTCATTTCTGATTTGATCACGTAGCGATACTGCGAGCTATGCCCGCAGAGTGACTCTGAGCCTGCTTATGAGAAATGCACTTAATTATTTTTGTGGCTTGTGATTCTAGGCACGGTGCCTACTTTAAAAAGTTAAGTTTATTATAAGAAGGAATATAATTAATTCTTAAAAATATCTACACGTGTCCTCGTCCGTTGCACCCAAAATCTGCAATAATCATGCGCTTGATTCAGGCAAATGATATTTATGAGATGAAACTATTATATAAATTACGGGTAATTCGATAACATTCGATTTGCATCTTAAACATAATTTCATAACTGTATTCCCGCAACATCCGGCCTATCTAATCCGAATCTAATTCTGAGAAGCATTCAATGTCGCCGGAATTAAAGTACCGATGCTCTGATCGAAGTACAATGGCGCTCGGCCCACGCTTACTCACTAATTGAAGAAAAAATACCTTACGTAAGAATACCTAACGGATCCGGTAAGTTGTTCCTTGTTTATGTTCTTTCCTTTTGTATAATGAGCTATTGTGATCTGGCTCTTTTGGATTAATCCTTAACCTAAGGTACCTAAAGCTTAAACTAAATTAAAGCTGAAGCAACAATGTTGTTCATCTATCAAGCTAGGTTGAGTATCAAGATTCTAAAGTTACTATAGCCATAGAAGATATATAGAACCTAGCCGTAAAACGTACTAAAACAACAATGGACGCGCTCTGTAATGGCCTACTATAGAGTAAGGCATTCGTTTTCTTAGACCGTAACTGCAATAAATGGATAAAATATTGACCTGTTGGAAAGTCGGTTGCACGCCCGCGGCCGGTCACGGGATCATCCGCTGATCTCGTCCTCGGATAATATCGACACTCTCCCGGTTCCTTACTGCTGAGTTTTGAAGCTAAGTCTATGGACAATGGACATACCCTCTTATTCATAATCGTGAAATAGCGGTACATGATATTTATTGTCTCTTTCCTCCGAATGTCAAATTACTGTTGAGAAACATAGACAAACCAGATAATAACTATTCCACTGCTATTTTAAGTTTGTAAAAAGGGGCGGGGGGTTATTAAATAGTAATACACGAGAGATTATTATTTCAGTTTATTCCTTTTCTTATAGCGAACATTGTATAAAGACGAAATTAATTTAATATACCTATTACCTATTGGCTCTGACCTTGAGCCCATGGTTTCAAAAGCAGAGAATATTCTTGGTAGCACTTTAAGAATCTTGCCATAATTTTCAGTTTATTTTTTTTTTGAACTTTGCTCACCCGCCCTATTTTACCGCTTAGGGGATAGCTACGTCATAATACCTACCTACTTAGTGTTAGGTCGCTCACTTTTATTTTTATAATAATGATGATAGTAAAATATCGAGTGAGATGTTTGACTAAGTGGATGATAAAACGCTAATATAAACTTACGCGTAAGAACGTGTAAATAAAACTATGAATAAATCTTTAATGAAGATCACCACAATAAAAGCTGACCAGGAAATCTTGTAATACAAGTTGACTGACGGACGTCTTAAACACAATACATCGATGCATGACGGATAACTATGCTATCCGTTATTGACACAATAACGCAAGACATCCAGGAAATAAACTCATAAAGCTCCTTAAAGTGTCTTAAAAAACAAAAGTCTCGCATTTTAAAATTGTGATGCAATTATTTTAAACGCTGACATTGAAAATGACAAGTTGAAATAATCCGAGAATTCCGTGTGCCCTTCACTCTGTTGATGCCTGACGCCTTATGTTGATGCCCGATGTCTGATGATTGAAGCATTGTGGTGGCCGGTGTATTTGGATAATACGGCAGCTAGGTTAACTATATTGTCTAATAAGTTCAATCTTTTTAAGCAAGCTTTTATACGGCAATTTATCAGTATTCTTTTCCCCAAACACTTTTAAAGCGGCTTCAAAAAAGGAGGAGGTTCTCAATTCGTCGGAATCTTTTTTTATATTTTTTATGTATGTTCACCGATTACTCGAAGATGCGTAAACCGATTTGGAAAATTCTTTTTTGTTTGAAAGGGTGTACTTTCCAGATGGTCTCATGGTCATCAGGTCAGGATCTGATGATAGGATCCTGGAGAAATCGAGGGAAATCTTCAAATTTTATATGAACATTTGAAGCAATTTTGGTATTGTATGAAAGAGTAACATTTTCCAAGTTGTCCTGTGGTTTTTCAGTTAGGATCTGATAATGGGATCTTGGTGAAACCAAGTATACTTGAAGCGATTTAGGTATTTTTATAGTTACTAGTGCATTTGCTTGCAGATGCTGACTTAATGACTACAGTCACCAAGTCAAGTTCTGATGATAGGATTTCGAAAAAATTGAGGGAAACTCTTCTGAATATATAAGCACACTTCAAGTGATTTGGGCATTTTTTACAACGCCTTATGCATTTGTTGTTTACTACTAAAAAGTAAAAAATAAAATGGAAATTTCTTTTAAAAAAATCGACTTCAAATGCAACTACAAAGAGTGAAATAATTTTTAATGTAGACTGTAGGTACACCCATTCGAAGTCGGGAAATTTATACATTCATAGTCCTTAGTATTAATCGCCCGACTTCGAATTGGTGTACCTACATTAAAAATTATTTCACTCTTTGTAGTGGCATTTGAAGTCGGTTTTCTTTAAAAGAATTTTCCATTTTTATTTGATACCCATATTTAATTAGAGCGTTAAAAACAACTGGTCAGCTATGTCTGTGTTCCGTCATATTGGATTTAGAATGAAGTCACGCAATGAGTTACAAGATTCCACCCGAAAAAACATGCATTGCAAGTTAAACAAAAGATGGTTAGATAATATTAGGATGTACATATACTTGTTTAAAGGTTGATTTTTCAATCGCCAGATAAACCATCTGAGGAATTGAAACATACTCCCATCATACTCCATACAAAATCTGTCAAAACTTCATATTTATTTGTTAGTTAACGATTTTATCTGGCGATTGTAAAATCAGCCCTAAATGTGTATAAAAATATGTTGTGTTATTTGGTAGTGTAGGTGTTTTCTGTACAAATTAGAAGAAAGTAGAGGTAGTAGGTAGGTATAAGTTGACGCTGAATTAACAACTCTGTGATTTTAAGACAGCTTAGTAGCAGGGTTCCGTTTCACCCTATGAAATACTTATTCTTCTTTGTCCTCGCCTTATCCTGTTGCGCGGGGTCGATTTTCCTTATCATGCGACGCCATGTAGATCGGGAAATTGCGTCCTCATCCCTGAGGCCGAGGCATTTAATGTCCTTTTGGACATTTGTCATCCAGGTAGTTTGGGGTCTTCCCCTACCCCTCTTTCTTGTAGCCATGGAAAGGCACATTTTCACGACATAATTGTCGGGCCTACGCATTACGTGCTCGTACCATCTGAGCCTTGATTCTGATATCTTTTCGGTTATGGGTGCAACCTTAAAGCTTCCTCTTATATGTTCATTACCTACTTTGTCTTTAAGTGTTACTCCTCCCGCCCATCTAAGCATACGCATTTCAGTGGTGTGAAGCTTCTGTTCACCCTATGAAATACGAATACGGAATATACGGCCAACTTTCCAAATTAAAAACCTTCAAGTTTTTCAATGAACTCAAAAATATTGCTGATTAAATTGGTAAAATATATTCGTCTATTTTTGCATAAAATATATGGTACGATGTAGTCTTTTTGTCTGTTTTATTCGTATCGAGACTTGTTTTACGTCGACATCTTTATATCATATTTTATTATTAATTTTACATCTTAAGCTTTTAATCATGCAGTTATTTTGAATTAACTTTGGAAAGTAATTAAAATTGCACCTGATGAATTGAAACAGAAAACGTTTTGTGTTGTACAGTATAATTTAACCACCTCGTTATTTTCAGTAGGTACATGTTTAAGGTAAGGTGTTAGTAGTTACGAGCTAAGAGTTTTATCACGCTGACGCATCTTTGTCACATCGGTAGTTCATCGTATGCAAATAAAGCTATTAAATATACGAATAGTCGCGATGGACCTACCTATAAATTATGTATCGATTTTATCAATAGCAAAATGGAAGATATTTTAGTTATATACGAGCATTATAAGAGATGTTATACCTATTGATTATGCGAAACTTGTGTCGATCGAGACAAAATTACAGGCATATTTCAAAATTAAAATTGCTCGTTGTTGCTAGGCAGATGTAAAAGTCATAAGTAAAATCATTTTTTGTTTATGATGTATTTTACTTTGACGCCACTTTGAGTATAAATATCAGTAAATAGATATAAAGATGCGGCGAACCGTTCGATAAAATTTCAAAAAAACGTATATGTATTGACGGCAGCGGTAAGGACTTAGGACACTGCTTAGGTATGTAATTCCACAGACCAAGGAATAACTTTATACTCAGAAACAACTTATATAGAATTTAACGGATGGCTCTACAGTTTGCTTGTACTCGTATCCTCGGATTCATTTCGGTGTACCTACCACAAACCAAGGAATAACTTTATACTCAGAAACAACTTATATAGAATTTTGACGGATGGCTCTACAGTTTGCTTGTACTCGTATCCTCGGATTCATTTCGGTGTACCTAGCACAAACCAAGGAAAAACTTTATACTCAGAAACAACTTATACATATAGAATTTTGACGGATGGCTCTATAGTTTGCTTGTACTTGTATCCTCGGATTTATTTCGGTGTACCTACTACCACTTATCAGCAATATTACAACTCATCTGTTATAGTATATCAAATAATCAATGCTGTAACAGGAACCTGAGTAGGTATTTCATGTCATATATTATTCATTTGCATTAGGTATTGTTAGACCTTTAGGTCAACCTTATAGATGCAAATGGTTCCATACAGACGGAAGTATCGCCAGGATACAGACAACAGAAGCGTAAAGGCCAATCGATTAATTTATTAGAAGTCGTTACGTAAGTAGGAAGGCACTCGCTCTACCGCCATCAAGATTTTCGCCGTTCCAACTGTCGCAATGATGAATCTTAAGTGTTG
This sequence comes from Coenonympha glycerion, assembly GCA_963855885.1. Taxonomy (NCBI): domain Eukaryota; kingdom Metazoa; phylum Arthropoda; class Insecta; order Lepidoptera; family Nymphalidae; genus Coenonympha; species Coenonympha glycerion. Next base: position 7,884,281 of record OY979629.1, read on the forward strand.
GATAATAAACAGCATGACAGCTAAATGCAAACACTCACCTTGGTGCATTTATTAAAACTGTAACAGATGAATAACGATCACGCCCGAAATGTGGATTGTGGGCAGACACGTTGACATTTACTTATCTCACGGCATGACGCTACCGCTGCCATTACTAACAATTAGTGAATTAGTGGGTGAAAGTCTTTTCGAGTGCGGTTTCAGCTCGTCGAGCGAGGCTAGTCTAGACCTAGACGCATAAAAACTGAATCAGGATTAGACCAATAAAACGGCTTATAGCAATCTAGATGTTAGCGCTTGAATGATCAGCCTAGATATCGCAAATTAAATGCCAGATTCCCAGTAGCTCGGTTCACTAATATACCTATACCGCAGTCCGCACCTATCTAGTTTACTCTTATTTAACCTTCTTTAATCCTATTATTGGCAGCTTCGTGGGAGCGTTTTGATTTTGCAAGCCTTGTGAGCGATATACAAAAAAAAACCAGGAAACGCATTCGCAAACGAAAGTAATAAATTCTGCAACGATACTATTGGTGATATTCACATACATTAGTGTCTTCAACATACTTATTAAAGAAAAATATTTGTAATTACCGCTTACAAAGTGGAGTTAATTATTGTGATTTGTATGTCGAAACATTCAACATTCTAAGGTCACTGTAGGATTGTTAGCATTAACAGGTATCGCTAATTACAAGATGGAGTGGGTCAACGACATTTGGTTTAGTGGGTGAGGCTCTTGTAATGTAATAGATGAGTGGTGTGATTGCAAGAGATAAAGCTCCGGAGCGCGCGCTCGGAGGTGGCGTCTGGCTGGAGGTGAGAAACGTGGTAACAGGGCGTGAGATAGAACGGCCGATACCGTCGGCGGCTCCGACGCCGCCCCGCGCCCTCGCGCCGCCATTCCTGACGAAACTTGCCTCTTTTGTCTATTCTGTCTCTATGAATTTAAATTAATGTCTATTTGTTATGGTGAATGTAACGGTCGTGTTTGTGCTTTTACAGTGCCCTAGCGGCTAGCGATTACTAACGACGCCTTTAGCTACATTCTGTAGTATCTACACATAGATACTGTTGTAAAAATTCATGGTGTTCACAAACCTCATGTTACGCGCTAACCGAGGTAAAATTGTGACACAGAAAACATTCGATCTAATATATAAAATTCTCGTGCCACTCTTTGTTACCGAACTACTCCAAAACGGCTCGACCGATTGTAATGAAATTTTCAGTTTATGATCACTGGGTCTGAGAGCTGGTTGTTATCTATTTTTTATATCCCTAATGGCAAAACAGTATTTACCGGGTCAGCTAGTCAAACATAAAATAATAGTGCTAAATACCTAGTATTTTTAATAACGGCCGTAGATATACGAGTAAAGTCTATTCAATCTCGAGCGATACCAGACGTAAACAAACCGACTGCCAGGTCATTCGCTTAAGCAGGGTTGCGCAACCTTTTTAACGTATACTAATTTTTCAAATTTAAAATTAATTTATGTTTTGACAATAATATCGTATTGTTTGAATTTTTTTAATGATATCTTGAAACTAGATTTAACATAAGTGAAAGTTTCGTGTAACGCGCCACTTCAGTGCCTCACTAGAAGCACGCTGAGTGGCACGTCAGGTCATGCAGCGCCACGCCATCCACGCGAATGGACGCTATTCTATACAATCGCTTCGAATGTTGAGACAAGTGACACGTCAATATCACGCGTCAATTAAAATATTTATTCTAGGTTTATGATTAGGGAAACAAAATAAAATATAAAATATTATCCAAATGTTTACGATAACCCCCATGACATGCTTTGACCTTGAAAGCGAAAGTCGTGAGCGGTGCGGCAGATAGCAAACAAACAAGATAGAAAGAGATAGTCATATTTTGTTTGTTCCGTCGTCGCTACTACTAAATGATCGGCTTTTGTTTACGTCTGGTCTCGCGTTTCGTTGAAAAGACTTTAGTTTCAAAGCTACGAAGAGCTGGTAGGTACCTACTTAGAAATACCTACCATTTTTATATATACCAATTTACCTACACTGTAGAGTTGCTACAATTGTATTGTATTGACGATAATAAACGTAACTGTGAAACGTAATTAAATATGGGCGGTAAAACAGTTGTCTTCAGTTTATAACTGAAACGTCTCTAACGAGCTTTCAATCAATTTAAAGAAGCCTCATTTAACAACTGTGTGTTTTCGTAGTACTGAAAGCTACTGCATGTTTCAAGTAAAAAGGGAAAGAAACAGACGTAATAACCATTCAGTATTGATATAATAACAATGATTTGCAAAAAAGTAAAGTAGACGCTGTGTACGAATTTTCGAATCGACACCTTCCAGTAATTAAACCTTGTCACGCGATCCTGCGAAAAGAAAATAAAGCTTAATCGATTTAAGTTTACACAAGTGCTGTGTGTTTATTCTCTACCTGTAAACTTTGTAAATAACTGCCCAAACAAATTTTTCTGAGGAGCATATTCTATGAGTGTGTTTGTGCACTGTAAAGCTAAGATATAATATATCCGCAGATATGCAGGCTAAGGTTAAATTTTTAATCATAAACAAATTACTTATCTTATTGCAGTAACATGAAAATTGCTTGAATTTGAAGATATAGATACGTAGGTACGTGGTGCATGATATAAATGACAACCTCGAATGCATGTGAGTGGAGTGGTAGTGCAATAATCCGATGTAAATCCTATCCGAAGGCAAACAAATAGGTACGCTCTAAAATGTTCTGTTACATTACATAGGTATTGCATATAACCTTTAACAATAGTGGAAATCTTTCTCAAAACACGTCTGTTCGGGGTTCTAGCCTGGCTAGGATACTCCAACTAATTGGAGTTACATTTATTTATAGCAAATAAATGTCCTGCATGCCTTGAGAGCTATGACTTCTCCATAAGGATGAGTGAACATTATGGAGATATGGCATTATATGTTCTCAACTCCAAGGTATGTGTCATCAAGCTGTGCTGTAGCCTAACTGCTGTAGCTTGTAGAAGAGACCCATGCCTAGTAGTGAATCATAATAGTGAGCCATTTTCTAATAACTAAACAAAGTGCAAGCTGCAATTCTGACGACCTCCCTGGTACAATGGCGCGCGCTCGGATTCGAGTGGAAGGTCGCGGGTTCGATTCTCGCCACGGGCCACTTTAGAATTAAATAATTTCTAAATTGGTTAAGGTCTGGTCTGATGGGAGGCTTCGTCCGTGACTAGTTACCAACCTACCAGCAAAGACGCACCGCCAAGCGATTTAGCGCTCCGGCGCTATTCTGTATAGAAACTGTTAGCGGTGAGTTTACTTACCCCTTCCAAGTTAGTACGATAACATCTTCGGCTGCATCATCACTTACCATCAGGTGAGATCGCAGTCACGTACTAATTTGTATAGTATGAATAAAATTCACAGGTCATTTAAAATCAGTCCCAGTAGGTACATACATATTTATCTATGGTCCCAGTTTACCCAATGTATAATAATTTGTACAGTTTCGGTTCATGTTCGGATCGCAGATCAGTCGAGCGAGCGTCGAACAAGCGGACCGAAGTCCGACACTTGAGTTTATCGTATCACTACCTCAATTTTTCGGCGACTTTTAATATAACCACTGACGACTCGAAATTGGTCACCCGGTAAGACAGCGATGACAGCTGCGCTGACTATCTGATATGTCGGAATCAAGATACGCGGAATTTAAATGTAATTCGACCATAATCGGAGACTTCAGGACAATTAAATTGCATAACATCAAATAAACTTTACATTGTAAGTATTATGTTATTCAGCTATTTTTATTTTAAAATCACACATTGTAGAGGCGAGCAGGTTTTTGTCAAGTACGAGATGGATTTCTGTTTTTATATTATGATGATATGGAATCTATGGTGAGAGAATCCGACTCACAAGGTGAGAAAAAATTAATTGATTAATTTTAATTAAACTATAGGTATGTGTAACTCGACTATTAAATAAAATAAATATTTACTTCAACTATTGATTAAATTTTCAAATCGCGTCCACATTGAATTCACGTTTTGGTACATCGCATGATACTCTACCAAAAGTCACTTTTAAATATTATGAATAACGTACGTACTTAAAATTGGTTAAAATATTTTATTTATCAAGCCCGATGTGGCGTTTATTTCAGCGAGCTTTTAATCTTGTCAGTGCAAATTTTTGGAAAGCTTACGGCTCGAACGGGAGTGAATAATTATAGGGTGCTCGCGAAATAATGACACGCTAAGTTGATGCTGTACTTGGACGTGGAAGGATTTTGATAGAGTTCGGAAATTGTAAAATGATTTCAAGGTGTGATGTCGGAGGGAACTCGCGGCTGATTACGGAGGCGGCTCCCTGTCATTACCTTGTCGGGACGTTGGTCGCCACTCGCGGGTAACAAGCTCTAGATCCACTTCAGGCTCATTTAAGAGCCGTTATTCATAATTTTACATAATTGTTTGTAAAATTACTCAAAGCATGTTATTCAAAGAATGAAAACACTTTTTGTAGGTACCTTCCTTTATTATTTGGACGTAACTGATCACCGAAATCTTTTTGTGCTCCTTGTAATATGGACATGTAAAAATCTGATGGTCTGTCAAATATGGCTTCACAAATTATTAATAATTAACACCTGTTAAATACCAGGAGTAAATGCAGTTTGAAGAATATTAATTATGTAGTCTCAGGCAATAATAAATAGATCAATCTTATTCGAGTAATATTACTTTAGGCATGAGTAATGTGCTGCAATTTGTAGATAACAGTCTGTCTGAAGACTGAGTTCTCGGTAGCAATAGCAATTAATATTTTAGCAACCGTCAAATTGTGTTATTGAGAGGTTTGTCAAGTTCCTTGTTGTACCTATTACTTTGTTCAGTTGGAGCATTAAACCTTTTATTTAGAGTTTTTTTGGTCTTGAAAACGAACTTAAGATGAAATAAAGTAAAAGTCCATACAAGGAAGAAGGTTTGGAAGTATGATGATGCTATGAATCCATGTTGTAAATCAATTTAAAAATTATCGTTGCGCAAAGTTGTGAAAGCATCGATATCGTATTAGGACGGTAAGGGAATTATGAGATAGTACAGAGACAACGAATATCTACGGGATGATTATAGCTCTTACCTTATAATTTTACCTTCTATCAGTCCAATGCAACGGATCTGATGTCTGAGATTCGCCGCATGCACGGAAAATCGCACTGTTTAATGAAAGATTGTGTGATTTTAGGTACGATTACTGTGGCTGTAAGTATAATATTATATAATTCTATGGGAAGAGACAAATATTTGAATCGCAAGATGAGCCCTAAGCCTACATTGCACACATCAAAAACGTCGACAAACATGATGAGTGAGTGCTCTCAGCATGCTGTAGCGTACGATTGTGTGACAGAGAACGCAAGTGCAATTTTTCGTTGCAAGTAAATGTGACCTCGCTATATCACCATTTCTTATGTCTTATGTCATGTTCTTGTGTGTGTATGATGACAACGTGTCGAACACAAGACAAAAACGTGGACGCTTTTGGAGGATTAGGGCTCATCTAGCAATTAAAATCTTTGGGAAGAGATTTGTTTTTGGTTTTCAGAATCAGAAAAGATTGCATTGTTGCCGACAGCCCTACGCCTTCCACTGGTGTCATTCCTGCGCAAACTTCGTAAATGTCAATTGATGTTATTTACGCGAAATTGCGTGTCACGCGGGTCTCGTATAATTACGAACGGCACCTTGGAGCGAGAGGTCAAAAAGAAATTCACTTAAAACTGTAACACGCCCTTCGCAAGAACCACGCCGAAAATTTATAAAGTCGGGTCATTTTCGAAAACCAGTGTCGGAAAGTGAAACTACCCAAGCATTTATTGTACAGTCAGCAACAAATTTAGTTATGCAATCTGCTTTCATTTATTTCTTCCTATAATTTCAGTTTATCATCTCAACCCCTTTTTATGTCCCACTGCTAGGCACGGGTCTCCTCTCAGACTGAGAGGGGTTTAGTTTTAGCCTACCACGCTGGCCAAGTGAACATTTTTGTGAACTCTCAAGCACGCAGGTTTCCTCACGATGTTTTCCTTCATTGTTAAGTTAATCAAGTTATATTTAGTTTTCTAAAAACGCTACAACTAGGAAAAGTTAGAGGTGCGTGCCCAGGATTCGAACCCGCGACCTCCTTATGAGAGGCAGAGGTCAGAACCACTGAGCAATCACTGCAATTTCAGCTTAAACAATTGTATAATAAGAACTTACGGAACAATCCACTATTCTAGGTAATGACAACCACTATCCATTTTTATGCTGAGGGAAAATGTTGTCGCTATTTTGTTTACTCTACGTTAAAAATCGAACGTGAATTTTGGAATAAAACAAAGTAGATAAACAAGTTCATTGTCCATTCCTTTTTTTAAATTTCAATGTCTTTAAAACCATTTTATATTACGAGTACTTATAGTTTGTTACTTCAGCAAGCTCTCTAAAGAGTGAAACTACGTTTTTTATCGTTTCAAATGACGGTGGATTCCATAGTGAATGATATATATATAATACTGAAAAACTCATGTGAATTCGATTCTGACTGTACCGAGTAAAATATGTAGATTGCCAACGAGATAATAATGATATGTGCTCGTGGTAATGAAATTTCCCGCCGTCAAACGGTGCCAAAGTAATTTGCGTCGCTTGGCGCTGCGACCAATGGCCGAAGGGCAGCTTTCGAGCTTACGCAAAACAATAAAGGTAGATGGGTACCATTTGGGGGTGAAAATTCAAAATTATTTAGTTTTTCGCAAATAGTGTACATCGTTAGCTTGTGGCAATAACTTTTGCGAGCATTACGTATACATCTACACGTTTTTCATAAAAACTTTGGTCAAAATTCTTACTACAACTCATTTACTCCATATTGGTTATCGGAATTCGGAAACCAATCTGGGAAACTGCAGAATATAATCTTTCGGGAACAAATATGCGGTGAATGGGAGCTTTTGAGCAAAGTTTTTATTAAAAACATGTAGATGCACGAACGTTATAGGTACCTACTCGCAAAATTTATTTCCATTAGCATTATTTGCGAAAAACTAAATATAATTTGAATTTCACGGGCTATTTTGGCCAAAACCTCCTAAATTTTTTTGCCAACTGCACACTAGCAACTTCATCCTGGATTATGAATTAATTCCATAACTGTATACAAATCCTCATTGCATAGTTCGGATTTATGGGAAAATATTAATGTGTGTAAAACCAAAAGGTAGGTATTAAGTATTTTGTGCCAAAGCTAATATTAGGTATGTCGATATTAAGATTAAAGGTCTGTCTTTGTGTTTTCAAAATATTATAGAGAGACTGTATTCAATAGGTAATTTAGGCAAAACGAAATTCAACTATAACAGTAGTTACAAAAACAATTTGTTCGATACAGCTCATTGTGAATTCACATTAAATGTTATTATTGTATTTAAGATTTGACCGCGATTCTCTGACTCAATGTGTACCATTAACCCTGATCGTGTCGGCTTCATGCTGGAGGAACGATCATGCGTAAAAATGTGGAATGTAATGATCATAAATTGTACGCGCAAATAAAGAAATTCTTACCTTCAATTAAGCGATTCTGGCCAGATCACTGCGAGAGGTAATTATAGAAATCGGTTCAAGTTTCATGAGCACGCTAAATTATTGTTAAAGACCGTAATATTACAATTTCACGGAAGAGCCACCTGGCCACCCTGTGCGCGACACAGGCGATCTCTTTATATTTGTAAAATCAAACGAACCCTGTAATTTTGATCGATATCTTTATTGACTGCTCATATTTATTGGCCATTTCTTTTAACAAGTAGTCCATTGAAATGTTGCATGAGCTTTGCATTTTTTAGAGGACGCAATTTTATTTTTGGGACATGTTTGGGGGTTATTAGAAGCTCAACCTCTTTGTCTGGTCGCCACCCTTGTCCCCCGGCCGCCATCTTGAAAAAATGGGTGAAAACGGTTTTTTTGCGATATCTCGGAAACTACGCGTGAAAAATGCAATATACGGTCCTTAAATTGTAACATTTCAATGGACTAAAGTGCGGACGGACGCAGTGACAAGAGTTGCTATGATAATATGCATTATGCGGTAGATACGCCTGAGTACATCGGAGCTTACCCTCCCAGCCTTTTCATATTAATCGCCTTTTTGACAGTGAATTGATATTGGTTTCGGTTTTCAAAAGCCTTACCGTAACACTGACCTACTTTAGTTTGAATAAATTGACAATCATCTGTTATTAAAAATCATGACCCGATCATTCATTTGAGAATTTGGTGTTTAATCGATTCACATATTTTTAAAATTGGCTGTGGGTGTGTGTGTTTTTTATTTCACGTAGCTACGTAGACAAAAAGATAATAGGGGTAGAAATATAGCTGGTTATATCCGAATATTCTTCAAAAGTAGGCGTAATGTACTAAAATACACTAACTAGGGACACTGGTAAAAATACCTTATAGAGATAAGTGCAATGTGCATCCTAGTAAGATATGGCCTACACCTGTCTTATCTATTGTTAGATATGCTCTCAATATTTATTTATTTATTTATATTGGTATTATTGTATAAGTAAAAGCTTACGAAAATAACATTAGTACTGGGTTAAAATTGATAGTTGCTGTTGAACGCATATCCGCAGTTCAAAAGTTGTTTTAAGGCTTAACTGTTAAGGGGGATGGGTACCATCGGGATGCGGAAATTCAAATTATATTTGGTTTCTCGCTAATTGTGGGTTAATTATACATGGAAGGTTTAATAAAATGAGTTTTGCGAGCATAACATTTATGGGTCTACATGTTTAAAATAATTGCTCAAAATACGCATGTAGATCATATTGGTTCCCGATATCTCCAAATCGGGAAAACTACAAAAAATAATCTTTCGGGGACCAGTATGAGGTGAATGACAATTTTCGAGCAAAGTTTTTATTAAAAACATGGAGATGCACACCTAAGTATTATGATCGCGTAACTTATTTCCATAAACCTACAATGTATATTTAGGTTAGTGTTTGCGAAAAACTAAATAAAATATGAATTTTGCGGGCTAGTAGGGCCGAAACACCTTAAGAGTCCCTGAACTACAATGTCTCCATACATTAGAAACACAAAATCATTTGTAATTCTTGCATATTTCAATCATGTTGTGGGTTCTTTCGGGTCCATATTATAGTAATAATCTATGCTCCTGGCCATATTTGGTTCGGAAATACTTCTCTAAAACAAAATATAAATCAATTTTGATCAAAATTGTTATAACTTCGGTCGAGTTCCGTAACACCAAAAATAATGAATGAAAACTTATAACTTTCTTTATTAACTGGTATTTTTCTTTAGCTGGACCATAAAAACTGTGCTTCTGAACTAATGCGACGTGAGATAGTGTTGTTTTTATTACAAAACAAATAAGTAAAACATGTTCTTTTTGACGCAAAAATAAGAAAATCAAATTCAACTATTTTTCGTTTTAGAGAAGTATTTCCGAACCAAATATGGCCAGGAGCATAGATTATTACTATACTAACCCGAAATACATCGCAACATGATCGAATTATATGCACGAATTACAAAATATGATTTTTGGTATTACGAATGTATAAAGAAATCGTAGGTCAGCGCATTCTTAAGGCAGGTAAATGACATCGGCCTCTACGCTTACAGATGTTTAGTCGGATGTCGAGTCCTACAGGTGGTGCCTGGTGCCGCAATGTTCGGTGCCTGCGACTTGCGAACGCGAGCGTCGAGCACTCTACAGTGCGACAAGGCTATCTTGGCATGTGGCTAAAACCTAAACTAACGCCGCTATCTTGTGATACTGTTTGATAGTTCGCTCTCTCGGTAATCGCCATTATTTGTTGTGTTATTTTTGATTATATTTAAATGAAAATAAAACTAAAATTAAAGTTAAATTGAGGAGATTTTATTTTCTGGCTGCCTTTGTTCTATAACAACGCCCTCCTAACAATGTCATTCAAGTGCCAAGAGAGCCTTGTCGGACAGTACACGGTGCGCGATATGCCGCGCCGTCGTCTCGTTCGCTAAACGACACCGACAACATCGGCGGGCTTATCTCAAACATGTGCCTGAGCCGATGATTTATGCCTACGCATTTGCCAACTTTCCTATTGGAACCCCATGTCCGTAATTGTTGTATGTGCATAATTATCTTAGAAGAGAGGTTCTTTCTTGGTGATTCATTATAACCCAAGCCCTGATTTCTTGTGTACAGCTTTTGATAGAATGAAGACAAGATTTTTTTTACTCCCACCCACGGATATCCCTAAGGTTGCTCATCTCTTTCGTTGCGCTCTTTTCAGAGCGGTCCAGGGGCCGCATACTATGTTTGTATGAAAATGTCAAAACAATACTGCAGCATTACTGCTATAAGTCCCGGTTGTAGGGCCTGGTCATTATTCTTCAGTAACACGCTTGACAATCCGTCTGCATTCTTCCCGGACAACTTTTCTTGAGCACACATGTAGAAGGACGTCCACTGCAGCCATTGTTTGGCCTGTCCATCCCTAAGGTTGCTAGTTTCTTATAAAATTACCAAACTTCAAATGAAATATAATAATAGATTCATTTTCAGGTAGGTACCATTATTGAAAATACTTAAAATATTTTGCTTGAAAACTTTTTAGGTATTCTCAGCAAAGGTTAAAATATTGTTGACTGACTTGCCATGACTTTTGATACCATATTTGAACGTCCTGAGATCTGAGAGCGGGGTCATTGCTGATGGAGTGAAAATCATTTCAATTTCAGCAACATTTTAACAGGATGCGTAATATAATCCAAATGCCATGTGACAAATGGAAAGGACTTACTGATTTATCTATCAACGTATAGCTATAACCATACATGTCGGTCAGTGATGAAAGCACATTAGTTTTGTCCATACCAAAGATTGTGCCCTCCGTTTAATTTTTATTATTGAGTAGAATAAGTTGCAATTTAAAATCTGAAATAGAAATACATTTTTATTCTCTTTTAAAGTCGTTAGATGCGGCTGAATATTAGTCAAAATGACAAGAAAATCTTTGCGAAATCTACTCAGTGCGCAGTGGCATGGTGCGCCGGCGACTGAGAGCTTTATTGATGACTGTATCGCAACTGGCAGTGCTTACGTTTCATCGGCATTCGGCAGTTTTATTGCGAAGAAATTCGTTACTCATTATGTTTTCGGTGGTTTAATAAATTTTAACGCTGTATTAATAAACTTTGTTTACTTTAATGCCAGTAAATTGGTACACTCTTACTCTTTTGAGTTCTTTTCAAGATTAAGCAAAAACTACCTTCCACTATACCTGCTTTTACGAACAACATACTAATATACTATACTTTAGTGGCTAAGATTTTATTTAAAAATATTCTTGAGCTATTTAAAAATTCAAATTATTGGGTGCAAACCTTAGATTAATAATAAAATAATAATCCTTAATTTAATAAATTATAATCTATACTTATAATAAAACTGTAAAGGGTCGAATTCTGTACATTAAAGATATTTTGAAAATTTTTGTTGGAGGACACTATTTAGTCGATACTGAAGCCAAAACTGTAATTTTTTTAATTTTTGTCTGTCTGTCTGTCTGTCTGTCTGTCTGTCTGTCTGTCTGTCTGTTTCACGACCGCGCATCACGGCTAATCCGCTGGATGGATTTAAATGAAACTTGACATGATTATAGCTCATACCCCGAGGTAGGACATAGGATACTTTTTGTCCCGAAATTCATCATGGTTTCCCTGGAAGACGGCATCAAAGTCAAAATGTGTATTTACTTATAATTCATTAACGTGTTGTCCGATTTCATTCATTATTTTTTTGTTAGAAAGATGGTACTTCATAGATCTTCCTAGAAATATTTGAGGGTTATCAGTTTTATAGTTCAGAAATTACAAACCCCCAAACCCTCAGTATCAAGTCCGAAAAACTTGAACCACGGAATATATAAAGAATCTTAGAATGTACGGCTCAACTTAAGTTGGCTGGAAGTTCATCCATATGAAATAAACAGAACACATATATTGAGACTGTAAGTAAATTAGCAATACTTATTTAAAAAAAAAAGAAAAATCTGACAGTGACTAGCACTGAGACAACTGTGTCGTGACTGTGTCAGAAAAATATTTTAATGATTTAAAAACACACATTGAGATCGTTTTCAATTTAATTCATATTATTGGAAGCCAGCACATACCCATTAAGGCTTGGATTTTTTCTGCGGTTCCAGTTTCATCATTTGCTCTAATGCTAGGTAAGGTACCCGGTATTTCACATAAAAAGATGATTCAGTTACAGGCCCCAAAAATATACGTGGAATATTATATCGATGCGTGGAATTGTTCAAGGACTTGGAGATCTTATATTATATACAAAGGATGTACTTAAATCCTGAGACAGAGCATCGGGGTCATCATCATCAGGTCGCGTCCGCGTTGGTGCAAATGCATGACACATTAATCACAAAACTAGGCATGTTAAGAGTCTTAACACGTTGCTGTGGCTACGATTTTTTTTAAACTTACCCTGGTGTGCTAATGTGGTGCTAATATTACCCCGCAATAAACTACCTTACGGCGCGGCACGGGGTCAAATCTTGCTTCGTAAGACTTAAGTACTACCGAAATTTTGTTAAATAATAATTAATTATCATGTAATGTTCTGTTGCCTGACTTTATTAAGATGGTACTGTTAAGACATGAATAGATTAAAGTTTTCACTTCTGTCGACATTCCCGGAGTGCCGCGTCTTTTTTATCATCCGCAATATGGAAATAGTAAAATAATGGTTCACAAATATTATTAACTTTCAGGTCTTAACTGGTCCTAACCGATTGACCGTCATAGGTCTTTTTATACGTAAAGAAATATATAGCCATTTCCCATTCTGATACTTGGGATTGTATTGAGATGAAGCAAAGATTTTTAAAAGACATGTTGGGCTGGGGAATATTGTTAGTAGAGTATTTTATCCCAGTGGTACCTACCCGGCCGAACTCTGAAAGAAGATTTCTACCACCAGTACAACTTTTCACATGATTTAATAATTTTTGACATATTTCGTGGTTTCAGAATAAAAATCACAATGAAAAGGACAATTTTAACTGTCGATATTTCGATACATTGGTACAAGTACAAGATACCTGTGCCATTGGGTCGAAATATCGACAGTTAAAATCGTCCTTTTCATCTTTCAACTACGTATTATTATTTTTTTCACACCAGAATCCCGCGAAAATCAAGGAATTCTACGGTATATGTAAGAAAAATCGTAATTCACGCGGGCGGAGCCGCGGGCAACAGCTAGTATTATAATAAATCAAAATCGAGACGGACATCGATGTCGTCTCAAAAATGTAAATTTTATTGCTCGAAATATAAAAATATACTTAAAAATAAATTGAAACTTGATTAGACCATAATATACAATTTATTCTATAGGAAACATTCATAATGATAAAGAACCGGATGCAAATTATAGTTATATTTTTATGGCACGTCTACAGCAGCCTTGCTCTGTAGTCGAATAAAAATAATTGCAGTCGCAGTTTTCGACTTAAAGTTTCACAGGTTTCTGTATAAAGTAAATTAAGTCCAGCCTCGGAGCAATTGAATGGAACAAAAATGTCAGATAAATTATGAGCGTGATCGATGATAAAAGTGTTGGTTCGCAGGTCGTAGAAAGTGTCTCGACCTCCGTGGGCTTTCGTTAAGTCTGTGACACGCGGGTCAGGCTACCAGTGTGCTGCTGCGGTCAGGGCTGCCAACTGATCGACTGTGATTTGCTACTTCACATTTACAACTACTTCAGTACCTTTAGGAAAACCTAAAAGTAGTTGGTTCGATAAATGAATCCATTTATATCCCACTTTCCCACTATTCAATTTTACTTTCCTATAATCAAAAAAAGCCTGGAATAGATTGCTTGCAGCGATAAGGCCGCCTTTATATGCCATTGTTATTTTATTTTTATTTTGTGTATCTTTTTTTGTAGTAGGTCCCACTTTTCATAAAAAAAGACGTGTGGCACTCGGAGACTGCCGCGGTAAATAGCACATAGCATTTTTTATCAACTTCTAACAGGTTAGGTTATTTTCGTTACGGAATTTCTGCTTCTACACAAGTTTATGTCACACAATTGTAACACAATAGTCACTGTATAGGTACCTGTTTATCCGTACTCAATCGTTTTAATTTGTGTTAGGTATTTACGGCACTTTTTATTTCATGTTCAGTCCCGTAAATTTGTGTAAGCAAGAGTTGATGACCTGTTTATTCCAAGATTTAAACAAATATCCCGCTAGGCAACCCTTGCGGCAGTACACATAAATATGTCGACGGGTCGCCCCTGGTACCACTTTGTTTGTTAATATACAGCCAATTATAATCAAACCGCACTCGCCACTGTCAGACGTCAATTTCTTAATCCATACAAGGATTGCATTTCTTTGGCTACTTTTGTTTTCGCATGCAACCTGTCAACAGTTACCTGTAACGTTTTCATTTATCTGTTTGTATATTTCGTAAGGTTAAAAAAATTTGTCATGGTTTAAATATCTACAGTATCTCATTCGATTTTTTTATTATCGGTTAATATATATAATAGCGGTCTATTATAACATAAATAATGCCATGCGAAACTTTTAAATTACAATATTAACCATTTGATTATCATAATTAATTGACTAATTATTCGTATTCCGATGATAATTTCCAATTTAAGGTGTGTTATTATTTTATTTTTATCGAACAGAATTTTCAACAAAAGTACCTATCGGTTAGATATAAGGATTTTTTTATTGTTAACGCGAGCAAACGATCGGGCGGGTACCTGATGTTAAGCGATCACCGCCGCCCATGGTCATTTGCAGCACCAGAGGAACTAAAAATGCGTTGCCATTTAAAACGGCTTAATTAATAAAATGTTTGAATAGTTTATCCACTAACGGTGAGAGGTACCACCTAACTTAGTAGCAGGTAGTAATCTAATCTACATAAAATTAATTTGCAGAAGACGTTTAGCGAATCAATTAGGCGGCGAAGATGCGCTGTAAACATGTTATCTAATATAGCCATAATTATTATTACCTTCGACACTAAATGCTTGATTGCTGAGTTTGTCATCTGAAATATGTAGTTGGCGATTGCCAAACATTTTGGTCGTAATATTGTTCCCACGGAGCGTGCTGGGGGCGCTCCATCAACAACATTATCTAATAAAAATATCACGTCATATTGTTCGCTTTCTGTATAAAGCAGCTTTGACTACAACTCGCTATCGGCGCTTCATCTCTACAACTATAAATCACAACTTAAAAATTACGACACTCAGGGAGAGTGTCGTAATTTTAACTCTTAACTAAATATGCAAAATGAGAGAGATCTCGATGATAAATGATTTCATTGGGTAGGCATTGTTGCATGGCAATTTTTGTGAATTTATACGCCTCATTTAGCTTTATTTTATTTGTGAACAAAAACCTGATGGATGTTATAGAATTATATACAGCTATCCATATGTATTATGTATATTATATATTGTGTACGACTTTCTTTATATTTTAATAAATTAGATAACGAAAAGTATAATTATAGCTATTTTTAGTTTCGTTACTTTTATTTGTTTCTATCTTCTAACATAAATCTGTCTCAGAAATATCTCAGTCATGTAAGAATGTCTAATTAAACCTTTTAAGGATCCTCCGTAGTCCGTCAACATTCAAAGCAAAGCAAATGGTTCCGCTCGCCTGTAATTGCGACCAGCCACGTCCTAGAAACCTCGCTGCACTTCGTTACGGCCCTTAAGACTGATTTATGTGTGCAATAAATATTTTTTGAAAGTTCCAGTGCGATAATAACTCCATTAATTTTGATTAATGACAATTTCCCACAAGTGATTTTTAACTTAACCATCGGGCATGCCAGATTCGTCGGCATGTCTCGCCCTGGATGGTAGTGTGCCTTATACATTTTAATTAAGTATTTTGTTTTTTAAGCGATTGTTCTGGTTTAATTTCGACATTCTGTGCATGTTTTAATGATTGTAAGCTGACAGGAACACATTAATTTTGTTTTTGCTCTACAGGTACCACAGATTCTGCAAATTGATAGAGGCTTCAACCAAAAAATAGTTAAAATATCGGTAAAAAAAACTGACTGCTCCCACTCCTAAAAATTTACGTAGTTAGATACATATAACGTTCATTATTTAAAAAAATATGGCAAAAGAAACTAAAGAAATAAAATCCACATTTTCGAGTTAAGTAAAACTTTAATCTTTTACAAGTCTACCGTCAAATATACCTATTTGCATGCTTCTACTTGAAATAAAATAAGTGCAGGTCTGAAAATTTAAGGAGTAATCCCCATATCCCGTGTAAGACGATAAGTGTTTGATATAAAATTATCATGAATATGTACCTAGAGAGGCAAATGTAAAATGTTTGTCCCGGAACATAGGTATTTCTGCGGTCCAAAACATTCCTCCACGGCCTTATCGTAGGCGACCGTTCCGGTGGCGGCGCGGGCGCAGTCGGGGCAGCATTCAGCGAATTTGCAATGCGCGATATCCCGCATTACCATAAACAGTACGAGGCGGAGGGCACGCCGTCTATCGCGCTAAGACATATAAATTATTCAAAATAAAGTATCGCTTAGCCTTTGACCCGCTGCCGCGAGCCGCACGCCGGCCGCGCTGCGAGCTCTTTTTGTACACACTGCAATTGCAGTAAAGTTTTTATTAGAGGAAAAATACCAAAATGTTTATCACGTTCAGGAGTACAGTTTCACATACAAATTTGAGCCATTTACTTACGTTGTAGATGCCAATTACCATCAACGTTACAATATTCAAATCTTTTCTAAATGCTTTGTAGTTTTACATAATATTTTGTCGAACAACGAAAACCAAACTTTATACTCGAATCACGGAGATATAGGTAGGTATGTATACCATTTATTTTATTTAGGTATATAAAAACTGAAATATTTAAATGTAGGATTAATAGGTATGCAAATATGTCTTAATTGGGGTTCTTTATAACCCGTTCATCTAGTACTTGTCATAGGTTTGAAGGTCATTGATGTAATTAAGAGTGACTGAGATTATTTACTGCTTCGCGACGCATTTTGAATAGTATATACAGGCAGGTTTATCTACGAAATTTATAAAGAATATTAAATTATTGAAACAAAAAATGCAAGCGGCTATGAAAAATTTATTTTTTCTACTATCATGTTTGCTACTCGTGGCTCAATCATTTTTAAACAGCAGTAAATTTCTTTCATTAACCTACAGTACGTAAGCCAATTAAGTAGGTACCTGGACGTGGTTATGTTGATTAAGTACACGCTGACAAAAGTTAATAACGAAATAGGAGCAAAAAGTTCCCTGTGTAGGAAGGCATGTAGTTACGTAGGCACGCTCGCCGCCCGGGCGCGCTGGCGGCGGAGCGGAACGGGCGGGCGGAGTCGCGCACCCGGCAGGAACCGCGGGACGACTCGCCGCTTATTTACCCAACAGCTTTCGCAAAATAGCCCATTAGGGATAACTGTACTAAATAATTATTGCAATGTGCCTTTCTATTTCTATGCGCGCGTCGCAGTGCGCGTGCGCGACCACCTGCCGCTGATCAATGTAATTATTTACTATGCATGAATGCGGCGGCAGCGGCGGCTGTCTAGGACGATCCGGACAAAGAACGGTCACTTTACACAACGGACGGCCGCCGACAGGTTCCGATATCTCCTTGGGTGTGCGGCTTGACCAATTTTAATACGCTCATTAATTCGCATTCGTTGGCACCGACGCCAGCTAGATGCTTGGAACTAATTGGGTTATTTTTTTAAAGATTAAAAATTATATACATAAACAGAAGCATCGCAGCTGTAACAGTCCTTAATAAACATGTACCCTTCTCTTTAAGGGTAATCCCATACAAAAGACATCAACGATCCACAGGCTTCTAAAGTTCTATTATTATTTATTATTTTTTGATCTTGAAAATTCTAACAGCAATTGAGTACGTCTGGGAAAGCCTGATTTCATTAAACTAAAATATTAAATTAAAATTCCTGGCACTTTAAGATTGATTCAAGTCAATCTCAATCGTTGGTTTCAAAAGCTGTAACAAAGTATTGAGTCATTGTTTAGCAATCACAACTTGTAACAACTAAATGTTTTACAATCATAAAAATCTTGATGTTGTATTTCGACCTCGTTGCAATAGCCTTGTCAAATCTACATCCATGGTCCAATTAGGACCTTGAGGTATCGAAATATGACAGGATGTGCCGTTTTGCATCGTTCACGACTTTTCTAACAATGTTGTTAAGAAAAAAATGTGACTGTTCTATTCATATTGTAATTTTTAACCGTCACACTTCGACATGATTACCATCTAATTTTATTAGCTTAAAGGATATGCCAAAGTACGAGTATGTGGTTATTAAACATGGGACGATGAAGACTTCGCTTTTTGCCTTTTATTGGTTCTCTAGTTACTCGTATATTAAAACGTACATGTATTGATTTATGTTGTAGTTGGATGAGGAAGGGGACCGTGTGTGGAAGCGCACCCTTAAAAACCTATGTCCAGCTATGGACGTCTTAAAGCTTAGTATGTTATGTAGATTTAAATATCCTGTAATAATGTATTTAATTTCCTAACATGAGTATACTGTATATTTAAAAAAAATAAACACCTTTTCTTATCGTTGAATTATGATGTCACCTATTAACAAAAGATGTATCAAGTTAATTTGGAAAGAAAAGGTCGCTCAGCTTAAAACGTAATATCCATCGTAAATAACTCCTGACTTTGTGAAGTGTAGGTAAGTAATTGTTAACACAGTGAATTCTGCAATATTTTCTTTCCCTATCTCTAAATGGAATCTACTTAGGTATCACCTGTCTACAAATGTACAGTTTATTTCTTGGCTATTTTTCTTTGCATTGTTAGAATTTACTTCCTTCGCCACTTTTTATCGAGTTAACGGAAATATGTATAAAAACTTATTTTTTAATACAGTCGATATTACAGGATCATTATTTACTTATACTGAAATAACGGTTTTATATTCAATTTTACTCCTAAGAAAAAAAGAGTAATAATTGTCATATTGTTATGCGTAGCGTCATAACGATACGCTTACGCTTAGGAACCATGTGCGAAGGGGCTCACGCGCACTATGTCAGGTAAGCTCAAGCAAATGGGATCATTTTATAAGTTTCACTTAAATATCCATATTTAAAAGTATTATGATAGTAAGGCCATAAAGTTGCACGCATCTCATGTGTAGGTACCTATTAGGGCAATTTGGTAACAGATAACAAAATTTTCAATTTATGCGATAGGCGTTCATAATTACCGCAACAATAGGTTGGGCAGCGCCAAAGTTAACATCGTGTGGCGCAGACACTTCGGGCGGACTCAGACAATTGAATTGATAACAACGCTTTCTGACCGACTTCAGAAAACAAAGTAGGGGAGGTTTTCAGTTCTACACTATGGTCCACTTGCGTCAACTGGGTAGTTTTAACTCTGTCTCGCTTATTATTTATTAATTCTGGTTCTAAAATTTTAATAAAATTATAATGTTACTATTTAGCGCAAGTGAGCTTAAAGGTTGTTATTTCAACTAAACACTATTAACTATAACAGACACGTAACCGCCAAATATAGCCTCAAACATAAACGTCAGACCGCCATATTTAACGGTTAAGTATCTGTCTGTTCATAAGTTTGTTAGTTTTTAACCAATTTTAATGATTTTTTTACTCAGAAGGAATTGACTATATAAATTTGGTAAGACGAAAATTGACGAAACTCATTAGTTCTCCTAAAATATTTTCAATTATCAATTCTTTGTCAATACAGTTTTTTACAATTTTAAGCTTAACCGACAGAAATCACAATTAGTATTTTCTCTACCTACAGTTTTTAATTTACATGTTTTATCGATTTAAATATATTCAATTTCAGTATTGTAGGTGTTCTTTTGTCCATACAAGTTATTGTTTTTCCTTATCGGTTTAAGTTTTTTTATTATCTTTATTAGCATAAGTAGTTAGTTTTAGCATGTAAATATTGAAAAATCTTATTTGTGTTATTTTTTTAATACAAGTACATATTTATATTTTTAACATATCCTAGTTATTTATGTACCCTAAATTGTTAGGTAACAATACTCTTTTAACAACTACTTCAAAAAACTCTAAAATAAATAACCATAAAAAATTAAACCTAACTTTCTTTCTTTTTCGATTCTTTAACTACTTTATAAGAAGGTATCAAAGGTTTAGTAAGTTACCATTTTGTTTGAAACCTATTCTACAAAAGAAGCTCAGTGAGATGCGACGAGTATCAAGCACACCAAATGAAACATTAATAAATAATGTCGATTTTATCTATACGCCCGCCAATTTAAAACCTGAAGGTTATTGATGAATTTAATATAAGCTATTATATAGATGTAAAAAATGGAGACGCTCAGTTAATAGTCGGCAACTGATGCTGTTCTCATAAATATTTATGCTTAGGTGTTATTGAATAAAAGTAAAAGTGAATTCATAGAGCCTAATGGCCTGAGCACGTACATCACGTCTCTGTAAAGCTTTGGCCAAAACTAAAAACTGGTTCCTCTTGATACTGTTGCTCGATTGTTTCCCTCATCCATTATATCCCATTTGAATAGTAATTCATATAGTATATACTACTACTATATGAATTACTATTTATTTTACTGTAGTACTTTTCTTGATGCAGGAAAATACGACTCTTCCTTCCCCATAAAAAGTAATAACTATAGACAGGCTTGCAATTGACTACAATCATGTCTGATGGACAGAACTGGTGAGGTCTAGGAAGGAGCGTGCTTGCCTAGAAAATGCCTATTTACTCTTCTCTTAAAGGCACCCAGGTTGTACTTGACTGGAAATACAGAAGCTGGAAGGGTGTTAGCGGTACGTATCAGAAACGTGGAAGATAAACGTTTGTTAATGTTCGCTGGACATCAACCACATAAGGATGCCACTTCTCTCGGCGTGCTGCGGCTCTGTGGTAGAAAGGTGAAGGAGGTACTAGATTGTGGAGCATACTCTGCAAGTTAGTTAAATAAAAAAATAAAAATAATAAGATTCAACCTGTATCACTAATCACTTGTGCATTTTTTGTTATAGTATAGTTTTCATACCAAATGACAAATCTCGTGAGACAATATGTAAAAGCTCGGGAAGTGAGTAAATACCGTATAAATTTATTGAACAAAAAATACACGCTTGACTTACATACTTACTTAGTTTTCAAATTACGGAAATTCTGATTTTAGAATTTTGATAAAAATGATATTTACCTTTTATGACAGTCAAAAACGTCTGACACACAAGAGATGCTCTACACCATCTCCCAAACGCAAATTGAGTCAAAAGAAGCTGGGTGTGAATGGTGGAAATGTACCAATATGCATCGTTACAGCATCTTGAGACTTGGTTCATCTATTATTATTATTATCATTATTATTACAGAGGCGTATTGCGACGAATTGTATCGTTTAGATACATGATAATAATATACTCTGGTAAAAACACAAATTTTATAATGAAATGTGTTTGTATGTGTGTTTATTTGTGTGTAGGTTAGTATTTGTTACTCCTTGGAATAAGTAGAGGTAGAGAGGCAAAAGCCTTTGTATTTGAAAATAACAACTTTATACACGTGCCGTTGTTAAGGATCTAGCTTTGTTTTCGATTGAAGTTCAAGGCGCCGGGTCATTTTAAGTTATGATAAATGAGCACGGAAGCTTTATATACTATTTAATGCATAACAATTAAGAACAAGTCACACAAATAAAAAGTGGCGTATCTAGGAAGTGGTTACTCTGTAAAAATTAATTATTATTTGCTCAATCGTTAATCGGCGGTCCGTTTTAATGGCCGCGATTCATCACACTCTCCGGTTTTTACCGAGTATCACAATCTGAATCCACTCAGCTGCAAGGTCGTCGGGTACAAAAACAGCGTCTTGTTTTTGCTCCATTTTTGTTTGTGAAGAAAAAGAATATCAGAACCCCGTTTTGGAAGTGCCCGCCGCCGCGCCGAGTGCGCCGGCGCGACGACTGGTCCATACAGGAAGTTGATACATTTCGACAACAAAAGATTTATGGTTTTGGTAGGTTTTTAAAAGTATGCGTAAGATAGTTAAGTACACATCAAATTATAATATATTCATCCACAAGTTTTAGTAATTGGCTATTTGATTGACCTTGATTGACTATTTAATGGCTTTATTCCTGCAGAGCTTTTTGGAAGACATTTTAGTTCCATTTCTCAACTGGTTATTTGAGTTTTGTTACATTAAAATTGTCTTTATATGCTGACTCATATCTATCTCTGTACGTAAATATTAATTTTTATCTTTCTACTACTGGTTTATAAAATGCCAAAATTATCCAGGACCTCTCCGAATTGTTTTTGGTCAGTATATTATTTGTAAAATTTCGAGAGGCCGGTATTTTTATTCAGATAATTCTTTTTTGATAAAACTTTTTAAATACTTCTATCTGGGTTTTTAATCCTCCAATTTAAAGCCCTAATAAAACACAACAGGTATTTTTAATCCCGTGCGGTATGTGGCTAGTGGAGGCTGCGAGCCATTGTGCTACACAAGTTTATACAAGCGTTATGCAAAATACGAAGCGCCTCTCGATTCTGCGATATCTATCTATAAATAAAGACAACAACAGATCGTGGGATTGCGCAGGTGAGCGGCTATTTTGATGTGTTACTTTAGTTTAACTGTCTCGTACATAAGCGCCTATACTGTTCGAGAATTTCTCAATGGCAAATAAAATATTCGCGTCTTATGTTATGTTCGGGCTATTATTTTTCATCGTCGTAAATGATTGATAATGTGCCAAAATATACAACAGATGCTACTTTCAAAAGCCCATTCGAGTTGCAATAAAAAGCGTCGATTACGACGATAGGAATCGGTGGACGTGTCGAAACGTTTATGATATTAAGCTTTCTATGGTGCCATATCTTAATAGGATCGTGTCACGTCCCCCTGGCAGAGCCGGCCTTCATAAATAATAAATACTTTGGTACTATTTACATATCAATAAAACTGCTTTTTAATTATTATGAATTGTGTATGTATAATGTAAACTGTGTAGGGAATAGTTTAAGTAAGAATCAATTATTTGTAGATAGCAAATAATACCGCCAAAATAGGCTTTTAAGTAACTATTTATTTATGCAACTGTAACGTAATCTCTAATTTAGTGCAGTTATTTACCGGATTGTATTTACATCTGGAAATAAATTAATAGTACATGAAAATACAAGTTATTAATAAACTATAGAATTATTTGAGTTATTGGATAATCCTTCGTTAGCTGTAATTAGCTTTAACCTTTAGTCATTAGCTTGCCGGATGACATGTTATTTTTACGAATCAAATATCTGACTATCCTCAGTTTATCAAAAGTAGTAATTATTATATTTCTTATTTTTACAGCATCAATTGGTTTTCTATTGAGAATTGCTAACTAGCTGACGAAATTGCATTTTCACATAAGCTCCCAAACTAAATTTCAGAAGTACAGAAATGTAATGTGGGTATTATTGGTTTTTGCTGCTATAACACTAACAGATTTAATAAAGCTTAAAGCAGTCGGTTAATAACTTTATAGAAGTCACTGATATTTAATTTACTCGCGCGTAATAGTATTTTGTGATCAATTATATTTTGTAGTCTCCCAAAAGACACCTTATGTTGCAACGTTACCGCTTGTTGGAGTGAATATGAATTGATTTTAAAATTCACAATGTATTAAAGCAGAGACAATATTGTTCGCAGGTCACAGCGGGAGATCGAGATGACATCTTGCAGCATGCAACCATACTTCTAAGCTCGAGCTTTATTCAACGTTTTTCAGCTTACTACCTTACTGTGCTCTCACTACGGTTCATTTTGCAAAATCATCTACGTCTTAAATTTAGAAGCACCCTTATATTGCAGTTAATAGAGTTTAACTTTAAGCGATTCGACTATTTATAGAAAATAAAAGCATAGATAAAAAAGATAGATAGACGTAGTTACAAAATTACAAAATTACAAAGTTCATTGTTTGATTCGCGACGTGGTTCCTTTGCGGCCGCGAGCGGCGCTGGCGCAGGGTTGCCCTTGCCGCGTTTGCTAACACAGCTGTTGTATCAAAAACATGGGACATTTGGGTCATATCATATATTATATATATAGATTCAGAACTGACATAAATAACCTAACCTAAAAATCAAAATTAATAATGGATGGATTAAGTTTCACCAAGATCTACTATTGTATTCCGTGCCAAGAGACAGATTCCTCACACAGATTTAATAGTCAGTAAGTTCAACGGATAAATAATAAATGTCAATATATGTCAAAATTATGAATTAAAACCCAACCCGCTAGATCCGCTCAATACACAGAAAAAGTTTCATCAAAATTGATGCAGCTGTTTTTGACTTTTAGCGAGACCAACGATTAGGCAATTTTATATACCTACGAGAGCAGAAGAAGACAAGCTTAGCTGCTTTATTTGCTGTGAATTTTTTTGTGTGAATAATTTTCCTTCACTGTAATTTTGTAATAGCTGTAATTTTGAATAAAATATTCAAAATTACAGCTATTTTTATTATTGCGAAAAGTATAGCTACCTCTGTCAAAAGAGTTTGGGGACTTAAATATTTTAGAGAAAATAAAAATGGATGACTTAAAACATTTCACCAGGTAAATCGCTTATCGTACTGCCGTGCTATTCTGCAAAAATACTTAAAGCAGTGACGAGCGTACATCTATGCATCTATGAATTTATCAGTTGTAATAGAATTCAATTTTGCATACCATCTTAGGTATGGCAGGTATCTGACAACTGTTTCAGGGATGTACATTTTCAAGAATAGCACAGCTGAAATTAAGTTTTTCCTTCACATAATATTATTCACAGTGAAAAATATAGCTATCTCTGTCAAACCAGCTTGAAGCCCTATATTTTATTTTAGAGATAATAAAAATTGATGAGTTATAAAATAGCACCGGTTAAATTACGTATGAAACTAAAAAAAATCTAAAACTTCACTATCACAGAGAGGTCTTTTGTAAGAAAAGTCGTCCGAAACGTCTCAATTTTGTCATACCTCTAAGTGAGAAATGATGTCAGCGAATAAAGTTTACTTTATTTAAATTATTAAAATTATCAAAAATCGGAACGTCCCAAGTTGATTAGCGCAACTGGTAACACTAGTCCGGGCGCCCGGCACGGTTCTCACGGAGAGCGGCATTTTAAATACCTAGTTACCTATGTACGGCGACAGGACCGGTGCATTCTATTTGAGTAGCCTCTTCTGGATGGGTCAAGGATTCAGAGGTGATTGCGGATCCACGCTCGCTACGGCGATGCCGACCCGACCTTGCAGTGGCTACGCTTAGCCATATCCTATTATTGACGACGGCTAAGAAACATTAAATATTCCTAGCAATTAGTTTAACGCCGGCTCAAATTACCTACCTACTAATTTAAATACAGTTTTTTGTAAGTCTATGGACTTATTGATAAGGAATTCATACTTAATCAAAACGGAGTCTAAGCCGCTGAGACGAAAAAAACGATCTCTTTTTTTGGATCCAATGTTAAAGCGGTCAAAAATAATTACTTCCTTGGTTAAACAGCATACAGATATCGCTCCAACGTTTCTTCAAGAATATTTATTATTGCGGAAAAATCTTGTGTAAAGTGACCATTTAAATACGATACGAGTTGTCGCCAATTGTCGTGATTTACATATATTATTATTTTCTTGGGATTCGGCGGAAAACTATTTGAAAGTTCACGGGATAAAACGGAAGTTTAAGCGATTTTTTGTGATCTGCTAGGTAAAAAACTACTGAGGGAAATAACTACAACGAAAGTTATTTTTAAATTTAAACTTCATATTTTTTTGGTCTTTAATTTCGCTTTGAGGTAGAAATACGATTGTAAATAAAATCTCGTTTGAAAGCTTTCGAAAAAAGGTTTTCCACAATCTTCATCAGATATTCATATTTTATCGGAAACTGCAATTGATTTGTATGTATTTTTCTGTACTTGTTTCTGTTGGTATAATTATTTCCAAACACTCATAAAATATTATATTTTTGAGGACTGTCTTTTTCTATTAATAATAATAATTACTTAAACATGTATATGATATTTTCCCGCAATGCTGCCTGTCGCAGCCAACAAGGTAGAGTGAAGAGGACAAAAAATGAAATCCGTCTACGCCCTTAATTCATACAAAGAACATTAAATATACCTACTATAATAGTTTTGCAGCCTTTTAATACAACGTATTAGTTTTTTTGGAATAACGTATTAGTTTTTTTGGAATAGGTAAACGAAATTTACAATTTAATGAGTTATCTAAACTAGATCATTTATTTTATGCTCGCATTACGACACTTGACCAATTTGGTGTGGCGACATTTTTTACGACGATATTAAGATTATAATTAATTGTACAAGTAATTTTTACATATGCAGACAGGAATGTGGAATATGTTGGTTGATTTAAAAACTGAGCTAGCACGAATATATATTTTCTTACATATTTAATCAGTTGAAAGAACAGCTTCATAACTACATTAAAAATGTTATTATTATTTTTCTGTACCTACATAATTATTACCTTTTTTACACACCATAAGATAGTTCTTGACTGCGATTTCTTCTGCGATGGTAATTGACGAATCAGTTGTCGACTTGTACTTAAAAGGGATAAGTGCTAAGTAACCCCTAACGGTTTCTAAACAGTATCACAAATACTACATTGCTTGATGATGCATCATTTGCCGGCAGGGTCGTAACTGGTCGCAATTCAAGCCTCTTACCAGACAAAACCTACACACCACAACTGTTAGAACCATTGACAACCATTTACTGGAAACAAGCAAATCTGAAATAACAGTACTTCTAAATAAAGTGCGAAAAGCATGTTGTTTCTTCACGATTTTCTTCAAGCGACCCAAGCGCGGGTTAAAACACTTACACATCACATTTAGCACACTTTTTGATTTCGTTCCATTACCGATTCATGTCATGGCTATTGCTGCATATGGTATTACTATATATATAGCTACTCGTGCTGATTCACTCACTCACTCACTCACTGATTGATCACCTCTCCTGAACAATTTTGTATAAGAATTTTTTTTTTCAATAACCATTTCGTATAGAAGAGAAAAATTCATTCGGAGGAAAAATACGGAGAGAGCTGATGATTGAGGATTTCGAAGACGGCTGAAGAGCACAGCCAAGAGTATTGCAGATAGGTGGGGGGTGTTCGACCAAATGTCATTCGAAATGTCATGCAATTGGCAGTGAGCTGAAAAAAAAATCTAAATGGCGGATTCAAAATGGCCGCCATTCGAATTTCGTCGATATCTCGGAAAGTATAAAAGATGGAAGAGTGGTTTCTTAACAAGGAGTGATCAGGACCCGAAGGTCTATTCGATGGATAGAAAAAAAAATCAAAATGGCGGAATTTATTTTTCCATAGAAAATGTATGGGGAATGTTGAAGAGACTAACAGTTGGTAATTATGCAAGGTTGTGATGCGGTTTTTCGGAGAGTTACTAGAGAAAAATATGGAGAGAGCTGATGATTGAGGATTTCGGAGACGAGTGAAGAGTACAGCCAGGGTATCGAAGATAGGTGGGGGGGTGCTCGACCAAATGTAACTCGAAACGTCATCCAATTGGCAGTTAGCTGAAAAAAAATTCAAAATGGCGGATTCAAGATGGCCGCCATACAAATTTCGTGTTGTTCTATCTCGGAAAGTATAAAAGTTAAGAGAGTGGTTTCTTTGCAAGACGTGATTAGAATCTCAAGGTCTACGGGATGAATGAAAAAAAATTCAAAGTGGTTGAATTTATTTTTCCATGGAAAATGTGAATGCTATGAAAAGTATGAGAAGAGATGATGGTCTACGATATGCATGATGATTAAGGAGCACGGTCATGGATTTAAAGATAGTTAAGGGCTGTTTGTATAAAAAATACACTGAACCTCATCCGATGAGGTTCAGTGTATTTTTTATTCAACCAGCCCTTAACTATCTTTAAATCCATGACATGCTCCGAGGTAATTCTTTTAGCTCACTGCCAATCGGATTCCAATTCCAATTGGCGATGGAGATGACGGTGATTCTTTTATAGGTGAGAAGACAGCCCGCGGGCCACATGTGGCCCGCGCTCCCACGCGCCCTACTAGTAAAATATATATAGCTACTTGTGCTGATTCACTGACTGACTGACTCATTGATCACCTCTCCTGAACAATTTTGTATGAAAAAATTTTTTGACCATGACCATTTCGTATATAAGGGAAAAATTCATTCGGAGGAAAAATACGGAGAGAGCTGATGATTGAGGATTTCGGAGATGAGTGAAGAGCACAGGGAGGGTATTTAAGATAGGTGGGGGGTGCTCGACCAAATGACACTCGAAACATCATCCAATTGGCAGTTAGCTGAAAAAAAGATCAAAATGGCGGATTCAAGATGGCCGCCATACAAACTTCATCGGTGTCCATCTCAAAAAGTATAAAAGATGGAATAACGGTTTCTTTACAAGAGTTAATCAGGACCCGAAGGTCTTCGCGATGAATAGAAAAAAAATCCAATTTGTGGGATTTTTTATGGGCGGGAAGACAGCACGCGGGCCACATGTGGCCCGCGCCTCCACGCGCCCTACTAGTATGGTATAAAATTCAAAATTCAATATATCTTTATTTCACATAGGCCTAATATACAGGCACTTGTAACAGGTCAGTATGATATTTGTCACATATGTATGGCGATAACTCCAAGTCGACTTAAAACTAAGTTTACGAGGGTTCCAACGCGCCCTGCACTGAGAAGAAGCCCACAACAAACTCAGTCAGGTTTTGTTTTCTGTGATCACCACTTCGCAAAGGCTCTTAGAATTAATAGTATATAGCTATTAGCAGCTAGTATAATTACAGCAGTTCATTCATCCCAAAGGACTTGATTCATATAATGCCAAGGAATTCGTTAATAACCGAAATCCACGCAAGCAGGACCTGGTATCAAATAAATAAATGAACAAACGTTAAATGTCGTTTTTAGTACTTACTGAACTTATTCGAGCATGTTTTAGGTGAATTTTGTTATACAATACACAATATGATGCAATATATCAAGAGTGAATGTAGACACATTAGTTAGTGATGCATATTTAATGCACGTCATTTTATGTTCTTTGCTAATTGCATGGATTTCCGCAAACGTTTGCTTTACCCAATAAACATAAGATAGCCAAAGCTATTAATTTATTATAACGTGCTATCGAAATTTTATGACACGTTTTTAATTAGTCTCTCATTTAAAGTTAGATAGAAATAAGGTAGGTGCTTTCAGAGTATAAAGGCCTAAGACATATCTACTACTCATTCAAAGATTAATTTTCAATTTCAGATTAAACGCCGTATCATCCCATTTTAAAGTAGTTACAGTTAATTTACTATTGAATCTTATCTGTGATTGAAGGAATGGGTAAGTTACATCCGTGACGTGGGAACCGTTACTCACTGGCTCCGAATTACGCCGATGGCTATCTACTTGAGAAATGGTTTCAAAATAACATCAATATTAGCCGGTATCATCTTCATCTTTTTTGTGGAGATTTTTTTTTTGTTAGGAACTGGCAAACCATTTCTTCTTAACGATGTTGTTAGTAAAATTTCTAAACATTTGGTAGAAATCATCATGAATCATCATCTACCCTTATTTTTGCATGCTCATTTGCATTACATACTCAATATATATTAATTACAAAAAATATAGATTAATTACAAAATATTGTCCTCAGCACCTCTATGGTGGTGTAAAGAATGTTTAAAATTGAGAGATTTATAAATGTATTTATTTATTTGGTAATTAAATTATTCTTACTTGCTAAGATTTTAATTATATTTAAAACCACTTATGTAATAATTTCGCCCTGTAGGATGCAAATGTACATGAATTAGTAATAATAGTACTAATAGTAGTAGTAATAATAGTAAAACGACGTGTCATAGGAGCCTTTGTATGCTAGGCCTATATGAAATAAAGAATTTTTCTATTTCTATTCTATTCTATTCTAGTATTATAATAAAAATAGTAGTTGTGCAATGGCATAGTACTAGTAATTAATAATAAAATAATTATTATAATGCGCCATTTTTATTTCTTCCTTATGGTTAAGCTAATTAAAAAAAATGGCAGTCACCTAAATTATATATCTGTCTAATAAATAATGTATCCTAGTCATTAATGTTAAATTTATACGAAAATATGTATAAATGTCATTTGTCCAGTATAAAATTAAAATACGTAATAATTATAAAAGTTTTTCTGTCCTATTTCTCACACATACGTACAAAATTTGTCTGACATAAAAACATAAAATCTTTACCAAATGTAATTCATAAGTGTTTAAGTTAGTAAAGATACAATACTTTCGTTATTAAAGCATAATATAGGTAGTGTTTATTTTAATTTCAATCAAATCACAATCAATTTATGAAATACATAGACACATAAGTGAAGCCAAGGAGAAAATCCAGCTTTATATACTCAGTTATATTTTGTAGATACCTACCCCTATATGCTTTCCAACAATAATATAATCTGGATCTCGGAAACGGCTCGAACGATTTTCATGAAATTTAGTATACAGCGGGTTTTGGGGGCGATCTAGCAAAAATCTTTTTTTAGAAAATGTCGAATTCACCAAAAAAATATGACTCCTGCTGCCATCTATTGGCCAGTAGCTATACTACCGAGCGAAGCTTGGTCACCCAGATATTAATACATTAATGACAAAACAGTACATGGTACAGGTAGAGCGCGCGTTGAACTCTTTTGTTTGGCTGTTTTGTATTACGACTTGTTTATTTGCTACGTGAAAATAAAACCACTTTGTAAGTTTTACAACATTCATAATTGTCTATATTTTATAAAAAAAAATTGAGGAACCTTCTCAAATAAGGTCTTATGTTGCTTACATTAAATGACTATTGATTGATATCGTTGATCGAATTTAAGAGGAAGTGGGGTAGGTCAATACAATATAACTGCAAAATGCCGTTATGTGTATCATAAATAAATTATGAGTATGTATAGGTTTAATAAATAAACAATGGATTTGTACGTTGAACACTTGATTGTAGCCTCATGTTTGGTACTTTATTAAGCGGAAAGAATAAACGAATACAATACCTCATTTATGAATTATGATACAACGTATAAGAAATTAAAAGTGATTGCGAAGTTTTCTTTTATCCATGACCATTACAACGTTTGCAGGCTGTATCTATTTAAATATTCCATTGCCATTTTTGATACAAACATAGTATAATATTTATACTGTCAGGCTCTAATAATAAATCTGTGTAACTATTCCTTTGATATCCCATTGATATATAAACTATTTTATCCTTTAATTATAATTGAATACGTATAGTAATTGACGCATCCGGCGGGATCTGAACCCGCGTCTCCCAGCTATCGCGTCTGGTTTTTCTGCCACTGAGCTGCGGGAGCACATGCTACCGAGACGAAACCTCGGTATGTATTCTATTCAGCTCTTAAGCAAATCTGTGTGCAATTTAATATTTGACTATTTTTACAAGGACCACTAGTGGTTGCGACGATCTTGGGGGAGCCATTCTTTCTCACAATTTAATTTCTTTTTCTTTCTTGCAAAGTCGTAAATGATTATTATTTTTTATAACTGCAATAGTATATTGCTTCGATATTTCATTTTTAAGGTGTTCTTTATCGACCCAACTTTCCCCTCGACCAGATAAACTGCAATAAAATCGATATTTTATTAATCGACAAGTGAACCGATACAAAAATCAGTTCTTGACGATTATTATCGCCGGAGGGGAGGAGCGCGAGTCGCAACGCGCCACTAAACCTTACACTTTACGAGGGCTTGTCTAATAAAACAATCGTATAATTTGGTCTTTCTGGCTCTTTACTCAACACGCAATGCCCTTTATTGAAGTTAAACTTATTATATTTTTATTGAAAGCACTATTATGTGAAGATAATTTTAAGTAATCGCTCTGGCCATCAACGAATAAGTATTATAGTTTATTTTATTTAGTGCAGATATTACGAAAAGGGAAACGATGTAGTAAAATTGACGCGGAAAAGTTTTGTATGATCGGATTACTTTTGTCGGGAAAGTATGTATGTCCGCAATGCGATAAAGTGCGAACTCGAAACGGAGCGCTTGCACCGCCTTGTCACGGAATAAATGGTGTAATTAAGTGAAATTATTATAATTTTCTTAGCATTTTAAACGGATGTCCAAACATAACGTACTCTCGTTAAATGTCTGGTTTTTTTCATGTTTAGCGCAGCTACTGCTATCTATATCTATATAGATATTGACCAAGCCCTTACAACTCTTGCAAATAAAAATCTATCAACTTTACTGCACTGTGATGATCCAAACAACTTACTTGAGATGCTAACTACTAAAATCACTGAATCATTACAAGAAAATACACATACTATGAGTTTACCTAAAAAACAAAGAACAATAAAACCATGGATAACTCAAGGCATTTTACGATGTATACATAACAGAAATAAAATGCAAAAGCAATTAAAATGTAATCCTGACGATAATATACTTAAAATAACATATAAAAGATATCGCAACTACTGTAACAATTTAATTAAGAAACTGAAACGTGTACATGACAGGAAACTATTACTAGATAAGAACCCAAAAGTGCTATGGAATAATATAAAAAATCTAACTAGCTCAAAACCTGCAAAAACAATCAATTCACAATTACTTGATACTTACCCATGTCCTATGAAGGCAGTTAACTCAGTAAACAACTTCTTTGCTAATGTTGGATCAAATCTTGCTAAAGAAATTAAAATAAACGACCAATTATTATTACAGCATAATAATCCAATACAGATACCTCACGATAAAAATCAATTATCATCCTTTGTTATCTTAAATACTGATCACGAAGAGGTTACTTCAATCCTTATGAATTTAAAATCAGACAGTGCTTCTGGACTTGACAATATCCCTACAAAATTTCTAAAACTATCAAAAGATCTAATAGTACCCATACTCACTTACTTAGCAAATCTTTGTTTCACTAAAGGTATTTTTCCTTCGCTCATGAAACAATCAATAATTACTCCTGTGTATAAGAATGGGGATAAAACTCAAATGAATAACTACAGGCCAATCTCAGTCTTAACGGGAATCTCTAAAATAATGGAAAAATTAATTAATAATAGACTAATGCAATACCTTTATAAATTTAATATTCTATCAACATCACAATACGGGTTTAGACAAGGGAAATGCACGCAAGATGCTGTTTTGGCTTTAACTTCGAATATTGTAAACCATCTTGATAGTAAAAATAAATGTTTGACCGTCTTTTTGGACCTCAAAAAGGCGTTTGATACAGTTTCGATCCCTATCCTTCTAAAAAGCTTGAAAACATTGGCATTAGAGGAAACCAGCTTAATCTGTTGAAGGACTATCTAAGTAATCGAACTCAGCGTGTAAAAATAGACGACTATATCAGTACTGACCTTGAAATGACCTTTGGTGTTCCACAAGGTAGTGTCCTAGGACCTACCTTGTTTTTAATATATATAAACGACCTATGTAATTTTAAAATAGATTCTGGAAATATTTATTCTTATGCAGATGACACTGCTATAGTCTTTCACGGGAAAACTTGGAAAGAAGTGCATAGTACTGCCGAAACAGGTTTAAGGAAAATATCTAGTTGGCTTAAATCAAATTTTTTGACACTTAACACTAATAAGACAAACTACATATGTTTCGCAATAAATAATAAAGGTCAACCTTTAACATCAAATCTACAAATTCACCATTGTAACGTCCAGAGCGTTTGCACGTGTCCTACCATTGATAAAATTTATTCAACTAAATATCTAGGTATAATTATTGACCAAAGATTATCCTGGCATTCCCATCTGGAACTACTATCTAGCAGAATTAGAAAACTTATTTGGATTTTTAAAACATTAAGACATGTTGCAACAAACAAAGTTCTAATTCAAGTGTATACAGCCCTTGCTGAATCTATACTATCATACTGCATTCCAGTATGGGGAGGAGCATCAAAAATTAAATTTCTTGAATTAGAGCGTAGTCAACGTGCCCTATTAAAAGTTATGTACTGTAAACCTTATCGGTTCCCTACAAATGAGCTATACTCCATAAATAATTTAATGAGTGTGAGAAAGCTATATATTCTAAAACTAATACTAAATCGGCATAAAACAGTTACTATAGATACTGACACAATGACAAAAAGAAGAGTAAATATTAGAATAGAAACAAATACTGTAAAAACTAAATTTGCTAGTAAACAGTATACTAAACAATCGGCTTATGTTTATAAGAAGGTAAATAATTTGTTAAAAATATATTCATTAAATACTCACGATCTTAAAAAGTCTCTAACTGAATGGCTCACTAGCCTAAATTATGAAGACACTGAGGCATTACTCGAAGTTATCACCTGAAAGATCTATCTGCGCGCGCATGTATGCACACACACACACACACATACACACACACACACACACACACACTCACACACACACACACATACACACACGCACACACACACACTTACACACACACACACACATACACACACATACACTTTTAGGATATTTAACTTATATTGTATTTAACTTATATATTTTAAATGTGTACTTCATTTCTATTTATAAGATTTTCATAAAGATTGTCTACGGAAGAGCGGGACATCCTGGCACAGGTATAAATTTACCTAAAAGGATGTCCCAACAACTGATGAATGTTTTGAAATATTTTTATTAATAAATCATTTTTCATTTTTCATTTTCATTTTCACTGCTACATCATTTAAAGTTAAAATATTTTGAGAAACGGCAATTAAAAATTTGCATCACTGCTGACGTTCTTTTGTGACCTTATTGTTAAGTTCAAGTATAGTTTTAAAGTTATTAAAATTAGTTATTCAAATAATTTAACTGTACATCAAGTACAGCTAAATTATTTGAATAAATAATCTAAGAGCTACTTGCCGAGCAGCGGAGTATCTTCCATGCGTTTATACAGCTTACACGTAAAGTATTTTGTTATTGATCTCGATAGTTTTCTTTTCTGAAGCTTTTTACAACCTCTTATGAACCTATATTTAAATAATATTTTTATATCATATTTTTCTAGATGTTGAATATAGAATTTTGTAAATCTTATTTGATACTTAGTAGATCGAGAAGTAGTAGTGGACTTGCCTAGTTCTGGAAGACCTTCGACGTGACGGCTACGAACAAAGAAAACATCGACAGGATCAAGAAGCTAGTGCTTGAAAAATGTCGTCGTCACTCGTCAGTAAAATGTATTATTTATGTAATAAAGCATTTGCTAAGGAGCTTTCGCCATTTGATACTTAAAATCCGATATTACTAGGTATGTTACGATAGCGACGGGATAGCGATCTTATTAAAGACAAAAAAAAATGGTAAGTAAATTGTTTTTGAATCGTTCAGATCACGAGCATTGAAGAGACCACTATCGGGATTCGGGTATCAGTCCATTATGGTTTGAAACAAATGACACAGCTTAAAGCCTTTTAGCGGACTCAAGTCGTGAGTCGCCGCCGGAGTAATTAACCGCCTCGTTGATTGTGCCAATGACGACTACAACGCGAAACATTTGATGCAAATACAAACACAATTTTACAATACTTAAATAAAATATGAGATAAGTATGTTGTTTTCTTTTTTTTACAAGGTTTTACATAAAACATATGTTACGATTAAAATTAATTAATTACCTATATAGCTAATGACTGAGCAATGTTTTATATGTCTATACCTATTTGTACGTTTATACTAGCTTATAGTAACAATAACCTTTTTTGTATAGAGTACTAAAACGAAACGTTTGTAACGAAGGTTTTAATAATAATAAAAGCCTTATTTATTTATTTATAGCTAATGACTCTTAGAGAACAGTCTCATTACCCAAACCGTTGGACTTAGAAAACTGAAATTTCCTGTAGAAGTTATAAAAAGATAAGGAAGTATGTCTCTACATCCCAAAGTATTATTCGAGCGAAGCGGGAGTTAGTCAACTAGAAATAAGTAAAATAGAGAAAAAAGTTAGGCCTAAGTCACTATTATAATTGCAAACTTGTTTAATAGGTAGGTAGTTAGAATAACAATTAATTCAAATTAGGTAATTAATTCTCAATTTGTCCATTCGCAATGAGCAACAAGTAATAAAGCACTCAATAATATCGGGATAGATTATCCTGATAGATGTATTTTAAATGCCGAGTCGAAAATAAAATACTGCGCTAATCAATCAATTCATTCAAATTATAATAAGATACACTTCCGTGTTTTGACATTCAAATGAAGTCCTGTCTTGATTTCATCCAATATAATATAGGTGAACGATTCAGGTTAGAAGGAATAACATTTTAACAATGTCTCTTTTCAACATTCAGGGTTCCTTGTATTAGGTACTTTTATGTAATAACTATTATAAATATCAAGTTTAAGTTAGTGAGTTAGTATGCCTGCATGTTCGTTATTTCACGCCACAATTTGCTTTGATTTGGATGGGAATGTTGATAGCTTATACCTTAGTTGTATGAAGTCTACTGTCTAGACCGTTTAATTCAGAAAAAGCTACGCATATGTAATAAACCGAAATCCATGTGAATGAAACAAAGGCCCGCAATACCTAGAATAATTTATAGAAAAACTTTTCTATAAATTACGGTTGCAGATATTAAAGATTCCTACGATTACCAAAATGTAGAGCTTATATAATCAATGCTATTAAAATGCAAGACCATGCCATTAATTTTGTGAACAGCTTTGCACTTTAATCGTAATTGCCCGAAAAGCTTTTGGATGTAGTGACAAATTATGCGATAAGTATATTGTAAATTGAATGCACCGATTTATTTTTGCTGTCGCCTATAAGTAGCTACAAGAAGTACCTATACAGAGAGTTTATGTTAATACAAAGTGTAAGTAAGTATATGATTCAACATTACAAAATATTTTAAATAAAATTTGGTAGGGCCTCATGATAGTAAGTTGTTTCTAATGAGTCGTAAAATAAATGTTGAACACGATTTTTTTAATTCAGTACATGTTTACACAATTAAAATAACACTCAAACAAATTTAAATAGTGCTCGAGGCTTCGCTTATTATTTTAATTACCAGCTGTCCCAGATTTGTAAAGAAATAATGAGCAAATACCTGGCCACGTATCATGTGGAGTTGTTATAGGAAATTATAAACGTACGGACATTTTTTCGTGCGTTTTTTAAAATAAAATGGCTTTAAAATATTTATCACATCCACAATACTGTTTGAACCACAATTTAGTGTTACGAAGCAATAGAAGAGTAAAACAACATGAGAAAATTAAATCTTAACATTGCACAAGCTGTTAATTCCTGCCGGTAATATTTTACGTACGTGAATACATCAGCATTGACTGCATTAACAGCGCTCGTAACGATGACTATAATCAACGGTGCCGGCTGATGCAAACATTCTGAATAAGCATTAGGTGCGCTTTTCTGGAGCCAGAGAATGGCTGAGCCAATTTGAGCGCGTACAGCCCGCTCGGCACTTCCTCATACACGTAATAGCGTTCGGTGCATTGAATCAGTAATGCTATTAGCGGAAACGATTCTTTTATCGGCGGCAGAGCGCCTGCAGATGTCGGAGGCAGGCGCTCTCGTATCTAGCACGAGGTGGCCTGCGAGTTGCGACGTGGCGCGATGAACGTGTGTGATACCATTCATTAGCCGGCGGCGAGCGGCTCTTGCGTCAAATTAGTTGCGGCCGCGCTTAATTAGACAGTGCATCGCTTTTCGAGGAGCATAGCGCGCCGCCAGTTCTTCGGCCATTGATTAAACATATTAAAGGATCAGCACTTAATGACGTCTCGCATACAATTTTAGGCTCCGCCCTGAGGCCAGATTTTTATTATTCAAAACTGTAAAATGGCGCTAATGTATGCGATCAACAGTGGTATGTGTGTGTCAGCGGTATCGAAATGTATGACGCGCGACGCCATATTTCGGAAATTTTTGGCTTCAACATACGTCACATATGTCCCGTCCCCTTAGCGTAGCGAATTTCATCATTGTCTTCGGCGCCGATGTGCGGCCGCGCCACACTCCGTGACTCTTACACAATCCCAACATCATTAGTACGAGTGAATACAACATTTTCCTAACACATAGCATTACCTATACAGTAATGATGCACAAAATTAACATTTTCACTGTTGAATACCTTGTATTTAAGTTATTACATCCGGCTTGAATTCAGAATGCATGCATATACTTGTACGAGTATATAGGATCAGTGAGGCAATAAAATTGAAATTGATACTATCAAATATAAATATAGGTAATATTAATTGCCTAGTTCAATTTATAATTGTACGTACTTTCGTTGCGTTACGTATTTAATAGGTTTATCGGCGGAGGCATGTGAAATAGTGGATCGCATTATAGACTTTAATTAAGGGAGAATAACTAGGTTCAGCTGCTGGGCCGTTACACTTTTGCACGCGAGTAGGTTCCCCATATCAGTAGAACATTATAGACGGACTTCCAACGAGTATATTAAAATTGCAAACATTCAAGAACTTTTAATTTCCTATTATAAATTGGTGATTAATAATTAGGTAACCTGGAACGCAGATGCCGTAGCAATTTATGCAGTATCGAATTGTCTGCATCGATGCACGATGTGCGAAAATCTTTAGTGCTTGATATAATTTCCTAAAAATAGGTCCAGTAACTAGTTAACTATCCTATTAATTACCGTTTACTAAGCATAACTGTGTGAGGGAAGGAAAAGTGGAGCAAACATATTACACTTTGGCAACCACGTATAGGT
Source organism: Coenonympha glycerion (assembly GCA_963855885.1). NCBI lineage: Eukaryota > Metazoa > Arthropoda > Insecta > Lepidoptera > Nymphalidae > Coenonympha > Coenonympha glycerion. The sequence continues at coordinate 7,923,390 of OY979629.1, forward strand.
AAAAGAAAGCAAGAGCGACAACGAATCAGGTGGGATGAAGAAATTGTACAGACAGCAGGAAGAGCGTGGGCGAGGTTGGCAAGGGAAAGAGATCTGTGGAAAGGTTTAGAGGAGGCCTTTGCCAGAGAGCAAGCAGACACGTGCTGATATTGTTCTGTTAGTTGTTCGTACGGACTATTAACTTTTAATTTTAAACTTTTAATGGAAAAATGTATGTATAAATGTATCCATCTTTGATGTGTGAAATTTGTTATGTTAAAGTGTCTGAATAAAGGCTTTATTATTAAGCATAACTGTGGAAATGACGGAGCCAGAGTGTACCTAATGTCTCGCAAAATATATTTTTTACATATACTTTGGGCAATTGTCGTGCACCTAATTAATTTCTGAATCATCACAATCATCCCTGCACTCCATTATCACAAAATCTGCAATTCTGTATCAACCACATAGGCTTGATTTTGATTTTGAATGATCTTTCAATCCTATAAAGTCCACGAAGACTAAGTGGTAGGCAAATGATATTAAAATAATAAATAATTAGTTATTTTCTGCAAAAAATGCAGACCCTACTCATAAGCCGATGCTACAATAGCACGAGCCAACGCGCGTGCCTTCACAGGACACACACAGCGTCGAGTCAAGAACATCTTCATACGAATAGTTCTCTATTTTTGTAACAAATATGTTATAGCAGGGTAAATAGGCACGCATGGCTAGGTTTTAGTAATAATTGCATTAAACATCCATAAAGTAATACAGATTTTCGCTATTTATTTGAGTTATAGTGTGCTTAGAATATAGATTGTAGCTGATATTCAATGTTCAGAACATTTCAGACGTATGAAATTGACATTTATACACTAGGTATATTATCTACGTAAGCACAACACAAGCAGTAATTTATGCAAGTTTTGTTTATAAAAAACCGCTAATTATATTATTAAAAACTAAATGCATTATAATCATTATAACGCCTGCTCTGTCGCCTCGTCAATTACTAACCTATCACACTACGAAAACAATATTCAGAAACCTGTCCGACTGCTCATGCCCTGTGTCGATGTCGTTTACTAATTGATTTTTAAAGGTCAATAAAATGCCTTTTTATGCAATTCACATTAGGATAGCTTTTAAGTTGATTTTTAATGATACACAAAAGCCTGGACTTGCTGTCGTTGATCCATTTTTTATTTATATGAATTACTTAAGAGCCAAGACATAGAGCACCTAATCTTACGATAAAAAACGAGCCAAGTACGATTCGGTTTTTTTCACCAGTCACCACTGCCTACTGCCTATAAAATATGATACCTACCTATTCTGTGAAAATTTGCAAAAAAAGATTGCTAAGAAACAAAAAAAAATCACGATGAAGATTGTAAGACAACTTTTTAGACCTACCAAAGTAGACATTATATACCCTATTGTAGACAGTGCGGACGGCAAATGTCGCCAATTCACCGGTGCCCTCCTTGCGCGGGCATATGGCCTCACAGGCAGCTCTACTGCCTGGATATCCTTGTTACAGCCGCGTCTGTCTGGCGTCAGCAACAAACAAAAAAAATGCATCAACAAGATAATATCGTTCGCTTAGCAGCCAACTATAGAATTTTGACAGATGGCGCTACTGTTTTCTTGTATACGATAAAGATTTAGGCAAATCGGTCGGATGCCCATTGCCCCATATCCCCAGCCCCAGGTTTCTTATCGGTGACTACCAAATAGATTTTGGGGCAGTAACGTTTGTGATACGGCCTTGTAGTTTGTACCTATTTTTTAAATATAAATAGAAAAATTAAATTAAATATTTTAAACGTTTCTTTTAGTTTTAAATTATATTTGATGCCGCTTTAAAAATAAATAGTTAAGTACTTGAAATGCACTTTTTACATATCTCGGGGAATATTAATAATACCTAATTACTGTTGATTGTAGTAGGTACATATTACGAATGCCTACACTAGAAAATGCATCCGTATTATGGAACAATTAGCTTAATTACAACGGTTTCAAGAGCAGGTGTAAACGCGACAGCCACTCATAATTCCTAGTAACGGACCCGGCTTAAAGCTGTACTTGTGCTAGGGAAGCGTGCTCGTAGGCTGCAAAATTACTGGTTCACCATAATCGATCTCTGTATAATTCTAAGCTACTTCACCTGACCATTTTAACGGCAATTGTTTATTGTGTAAGCGTATCTAGTTTGCGATGATGGAAACCTGCGTCCTATTTTATAACAACTTGTCAGTATTTTTTGTGGAGCAATGTGCAACAAGAATAGTAACCTACTGCAGTCTTATAATATGTTTATCATTATGTATCGTTAGTTAGTACCTATAAGACTATTGAAATGTTTATCCAATTTATGTAGCTATTTCTATGACTATGACTATTCGAACTATTATAGCAGTACGTACAAATAATTGCTAATAAGCAGAAAATCTCAGGCAAAACATGCAATGCTTTTGCTATAAACTAGGCTTGACACCTCACGTTGAACACAATTTCATGATTCCTACACTTCTGGATATAGAATCTATATTGCAAGAATCATTAGTATCTCGGCGCAAACTCATAAAATAACACCAGAATGCAGTGCTTTGTTCTCGGTATTGGTAAAATCTCGCTGCACATAAATTTGCGGGGTTACGTTGTGAAAGCCAATATTCTTTGCGGCGCTGAGCGAGGGTCTATTTCTAACATTAAATAAATTACACTGATATTACAAGAGCGAATCGGTAGAACTTGTTTTCGTCGGACGTGTCTGCTCGCAGGCGGAGATTCGCCATCGTTTTTGCATTTTCCAACTTTAAGGAGAATGGGTGCCATCCGGGCGCGAAAATTCAAATTTTATGTAGTTTTTCGCTAATAGTGAGCTAATTACACATAGTAGGCTTATGGCAATGAGTTATGCGAGCACAACATTTATGCATCTACATGTTTTTAATAATAACTCTGCTCTACAATACTTCTTCACTTCATATTGGTTCCTGATAGCTCGAAATCAGGGAAATTCCAAAAAAAAAATCTTTCGGGAAGCTATATGGGGATGTATATATAGTTTCCCGAAAGGATAAAAACATGTAGATGCATAAATATTATGCCCGCAAAATAAATTGCCATAAACCTACAATGTACTAATTCAGTGTAATATTTGCGAATAACTAAATAAAATTTGAATTTCGCGGCCATAAAAATTATTGTAAATCCTACCTACTCGTATTTTATAGAAAACATCCGTAGCGGCGTCAGTCCGTGGATTTTTGACATTAGTTTAATCACCACACCATTATTATCATAGGAAATGAAGTCTCATTTATACTTCTATAAAATATTTCATTCTCCGCTCTATAAATCGTATTATAAATACATACAAAAGTTGCATGTATTCTGTTTGTGGAAAACCTTAACTTGGATTAGTAATAAAACTAAAGAACAGTGATTATTATGAGCTTTAGACATTATTGCAACAGAGTAATGCACCAAACAATTAAATCTCAATTTGTGGAAAATCTCGGAGTAAGCAATCTTGAAGTTAGTCTTAAACGCCAGGTTAAATGCTATCAGTTTAATTAACAGTGGTCGAACAAAACTCATCGTTAGAGCTTTTGCAGTGCTGTTTTGTGTTGATAGCACTATTTGTATCGATTGCCTTGTTATCGTATAAACGGTTATAAGAATAACAGAATATATTATGTAGCATAGTAATTAGTAACTTGCTTTTTTATGCTATCCGGTTTGATATTTTTATCTATTTTTCGAATATTAAAATTGTGCAATTTCAAGCTTAATTCACGTTGCACCTTCTACAGCAATAAATGAAAAAAAACAAAGTTAAGTTTGCGGTTCGTTAAAAAAAAAGTGAGTTGTATGGTTTTATTTTTTCTAAAGGAGTACGAAACCTTCGGTACGCGAATCCAACTCGCTTTTGGCAATTTCTTTATATTTTTATATTTTATCAAAAACAGGTAATCGTAGGTGTGATTAGCCGAGCTATATGATTGGTGATATTATATCATTAAATGCGAACGTAAATGAAATCGATTTTATTACAATGATGATGCCTCATTGCCTCTATATCGTTAAACAATAACGGCTCTATGAGGAGCGCCGTAGGAGCCTTCTTCAGGTCTACGATTAGCGATTGGCGTGTTCATTAGCATTGACACGAATGGCGCTATCGACACAAATGAGATACACGATTGCGACTCTAATGACGAGCTTTGTTCAATGCGCTGCTAATTAATCGGATGGCATTTAACCTTGCGCGCTTGGGAAAGGATTTCCGTTTTACTCCAGAGCTTAAAATTGAAATTATTGATTGATTACTAATAACACGCATTCCTTTCGTCAGGGTTATGTGGGACTTTCACCTACTAAATCTATCGGCTTCTATGACCAACCCGCTTGCCGGAGTATGGGATTTACCTTTGTAGCCAGTTAGCGACCTACCGTATTAATGTATTAAATACACCTGATGGTAAGTAATTATGTAACCGAAGACTTACTCGTACTAACTTCGAAGGAGTATACGTCACAACTTCTAAATACTTCCCTATGATCTGTCACTCCCATACATTTTGGTTGTTCCTAGAAAGAGAATCAATATAAATGTAACATGGCTAATAGGTAGAACTATTACTATACAAATCGCAATGACCTGAAGATATTCAAAGTATTCTTTAGTCATGTAATATTGTGCTGCAGAACGTAGTAAATTCGCTACGCTTGTGCAGTAAACACCGTGATGTTGAAATCTTTGAACAAAAGCTTCAAATATTTTTGTTATTCTTCGTTTCGTAATTTACGAGCTTGAAGCCTTTTTCAGCTAATTAAATAGTAAATAATTAATGAGAGATACTAAGAGTGGAGGCAACAGCCTCTTTATATGCTTTGAAATTTGTATTGTGAATTTGTGATATACTTAATTCGATTTAACTGAGTGAGCTTTCAATTTGAAATCCCAATAATAATGTACGTTTATAAAAAGTGATAGAAAATAGTAAGTAATTAAAAAAATTACATTTTAAATTGACTTCCAACCGACAATTGATCTACAACTAAGAGATTCATTAAAATCGGTTACCTAAGTATTGACGGAGTTTTTGGACGAACATCAAGAAGTATTTTCGTCATCACACCTTTAACACATAATGAGATGAGATATGAAATGAGACAGAAATTAAAGACAGGAGTTGGTATGTTTACAGAATAGGTATTTATTTTTTAAGTTTCATTGCACAAGAGCTAATGGGTGAGCCTCAAGAGCATTAAACGTAACCTCACATTAAACGAGTTAAATACTTGTCATCAATCATACTCACGATAATGTTTAAAAAATGTTAATACACAAGCAAAATTAAAAGAATTTCTTTCAAACAGAATGACCCGGATTTTGTTAAGATAATTCGACCAAGGCGGCATAACGTAATAAGCGAGAAAATTTTACGATGTATTCATTCTCGGACAATAATGATTATGAAAGAAGAAAGATCTGTAAGTGCATAGTATAAGCACTTGAGTGTAAAGTTGACTTATCATGCCGCTTTACGTTCGTTTGCTTTGCCGATTAATCTAAGTTACTCATACTTGATACTACGCAATATTACCATGCAGAAAATCTCCTCTACCTGTATTGAAATACTTTTCTGTCTATTGAAGCTATTTATCTAAAAATCATTTGCAAATGAGTTCTTTGTGATCGACAACAACCTTCAACATTTATATTACGTACCAGTGGACATCAGCGGCTTCTCCCTCTTTATCATTTCTAGGATATAATTTCTCTCCATTCCTCATGGCGACATCGGCACTGTAGTTGCAGAATGAAGGAGTATTTCACCGTTTCTTAGTATATCCCCAGACCTCACAACTCACAAGTCACAAGGAATGTATGTGCCCAATACTTGTGGTTTGGTCTGTGCATTGATATGTCAGTCAGTCAGTTTCTTTTTAGTTTTCACAAGCTTTTAATTAGTTCCACCTGTCCCGATGTTTGTTCATCCACTTCCCAGCTACCGATTGAGCTGAAATTTTGAATGCAAAATTAATTTAACATGAAGCTGATCTGATAATGTAACCGGATGGTGACCATGGAAATTCAGTAATTAAACAACATAACACCATCGAGTTTGGACTCGTTTGATTCATCTTTACGAGTACTTTGATGATGATGATTTGAGATGGTAACCAGGGTTTGGTGCTGAGAATAATAACGTAGGTATAAAAACTTGTTTTTAAAATATAACTTGTTTTATATTATATTCGATTTCTGTTGCTAATAACGACGCCACATGATTCAAATATTTTAAAGTTAAGTGGCGCTCGTGCCACCCGTGTGGAGCCGGGGCGCCTAACCTTGTTTTGTTTTTAAACTTATCTTCGATATGGCAAGAGTGGCCATAAATACAGCTGCTATCTCTCACCTGTGTGGCTGGTATTGACCTCATTTTAGGCGATTAAAAACAAGTATCTGCCATCTATTTTATATTTTCTATCTGCACTAAGAAACATCCGTCGAATATTATGAAATCGGTATTTTAATGTAATTTATTAAGTTTATTACACTCATTAGCAGTATCACTCATTAATCGTAGGAACCATATCGGCAAAATCTTGTTTCATTGCATGTACTTACTAATTCTTATCATGTTTTGATCTCTTCTTATTTATTAAAACCACATTAAAAATAATAAAAATCAACAAATTCATCATCAACAAAAGACAACACGGTTGCCCGTGTAAAATATTAATTATTAATATATAATGTTTTTATTTAATTACCAGTTTCTTCATATTTTTTTTTATTCAAATGGGTCGCTGTTGATATTCCGGATAATTGCGAATCCATATAGCTGACGGTCAGGTAATCGCGTTTCGATTGTACATATTACGGCAAAAATGTGTTTCTTTGTAAGTTTGTTCAATGTAGACCACCAACGGAGAGAACCAATTGTCACAATTTTTTTTTATAGCATTGTCGAATCTGCAAAGATGTCCTCCGTTTGCTACGATGCGATTGTCCACCAGAGTACAACATATAGCTTAGCAACGTAACATCTCTGGTGAACAAGCACCTTTAGTGTTCTTAATCATAGAGTCGCATGATTTTCATAAGCTAGGCTATCAAACGAAAACTAAGCGATTCGTATTTCGTACGCACTTGCGTTTGACACGAAAAGTAGCATAGGTGTGGCATATAAAACTCTTTCTCTGATCTGTGGATATGGCAATGTAGCAAATCTCTAATGGCGGTTCCCAATATTCGATCTATCCGTGGTTCGCCTTACTATGAGATAGAAATTTGACATAAGGTCCATAAAATTTACGTCAAATTTCTATCTCTAGTAAGGCAAACCATGGATAGATTGAATATTGGGAACCGCCATAAATTGGCTGAGTATACCCGTGTGAGTCTAGAATTTGAATAAACACAATATTCCTATTTTTGACGCTGTTTAACTTTTAATGAATCATGGGAACCAAATTCACATTAAACGGTGCACCTGCTTCCCTGACTCTAACCTCAGAACCTAATGGCGATAATTGCACCCACACGGTGACTCGGAACGCTACAGTCCAGCGCACGTGTTTGATATCTAAGCATTAATATAATTACGCGGTTTTATATTGAGCGAATAACAATCATTACGTGGGCGGTAGTGGTTCCGTGGTCCAATGGTTTCAACTAATTTGCGATGTCCTGTTAACTACCCCTAACCGTGAGGATTTTATTAATATTTGGCAGTTTTTATTTTGATAGTACCTACGTATAATTGGCTCATAATGTCCGTTTGAAACATTATTATATTTTATGTTAAGAATGGATTGCGCTAATAAGTAAGAAAGCATAAATAATAAGTCCGTTACTCAAAAATAACGTGAGTTTTTGATTTCATGTATTATATTACTGAGTCTGTATCTACATTTTTAAATCTAGGTACCTACTGCATAAAAATCGCGCTATAGGTAATCGCTTGAAATAAAAAAAAACATGTGTTACTTTCGGCAAGATCTGATAAAATTGTAGTCTTTAATTGTGCAAACAAGTTTTTAAAGTGAGGAATATTTATCACATTTATCTATGGCTGCCGAAACATTAAAGACTCGCATTTTTGTTCGTTATTAACTCTCTCTTTCGAATTCTTGGCAGAGATAAATCTTTATCCACTCTCGGCTCATTACTAGTTAATCTTATTTCAATTAAATAGCCATAATGTATAATAGCGAGCGTGTGTGTAACATCGCGTTACAGCGGCGCATACGCAACACTCGTTTATTCATTATTCCGGCAATTTATCAGCCTCCGCGTCCTTTGCCCGATGCCGCGGATAAATTTAATTTTATTTTAACAGCGTCAGTATTCAAATTTATGTAATCAATCACTGGTTTGTTATGAAAGTGTGCGATACACGACGATTTCTCGGCCAAATTTGCATCACCGCTGCAACGAGGTTAAGTGTTCATTGCACCCACTCTATGATTGTGTTGCTAACACAAATCGCCTGTGCCCATACGGTCCGAGCTCGCTTCAATTTATCAATAAAACTAGCAGTGCCCGCGGACTCCGTTCCGCGTTAGAAATAAACACGCGAAATTGATTTTGGAAATTATTATAGCCAATGATACTCCACAATAACGTAGCTTTCTATTGGTGAAATAAAATCGGTTCAGTTGATCCAGAGATTCAACGTTTCAAACTCACAAACGTTACCTCGTTATACTATTAGTATAGATAATCTATACTTATAATAAAACTGTAAAGGGTCGAATTCTGTACATTGAAGATATTTTGAAAATTTTTGTTAGAGGACACTATTTAGTCGATACTGAAGCCAAAACTGTAATTTTTTTAATTTTTGTCTGTCTGTCTGTCTGTCTGTCTGTCTGTCTGTCTGTCTGTCTGTTTCACGACCGCGCATCACGGCTAATCCGCTGGATGGATTTAAATGAAACTTGACATGATTATAGGTTATACCCCGAGGTAGGACATAGGATACTTTTTGTCCCGAAATTCATCATGGTTTCCCTGGAAGACGGCATCAAAGTCAAAATGTGTATTTAGTTATAATTCAGTAACGCGTTGTCCGATTTCATTCATTCTTTTTTTGTTAAAAAGGAGGTTCTTTAAAGATTATTCCATACAAATTTTATCATCATCACTTTTGTAGTTCAGAAATTACAGGCATCAGAACCTTTAGCGATAAGTTCAAGTAGGTGACTAAGACGTAGAGCTAAAGTTTGACTGGACTACCCTTACAGCCGTAAATAAATAGGCTTAGCGGAAGATTTTGTATGGTTTAAGATTTTTCACTTTTAGGGTGAACAAAAATCACGAAACTCGCTACGTTATACCGTATAGCGCCATCTCTACAATTTATGTGGAACTTGAATGTAAAACTCTGAGATAGGTACTACCGAATTTTTTTATAATAATTAACTGTCATGTTATTTACTGTTTCCTGACTTTATATTAAGATGGCACTGTTAAGACGAACAGATTAAAGTTTTCACTTCTGTCGACATTCCCGGAGTGCCGCGTCTTTTTTTATCATCCGCAATATGGAAAGGGTAAAATAATGGTTCACAAATCCTAACTGACTGAATGTCATAGGTCTTTTTATACGTAAACAAATATATAGCCATTGCCCATTCGGATATTTTGGATTGTATTGAGATGAAGCAAAGATTTTTAAATGACTCTTATGTTGGGCCGGGGAATATTGTTAGTAGAGTATTTTATCCCAGTGGTACATACCCGGCCGAACCCTGAAAGAAGAGCTCTACCACCAGTACAAATTTTCACATGATTTAATGATTTTTGACATATTTCGTGGTTTCAGAATAAATATCACATTGAAAAGGACGATTTTAACTGTCGATATTTCGATACATTGGTACAAGTCGTGGTCACGTAGTGACCACGACCTGTGCCACTGGGTCGAAATATCGACAGTTAAAATCGTCCTCTTGATCTTTCAACTACGTATCAATGAAACCTTATATTATGATTAAGAAAAAGGAGTTTTCAAAATCACCACAAGATAACCCGTGCGAAGTAAGAACAGGTTTCTGTTTAACATCACATCAGAATCCCGCGAAAAATCAAGGAATTCCACGGTATATGTAAAAAAATTGTAATTCACGCGGGCGGAGCCGCGGGCAACAGCTAGTAATAAATAAAATAGGCACCTATTAGCCGACAGATACATGACGCCAATTGTAAGTGCGTCCACATTAGTATTGCATTCGTAACCTTATCAAGAGATTGTTCTTATTTTCAAATGAGCTATTTTATAGTTTAAATAACATTCACAAAAAGAAAAGGATGAAAGAAATGACACCTGTATTCATTTTCTCACGAATCTATTAGCTTCTGCCCACTGCTCCACCAAAATTTTTTTTCAAGTCACGTAGCATACACACAATTTTTTTGGGATCAAAAATATTGTTTGTAGTTGTTGCATGAAGAAGTTTATTTATTTAAAGAAAAAAATATTTTTTATAAAATTTGTGTGATTATTTATGGATGTATAAAATCCCATATATAATATAGAATACCCATTACCCATATAGCTAGTTATTACCGACTCAAGTAAACCATAGGCAACTACGATCCGCTGTTACTTGTCTGACTTGAAGCGCCGTTTTAATGATGATACCACTTGAGATCCTATTATATCAAATGCAATATCAACATGCTATTCTAATGACTGCAATTTATCATTGTTGAAATGAAATTTCTTCAAAGCACTCATTCAAATGTCAAATAAGAGGTTATTATGAGTAGATACTACTACTTAATGCAATACTTATGGACGGATTTAATTTCAAAAATATGAATATTTATTATACTTGCATTATTATTGTAATATTATTGTGCTATATAGTCTTGTTACTTTACGGAATAGTTTATAGCAAATAGATTTTAAAAATTGCAAGATGGGTCCTAAGCTTTCATTGCGCACATCAAAAACCTATGTCAAAAACGTTCACAAACATGTTGAGTGAGTGCTCTCATAATGCTATAGTTTCACTTGTGACAGAGAGAGTGACAACGTGTCGTCAACAAGACAAAAAAGTGGACGTTTATGAAGGTTTAGGGCTTATCTAACGATTTAAATCTTTGGTTTATAGTGCTAAAATACTGGCTGCATATCCACGCTAATTCGTTGTGAAAATTATGACCCAGCACTTCTGTCAACAGATGACTTCTATTATTTTTTTATTTTCTTACATAAAACGACAAAGAAATAAAAATAATTAAATCGAGTAATTTTTTTATTAAATAAAAATAAATGGTCATAACAATAATTAAACCCGCAGTTTACTTACATGTCTCACATCTCGACACAATACATTTCTCCGAAGAGGTAACTCAATGGACACTTATCTCAATAAATGAGCTATTATTCCGACCAAGTAGTTTCACTTTGGGCGTTATCTATTACTGCATTGTCCTATGCATCAGTCAACCACAATCTTATCTGCATATCGTGGGAGCCGATACTCGTGACGAGTAAGATCGTTTAAATCAATGCGTTGCGGTCACTTCGGTGTATAAGGCGTTCTACATGGATAGGAGATTGGCAGAGCTACGTTAATAAACTTGGAGCGGCATGACGCATGCATGAATACCTTCCGGTTGGTTACTAACAGACTTTTGCTAATCCTAACTAGAAGAACCTAAAATTGTTTAAACCGGACTGACATTTCAAATAATATAAAATATATAAGTAGTTAATATAGTTCGTTAGCTTTCATTTTGTCGTGGAGGCGGTTTCGTCGGAATTCTCAAAGGACATCAAACGACGTCAACCGTGCGCATGTACCTGTAGCGACAAATTCTAGGCGAATAGACTTAATAGAAGTACGTACGTCACTTTCGTTTATAATTTTTTCTACACACTACAACTAAATAGCAAGCTCTCCTGATGGTAAGTGTCAAAGATGTTATCGTAACAACTTGGAAGAGATAAGCAACCCCTAATGGCTTGTGGAGAGCATCGCCCTGTTAAGTTAAATCGGTTGGCGGTGCGTCTTTGCCGGCAGGGTGGTAACTAGCCGCGACCGAAGCCTCCTACAAATTATAGTTTGTTTCTGTTGCTATATAAGCTGGAGCTGATTGCGTGTGAAAAACGTATTTATCGTTATCGTAATCGTATGCAAATTATGCCCCCGTTTGGCTGACGAAAATCATGGAACCAATCAGCGGGCAGAATTTATAAGCGATAACGATAAAGATGAATACGTTGTCCACTTACACTGATGTTTCTATCACGCATCGTCCCACGATCTTATTTGCAGATGGACCCCAAGAGATTGCCTTAGAAATGTTACATCCTGATAAAAAGACACGTGACTTTAAGCTGGGTACTTTTATTTTATGGATCAATTTATTTTGATAAATATATTATTGCAAAAGGAGTAGGTATTATGGAAATCAGATATCTACATTTATTTTTAAAGTTATTGCTCAATACGAGCTTGATACGAGCCTATTCTTATGCAAAACAGTTCCAAGATCGCTATATCAAAATTGTAACATTTACTCTTGACATACATTCTCAAAAAAATATCGTTATTAATGATGATGTTTTTCTAGTTTTCGATTTTGCTTTATAGTAAAGACCATAGATACAAAGAGAAGTATACTTCTTTTTGGTAAAGACAATACAAGCTTCTCATTCCAAAAGTTTGCCGAGGAAAAACCGATCTAGTGTAGTCTAGTGTGACTTCCACTCGCTATTACAAGTAGTTATTGTTGGTTATATTATACACTTTATGTAATATATTTGGTACTTTTTGTAAAAAGTATTCAGCAGCCATCTGTGATAGCCACTTGGATCGAAGTTCAGAGTTTTTTGGCATTTGGCTTCTAGTAGGGGATCAGATCAAACTATTCTCATAATGAGACCGATTATACTCTCGATTAACAGATAGGCGACTTTTAATCGGATAATTCATGGTTCCGTGGGATTTGTGAAAACCGAAATTCACACAGGCGAAGCCACGAGCACGACCGTCCGCTAATTTATTATGAAGTATGTCTGTCTCTATTATGGACACATAATGATTTAGTGAAAACTAGCTGTTGCCCGCGGCTCCGCCCGCGTGAATTACGATTTTTTTACATAATATACCTTCCTACTGGAATTCCTTGATTTTTCGCGGGATTCTGGTGTGATGTTGTACAGAAACCTATTCTTACTTTGCACGGGTTATCTTGTGGTGATTTTGAAAACTCCTTTTTCTTAATAAAAATATAAAGTTTCATTAATACGTAGTTGAAAGATCAAAAGGACGATTTTAACTGTCGATATTTCGACCCAGTGGCACAGGTCGTGGTCACTACGTGACCACGACTTGTACCAATGTATCGAAATATCGACAGTTAAAATCGTCCTTTTCATTGTGATTTTTATTCTGAAACCACGAAATATGTCAAAAATTATTAAACCATGTGAAAAGTTGTACTGGTGGTAGAACTCTTCTTTCAGAGTTCGGCCGGGTAGGTACCACCAACCGCGTATCCAGTTTCAAATATTCCTTCACATTATTGGTTGCCTGGTAGAAATCGCTATGTAGCGATAAGGCCGCCAAATTGTACTCCTAAGTTTGTTTGTATTTAATTTATTTCTTTCTTTTCTATATTTTTATTCTGTGGTGTGCAATAAAGTGTTTATCTATCTATCTATCTATCTACCACTGGGATAAATTACTCTACTAACAATATTCCCCAGCCCAACATAATATAAGAGTCTTTTAAAAATCTTTGCTTCATCTCAATACAATCCAAAACATCAGAATGGACAATGGCTATATATTTCCTTACGTATAAAAAGACCTTAGATGACAGTCAGTCGGTTAGGATCGATAAGACCTAAGAGTTAAAAATATTTGTGAACCATTATCTTACCCTTTCCATATTGCGGATGATAAAGTTTAAACCTGTTCATGTCTGTCTTAACAGTGCCATCTTAATATAAAGTCAGGAAACAGTAAATAACATGACAGTTAATTTTTATTTAAAAAAATTCGGTAGTACCTATCTCAGAGTTTTACATTCAAGTTCCACATAAATTGTAGAGATGGCGCTATACGGTATAACGTAGCGATAACGCCAGTTACATGATTTTTGTTCACCCTAAAAGTGAAAAATTTTAAACCATACAAAATCTCCTGCTAAGCCTATTTATTTACGGCTGTAAGGGTACTCCAGTCTTACTTGAGCCCTACGTCCTAGCCCTAGGTTCTTTGTGCATTCCGAGTTTCAAGTCACCTACCTACTTGAACTTAAAGATTCTGATGTCTGTAATTTCTGAACTACAGAAGTGATGATGATAAGATTCGTATTGGAATAATTTTTAAAGAACCTCCTTTCTAACAAAAAAAGAATGAATGGAATCGGACGACGCGTTAATGAATTATAACTAAAAAAAATTTGGACTTTGATGCCGTCTTCCAGGGAAACCATGATGAATTTCGGGACAAAAAGTATCCTATGTCCTACCTCGGGGTATGAACTATAATCATGTCAAGTTTCATTTAAATCCATCCAGCGGATTAGCCGTGATGCCCGGTCGTGAAACAGACAGACAGACAGACAGACAGACAGACAGACAGACAGACAGACAAAAATTAAACAAATTACAGTTTTGGCTTCAGTATCGACTAAATAGTGTCCTCCAACAAAAATTTTCAAAATATCTTCAATGTACAGAATTCGACCCTTTACAGTTTTATTATAAGTATAGATAGCGTAACGTAGAAACCTACCTGTAAATGAGAGTGAAAAATTAGTTAGTTAAGAACGAGTTAGTTACATTGTGATTCCTAGTTTCTGTCAAAAAAAATCGCTGCTATTTTCAATATGTTAGTATACACAATAGTTGTCTTTGTATAATTTACTAATACGAAATATTTCATCCCTTTTTATAATATTTTGTCTAGTTATATCACTCTTTACTAAGCTTTTTATTTAATTCCCATCAAAACGGATATTCTAGTTATCGGATAATATAGTAAGGGTTTAATCACTTTCATAAGCGTCTGCACGATATTTATTGCTCTGCTTATTATTCAAGGATTACCTTTAGGGCTGACACCTGATTTATTAACGAGAAAAATAATTTATCTTATATCTTTAAACGAGCAATTCTTGTATATATATATATTTCTATATAATCTGGATCTCGGAAACGGCTCAAACGATTTTCATGAAATTTAGTATACAGGGGGTTTTGGGGGCGATAAATCGATCTAGCTAGGATTCATTTTTAGAAAATGTCGAATTTACCAAAAAAAAAAATATGACTACTGCTGTCATCTATTGGCCACCGAGCGAAGCTCGGTCACCCAGATATTTATTTTTAAAACATAATAATATAAATCACACAAAGCTGAATAAATAGCTGATATATATATTATATTGACATAAAAATTTGGCAAATTATTAGGTATTGGAGATCCATTGTACTCGTATCTTGTAAGTGTACATATTGCACACCATAATGTAATTTGTGAGTAAACAGTAAACACTATACGCCTAAATAAACGAATTACATTATGAATTAAATAAAAAACTGTGACTAGGTATTTTGTTCGTTTTCACCACCACTTTGAGAAACGCCTAAGCCGATATGTGACAGTTTTCACCTACAACAACAGTCACATAAGGGCTTAGGTGTCTCTTAAAGTGTTGGTGAAAACGACCATTAATGTCAATACTAATTTGCCTGTTTTATTTCATGGAGGTTTCGATAATCCGCTTCCCGGAGTTTTCCTCACAAAGTTTTTTGTTTTCATTGCATGATGCATATCTGAATAGAAGTAGCAACCCTATTTCGATCTATGCCGTCGCCAGACATCAGTGGGCTTAGGTTTTCTCACACTATCAGATAAATGCGTCTAGATAAGTCTGCGGGCGATGACTAAGTAATCTTTGCTTTCTAACGGTGATTTAATTTTATTAAGTGTTCTTTAGTTGTTTTGATTTATCCTTATACATCACTATAATTACTAGCTAAGATAAGATTCCAATTCGCTGATGTAGTATGTACCCAATTCACAGCCTATACCGATCCTACCCCTTTACAGCACTTGATGCACAGAATTTGACGTTAAAAATCGAGTTCGCTTTTACAGTACGCCTAGCAAGTTTGTGTGCTTATCAGAATAAACTATAAACAAAAAAAAACCGACTTCAAAAGGAGATTCTTTATTCGACCCGCATGTTTGTATGTGTGTTTGTCCGCGATTATTTCGCGTTTAGCTGAACCGATTTTGATGCGATTTTTAATCCCCGTTTTGTGAAATATCATAATGCTGTCCCTTTTTTTAAGATGGTCAAAATAAAAATTGGAAAATGGGAAAGACAAAAAAGAGAATGAAATGAGAAATTGCTGGAAATAAACATGAAGGTCTTATAGTATCTTATCTACCTAAGTTATGTTTAAATCATAGTTTTCATATTTTCTTCATGATTGTTTATTTGTACCTACACGATGTAAAATACTGAACTAGATATTATTATTAAAAAAGCATTTAAATTCTGAGCTTCACGTAGGTACAGAATATAATTACCAATTTATTAATATGTACGGAACCGTGCGACCGCAAGTTCTTTGTAAAAAGCGTAAACCGCACCCATGCACTGACCGCTGACCTTGTTACCTTAATGCACCCTAATTTCCCCGCACTTACTACACCTATCTATACTCGTATAACCCGTCGCATGCACACTGGTGGGAAACTTTTTAATAATATGGAAAAAAAATTGTCTACATATTTTTTTCCATTTTTTGTACAGAGGAAAAGTTATGATTCTGAAGCCTATAAGAGGATAAAATAAATTATGGGGAGAGGGCACAGAGAGGGGGGTTTTTTTCGGGAATTAGGGAATTTATTAGGATGCACTACGTGGTCGTTAGTAAAAATGCATTTTGTGTGTGATTTTGGAATTATTAATTTATTAGTTAGATTTGATCACCTTTAGGAAATAGACCATTTGGATTTTTATTAAAAAGAATGGGATATAGTTAGTGATTTTAGGGTCCCAGATCACATGCTGTTAAATTCTCGATAATGTTTGAGAAATTATCTTCGTATTACGTTCGCATAGAGATATCGTTGTTCACGGCGACCTCAAATTATTTTTTTTCCTTTACATTTTTCTTTTGCAAAATTTACAGAATTTTCACCACTGTGCGTCGGCCAAAAACCGCCTTGTCACTATTTGCACGAGTTGCCGATAAATTAATACTGTTCGAGCGCTCCCGAGAGTGAGCCCCGCACGCGGCACGACTCGAGTCATCCGCTGACGCCGCGACGTGACACCACACGTCGCACGACGCACGTGAACGCTATTTTTCATGCTTTTGCAATGGACACATTCAGTATGACGCATTATTACTTCGGCCGATAAGTACAGACTTTGTTTAAGTTGTACTAAGTTTTGCTTTTGGACATTCTGCCAATTCTGCCTCTAGACTGTGTAAGAAATACGTATTTATTGTTATCGTAATCGTTTACAAATTCTGCTCGCTGATTGGTTCTCTTATTTACGTCAGCCAATCGGGGAGCTTAATTCGCTAACGATTACGATAACGATGAACACGCTTTTCTTACTCTTTCTCTAACCCTGTTCTGCAAAATCTCTAAACTATTCGTAAAATAATTTGACCCGACGTGTTAAAGTTTTTTCAGTAAGTAGTACCTGATTCAATTATTATTGATTGATGATCATTATATTCTTCATGTTTTACGCTCTATAGAACTTTGTTTATATATTAAACTAAATAGTAGTCAAGTGTTAATCAGTAGGTAGTAGATAAGCATTTTATCACTTAGAGCTTTAGCATACATTAACATTACATTAAAATGCGGTTAACTAAAACAACTTAATTAATAAAGTTGCTAATGAGTACTCATGCCTTTGATACACCTAATGGAAATATATATCTGAGCGCCAGCGATGACGTTTATAAATCTATGTATCTAAACTACTCTCCGCAATCTTAGTATTATACAATCATGCGCTGCATAACTGCATAATAGTTCCCGTTGAAGATATATAGATGCAGCGCATGCGGAGATGGTCTATGGGTACAAACGGATTGAGCTGATTAGCGAAAGCGATTGAATCTCGGGCCGAAGGGCAGATAGCTGATAAGCGGCGACGTCTGCGGCGCATGCGTAATTAGAGACAAACAGAAAATAATTGGCCGCAATCACGCGGTATAAGGAACGTGCTGGGGCGGTTCCCTAGCCTTGCGACTTGCGCCCGCCGGAAGCTCCCCAGGCCTTCATCGCCTAGATGCGCGACTTGATACCCAATAAATATATTACCTGCCGTTATTTGTTTGTAGATACCATCAAGGTGCATTTTGCCAAAGAAACCTGTGAATGTATTAGCTACGAGGTTTCTTATTACTTGACAACTAAGACATCGGGATTTTTCAGGCGCTGGTGGGCTGTAATATTTTAGCGGGAGGTTCCGAATTCAGTTTCAAATGAGATTTTTTTTAATATTTTTTAAAAATTACTTCAGATCTGCTCCAGTTTCGGTCGTCATTGGATAACTGGTCCCTTCTCAAAAATACATAGACACTGCCTGCAATTAAGGATAACATACACCCTGCAATTAAGGATTTTGGTGTGATGCAATAGGTAAAGCAACAGATTAGATGTCAGTCTAAAAATAAATTTAGCAAGGTTATTCGGTTCTACTAATAAAGTAAATAAAAATAACTTGTCGTTTATGTTAATGACCTCATTTTCTTAAATATAGTGAAAATGTTGAGAAGTATAGAGGAAGATCGAAGAAAACTTGTATGGTTTGCGTGAAAAGAGACATGCGTATAATAGGAGTGTGTATGTTGACAGCTGTTTAGGAAGATGAAGACATATACCTAGAGCCGACTACACAATATGAAAAGGGCAGAGAATAAGCGACTGGTTTATGTTAGTTAATAAATGAGAGAAAATATTATGAATAAAGTAGATCTATGACATAAAGTACCTACTGATATAAATCATTCTTTTTATTTTGGCAGATATTGACTCAACAGTGGGTGGATGCACTCAAACGAATGACGACGATAAATCAATCAAATAGACCATCCAATCGAAATCTCTGGGATATGGTACACATTTGAATTAAAATTTACATAAAGTTTATCATGAGTTTATCGTACGGACGATCGATTGACAGTGGACTTGGATTAAATGTATAATTCGCTGTGGCATGTTCCGTTTACTTTGAACTAGCCCATCCCTCTGGCTTCCGACGACCGATAACAAATTTTGTTTTTTGTCAAAGACAAAGATATTTTCTTTTGAATAATTCTCGAGGACACAGGTTTTCATGGTATTTCTATCATAGTAGTATTGTAGTGTTGCCAAAATATCGCATAGATAGAAGTCAAATCTCAGATGCCCAAATACCTAATTGAGCTGGGAATGTAATCTACAAAGATTTGTGAAAAACCCACTGCCTACAACTGCAACAAACAAAATGCCTACACTGTGTGGGGATACTTAGTACAAGTGGTTGCATCTCGATTAGATTTCGCCATGCAATCTTTATAAGCGGAGGAATACTTACCTAACCGAAAACGTATCTCTATCGAATTACATATTTGTATTCATAGATTAATAAACATTGCGACTGGCTCTATGTATGTATTGTTGTACTGTGTACTAGCTCTGCTAGCCGAGCCGTGGGCAAGATCTAGTTTTAGGTACCTATTTCTAAGGAGTATTTATATTAGTTACTTTGAAAACCAAACAAGACTAAAGTGATGTAATTTAATCACAGCCCACTACATGTAGGCAATATATCTTATGGACAGAATTATCTTAAATAGATTAGTCAGCAATTACCTACTATGTAAGGGCGTCTACGCGGTGTTTGCTTAATATTATAATTTCAGGTTAAGCAAAACGTTGCTTAATTTTATATTCAGATTATCTCTGCAGTCCATGAATAAAGCATAACATTTTAAACTATGATTTAGAGTACCTTCCTACTTGCGACATTATGATGAATTACGTAATACGAATAAAACATCTGGTTTTAATTTATTTATTTTATAATCTTTATCTTAATTTTTGTAATTAAATTATTATTTTTAGGGTTCCGTATTTCAAATGAGCAAACGGACTCTTAAAGGATCACCTTGTTGACCATCTATCTGTCTGCGTACTAATAATTAGTATTAATTACTACTAGTAATTCTTAGAAAAAAGTAAACTAATTCATACCTATTACTGAAGTACAAAGTGCCTTTGATCTATGAAAACTTCAAACGTCTAACGCTACGGTCATAATATATTATGTCGCTTTTAAAAACTCAGATTTACAGGGTGCTCCACCCTCCCACGTCATATTACACGTCACTATTAATACTATTAAAAATGGGCCCCAGACCCCAGTAGTACGAATCCCTCAGTACGAGAGCCCAATTCACGCTTGACCAGTTTTTTGCCAATGCTAAAATTAAAAAAAAAACATTGAAACCATCAATATTAAAATTTAAAAAGAACATTGAAAATGTCAAGATAATTTTACAAATGCTGTTTATTAATTTATAATTTATCACAGTAACAGAATTTTTCATAATAAACCTACCTGACTTAGCAATTGAAAATAGCCAGTGATAAATGAGCAACAATCAATCAAAGATTCTTTGGGGCGTAGGTCAAACTAAACAAAGCTGACAACATAACCATTGCGCAAAACGTATATTCCTTATCTATCAGGAGATCTTACAGATCAGCATAAATACTGTAATGCACATCGCGGAATGTGGAATGAAATGAACGAAAGCTTTGTATCTATTCAAGCATTGCATTGGTTTGAAATGTATATCATTTTATCTAAGCAGTGATAGCTCAGTGGTTCTGACCTCTGCTCTCATAAGGAGGTCTCGGGTTTGAATCCTGGGCATGCATCATATTGACTTATCCGAGTTGTGTGCGTTTTAGAAAACTAATTAATATCACTTGCTTAGCGGTGAAGGAAATCATTGTGAAGAAACCTATATGCCTGAGAGTTTATAAAAATGTTCTCGAAGGTGTGTGAAGCCCGCCAACCCGCAGTTAGTCGTGGTGGGCTATGGCGAAACCTCTCTCAGTCTGAGAGGAGACCTCTCCTTCTCAGTCTATAGGACATAAAATGGGGTTGAGATGATGATGATGATAATGATTATTATTTTATCTACTTGTTTGTTTGAAAACTCTCTACCACATAATATGTTCGAGACATTTTAATAATTAATATATTATGATAAGCCCTTTTAATTGGTTCTACTATTCAGTAACAGCTATTTATTTTTACTGTCAAATGTTTCAATTCCCGGCTTAGGTAAAATTTTTATTAGGTATATAAATGAATTCTAAATATCATTTTGATATTTATAAGCTACTTTCCCTCCAGGTTTCATTTGATTTTTCCACCTTGTTTTATAACTGTAGGTATACCTTGTATTTATGTGCACCTACCTTACCCTGTATTATTGTTAGAATTTACATAATTATGGCAATGTAACGTGAACACAAAGATTAGTGATCCGATCGCCGATGCCTTAAAATATATGTAATTATTCATTTTGAGCTCCATAATTGATGATTAAACGAACTTACCTGTAAGTGAAGTTCTATCACAATTATGTGAATACATTTTATTCGAATATAATAAACACAATTAGGTATACTTTCATTTTACTGGCAATTTCGCACTTTTATTTATTTTGTTTTTTAAAACTGACCACCCTGATGGACACGCGGTCCCCAGCCTACCTCCGCGTCAAGCTTCATTCTTTAGAGAATATTTAACAAAATTTTCGTATTATACTCATGGGTTTTGGGTATGGGCGGGACCTTATATTATTATATTCGAATAAAATGTATTCACATAATTGTGATAGAACTTCACTTACAGGTAAGTTCGTTTAATCATCAATTATATTTCATACATTTTATTCTTCATATAATAAACACAATTAGGTAGATGTTTAGAGATGAAAATTTTTGTTAAATTATGGACATTAACAGATAGTAAATTGTTTCCTATTATAATAGGAAATAGGTCCTCTTTATACCACAGAAGTATTTAATTAACACAATCTTTTCGTTCAATTCCTGGATCAATAACCCAGTCACATTATAAATAGGTTTAATTTATATTTAGATAGATTACAATGATTAATGATTAGAGAGCAAAAGAGCTATTGCGACAGAAGCATCATCGCTCAATAAGAGGTTATAAAACTTAGGTAACGTCCGTAATGGTTGTTACCAGCAGACTGCTTTTCTGATGAGGTCAAGCAACAAACTACGTGCTCGTCGAGGAAGTGTTGCTGAGTGCACTGAAACGCAGACCTCTCTCGTGAGAGATTATATTCCTCGGCAGACACGTTCTCACGGTGGTCTGCCTGCAGGCGACCTTATGAGGTCGCTTCAACATTATCAGGAGGTTGTCTATTATATATCTTGGTCTTAGATTTTGTAAACGACATATCGATTTGTTTTTCAACGCTGTGGCAAATTTTTATACTTTCTCTTCAGTTTTAATTATGGTATAATTAAAACTGGTTCGCCCTGAGTAGTAGCTGGCGTTGTATAAACTCAATAATTCCCTTGAATTATATAAAAACAATAATACTAACTTTAACTAATGCTAATGTTCTCATTCTGTGCTGTGTCTACTGCCTAGAGCTAAAAAAGTTACAAGATCAGCAAAGCAAAGTTACGGAATGAATAAACTCTTATTAAGGCCCATTGAGCAATGTGTTAGCATACTATATTGTGTGCTACTATGTGGTGTTTGATGTTAATTTATCTATTCATTTTCGCAATAATATATATATATATATATATATATATATATTTTTTTTTTTTTTTTTTTATTTGACCCAAAATCATCAGCAGAAATTAAACTCAATGCCGAATGATAACAAGTAATCGTACCATATGCTACGTCGTTAACAAGTTGTTCTGTTGGAAATTACGAGGTTGACTTATAATGTAGGTACGGATTGTACGGATCTCAGTCGTTATTAAAGCAGTATTGCCACAAAACTTTGTAAATAACACAAAATTTTTGAAACATATAAATTATTAAAAATTCCAACAAAATGTCCTTTTTTTTTTTTTTTTTTATATATATATATATATTTTTTTTTTTTTTTTTTTTTTTTTTTTTTTTTTTTTTTTTTTTTTTTTTTAATGCCTTCAGAGAACTTCCTCCAGTAATTCCTATGGATTGTGGTTCTCTAGGGAAAGACCATATTTATTTATTTATCATCAATAAATGTACTATAAGAAGTAAGTCTTTTGACACCTTATGTAAAAGAAGAAAATCCAAAGTTGTAAAGGTCCTTAGACGATGTATGTCTAAAGCATTGTCTATAATAGTATTTTTAAGCATTCTTCCTCTAGAAGAATGTATAGAAGAGCAAAGGTAAACTTGGTGTTCCAAAATGTTCAGAATGCGTCTGTTTCTAAGACGTCTGGGTTCGTATTGATTACATTTCGCATTATTGCAAGAAGCGATAAATTCAATAACTGGATTGAACTCTTTGAATAACTTTGAAGTATATAATTTTACCGCGATAGCTTAATCCCATTAACTGGATGTAACTCTTGGTCAGCTTTTGATTATCTTTAATTTCCATATAAGAAACAATTAACCCAATCGTTTAAATGAGGATATTTGATATCCTCTATGCAACTGATGTAAATCATGTGTATCAAAATAGATGTATCGAAAAATATGGCCATCAACTCTGTAAAAAGGTATTTCGATTCATCTTGACGTTAATTATTACAAAAACAAAAATCCCTCTAATGAAAAGAATTAGTCTTCATCTAGACCGGGAAATCGTGTGAATCACTAGTTCAACCTTTTAGGTTTAAGGGAGTTAGATGACTTAAAAAATGTTTTGTAACCACTGGCCATCTGATAGGATAACCGATGATGGACGAACAGCTGCGTCTAGAGTCTAATTTTTCTTACGGACTACATTTTTTTTTTTTTTTACAGACGTTCTGTGTAACCCCATCCATACCTAATAGCTGGAGAAGTGGACTTTAGGACTTTTAATCGGAATTAAGCTTAACTCTTAGATGATACAACGATTTAAGCGTATAAAATTCTTTACAGAATTTGAATTGTTACATAATTCACGTCATAGTTTGCGGTTGGGTAACGATACTGCCATATCGTCAGAAATTAAAATAAAACCAGGAAACTGAGCATGTTTTGAGGGTAGTAAATAACTTTAACACTCTAACACCTAACAAATCTTCATGAAAAAACCGCGGTAAGTATCTGAGATGAGTCACAACTTCTTTATGTATTTTACCAAGGATGAATCGGTACTTTAAAATAAGATTCTTCAGTTCATAGGCATAAAACCCTTTTTAGGTATTCGCTTGTAAGCTGTTCTATGAACTATCAATTTCAAAAGATTTTGAACTACAAATTCATTCAACGCCTTTAAATTTAGAATGTATCTTTTACCACGTAAGATTTTGAGGTTAGACACATCTTAACTATAATCGAACATGCAGTGACTCACTCCCACATTATCTCACCCAAAAAAGAAATGTCGATTGTCAAAGACATTTGTCGCTTTTTCTTTGTTGTGAACGTGTAAGGCGGTACACTGTCTTAGTGTACGATTTTAAAAATGGTATTATGTAATAATAATTTTTTGGAGCTAGTTCCTTAATTTGTTCAATTCATTAAAATATTTTATTGAATGTACGTACATTTGTACACCTAGTGAAAGTCAAAAAATAGTCTTCACTTATTATAACTCCCGAAATTCTAGATCATGTTATAGATCGTGACGGATTCCTTGTCAGTGATATGTAACCAATAAACTTCAAAATGTTGAAGACAACTGGCATATAGGTACCTTAATGTCTAGCGTCGTCGATGAACCTGGTCCTTGTTGTGGCTGATGCTGGAAACTTGCTGTCACGTCGCATCTTCCTCGCGGCTGATCGCCAATACTCAAGTGTGTCACGCCCCCCCCTGCTGGCCGAGCCGTAACGAGAGGGGGCCAGCTAGTTTCTCGAGAAACGAGATTGCGCTGTCCCAGCGGTGGGTGTCGATAGCAAAGTCGCCCGCCGCGCCCTGCTGGTTTCTTTATTTACAACACCTGACGATCAGTAACCATTGAAACTAGTATAATGCCCGAAACTATTTCTCCGAAAAAACATCTGGTCCCGTTCGTGAACTTTAATTACTTGTCATTTGTCGAAACAAAATGTCATTTGTCAATACTTAAGCTTCTTCTCAGTTCAGGACGCGTTGTGGTTTAAGATTTTTATTAGTTTCAGAAAGAATTTAACAATTCACTTCAATGAAACTTTCAGACTAATGGTACATTATACATAATATTGTTGAGCTAACAGTTAAATTATCATCCCATTACACAATCTGAACATTAATTTTCGAAAGTAAGTAAAATTATTTTCCACCACAAAATCTAAACATTATTGTTGTAGGTACATAGTTAGAAAAGTTCGACGCGTTGGTACCCTCGTGGGATTAGTTTTTAAGTCGTGAAATAGTTATCACTGATAAAAGGCTATAACATTTAACTGG
Organism: Coenonympha glycerion; assembly: GCA_963855885.1. Taxonomy (NCBI): domain Eukaryota; kingdom Metazoa; phylum Arthropoda; class Insecta; order Lepidoptera; family Nymphalidae; genus Coenonympha; species Coenonympha glycerion. The sequence goes on from OY979629.1 coordinate 7,949,014, forward strand.
CTATTCATAAGCCAGGCAAGTATATCAAATAAACTATTTGATTCTTTGCAATGAAGGTCGGCTAGAATTTTATAACTGTCGGGACTAACCATTAATATAGTTCTTGTGACTGAGCGCCGACAGCAATTCGGGATCAAAGTCCGGGAGGTCATGCGGAGCCACTTGTAGTGAAGCCGAGAACAGCGCCACACCGACATCGTCCCCCGTTGGTATCCGCAAAGTCCTTAGAGGTTTTTTTAAAATCCTTCGTGTTGACCCGCAGTCAACCTCCAGGAGCATTGACGCATCATGCTATGCTTTCGTGGTATCCTCAACGTGATACCCTCCAAGCTAGCTTAGAGATGCCTGGACTATTTCGCGCATCATGCTATACTTTCGTGATAACCTCAATGTGATACCCTCCAAGTTAGCTTAGAGATGCCTTAGGATTTCAATTTTTGGACACACTTTCGTCAGCATTGATATTTGAGTTGATGTGATATCTGGGAAAAAAGGTTAATTTTCACTTACCCTCTTTCCTCGGAGTCTGACGAAGATGAATGCACAATTATATGATTTGATTTGATTTTATTTTTGTTATAATAATAAATTTTACTAGCGTCTAAGCATTATCAGTATAGAAAATTAAGCAAGTTTTAACACTGAACACTTAATTTTTTTTTTACTTTGAACCTAAATTAACAAAAACGAGACGTGTTTTTGTAGTCGAGTGCTCATTGCCGCGCACAATAAAAGAATGAAGCTTGACGCGGAGGTAGGCTGGGGACCGCGTGTCCATCAGGGTGGTCAGTTTTAAAAAACAAAATAAATAAAAGTGCGAAATTGCCAGTAAAATGAAAGTATACCTAATTGTGTTTATTATATGAAGAATAAAATGTATGAAATATAATTATAATATACAACTGAGAAATATCATGCTTCATCTTGTCATGACGTAATGTATTATCATGACCTTGTGTTTCGATTGAAAGCAACAATTAAACGTTAAGTCACACCGCTCGGTAGCGTGGAAAGGCTCCGATTAAAACATAAATATGCAAATGTATTGACGCTCTAATGGCTAAGACTACGAGTCATATTGAACACAAATTAGGTGTTTGAGATTTATGCTCTAACCAATTTGTAGAAAGGCATTTGTATAACGTAGCTGCTACATCATTTATGTAATACAAAAATGGATTAGGTGAATTATGTAATAATCGTGCTGTTTTCTAAACCAAGTTTTTCATGAAGGCCAGCCCTAGCCCCTAAGTCCTGACACACTAATTAACGATTTTTTTTCGAAATTCTGATAACAATCGGTGAGAAGCATTACTATTCTAAGACATTTCGCATTCCTTTTTGTAAATATCACCGTTATAAATATGCGTAACAATATTCACAACATATTTTATCTTATTACATGCATGTGTATAAAGACACACACGTACAGCCGCAGAATTCCTAAGCTCCTCCGGCTATTAGGCACACTTAACCTGCACTTAATGAAATTACTGAAATTGACTCCGCAACAGCGCCAACAAATCACAGACTAGCTCCAATAAAATTCGTGGGTACACCAACATTAGATGTGAATGAAACATACGAAATTGCAACTAAAACAGTCTGTTTATAGGCTAAGTGCATCATTATGATTGTTACAAGTCGTTATCTCCACGATACGTGAGGTAGGCAGAGCCTCGCCTCGCTTCTCTCACCTCGGGGACGCGGCGCCGGATTAACGACACGAAATCGATGTTTGTACACGTCCGACCTCTTCTGATAATAAGAGCTGATCGATCTCCGAGGCGGTAAATTGCGAGACATACTTGGACCTCTACAAAGAAGGTCTATCACTGCAACATGGATATCAAAGCGAATGCTATAGGTATAATTTTCGCTTTGAATGCACGTAATATTTATGCTTCTGCAGACTGCATCCATTCCTCACCACGGCAATTTACTGTAGCAGGTAGCTACTGCGCCAGCTCGTAAATGATATTTAGGGAACTAATCCAGGCAATATATTCTGCATTAGATAAAGATCGAATTGAATAAATACTAGACGATCAGCAATTCGTCTTTGCCTTTCGAAAGGTAATGAATCAATCTGAAAGACGTAGGGTTTCCACAAACATGTCCAAGCACTCAATCCGCGGCCGGCGGCGGTGAGTGCCTTAATTGACATGTGTCAGAATGTACGCGGCTGACCCGCGGGTCACGTGAGAACAGAGTATCTTGCATTCCACCATTTTCGCCGATCCACCGCGGGCCCCGGGCTAGTGAGCCATTGTAAATTAGAAACTATAACCATCAATCAAGCCTAACAATAGCCCCCTATACTGATGTAGGTCAAATTATATGAGTAGTTGTATAATATGGTCACAAATTAGCCAATTGTTAAACCTTGGGTTCTTGGAACAGATGGGTCGATAAAGATGAGAAACCTATACCTATTCACGACAATGGGCTAATACACAAACAAACATCGAAAAAGTAATATGAGGTTAATTAATCAGCGTAAAGCAAAGCACAATTTGTCGCACACTTAAAAATAAATGATAAAAAATAACGGCAGGGTTTATTGTGTTGCATTTATTGGTGCACCGTTTTGAACCGTAGTTGATACTAGAAGTTCTACCCGGCCGAGACCGGCATTCTTGCAGAATCCTGCACAACGCTGAACTTTGATCTTATTGTCAATTCGAGCCTACAAGTGCGTCTCACCGACATCGGAATTTTAGAGATAGCAAACTGTACTACGATAATTGCTATAGATACTAAAGTGACAAAGAGAATTACCACTATTGAATCAAGTAATACCAATCAATATACATATAATAAATCTATATATACTTATATAATTATAATAAAACTGTAAAGGGTCGAATTCTGTACATTGAAGATATTTTGAAAATTTTTGTTGGAGGACACTATTTAGTCGATACTGAAGCCAAAACTGTAATTTGTTTAATTTTTGTCTGTCTGTCTGTCTGTCTGTCTGTCTGTCTGTTTCACGACCGGGCATCACGGCTAATCCGCTGGATGGATATAAATGAAACTTGACATGATTATAGTTCATACCCCGAGGTAGGACATAGGAAACTTTTTGTCCCGAAATTCATCATGGTTTCCCTGGAAGACGGCATCAAAGTCCAAACGTTTTTTAGTTATAATTCACTAACGCGTTGTCCGATTCCATTCATTCTTTTTTGTTAGAAAGGAGGTTCTTTAAAGATTATTCCAATACGAATCTTATCATCATCACTTTTGTAGTTCAGAAATTACAGACATCAGAACCTTTAAGTTCAAGTAGGTAGGTGACTTGAAACTCGGAATGCACAAAGAACCTAGGGCTAGGACGTAGGGCTCAAGTAAGACTGGAGTACCCTTACAGCCGTAAATAAATAGGCTAAGCAGGAGATTTTGTATGGTTTAAAATTTTTCACTTTTAGGGTGAACAAAAATCATGTAACTGGCGTTATCGCTACGTTATACCGTATAGCGCCATCTCTACAATTTATGTGGAACTTGAATGTAAAACTCTGAGATAGGTACTACCGAATTTTTTTAAATAAAAATTAACTGTCATGTTATTTACTGTTTCCTGACTTTATATTAAGATGGCACTGTTAAGACAGACATGAACAGATTTAAACTTTATCATCCGCAATATGGAAAGGGTAAGATAATGGTTCACAAATATTTTTAACTCTTAGGTCTTATCGATCCTAACCGACTGAATGTCATCTAAGGTCTTTTTATACGTACGGAAATATATAGCCATTGTCCATTCTGATGTTTTGGATTGTATTGAGATGAAGCAAAGATTTTTATAAGACTCTTATATTATGTTGGGTTGGGGAATATTGTTAGTAGAGTAATTTATCCCAGTGGTACCTACCCGGCCGAACTCTGAAAGAAGAGTTCTACCACCAGTACAACTTTTCACATGGTTTAATAATTTTTGACATATTTCGTGGTTTCAGAATAACAATCACAATGAAAAGGACGATTTTAACTGTCGATATTTCGATACATTGGTACAAGTACACGACCTGTGCCACTGAGTCGAAATATCGACAGTTAAAATCGTCCTTTTGATCTTTCAACTGCGTATTAATGAAACTTTATATTTTTATTAAGAAAAAGGAGTTTTCAAAATCACCACAAGATAACCCGTGCAAAGTAAGAACGGTTTCTGTACAACATCACACCAGAATCCCGCGAAAAATCAAGGAATTCCAGTAGGAAGGTATATTATGTAAAAAAATCGTAATTCACGCGGGCGGAGCCGCGGGCAACAGCTAGTTTCTTAATAAATATGTTATGTTTACATCGATCTATGTTTTATTAAAACGATATTGTAGGCATGTTCATTTATCAATTAGGATTTGCTCTATTTTATAGGATTTAAATTGGGGTGTCTCAAGTTTGATTCTTGATATAGGCCTATAATTTCCAAATCTTGTAAATCGTGTAAGGCCTAAACTTTTAAACTTAAAATAAAAAATTATGAACATGCAAGGAAACAAAAAAAAAGATTTATATTTTTTAAATGAATGATGGTTTTTTCTATTTACGTATTTTAAGCTGAGTCCGCTCTTTTGGTGTGGTGAGTGCTAAGCTTTAACGATCAACGCTTCAGGCAATGGGTAACTATTGATAGATAATTACGATACTAAAACCATTGTCTGGAACTGGAGACTGAATAGCCTTCAATAAATACTTTTAAGGTAGTCATTTTCTCTCTACGGTCCACGCCAACAATGCAGGAAAAGATAAACATTAATCTTCATTGAAAGTGACACCATTTGAAAATCGAATATTCGCAGCCCGTCTTAAAGAGCCTACTTGGGTAATCAATAAAATGATGCAAATTAGATGAGCTTAAGCAATTTTATTAATGTGTGTGGAATCTTTTATTCCAAACCGGAAAGTATTTACTGTGTACTGTGTGTAAGTAAGTGCTTATCTGACATTCATATGCTTCTAACTTGCAATGAGGCTTACTTTCATCCTATGACTTTATGAATATGCATTTCTTTTCACTAAGTATTTTAGTGCCTAATTACCTTAACACCACACCTATTACCTAACACATTTTCTTTTTTCACCCAGTTAATAGTTAGATTCTACGAGATTTATTTAATACTGCCACTTTTTTACTAGTTTGTGATTAATGAGAACCTATTTAGGAACAGAATTCCTATAGAAGTTAAGGAATCTGTACTCTATAAATATTTAAATGACTAAGATTATTGAAATGAATAAGCGCGCGGCACGCCATTGGTTGTCTGATAGAAATCGCTATGTAGCTATAAGGTCGCCAAATTTTTCTCCTAAGTTCGTTTGTTTTGTTTTTTTTTTTTTATTCTGTGGTGTGCACTAAAGAGTTTATCTATTTATCCATCTAAGATTTTTATTATTTTTAAAATGAACACATTTCACAAACAAAGCAATAGCAAAATTGTTCTTTCCCATTTTAAATTAATGCTTATAGAAAGCTTATAGAAAGGAGTTTGCCTCAAAATGGGCTATTTTGCGTCCACACTGCGTCTGAAGCACGTATGCATGAAAAATCTTATTTCAAATTATAATATCACATATATTTTTCTCAATGATGTGCGTACAGGGGTTTAAAAGTTTTATGAAAATAAAAGTAATTAAACGTCTCGATAAAAGCGGAACTGCCATATAGGCACTGGAAACGTCACTCCCACTACCACTTGGCAAATGATACCAGTTTTTTATAAACTCACTTTTTTAGGGAAATAAATCAAATGAAAACCCAATTACAATTGTAGATATGTAAAACATAATAAAGAAACTATAATTAAATACCTAAATAATAAAGCCAAGCACACTGTACGGTATTGCTTACATTTAATTGAAATTGTCAAAAGATTTTTTTCAATGAAAAAAAATCTTTATTGACTAGCAACTCCCTCCTGACAATGTCATTCAAGTACCAAGAGAGCCTTGTTGGACTGTACATATATCTCTACCGCATCTATACAGATTAGATTTGCACCTTCTGTTCAAATTATTTTTATAGCTGCTTATTGAAAAGCAAGAAATGCTTCACTGAACATTTTAATTGCGGTAAACAAAAGCACTTGCAACACCACAGAGTACATCAAAATCAAAATCAAATCAAAATCAAAATATCTTTATTTCACATAGGCCTAACATACAGGCTCTTGCGAACGTCGGTATGACATTTCTTGCATAATAATGATGATAACTACAAGTCGACTTAAAACTAAGTTTACGAGGGTTCCAAACGCGCCCTGCCGCTGAGAAGAAGCCCACAACAAACATCACGTTCATTGTGTTGTTTGATCATGTAATGTGCAGCTAATTATAACAAAAAGTAAGCACACCATCTTGATCGCGACAAAATCCTACGTGGCTTAAAACCTATTCATAAGTGTATTTAAATTATTAAGTATAATACTTTTATTTCCAGCAAAACCTTTGGCTCATATTTATTGAAACGATTCTAATGTTATCTGTCGCTAGGTTCCTAGGTACAACAATATGGATGGGCCCCGTCTACAAAATAAGCGTGACTATTTTTAATGTGTAAAGTGGCGCATAAGATGGCGTCATCTAGGGAAGTACCACGAACATTTGACAGCAAATCTTGGCGCTCACCATGGCGCTGCATGTCACGTAAAGCTATGCTACAAATGGGGCGCCTCCTTAATTTTCTTATCTCAATAATCTGTCGCGGCGCCACCGTCGAAACTATGGTAAAACCAAACTCGTAAATAGAAACACTGATTTAAATGTCATCAACTCTTCAGTCGTAGTTGTCTATGGTCAGCGTCACTGTTAGTTGTCTATGTCACTAATCGTCAACAGCGACACCACACAGAAGTTTTAAGGAACTACGGGGTGGCCATTATAAAAAATAAATGCACAATAATATAATAAATACTATTAAATATTATTTTACGTAGATAATAATATATATAAAGAAAAAAATATTAATAAACTTACATACTTTGGTAACGTTTCGTTACATAGGTACCTACCTACTATGATATACCAATGCCTACCTAGATACTTATGAAGTAGATCTGCTTTATAGTAATGTAAACAGGTGTAGGTATGGCCGTAGGAATAATTATATCTATATGCATCATCCAGGGTTCCACGGTAATAACGAGGTCGCTTTAAATAAAGTAATCATTATGGGCGAAAATACCGATAAGTACTTATAGTGCGTGAAAACAACTAACCTAACCTCAAAATATCAGAAAAATAGAAAATAAGATTGCTCCAAATTCCCGGTTTTTATCTTACTGATTTTTTTTTAACGTAATATTGGGAATATTTCCAATGTTTTACCGATGATTTGGTTAAGACGCAAGTATAGCCCAATTTTCATACAAGAATCGGCAATGTCCTTTCATGATCTTGTTTGATGCTATTCTCATCTTCTTGAAGACGTATCTGTGCCAACTGTGCACGAATGTTTCGATGTTTGTGCTCGCCGCTGTCTAAATCCAGTTGCCGCCTGGAACTGCAGGAAACCTGGGAGGACAAGTAAGTACACTTCTTGGCATGCTAACTTGAGCTTCTCTTGCGGAAAATGCATCTACCCAACAGTCTGCTCCAGTGCTAGGCACCAACATACTCGCTTTTGGGTCGCCTTATTGTAGTCTGTACATGCCATGATCATAGTAAGCATTCTTCGTGAAAAAGAATCGAATCATGAGGAGATGCAGTTAGGAATGTAGTATCACCAACAATACCCATTTATCTCTTATGAATATTTAAATCTATCAGCGATTCAAAATAACATTCCCATTGTGCGAGCAATAATTTCAATACAGCTTCCTCACCTGCATCAAAGTTGAGATACGGTAATGTAAAATAATAAATAAAATAAATTAGTCACGCAATCACTGTAACAATAGTAAGATACAAATTCAATTCATTGCGGCTCGAGGCAGACGATACGTTGACGCAACACAAAACAATGGCGTTTCGGTTCAGCGACCTTTCGGGATCTGTGACAACGCCGCGAAAATATGGGCACAGCATCGCTTAGATGGGACCTTGTGCGCTTAGGCTGCTTCTACACTGCTAACGAGTATAAGAGAAGTCAGTATAGGTATTAATGAAGACTACGGTAGCCCTTATTTTACGTTGGGAATGCGTTTACGCATCCCACTCGAGAGATGTTATCGAGTGGGTATGTGGGGCTCACTGGCCGGCCAGAATACCCACTAAGCCCAACGGTACCCTCTGCGCCATTGAGAGACGCCACAGGATCGCTGTTCGCATGCTACTGTGGCGTCCCGGCGTTACTTCCGCTCAGGGGGCATACGCTTTAATGAGGCAGAAGGTGAGCATAGCGTCTCCTTCAGACTCGTTGCCTCCGTCTACGGATGGGAGGGGCATCGACCGCCTGCTTCTTCTTTATGTGCGATAACGCTCTCACAGAAAGACGCCACTGCACTCTAAGATCATCTCGCGTACGATAGCCGGCAGCGCGAGGTTTCCCTGCACGTATTGACTACGGTAAGGCTGCCGTAGAGCCCTTGAATGCAAAAGAGATCCGCAACGTGCAGCGACATTTTACGTTGACCAAAGTTGAAATTTTCGCTACGTTTAGAAATGAAAAGGGCCGAGATAGCGCTATAGGCTGACTTGTGTGTAACAGTGGACCTCTGTAGAGGGGTAACTCACAAGAGAGGGAAGGAATCATGGAGGTAGCTGGGGAAGACCTATAACTCCAGACAAGTGACTTCTTACACTAACACGTGATACTTTTATGCCTATGATTGTGCATTGGGTATTAGAATAAAGGTTATTTTTAATTAATTTGACAGAAATCTCGTAGGTATATTATAGTACAACTAGCAAACCCGGCAACCTCCGTTTCGCCACCAGATGGCTTCCTTTTATGTAACATTTTTTAAATTTTTAATTTTTCCTGAATTTTCTTTGCTATAAACCTCACGGAGTCCGAGACCTTTCCAACGAATGCAAAACCGTGGAAATCGGTTCGTGCGTTCTGGAGTTATAGCGTCAGGAAGGAAAACCCGACTTATTTTTATATAGTAGAATATATATATTATAAAGACGTATAGAAACATATGTAATCTATTCTGAAAATAGGTTTATGGTACCGTATACGGTAGTATCAGTATCAGCATTTAGTCGTTGTATAGAAAAATTTTGAATATTACCTAAATAACACCATAATAGTATTTTGTTAGGAGAGCACCGTCGTTTTCCAGTACAGGTTGCATTCTAATCTCCGTAGAGGAGGCAGCTATAATGCCAGGCGACAGTACTTAGTAAATATCTGAGTATGATGATACTCGTAATAACTAAGTTACAGATTTGCACCTACATCAACTAATTTATTTTATTAACTAGCAAGAACAATATATCCTCTCGCTAAACTATCCAAACACGTAAACTCTGTTTCAGGTAAACAGGCCTACTTGTGAATGGTTCAATTTAAAAATAAATGTGTTACAATTTTTATTTATAGTTACAAAATATTATTACCGTCCGACAAGACATGACGAGTTGAATACCGCTGCGCTCGTGCTAAGATACGCCCCATTCAATTAGGTATTGTGTTGAATTCGAAATTAGATTCTAAGTACAGGACAGTTATTGGTTGTTGGGTAATTGAAATGACGTTCTTTATGAGTCACGGATTGCGATGGATCATAATGTTTGTGTTTACCGTAGTCCGTAAGCAGCGACGCGACGTCATAGACACCCCTTTATGAATTAGGAACTCTTAGCCTAGGATCCCGCTATGCAACAACCATCACCGAGCTGCTTATTGGATGAAAACTATTTTATATCCAATTAAATATGTCAATAAATATATCGCAAGTGGGTTGCCTAAAAAATTTCAGTCCAGGGTATGATTAATTAAGAATTAAAAATAAAACCATTGTAATATGGACTCTTATTTGTTACAGTTTAGTAATATAATAATTTTTTAGGCAACCCACTTGCGATATATTTATTGACATATTTAATTGGATATAAAATAGTTTTCATCCAATAAGCAGCTCGGTGAAGGTCGTTGTATAGCGGGATCCTAGACCATCTACAACATAAAATTGGTGTGTATATGACTCCATAGTATAATTATAACACATATTTTGCAGAATATCTGCTTTAGTATTGATGAATCTTTTTTAATATGACTTCCATAGGTAAAACAAAATGTTGCAATGAATATTGTTACTACGACATAATCTAGAGCTGAGTATCATTTAAGGATGCTTACTCGTACATCTTATAAATACATATTAGTATTTTCTACTGTAGCTATATTTCTCTAGGTATATAAATACAAAATTATCAAGAATATTTGACACAGACTGCTTTACAAAACACGCTTTTAGCATTTGTAGGAAAATCATGTGGTGTTAGTCCCGGCGCGCGGCGGCGGCTGGCACGAGGTGGCCTCTGGCGATAGGATAATGTAAGCTCCGCGAGTCATACGACCTCTTTGCCGACGTCTCATTTAGACGCAAATCTGCCGCAAATTGATGCCTTTCAGCAAACCTCAGACAAAGAGTTCAACAGTCAAACTCTATTAATGAAAATACCTTATATCCAAATAAATTATTGTAGATAGGAGTAGATGACGTCGGTTAATACCTAATGTCTCTATTTAGGATATTGTACAAGCTGAGGATCATTTGACATAGCGGAAAAGTTTCTTCTCTTGTGATCACTTAGGACGTATGTACATCTTTACACGGCAGAGGAAGGGCTACAGGTGGTGGTGGCTACAGGTCCAAAAATACCTACAGGTGGGAGCGGAAAAGTCGGGGTAATTATTTCATGGAAGACGAAATACGGCCTCGAGAAGTAGATACCGCGGCGGCGCGTCCTCCTCGCTGGAGACGTGTCACGTGCCGGTTGCCGGGTGCCATCTCCTACAGTAATTTTTTCAGGCTAGGAGTCTGACTGTCGTAAAAAACGTATTCATTGTTATCGTAGTCGTTAGCAAATTCTGTCTCAAGATTGGCTGACGTAAATCAGAAAGCCAATCAGCGGGCAGAATTTGTGACAACAATGAATAAGTTTTCCTTACACAATCCAGGGGCTGGAGTGTTCGGGCCTGTGGATAACGGTCTAATCTGACATCCGTTGTTCGAATTCCGCTAACAGGTCAAGGTGGCACTGCCCAGCCTGGGTTTGTTTTCACGTGAAGTTGGCAGTGGTCAGGCTGCAGACAACGTGTCTCTTAGACATGGAGTATATTATTTATAACCTGTCACTAAGTAAGTATATCAATTACTTAGGTATGTTTTCACTATGTGGCAATACTTACCAATATCACAACGCCTATGCAAGCACATTATATTCATAGTGCTGATTGATGCATACTAACTGACTTAATTTGTTATTTTAATCTTAATTTGTTAATTTGTTGCTTTTAGATAAAAACCTAATAAAATAATTTTCTATTTATGATTTCTCTTCTTAAACCTCAAGTCCCAAAAATATTCTTAAATAAAATATTATACCTACTACGGTAAGTTTTCACCACAGTAAAAAAGGTAAGGTATATAAACATTGTGATGGAATCCAAATTCCATCCAAAAGGGATACATCCATCATAGATGGATACAATAGGAAGGTATGTATAACGTAACCTAATATTCGTTAGATATATACGGTTTCTCTACACCGCTGTGCACCGTTAGTTATATCGGTCTTAATTTAGGGTATTATTGCCTTAGATTATATGGAACGTAAATCTTATCTATTAGTTTCACAAGACCATTGTTCGAGGATGTTGGCACACAATAGAACACCACGAGCGGACCTGTCGGTGGAAGTAGGCCGCGAGGAGCGTCGTCGCGAGGCTGCGGTGGTGAAATGTGGTGGGCGGGCCCACGCACGCCGCCCCGCCCAGCCCTTTCACCGCCCCGCCCCCTCCCTCCACCCTTAGCCACCTTCTGACTCTGCCGAACTTGCGTAACCCTCGCCTGCGCCGTGCTCCCCAGAATAGGAACGCGCCCGAGGCGCCTTCGAGCAATCCGCTCTTACAAAACATTTAAAGCACATAAGTAGGAAACTTCGTAAATATACATCTCACTGGAGCTGCAGCTTGCACTATCCTGATTGTCCTAATGCAATCGTGGATTAGCAAATGAGCAGTTAAAACTTCACGATTACTCTATTAATTATTTGTACTACTTTGAACTTAACACGAGGTTCTTTTAATTAGGTCCCGATAGTGATATCGTGGCAGCTCTTGCTGGTAATGTGTCCTTTATACAATTCATGTTTTGATCGATAGGAGTTTATTTGTAATTATTTATTAAGTTCATAAGTATTTATTTAACTTGGAAACTTATGAACTGCTAGGTTGGTTAACAAATAAAATAAATCACTCTCAGTAGATATACACGCAGACATAGGTAGGCTGTTGTCACCGACATATATTGTACAGTTACGGTACAATATATGTCGCTGGCTGTTGTATAGGTTTTGTCTATATAAGAACTTTAATTTTGTTTAATAATAAATAATTAATAGATATGTTAGAAAATTACTGATGCATCTATTTTCATGTAGAGATTAGATATTATCTGTGTAATGCAATAAAGTTGCAATAATGAATTGCATTATAGATCATACATCTAGTATGAGTATACCTACATAGATTGTATAATGTGCGTAGACCTAGCGTAGACTGATAAATGACAACATTTGAACCTACAACGTTTTTCATAACGGCGCCATGTAAACACCATAATTCAAGTAAACGTACAGTAAATTATTAATCCACGTACACCTCTCGATAAATCAGCATAAAGTCCAAACCCGCTCACCATAATGACGGAGGTAGCGGAGTAAGTGTAATTAGACGCGATCGGCACAATAACCATCCGTTTTATGTTTATTGTTTAATGCTCCAAACTCAGCAACAGATGAAAGGTTAAAAAGCTCAAATAAGCGTGCATTAGGAAAGAGGTGGCCCGGGGTCGCGGCTAGAATGCAAACTGCCGCCCATACATTAAATCTGCTGCATTGGAATTGCAAAGTCGTGATTTGTCAAAGCATAATCTAAAGAACCGCAATATTCGCACATCGTAATTATTATCAAGTAAAATGGCACCAAAATCTTGAGCAAAATCTCACGGCTTAGGTATATGCTAATGGAGCGTTTGCAATAGAATATCATACATACTTCAGAGAGATTCGTGTATCCCAATGACGAAATACGCTACGCTAAGAGGACGGGAAAAATGTGACGTATGTTGAAGCCAAAAATTTCTCAATCATGGCGTCGCGCTTCATACATTTCAGTACCTCTGACAGCACTGCATACAGTGCGACAAGGCTATTTTGGCGCGTGGCCAAAATCAGTACTAACCGCTATCTTGTGATACTGATTGATAGTTCGCTCTGTCGGTAAGTATATCGCTATTGTATGTTGAGTTATTTTTGCTTACTTTTAAATATTTTAAACTAAAACTGAAGTAAAATTGAGGAGAATTTATTTTTTGGATGCCTATGTTCTATTTCAGCGCCTTTCTGTCAATGTAATTCAAATGCCAAGAGAGCCTTGTCGGACTGTACCTACCTATTATGGAGACATCGAAAATGTTTCCTTGTCCCCGGAACCTAAATCGAAGTGGTTTTACGTTTGCTATTCCTTTACATGCTAACCCTCCATTACACATTAACTAATAATATTATATTCCTTTATCACCATTCCACATGATAAGAATCTCGTGAAAGCAGAGAAGGAAACATTATACACAAAATTACATTAAAAAATTATACAATTATTGTTTCGATAGTCGTTTCAGTAGCGAAAAGCTTTGACCGTTATCTTATGAAGCTTTCGCTTGGTTTTTGGATCAAGGACAGCATACAGGAGGCAGTGGTCCTGGAGATGGCACGCATTGTGAGGAGGTTCTTCACTCTAGAACCTTATTTTTTTTTTTTTTTTATAGACAGAAAATGCCTAATGCATACCCCTCCGTCAGGGGAAACGGAAGGGTTATGTGGGGCTTGCACCCACTAAAAACTGTCTGTTTCCACGGCTAACCTAATGGCGGGAGTACGGGATTCACTGTCGTATTCACCGCGCTCCCGCCAGGTCTCGACCAGCCAAAGCAGCGGGTCCCGTCATCGTCGGCAGCCTGGCCGCTGCCGAAACCGTCTAAAACGCGCGCCCTTATGCAGACGTTACCTCCTTCACTCTAGAACCCTGACCACCGGTGACTTGAGCTGTTAAAGCTCCGCTGCCGCAGTGGTAGACTAAATTTTTAATATTTTTAAACGTGTTTATTTATTTAATTTAATTTTTTTAGAAACATTGTTAAAAATATTATTGAATTATATAATTATTATCTGGTTAATAAACTATCTTTATACACATTTGCCAGCAAATGTCAATAAATTCAGTAAAAATTTGATTTTGTGAGTCCGATAACAAGTACTTAAGTAGATAAGGTAAAAATAGATTGAAAAACATTTCAAATAATTAGGTAATTTAATAAAAAAGGCTGATTTGCTATCATAACAAAATTTACTTTTTCCTTCACGAACTAGATGTGAACTTGCTCTACTGAGTTTGTCGTGTGATGTCGTGTGATTGTCCTTTATGGTCTCAAAAGAAAATTGAAAATTGAACGACCATGTTTTTATCTATAACGTTATTAAAACACTAATTAGTGGCAAAGTTAAAGATATTATATAAATGGAAACAATCAACTGACGAGATAACTTTTCAGTTGTTAACTGTAATAGGAAGATTTTGATAACTTCAGTTAAAAAAAAACCGGCCAAGTGCGAGTCCGACTCGCGCACCGAGGGTTCCATACCATAAAAGAAGTAAAACATTAAAAGAATCACTTTTGTTCATGATTTTACGAGTATAATTTACATATAGGTACTTTTGTTGGCAAACCGCAAACCTAACTTTGTTTTCGGCGAATTATTGTTATTAGCAAAAAAAGTTAAGTAATTGTTAGAGGGTTGATTTTATTTTTCCTGTAAAATATACATTTTCTATTGATCATATTTATTTCAGATTTTTCGAATGATAATCTTCGGAGAAAAGGGGGGGACGGGGGGGGACGGTATTTTTTTCGACAGTTTGCCCAATAAATCAAAAACTATCAGGCATAAAAATAAATAAAAATTGGTTTTAGAATATACAAGTAACGCCCTTTCATATGATACCCCACTCAATATTGTGATATCATTTTGAAATTTTGGCGACCCGGTTTTCCCCCCTTTTTAAATAAAAATAAAAACAATTTTCAAATTTTTACGATTGCTATAACGTCGCGTTACTATTATCTTTAACTATTCTAAATTTCAGGTCGATAGCTTGAATAGTTACTGAAATAATCGAGTGTGACAGACGGACGGACGGACGGACGGACGGACGGACGGAGAAAGTCTCACCATAAGGGTTCCATTTTTACTAAATTGGTATGGAACCCTAAAAATGCCTTACAAAGATAATGGATACTATTTAATGCTCTTGAGTATCTAAGAACCTACTTATGAAATTGTGTAAAAGATTGATTTAAAAGTACCTATAAGCAGACATTTTATTCTGTACCTACCCTAATCTAAAGTACGTAGTACATACAGTAACTCACACCTGTAGTAATTATACAAACTGCCTTCTGTTGTAGCGCGTGACAAATTTCAATGCTTTGTATACTTATCTACAATGAAGTAATTTTCCACCCTAATCATTGGCTACTCTATATTTAAGTCCATAATAGCTATGCGCTAAACAACGCTAAGGTATCTGTATTAATCAATCTCTTAATTACACCTATAATTTATGTGTGGGTGAGTTTAAGTTATGAACGGGACTACGCGCAATGCATATCTAATAAATTAATTTGACGTATGCACTTGGATTATCTCGATCCGATACTCAATTAAGATGCATCATTTTGCCGTTCGTTAAAAGTCGTTTCGTCCGCCTCACACCATCTTCATGCCAATATTTCTTAACGTCTGCTTGAGAACAGTTTTTTTAGGGTTCCGTACCTCAAAAGGAAAAAAACTGAACCGGTATAGGATCACTTGGTTGTGTGTTTGTCTGTCTGTCACGACCCTTTATTTGAGGAACTATTAAAGCTGTCAACATAAAAGGAACAGTTGTAGGTAATTGAGGCCCGACGTTATTGCAATCATAAAAAATGGGAAATGCTTTCCAAAAAACCAACTTCAAATGCCACTACAAAGAGTGAAATAATTTTTATTTAAATTTTAGGTACCTACACCAATTCGAAGTCGGGCAATGTTTCATACCCCTAATAGTCCTTCTTACTCTCTTGATGTGCGAAGAAATGACGAAGTCATAGACAATCGCCCGACTTCGAATTGGTGTAGGTACCTAAAATTTAAATAAAAATTATTTCACTCTTTGTAGTGGCATTTGAAGTTGGTTTTTTGGAAAGCATTTCCCATTTTTATTTTATACTTTTTTGTGGAAAACAATAAAATGCACAAGGCGTTGTAAAAATATCCAAATTGCTTGAGGTGTGTTCATAAAATCTGAAGAGATACCTCAAATTCACCAAGATCCCATCATCAGACCCTGACTTGATGACTTTAGTCATCAAATCAGTATCTGCTAGCAAATGCACCAGTAACTATAAAAAATACCCAACTCGCTTCAAGTATACTAGCAAAATTTAAAGAGTTCCCTCGATTTCACCAAGATCCCATCATCAGACCCTGACTTTATGACTTTAGTTATCAAATCCGTATCTGCTAGCATATGCACCAGTAACTATAAAAAATACCCAACTCACTTTAAGTATACTAGCAAAATTTAAAGAGTTCCCTCGAATTCACCAAGATTCCATGATCAGATCCTGACCTGATGACCATAGAACAACTTAGAAAATATTACTCTTTCTAATAATACTCAAATAGTTTCATGTGTCCATATAAAATTTGAAGAGTTCCCTCGATTTCTCCAGGATCCCATCATGAGATCCTGACCTGATTAAAATGGGACCATCTGGAAACAAAACCCTCTTGAACAAAAAAAGAATTTTTCAAATCGGTCCACGCGTCTTCGAGTAATTGGTGAACATACATAGAAAAAAAAAGATTCCGACGAATTGAGAACCTCCTCCTTTTTTTGAAGTCGGTAAAAAATATTCAAAATTGTTTTCTTTAAAGGGAGATAAACCAAGGTATCGAAAGAGAAGTTGGTTACTTGTATATTCTAAAACAGATTTTTTTTATTTGCCTCATAGTTCTTGATTTATTAGGCAAATATCGAAAAAAATACTGTCCCCCGCCTAATATCCGAGGTTTACCAGTCAAAAATCTGATATAATTATGAACAATAAGGAAGCGTATACTTTACGGAAATAAGAAAATTAACCCTCTAGCTTTTTTGATTAACAATAAATCTCAAAAAAACAAAGTTGAGTTTGCGGTCTGTAAAGGTATTATTCTTTCCTTAGTACGGAACCCTTGATGCGCGAGTCCGACTCGCACTAGGCCGGTTTTAATTTTAAATTATTGTTATTAATGCCAGATGCAGAAAGTAATTTCATTTATATTTAAAAATATTGTTTTGCTGCAACAAACTTGCATACTTTGCATGTATTTTAGCTTTTATAACAAAGCATTAGATAGAGCGATAGCACAAACAACAAAGCCCTGTACTCCGTAATACTAATGCAAATTAATTCGTGCTAAAGTCCTCCGGCGACGGCTGCTCTCCTTCGGATACTGATACAATTTAAACCCATTTATAGCTTTCCTATGGGAAGATAAATATTTCTTAGGCGAAGATGTCGTCTCTGTATATTGTCGATGTTCGTAATCCGGACTATCGATATCTCTAAATTATTTCCCTGAGCCTCCGCGATGTAACGCCGCGGAGAGTTCTGATAACGCTTTGATTTATACTATGGAATATTTAATGACACTAGACAATTGCAAAATTTATAAGGCACACCATTTAGCACAATACGTTACAAACAAATTCACAGTTAGGATCATGTTCTCCATATTCCCAACGACTTACAATGAGCCCCGCAATGGTCGGGCACTTGTGTATTCCACGTGGCGAATGTTATTGAAGAGTGTGGAGGTTGGTCTGGAATAGAATAATTGAGCGCATTCATGGCCTCCTATACTTAAGCGGTTGCTCTAAACTAATTCAATTTTATGCTATTGTATAAATTTTCTCAGTATTGCTTTAATTTGAATCAATAAATGCATAAATCCTTATTTTATATTTATGATGGTAGGTGAACATAAACCAGCTTCAAAGAAAAAGTACCAGTACCTATCTATACCTAAGGTCATTTTCTGTAAAAATACTGCAATCCCCGTTTTTTGTATTAGTTCGAAAATCTTATAGGTATCTGAGATCATTTTAAAGACCTTTTATTCTGACCTTTTTAATTACTTTTATTTTTTTCATTTTAAATCTGGTTGCCTTCGAAAGGCATTTTCTTGGTAAAAACGCTCCAACTTAGACCTTACCATTGCTATAGGCATGATTGTCGTCAAGTGCAAGCCTATCTACAAACAAAATACATGTCTATCTCAAAAAAGTCACCTCACCACACTAGCTTTCAACCAAATCCATCAAGTATACCTACTCCGCTTGACTCCGCAACATAAAACCGATTATTCAGTTCATTGGAAGCGTGAGAGCAAACTACCTCGGACCCTTTGTATCGAAATTACAACAAGCACAAAGCACGACCCGACGCTCAGTATCGCACTGCGCCGCGCAGGACGACGGGTGATCCCATGGTGATCCTTACTATTTATTGCATATTTCTACTACTACTGAGATACACAGTCGGTCGGAAAATGTAGTTTAGTTTTGTTTTCAGAAAGTTTTTCAATAGAATTCTTAGCGTTGTCAGTTGTGACAACATGGGACGGAAATCCAAGAAAATAATTAATTTCTATGGTTTTACTAAATACATACATAATACTATAATACGTGATCTAATCGTAATTATATCTAATCTACCTATAATTAAGATAATAATCAATTAGCATACAAAACATAATATAAAGATTAGTTTGGATAGGTATTAATGGGAACATTGTGTTAGGAAAATTGCATGGGAATAAGTTATTATGAAAATTGTAAAATTCTTTGAATGCATTTCAATTTTCATATATTTAATTTTACACTTAAAATATAATTTTTAGTCATTTCAATTGATTTAAACTAGTTTTTCTTGCAGTTTTTCTGAAAAACAACTAAACTTAAAGATGTTTTGTGTAAAAGCTACAAAAACTATATACAAAGGAGCTAGGTAAAATGAAATATACCTACTCTGGATATCCTAAATAATAATAACATCTTGGAAAATCTCAATAGGCATCAACTTGACCAAAAATCAGTAGACCGTACTAACGTTAATATTACCTACGCCTGGATATGAATAATAATAATTGCCTGCATTTTCGTAGTAAGTAGCAAAACCGCGGTCTTATATAATAACGTTTCATTAAATAAGCAAAGCACTTAGTACTTCTTTAATTACTAGGCAATTAATTATAATTCACAGTGAGATAAATGCAACGTTTCCTCGTCAACAATGTACGTATTTTCTATTTCTACGAGTACTTTGCGGCTCCTCTGAGCTAATAATTGAATTTCCAGAGAACAATTGCTTCGATTACAGCGCCGCTCGACACGGATCGACGCCTAATGAATCTTCCCCTGTCTAGTTATTTACCGAGATAAACTCTGTATTTACTGGGTACATGCGCATGATTGCACGAGCTCCCAATAAATTACATTTATCGGGAACGGAGGTAACTGTACACATACGTATGATGCGCGCGTGACATATGACCTGCAATAAAATCAGTACAGGCTTGTGCTCTTATAATTAGGTATGCAGTATGGTACCTAATGTACCTTTAAATCGTTTAGGAAACTCCACTAGGTTCTCTTTTCTTTGGTACCTTCCCTTAGGTATATTCAAAGTATCGTAATAAAATGTAGTAGTAGAAGTGAAACTTTGTAAGTTTGTATGTTTGAATGTTTATTGCTCAATCATACCATAGCTACTGAACCGAATTGTCTGTTTGCCATTAGACAACTGTAGATCAACGCATATTTTTATTCCGTAAATCGTGGGATAAAATAAATAAAGTAAAATAAATATTGCGTGGATTCCCGCGATATTTAGAATAAACCGATATTTGCTTTATCAATCTATAATTAAATAGGTACAGTATTGCTTTGCAATAGCAAACTTCCTTGGAAGCAGTTCGGAAAAGGGAGCAGAAATGGAAAACAAAGATGGCATAATTGTAAGCCCGCGTGATTTATAAAACCCGAATTTCACTCGGGTGATATCGCGGAGAAAATCTAACAATGTATTTATTAAATTATTTGAAGTAAGAGTTATTAATTATTGCTATTAAGTAGCACTATACATACCTACAAGATGTGATAGCTCAGTGTTTCTGACTTCTGCCTCTCATAAGGAGGTCCGGGTTCGAATCCTGGGCATCGCACCTCTGACTTTTCCGAGTTATGTGCGTTTTTAGGAAACTAAATATGCCTTATTGGCGGTGAAGGAAAACATCGTGAGGAAACCTGCATGCCTGAGAGTTCACAAAAAATGTTCTCGAAGGTGTGTGAAGCCTGCCAACCCGCACTTGGCCAGCGTGGTGGGGTTATGGCCAAACCCCCTCTCAGTCTGAGAGGAGACCCGTGCCCAGCAGTGGGACATAAAAAGGACTTGAGATGATGATGGTGATGATGATACATACAAGGAGGGTATATATGTATTACACCCCTTGTATGTATGGAATATGTTAGTATATTATGTTAGATAATATTAAATTATTTGCACTTCGTAGTACTCCCTGGCATTCCTACTTACGAGTAGATACCTATTGTTTGAAAACCTGTACCTTTAAAATTAAACGCTTAGATTAGTTGAAATAAGAACCCAGTGACAAAACAACAGTAAACGCATTGATCATGTGGTCACACCTTAATAATAAATAATGATATTAGGTTTCGCAACAATCGATGCCGCTGCGCAGGCGGTGTCCGCGCGGCGCACGCGCAGCCGATCACCGACGGCTTCAATCAATCGGATGCGGCCCATTTCACGATTCCAATATCATTCCATCTAATAAAATGTCAGCACTTAGTGAAATCTGAATTGAGCAACGCGAATGGAGCCGTAGATATTCTTCCTGGCTATCAATTTATTTAAAACTAACAGGCTCACTTGCATCAACTTGGGTTGCGTGGTTAATCTCTGCGTATGACGAGGGGATGATTTTTTTTTCTCTTTTATCTCATGGCAAATGTCATTAAATAGCTCTTTCAAAAATGTCATGGGAACATACATTTTGAATTCAGGATTTCCTTTGAGAAAGTGGTGGTAATTGGTTGTTTTTGAATAGGGAGGTATAGTAGCATACAAAAAGAAGCTAAAAAGGAAAACTATTATTAACCGACTTCAAAAAAGGAGGTTCTCAATTCGTCGGAATCTTTTTTTTTTATCTATGTATGTTCACCGATTACTCGAAGACGCGTGGACCGATTTGAAAAATAATTTTTTTGTTTAAAAAGGTATACTTAGTTTCCAGGTGGTCCCATTTTAATCAGGTTAGGATCTGATGATGGGATCCTGGAGAAATCGAGGGAACTCTTCAAATTTTATATGGACATTTGAAACAATTTGGGTATTATTTGAAAGATTAATATTTTCCAAGTTGTCCTATGGTCATCAGGTCAGGATCTGATCATGAGACCTTGGTGAAATCGTGGGAACTCTTCAAATTTTGCTAGTATACTTGAAGCGAGTTGGGTATTTTTTATAGTTACTGGTGCATTTGCTAGCAGATACTGATTTGATGACTAAAGTCATCAAGTCAGGGTCTGATGATGGGATCTTGGTGAAATCGAGGGAACTCTTCAAATTTTGCTAGTATACTTGAAACGAGTTGGGTATTTTTTATAGTTACTGGTGCATTTGCTAGCAGATACTGATTTGATGACTAAAGTCATCAAGTCAGGGTCTGATGATGGGATCTTGGTACAATTGAGGGATCTCTTCAGATTTTATGAACACACCTCAAGCGATTTGGGTATTTTTTTTACAACGCCTTGTGCATTTTGTTGTTTTCCACTTCCTTAATGTAGGTACCTACACCAATTCGAAGTCGGGCGATTGTCTATGTCTTCGTCATTTCTTCGCACATCAAGTAAGTAAGAAGGACTATTAGGGATTGTATGAAACATTGCCCGACTTCAAATTGGTGTAGGTACCTACATTAAAAATTATTTCACTCTTTGTAGTGGCATTTGAAGTTGGTTTTTTGGAGGTTTTTTGGAAAGCATTTCCCATTTTTATGGTTATGTAAGTTTTACAAGTTAACCAGTAAAAGTTTAGTACCTAATAATTCCGATAGAATATTTGATGTTCCAAATTGTACAAAAATTATTTAAGCTTGTAGAAGTGTAGTAGTTGTGAGATTTGTGTACAGCAAATCAATAATCATCTTTATGTGGCTTCCTAAATGTACGGTGAAGTCGCGCGTCTTCAACAATCCATAAATAATTAGAAGGGGTCGAATGTGAGCTCAGTGGCAATACAGCTAGCTGGATGTTCAATATCTATTAGCGGTTATATTTTAGCGGAGAGATGGCTCTGGCCCAGATCTGGAGCCGGTCGGACCAGTTCCCCGGGCATCCTTGCGTAACGCCAGCGCCCGCTTCGCTTGCAAAAATGCATTATTGAGCCTCCAAATAACATGCACGGCTCGACCCGTTGGAAATTGCGAGCAGCGTATAAGTGATACGGTACCAACCGCACGACTCAGATTAAATCCATGGTCATTGCCCAAGTTGCGCCGTTTTTTGACATGGAAAACGCAAAAACTGAGCTTTATTTCGCCGTGATATAAATCATGAAATTATAATTTCGACTGCGACACGCCCTCGAATGACATGCAATTTGGTTCTCGAAATTATATACAGTGAAGACTTATTTTATGCGCTTCTCTCAGTCATTAGCATATCGTTTCTACCTACAAGTGCAGTAGTTTAGGAAAGAGGATGACCTCGTCTCTTATAATTTAAAATTCACGATCCATTAGACCATCTATATTTAAAATGTTCTTATTATGCTAAGGAGGTTATTAATTTTTTGATACTCGTTCAATTAAAGAGATATTAAAATTTATGGAACTACTACAGTTTATAGGATTACTTAGGTAGCTCGTAGGTATGCTTCAACCTTTCAGGTCGGTTACGAATTTAGGTGAGGTACGAATTTTGTCACCAAAATCAATTGGTTGCTATGATTTTACCACCACATTTTCTAACTACATAAAATGTTGTGGAATTGAAATATCAGCCTGTAGGTACAACAATGTTATTGTTAAGTTCCCATGCCCCCGAGATGCCGGCAGAAAACTGCAACACTAGAACAGGATCTTAGTGATAATTTATTGATAAAATCATAGAATAAACCGTAGGCGGCGTGCGCACAAGCACAACCGGTCCGCGGAAAATAGCGCTCCTCTTAGTTTAGTCCACTACACTCTACAATATCGTGCCCATCTGCTTTCCTTTAACGGTATCTAGTAGGTACACGTGAACTGGATGGTACACATGAACGTTCAAAAAATCCTTGATTTAATTAGGTCGGTGCCATCGAACGGTTTCACCAGAATTGTAGTTTTTAAATGGGGGATGAAAACACCGTTCCACCGTTCCGGAGTGAATACCGTTCCGGCTTTTGGTTGAATTTCGAAAACAGTTTTTTTGACCTGGCAGACAAGGGTTAATCGCTAAACCCATAAGTATCACTGACTGCAGTTTGTGCTTGGAATTTCACGTCTACTGGCGAAAACCGCATCAAAATTGGTGCTTTCAGTCACAAGAAAACCTCAAAAAACATGAATCTGTCGACAAGTAAGTAAGCAAGCAAGTTAGTCAACTAGTATTAAATAGTTACACAACCTGCAAACAACCTATCGAATTTTGGTTTTTTTTTATCGATTGGTATACCGAAGATTATTTATTAATATTTGGTTGTACTAACCCGAGGAGCTGTATAGTTTTTATTGAAATTTGGATGATCAGTGGCTGAGATATGGGCAAAAAACGTGCGAAATGTAGGCACTTCTATCGTAATTTGTAGTTAACTTTTGTGAACGGTGTGAATATGCCCACGATAACTTCTGTCATCGATACTATGTAGTTATTTCCTGAAACTTTTGAACAATTTATTGATTTTTCGATTGGCAAACGTATCGAAACCAAGAATATCGATACCACTTTATGTCATCTAATAATTTAAATATTGTTGTAGCGGCAACAGAAGATAATCGCCATCATCTGTGAAAGTTTCAACTACATAACTAAGTATCACGGTTTATGAGATACAGCCTGGCGACAGATGAACAGACAGACAGACGGACAGATAGTGGGTCTTAGTAACAAGGTTCCGTTTTACCCTTTATCTATATAATATTGGTTATACATTATTATATCTTGTTAACATTCAATTATTTTCTCTGAATAAACGAATTGAAATCGTGTTAAAATAAAATATGCAATCAAATATACGAGTACATGCGAAACACGGCGAGCGGGGCGCAGCGCGCGCTGCAATATTCTCTCACGGCTATTTTATTGGTGTACAGCGTTTAATTTACTCGCACACTCTGAGCCGTGAGCGTAATGATTTCTTGTTTTGTCACAAACACCTATTAAAATAACAAATAGCTGATTCAGTACTAAATAATTGTAGTAATAAATCGTTTAAGTCGTCCTCAACTCTGTACAGGTACTAAATATCCTATTTTATGATTATGGAAAGTTAAAGTTTTTCATGCTTAAGGGGGATGGGTACCATCCGGGCGCAAAAATTCATTTTTTTTAGTTTTTCGCTAAAAGTGGGCTAATCATACATCGTAGGCTTATGGCAATTAGTTTTGCAGGCACAATATTTATGCATAGTACAAGTTTTAAATAAAAACTCTGCCCAACAATTCTCGTTTACTTCATATTGGTTCCCGATGGCTCGAAATCTGGGAAACTGCAAAAAAATATCTTTCGGGTACCAATATGAGGTGAGTGTGAATTTTCGAGCAAAGTTTCTATTAAAAACATGTAGATGCATAAATACTTTGCCCGCAAAATTCATAGTCATAAACCTACAATGTGTAGTTAGTCTAATATTTGCGAAGAACTAAATAAAATATGATTTTCGCGGGTTGGTAGGGCCGAAACACCTTAATTTCTTATTCGATGACTTTTCTTGGTTAACAACAATGTCACAAAATAACACAGCTGTACTATTTTTATAAGATGCAATGAAATCCTAACAACATTGCATATAATTTGACCATCAATTTCGAGTTAGAGTACCAATAAATTTTATAGAGCAATAAAATATCTAATATGCAAAGCACCATTATTAAAGCTAAGAACAGTATTTCTGTACTCACTCATGAAGACGGAAGATTCCGCTGACATTGATGATCTTATGATAAGATAGAATTTATGTTTGATATTAAATTTGTCCAATTTTCACTCAGGTAGTTGATAACCATACTAACCTACTAAAAAGCTAATAATTGATCTTAAGAGATACATTGCAAAGTTTAACTTAGTTACTTACATAGTTCCCGTATTGGCAAGCTTAAAATGTAATGTACCAATTCAGATGGAAATTTCTCCAGAGGTTTGTACTTAATTAGCACAACATTCCTTATAACATGTTTAAATTAGATGCCGGATTCCTCCACGAATGTTTCATGAAATGTGAGCAACTTCTAATTGAAATAAAACGTAAACTGGAAAATAATTTTTATGTTAACTAACTGGCCCGGTAAACGTTGAAATACTTTAAAAATTATTTTTCATGAGGAGTATGAAAAATATTTAACGATTTGACTTACCGAATCTAGACATAAAAAATCATAAAAATCGGTCTTGCAGTTTCAGAGCTGTTTTGTTGCAAACATGAAAATTTTATATACTAGGTGAAAATGGTTAAACTAGGTTTTCCGAGGATTCTGTACTACTTACCTAAAAGGTAAAACGTAAATCAAAAAAGTTTTTTTTACAATTTTTGTTTCGGGATCCTAAAAGTTGTCCCAACCTTACTACCACCTAACCTAACCTAACCTAACCTGCCATTTTGGTTCTATCAACGGCATCGTATCATACCTCATAAAAGATTCGCTAAGTATTATAGGATATTAATAACAATAAGTGTCTTGGTTTCGAAACTGTAAAGTGCCCATTACCTTCTACATGTGCTAGTTGTTTACCGATTAGTACTTACAGATTGTGTAGTTTCCCATGGTTAGGTACGTTTACTAAAATGTTAATAAAATTGCCGCTGTATGCAACAGGTAGGTATTACTTTAATGTAGGGTCGCCATACGCCAACCTGTGTAATATGAGGGTTCCCAATCATAAGACAAAAAACGTTTGGCAAACTGTTATATTTTTATGCCCCGCCACGCCGCATTGGGGCCTTTTTACCATATAGTTAACAAATTTTGAGAATGTCAACATATTTTATCAAATAATTGCTTCTTCAATTTGAAACTCACAAATGCCTGTATACACACGCATGGAATGTGTATGTATACACGCGATCTGCTTCATAAGGAATTTGTTAAAGACGTTCTAATTCTTCTTGTCATTCTATTAATAAATTTATAAAACAAATGGTTTGGAAATAAGGATTTTAGTCATGGTACAAAGGCATAATTTTATAATATGTAACTAGTACAAATCACAATAAAATTGGTAATTCTCTTTAATTCTCTTTGATATATTCAAGTGGTCCGAAACTGTGAAAAATACATATTATCAAGTCTGTGAAATTATTTATTTTAACTAGTAAAAGTTTTAAACGATGTTTGTCAAATTAATTGTTTGTCAAACGTAGTTTGTCTTATGAAAGGCCGCCAATCCACGCTTATGAGTAGGTACTCATGTATGTAAAGCTAAACTCTATCAGGCAAAGTGGCCAATATAAATTATAATTCTGAAACGCAAAACACGTTTTTGGATAAATTTAATGTCTATGAAATATTATTTTACTGTATACCTAGATAAGGATGGTAGATACGTATAGGTACATATTATGAAATCGATTGTGTAGCAACCCTACTTTAATTTGTTCCCTAGTGCCTGTAACTATACAGTTTCGCCCATTGCAATTTTGTTTCATTTACTTTAATCGCGCATTAATATCAGATATTAAGACATCGAAATATACATGATAATTTTAAACGCTTGCTTGTAACGCCATATACTGAGAGAGGACGGCACACTCGAGTCGTTTTCAATTTATTATGTTTTATTGCTTTAGCTGTAAATCAAAGAATTCACTAGGTAGGTTAGTGAAGGCAATATAAGTTAACACATATTATCTTCTCATTATAAAAAAATGGCTCAGATATTCATAGTTGCCACTATTTTCTTCGTCTTCTGTATCTTATCTTCGATCGTACCTTCTAAATATACCAAAACTTGACAAATTCTTATTTGATAAGTAGATAGTGCCTATAAATAATGTATCAACAACCCTGCTTACATTGGTAATTTTCTTTTATAGAGTACATAACTATGTGACTCTTATTATACCTAAATCTGTTTTCACGAATGACTATTGAGCATCTATACCTAGGCAAGAAATAAGTTTAAGAGAGTCCCGTCATAAAGATCTTGGCAGGTACAGCAAAGTATCAGGTTGACTTAAAATGAAAAGTATCACGTAGTCGTTATTTCGTACAATGTTTGTCATAAATAAGAGTTTATTGTGAGATGTGAAGGAAAGGCTCCGGCTGAGTCGGCGTCGGGTCCCGGCCGGGTCAGCAGAGCTCGTGCTCGTGACGGAGCGCGGCCGCGGCTCGGCGGCATCACGACCGCCCGCGCCCTCGTCGCCTCCAAATAACATGAGATTACTCACTAACTGGCCATTTCACGCCACGTTTGGATCTCGCAACAGTTTTAGCTCAGTAACAAAATATTGTTTGTGTCAGATTAATCGCCATTATGATTTTGTACACGATCCACTGCGAACATAAATAAACAGTTCTATCGCATTTGTATTATCGAGGAATATGTTGTTTCGAATCATTTATTTTATTGCAGGTTGCGTGGGTTTTGTATGTGCCTACCTAGTTATAGATTGTATTCGTATTACTACAAGCGAAAGGTTTAAATAATTATTATAATCTAAATTCTATTTAAAGTTAAAAGCAAAGCAGGATTTTTCTCTAATTATTTATCTAATAATCAGATCGGTACCATCAAAATGTCGTAAAGCATTTATTTATTCTGCAGTAATTTTGAAGTAGGGTGGTATAATTGTATCTTTAGCAAAACATAACTGGTTTTTAGAGCAGAATCCCATAATAATTACTTTATACAACAACTGATATCTCAAGATGAAGAGCGCAGTGCAATTCGTTGTACCTACTAGTCCATTATTTTGTACGTTGTCTGTTATGGCGTATAGGCAGGCTTTTTTCTTTGGTTTTAATTAAAAAAAATAAGTCTAAAATAAGTAAGTCTGGTGGGAGGTTTCGGCTGGCTAGTTAAGTACTACCCTACCGAAAGACGCACCGCCAAGCGAATAAGCGTTCCTGTGCGATGCTGTGAAGAAACTGTTGGAGTGAGCTTACTTACCCTTTCCAAGTTAGTACGATATCGGCTGCATCATCACTTACTATCAGATAAGATCGCAGTCAATTACTAACTTGTACCTACTTATAGTGTAAAAAAAAGTAATCGTTGGATAAAATGGTTTCTGCAGTTTTTTTATAAAAGACTAAGTAACATCCATCTATCTACCCTTACAAACTTTTGCTCTAACGATATTTATACATAAATCGTGTGTCAGTTAAAGGTATATCAGGAATGACTAAGGCCATAGGGAAGCGCTCTCATAATAAACATCCTAGACGGACGAGGTCACAGACATCTGCCTATTTATTTTAAAATTAGATTGTCTGTAAGTAACATATTAACAAAACATAATTTGTTGCGGTTAAGTCCAATGATATATTGTATCTAATTAGCATAATATGCAAGTGGTTAATGTTATTAATGTTTAGGTATAATCTTGTTAATCTGTGCTTTAGACAACTCGCATGCAATACGATCATTATTTATTACTTACAAATAGATAACACATGCAATGACATTTCTCTACTATTCACCTGCCTCAAAGGATTCGGGATTTAATATCAAGTTGGCAATTGTGTGACTGTCGACCTATTCCTGATTGTCGTCATTATGTTAATTACATACATACTTACCCTCCATTAGCTGTGGCCATCAACTTTGTTTGCGTCTCTCGGAATCTGTCTTTTCTCGTAATTATTATAGAATATTACCCAAATATTAATAAATAATTAATAGGTGCAGCCAGTCTTAGTAATGTGCATATATACATTCGATTCTTAATTTTAATTATAAATATCGGTAATATATTATTATAGATCAATAAACTCTTACCTACTATGAAAACAGCAATGAGTATGCGCACCTACATTGCATCTACCCTCCTTTTAAGAAAACGTGACCTATGTATGTAGGTATCGATGGCATTATCATAGTAGTTCATCTTACAGTTCGACAAGACTGTCTTGGTGCGTGGCCAAAATCGGAACTAGCACCGCTATCTTGTGATACTGTTTGATAGTTCGCTCTGTTGGTATATCTCTATTGTATATTGTGTTATTTTTGCTTAATATCAACTAAAAAAAAACTAAAATTGAAGACATTTTATGTTCTGGCTGCCTTTGTTTTATAAAACGCCCTCCTGACAATGTCATTCAAGTGCCAAGAGAGCCTTATCGGACTGTACATGAGGACTTTTGCAAGAATACCTTTACCTACACGAAATGGATGGTTTACCTACAAAGATTAGATAAGGTTCTAAAGCTTTTATCAACGTTGAAAAAAAAATACATTTAGTTATAGTAATTTCAATAAATATAGAATAAGTAATTGTTATATATTTTTTATGTAAATCAGCTAATGTATCAAGATAACAACTAAAGTGATTGTTGTTTTGCAATGGTTACCTATACTTCTTTTTTTTTTGTGAACTTAAATGAATATAACATTTAAGTTTAACGCGATTTTAATATTTTTGGGACCGTTTTGTTTTTTCTTTCGATAAGTACGGAGTACCTACTACGTACCTATACTATGGACTTGCGTCAACCGTATTGATCGATTGAAATCTCAATTAATTA
Source organism: Coenonympha glycerion (assembly GCA_963855885.1). Lineage (NCBI taxonomy): Eukaryota > Metazoa > Arthropoda > Insecta > Lepidoptera > Nymphalidae > Coenonympha > Coenonympha glycerion. Next base: position 7,979,260 of record OY979629.1, read on the forward strand.
GTCTGTTGTTCACGTAGTACCTACTACCTATTCCAAAATAGTTTTTACAAAAACTTCCTATCTAATCTCAGACATTTCTTCCGTAAGTATCCCTCTATAACATCTCAGTTTAAAAAGACATTATTATGTAAGTGTGAGGAAGGCATTCTACAAAAATCTCAATTCTAAATGGTGTTCCTAAATTAAAATACCTAACTATATAAATGCATTCTCTGTTAAAGCTATAGGTAAATTAAGGTTAGATGTTGTAACCTCTAAATACAGTATACTGTAATACCTAGTCGGTGAAAAAAAAATTGCAACAAAACAATTAAATAAATTTTATATGTGACCTACTTTTTCGATCCAGATCCATTATTACTAGTTTCAATTATTTTTGATGGACTATACGTTAATAAAATATAACATTATGTAGGTGGTAATCGAAAAAATATGCATAGCAATTAAAACTTTCACAATCCCACTTATCTCAGCCTTGGATTGAATGATTACTTTATCTTGTAGCCGACGAGCCACTTAAAAATGCTTACAATGTTTTGCGGATCCAATTAGACGCCATTTTGTGGCGATTAAAGATAGACCGGGTGGCCATTGTTTAGTGTTGGCGATCATGTAGGAAGCCGTTGACGCCCAAGTGATCACTCACAAACTGTCACCCGTATCTACAGTAATGAATGGTTCTTAGGTCACAGGCACACAGTGTTGTTCCAGTATCTATAGCATACTCCGTACTTGTTTCGTGTTGTCATGTTGTACCTGTTCAGCGTCTGTTTCGTGAGAGGAGCTTTTTCATGGAACTGTTCACTTTCCTTCTTCAATCCCTCCATCTACAATTGATAGAATGTTCATTGAAAAACTCAGAGTATTTGTCTTGTTACACAGCTTCAACACCATTACATCTTGGTTGGACTTCTACTAGATTTGGATATCATTAGACAGTTTTGCATCTCCTTCATTTTCTTGCCATGGATACATTTCATTTTCTTACCTATTCAATATATATAGGTAGGTGTAAATGCATCTATTTTGCCAGCTTTTCAATAAGTGGTCTACACTCGCCAGATGGTTTGAACCTTGTAGAAATTGTCTTTGATGTTTGCAATATTTATTACTTTATCTCTGCAGCTCTAGGCATATGTTCAATCCATGCAAAATACCATATGGCTTGAGGTGAATTACCTATATATGTACTTATTACCGATAATGCGATCAAGGAATAAATTATAATGAGATGTTCAAATCTAGAATACTTATCTGTCGTTATGAGTGGTGGTTGAAAAATGAGATATACCTATATATGTAAGGAAGTCTTTGCTCTTCATTAATCTACATGTTTGTGTGAATCATGGAAAAGAATATGCTACAAATAATAATATGTACATGCACTCAATTGATAAACTGTTTTGATCATAAAGAGGGTTTATCTTTATAAAAGTGACAGTGATTTTGTGAATTTCATAACTTTATTTGTAAAAATTAGAACCAACTGATTAGCTAGAATTAACGAACGTATTTTATTTTAGAAAAATCTCAGACTTGCACATAACCATAATCCACAAAGACGTAGCCACAGGCGAAACTAGTGAATAGACAATGCGCACTTGCCCTAAGTGTAAAGCGTGCTCGTCAAGGTACGTACCTACTCCATCATGCGCCAGTTGTTTTATTAAATCTTTGCCGATAAGGAGCCGAACTAAACGCTTTGCATCAAACACCGAGGCATGCGACATTTCACGACATTGATACAGGGCCCACTACTGAGACCCTCACTCTTTTTCAGTAAAGTTTGCGCTCACATAGTTTAAATTACACAAATTCGTTTACAAAGAGACTGATGATATAATGATCTTACTCGTATCTTAGGTCAATAAGTTTATAAATATTGCTTTAAACGTGCTTTTAAGGCTTGATGTAATATTGAAAGCAAAAATATACCTCTAGTAATCTTTGATGATAAAAATGAACATATAACACTCTACTTAGAGATGTTATTATCTATTACCATACTACCTTTCTGGTGAATTATTTACGAAACGAACTATAATGTGTAAGCAGATATTAATATGTGCTTCCAAAATTGAAGCTATCACCGAAGCAACAAAGTCAGATGTAGATGAATTCATATTCTGGTAGGTAATTACTGATTATATTTGCATTCGTTACAAAACCTAAATATCCAAACGGGTATTTTACTATGTAAGCTTCTACTTTCGGTACAAATGAGATGTTGCAGGCCTTGAAAAGACGAGCTTTCGCAAAACAGACATTATCATTCTCGCGTCCTCCGAGGCTCGGTCCGTAGATGCACACATTCGAATTGGATATTGGCTGCCACAAACGTGAAATAATAATCTAGCAGGACATAAATAAGAATCTTATATGTCGGTGTATATTATACTTATGTAAGCATAATATAATATTCCTTTAAAGGCATTTAATTTATTACGATATTGCAATTTGCTTTAATTTACTGCTGGTACACAAAGATGGATGTTTTATACAGTAGGAACTGGATATTGCAAAGCGCATGCGGCCGGTTCATCCGCGTGAATTTAGATTTTTCACAAATCCCCAAGAAGAGGGGATTTGACAATTCCTATAAAAAATAGTCTATAAAATTCACTGAAAACCAAAAAAAAATTGACCCAGTAGCTGTGATCGAGAAGTAGATACGTAACTAAACACTGTAGGTATACAGTCACGGAATTACCTAAGTTCGTCGATTTTTAAATTGATTTGTTCAGCGTATTACTTTTTGAAACGATGTTACAAAATATGTTGTTATGTTGGCATTATGGACTCTTACAGTACTAGTGCAAGCGAAAACCGACAGTAAAGTGACGAACCTTTTAAGTAAACACACCCCAAACTTTCATAATTGTAATTATTAGGTACTTATTCGGTGCAATTGGTATACGTGCTTGAAGGTCTCGGTTTCGTTTCTCAGCATGAGTCAGTTTGAAAATTAATATGTTTTCAAAAGTAGCAGATTAGAGCACACAATACGAGTACTAAAGGTGGTAATAATTAAAGTGACTCTTATGAGTCATTAATTTTTTGACCGAAAATCAAAAGTTTCATAGAGTTACTCAGACATCACAGCAGTCATGGATAGCTCATGAATGATAGCTGGACAGCAGGGAGATATTTGGTAGAAGTTATGCAAGCGCTTGATAAACAAACAAGAACTGCCTACTTATAATGCACCTGTTTTCTATACAAGTAAAAAAAGGTTCCATCAATTTAATAAATTATGCTGTGTTGTGTCATGTTGTTAGTAGGTGTACTTACTCGTACACGATAGCCGAGGCGTAACACCAGAAGCGACTTAAAATGGCCAGATGATTTATAGTGTTAATAAATCTGTGCTAACTAGCGCATATTGAAATATCGAGGGAACCAATTTACCTAAGTGATTGAAGTAGAAATAGGATTGAACATCACAAACATGTTAGCCTGGAGGTGGGACCTTCTTAACTTGACTTATTAGGTACACTCTTTTTTTGTGATACATAAACCAATACAGGTACATTTTGATAAAATATCAGCTGAGTTGCCCCATTGTAGGATACCATGACATTATATAGGCAAGTATGCGAATTAGATAAACCTAACATCGGTAATTTCTCCTATTTTCATTAGATACTGTTCAATAGGTGCATCAATGAAGCTTACAATTTATTTACCTGCTATAGGAAGGTGCCGGATACTTATATTAAAATTAAATCAAGTCATGTAGGTAAACCTTTTGGCCGACAAGTTCAACGTAAAAAATGAAATTATTAAAATGATTAAGTGAAAATATTCTGATTAATGGTCTCCACTGACCCGCAGGAAAATACGGTGAACTGTGATTAAGTTTTTATAAATATTCATTATCAATTTTATGTACCGCTCGTAATATCCGTCCGAACTGGTCCGTTTTCTCTTTCGACGAAATCGTGCAAGTGCAGGACAATAAATCAGTAGTGTAAAGTTGCCTTAATTCGCGCTCATTATTTAAGTCGTATGTGCAATTTGCCGAGGGCTAATTGTATTAATTAATGCCCATTAAGTTTTGATGCGATGAAACTTTAGTGCTATCTTGCTGTATTCCAAAAATGTTTAACAACAACGCACTTGCATCCGCCGCAACGGTCACATTAAAAAAGGTGTTATAATAACTGTAAACATACCTAAAGAAACCCAACTAGGTGCTTAATTGCAAAAATACCTACCAAGTATCCTCCTATTAAAAATACAACTTAAGTTATAAAGGACCTAGGGGAAGTATGGAGAATAAATTGACACGATTTGTGTGATAACAGCTTATTTAATTAATAAATGTTTAGGTATAGGTATAAGTGCTAAACAAGGTGCTAATCAATTGAATTCACTCCGTAAAGAACCTATAGCTACTTACAAATAATTCCTTTTAGAACATCTTATCTAAATACAACGAGGGAAACGTCTTGTACCTGTCATGGATATGTGTGGCTACCAAGGGCGGATCCAGCTTTGGTGCCAGGGGGGGGTCACATAGTTGTAGTCAAGTCATAAGTTTTAATTTAATTATGATGCCCGAATGAAGTGAACACGAACTTTATACATCTTTGATAACTGGATATGCGATCGAAGCGAGCGAGGAACTGACATCTTTGATCTTTAATTTAAATAATATAATAATTTTTAGGCGGAATAACGTCTTGAAATCGCAAATAGTCCTGAATGAAGCGAGCACGAACTTTATATATTCTGACAATTGGATGTGCGAGCGAAGCGAGCGCGAAATTTTTAGTTTTTTTTACTAAAAAAGTCACAACATAACAAAGATCCATATCAATATCAAAGGGGGCATACATATTTTGATAACAGGATATGCGAGCGAAGCGAGCTCAAAATTTTTACTTTTTCGCAGGATAAATCACAATTTATTCCTGTCTTGAATTTAACATGGTTTGACAGTGAGATTCATCTTCAATAAAAATAATATAACCATTTTTAGACGTAATAACATCTGAAAATCGCAATAATTATGCCTAAATGAAGTGAAAGCAAACTTTAAACATATTTTGATATAACTGGACATGCGAGCGAAGTGAGCTCAAATTTTTTACAATTTTGCAGGATAAATCACTTTTTATGCCAGTCTTGAATTTAACATGGTTTGACCGTCTTTAATAAAAATAATATAATCATTTTTAGGCGTAATAACGACTTAAAATCACAAATATGCCCGAATGAAGTGAACACGAACTTTTCTAACTAAATCTTTTGATAACTGGATATGCGAGCGAAGCGAGCTCAAATTTTTTACGTTTTTTATTTCGTTTTATAATGTGGTCAATCTTTAATCTTTAATATAAATAATATCATTATTTTTAGGCGGAATAACGACTTGAAATCTTAAATAGTCCTGAATGAAGCAAACGCGAACTTTATATAATATTCTGATAACTGGATATGCAAGCGAAGCGAAAGTATGTTTTTTTTTTTTTACTGAAAAAGTCACAACATAACAAAGATCTTGGGGGCATACATATTTTGATAACTGGATATGTGAGCGAAGCGAGCTCAAATTTTTTACATTTTCGCATGATAAATCACTATTTATTCCTTGACTTGAAATGACCTTGTATACATCCGTGAATTCAAGGTCATTTCGCGAAAATTTGCCATGGAGCTCACTTAGATATCTACTTCATTTTTTACGTGAATATAATTTCAAAACCCGAACATATCTTGAGATTAATTAATAAAATCAGTAAACAAGGAGGATTGTTGATAAATCAGGAAATCTCAATCAATCAATCAATCAATCAATCAATGTCTTTATTTGCGAATTTGGGTTAGTTACAAAAGGTCTTATTGAATAGTGTTAGTATTTCCAAATTCAGCCTAATGGCATGCAAAATAGTCTAGAGTCACATTTACAAAAATTAATTAATTAGGTACAATTTCAATTACAATTTCAATTTCAATTATCTGTTACAATTTTTACATTTTTACTATTTGAATAATATTACATTATCTTAAATATTCCTCTACACTGTAGAAGGTATTTTGAAGAAGATATTCGTACAGTTTCTTTTTTAAGTATTTTATTTTATACATCAGGTCTCTTATTTCAGGTGGAAGTTTGTTAAAAAGTTTTATGGCCATAATATAAAAACTCTTGTTAAAAAGCGAAGATTTATGCGCGGGGAATCTAAATTTATTTTTTGTCTTTTGTTTTGAAGTTCAGTAAACAGATCTTTGTTATTAGCTAATCAGGAGATAATCAGGAGAAATAAAACAGATCTTTGTTATTAGCTAATCAGGAGATAATCTCCTGAGAAATCAGGAGGTCATCAGTTAAAAGGTCGCGGTGGCGAGGTAAAATTCAAATTTTCGATACTTTCGTTCCCTAATAATGCGTTTGACACCATATTAAATAAAATCAACCATAAATATATTAAATATTAATGGTACTCACTTACATAAAATCTCTATATTTCCCAAAAATGCCATATAAAACATTATATTTTACAATTGTAACTATTGGTCCATCTACGTTCTGGAAGGCCCAGGGGGGGGTCATGACCCCCATGACTCCCCCCCCTGGATCCGCCGATGGTGGCTACTAAGTGAAATGTTGGATGTGGCAGCAGTGAGCACGTGTGGCAGGTTCGGATTACGGCGTGAAGCAAAGCCGCTATTGAATGCAATTAGCGATTTTGCACAGCGCTGTCGGCGCAGCGGCGGCGATGGCGATGGACGAGCGACCTGTGGTACCGTGCACGGGTCAGATGGGCCACTCGGTTAGGTACAACTTACATTTGCAACATTCGTGTTTAACCAGCTTTAACATTCGTTTACCTAACTACCAACTAACAGATGAGCATTACCTAGATACATATAGAGTACCTATATCATCTACTGTAAAATGATATACTCTATGCCTAGATACCTACATTTGATATTAGAAGTGTTATGTACGAGTCCCAATAACTAAAACTAATCTTAGAAAATAGAAGCAACGATTAAGTACATCCTGATTGATCTAGTTCACTGCGGTAGGTATAAATAGTGTTAAAAACTATTGCTAAGTGTGTAACTAGTTAGTAAGTATCTATGACAAAAAACTATTTCGCCATAAATTGGCAAAATAGTTTTTTGTCATAAAGTTTTTTAACCGTTCGTTCCGTGGAACACCTATCCTAAGAGGTCCCCGACTGCCATATGAATTACAGCTGCCATAACACTTTTCACTTTGTCAATATGCAGATCCACTAAAATTATAATTTTTTTTTACCTTATTTATTAAAATTTTACAATAAAACTTATTAATAGCTTAATCTAATTACTAATTATAATTTGTGCATATTAATCGATATTTTCTTCAATAATTGCGAACCGATTAAAATACCTATTTTTTCAGTTCGAAAGGATAAGGTAAGGGTACTGGGTAAGGTTCCTACTTTACTCCCGAGATGGTCCCATTATCATCAAGTCAGGATCTGATTATGGAATCTCAAGGAAATTGAGGAACAACTAACTTACCTAATAACAATGTAATAAAATCTTAGAAGTTAATTCTGACCCACATACTAATCGTAGTTGCCAATTGAGCTGAAATTTTGCATACATTATGTAAGTTTAGTTACTTATTATAAGCTTATTACGTATACGTAGGACATAATAATATTATGGAAGTAAATATTTCCTGTAAAATTTTAAGATAAGTAGCGCCTGATAAATAGATTAAAACTCGAGATGAGATGGTGCTGCTATCTACATAATATAACGACTGGTATTTTATATTTATAATGTTAGTATCAGTACGCCGTGTTACCTACTATGTATTGTCGTAGCCTTTTGGGCCGCGGTCGAAGCACGCCGATCCTCAAGGCGGGGCAGCAGGCAGTAGGCAAGCCCATTGGTTACCGCCAGAGCGTGACACCATTCATTGGACATTCACACAACTAGTGAAAGTGACGACTTCACCATAACACCTTGCGTAGAATAATTACTTACCTACCTAGGTATTAGCAGGGCCCGCTCCAAGGGCGGATGAGCGGAGCAGCAAATCTAAGGGGCGGGAATTTTGTAGGAAATTTGACAAAACTTGTTTTTAATTCAAATTTACTCCGTACCTGGGTGCTTACTTTATAAAGGCACTTTTAGTAATTATATTTATATTTTACACTTTTTGCCAAATTGCATAGTTGCAATTCCATTTAATGAAATACCTACCTAACAACAATATTTTCTAATTCTTGGATTATTTTTCTTTATGAACCATTGACACTAGGAATTTGTTTTACATACCTATACACAATACTATACAGAATTAAATGTTGCATACAAAAAGTTATACTTTCTTATCAATGCACATTTCCTGTCATAATAAATTTATTGAAAAAGTAGGTACAATTTGTTTATTTGGCAATAAGTAGAGATCGCAGTTTATAAAAAATAAAGTTTGGACTTGAATGAATCAGCTTGTTAGGGGATTCCAATTTCCACTTTTTTTTTAATTGATAGGCCTGCGCTTGACCACAATCATATCTGTAGGGCAGAAATTATGAGGTCTAGGATGGAGCGCGCTTGCCTAGAAAATGCCTATTCACTCTTCTCTTGAAGGCACCTAGATTGTACCATACATGGTCATTATCCTTCGAAAACTCTAAACAAATATTACGATAACGTTACTACAAAGGGCATTAAGATGCAAATCATTACAAGCACAGCACGGAAATTAGCATTATGAGCGACAACATTGAGGAATGAGTCAGCACGTCAGTCTGTCCGTCAGGCATCAACTCCGGTTACATTGTTAAAGTGACGCAAGTAAGTCGACAAGTTGACTCCAAGCTGCAGTCCGCCCAAGCCCTCGATCAATAGCCGTGAAATTCAATTATAAAAACCAGGCCACAGCATAGCCCGTGCAATGTAATAGACATTATTGACTACACAAAAAGGAATTTTGTGCAGTCATGGATGTAAACGAACTAACCAGTTACTTATGGGTACTCAAAGTATGTACGTACTAGATCACTATATAAATAAGTATGTACGTATAACCTGTGGGTACCTATAACGTTTTGTTCATGTAACCGTAGTGCATAATTTTATAATTTATTTATGTTCTATTCTAGCCTCCTAACATAAACTTACTCTGACCGTGAGTCCGATAACTATAGATACGATTTGAAAAAATCATACAGACAGACTTCTTCAGAAGTTGGATAAATCCTTTGATAATATAGATATACCTAATCAAAGGATAAATCGAAGTCGGATATTGAACCTGCGCCATATTGTGATAGGCCTTTTTAGGGTTCCATACCAAAATCGTAAAAATGGAACCCTTATGGTGAGAGGTGTTCTCCGTCCGTCCGTCCGTCCGTCCGTCTGTCACACTCGATTATTTCAGTAACTATTCAAGCTATCGACCTGAAAGGAGTTTGCCTCAAAATGGGCTATTTTGCGTCCACACTGCGTCTGAAGCACGTATGCATGAAAAATCTTATTTCAAATTATAATATCACATATATTTTTCTCAATGATGTGCGTACAGGGGTTTAAAAGTTTTATGAAAATAAAAGTAATTAAACGTCTCGATAAAAGCGGAACTGCCGTTTAGGCACTGGAAACGTCGCTCCCACTACCACTTGGCAAATGATACCAGTTTTTTATAAACTCACTTTTTTAGGGAAAAAGTAGGATAACTATTATAGGAAATAAATCAAATGAAAACCCAATTACAATTGTAGATATGTAAAACATAATAAAGAAACTATAATTAAATACCTAAATAATAAAGCCAAGCACACTGTACGGTATTGCTTACATTTAATTGAAATTGTCAAAAGATTTTTTTCAATGAAAAAAAATCTTTATTGACTAGCAACTCCCTCCTGACAATGTCATTCAAGTACCAAGAGAGCCTTGTTGGACTGTACATATATCTCTACCGCATCTATACAGATTAGATTTGCACCTTCTGTTCAAATTATTTTTATAGCTGTTTATTGAAAAGCAAGAAATGCTTCACTGAACATTTTAATTGCGGTAAACAAAAGCACTTGCAACACCACAGAGTACATCAAAATCAAAATCAAATCAAAATCAAAATATCTTTATTTCACATAGGCCTAACATACAGGCTCTTGCGAACGTCGGTATGACATTTCTTGCATAATAATGATGATAACTACAAGTCGACTTAAAACTAAGTTTACGAGGGTTCCAAACGCGCCCTGCCGCTGAGAAGAAGCCCACAACAAACATCACGTTCATTGTGTTGTTTGATCATGTAATGTGCAGCTAATTATAACAAAAAGTAAGCACACCATCTTGATCGTGACAAAATCCTACGTGGCTTAAAACCTATTCATAAGTGTATTTAAATTATTAAGAATAATACTTTTATTTCCAGCATAACCTTTGGCTCATAATTATTGAAACGATTCTAATGTTATCTGTCGCTAGGTTCCTAGGTACAACAATATGGATGGGCCCCGTCTACAAAATAAGCGTGACTATTTTTAATGTGTAAAGTGGCGCATAAGATGGCGTCACCTAGGGAAGTACCACGAACATTTGACAGCAAATCTTGGCGCTCACCATGGCGCTGCATGTCACGTAAAGCTATGCTACAAATGGGGTGCCTCCTTAATTTTCTTATCTCAATAATCTGTCGCGGCGCGGCGCCACCGTCGAAACTAGGGTAAAACCAAACTCGTAAATAGAAACACTGGTTTAAATGTCATCAACTCTTCAGTCGTAGTTGTCTATGGTCAGCGTCACTGTTAGTTGTCTATGTCACTAATCGTCAACAGCGACACCACACAGAAGTTTTAAGGAACTACGGGGTGGCCATTATAAAAAATAAATGCACAATAATATAATAAATACTATTAAATATTATTTTACGTAGATAATAATATATATAAAGAAAAAAATATTAATAAACTTACATACTTTGGTAACGTTTCGTTACATAGGTACCTACCTACTATGATATACCAATGCCTACCTAGATACTTGTGAAGTAGATCTGCTTTATAGTAATGTATTTCTGCTTTATTGTAAACAGGTGTAGGTATGGCCGTAGGAATAATTATATCTATATGCATCATCCAGGGTTCCACGGTAATAACGAGGTCGGTTTAAATAAAGTAATCATTATGGGCAAAAATACCGATAAGTACTTATAGTGCGTGAAAACAACTAACCTAACCTCAAAATATCAGAAAAATAGAAAATAAGATTGCTCCAAATTCCCGGTTTTTATCTTACTGATTTTTTTATAACGTAATATTGGGAATATTTCCAATGTTTTACCGATGATTTGGTTAAGACGCAAGTATAGCCCAATTTTCATACAAGAATCGGCAATGTCCTTTAGAATAGTTATTTATAGGTACCTAATAGTGACCCGACGTCATAACAATCGTAAAAAGAATTGAAAATTGTTTTTATATTTATTTAAAAAGGGGGGGAAACGGGGGTATCTAAATTTCAAAATGAGATAACAATATTGAGGCTTTACTAGTGTAGTGTTTAAAACAGATTTTTATTTATTTTTATGCTTGATGTCAAAAAAAATACCGTTCTCCATTAGTCCTAGATTTAGGTACGAGAAACTCACATAAAACTCGATACTCGGACTAATTTCCTAGGATACACATTTTTAAGTAAAGAGTTTGAAATAATCATGTAAAGATGATATTTGATGATGATTCCCGCAAATTGACTGCAATAAACCTCTGATGTGTAATTAGCGTACAAATTGCAAAAAAAACATGAAATTTTCGAATTTCGCGGGCAGGGTCGTTGATTTCGCCAGGTGTTTCAGCCCTACCAGCCACCGAAATTCAAATTTCATTTAAGTAGTTTTTCGCAAATATTAGACTAACTAAGTACACATTGTAGATATACGGCAATGCATTTTGCGGGCCTACTATTTATGCATCTACATTTTTTTAAAGTTCGAAAGTTCCACCTCATCTCATATTGGTTCCCGAAAGATAATTTTTTGCAGTTTCCCAGATTTCAAGCTATAGGGAACCAATATGAAGTAAATGAGTAAGTAGTATGAAGTAGTCCGACGGCCGTTGGGGCAGACGTGTTCCGGAGTGGAGACCGCGTAGGTACCGGTATTAAGCGCTGCGTAGGACGATCTCCTGCCCGCTGGACCGATGATCTGAAAAAGGTCGCTGGTAGCGGGTGGATGAGGACGGCGGAGGACCGTGTGTGGTGGCACGCTCTCCGAAAGGCTTATGTCTAGCAGTGGACGTCCATAGGCTGATTACTAAGTTAAGAATGCGCTGACCTACGATGTCATGTTTAAACATAACATAATTGCGGGTGCGTAAAACCTTTTGTTTTTTTCAAGCAATGATAACTCTAAAAGTTAGTAACTTACAGACAAAATGTTGGTGTTGTTGTATTGCTTAACTCAAAAGCTATCGATTTACTACAAAATAATATATTTTACAAATATAATAGCGATCCCGTTGCTGCAAAATTTAGGTACCTACCTATAACTTCAAGTTTAAATTTTTTTTGGGCAATGTTTTTTTAGTTTCAGGCATTTTTGGCTGTGTTATTTTAACGTTTTACATTATTAATAGGTATCTAGCGATGGAGATTATTCTACCAAGTCGAATGAAACCATTTGAGAACATGTGAATCAACAGACTTTCAAGTTATTAGGTACTGATATTGTGTGCACATACCCAAAAAAATGCATACAAACTTGAAATGGCTCTCACGGGGAGGGGGTGAGGGGGTGCCCCCCTTTATAGGAATTTTTTTGCTTGTAATGAGCCATAGAACACTCCCTTCAATTATCGCTAGTTCGATCCCGGACAAACTGTATATTTATTTATCTATATATTTATTTATTTTCTAGGATAGACCATTTTTATTGCAAAAGATTTTTATATTTAAACATGTAAATATGATGATACTGCCATTCCCGCAAATTGACTGCTATAAGCCTATAATGTGTAACTAGCGTACAAATTTTGCAAAAAACAACGATGAATTTCGCGGGCAGTCGTTGATTTCGCCTAACGCAAAGAGCTTTCAAACTGTTCAGTCATAGACATCATTCTTTTATGGTTTTTCCATGGTTTTTCCGTTGGTCTTTGGTTGACATTTGACAGACGTCATACCGCAGACGACAGTTGACAGTTGTCACTTGTCGGTTGTCGTTTGTCTGTGGTTTGTCTGTGGTCCCAATTCTCGATCTAATGAAAATATAAATATTTTTTCGTTTTATCGAGATAAAAACGCTCAATATGATTACAAACTTTGATAAATTGTGCTCGGATTTAGAAAAGCAAGAGCTTGAAGTAAGTAGGTAATTATTATTGCACAAGTACGTGCGATATTATTGGCATACAGTAAAGTTCCGTAAATACTCTGTTTCAAACTATATTTTCTGTATGATTTGAAAACATGATCAATTTAGAATACGGAAAAACTACTTACCAAAACCAGTAATAACGCAAAGTTTTACTATCTTTTTTAGGCACCAAACGGCATTGCTTCGCCATCCACATATGCGCAGTTATTAGCCATTTATTTGTATCAAAATGACTTGTAAGTATGCCTACTATAATTCATCGCAATATCTTATCGTGATGCTTTCTAAAGATCGAGTAACTTAAAAAAAAATTCAGTATACCTATACAAAAGACATTCCTATATTTGGGTACCTAAGGTAGAGACAATATCTTGCAGGGTCGCAGCATTGAGAGATTTTCTGATCAACTTTAGTTACTACCTTACTGTCATAACCCCACTTTTATCTAACAACTCATTACCATAATTTTCCTCGTGTAATGATTGCCACCTTTCCACCTCAGACCCTTTAGAGTGGCAATAGTTTAAACATATTATAAATTTTAATCCTTTGTTCTTACAGATGTAATGCTAAGTTTTTGTGGAAAAGAATACCACAAACAATAACCAGCAGCAATCCAGAGCTATCTGCTATTTGGGCTGTGGGCCAAAAATTATGGAAGAAGAATCTAGGTGCTACTTACATTGCCCTGGCGGCCTACACATGGACAGAACCAGTAGCTAACATTATCAGAGCTCTCGAAGGTAATTTAATCTTTATAGCAGAATATGAGAAGACAAACCTGTTTTGCAGTGCATACCAGAACCAATTGAAAGAAAGAAAGAGAGAAAGAAAATAAGTTTATTCAAAAGAATAGAAATAGAATATCCTGAGATACTAGTTCTTAAGAGTCCACTAACCCACGATGTCTCCCATACAAACGTAATACCAAAATCATTTGTAATTCATACATATTCAATATAGCAAAAATCATCTTCAATATCAGATTTTTTTGAATTTTGTCTTCCAGAAAAAGTTCGAGAGAGGGCATTCAATTTAATTGGGCGTTCCTACAGCTCCATATCACTGGACACCATGGTATTGATGACAGGCCTGAGCCGAGAGACTGTCCTGCAAATATGCCGAGAACGCAAGTGGGAGGTCCAAGCAGACGGGATCACCATCAATCCCACCCCGCCCAACCAGCCTGCGCCATTACATACATCCAGTGAAGACCAGTTGTTCAAGCTCACAGACTTTGTATCGTTTTTAGAAAACTAAGTCAGTATATCTTTAAAAATAATAATATTAAGATTTCATCTACGTACTTCAAATGAAGCTTCTAATAAAGGTAATTTAAATTAAAAAAAAAAATACTATTTCAATTTAAATGTAGTCTCTTATTTGAAGTTGCTGGGATTTATGATGGAATTCAAGCCTTGGGCAATAATTTTAACTTATTTATACCTAGGTACTAGTTGCTGTATACTTAAATGTCTATTCTTCATAGGGCAAGGCAAAATCAGTGAACAGAATACTGTAGGTTTGTTTTTACTCATTAAAAATAAGAAGAATGCTCCTAAACGCTTCTTAATTATGTTTAGAATAAAGTGCCTCCACATGGCCTCAGACGATTTGTAAAAATCAATGAATCTATGTAGGGTTCACTGAAAAAAATAAAAAAATACATAAATAATTCTATTTTAATCTGGATATGTCTTATAGAAAAATACAAAAGTAGAACGGCAGTGTAAGTTCTATATTATGAATAATAATATTTATTATATTATTACACATAAACTAGATATAAAGCAGAGAACACATGTTTCCATAAAAGTCCAATCTGGTCACTTGACTCTAAAAAAATATCACAAGACAGTGATGTTTATAAATTCACAAATCGAGTTCAATAAAAATTATACTATCTACTATTTACTATGCTACTAAATGAGTATCTACAATTCTTAAAACTAATTATTTTAATTCGTTACGTTGGCAACTAATTATTTGCGACAAATGTGTTTCACTAGAATCTTCCTTGGAAGGACACTTGGTTTTGCCTCGGCTGAAGTCTCATGGAGTTGGCGTCGTCGTCGTCGCCTAAAGTAGTCTCGTATCCTCTGTTGACCATCCCGCCGTTGGGTTCGGCGAACACGTCCTTCACTGAGATGTTTGCTGTCGAAGTTCGGTGACGCGGAGCTATCCCGTGGTTGTTATTCAACTGTAATTATATCAAGAGTTGTTGTTTATCTGGTTTTGCTAGACATCGTAGAGTCAACGATTTCGCATTGTGAAGTCAACATCTCCTGAGAATGTCCTGGTGTCGGGACGAAACGTGCGTCGAAGAAAGTGTTGAAAAATTGTGTGTGGTGTTTCATGTGGACTGTGTTCCTGCATATTGTACCATACAGAATATTTTCAAGTGGCGGATTATAGCAAAACAAATAAAATCTGTCTAACTGATTATGGATTATCGCAAAATAACGCCTGCATCCATTCAATAGTAGGGGCTCCCATACAACAAACGTGATTTTTGCTCGTATTTGAATTTGGAGGCCAGGCGCGTTTACTTTACTTTTATACTATTAAGAGTCGGTCTTGACAGTACCTACGGAACCCCCAGTGTGCGAGCGCGACTCGCACTTGACCATTTATTTTGTATCTAGTGTGCCGAGCCTCCGAGGGGTATTTTTTATTCACTTGAGGTGCGTTTGTAAATGACTAAACCTGAAGGTGAAGTTATACTACTTGCATCGAGAGCGCCGTCGTACTTGGAGTGAGCAAAGGCAAAAAAGGAGAGATTGCCGTGAAGATGTTTATAAGCGATTATCATTCAATATTCAATTAATTACCTTTCCAGTCACTCCGTATTCATTGTTGGCGCCAAGAGTTTGCATTTGAGACTTTCTTCTCTCAGCCATGACAGAGTTTCGCCTCGTCTCTAAAGCTTTCAGTGTTTCTCTTCGCAGTGTCATCTTACGATTCAAAACCGGCGTTCCTAGAAAGAAAATATGTAAGTTCGGGAAAAGAATTAAAAAATAAATTATTATTAAACTTTGCCTTGGTTAGTATATTAAATTACCTGGTCCATCGTTGGCGTTCATATTAAAGAATCTCTTCTTGAAAGCGACGTCAAGTGTGCCTATGTTCCTCTTCTTCTGTCTAGCCTTTTCCAGGTTGTGAATTGTTTTCCTCCTACCCACATTCTGAGGCCCCGAGCCAGAGTCATTCTCGTAGTCGTCATCTAGCCCGTTAAGTTTTTGTAAATCTTTCACTATTGCTATTGCATTTTTATCTAGAAGAGCATCTTGAGATAGATCTTCTGACTAGAAAAACAAATGTTAAAGTCAATTAATCGATGAATTGTGTTAGGAACTACTGAGTCTATAAATCTGTCAGTGAGCTCACCTTCTTCGTACAGAACCAGTTCAATTCAGTTGATGCTAAAATGTGTGAAATAGTACCGAATCTATGGAACAACATAGCGGTAAACTGAATAACCAAAATCAAGGCAAAGAAGAATACAAACACTAAACCGATAGGTTCCAGTTGCAAGTATTCCTTGCTTATGAGTACCTGAAAATTTTTAATAATGTTAATAAAGGTATTTTTTAATTAAAAACTATCAAAAAACTAACAGCGAAAGCAAATGATACAAACAAATTGATTCCATGGAATGGTATGCTTCTATTTACTTATAGTGTAGTGAATTCGGTGATCCAATAAAATGCAGAAGATATTTTGTACATAATATAGAATAAATGATTTTGGAAACAATAACTGATGAACACGAATAATAACTTATTCCGCGGGGTTATACACGAAATTATTATTTATTACTTTTGAAACAATGAATAGTGAAAATATGCATATTTTGTATATTACTATGTGCAGAAATGATTACTTACTGAATATTCAAGGAATGAAAAAAAAAGTTGCAATTGAATTTATGTACTTCGAAATTTGGATTATTGTTAATCAAAACACCATTTCATCAAGGATCCAATTATGTACATGGGGAACCCGTGAATGTTAACAAAAAGAAATTTAATGGAAGAAAATCCACCACCTTAAAAGACAGATAGACATAAAGATTGTCAGGGTTTCGGGTTGTGCTATTAATATAGGCTTACACAACGTTGCTGCATCATAGAAACATTGCAATGTGTCTATGGCAACCTCAACTTGTTCTTATTGAGTGTGTTTGAAGAGCTATATAGTAAGGTTTTAAAGGATGTGTGAACCGTCGAGTGACGCCCAAGATGTTTAGTCTTCAGTGTGGAAGATTTAGAATCTCCATGCTGGTGTGCCATACCAAGACAGATCGGTTAGAGGAAGACCGTTAGACTTGTGAAGTGACACACAAAAATTGGTAATATTTGGCTGTACCTCGCCTGTTTCCTCGATGTACGTAATGTTGGTCTTTACCCCCAAAGGCCAAATCACGTGGAGTTGATCTTTGTTGAGTTGTAATAAAAATACTATCAATATAAATAAAGCATTGAACATGACAAACGCAAAGACTGACTTATTGCGAAGCTCAAGTAAATCACGTGCAATTCGAGCCTGTAATATAACAATAAAGCATTATTCGTATCAACTTTCAATGGTGACTACGTAATTCTGACTCCAGCGGTAAGGAACGAGTTTACAGACATAATGGGTAACCAATTCGCGAGGTCTCTTTCTCAATGCCCTTCCGCGTCATCATTGAAGGCCGATCATCGTTGGTCACAGTTTATTATTAAGTTACCTCTTGCGAAACCTCATCATATGTTATATTAGT
The DNA here is from genome assembly GCA_963855885.1 of Coenonympha glycerion. NCBI lineage: Eukaryota > Metazoa > Arthropoda > Insecta > Lepidoptera > Nymphalidae > Coenonympha > Coenonympha glycerion. The sequence continues at coordinate 7,997,367 of OY979629.1, forward strand.
TTTAACTCCAAACGGCCATTTAATATGAATGTTGTCCTTGTTCAGTTGCAGCAAGAAAACAATGAGCACAAAAAGAGCATTAACCATAAAGAAAGAAAAAACAGAAGAGTCTCTCAGTTCTTTAAGATCCCTGGATATACGTGCCTAAAATTCAGGGAAATTGGTAAAATAATAACAGTTATTATAAATGTTTCAAGCTTGAAACAAATTATTATTTACCTGTAAAAAATGTTTATTAGGTACACAATATTATCATTCGTTGTTAATAACAGAGCATTGTTTAATTACTCGTTTGTAAAAGTTATCCAACGAATTTTGGAAAACAAACAAATGGCGCAACCAACGTACATAAAAATGTAATAAATGCATTTTCGTCATAATAAATATTTGCAATTAAAAGTATGTAGTGTGGTGTAAAGTATGTAGTATGTGTGTAAGGTTACCTCGGCCTCCTTATTAGCGTCAATAGGATACAGATATTTATCGATAAGATCTTTCCAAAATTGTAACTCAGATTGATTCATAAAGTCCACTTCCCCCTTTTTCAAGTCGGTGTCTTCAATCCAATATGGATTAATAAGGTCGTCCCTTTTTTCCTAAAACGAAATACGTATTTAAAAAACAAATCTTAACTTTTTATGCAGAGTATAAATTAATTTGGATCAGCAATTTACTCTGGGCATTGAAGACATCGTCTCAGTTTCAGAATCAGAGCCATGATCTTCTTCCTCGCCTTCGGCCACGGGTACCAATGGGTCACCATTTGTACTGCCTCGCAGTCCTAATGACAGCTTGCGGCCCCTCACTTGCCCATGTGGATCTACAATTCTGAAAAGACGATATAAAATTATTTTAAGCTGCCACACTAACCATTGACATTATAACAACTCAAACTTTTACTTACCTTTCCACCGTATCCAATTTCTTCTCTAACTTTTCCAGTGTCGAGGCAATGTGCATAAGCTGCAGTTTTTCTTCATTTCCTTTGGGTTGCGTGCAAAGCAAGCACTTGAACAGCCCAGCAAACGAGAATTCGATCGAACCTTCTTCTTCGTTACTGTTTACGCCTTGAAGGAATCCAAGCAAAGAGTTTTGTTTGGCTTTTTTCTTAGCCTCCTCGGCGTCTTTCTTTTCTTGTTCGATTTCCTAAAAATAATTTCTTATTACAACATCCATTATAACATTCAGTTTGTTTCAAGGCAACGTCATCCATAAATAAATAATTAGTTTTACCTTTTTAGTCTTTTTCGTCTGAACTTCTCTCGTACCCCAGGAAACCACATTTAAGTTAATGATTGAATATAAAATCAAAAGCAAGTACATAGATGGAATCGACAGCAAGTAAATAATGCCAGGAACTATACACCAAAACTCTTGCGGATGCAAACAAGCAGCTATGAAGAATGAACTTGAAAGTGATATCAAGAAGATAGCTGATGGCGATCCGATACCGTCCTCGCCTAACTGAAGCGCCGTACCGACGATTACAGCCATCATTATCATAGCATATGCTGTCGATAAGATTTGCGCGACCAGTAACTGCAAATAACAATTAATTATTATTAGAAGAAGGAAATCGCAAGAAAATATTAAAAAATCGCAAGTGGAAAACCTTACCTGATATTCTGATTTCATCGTGAAGCAAACAAACATAAAGACTGCAATGGGGTACAGGTTGTATTCAAAAGATGTCCAGTTGTCGATTCTAAAAGCTGCCACGAAAGCACCCACCAACATAAGAAATATGGTGCCGGGTCCCAAAATAGTACCGCCCATTAACATCATCTGAAACAAAATAAAAGTTGGCATAAAATGATATGCCCTTGGTCATGTAAATTTCAAGAATTTTGAAAGGTAATGTACCTGATACGCTATGTAGGGTGTTGAAATGTTGTCGTTGATTTTGATAGTGTGTTTGTAATCGGCGAGCAAGTCCATAATGTTGGCAATGGTCGAGGGAACCCAGCGACGACGTTGGTTGTAGAACTCGTTGAATCCTTCGGGGCAATGTGTGTACGCGTCGGAAGCAGCTGAATATTCTACTCTATAACCTCGTTGTAACAAAAGCGTGCAGAGCCAACGATCCTCTCCTGAAATATAACGTATTTTAGTGAGGTTGTCTTAATGGACGAAAGGTTTTGTTCATAATTCATTTATACTTGTAGCTTACCCTGATCGTATTGTACGTAATGCCGAGCTTCGTCAGATCTTAGGGTATATTTCTTCATGACATTGTCGTCCATAAGAGCCTTTCCTCTGAATAGAGAGAAGCAGCCAGGACTACAAAGTACACAGCCAATCATGTGCTCAGTCGACTTCTGCAGCCAATGTCCAATAGCGTACTCGAACAATTGATACCATACCATGGGACCTAAAAGTTGTATTGATATATTATGAAAATAAAACTGGTATTTATGGTTTTCAGTAAGTTACCGTAGAGTTATTTCTTACCAGAACCAACAGGATGAATACGTCCACACGCAGCTCCTAAATTCTTATTTTTCTTCATCAAATCGATAAGCAACCGTACAGCATGTGGTTGAAAATCAATATCTCCATCCAAAGTTAGCAAAAATGTGTTTTCAGCCATCACTTCTTTCCGGTCAACTGATATGGGCAGCTCCATTAGACGGTATCCGAGAAGGTAGTACATGTACATTACCTGGAACATTTAATTTTATCATAGAAAATACTTACTTTTCATATTTTAATAATTGATAAATGATTTATGAAAAATATAACTTTTACCTGAGACCATCGTTTCCTGTGACGTATTTTTGCTTTATCTTTCAAGTGGCAGATCATTTTAGTTTTTCCTGGCAATACCCAAGTCAGTCGTCCTCCATATGGCGCAGGATACTTCTTCGGCGGTCGGACACGAATAATAGTTTGATGTACTTCGGAAGCAGCGTCGTCGATAGTGTCCACGAGAAGTTTAACGAATCTATTCACTTGAGAATCGTCGTCACTGTGGTCAGATATTTCAAATGCGTCGTCCAAAAATATATGAGCTGAAAAATATTTATCATTACGAATGTTATATAGTTCTAAATAAACCATTTTATATTCAGTTTGAATTTTGTAGTTTCTGGCTCTTACTTTCGAATTCATAGTAGTCAGGATCAACAACACGTAAATATTTCTGAGCGACTCGCCTGGCGCACTGGTCTTCATCTAGTCGAAGGATAGACTTCAAGAACTCCATCATCTCGTCTTTCGTTTCGTGCCACATAGTAGCGCATGCGTAAATTCTGGTAATTTGATCTGACGACTTAATTGTTTTCGGAGAAGATCCCGTGTTGTCTGTGTGTACCGATATTGTTTCGTAATATTCATCGCCTTTCTCTTTTTCTAACTCTGCGAGATCCTGTAACGTTACAACGGTGCGGTGCAACAAGTTGCATAGATTTGCATCTAATGTTATCTAACAGTTACATCAATCAACTTTAGCCGAATCAATTTGCAATCCTAGAACGTGTAAGTACATAATCAAGCTATGCTGATCAGGTCATGTGTTTTATCATTTTATGTTGCAGTGATATGAAAATTGTAAATATAATACCTCAGTTTTAACATCCTTTTGGTCATCTCTTTTTCTATTTAAGGCCATGCTCTGATCAATAAGTAATCCATTGTACATTGGAAGAACAAACAGTTTTTCAGTAGACGCTAGACGTTCTGCTTTCGGAGTCCAAATATGAATGGTTATCCACGTTTGTGAAAGAAGCCATAGCAGCCATACCCATGCCATTTGTCGTGTGATAAAGTCGCCGAGAGAAAACACTAAAAATAAAATTAAAAATTAGTGAAAAATAATGTTCTATTGAAGAAAATAAGAAATCTTTTGTGTTCGTCAATTATTACCTGGTGGACTTTCAAAGAAGAGATAATCAGGAATTGTACCGTGGAATATACAATTGTCACCGTTTCGTAGACCACAAGCAGCAATCAGAAAGTTCACCACCAATGGAATCACCAAATTAATCGGGAAGGCATAACTGAAACCTTGTATAAGGATTTTGCAAGCGAACTTTCCGAATATATAACACAAATAGGCTGCGAAAACTTGGATGAGCAGAACATAAAATGCCGATTTGTGTACCGCTGCTACCTCCACTGAGTCACCAGTGAGAGTGGCATTAGCGAGATCCGGAATTAGAGTACCGCCAAGTTGGATTTGAACCTGAAAAAAAAACAATTTATTCATATGAAGATGGCAGATCTTGTAGATCACAGATTTCGGTTATTCCAGAAATGTTTTCATCGAATGATCGAATCTATATAATACAAAGCTCACCTCCTCAACCACTATATTATGAGGCCCAAATCCGGGATTGAAAAGCTGGAAGAACATAGCGGGGTCGTCACCATCCATCCAGATACCTAACAGGATGCATAGCAGAAACAATATAATTTTCCAGACTGACATAAAACGATATGTGTAGTAACGTGTATAATTCAGTTCGTCTTTTATTCTTGCCAAGCTTTTTATTATACCTGTAAAAATAGACGCAATCAAGTATTAGTTGAAGAAAGGACGAAATATTTATAGAAGGGTGTGATAGTGAAGCAGTGATAGATCGTTATTAAAAAATTTTGTGTCTCTGATTTTTCGGAGTTAGGTGTTTGTGGAAACTAAATATTTTAGTGATGAACAGTCAAGGGAAACTGAAACTTCTTGATGAAACCAGACGGCCAGAATGTTCTCAATAACACCCTTAAAGTTGTAAGAAGTATGCTCAACATACGCCAACGTGGTTCCAAACTTATGGCCTTTGTGAGAGAAGAGTGGTGTCTAAACAGTGGTTATTGTTTCGTTTTTTTTTTCTTTTCCTTACCTATTGGACTCTGGCGTGAAACATAGTTCTCCCACCATCCTAAGGATATGCAGAGAGCAGAGATCGGGATCAGCCAAATAACTGGTTTGTTCTCAATCAGCGGCCAAACAATGAAGCCGGTGACCTGTGCCACGATAGCGGCTATGTCGACGATCACTTTCATGAATCGTTTCGAGTCTCGCGAACTTCTGGAGAGCAGCCCGAGGATGGCCGGCACAATGCACAGGCAGTTCGTTATCATGGCTCCCTTCACCACGTCCAGTTCGGGCAGCACTTTGAAGAATAACAACCCCATTCCTATCGTGTGCAGCGATTCCGTTATAAAGATCTGAAATTGTAAAAATATTTTTGTTCACTAATACTCGTACGGAAAACAAATGATCAAATGGGGTCTTACACTACTTTTGAATTTGATAAAAAATATTACTTTATTATAAACTAGGATAAAAATAATAACGTGCAGTGAAAGAAATATTAAAATCCAACGAAGATTTACAAAGTTACAGGCGTTTAAACTTTGGAGTGTGAGGATCTTCTATCCCTTTCTCGCAAAACGAAAATTTGTATGAAGCCGCACGAAGCTACTATGGCATTGGTACGGTGTGACGTCACAATTTCATGTTGCTATCTCTGTCTAATCACAAATCTTTAAATGCTTATAACTTTTTTGTTATTTGATCGATTTAATTAGTTCTTTCAGTGCACGTCATTATTTTAATTCTACTTTATAATAAAGTAATAAAAAAATTGGAGTCAAATACCCTATTAGCTAAAATTCAATTGTAAATAGCACATAGAGCTTCAAATTTGGCAATGACGAAGTGTTTGTCGTTTACTTTACATTAAAACGTATTTTAAGGAGTAAATTTCCGTAATCTTGCTGTAGAATTATGCAGGTTTAAGAATAGAGCAATAGAAACAATAGAGCCTGCTTTTAAACTCCTACATTTTTTTTATAACATACGATGACAATTTTGAAAAAAAAAAATAGAAGTATCTACGGTGCACATTGATCAAACATAGCGTAGCGTATTTCGTCTTTGACGGTGCATAACATACCATTGACGTACATTATATAACATTCTGAAAAGATGTTGCGAATAGATATATAAGCGTCATGAAATTTCCTAACCATATAAAAATATAACTATACTTACCACTATAAACTGTATGCTCGTCGGTGGTTTCGAAGACTTAAAGAAACATATCCTGACCGAACGTATCAGCGTCCCTATTTCCGGTATCGCGAAGGCCGCTAGGATCGCCCACATCCACGCTACCCGCTCCTCGTCCGGTAGACCGACTACAAATTGTTTATCCCTACCTGTAATTCAAAACACACAAAATAAAATTTTTGCTATGTAAATGATCCAAATGGTATTAACTGATAACTATAGAATTTCTAGCTGACCGGACAATTAATTTTGTTTTGACTCTTGTTGTTTTGGGTATGAAAAATAGATTACGAGTTACGACCTAGTCTCAGACCTACCGGATAGCAAAAGATTTCATAACAATCGGTCGAGCCGTTTTGGAGGAGTTTTGTTAGAATCACTGTGACACGAGAATTTAACATATAAGAGACTTATCTCTGCACATACTAGATTTAGACTAGTCGATAGCGCGGACTTCCACAACGTAAAATCTCCACCGTCTCAGATAAATTTAAAAATATCGTCGTCGTCGTCATTTCAGCCGATGAACGTCCACTGCTGGACATAGGTGTTCTGAAGTGACCGCCAAACACCACGACTCCCCGCGACTTTCTTTATGTCGTCTGTCTACCTGGTGGGGGGTCTGCTGACACTGCGCTTCCCGGTGCGTGGCCGCCATTCCAGCACCTTGGGTCTCCAACGTCCATCGGACCTACGAGCTATGTGCCCCGCCCCATGGGCCCCAGTAGCAATCTACTTCAGTTTGGCGACACGTTGAGCTATGTCGGTCACTTTGGTTCTTTTGCTGATCTCCTCATTTTTGATTCGATCACGCAAAGATACTCCGAACTCTCTCTAGCTCTCCATCGCTCGCTAAGTGACCCTGAGCGCCATGAGGCCCATTTTTATGAGACCCATAGTCAGGGAAATTAAAAAATATAGCTTACCTAAATTCCTATTACAGTACGCTAGCCGTTTGTCCTTCTTGAGTTGCGAGGTCATGAAGAGCACCGTGCCCTTGGCTATCACGCCCGAGCCCAGCACCACTATGAAGGTGATCGTGTACGCGAACACTTTGAGCACCCGCACGGTGAACTCCAGGCACGCCTGGCTCTCCATCGACCCACTGTCCTGCTTCGGGGGAAACTCTCGGAACACGTCCCATCCTTTTGTTTCTTGAACTGTTCTCTGGCTGGAATTAAAAGAAAATATTTCGTTAGTTTGACTGCTTTTCACATAGGTAGTTACTAGGTACCTATTGTCTATACTACAGGTAACAGACTCTAAAACATATCCAGTTAAAACACCTGGTCAAGTCTACAATATTAGAAAAAGCTCTACAAATTATTCTCAAATTTTCTATAATTTTTCTGTCTCAAAATACCCTGTAAGTCTATACGTAAATAACGTCTGGCGATTTGAAAGTTAGGTAAGTAGAATAGATTGACAAAAAGAGTAAAAATGGTGGCGGCACCGTCCAAAACTATTTTGACACCAGAAAACTAACGAGTTTTTTTGCGCATTCCGTCTGGTCCTGTATAGTGTATAAGTCTATTCTATTATCATTATGTATGATATTTTGTGCTATTACTTATGCGTTTCTTAGTATAAATCTCGGAACGAATAATAACCAAGTAAGCGCCAGATTTGTCGCTGTATTGTTTAGCATTTTTCCAAGCGGCCTAATTTCGCAGACATAGTGCATCACACGACTGTTTATCGTCGATATAAATCACTGAAAACAACTTTCACACGCGACCGTGCCGAGAGAATATCTCGGGTTTGCAGTCTCTCACTTCCTTCCTTCATAGGGCCGCGAACTAAAGGAATTTTGGTTACCTTATAAAGTTTCAAGAAGGTTATTATTTATTGATATTTAAAAGGTTAATATAAAAAACCAAATCGCTCTTGGCCTGGATTTTGTTTACATTAAAAATAACAACTTTTGTTCTACGACTTTTTTATACTCGATATTTTGAGAAATATCAATATATTCAATATTTTACAGAGATACTCTACTTGTTCCTACTCTGTAATGTAACATCGGCAAGCGATGTCGGCAAGTGGCAACGGCGTGGATCGCGGCGTGAAACCGCAACAGTGTAATGTCACTTTACAGAAACAACATTTTTTTAACCGACTTCAAAAAAAGGAGGAGGTTCTCAATTCGTCGGAATCTTTTTTTTTTTTTTTTTTCTATGTATGTTCACCGATTACTCGAAGACGCGTGGACCGATTTGAAAAATTATTTTTTTGTTTAAGAGGGTTTTGTTTCCAAATGGTCCCATTTTAATCAGGTCAGGATCTGATGATTGGATCCTGGAGAAATCGAGGGTACTCTTCAAATTTTATATGGACATATGAAACTATTTGAGTATTATTAGAAAGAGTAATATTTTCCAAGTTGTCCTATGTTCATCAGGTCAGGATCTGATCATGGGATCTTGGTGAAATCGAGGGAACTCTTCAAATTTTGCTAGTATACTTAAAGCGAGTTGGGTATTTTTTTTAGTTACTGGTGCATATGCTAGCAAATACTGATTTGATGACTAAAGTCATTAAGTCAGGGTCTGATGATGGGATCTTGGTGAAATCGAGGGAACTCTTCAAATTTTGCTAGTATACTTGAAGCGAGTTGGGTATTTTTTATAGTTACTGGTGCATTTGCTAGCAGATACTGATTTGATGACTAAAGTCATCAAGTCAGGGTGTGATGATGGGATCTTGGTGAATTTGAGGTATCTCTTCAGATTTTATGAACACACCTCAAGCAATTTGGGTATTTTTACAACGCCTTGTGCATTTTATTGTTTTCCACTAAAAAGTAAAAAATAAAAATGGGAAATGCTTTCCAAAAAACCAACTTCAAATGCCACTACAAAGAGTGAAATAATTTTTATTTAAATTTTAGGTACCTACACCAATTCGAAGTCGGGCGATTGTCTATGACTTCGTCATTTCTTCGCACATCAAGTATAAGAAGGACTATTAGGGATTGTATGAAACATTGCCCGACTTCGAATTGGTGTAGGTACCTAAAATTTAAATAAAAATTATTTCACTCTTTGTAGTGGCATTTGAAGTTGGTTTTTTGGAAAGCATTTCCCATTTTTATTGTATAAAATAAATTAATACTGAATTTGGAAAAGTCTTATAACAAAAGTTGTTAGTGGTAATGTAAACAACTACAGGCCGAGAGCGATTTGATATTTTTTATATAACCCTGTATATTTTTATCTATATTGTTTTTATTAGACTTTCCGAGTCCTCCAAGTTCTCTGAATCAACTAGCGTGATTAGGTACTTTTTACATAGACAAAGGAGCAGATTAAAGTCAATAGGAGAATGTATCACAGAAAATACTTCCATACTCAACACTTTGATTGTTGACCATTTTTAAAACGGCAATTTATTTACTGTGTGGGTGTCAACTTATTGAACCCCTATTGAATTGTAGAGCAGAGATTTATAACTTGATTTAGGGCTGATTTTTCAATCCTCTGATAAACTATCTAAGGAATTGAAACATTTTGACAGATTTTGTATGGTTTATCCATACAAAATCTGTCAAATGACATTATATTTATTCCTTAGTTAAAGACTTTCTCGCGATTGAAAAATCAGCCCTCAGAAAAGTCATTAAAACAAAATCCTATCTTCCTTATTGTTTTGTTGTTCTTATACAAACTTATAAATAAATAAAAATTCCTCAGATAAAAGAAAATAATTCTTCGATTCAGTATTTAGGTAGTTAGAATAGCAAAACATGATCTACATATTTTTTACGTGTAAAGTCAGGGTCTATTCCTTGAGAAACTGTATAGAAAGCTGTTACAATGGTCGAGCGTTTCGACACGGCGTTCTCGATTAGCCACTGTATAGTGTTGTGTCAAAGGTTTTACGTAAGGTGTAAGTGTCTTTATAATTTTAGTATTGCGTGCTGCTATCTATTACGATTTACGCACAATTACCTTGTAATAGAAAAAAACTTATTAGGGTTTTTTGGTACCAACCGGGAAAATGCCCCTTTATGGTAAGTCAAATATAAAGTATTTTTATGCATTAAACATTAAAATCTCCCTGAGTTGATAGTGCAAGGCTTCGATATTTCATAAAATCTCGCCTTATTAAATAGCCTTCTAATATAAAAAATTTAAATCTTTAGATTTTACGTAAAGGTAAATTAAGAGTGAAGATTGACCATAAGCTAATAAAGAAAATCAAAACTGCACTATTAACAGTTAATAGTGCAGTTTTACATAGTTACTATGTAAAAATCAAAGCTAACAAAGATAATAAAATACTTGCTTACTTAGGGATTTTATTTTGAATGTATTCCGGCACGTAATACGATAATACCCCGAGGTTATTAAATAGTTTCAACTCCAGAATCCTTCTCAGTAATCAGTATCTCCGTTAGTAGGTTTTATTATATTTATATTCGGTGGTAACTGAATAGAAATATAAATAAAGAATGAAAGAATTCTTTATATATAAACATATATAAAGAATGCATATTATTATATAGAGGTATTTATACCATACTACAAACCTACGATCAGATCACAGATGCATTTCTCCGCATAGCGGAGTCTATAAAAACTAGAGAAGTGATCTAGGTTTGGAAAGTTAGAAATGTTTTCATTCTCTACAGCTGCTTCTACGGTGTAATACTTTCAGGTTACCTGTATATGCTACAATAATTGCTGTAAATCGAGTTATTATTATTTGCCACGTAAATTGGTTCCCCGTCTATATCCTGATGTCTCTCGTAATAACTCTTTCGGTCTTGGTCACTCATTTTGGCGCACCACTATTCCATCAACCAAACACTATTGCACATCACTGGTTAGCTTTATCACTATAGTGGTGTATGATAAAAGATTATGCTAGAAATAACAAGGAACATGTGCTCCCTGTCGGAATATTATTCAATAACTCATTGTTTCAATCAATCGAGGACAGACAACGGTGCGGACGCAATAGACACTGTTGGTGGCGGCGCGCGTCTGCCAAAGGAATCGGTGTGTGGTATCTGCATGGACGGCTGGACAAAATGGGAATATTAATTTTTTTTTTCGCAATCAAATAAGTCATGAATAAAACATACCGTTTTTACCATAGCATAGCCTTATACGCAAGTGTGGGTCCAACCACCTAACTTCTTTATTTTATGACCTATTTATTTTGGAAACGATTCCAGTTTAATTAATGTATTACGCTCAAGTGATTTTGCACAAATCCCGTGCGAAGCATGGATTCAGGGTTTATTTAATCTCCATTACTAATGTCAGCCAAATCGATTTAGCAGAGATAGCATAAAGGAGTAATAAACTTGAAGACAAAACTGCATATTTATTCGTTAGATGAAGCTTATCTGGCGGGTGTGAAACAGGCTCTAAGTTAAATTATCTATACTTATAATAAAACTGTAAAGGGTCGAATTCTGTACATTGAAGATATTTTGAAAATTTTTGTTAGAGGACACTATTTAGTCGATACTGAAGCCAAAACTGTAATTTTTTTAATTTTTGTCTGTCTGTCTGTCTGTCTGTCTGTCTGTCTGTCTGTTTCACGACCGCGCATCACGGCTAATCCGCTGGATGGATTTAAATGAAACTTGACATGATTATAGGTTATACCCCGAGGTAGGACATAGGATACTTTTTGTCCCGAAATTCATCATGGTTTCCCTGGAAGACGGCATCAAAGTCAAAATGTGTATTTAGTTATAATTCAGTAACGCGTTGTCCGATTTCATTCATTCTTTTTTTGTTAAAAAGGAGGTTCTTTAAAGATTATTCCATACAAATTTTATCATCATCACTTTTGTAGTTCAGAAATTACAGGCATCAGAACCTTTAGCGATAAGTTCAAGTAGGTGACTAAGACGTAGAGCTAAAGTTTGACTGGACTACCCTTACAGCCGTAAATAAATAGGCTTAGCAGAAGATTTTGTATGGTTTAAGATTTTTCACTTTTAGGGTGAACAAAAATCACGAAACTCGCTACGTTATACCGTATAGCGCCATCTCTACAATTTATGTGGAACTTGAATGTAAAACTCTGAGATAGGTACTACCGAATTTTTTTATAATAATTAACTGTCATGTTATTTACTGTTTCCTGACTTTATATTAAGATGGCACTGTTAAGACGAACAGATTAAAATTTTCACTTCTGTCGACATTCCCGGAGTGCCGCGTCTTTTTTTATCATCCGCAATATGGAAAGGGTAAAATAATGGTTCACAAATCCTAACTGACTGAATGTCATTGGTCTTTTTATACGTAAACAAATATATAGCCATTGCCCATTCGGATATTTTGGATTGTATTGAGATGAAGCAAAGATTTTTAAATGACTCTTATGTTGGGCCGGGGAATATTGTTAGTAGAGTATTTTATCCCAGTGGTACATACCCGGCCGAACCCTGAAAGAAGAGCTCTACTACCAGTACAAATTTTCACATGATTTAATGATTTTTGACATATTTCGTGGTTGCAGAATAAAAATCACATTGAAAAGGACGATTTTAACTGTCGATATTTCGATACATTGGTACAAGTCGTGGTCACGTAGTGACCACGACCTGTGCCACTGGGTCGAAATATCGACAGTTAAAATCGTCCTCTTGATCTTTCAACTACGTATCAATGAAACCTTATATTATGATTAAGAAAAAGGAGTTTTCAAAATCACCACAAGATAACCCGTGCGAAGTAAGAACAGGTTTCTGTTTAACATCACATCAGAATCCCGCGAAAAATCAAGGAATTCCACGGTATATGTAAAAAAATTGTAATTCACGCGGGCGGAGCCGCGGGCAACAGCTAGTTATTAATAAAATATGGAATGTTAGACGTTAACTCTTTCTTTATATAGACAGAAAATGCCTGACGCATACCCTTTCGACAGGGGATACGAAGGGGTTATGTGGGGCTTGCACCCACTGAAAACTGTCTGTTCCTCCGACAAAACTGCTGGCGGTAGTACGGGATTCACTATCATATTCACCGCGCTCTCGCCAGGTCTCGACCAGCCTCAGCAGCACGTCCCATCATTGTCGGCAGCCTGGTCGCTGCTGACACCGTCTGAAAGACGAACCTGTGTTTTGGCTCGCCACCTCCTGGCCTGTCTATACTTTAAGAATATGTTGACATCTTTAAAAACAAAAAGTAAAATATTCAATATTTTAACTTTGTCCACGGTTTTAAAATATCACAGTGTGCGACGACTGCGAAGAGTTTTTCGTTCTGCGGTAGTGGGCACGTGAAATTATATCGCTTCGCTAATTATACTGCCATAGCAAACCTACCGCAATGAGGCAAGTGGAACCTAGGAGATAAGAAAGTTTATTTTTAAAACTATTAATTTTTATTCTATTTTATTACCTAGCTATATATGTAAAGGAAAATTAAACCTCTGGTTTCCCAAAAACTAACATAAAAATCGATTTGCAGGCAGGCACATGTGATAAAAACAAAAACTGTAAATGTATAGGTTTTATTTTTTATAACAACTAAAAAAAGCTCTTGACCTTCCTAAAATCACGATCCTGACCGCTCGTATGAGCTGCAGTCTACTAGCTCGTGTGTCGTCATTACTCGCTTGAACGGCTGCTACTGTATTATGGACCATATTTGAAATATAATAAAGCTCAGTTTGTGCATTTAACGCCACATAAACAATAGACTTCTCAATGTCTCCACAGCTCACGAAAACTTGCGAAATGCGTACCTGGCTAGGGTTCTTATGCCTAAGTTTGTATTAATACGAAAGACTGGCCCGTTCTTCAAAACTCTTTTCTTTCATAATCAAAATTGTAGATTCGGGAATTTTCCCGGGATAAACAGTGTCCCCGTTCACGTCCCCTTTACCGAAACTTTTACCTACTTTCAAGGAAATATGTTATACTTATATAGTGATCTACCAAACTTTAGTACATAGTTACTTAATGTCTATGCTATAGATTGTTATAGCTAAGTAATTACCGTTTCATTTTCAAAATTCCGCGAAAACCGTAGATTTTTCCGAGATAAAAAGCATTGTGATGTTTGAATACAAGCTACAATATGTCTCCATTAAAAATTTTAGCCAAATCATTTATGTAGTTACGGTGTATTGTGTAGGAGTAACTAACGTACAAACACACTCCCTTTCCGCCTTTCTAATATTAATATGATTTTGACTATTAAATATTATTCGACAAATCAATGTAACTAAACTTATCGTGGCAAAAATTCATCGGGAAGTTGTTGCCAAATATTTAAAGTAAAAGTTCGAATTGGAAAAGTCATTAGTATGCGGAACATCCTCTCAAATTCACGTCCGAAGTTCAACGGTCAATGACCATTTTAAACGACTCCATGCACTTGCTTTTACTTACTGCGTGAATGTATTTACTTTTAAGTTTTCCTCTATCGACATTACGAATCTATTACTTACATGTAGGTAGGTATATACCATAATCTCAATAACTTAGTAAGAATATTATAGTCATGAGTTGTACCTAATTATCGCGGTTAAATTATGAAATTAAATGTGAATCATTAAAAGCCTGATGAGTGATGAGATATGAAGATATGACACATACCTAGTTATTGGTACGTTTCTGTTTTTTAATTTTTGTATTGGATGACCTCAAGTTTGGTCAGCTCTAAAAATCAATTTATCAATATCAAAGGGAAAATCAAATTTTTGGAGGATAAAGGAATCTTACCCTGACTTGTTCGAAATCGCAAGACTCCATACATTTTTTGATATAATTCTCGTTAATTCTTGTTTGTGATTAAATGAATTTGAGCAAGGACCATCTAAATTTTTAATTAATTTCCAACAATTCAGGTTAAGACTACAAAAATACTTGCAGTCATTGTTATTGACGAACAAAAATAAATCTAACCCAGCTAGACCGAACCCGTTGTGATCCAATATTCCTTTCACGCGCAACCTCGTGCCCAACGTACAATGTACACGTAGAGACTAAAATTACCAAGCAATTATACGACCTAGTAGCGTTTTATTAAACGTGAATATTGTGTATCAGAAATAAACTTTGAACTGTCGTAAATTCGTTAAGTGCTGGCGAATATTTAATTACCGGTGACTCAAGCATTGGGAAAAAAATCGACCAGCTACTAATAAAAATAACTAAGATATGACATAAAACTTCAACGATTTTATAATTGCAACTTATGAGACTTTATTTCTCTATTTTCTGGCATTTTGTCTTTGCAAGAATAAAAGTCTTTACTACGTTATTTCTGCCTAATTCCAAATGGTTTTGATATCATATTCTTCTAATAAGATATTATTTAAAAAAAGCTTTTATACATTTCATCCGTAATCTTCTCAGCAAACCCTTTGATTTGATATCCATATTGTGGGAATGAATTAAAAATAACTAGTCCGCCATCTTGGATGTTTCGCCATGTTGGATTTAGAATGACGTCATTGCCGGCGTGCGTAAATAAGTAAACACAGCTCAATCGGTTAAAGATATCTGCTTCAAAACTATGAGTTCCAAGAATTCACCTGAACAAACAAACATTGCAAGTCAAAAAAAGCTTATAAAAAGAATTAAGATTAACTACGTAACACTATTTTCTAAACTCTCAAGCAAATGTAAGTATCGCAAGTAATTTGACTTAGCCAGTAGGCAGTAAAGTACGCACGGAAGAAGTGGGGCGCAAAAATGTGGCGCACTCGATCGAAAGTTGTGTCGTCAGAGTTGACAACCTTGGCATTTGAGCGGGTTCCGGGCGGCAAGCGGTGACCGATCGAGCGACCGACCTCTAGCCGATTATAAATCCTATGACTGATACTTTATTGTTCTTTTTTAAGCCTAAATTAAAGAGGATACGGCAAAAAACCATAAAGCCGACAAGCGCTTCAGAATGCATCCTAACAAAGAAAGTTATGAAAATATTAATTTTAGGGTTTTGATTCCCACTTATACTGACACTACTTGATTTGTATTCATTTTCTTTTTATTTTATGCCTTGACTTATAAAAAAAATTACAAAAATAAATCACAAAAGCCGAAAAGACACTGTTATAGTAGATTTGTATAAAAGGAACGTGTGGTCGAGGCCTTTATTTTTTCGATTGCACATCTCATCATTTTCGATAGCAATCTTTGCTAAAACATCACTTTACAATATTTAGCTACAAACCTTTTTAATTTGCGTAGAACAGCTTCAAATAAAAAGTTAAGACTATCTGAAAACAAGTTCTTAGTCATTTGATTGTAGGTAGGATAGAATGTCCTGTTTAGAGGTTTTCAAAAACAAGTTCGCTAAAATAATTATAGAAATTTTATTGCATATGAACTAAAAGAATACTAAAAGTAAACGAAATATTTTTTATATTGTCTTATTTCCGAACTGTTCATCGCCGCCCATGGACAATGGACATTTGCAGCCACTACAAAGAAGGATCAGGCATATTATTAGATTTGCCGGTTTGTCGTGAAATTCCTAATGCTTGTTTGTTTGTAGGGATGCAACATATTTTTACGATAGAGTGTACACTCGTGAAAACAACTCAAAGACTTTCTATTAAAAAGATGATACACACACACACACACACACGTATTTAAAGATTTCTAAAGTCTCTATTTGGTCTCTACGTCGTACATATTAAACATAAGAAATAAAGGTCTTAGGTCGCACCACAGGATTAAAAGTGCCCCAGCAGTGCGAAGCAACCTGTTTACACTGTAGCAATAATAATATGTGACCACTTGCACAGTTGTATAGTCAATGGGAATTTAATGCTTGTCGATCTGTTCGCGTGATGTTTCAACTACATTTCACGTTACGATGATTCCTGAGACATACCAGCATTGAGTCATTTAAATATAAATTGTATGATACGCAAACGGCAATGACATTATGTATACCCGTCTACCATTTCAATGAATCTGCGAAGGTAAAAGCCGCTGGCATGAAGTTTTAAAATTTGAATGCAAATTGATCTGTAAACTTTTAGTACTGCATTTATTCCGTTTGACCGAAGTACCCGTTCATAGGGACTAGAAAACAGAAACTGAATTCCTAATATTTTTTATATACAACGTTAAGCAATATTTAAGTAAGTGTCTATCTAGATATTATATTGTACTATAATAAGTTTGCAATTGCAATACAAAGAGAAAATATCCGCGTTGACCTAAGAAATGTGAGCGTGACGCATTTACTACAAATGTGAACAAGATGATATCACGCAATTGCTCTTTATGTGAGAAAAATGTGATTGAGGAATACTTATAATTTTAAATGACGATTCATATCCTTGGCTACATTTAAAAATAATATTATCTACGCGACATTTTTTTGAGCAGATAACCAAAGTAATACATGTTATTAATGCAACCAATACAGACGTACATAGTAATACTTAAACAAAGCTAGTAATTCACTTAATAATATGAACAAGTCACATTTTAGGCTAAAAAATTCATATTTTTGTTTCAATTTACTAACTCTTTATAACAATTTACTTACTTAGTGTCTAGAAGATTCTGGCGTCCAAGACATTAAATTACTTTCATGGACCAAAGTTAAAACCTACCTATTAAGTACTGGCTCCTACACATTAATAATGAATGAATTTCGTAATAAATTCCCAGTTGTAACACAAATAATTACGTTAGAAGCAGCCACGCTCATATTATTAGGTACTAGCGTAACATTCTCACGAAGTCCGAAGTGAAGGTGGAAACAGTAGGCAATTATGAACTGTTCCTGTCGCAACAAAGTCATTCCTTTGCAAAGAAAATGGTTTGTTGAATATTTTCATGTTAAAAAAATGAGGCAAAAAATAAAAAGGCCCTGTAATCAGTAAAATCAGTGTTAATCAGTTGGCCTAGCACTCTTAAGTACTTTGGGTTGCAGTGTTAAGGTCGCTACTATTGGTCCAAGTGATGAAATATTTATACATACCAATCATAGCGAAGAGGCTACGTTTTTGAAAAAGCTCAGTAGTGCTAGTACAAGATACAATAAAGATAAGAATTCGATAGAGGTTTCCTCTCGCATGTATGGCGAAACTAAATCGAGATTCAAATTGTTTATCTTACAACTTTTGCTACAGCTAACCCCACAGACTTACACAGTGATTGATATAGAGGGCCATGTTGTCGTAGGATCTTTATGAGATGGAATCAAAAGTTAGGACGAAATAAAGAACTAAAGCGGGTGATAAATACGAGTATGTACGAGTGCGATGCTGAAGTGGACTTGGTGGAAACATAATGTGGACGCGAGCGTAAAAGGATCTGGGTGGTTAACATAGCTCGTAGCTAAGCGAAATTCAAATTTAATTTAGTTTTTCGTAGGTATTGGACTAACTACACATTGGAGGTTTATGGCAATCAACTTTGCGGGTATAATATTTATGCATCTACATGTTTTTAATAGACACTTTGCCCGGAAATTCCCACACACCTCATATTGGTTCCTGAAAGATAACTTTTTGCAGTTTCCCAGATTTCGAGCAATCGGGAACCAATATGAAGCAAATGAGTATTGTTGAGCAGAGTCTTTATTAAAAATGTGTAGATACATGAGTCCGCAAAACTCATTGCCATAAAGCTACGATGTATAATTAGTCCCTTATTAGAGAAAAACTAAATAAAATTTGATTAGATTTCAATTTTCGCACCCGGATGGTACCCATCCCCCTTAGGGGACCAAGGTGTCGGAGTAGCAAAAACGCAAAGTGGACTTAGTTAGCTACAAGATGATTAACATTGATACTAACCTGCCGCCATAGGTGTCGTTCGCAAGCGGCAACAGCTCGTCGTCCGAGTTGTCGCTGATCTCCTCCCGCCGCGACTTCCCCCCTGAAGTCGCCATGGTTGTTTAACTGCTG
Organism: Coenonympha glycerion; assembly: GCA_963855885.1. Classification (NCBI taxonomy): domain Eukaryota; kingdom Metazoa; phylum Arthropoda; class Insecta; order Lepidoptera; family Nymphalidae; genus Coenonympha; species Coenonympha glycerion. The sequence goes on from OY979629.1 coordinate 8,016,238, forward strand.
AAACAAATAAGCCGGTTTAATTTTGAATCATAGGGAGGCACTGTTAAGTATCAAAACCATGAAAAAATTTTAAAAAGTCGAACTTCAAAGTTAAAATTAGGAGACCGAAATGTTGTAACTAGAAATAGGTTCTACTTTTAACCTATTATGACCCTAAAGTGAAATAATAGGGGTAGGTTATTGTGTATAATATATACGAGTAAGTATGTGTTAATCATGAGTTAAAGTCCCGTTGGTACCGAACATTTTAATTTTACATTTACACATTTTTAAATTTAGTGAATTCGTAATAGAAAATTCCAACTTTTGTTGATTATTTACATAAAAACTGTAAAAGGTAGTAGGTAATGTGCCTACCTATGCTATTTATTTATTTATATTATTATTTATTACCTGTCCAAAAACTGTTTTCTGGCTAGTTTAACAAAAACTTATGGAGTACCTAGGAGTTTATGCCCTATGGGAAAAAAGGCATAGCATAGTCATTGATTGTTCAATTTCTTTGCATTATTAATTAACAATGTTTAAACTTTAAGCGAAGTGAGTGACTCAATAGTAAATAGGAATTTAAAGAGCTATGAAGCCATTAATTAATTGACAAATTAAACCTACTATTAATCTTGAGATAGAAATTAATGATTTTATAATAAATTCATCGTTCACTAATATCTAATACTACATCATTTTTTTCATTATCATTTCACAGGTTATGATAAGCTTCACGCGTGACGCGTTGATGTCTTTTGTATGATCGTTGAAACACCGTAGAACTAATAATTAATGTAGAGCCATAGACTCTCGGATTTAAAAAAAATACTTCGCACGTAGGTATCTATTGGTAGATATCTATTGGTATATCTACTTATTTACTTCACATGGGTTCCCAATGTCTTCAAATATCGAAACTCCAGCAAATTTTCTTCCGGGAATATACGAGTACCTACCTATCTTTATTACCAAGCATTGTTTCTTGGACTTGGTGAGTGAGGTAGGTACGAAATCAGCATGTGTTTTATTTTCTTTAAATATGAACTTTAACATTACCTATTAGTACGCGGTGCTATTGCAGGTTTCGAAAAAAAATTAAACCTTAGCGTTAGCACCTAATTGCCATAAGCAATACCATACCGCATACCTACCTATACGCCCGCGAATCTTGTAGTAGGTACGTTCCTATAGGTAAAACATTTTTGATTCTAGCTATAAGTAGGTATATGCTGACGCCATCTTTTACCTACACGAGTAAAGCATTAAAACCGATAAAACCTGTTTATTGAACATATATTTAAAACAACGATTTTGTGATCAATTCAGTTTGTCAGATATACGATGCTAAAATTATCTATAACGTTTTATGCCTAGTATAAAAGGTTTTAAATAAGATTACGATTCTACCTACTGAAAAAGTAATGAAATTATCTATAAACTTTAATACATTTGTCGTGGGCAAACATCTACATATACGGTAAAACGTAGGTGCCTATTCAGAAAAGTTAATGTATTTTTTAAGAAGATATTGAGTTTTAATATTTATAAAGATATATATTTAACTATTACAGAATATTTTAAAAAAGTTATAATTATCTTAAAAAATACTCGTCGTTTCGATCGAGGTAGATAGATAGAAAAATAAAATTTAGTTTCCTTCCCAAGTCCCAAGTTTCCTTGGGATATCGATACTCTAAACACAAATCCTACAGGCAAGCTGAACATTCCACTGCGGTTATCCTTTTATATTCTCGGTCATTCCTCTTTTTAATGCAGTTTAATACTATACAATGCGTTAAAGTAGATCTAGGTATTGATTATAATACTTCATCGTAACTCTTCCAAATTGCTATCCTATAGAATAATAATATAATAAAATGTAGAAGAAGCACAATAATTAAACGATTTCCTTAATTTATATCAAAACGACCTTTGAATTACGTTAGTATTACTAATATGCATATATAGCAGATTTAAGATTATAAAACAAATATCATAAGCGTTGCAATGTGTTTTTGTTTCTGTAGCTTCGTGTGTAGAGGCGGAGGGCGCGTCGACGGCCGCAAGGTCAGCGACTTCCGCGCCTACCGGACAATAAACGCCGTCTGAGTTTACTCTATTCAATAGTCTATCCGAATAAACTCCTTACTTACTATACATCATACTTACTACGTGTCTCATTGCTTGAAGACTAAGATCTTCGAACAGTGGGTCTTGTTCAGTGTTGACTTACGGATGTGAAAAATGGTATACTAGGTATATTAGGACCGATGGACTTAACTTGCTAGAGTGGTGACCCAGCAGTAGATAGCATTAACAGACCCCAACTAGGTGGACTGACACTATGAGAGCCGTGGGGAGGCGCTGGATCCAGCGGTTGCTAGAGTGGTGACCCAGCAGTAGATAGCATTAACAGACCCCAACTAGGTAGACTGACACTATGAGAGCCGTGGGGAGGCGCTGGATCCAGCGGTTGCTAGAGTGGTGACCCAGCAGTAGATAGCATTAACAGACCCCAACTAGGTGGACTGACACTATGAGAGCCGTGGGGAGGCGCTGGATCCAGCGGTTGCTAGAGTGGTGACCCAGCAGTAGATAGCATTAACAGACCCCAACTAGGTGGACTGACACTATGAGAGCCGTGGGGAGGCGCTGGATTCAGCGGTTGCTAGAGTGGTGACCCAGCAGTAGATAGCATTAACAGACCCCAACTAGGTGGACTGACACTATGAGAGCCGTGGGGAGGCGCTGGATCCAGCGGTTGCTAGAGTGGTGACCCAGCAGTAGATAGCACTAACAGACCCCAACTAGGTGGACTGACACTATGAGAGCCGTGGGGAGGCGCTGGATCCAGCGGTTGCTAGAGTGGTGACCCAGCAGTAGATAGCATTAACAGACCCCAACTAGGTGGACTGACACTATGAGAGCCGTGGGGAGGCGCTGGATCCAGCGGTTGCTAGAGTGGTGACCCAGCAGTAGATAGCATTAACAGACCCCAACTAGGTGGACTGACACTATGAGAGCCGTGGGGAGGCGCTGGATCCAGCGGTTGCTAGAGTGGTGACCCAGCAGTAGATAGCATTAACAGACCCCAACTAGGTGGACTGACACTATGAGAGCCGTTAGGAGGCGCTGGATTCAGCGGTTCATAAACATGCAGGCTGGAGTTTATCTCAGGAAACTTATGCCAAATATTAGACGCCCATCGGCTGAAACGAACGAACGAATCTAAAATCTATTTGTTAAACAGAGAATCAATAAGATTTTTTTTAGTACTGCCACGTTGAATGAATAATTTTATGGATTCCCTGTCACATACCATACACATAATTATTTAATTATTACGTACATAACATAATGAATGCTGCAACACCACTCAGTAACTCACATAAATAGGTAATAATAATACGCTCGCACTTTTCATTTATTTTAGTGCAAACTAATTAGTAATTGACCGTCTGTCCGCTCGGGAATTCGTATAATTCTTTCCTGTCTCCTATAGAAAAAAAAATTTTTAGCTTTTCAGATCTAACAGCTTCAACTGGACTATGATGCGTCAGTGAGTGACTGAATCAGATTATTTTTATAGGTATAAAATAAATTTAGAAAACCTAAACCGGAAGCAGCAGAATTTTCTTCAGCAGAAATTTGAAATAAAATAATATGACGCAAAGAAAAAAATAAGATTTATACAAACCTACTAAAATAGAAGCCTACGTCATAAACATAACATTACACATAAGAGTAGCATTTCCGGAGACAGTTTCAGTGTTTTACACTGGTACCTTAAATATACGTACCTACCTAGCTAACAGCTGGTTTGTTTCGTTACAATGAAGTCGTGATATTATAATTTATACGATATTTATTTCAAGGTTATGAAACAAAATATACAATTAGTACGAAATCTTTATCTATTAAGTACGTATGTACAGTTACACCTTCCAGTAAATCTGTGGTTAAGTTTACCTGCATATAATATGACAAAAGCAATAAAACTGTGATAAATTAATTAAACAGCTTATTTGTTATCGCTTTATTGATCGTCCGTAATAAAATTTGGCAACATTTCATTACATAACATATTACAGTATAAACTCTAACTAAAAATAATAAAAATAATAAGTAATATTATATAACTCTACAACTGAAAATATTGTCGCATTTTAAATGCTGTGGGGCAATAAGGTAAAATTAACTTTCGAATTTAACATTAACAATAAATTCCGTATGGCGCTGTTCTATTTGTTTGTGTACTTTTCCTGCGTTTATTAATTTTATCATACGAAAGTAAATTTTTTTGTGCCTTTTCTTCTGTTTAGTCATCCATATATCGAACAAGAAGGGGTTTTACACAATCAAGACTGAGGTTTACTAACATAAGAAATTTTGACAGGATATAGGTAGGTACATATTATCCTGTTTATTAAAGTGAGTGATTATTATAGATAAGGTCCTCTCATTACAGTAAGTGATAGGTCGTTGCCACTGTATCACTCTTCATGCTAAGTTATTTAGCATTTTCTTGAAAAGATCAAAGAAAAATCTTAATCATCTTGCGTTTCTGGCACGCATGTGTTAATTAACGTTGATTGCTTGCATCATACATGTCATATATGCCTTGTAAGTTGTAACCAAATTAGCTAATTCTCGGAATGTGTAATGAGTACTCCTGTGGGATATATACTCAATATTTTAAAAGTTGTTACTAAGGAAAATGATATTTTTATCTTATATTTGGTTTACGTGTTTTGAAAAGACGAATAGTGGAATTTTTTATTGTAGCACGAGGTACTTATGTTTTTAAACACGCCTTCCAATTATATTTTGCTACTTATCTCTATAGGAGTGGATAGATATTTTACTGGAATTTTAAGAAGCTATAGAATTATTACGATCAATTGTTTTTCCCTTGAACATAAATTACCTACCTACTGATTGGTCTTTTATGAGAGCAATTAATTCATTATATATTTATAACCTACAGGGTGTAAATATTTATTATTGCATTTAATTTTATCTACGTTTGAAGTGTGAAAATCGATCAAGACAGCTATGTTGAATTGAGAGTGAATTCGGTCTTGACCAGATATTCACTGAGTATTAAATGACCCGTAGCGTAAGTTCTATAGCGCTAGGTAAAGTCGTAACCACTTTCACTATTGGCGGCCGCCAGCTAATCCCCCGTCCCTCCTCACCTCCATTACCTACCATCCATGATACAACTACCTTAGTACTACGCAATACTGCCTTACATTCTGCGACCGACCGGTATAAAATTCATCTTAGAATTTAAGAATTCGCGTTAAATTCTAATACCTACCTTGGTAGATCGAATAATGATTTCTTTGATGTTTTGTCATCATCTACCTATTAAGTTCCACTGCTGAATTCAAGCCTCAAGTTTTATAAGAGAAAAGGTTCTAAATCTTTGGAGATATAGGTAGGTAGGTAGAGCAACGTGGTGTCTTGTCTGAATCTCACAATAATTAACCGTTGACTACTATCTGACATGATAGTTTTATTACCTATCTACTAAGGCTCGGTTGCTTGACTTGATATGACTTAAGTCGGCTTGAATCTTATGTCTTTTAACATAAGAGTCAGGCTGTCATATTTAAGTATAACGTTTCGGTTAATGTACACACTTAATAAGGACACACTTGATTACGAATTAGGTGCATGATAGTATTACAGATTCACATGTAGGTAACCAGTTGCGATACGATCGTGTTTCAAAACGTATCATAACTGGGTTAGGATTAAACATAACCATAGATAGACAAAGTAATACATCTAGTCTTGGATGGTTAGATACTTACCTACTACAAAGATAAATTTATATATTTTTAGTTTGAAGAGCTGATAAAATTTTAGATATAAGTAATGTAAAGATTGTGGTCTTCAATGATTTTTTTTTTTCAATACTTATTTAATGCATTTATTAAGTAATTGAATTGTTGTGATATCATAATTATGTACGATATAATTAATTTTCATTGCCATATTTAATTTCGTATTGGCTGCATGCACGAATTGGTTTAAAAATGATGCGGAAGGAGGCGACGCGCGCGCGTTGAAGTCTTTTGTTGAACGGTTTATCTATGCAATAAATAAATTATTTATTGAAGTGTCTGCGATTTCTATATAAATGCCAAAATTTACATTATAACTGCTATATTCAGGAGATGTTGTTTTATATCTCTAATATATAAAATTCTCTCGGCAATCTTTGTTACCAAACTCCTCCGAAACGGCTCGACCGATTGTTATGAAATCTTCAGTATATGATCGGTAGGTCTGATGCAGGTTGTTATCTACTTTTTATATCCCAAATAGCAAAACAACGTTTGCCGGATCGGCTAGTAAATATGAAATATAGTTATGTTTACATAATCAATAATAATAATAATAAAAAGCCTTTGTTTCCGAAACAGCAATTCATTTGCATGTCATGATTTATCTTATTAAGTCAAAGTTACATTTTGTCAACATAGTTTTCTGGTTAGTCAAAGCTATTTTATCAAAAGTAATGTTACAAAAATTAAATTAATTAAAGAATGCAGCGCGTTTAAGATTTTCTGAACAAAAGTTGTTAGTTTTAATGTAGGCAAATACAGGCCGAGAGCTATTTGATACCTATACATATTTTCTAGAACCCTGCATACCTACACAATTACCTAATAGACACTGTTGGGTACGACTATATTTAATATCTACCTACTAGTAAATAAAAACTACCTAACTACTTCCTGTACATACATTAAACAATTTAGACTTTAGAACTGAATCTTGTGATTATCAAAACACTCTATCCATGAAAGTAATTTTAGTCAATTGATTTTATTGTATTCTACATGTGCCTAAAATAATAAATGTGCTATAAATGCAAAGGTCATTACTTACTATCGATATAGTTTTTATTTTTTTAAGTACTATCTCTAAAATATATTTTAGATAATATAATGTTAACATTATGTATTTTAACCAAATTATTTTTAATTAAATGCTTCGTATTAGTTCCTTAATTTATACAATCTACACATCTATTCCTAAGGTCACTAAAATGAATGAGATCATATTAACTTTTGACCTCAATTAATTTAATTATTACCTAACTAGAGCAATATTATGCAGCGCTAAATTCTTGAAAACTCGTTGAAAAAATTATCTACGAGTAAGAGAAGCTTATACACTATTATTTTAGATGACATCCCAAACTAGAATAGTAGATACTGGATGGCTGAGCACAAATAAATGGACACACTGATTGTATTGCAAAATGGTTTTGTAAAGATATTTTTACTCTTAGGTACTTATTTAATTTTATTTCAGTACATCTCCATGTATTTCCCATATTATTTTCTATAAATTTTCAGAAGTAGGTAGGTAAGTATAATATTGATATGAAATATTGATGTACTTAGCGGGATTTGAAGTAGCGTATTGCCACAATAAATGATAGTAGGTAGGTACGAGTGCCTGCCTCTTCACATCTATGGATTTCGGAAAAGAAAATCCATAAAGGTTCCGTTTTTTTATCGGATCCCATGATCTATACCTTACTTGGGTATTACTTATGTTTGAGGGAATCAATATTTGAGGGCGTAGCCTGTATATAATGATGTTTTTTACAGTAACCCTCTTAGAAATAAACGTGGACCAGAGGTATAAGACAAGAAGTAAGGAATAGCTTTGTTTTGTTATTTTCTCTCAAATATAACATTTTAAGTAATGTTGATAGAAGAGGACAAAACAGAGTAGGCACAATAATTATTGCACATTTTTGTTATACTGTATAGTATTTAAGTTACAAGTACCTACTACTGTAATTAGGTAGGCATGTATTAAGAATTGCGAAAGCATCATACATTACTAATGAATGTTATAATAGCAATTAATATTAGCGTGCGCATTGAATGTAATTCGTTTTGTACCTATGCGCACAACAGGTCTTCTACGCAATGCATAATTTTTATTAATTACGTAATAATTGTACGGAAATCGCAAATGTTTTTTGTTTCAGTGAGAACGACCCTCTAACGGAACCGGATATACGCGAGGTCTACGAGCGGCCGCCGGCCACGCTATGTCTTTCACATATTGTAGCGTAGGATGATAATAATATACTTAGGGTACTGCTATGCTATAATAATACAATTTCGATATCTTGTTTTATTTTAGCAGAATATGAACGATACAAACGTCCGTTTTTGTCTCATTTTTGAATTTTTAGAGTTCCGTACCCAAAGGGTAAAAAACGGGACCCTATTAATGAGACTTTGCCGTCCAACCGTCCGTCACTATGCTGATGATCTCTTGGACTGTGATAATTACACGCTTGAAATTTTCACAGATGATGCGTTTTCATTGCCGCTATAACAACTTATACTAAAAAATAAAATAAAGTGAAGGGGGGCTTCCAACGTAATTTTGCTCGCTTTTGATCTTTGATCCTGTAGACCCAATATTATTGTACTTGTATAGTAGTAGTGTAGTAGATAAATGGGCCTTCTGGCTTCTGCATCATGATCGTGCTACGTAATAAACATAATGGCATGAAACCCTTCGTGTGCGAGTCAGTCAGTCGCACTTGGCCGAATATTCACATGTTGATCATTATAATCTCTATAAGAAAAAGTAGCAAACATTTAAATATAATGTAGGTAAGCACCCAATGCACTTTTTACAGCTATTCTCTTCCTACAAAAGCATGGGTGGCGACACTATCTCTCTTTAAATCCAGAGTGACTAAGCATGTTCTAGGCAAGCGAGCTCTACCTTGGCTGTATCATCATATTATTTCATAATAATAGCCTAGCGCCAGACTAAATTAGTTTTATTAAGCGTTAACATGTGATCTTTTATTAAATCCAGTATTTGCAATTGCTTGCGATCTACAGCCTTGAATGCAGGTGACGCCAGGTGAAGGTATCTGTATCACTTTTTCAACATAAAAGGTCTCATTTCCCGTTTAGTAAGCTGCGTAGGTACCTACTTCTATTCTAGTTTTTCCAAAGTTGTACATACAAGTTGTCAATACTTTTTGTGGGTTTGATTTATAAGTTCTCAAGTTCTCGTGTTGAAAACGTAAGTTTATTCGATCAAGTCTTAAATACTCGTGATAAGGTTCTTGTTATAAGGGAATTATGAGATTGTAGAGTCTCTGAAAACCTCTTTTGTGACAAAGGCTAAACATACTACTTTCTTTAGAATGTTCTTTGAAATAACGTTAAGAGTTTAACAAGTTTAGTGAATATTCAGATGTTGTTTTATTTTCATAAAAACTTATAGCTATCTAATGGTGATTGAGTGTTATTATTGCTTTCTCTGCTTACGTGATTAGTCAAAATTATTATTGTAGTACCTAATCATTCAGAAAAGTCCATTAAGACTGTTATAATGGTAATACATAAAGCTAATGGTGTTATTAATTAAGAGCGTTTTTAAAAAAAAATTAGGTACTTTTAGATATTATTTATTGAGCTGACTATAGTATATCCACAAAGAGCCGACAGTAGAATATAACTTACATAAAGTGAAATTTTATTAATATTAATGGTATGATTATTATAATATTTAATTCCCTCAGTGCTAAAAGTTTCTCACTCTTACTTATGCATTACTGCACCACCGCCTACAATACCTACCTACCTTAGTACTCGTACATTCACTTTTGTTTGGCATTGCAGAAAGTGTAATAATGAAAGAATTTTATAACTTTTATGTTGTAAAATGTACAAAAGTTACGAAATAACGACATTTAACCTACTTTATGGCATGACAGTAAGAGTTTCGTAGTCATTTCTTACATTAGAAAGCGAAACTTTTCTACGTAAACATTAGTCAAATCTTGCATCAATTCTATTATTAGTTTAAACTATATAACTTAAGATACTTAATTTATTTACTTTGTAATTCAAATTACTTAGTCTTATAAGACTAAGAATACTTAGATACAAAGTAATTGGATTGTCTCGCATACTTTCGCAGCTGATCGTGTAACCTCGAGCAAGAAAAGGTCACACAAAACTTTCACGGGAAATCGTCCCGACGGAATTTGTCGTTGATAAATACTCACGTTGTTTTCCAGATGTGTGTAAAATCCGGATTTATGGTCACTTCACTAGATTTTAAGGGTAAGTTCACACTCGCGCGGCGCGGGCATGGTGCGGGAGTGCGGTCGATCGGCTCGCCAAGCGATCACTGCGCGCGCGCTGAACTTACAACTCCGGGCCGCCACCGGGTACCAGTCACTCGCAAGTCGCAAGCCTTTCCTACTGACTCACGCGAAGGCTTTAACTTCATGGGTTTTCTTTATGTGGGTGGTTGGGTTATTATTATTAGTATCAAGATTTGGAAAACCGAGCAAGTTTTTTTTTAATCAAGTTGAGACATTATTGGAAAAAAAATTGCAGTTGCTTCCTCAAAAAAAATGTACTATGGTATGATAAAAAGTGAATGATAGAGATGAGTAGAGTGAGGTCTCTATGTCACTGAACGTTTGCTTGAGCGAGCTTTTGAGATACTCATAAGTCCAGGTTTGCACCAAAACGGAGCGGAGCGAAGCTGTGTTTGAGTGCCCAATCAGATTTCGTAATTTCGGCATCTCTCCCCTCAGCTTCGTGGAAACCGGGCCTAATATAAGTCGTACAGATAAATCATTACTGTGCTGTTTCTGTATAATTAGTAGACATTATTAAAAGAGCTTTATTTTGGGAACACAACGGGACTACATAAACCTGAGCCGTATTCAATGTATTACTTTGTTTAATATCAATTTTTTAAATCACAAAGAATTAGGCTAAATATCCGATTGGAATTTCCTACATTAGCGCTCATTGATTGAATGGTTAATTTTGTAAGCAAATAAATAAAATTCTTTGCAATTTATAAAATAGCTTTTATTGCGAATAATAATTTAAGGAACTCTGCAGGTGTAGCCATATTTATTCTATTTAGACGATTGTTATCGGATCGAAGACTAAAAACAATGTATTGATAGGCACTCGGTGCCTATCAATACATTGTTCAGGGGTCTGACTGCGTAAAAAAAACGTGTTCATCCTTATCGTAATCGTTGGCAAATTCTGCCCCCCGATGGGATGTCGGAAATCAGTCGGGGAACCAATCCAGGGTAACTATGAATACGTTTCTCTTATCTAGGGGCTGGATAAGTTCGCTGATATCAATCGTAGAAACAGAATAAGGTGCGGCTGATTAACAGACAGAAGCCTGGCGAAGCCGATGGGTAAAGAGCAGCGGAAGGTCAGAAGTGCATGTGCGTGTCGTCGTCGGCGAGCGTGTAGGTGTGGTCGCGGAAGCGCACGTTGCTGCGGCGCGCCACGGGCGTCATGTCGTCGTCGCTGTCCAGCGCGGGCTCGTAGCCCTTGTTCACGTACGAGCCCATCGACGACCCGCCCGCCAGCGACATGGTGCTCATCTGGCACATCAGAAAACCATTATAGCACCGAATATACAGGAAAAATTTTTTTTTAGTGCCCAAATTTTAATATGTTATAGATTATTGAAATTTAATAAACACATATTTTTTATTTTTTAGTTTAACTTAAAAATGCCAAAGTTATCGTTTATCGTAGATATTTACTTTTCCATAGATAATTATGGTCACCCTACTAAAGCCTATCAGCTGTTTAGGCAATACAATACCTAACGGCGCGCATGGCAGCGGTCGCTGACCTAATTTTTAGGGTTCCGTAAAGGATGCCAATGGGACCCTTTTACTAAGCCTTTAGCAATTGATATTTAGGTACTTAGCTGAAAACGCACATAACTACAAAACGTTAAGGTCAGGATCCGATTTAACCACTAGTATCCTAGTAGTTAAGAGGTCGGATAGGATTATTCAAAAATTCAAAATATCAATTAACTATTCAGTATTTTCACAGTAGTGTATTTTACAATTATGTTTAGGCGCTCCTCCCACGCGACATTCAACAATCGATGGCCGATTATTTTGTAGGAAAAAATGAAACGAACAGATTGTAATACTAAAATTACATTGAATACTGCATAACTCACAAGTGCTACAAAAGACTGACGTGGGCGAAGAGCCTTAATCAAAAATTACTTACGTTATTTCATCGCTTAAATCCCGCTAAATCCGAATTCCTTAGGCTCGCACATGTGGTACACTCTCCCTCTCATACAATTCTTGAGCTGCTCGAAGGCTTTCATTACTGAGTAAATACACTCTCACCATTTCATAAAATTCGCGATTTGTGAACGAAAAAAAGTAGTTATTGCGGACGATGTTACGCAAATGACAAACTCAAAAAGACTGGAATGGCTATGTGCTTATTGCTGGTGCGGGCGAACGCGGGCGGCATGCAAGTACTCGGGGCGTCCCCGCGCGCGACAGCGGTTTCAAATTCGGCAATAACCGCGGCGGCGCGGCGTGTCGCGTGTCTATGTCGGCAAAGAACAAAGGCAAAAACAGGCGGCGCGAGCGCGGCGAGTCTATGTCGGCAAAATACAAAGGTGACGCGTAGGTGCCTAGCGATGATGTCGTCTGGCGCGCGATTTTTAGTAATAGATTAGGTATTCCATGGTAATGGTGTATTTGATTTCCTTTTTTTAAGGACAAAATTATGGTAGAAAAAAAATTAAATAAAAAAATAAACTATTTATGAAGTTGTGTTCTATTAACGATTCAGAACTACTAGAAAAAATTTGGGCACTAAAAAAAAAATTACCCTGTATTATACTAAACGATTTATCGAAAATTTGTTCTAAGCGCATTTGGAATTTATAACTGACATAAATAAAGACAATGACGTAAACATTTATTGCAGTTTCTAATAAAACTAGAAAATTGGAGCACTCTTTAGGAAAACCAATCGTGTTTTTTCCCAATCGTGTTTCCCGCTCCAATTTGATCCAAAATTGAAGCAGATATTTATTTTAATTTAAAATAATCTTCTTTAATTTTTTTTTAATTCAGGTTAGTAAAAATCGCATAGTGCGCTTATTTAGCCCTCAGTTGCGTAAAAATGGAAGTCCATCCCCAATGCAATGTTCTGAAAAGAAGGCAATGTCAGACGGCTATGGCTACAGAACTCACCGCAGTGATGGGCTCGTCGTAAATGTACCCCGCGGCGGAGTCCCGCGCGGCCTGCGAGCGCCGCTTCTCGGCCATCACGGAGTCCCGCCGCGTCATCAGCGCCCGCAGCGTCGCGCGCCGCGACGCCGGGTTCCCTCCGAGCGACGGCAGCCGCGACACCATGTCTGCGGTGGAAATCACATAGATGAGTTCGTTCGTTCGTTCGTTTTAGCCGACGGACGTCCACAGCTGGACAAGGGCCTCCTGTAATGATTTTCAGTCCGCACGGTCATGCGCCACTCAAATGACTCATCACATCAACCTGCGGAAGTCCACTGTTGAATATAGGCCTTCCCAAGCGAGCGCCACCACACCCTGTCCTCAGCCTTCCTCATCCAGTCGCTTCCCGCCACCCGCTTAATGTCGTCGGTCCAACGAGTAACTTAAATGAGTATTAGAATGAAATCCTAAGTTCGTTCGTTCGTTTCAGTCGACGGACATTCACTGCTGGAAAAAGGCCACCATGATTTCCCACTGACACGGTTCAGCGCCACTTATATCCAGCGTCTTCCCGCGATGTCGTCAGCCAAAACCATTTGATAACGTAGAGATACTCCGACCATAGCTCTCACCATCACCCGCTGACTTTGAGCCTTCTTAGGAGGCCCATAATAATTCTAAATACTTTACACACAGATTTTAACTTTACAATAAACACTTTTGTTTTCATCAAGTTTTCAACACTTTTCTTGTTGTATTACTGCTCTTCCAAGATCTGTATGGCCTGAACTTATACGGCAAACCTGTTCGCTCCAACGCAAACATTAGGCGGAATAGACACCACACACATATTGGACTCGTCCACGCCGCGCCGCTCCAAGTCGTCTATACGTGTTATACATACCGGGGTCCGCGTTGTGCAGTATGGTGAGCCGCCTCTTGAAGTTGGCGTCGAGGTTGATGACGCTCTGCTTGTTGTCGCGCGCTCGCTCCAGGTTGTGGAGGGTCTTGCGCCGCGACACGTTGGACTCGTCCACGCCGCGCCGCTCCAAGTCGTCTATACGTGTTATACATACCGGGGTCCGCGTTGTGCAGTATGGTGAGCCGCCTCTTGAAGTTGGCGTCGAGGTTGATGACGCTCTGCTTGTTGTCGCGCGCTCGCTCCAGGTTGTGGAGGGTCTTGCGCCGCGACACGTTGGACTCGTCCACGCCGCGCCGCTCCAAGTCGTCTACGTGTTATACATACCGGGGTCCGCGTTGTGCAGTATGGTGAGCCGCCTCTTGAAGTTGGCGTCGAGGTTGATGACGCTCTGCTTGTTGTCGCGCGCTCGCTCCAGGTTGTGGAGGGTCTTGCGCCGCGACACGTTGGACTCGTCCACGCCGCGCCGCTCCAAGTCGTCTATACGTGTTATACATACCGGGGTCCGCGTTGTGCAGTATGGTGAGCCGCCTCTTGAAGTTGGCGTCGAGGTTGATGACGCTCTGCTTGTTGTCGCGCGCTCGCTCCAGGTTGTGGAGGGTCTTGCGCCGCGACACGTTGGACTCGTCCACGCCGCGCCGCTCCAAGTCGTCTATACGTGTTATACATACCGGGGTCCGCGTTGTGCAGTATGGTGAGCCGCCTCTTGAAGTTGGCGTCGAGGTTGATGACGCTCTGCTTGTTGTCGCGCGCTCGCTCCAGGTTGTGGAGGGTCTTGCGCCGCGACACGTTGGACTCGTCCACGCCGCGCCGCTCCAAGTCGTCTACGTGTTATACATACCGGGGTCCGCGTTGTGCAGTATGGTGAGCCGCCTCTTGAAGTTGGCGTCGAGGTTGATGACGCTCTGCTTGTTGTCGCGCGCTCGCTCCAGGTTGTGGAGGGTCTTGCGCCGCGACACGTTGGACTCGTCCACGCCGCGCCGCTCCAAGTCGTCTATACGTGTTATACATACCGGGGTCCGCGTTGTGCAGTATGGTGAGCCGCCTCTTGAAGTTGGCGTCGAGGTTGATGACGCTCTGCTTGTTGTCGCGCGCTCGCTCCAGGTTGTGGAGGGTCTTGCGCCGCGACACGTTGGACTCGTCCACGCCGCGCCGCTCCAAGTCGTCTACGTGTTATACATACCGGGGTCCGCGTTGTGCAGTATGGTGAGCCGCCTCTTGAAGTTGGCGTCGAGGTTGATGACGCTCTGCTTGTTGTCGCGCGCTCGCTCCAGGTTGTGGAGGGTCTTGCGCCGCGACACGTTGGACTCGTCCACGCCGCGCCGCTCCAAGTCGTCTACGTTCAGTTTCTGCAGATCCTTCGCGATTTCTACCGCATGTCTTTCGAATTGTGCGTCTTCGGAGAGGTCATCGGTCTGGAAAATTTGAAAAACTATCACAAAAAGTCAGTTTCACATATTTCCAACCATCGAGACTTTATTGTCATAAGTGATTAATTAGGCGGCATCGACTCCGAAAATAATCTCAAAATAGTCAATACTCAGTACCAAGGTTCGGTTTTTAAAATCTAAAATATCAATAATAACCGTTAAACATCGAACAGATAATATAATTTGTATACAAAATGTATATGTACTTCAGTGTATGGTGTTCTGTGGATGCCTTACCCTCTTGGTGCAGTACCAGTTGAGGTCGACGGTGGCGAGCAGGTGCGTGATGGTGGTGAACCGGTGGAACAGCATGCCCGCGAACTGGATCAGCATCACCGACCCGAAGAAGATGATCAGCACCGACCCGATCGGCTCCAGCATCAGGTATTCACGTTCGATTACAACCTGTGGAGTTTAAAACAAAGTCTCGACCGGAAAGATAGGTATTCGTATTCCACTACACTGGCCGTGTGCAGGTTAACAGGCTTCACGCACTTATGCCAGTCCATGACCAGGCATGCAAGTTCGGGGGTTGTTCCCGAAACATACCATGGCAAATAAGAAGCCTTACACTCAATATTTCGATCCAGTTACACAGGTCAAGGTGACGCGGCGCAGCGAGATAAGAGTCAGGAACTGTCAGAAGTAGTTTGGTTTTTTCTCAGTGTCTCTGTTGTCAGAGTAGCTCAGGTCTGGTTGATGGGATGCTTTGGTCTTAGCTAGGGACTAACCTACTAGCAAAGACGCTGATGTCGTTCTGGTAGAAGATGCGGATCTTCTGTCCGAAGGGCAACTTGAGGTGCAGCTGGTTCTGGCGCAGCTGCAGCAGGAAGATGGCGAGCACGAACAGCGCGTTCAGCATCACGAACAGTATTTATCTCAATAGTGACAAGTGAAGGAGATACTTACAACGTTGATGTCGTTCTCGTAGAAGATGCAGACCTTCTGTCAGAAGAGCCACTTGAGGTGCAGCTGGTTCTGGCGCAGCTGCAGCAGGAAGATGGCGAGCACGAACAGCGCGTTCGGCATCACGAACAGTATTTATCTCAATAGTGACAAGTGAAGGAGCTACTTACAACGTTGATGTCGTTCTCGTAGAAGATGCAGACCTTCTGTCAGAAGAGCCACTTGAGGTGCAGCTGGTTCTGGCGCAGCTGCAGCAGGAAGATGGCGAGCACGAACAGCGCGTTCGGCATCACGAACAGTATTTATCTCAATAGTGACAAGTGAAGGAGATACTTACAACGTTGATGTCGTTCTCGTAGAAGATGCGGACCTTCTGTCCAAAGGGCCACTTGAGGTGCAGCTGGTTCTGGCGCAGCTGCAGCAGGAAGATGGCGAGCACGAACAGCGCGTTCAGCATCACGAACAGTATTTATCTCAATAGTGACAAGTGAAGGAGATACTTACAACGTTGATGTCGTTCTCGTAGAAGATGCGGACCTTCGATCTGTCCAAAGGGCCACTTGAGGTGCAGCTGGTTCTGGCGCAGCTGCAGCAGGAAGATGGCGAGCACGAACAGCGCGTTCAGCATCACGAGCAGTATTTATCTCAATAGTGACAAGGGAAGGAGATATTTACAACGTTGATGTCGTTCTCGTAGAAGATGCGGACCTTCTGTCCGAAGGGCCACTTGAGGTGCAGCTGGTTCTGGCGCAGCTGCAGCAGGAAGATGGCGCGCACGAACAGTGCGTTGGGCATCACGAACAGTATTTATCTCAATAGTGACAAGTGAAGGAGATACTTATACAACGTTGATGTCGTTCTCGTAGAAGATGCGGACCTTCTGTCCAAAGGGCCACTTGAGGTGCAGCTGGTTCTGGCGCAGCTGCAGCAGGAAGATGGCGAGCACGAACAGCGCGTTCAGCATCACGAACAGTATTTATCTCAATAGTGACAAGTGAAGGAGATACTTACAACGTTGATGTCGTTCTCGTAGAAGATGCGGACCTTCGATCTGTCCAAAGGGCCACTTGAGGTGCAGCTGGTTCTGGCGCAGCTGCAGCAGGAAGATGGCGAGCACGAACAGCGCGTTCAGCATCACGAGCAGTATTTATCTCAATAGTGACAAGGGAAGGAGATACTTACAACGTTGATGTCGTTCTCGTAGAAGATGCGGACCTTCTGTCCGAAGGGCCACTTGAGGTGCAGCTGGTTCTGGCGCAGCTGCAGCAGGAAGATGGCGAGCACGAACAGCGCGTTCGGCATCACGAACAGTATTTATCGCAATAGTGACAAGTGAAGGAGATACTTACAACGTTGATGTCGTTCTCGTAGAAGATGCGGACCTTCTGTCCGAAGGGCCACTTGAGGTGCAGCTGGTTCTGGCGCAGCTGCAGCAGGAAGATGGCGAGCACGAACAGCGCGTTCGGCATCACGAACAGTATTTATCTCAATAGTGACAAGTGAAGGAGATACTTACAACGTTGATGTCGTTCTCGTAGAAGATGCGGACCTTCTGTCCGAAGGGCCACTTGAGGTGCAGCTGGTTCTGGCGCAGCTGCAGCAGGAAGATGGCGAGCACGAACAGCGCGTTCAGCATCACGAACAGTATTTATCTCAATAGTGACAAGTGAAGGAGCTACTTACAACGTTGATGTCGTTCTCGTAGAAGATGCAGACCTTCTGTCAGAAGAGCCACTTGAGGTGCAGCTGGTTCTGGCGCAGCTGCAGCAGGAAGATGGCGAGCACGAACAGCGCGTTCGGCATCACGAACAGTATTTATCTCAATAGTGACAAGTGAAGGAAATACTAACAACGTTGATGTCGTTCTCGTAGAAGATGCGGACCTTCTGTCCAAAGGGCCACTTGAGGTGCAGCTGGTTCTGGCGCAGCTGCAGCAGGAAGATGGCGAGCACGAACAGCGCGTTCAGCATCACGAACAGTATTTATCTCAATAGTGACAAGTGAAGGAGATACTTACAACGTTGATGTCGTTCTCGTAGAAGATGCGGACCTTCGATCTGTCCAAAGGGCCACTTGAGGTGCAGCTGGTTCTGGCGCAGCTGCAGCAGGAAGATGGCGAGCACGAACAGCGCGTTCAGCATCACGAGCAGTATTTATCTCAATAGTGACAAGGGAAGGAGATATTTACAACGTTGATGTCGTTCTCGTAGAAGATGCGGACCTTCTGTCCGAAGGGCCACTTGAGGTGCAGCTGGTTCTGGCGCAGCTGCAGCAGGAAGATGGCGAGCACGAACAGCGCGTTCGGCATCACGAACAGTATTTATCTCAATAGTGACAAGTGAAGGAGATACTTATACAACGTTGATGTCGTTCTCGTAGAAGATGCGGACCTTCTGTCCAAAGGGCCACTTGAGGTGCAGCTGGTTCTGGCGCAGCTGCAGCAGGAAGATGGCGAGCACGAACAGCGCGTTCAGCATCACGAACAGTATTTATCTCAATAGTGACAAGTGAAGGAGATACTTACAACGTTGATGTCGTTCTCGTAGAAGATGCGGACCTTCGATCTGTCCAAAGGGCCACTTGAGGTGCAGCTGGTTCTGGCGCAGCTGCAGCAGGAAGATGGCGAGCACGAACAGCGCGTTCAGCATCACGAGCAGTATTTATCTCAATAGTGACAAGGGAAGGAGATACTTACAACGTTGATGTCGTTCTCGTAGAAGATGCGGACCTTCTGTCCGAAGGGCCACTTGAGGTGCAGCTGGTTCTGGCGCAGCTGCAGCAGGAAGATGGCGAGCACGAACAGCGCGTTCGGCATCACGAACAGTATTTATCTCAATAGTGACAAGTGAAGGAGATACTTACAACGTTGATGTCGTTCTCGTAGAAGATGCGGACCTTCTGTCCGAAGGGCCACTTGAGGTGCAGCTGGTTCTGGCGCAGCTGCAGCAGGAAGATGGCGAGCACGAACAGCGCGTTCGGCATCACGAACAGTATTTATCTCAATAGTGACAAGTGAAGGAGATACTTACAACGTTGATGTCGTTCTCGTAGAAGATGCGGACCTTCTGTCCGAAGGGCCACTTGAGGTGCAGCTGGTTCTGGCGCAGCTGCAGCAGGAAGATGGCGAGCACGAACAGCGCGTTCGGCATCACGAACAGTATTTATCTCAATAGTGACAAGTGAAGGAGATACTTACAACGTTGATGTCGTTCTCGTAGAAGATGCGGACCTTCTGTCCGAAGGGCCACTTGAGGTGCAGCTGGTTCTGGCGCAGCTGCAGCAGGAAGATGGCGAGCACGAACAGCGCGTTCGGCATCACGAACAGTATTTATCTCAATAGTGACAAGTGAAGGGAGATACTTACAACGTTGATGTCGTTCTCGTAGAAGATGCGGACCTTCTGTCCGAAGGGCCACTTGAGGTGCAGCTGGTTCTGGCGCAGCTGCAGCAGGAAGATGGCGAGCACGAACAGCGCGTTCAGCATCACGAGCAGTATTTATCTCAATAGTGACAAGGGAAGGAGATACTTACAACGTTGATGTCGTTCTCGTAGAAGATGCGGACCTTCTGTCCGAAGGGCCACTTGAGGTGCAGCTGGTTCTGGCGCAGCTGCAGCAGGAAGATGGCGAGCACGAACAGCGCGTTCGGCATCACGAACAGTATTTATCTCAATAGTGACAAGTGAAGGAGATACTTACAACGTTGATGTCGTTCTCGTAGAAGATGCGGACCTTCTGTCCGAAGGGCCACTTGAGGTGCAGCTGGTTCTGGCGCAGCTGCAGCAGGAAGATGGCGAGCACGAACAGCGCGTTCGGCATCACGAACAGTATTTATCTCAATAGTGACAAGTGAAGGAGATACTTACAACGTTGATGTCGTTCTCGTAGAAGATGCGGACCTTCTGTCCGAAGGGCCACTTGAGGTGCAGCTGGTTCTGGCGCAGCTGCAGCAGGAAGATGGCGAGCACGAACAGCGCGTTCGGCATCACGAACAGTATTTATCTCAATAGTGACAAGTGAAGGAGATACTTACAACGTTGATGTCGTTCTCGTAGAAGATGCGGACCTTCTGTCCGAAGGGCCACTTGAGGTGCAGCTGGTTCTGGCGCAGCTGCAGCAGGAAGATGGCGAGCACGAACAGCGCGTTCGGCATCACGAACAGTATTTATCTCAATAGTGACAAGTGAAGGAGATACTTACAACGTTGATGTCGTTCTCGTAGAAGATGCGGACCTTCTGTCCGAAGGGCCACTTGAGGTGCAGCTGGTTCTGGCGCAGCTGCAGCAGGAAGATGGCGAGCACGAACAGCGCGTTCGGCATCACGAACAGTATTTATCTCAATAGTGACAAGTGAAGGAGATACTTACAACGTTGATGTCGTTCTCGTAGAAGATGCGGACCTTCTGTCCGAAGGGCCACTTGAGGTGCAGCTGGTTCTGGCGCAGCTGCAGCAGGAAGATGGCGAGCACGAACAGCGCGTTCGGCATCACGAACAGTATTTATCTCAATAGTGACAAGTGAAGGATATACTTACAACGTTGATGTCGTTCTCGTAGAAGATGCGCACCTTCTGTCCGAAGGGCCACTTGAGGTGCAGCTGGTTCTGGCGCAGCTGCAGCAGGAAGATGGCGAGCACGAACAGCGCGTTCGGCATCACGAGCAGTATTTATCTCAATAGTGACAAGTGAAGGAGATACTTACAACGTTGATGTCGTTCTCGTAGAAGATGCGGACCTTCTGTCCGAAGGGCCACTTGAGGTGCAGCTGGTTCTGGCGCAGCTGCAGCAGGAAGATGGCGAGCACGAACAGCGCGTTCAGCATCACGAACGCGAACACCATCGTGTCGCGCAGGTTCTTCAGATCCGTCGCTATACGTTCCTGAAAGCCACCATACAGGATAGTACACTAATTCCTAATGGTCTTTTCTAGCCTACTGAAACCATTGATAAAACATATAAAGGACCAGCACTAAGTGAAGTCACGCAATTATTTTTAGACTCCGCCCTGAAGCATCATTTTGAATTGGTAAAATTTTTATATGGCTACTGTATGCGACCGACGGCGGTATGTGCTGTCAGCGGTACCGAAATACATTTCCATCGTCGACCTGCGACGCCATATATGAGAAAATTTTGGTTCCAACATACGTCACATCTTTCCCGTCCTCTTAGCGTAGCGTATTTCGTCATTCCTGAACCGCATCCCATTGGAATAGCATTTATAGTATCTAATTCTTTGCTAGAGCAGAGTTTTGGAAGGAGAAAGAAATTTGCGACTCCTTCGCATAAGGTCGAGAAAAGAGACGATCCTAAAACTACTTACAGCAGGAGTCTTTTGGACGAAAATGTAAGGAAATCAGGGAGGCCTATGTAAAGCAAGACATATAACATAATAACATATAATGCAATATTTTAATGTTATTACTGCTACAATTATTAATACGTTTAGTGTGTAATTATTTACTTAGATATAAGAAACATAATGTGTATTTGATTTAAATAAAGATAAGTAATGCTTATGGGCATACCTAATCCCGACTCACATTTCCCATTTAGCCCTTTTACTGTGATATGAATTAGTAGTTTGAGGAATAAAAATTGATTAAATCGTTTTGACTTTGACCTAGGTTTTTCTCTCTACATTTCTTTTTCCTAGGAATCCTGTAATACGGCTGCTTTTCGACTAGGGATGTGAGACTGACGTTTGTTCTTGTTTCAAAATGTGAGGAACGTGAGACGTATAAGTTTCCATTATAAAATATAATGCATCGTTACCTGCTCCTCCTTATTCTCATCAATGGGACGCAGGTAGGTATCAATCAAATCCTTCCAGAATTCCGTTTCGGCTGTGGTTAAAAAGTCAACTTCCCCTTTCTGAAGGTTCGGGTCTTCTATCCAATAAGGGTTGATTAGATCGTCCCGTTCTTCCTAAAATAAAAATAAAAGCGAGTGTCGTGGGACAGTTGATAGTTTGGATTAGAAAACATTCAACCTAAAACAAAACTCCATTTTATATTTTCATGTGTGAATTCACGCATCACTCATAGATGGAGGTCTTCAGTTAGCTCGCGCTAACGAGCTCAATCTAAAACCGTGCGACCACCACCATGCGTGCCAATTCTGCTGACTAGAGGCAGAAAATTAGTCAGTAATAAGTAGGAGAAGAATTTTCGTATCGGGATTTTCGTCACGCAAAAATCCATTTTCTATCACTTGCGCAATACGAAAAATAAACTTTGTTTCAAATCTATTTATAAAGTTGTGATGTTGCTCCATTTCTCAGCATGGTCTACTTTAGAATTCTTGTTAATCACATGCTTAGGTTAGGTTAAAAGGTAAATCATTGCTGGTAGCGTAC
The DNA here is from genome assembly GCA_963855885.1 of Coenonympha glycerion. Classification (NCBI taxonomy): domain Eukaryota; kingdom Metazoa; phylum Arthropoda; class Insecta; order Lepidoptera; family Nymphalidae; genus Coenonympha; species Coenonympha glycerion. The sequence continues at coordinate 8,038,900 of OY979629.1, forward strand.
CTAGTAACTAGGTACGACCGAAGCTTCCCATCAGACAAAATGTGGGGTACATTTTGTCTGATGGGAAGCTTCGGTCAGTGTACTACGGACAATTTTCTTGGCAACGTGGAAGGCAAAAGGCCACGAGGCATATCGAGCCCGGTGGTCAGAACAAGTACCAACTTAAGGAAAATGGCGCCCTTACCTATTACGAACATAGCTGCAGACAGAACACAGTGAAAATCATACGCGCAGAATTACTCGCCGTGGTTGATAATCACGATCATCAGTCATGAGGGACCGACCGAAGAGACAGGTGCCTTGAGTCTTTATAAACTGCCGTACGAGTGGCGACATCTGGTGGCTCTTATAAGCCCCCGCTAAACTCACCCTGGGTATGTCAGCCGAATGTTCACTATCCTCATACTCTGGCAGCATAGAAAGGGTGTCGCCTCGCAGACCCATCGAGGATCTGCGACGTTGCATTTTCTCCACCTCCGGCGGTGCACCTCTAAAATTACGGTTTTCATTGAAACATCGTCATAGAAAAATGTTCCGGTATTTTCGTTTTTTAACAGTACCTACAGAAGGTTCACTCCGCAAGTTGATTTATAAAAATAGCGACCCTAGCGCTGACACAAAAGTGCAACTCAGTTCGCAAAAGCGCCTGGCCTCGTCTACGCTATCCACCTAAAGCTGCTATCGCGTAACTGTATCTCTTTCGACGTACTAAGGTTACCTCGTAATCGGGCGCACAAAGCGCGTGAAATAGACCGTACAAGAACTAACGTGTGCAACCTAGCCGACGCACAGCGGCCTTCTGAAATCAATACGTCGAGACGGTTACCTGAAGCTTCGTCGATCACGTCATAAGTGAACATGGCCTGGTATTAGTAAAAAAAATCTACCAGTAAATTCTCAGTACTAGCGCGAAATTTAGAAACTCGTGAACCCTCGTGTCTCGGAGAGCGCTTTAAACGTCGGCCCTACGTCTGATATCTCATCGGAATATGAAAAGAGGAAATAGAGTGTGTGCTCACGAACTTATGCATGCTACATAATATAATTATGTTTGCGTTGATGGAAAATTTCGGCAGAGATTGACTGCCGTGGCCGCTTCGGTCTGGAGGACATTATTCATATTTTTCAATGATAGAGGTCCAGGGTCTGAATCAATTTTAACCTTCAGTATTTTTTACTTAAAAGCCTATGTAATATGAAATATTCTGTGTATGTTCGGTAGCATTCGGTGTATGACGTACAATGCGTCCAATCTCTTTTCCAGTTTCTCAAGAGAGTTGGCGATCTGCAGTAGATGCAAGTCGTCCTTGTGGTCGGTGGGGTTGGTGCAGCAGAGACATTTGAAGAGCCCAGAAATGGAGAACTCAAGAGAACCACTTTGCTCCTCTGATTTGCCAAACCATCTCATGATGCTCTGGTTGTCCATTTTCTTTTTAACCTCCTCGGTTGCCTTCTTCTCCATTTCCATTTCCTATAACGAACGAAAAAGCATATGTCTATAACGTTTCTTCATGAATCGGAATTCGCAATAGGAAAATATTTTATTTAGTAAAACCTTCAACAAATTACTCCAAATCGAATCGGTTTAATACTACTAGTACTTTTATAAAGTTTTTACAGCTTATCCGTTTTATTAATACGTGTTATTTATAAACGATCTCGTCGTACCAATGGACATAATGGGCTTCCTGAAATAACTGCCAAATACCACGATCCTTAGCCGCCTGAAGTCAGCGACTCTCCGCGATTCTCTTTATGCCATCAACAACCAAAATTCACCAAAAATCACATACAAAAGTATAAAATAACCAAAAAAGGTGCCAATTCTGTTCTACATAATCTTTAAAGTTGAACCGTTTATAAATAGTACTATTATTTTCCGTGGGAAGCATTTTCAAAAGGACATCACTACTTTCAGACACTTCAAATTGGTATAATTTAGACCTTTAGGGTCTCACCTTTAGGGTCTTCTTTTGTGCCACCTCCCGAGTCCCCCACGTGACGTTGTTAAGATTGCACAGCGAGTAGATGATAAGCAACATGTACATGCTGGGGATGGTGATGTAGTAGATGATGATGTACGCCAGGCATATGATCTCTTGGGGGTGAAGGACTCCGCACACGAAGAATATTCCGAAGGTTGCCACGAAGAACAAACTGGACGGCGCCATCCACCCGTCTTCCACGATTTGTAGCGCGATGCCCACGATCACCATCAGCATCACCATGGCGTATATGCACGTTATCACGCCAGCCACTTGGAGCTGCAAAAATATACAAATTGTTCCGCAAGTGAAATCTATACCAGTTATCCATTATTCCACGGGTAGTTAGGAATGTACTGCCATTGATGAATCCTTATCATTTGTGTTGACCATGGAAAGGAAAAAACGACTTAAGCGGGCAAATTTGCTCGATATCGTACAGACTTGAGGGCAATGGTCTTCTTTTCTGATAGCCAGTTATGAAACTTTGCATATCAGTCATCATGGGGATCCGATCAGCTTATTTGAATTAATCGATTCGACTTGAAATGTAAACAAAAACTGGTACCAACCCTACTGATTATGAAATGATCAGGAATGAATATTTTTTTATTGTTGTCCTTTCTTCTTACATTATATCATAATAGTAGTTTATGAAACGGATGCATAATGGGGGGTATTAAAACATGAGTGTGAGTTCAAAAAACGAGCCGCAGGCGAGTTTTTTAATAGTATCACACGAGTGTTTTAATACCTAATTATGTAGAGTTTCATACACTACTTTATCTACGCTCAAATTATCATAAATCCAAACCATAAAATCTTGCTAACGTTTGTCGTAAATCCTTCACTTTGTTGGTAAAAGATTGTGGGTCATTTTTGTTGCAATTACTAAAATGTCAGGTGGACCGTGGAGTTAAATTTTCTTTAGTACGTTTCACTGCTAGACATTTTTCCGCGCTAAGTTTTGACTAAGTAACAAAAATAACACATTGAAATGTTAAAAGTTAGGTATGGCGCCAAAATTCAGTTGCAAACTGCGTATAGTCTGTTAAAAAAGTCATGAAACAAAAAAGAGTAGAAAAATATTTATACAATTCAGATAAACTATATTTTTAGTGGATAATTAAATAATCAAAAATTATACATAATTATTTTCAATATTCTGTATGAACACACTTTTTAATCAGGCAGGGAAAAATTATTAATTATTGTTTCTGTGAATTAATTGTTCTCTATGGTCGATCATGTCTACCAACTAAATGTTGTCTGTGGACTCCTTATATAAAAAAAAATTGAGGATTGGCTCTACACTCTCTATTGGCTATGATGACCACAGAGAAAAGAAAGTTATTCCCTGGCCTGTGATGACGACACACAAAAATACAGGAACCCAGAGCCGCGTATCGTAATGGAAATTATTCAACTATCTAGAGATATTTCCATAGTACAGCGATGTTATAATGAATAACTTTTTAATAATTATAGAAGTCTGTGAATAAAGTAGGTCAATATGTGACACATTTTGACTTCATAATTCGAACTTTAAGCAATGAGCGTAGATAAAAAAATAAAAAATTAACTGGTTTATCTTTTTAATCAATGTTAACCAATGTTCATTAATCAGTTACCTGACGAGTGACCAAATTTTTTTGAAGGGAACACTTCTTTCCATAAGTGTGCGTTGTCGGGTCGAGCATTTTTTGAGATGGGAAAAACCATTGACTCGAGATAACATTACCGTAACAATACCTCACTGTCACTTAATTGTTCAAGTTTTCACCTCTGTCGGCACTTCTGGCCAAAGGCAAAATCTCTCTCATTGACAGGAATCCGCGCTAAAGAGGGGGATATAAAAAGGGAATCACCTTTTCATATCCTAAAAGAGAGAGAATAAATACCTGTATCTCAGACTTGCACGTCATACAGATGAGCAGGAAGATGAGGATGGGCACGAGGTTGAGCAGCAGCGCGTTGATGTTGCTAAGGCCGGTGATGGCATTGATCGCACCGATCATCATCAGGAAGATCGTGCCGGGGCCCAAGATCGTGCCCAGCATCAACATCATCTGAAATAATCACTTATAACTATTGATTTCTGTGTTATTTGCAGCCTCTACTGGGCTAAGAATCTGCATCCCTAACGAATTTTTTTTAATAGGCATCACGAGCAAACGCCTGATGTTGAGCGAGCACCGCTACCCATGGACCTTTGCAGCACCAGAGGAGCTGCAAATGCGTTGCCGGCTCTTTGTTTATCTACCCCATAGATTACCCCATGTCATAGTTATGAGGAAACACTGTTGCTGGTAGCTTATCCTATTGTTTGCACGTGGTGCAAAGAAGGAAGTAGTTACGATATGGTGAACCACTATAAATATAAAGGTTTATTTACTCAACATAGGGTACAGTACCGTACAGTAGTTGACCGCAATCTCACCTGATTGTAAGTGAAGTTTCATTTTTTTTTTTCTAATTCCGTGCCATTTAGATATGTAATGTGCGATTGACAGGTTTCTACGACGATTGTAGATAAGTAATTTATAGGCTACGGCTGCAGATAACGAAACTGGGGAAATGAGACAGAATGCGTCAATCAGCGCGTGCAAAGAATCAGAATGCGCGTCTCGCAACCCGCCATGATTTACCTAATTTTCGACTTCTACGTAATAGCGGTGACCGCTAAAGATACCTGCCCCGTCATTTACTAATGCGTCGCAGCTATTTCCTCCACATTTTTCTCAGCCCTAGACATAGTTGCGACGTCTTTTATATATCTACGTTCCGCATTGGTAAAAACCGGGCTTCAGTACTAACTTGATACACGATGTACAGCGTGGATATGTTGTCGTTGACTTGGACGGTGCGCTTGGAGTCGGCCAGCAGGTCGAATATGTTGGCCATGGTGGACGGCACCCAGCGCCGGCGCTGGTTGAAGAACTCATTGAAGCGCTCCGGGCAGTGCGTGTACGCGTCCGACGCCGCGGAGTATTCCACTCGGTAGCCGCGTTGCAGCAGCAGCGTGCACAGCCATCGGTCCTCCCCTTGTTATTCAAAGAGCAATTTTTTTCAATAATTATAATTTTTTAATTATATATAGTGTTTTGTCATAATTATAACGATGTTAGTCCTATAAATTTAAATACGTATCAAAATTTCACCCGCGGCGGGATTTGAACTCACGCTCTATAGCTATCGCGGCTTGGTGCTCTTACCACTAAGCTACACAGTACACAAGTCGCATCCCTCCACTATGAAATTCAGATCCGTAATGAGTCTTTGGCAGAACTCTTTGTTCTTGGTTCCCTCCTACATAGTCTTTGTGCGGTAACTAATACACGCAAGTTAGTAATACCATTTATACAAAAAGTAACCAATGCCTTTAGTTCATTTGTTGTTGTAATAAAAAGGCTTATTTATTTCATTTTTAAATTATCTATAGCGGGTGCTGCTATCTTTTACACAAATGGTCCATAAGGGAATTCTCGTTTCACAAACACGCCGTCATTGCATCAGATGTGATCATTACCAAGTACTTCTTGCAAACCTATGTAAAACGTTACCTTGATCATATTGCACGTAATGTCTCGCCTCACTGGAAGTCAATGTGTACTTCTTCATAACGTTGTCGTCCATCAGGGCTTTCCCTCTGAACAGTGAGAAGCACCCAGGGCTACAGAGCACGCAGCCGATCATGTGTTCAGTCGCCTTTTGCAGCCAGTGACCGATCGCGTACTCAAACATTTGGTACCACGACATAAAGCCTGAAATTAAAAAAATATTTTAGCGGCATCCCGAACGTTGAAGTTGTCATAAATTAGCAGATTCCTCCAAATTCGAAAGCTCAATCGCTGCCACACGTCTTCAGCTTTACATCATATAACATGTCATTGATCTATACTTTACTCTTAGCTCGTTGTAACATGTAGAGTTTAAAGCGTTGTCATTTGAGTCAAGAAGAAATGGTTATGCAAAGGAGCGAATATACATAACATTAGACAACTAGCTGTTGCTCGGTACTTTATCCATGCCCCATAAGAATCGTTTATTTGATCAGTGATCTACATAAAAAGTAGCGTTTAAACGCAGATACAGTATACCTAAGTAACGTACGTTGACTCGTTTACTCTGCATTTAAACGCTAATTTTTGAATGACTACTACTACTACTACTACTACACTACTCTTAAAAAATTGTTTTGAATCAGTTCAAATCAGTAGCACAAACCACACACTTTATCTTTCTTATATTACTGTAAAACTAGAGTGTACACATCTTTCTAAGAATTTAATTCATTATAAAAATATTTGTCAACAAGACTTGTTAATCAAATAATTTTATCAGTTCTGGGAATTGTAAATATTTAAAATTTTATATCCGGTAGCGGAAACTATATTTGCTATCTATATCTGATAACGTAACGATCCAATAAAAAACAATATTTAATAAAAAATTCCAAAATTCCTTTTTTCTAAAAAAAAATCCCTATTTTGTTTTTATTTTTGTGTTGCACCATCCCGAATTTCATTTCTCTTATCAAAAATCCTCTTAGCAAAGGTTGCCTGTAAGAGATTGCTCTAGCAATAAGGTCGCAATAAAGTTATATAAATTAAAAAATAAAGATAAACTAAGAACAAAATTAACCTGAGCCAACTGGATGAATTCGCCCGCATGCAGCTCCCAGATTTTTGTCCTTCTTCATAAGATCTACCAGCAGTGTGACAGCAAGCGGTTTGAAATCGATGTCCCCATCGAGCGCAAGTAGATAAGTATTCTCGGCTATGACCTCCTTGCGGTCCACCGATAGTGGCAGGTCCATCAGCCGGTGCCCGAGGAAGTAGTACATGTACATAACCTGGAATCAGAAGTGGGATGCAATTGGGTAGTTGATTGAAGTCCAAATATTGATTTTAATCATTTGTTTTTGAACCTAGAACTTTTAACAAATAAAATGGTGAAAAAAAAACTGACTCGTACAGATAACAAAAACAAAAGCATTTTCATTTTTAAGTAGGGGTCTTTTGTCCCTTTCTCGCAAAACGATTTGTACAGAGTTACTTACTATGGTATTGGAAACCAGTGACCACACACGGCGTCATAGTTTACTTAATAGAGCTGCTATTGTCTAATCAAAAATGTTAAAATGCTTATTACATTTATTTGTTATTTGACTGATTTCATCAATTTTTCACCATTTTATTTACAAATATTTCTATTTCCAAAATAAATGAAGATGAAGATAATCAGTATTTTGATTTCAGTCAACAACCCACTTTGGAAACACCTAGTCCTTCTCACCCAGTCCTTTACCGAGTATTCTAACCTTAAACATAGACCTATATTCTCTGTCCCAAAAAACATTATTATTCAGGCAGATCTTAACAGCATTGTCCACCATTTCAACTTTATCGTTTTACTTGTATACATATCAGTTTTAGAAGTTTAATTTTTTTGCATTATATAAAATATTAAATTATCCGTTAAGCGATTTTCATTCAACTTTCTCGAAATATTATTATTGGTCATATTAAGTAGGTATACTTAGGGATTACGAATTATTAGGCCAAGATCACACTGGCTTAAGAATGATGTCATTGAATGTAGACCAGATAAATGAGCGATTGATATGCTTATCAATGAACATACACTTTATTTATTGTTACAGTTAGTAATTTTCTCATCGCTTCACAAGGTTGATTTTACGGGTTGGCAATTTTCTATAGGTAGGCTTGAATATCGATCTTATAATCAACAGGAAGAATATAAAATCAGTCGTTAAATTCTGAATTCATTGCGTTAATTTATTTGAATCCATTCATCATTTTCTTAGCATATTAAAAGAGTTATTATTAAGCATCTCACCTGTGACCATCGTTTTCTGTGTCTAATCTTCGACTTGTCCTTCAAATGGCAAATCATTTTGTTCTTGCCCGGTAAAGTCCAAACCAACTTCCCGCCGTAAGGCGTTGGATATTTTTTCGGAGGGCGAAGTCTCACATTGGTCAGATGAACTTCAGAAGCCGCCTCGTCTACCGAATCCACGAGACATTTGACGAAGCGATTTACTTGGGAATCCTCTGCACTATGGTCCGATACTTCGAAAGCATCGTCCATGAATATGTGAGCTAAAACAAACAAATGACAATAATACGACTTAAAACAGACATAATATACTGCTTTTCAAATGGGACTCTTACTCTAAGACATGCTGCATGTTGCCTCACGATGTTTCCCTTTACAGTTAAAGAAACTAATGCCCGTTTGCACTAACATCTTAAGTGACACCTAAGCCCTTAGGTGACAGTTGTTGTATGTGAAAACTGTCACCTAAAGGCTTAGGTGACACTTAAAATGTTAGTGCAAACGGGCATAAATATCACTTGCTAGTGATATTTAGTTTCCACAAACGCACTTATGCGTGCCCCGCGGGATTCGAACACACGACCCTTTACGTGAGGCCGGAACCAATGGGCTATCACTGCTGAGTTCATACTTCATGATAATGTTCTTAATGTCAAGCGAAGCACACCAAACCGAAGAACCCGAGTTATCACTAATAGCTCGTATTTCATGACTATTCATAAGTGCTGAAGCTGAATGAAATAAATCATTCGAGCCTCTAAATCTAGGTTGAGTTATTTTGTATTTCTATTATGCTTTGCTGATGATTTTCCCCTCCCACTTTAGACGACCGCGTCTCGATTTATTCTGACGAGCCAGACGAGAGCGAGACACAGTTGTTTGGGGGAGTACTCATCAGTAAAGCTTCTGCGAACGCGTAGAATTTAGACCTACTTTCGACCGCCCCAAAATACAAACAAGCGTAGCATAAGGCGCCCTCTAACTCGCTGGACTGAAGACATAAAGCGGATGGCAGGGAGTGGCTGGATGAGGAAGGCTGAGGACCGAGTGTGGTGGCGCTCACTTGGAAAGGCCTATGTCCAACAGTGAACGTCCGCAGGCTGACTGACTGAAATAACTAATACTTAACCCTTAATCTAGTATTATTAGACGTACCTTCAAGTTCGTAATAATCCGGATCAACAATACCCAAATACTTTTGAGCGACCCTTCGCGCGCTTTGATCTTCATCCAATCGGAATATAGACTTCAAGAATTCCATTATCTCTTCTTTTGTTTCGTGCCACATAGTTGCGCACACGTAGATCCTGAATTGACAAAGTTCAAGAAAAATCTTCTTACGAACAATCATAGAAAAACTTCATGTCGAATTCGGTCTTAGCTTACCTGGTAATAGAATCGGAAGGTTTGATATCTTTCACAATCTTTATCGAACTAGCGTTGGAAATTTTATCTGCATCATCGAAATCTTGGCTGTTCTGGTAAAAAATAATATTAATGAATATTAACAGTTTCCAGGACATAAAAAGTCTCCAAAAGGGGAATTTGGAGCTCACATTTTTCTTACAAATTATAACTTTAATTATTGATAATTATCAAAATAGTGCTATCTTTTCCACACCTCTATTGGCGTTCATTGGGCGCTCTGAGAAATAGAAAGTTGTGTCGTCCCAGAAATCCAATTGCTTGGTGAACTGGTGAAGTTAAAAGATCAGTTGAAAATAATGGGAATTAAATTAATGTGAACTTAAATAATAGAAAATGGTATCGGTTAATAACCAATAGCGACGTCGTCATCTGTACAGCAAAGATGGTGGGACGGTACCTCAAGTTGTAGCTCGTTATCCTCGTCTTTAGTCCGGTAGAGCAGCAGCGACTGGTCCACCAGCGGACCCACGTACCAAGGCTTGGCGAACAGCTTGTCCGTGGCCGCCACGCGCTCGCAGCGCGGCTGCCACGCGTGCACCGTGACCCACGCCTGCGACACCAGCCACAGCAGCCACACCCACACCATTTCACGCGCGATGTAGTCCCGCAGGAAGTACACTGTTATTGAAAACTGACAACCTGAGAAACCGGCTCGACGATGATCTGCCTGGCGTAGTCGGATTGACCTGCCTGGCACAGTCGCGACAAACTGCCTGGCACAGTCGGGATGAACTGCATAGCGCAGTACCGACTCACTGCATGGCGCAGTCGGGATGAACTGCATGGCGCAATCGGGACTACCAGCTGGCACACACGGCGCTCGATTTTAACCGGACCCAGTATGGGATATAGGCCTTTTAAAAATATCTAAAGCGGTTTAGTGCAGGTCTGGTGGAGGAACCGTCAAGTACCGGGAAAAACGTATGTCTAGTCTATAAAATCCATTCACAAGCGCCTGTATATTAGGCCTATGTGAAATAAAGATATTTTGAGTTTGAGTTTGAGTTTGAAAACGTATGTAGAGTCTGTAGAGTCAGAGTAGAGTGTATGTAGAGTCAGTCTCAACTCTCAATTAGGCATCTACCTATGTACAATAACGTTTTTTATACGACACCGAGCTTTGGAAGCAAATAGATCCGATTTCGTCTATCACAAGGTACTTCAATAATCTTATGTATAATATTATAATTTATAAACACAATTGTTAAAACACGATTTATTGATAACAGCAAGTGCCGAATTTCATGCCAGTTTTTCTCAATGCTTTCCAAACTTGGGGTAGGTAAGTGTGTAACATAAAGTAAAGTAAAAGCAACTTACCTGGAGGTATGTCGAAGAATAAATAGTCCGGTATAGTATCCCGAAAAGCGCAAGGGTCGGCGTTCCTCCTCCCACAGAAGTAAATGAGAAGATTAACTGTCACCGGTCCGACGAGGCTCAAAGCAAAAGTGAAGCTGAACTTTTGCACGAGAATCTTGCAAGCGAACTTCCCGCACATGTAACACACGTAGGCTGCCCCGATCTGGATGAGGGATACCCACAACGCTGACGACCAAGTCACGTTTAGCTTAAAACTGCCTCCCGTGAGAGCATAGTCCAACGCTCCCTGGTAAAGATCTTGTAGTATTACTTGAATCTGAAAGGAATTTTTGAAATGAAAACTTCTTTAGGCGCGTTGTTCAGTTTTGGGGTGGGAAAAGAGTGGGTAAAAATTGAACTCGCAACACTGTCACCGTAACCGACAACCTGTAACTCTGTACATCTCTAGCGTAGTGTAGTCTGACGATTCAAATAACGATGCAATCTCTTTGGACATTATTTGAATTGTTCAAGTTTTTAACCGACTTCAAAAAAAGGAGGAGGTTCTCAATTCGTCGGAATCTTTTTTACTGACCAACACTCCCGGAATTCCACTGTTTTTTAGGACTCAATAAACAAAAACACCTTTGGTCGTAATTCAACCGCATTGCATTGGTTTTAAGTTTTATTGAGCCGTGAGCGTAACTTGCGTAAAAAATTTGTTCAATTTTGAGACGTTTTCAATACTTAAAGTATATTAGGTATAGCTTGAAGAAAACGTCTCAAAATTGAACTAATTTTATGGCAATTGGCAAATTAATATTTAAAGGCTCCTTACTTCATGGACTGTGTATAAACGGTCTCCAAAAGCTTCGTGCGCTCTCGTAAAGAAAGTAAATGGATCGTCGTCTTGAAGTTTTAATGAAATCAGAATGGCGACCATGAAAACAATTATTTTCCACAGCGTGAGGTACCTCTGTGTATAATAACGGGATCTCTTGATACCATCTTTCAGTTCGCAGAGATACATCAGTGACACTGAAATAAACTGATTTTTAATAGAGAAAGGCGAATATTTTTGAAATGAAAAATTCTTTAGCCCTTTAGGCATTTTTTGATGAGATGGAGAAAAACCACTGAATACACGACACTGTAACCGTTACCGACACCTCTGTTCATAAATATTTGTAGCGTTTAAGTTTTTACTTCTATACTCTATAGGTAGGTACACTCGCGGAAGGCCACGGTCTTTTTTTACAACAAACAATGACGAGACGTTAGTTACAACTTACAATTCCTACCTATATCCATGTCAGATGCGAAACATCACAGGACTTCGCTTTGCAACGTCATAGGATGCACTGCAATGCACTCGCCCTCCTCAGACTTCAGATCTTAAGCCCACTAGTGTTGCAGGCATGCAACGCTCTTCAAAGATTTTTCATCAAGAGGTTTTTTTAAAAAATCATTTCAGGAGGATTTTTAAAGAAGAGTTGGATTTGCCACCAAAAGCCCTTATGTCTTGTTGTACATTTCTGTTATTAAAAATCTAGCATTTATTCCGACAAAATAAATGACATGAATAAAATTATTATGAAATTCATACCTGGAGTATGTCGACCAATAGTTCCCGTAAAATTTTCCCACCAGCCAATCGAAATGAAAAGACATGCAAACGGCGTGCACCACAAAGCTGGCGTCCCATCAAGCAGAGGCCAGACCACAAAGGCTGTTACTTGAGCAGAAATGGCCAGAACATCCAGTATCAACATTATCGGATACCGAGGCTCGGTACTGTTCCTCGTGAACGCGTTGAGTAGACCGGGTACCACGCAGACGGCGTTCATTAACATTGCACCTTTGACGACGTCCAGTTCTGGCAGTATTATTAGCACAAGCATTGCCAGGCCGATTGTTTGCAGTGTGTCTACTGCCCAAGCCTAAAATATTTTTACCGTGGTCAATTATTTTAAACCTTAAAAATAATGAAAATATTTCAATCAATTTCTTCAACTATCTAATTTAGTCTAACTTAGGGCCGCAATGAAAATGTATGGACACACATTTAGGCCCACACATTTGGTTTATTGTTTCTGCCCCTAAAAGCATATTTTGAAACCGTTATCGTTATCGTTTTATCGTTATCGGATACAACTGGAGTTTAAACAATTCCTTAGATATAAACAATAAACATAAATAGACTTACCACTAGAAAATGCCCTATTTCAGGTTTCTTTGCAGTTTTGAAAAAGCATATTCTCACACTTCTGAGAAACAAGCCCACTTCGGGAACAGCGAATGCTATTAACGCCGCCCACAGCCATGTTATCCGCTCTTCCAGGGTATGGACCGTGATAAACTGCTGATCTAAAGCTAGAATAATAAAAGGTTATAGCTAAAAAAGTGGACTAGGGACGTTGGAGTAGAAAGTTCATTGGCAAACAAATTATTCTTTATACTGCGGCGCTACAGCCCTCTGAGAGCTCTGGCCTTTTCCAAGCAACCAACCTAGCAAACGGTATACCTACCTATACAGCACCGTTTTGTTTTATGGCATTTTCCTCAACAGCAAGATGATACCTACCGAGCGCCAGTAGCCCAGTATAGATCGGATACGCAGTTCTGAAGACAACGACATGGTGCTAGTTGAAAGGCTCCTTTGTCCTGGTTTTGTCAATCAGTGGATAGAGATCTAAATATTTAATGTGAACCCTGAAGTCAAACTTACCCAATGCCTTATTACAATGACTTATGTGCCGTCCTTTTTTCAACTGTGAAGTGATAAAGAGCAACGTCCCCTTCGAAATTACTGCCGATCCTAACACCGCTGCAAACGTGACGACATACGCTAAAAATTTCAGTAACTTGACGCCGGTCTCTACCCAGGAATAGGTAACCATGGACCCACTTTCTTTCTTCACCGGAATCTCCCGGAACAGATTCCATCCTTTTGTTTCTTGAGCTGTCCTTTGGCTGTGAAATAACCGCGATAGAACGATGAACAAGAACTTCATTAAGTAATTATTTTTAGTCCAATACATTAGCATTAATATTAAGTAGATACAAAGTACAAAAAATTGTAAGTGGCATAAAGAGGAAATCACTTCAAAGCCAAGAATGCGTATTTAAGTACCTACGTATCTTTGAGATAAGGACATAATTACTAACAAAAGACAACTAACTGTACAAAATATACTTGCCAGTATCTCCACTCTTTAGGGCTTTATAACGCCTCAAGTCTCAGGAATCTATTTAGGGAGGCTCCTGAGTCTCCACGACGATGTTCTTACACGACTTTTCATAGAGAAGTCTCGTATTGCTTAGGTATTGTACCTACTGGGGTCTGGGTATCTAATCAGTAATCATATAATCATGTCCCTCTTTACGCATTTCTGAGACATGTTTAAGTCCTTTTTGCAATAAATACCTATTCGTATGTATTCATACATAGCCATATTGCGATGTGAGTCATGTACATCAATTGAAAATACTGAGGTAAATTAGATTATTAGTTGTTTAGCACTGTTTAAAATAATAAAACCTGTTTCATACTCTAATTCATCTGGGTCATCGTAGAGAGGTTGAAATTCTGCGTCCGATTGGTCGCTGTCATCGTTTAGCCCCTTGAATCCAGGATTTGGTTTAGCCATCACCTACTGGAAAAAACATCTACATCAGACAAACTTATATGGTTTGTCATATATTTCCATTTATGACCCAAACTATAATAAGTAATGAGTTACGAAATCACTATACAATTTCTCTATATAGGAAGAATGATTTTCTTTCATCAATAACTAAAAAGACTTATTGCAAAAAGAACCAGTGTTATTTAAATAATACCATTAGGAAATATTTTTAAGTCTTTATTGTGTAAAATTATTATTGTAAGCAATTCTAGAAAATCTGAGAAAATGCTATAAAATGCAGTCTTATAAATAAATACTTAAATAATCCTCTACAAAATAACTTTTATGCCGATACAATGGGAACGTATCGAGATAGGTACATTTAGTTTTTTATTTACTTTTTAGATCAAATAAAAACCGTAAAAAAGTAAATAAAAACCACGCCCACATAATACTGTCTTTATACAGAAATACTTGCGGTAGGTGTGTGTATTAACTTTTTATGTACTCGTATGTAGTACACCAAGTGTAAAAATAGGTGATCCTGATTCCTGGACAAATCCACGGATCCGTAGTATAAAAAATTCATCGTTCATATTATATGATATAATTCAATAAGAAGAAATAATTTATTTGTAAATAAATGACGAAACGCATTATGACGTATTTGAATCTGTTTTAAAAACACTGTATATAAATTGGGATTATAAGGTAAATAATCTCTTTTAACTGAAACATACCTTCAAGGGGTAATATTACTGGAGCCCGAAAATACACATCAGATATTTGCACGCAAACACTTTTCGCAAAATTGTTATTTCAAAAACACGTAGATTAATCTGAACTTGTAACTCACTACAATGCCAGCAAACTAATAATATATTCACACATTGCCGTATCGCAAATACGTCACAATAATTTTATTATCTTCGATTAAGTAGTTTATTTATCGGCTTTTATCGATAATTGCTGATCATCGACGACCGTGATTTTGTCGGGATATATCTTATCTGTCAAATTTTATAATTTATTCCACTTAACAGTCTTCAGAAATTCGATGAGAAAAGTCTAACTTTATACATAATAAGCAGGACATCCAGAAAAAAATTTGATCGTAAAGACGCCTGGCAGGATATAAAACATCGAAAACATATCTATAGTATACCATCGTATAATACTCGTCATTCACAAACTAGAGAGGCTTAGAGAAAACTAAAGAAGCTTAGAGAAAGGATTTACCAAGGCTATGAGTGTAGTGCCGTTTGCCATCACGGCATACCTAAGCGATTATCGAACGAAATATCTGAACGATTCTAATAAGTGCCCTTTAGTTATCACTTTCGCTATTCATGTTTTTAGATGTGTAATCCTGACTTTTACTATAATCTACGGCGTCATCAGTCTTGCTGAAATTACCCATCGCTACTTGGGCTATCGTGTCAGCGATGCTGGCAGCGCTGGAGTATGACATTGACGAGGTTGGAATTTTCTGCATTTCCTCATCTGTTACTTTGTGAGACTGGCTGTAATCCGATGCATAATCGGGAAGAGTCGTTTTTTTGGTCAACTCTAACATTTGGTTCAAAAATGGGTCTCCTCCTAGACGAGGTGAAGCACTTATCTGAGGATAATCCGGAACTTGAGAATCCGACAGAACCGACTTCGAAGACTCAGCCTTAGACACACTGATTTCCGAATGCTTCATCGAATCTATATCTCTGTCTCTTCCTTTACTGATGCTACTAAAATCGGGAGGCAGGTAATCCTTACTGCTCTTGATCAAGTCGTGCGGACTCTTCATCAGCATGTTCTGATCGAGCCCGACTTTGGAAGGAATCGGACTACTGCTCGATAACGGTTTTAATAGAGACTCTTGCATTTTGAGCAACGATGGTGATAGGAACATATTGTTAGCGGCTAACGTCGACTTGGACATGGGATCCGGTATTCCCAGAATACCAGCGCTCGAATATTTACTCGCCGAGAATAATGCGTTCGCGATATCTGCCGAACTCATCATGAGGTTCGAAGCGATGTTAGCGGGAATAGGCGATGCGGTAGTCGTGCAACTGGTTGACGTACTGGTTGAAGTTTTTTCGTAGTTCCCCACACCGCTCGATAGATTCTGAAGTGACGCGGCGTAGGACGGAAGGTCAGGAAGTTTACTGCTAGACAAACTGGCGGCTAAGTTCGATGACATTCCAGGGTTGAAGCCCGTCAGCACACTGTTGGCGGCAGCTAAGCTCTCTAGCCCGGCGGTACCCATTGGCAGTGGCATATTCGCCGATCCTAAGCCGAGCGCCATACTTGTCAACATATCCAAGCCGGTGGGATACGCAGGGGGAAGAGGTGGTATACTAGACTTGGATGACTTCGACGAAGTAGGTAAGACCGGTATATTTAAAGGTGGGGTCTCGAATTTGTGCGGCGAACCTGAGCCAATTGCAGATGAAACGTTGATTGGCGGCACTCCAGCCGGCCTGCTGACCATTTGCTGCAGTGTGCTCACTGAGGGGAAATTAGGTATGGTAGTTGGATTTGGTTTGGACGGCGGAATCTGTTGAGGCACAGCCAGCAATGCGTCCAAATCCATTTTATCGTCATTCTCCGAAGAGCATCCCAGTTCATCTCTAATAAAATGCCACAATAATCCGTCACTCTGCTCACGCGGGAACTTGGGAGTTAACGTACATTTTAACTTATCTAAATACGCTATGTCTGGTTTGTAGCTGTCCTTAAAATTAACGAACGCATCGTCTGCGAATGTTTTATAATATTTTATGCTTTTCTTGATTTCTTCCATAGCGTGGGTTGATAGATGGCTATCGTTGACCATGTTGTATTGCAGCAACAGAGGCCGAGGGTATTCCGTAGGGCGTTGTTCCGGCGGTGGCATTACCCAGAAAAACGTCAGCGACGATTCCAAAACTGGACTTTCTGGATTGTAGGGCGCTGTAAAGAAAATATACATTAGTATTATGAAAAGTATAAAAGCATAACTGACCAAAAATATCTGTATTCAAAAGTAAATACTTACAACAAATTACTCCAACGCAAGGAACATACGATATTTCGGACGGGCCTCTCATTTTGATTTGGTATTCTAACTGATTATCACAATCTCGCAGACTCGGCATGGCAGGATTCGTCGGGTGAGAGTGGTACCATCCTAACAGTGTGAGACCTAACTTTTCGATCTCCATTTGAATTTCCAGTTCCACAAAAACCTTAGGCCTTTTGTCCTTTTTACTTATCAAACAAGGAAAGGTGTGTGTTATCATTATATCTGAAAAATTAATAAACATAATATATGTACAGTTCTAAGCAAACTTGTTATTAGTGATTGGCAGCTATTATACTAGCAGAGTTTGTCAAGTAGCTGATAACGAATATTGAGCTCTGTGCGTCAAGTTTGTTGCTGGAAAGACATTTTAAAAATTAACAAAATCATAATTAAAATGCACCTACTTTAACAAAACTGAAGCTATGACTGTTAAAAAAAACTCATTGGATTATAAGTGACAATGCAGCTGTTGTTATGGTAATAACTTGGAAATGGTAAATAGCTCAAAACGGTTGTACCACAGTAATCTGATGTCTGAACAGAATTATCTGAACATAATGTCTTTGCCAATAGAGTGGTAACCAATCGCGGCCAAAAACACTCACCAGACCAGACCTGAGTCAATTTAGAAATAATAAAATCCAACCAACCTGTACAACCACAATCGTACCAAGGATCTCCTTAATTGGTTTTCATATGACTGTACTCAGGAGATCGTTAAATTTGTATATTATTATGAAAGCTTCAAAACTGACTTACTATGATTATTCAGGTCCCAAGTTCCAGCCAGATAACCATACACTTCTTCTTTTTTCAAATGGCAATGTATATCAAGAACAAGAAGAGCATTCGAACTTACTGATACTAAAAAGGGTTGTATTTTGCCAGCTGATGAAAATGATACTGCCTCTATGAGCATATTTGCATCACTGAAATTTGGGAAAATAGGTTATTAGTATTTAATTTAATAAACATGTTTCATAAAAAATGTCTTCCTATAATTCATTTGTATTCAAAGATGTATTTCATGTGTGCGTTTCTTACTCCTTGCTAAATCTATAACTTTTGGCTGAAATTTGGAATGCAGATAGATTATAACTTGAATAGACTCTAATTCCAGTCAATCCATGGTTACCATGGGGTATTTGAAAACTATAATACCTACTAAATACTAGTAAATTTTAAGAAAAAAGAACCTTATCTGAATTAGAGTTCTCAATAATGTAAAAAAAAAACTACTGTGTGCTAACTACTAATACTATTAATATTTAGTATAAACTAACTACTAATATCATAAATATTTATTATAAACTCATTTGACTTTATTAACCGACTTCAAAAAAGGAGGAGGTTCTCAATTCGTCAGAATCTTTTATACTTACTGCTGCATCATTCTATTTGGTACAGAGTTATGCTTCATGACAACTCTCTGTGGTGGGGGTTCCGGCGGGCTTTCTACTTCCATCTCTGTTTCTTCTGAAAAGTTTTTTATTATGTAGATTAAATCAGCTTGATTAAAAAAATTGATACAAAATTATAAAAATTACAAAAGTCAAATTCTTTGTTTTTGCATGTTTCAATCTTCAAGTCGAGTGTGAAAATGGGAGTTCCTCAAGGGTCCATATTGGGACCATTCCTGTTCCTCATATACATCAATGACCTTCCTTATATTACTAAGGACAATCATGAGATAGTATTGTTTGCTGATGATACATCACTTGTATTTAAAATTAATCGACATAAAACTAATTTTGACGATGTAAACGACTCTCTCAACAAAGTGGTACAGTGGTTTGAGGCAAATAATTTACTTCTAAATAGTAAAAAGACCAAGTGCATGAAATTTACTCTACCTAATGTTAAACAGGTCAAAACGACTGTACTACTTAACAATCAGGAACTGGAACTAGTAGATGCAACCATATTCTTAGGAATAACGTTGGATGCCAAACTTCAATGGGGCCCTCATATAACTAATCTGTCGAACAGACTTAGTTCTGCTGCATACGCGGTAAAAAAGATACGGCAGCTGACCGATATTCAGACTGCTAGACTGGTGTATTTTAGTTATTTTCACAGCATTATGTCATATGGTTTATTGTTATGGGGTAATGCTGCTGACATTGATACGATATTTGTGCTGCAGAAGAGGGCTGTTCGTGCTATTTATAGAATGGGTCCAAGAGAATCCCTCAGAGATAAATTTAAAGAATTTAATATTATGACGATACATGGTCAATATATTTATGAAAATATAATTTATGTACATAAGAATATTAATAAGTTTACTAAGAAATGTGACCTGAATACCATTAATCTCAGGAACAAGCATAAGCTCGTGTTAAACAGCACAAGATTATCTAAAATTAGCAAATCATTTGCATGCAACTGTATAAGATTTTATAATAAGTTACCACATCATGTATCTGAAATGTCACTTAATAAATTCAAAGGGTTTGTCAAGCCTAAACTCATTCAAAAGGCATATTACAATATTAAGGACTATATTAGCGACACAAACCCTTGGAATTGACTGATAAGTGTTAGATTGCTCTGTTGTCGTTGCTAGCCTATTTTTAGTATTTATACTTATTTTGTTAAATGGTGATAACATAAAAAAAAAATACCCGGCTGAGTTTGTTGTGGGCTTCTTCTCAGCGGCAGGGCGCGTTTGGAACCCTCGTAAACTTAGTTTTAAGTCGACTTGTAGTTATCACCATTATTATGCAAGAAATGTCATGCCGACGTTCGCAAGTGCCTGTATGCTAGGCCTATATGAAATAAAGACTTTGACTATTGACTATTGACTATTCATTGACTCTACTAATAATACTACTACTACAGAACCTGTACTTTGTTTTAATTACCAAAAAGAATTACCATCTGTGTGCATATTTTCCCTCTGCAACTGTTTCCTTCGAAGATATGTGGCTTTGATAGTATCTAACTTCTTTCCTTTATACTTCACTGAAGCCCAGCCACATCCAGATCTCTTGTCTGGGTTTATTATCCTCTTGCAATGAATGGCCCATGCGGATGGTGAACAAAATATGGTTTCCGTCTCATGGGACTTAATTTTACCATCAGCTTGCAAATCTCCAACAAATTTTTGCCCCTAGAAATAGTAAGTATATGAAAGGAAATAATTTTTTTGAAATGTCTATTCTATTTCAAATTGTTACAAATGAACTGCTTTTCCCTAATAAAAAAATTTTGATTTGACCTGAAACCTGACAAACTTTTGTCTAGTTTCTTTTTATGAAGACATAATATTATAAGGGTTTTATAAAGTCCCATGGGACCTTTGATACTAACTTGGTTTGGTAATAAATAATCCCTTTTGCTTACAACACAGCATCAGAACAAACACAAATCATTTGGCAATTTAAAATTTATTAGTACATTGATAATCAGCAATCTACAAAACTTCCCACCACAAGGCTAACGAGGTTGACAAAGTAATAAACTCTGTTGTCAGTTGAGCTTGGCTGATATTCCCCTGGTGAGTAACAACAATCACTAATAATTTTTAAGCTATTGCATAGCTTCCATCGCGGGCTTTGACGGTGCAGACCTAATCCAGAAATTCCGTAACGAAAATAACCTGGCACTCCTAAAGTAGAGCTTTTGCTACTAGGCTAGCATAAAAGCAACTCCACAACTTTTTAGTTATTAGTTTGCCATCTATCGAAAAATAGCAGAACTTTTTAATGACTTCTTGAAATATTACGTGCGTGATATTTCAAAAAGTTATTTTTATTTCCTGGTACCAAAAGTTCTACTTTTCTATTGATGGCAAAACTAAAAATAACTTTAAATTTTATGCAATAGCTTTACCGCGGCAGTCTCCGAGTGCCACACGCCTTTTTTTTTATGCACTAATTTTTAATATAAAATTTACCAAATATTCTATAGTCATTGCTGCAGTGCCGGGCTCTAACATTTTCTCTTCCAAGAGCATTTGTAATGTCACACCTCTGCCGGGCATAGACTTACTTCCAGGTTGAGCTTCTGACTCCTAAAACATAGTAAATGGAGCTAAAATTACAAGGTTCAAAACAATACTATTTTAAGATCCTTATTAGAATGTATTTTATTTTTTAAGAAGTACCTACAATTCTTATTAGATATGTCTAATGCAAATATTTAAGTATCTACTGTTAAAAAATATTATCAGCTCTAGCAATAACAGCTGTTACAGTAGAGATTCTGAATTCTGCCTCCCAGATGTTTGGGGTAATAGGATCCCAAGCTAAAATCCAGCATCAGAACAGAATTACAAGATCGTGAAAACTTAATATCATTTGGAGGATTAATTCACAGACACAGGCATGCCTGAGCTACATACTGGTATGCACAAAGATGTGTGAGGCCTGCCAAGAGCACTGAGCTGGTGATAACTTATGACTAAAATAAAATGATATTTTTGACAAGTTTCTATATCAAACCTCATCTGAAAAATCTTCTCCACTTGCAAGTTCTTCTTTGTCTTCGTATTGAGGTGCTTTTTGAACTTCGATAGGCTTTTCTTTCTTCTCATCAGATGCATTGTCTGCAATGGTGTGAGATTCTGTTTGTGGAGCGTTGAATGTGTTGCTGCCCGACATTAATGCAGCAGCTAGATGCGATGTTGGCAATTCCATTATGTTTTCAACACTTTATTTTTATAAATATCAATAATTATTAAAAATATTTTTGTATTGAGTATTGATCAATAAACTATAAAAACACAGATTCACAGATTGAAGATTTCTCCTCCACACGACCACCCACAGAATATAAATCACAGAACACTATTACCAAAGAGTATATAATCACTACGGGTAATGGGTGCGTCCCTTTCTAATGGGTGACCATGATAAATACCTAGGTACCAAGAGCAACACAGCAACCCCCACTGATCTCCATAGAGTATATAGATTACTGACATTCTTTTGTCAATTTGACACATTTTGTGGTCTGTGGTACCTACTCAAAGCAAAACATTAATCTGTGAGCAAAACTGGCCACTGCAGGACCCAAGAAAATAAAAATAAAAATTGAAAAAAAACGTGAAAATTAAAGACAATATGTTTCGTATCGTAAAAAACGTCTCGCCAGTGCTTTGTAAAAATTTATTGCAAAGATCGGCACACCAAGAACATGCTATACTTATGTTTGTTCACGCAAAAAATCTTCAAACAGATTCCGGTACTTGATAATGTTTGCTAATTATTTTTATTATGATGTAATTGCGTACTTTGATTTACTTAAAGGTAAAAGTGTTTGTTTTTCAGCAAATGAAAAGTTCTCTTTAAAACATGAAGAAGTCGGTCGTCCGCTGTACTTCGACGCGCAAGCTACAACGCCAGTTGTAAGTCCACGAAAATCAAATATCATTACAATTCAAATACATACAGCTTTACAAATACTACTAAGAAAACAATAGGTCTGATATGTGCGGCACCGGTAAAACGTGCCGCCGAGGGTCTCATTTTGTAAATAGTGGATGAACCTTTTATAGTGTTTTTTTTATTGCGGTAAACCGGGGCACCGTTCCGGCAGCGGATACAGGTTATCGTCGCAATCATGATGATATATGATTTAAAAAAACATCGCTTGGTGTTTTAGTTTTTTGGCAATTTTAACTAAAAAAGCTAACAAAATTTTAAAGCCTACATTACAAAAGTGATAATTTTAACTATTAATATTAGGTGGTTTTCTATAAAATTTAAATTTCAGGATCCAAGAGTGCTCGATGCTATGCTTCCATATTTTGTAAGCTATCACGGCAATCCACATTCCCGAACTCATGCATATGGGTGGGAAAGTGAAGCTGGTGTTGAAAAAGCAAGAGAGCAAGTGGCTAACCTCATTGGAGCCGACCCTAAAGAAATTGTCTTCACATCAGGAGCTACAGAGTCAAATAACATATCTGTGAAAGGAGTAGCACATTTCTATGCTCCAAGGAAAAAACATATTGTGACAACTCAAATTGTAAGTATATTTGAATACTAATTAAAATTCGGCCCCTGCTTATGCATTGGCTGCTGATGTAAAAGTGTCTTCCACACTCTATCTATTAATAGAAAATATCACTCAAACAGCCATATACTGAGCAAACTTGAAAATATTTGATTTATTTAATTACAGGAGCACAAATGTGTGTTGGATTCATGCCGAGCCCTGGAAGGAGAAGGATTCAAAATAACATATCTGCCTGTTGGAGCAAATGGTATAATTAGTTTGGACGATTTAGAGAAAGCAATTACTCCAGAAACTAGCTTGGTCTCAATTATGACTGTCAATAATGAAATTGGTATGAAAGTACAACAACTATTACTTATTTATTTATTTATTTATTTTATTATGTTATTATCTTTGGTGTATTCTAATATGCTTATACCTTGTCTTCGTGAGAGTGATGAGCCATTGAGAAATGGGAATTCAGAAAAATACTTTCTTATCCCTTGCCTTCTTTTTAAAATGAACTGTGCAAAAAATCCAGCTTTTAGTCCAATGACTTGGGCTAAGTGATGAGTCAGTGAGTTTATTTTGTACACTGTGTAACATAACCCTGTAAATGTACAGATATCCCTAGTTAATAAGCAGAGATAGAAATAATAACTACAAGCAGGGTTTATGTTACACAATATAGGATAGCACAAAGGAACTAAGTTGGGCTAGAGATATTAACTAGAGATCATTTTTTTTAGGAGTCAAACAACCAATTTCTGAAATCGGAGCTATATGCAAGAAAAAAAAGACATTTTTTCACACTGATGCAGCACAAGCTATTGGCAAAATTCCTCTAGATGTTAACTCTATGAACATAGATCTAATGTCTATTTCTGGTCATAAAATATACGGGCCAAAGGGTGTGGGTGCCCTGTACATCAGACGACGGCCAAGAGTTCGGGTGGAACCTATCCAGAGTGGAGGAGGCCAGGAGCGAGGAATGAGGAGTGGAACTGTTCCAACACCTTTGGTTGTAGGTTTAGGTAAATACTTTTTGAAACAGTTTCTTTTCGGATAGTATCACAGAATGTGTGCATAGTCAACAGAATACACACACAGGCAATCACATATACTTTCGAACGACGAACTGGTTAGAGTGAGTTAAATGAAAACAGCACCATATTTGGAATGATGAATGAAATCACATATAAAAATATATAATGAAGTTTTGTTTTAGTTGTTATTCCAAACTTTGTTTTTATTAAGTGTATAATGACACTCACTTTGTTTTTCTGTTTTTAGTATTTGTTATCATTGTGGCAACTTGGCGGCAACACAAATACATCTTCTGTGAAAATGTCAACTGTTTATAACAGTTCAAAAGATTGTGATTGATAAGCCTTGTGACAGACAGATGGTGGAGTCTTAGTACTAGGGGTCCTGTTTTTTTACTTTTGGGTACAGAACTCTAAAAAAAAGGATGGACCCCTATCTATTTGATATTGACACATTAAGCATTTTCAACTTGTGTATTTGCAAATGCAATCTTGATTAATCAATCGACAACAATGTTTTTTTTCAGGGGCAGCCTGTGAAATAGCACAACGTGAAATGGCTTATGACCATGCTTGGATAGAGAAACTGGCAAATAGGTTTTTAGATAAAATCAACTCTAAACTTACACATGTCATACGGAATGGAGACCCCAAACAGACATATCTTGGATGTGTTAATTTATCATTTGCTTATGTTGAAGGTAAATTAGACTGGACTTTGCTTTAGGTTTATTTTAAAACTACCTAATGTGCAGTATGCACTTATTTCATTCTGTAAGAAATTCTGTGCCCAAAATTATAAATTTATTTGAAAAAAGCTGTTTCCTCAACAAAGTTTAAAATAATTAAATGCAAAGTTGTGTGAAAAGTAAAGAATTTGTACATAGTATTTGGGCGTAATATCTTTACGTTTTCTTTGTACCACAGCCCATCTTACACTTTCCCTATAAATGCTCCTCCAGCCATTACAACAAAAATATGTTTCAGGCGAATCATTACTCATGGCTTTGAAAGATGTGGCGTTATCCAGTGGATCAGCATGCACTTCAGCATCACTGGAACCATCTTATGTGTTAAGAGCCATTGGCACTGATGAAGACCTAGCTCACAGCTCAATCAGGTAAATGGGTTATGGTACAAAAATATGTGACAGCTTCCACCAATACTGAGCTATGCGTGGAAGATGCGCTTTGAAGATGCGCCGCCGCAAAGTAGCTGCTCGAGAAAGATGCGCAACTCTGAACTATGCGATGTATCGATAGTAGGGACGTACTGTACTCTGCTCTGCACATAGCTACAAACTCGCGACGGCCCATACCAGGCATCCGTAGGACGCACTTGTCCATACAACAACATAATTATTAAATCCGTTTCCACCAGTGCTAAGCTATGTGCTCTAATGTATATGATTGGTGGATATCATTCATAGCAACGTAGCATATCGCATCTCTGGTGCAAAAGCAGCATTAAGTGCTGCCACTAAGATATTGTATCAATGTCAGGAACACTAAGTAAATCTCGTGGCTTTTACTGTGCTACGTCTGTCCTTTCGAGTTTGGGTAACACTTTCTGTATCTGCTTTCACTTGGAAATTGGAGGTGTTTGACTCTTGTGCCTCCGAGAGTATGGAAAGCGTCTGGCACTGCGCCTGATCACTCTGTATCGGAGCTGTTAACCCATCCCATTTTGAGATAATAGAGTGAGAGAAAAGAGCACCTGTAGTTGTGTTTGTGCACGTACTTGTGCAATATACATAGTAATAATATGTCCAGAGGGCTTATTCTGTATCGTTAGTTGGCAACTCGCACCGAGTTATTAACTAAAAAATAGGAGGAAAGAATCCTATTTTTGTAAGATTTTTGTATTATTTTTGCACAAGTTACCAACCTAGGTTGGTTTGGTATCATGGCAATAAACCATGCAAGTTGCTAAGTTATACAAAATAGGATATTTGCCTCAGTTTTCTTAGTTAATAACCCAGCGCGAGTTGCTAACTAACGATACAGAATAAGACCACAGTACTGATAGGAAATGTCGCCAGAGATTAACCACCGTTGACCGATCGGTGTGGAAGACGTTTTAATTTTATTATTTGATTGAAATAATATGTACTTATTTTTAATTTACAGATTTGGATTGGGAAGATTTACCACAATGCAAGAAGTTGAATACACAGCTGAAAAGACAATCCGACATGTAGAGAGACTCAGAGAGATGAGCCCCCTGTGGGAGATGGTCCAAGAGGGAGTCGACATTAAAACTATACAGTGGTCTCAACACTAAGTTGTTTTGTCTGCACACAATATCTATAGTTTATTAAGTATGATAATTTTTTGGTATTTCAAATAAATTAACAAAGATCTGGAATTTAAAATTAGAATCAAAATGATGGCAAATTTTGTGTAGAATGTAAAATATTTTACACAAAATGTACATTTGAAGAAGTTATGTTTATAATGTGTAGTAAAAGCAAATTAAAAAAGTTGTAAAATGTATATACGCACATTATTTTTTCATGTGATGAGTATTAAATTATTTTATTTCTGCAATATTTTAGAGTTAGTTTAGCTAGATTCAGTATAAGTAATAAAAAATCATTTGTCTCATAGAATTCATTCCTGGTGTGGATATCTATATTCTAAATCTCTAAATCTCATAAGTAACATAATAAATTGCTCGATAGTATGAGGTTTCGCGTGCGAGTCCGACTCCCATTTGTTTTTTTTTATTACTTACTATAGTGAGATTATTATAAATGCTTTCGTCTAAGGTAGGATTTATTATGATGGTAGATAAATACTTACTAAATATTATGACGTTATAAGTAATATTGACTGAGTTAATTAAAGTAAAATAAAGGAGAGAAAATTAAAATTATAATTTTCATTATGTATTACACGTCCAAAATATTGTTACACAAATCTGCACCAAGAGTTATAAATTACAATTAATATTATTTTATTGTTCAACATTTGCTGGAAACTATATTTTAAAAACTGTAGCGAAACAATGATATTACATATTTTTAAGTTTATAAGACTAATAATAACTACTTAGTTCACGATATAACTTAAACATTTTATAATAAAATATTTGTATTGGTTAAAGCGCTTTTTTGGTGAAATTGTATTAACCTCATAATGTTTACCTCTGTATTATAGTTTTCCATAAGCATCCTTAGAGTATTTAAGAAAATTGTAAAACTTATATTTTGGAGAAATAAATAAATATTATATTATATTATTATATATTATAATAAAGGTGTTATAAGTTGATTGATATTATACCTCTTTTATTTTATCTAAATTTATATTAAGAAGTATTTGTCTTTTGGTTTAATTGTTTAATACTAGGCCAATAAAGTTAAAGCATCATTTTAAAACATGTATTTAACGCTTAAATAATTACATTATATACAGCTGTTATAAAAAAAATCCTGCATCTATCAGTTTTACAATGCACAGCAAGCAACCATTCAATTATTACAATTATTATTTTTTAAATTATTATTATTGTTAATATACATTTTCAATACATCGATTGTTTTTAACTTAATACATTAATTTACAAGCCGTTACTTTTATGAGCAACCAAATGGGAAAGTTATACTTAAACTATAATGGGCTCAGGTACATATTAGAAAATAAATAAACACAACATACATAATACTACAATCTATACTTTAAATCAGAATAATAATATAATACCATGTAGAAGAAGTAAAAAAAAGCTTGTTAAAGCTAAATAGAGATTCATTATTCTTGCTAATACAAAATAATTTTAATAATCATTAAAATTATTCATATTGTTTGACTTAATCATAATGGCAAACGAAAAAAAAATATACAGTGTGTCCAGGATCGAACTAGCGATAATTTAAGAAAAAAAAAAAAAAAGAGGGGGTTCTATAGCTCATTACAAGCAAAACAATCCCCTATAAAGGGGGTGTGCCCCCTCACTCCGCTCCGGTAGAGCCATTTCAATTTTGGTTGCGTTGTTTTGGGTACGTATTCACAAAATCAGTAATAACTTGAAGGTCTATTTCTTCACATGTTCTTAACTGGTCTCATTCGACTGGGTACAATATTTTCCTTCGTTGGATACCTAACAATAATGTAAAACGGTAAAATGACACAGTTGAGAACATGTGAAGAAACAGACCTTCAAGTTATTACTGATTTTGTGAATATGTACCCAAAAAGCAACCAAAATTGAAATGGCTCTACCGGGAGGGGATGAGGGGGCACCCCCTTTTATAGGAGATTTTTAGCTTGTAATGAGCTATAGAACACTCCCTTAAATTATCGCTAGTTCGATCCCGGACACATTGTATATTATATTCAAGATCACAAGATTATATCACAATATAAGAAAAATAATACTTTGTGCTATTGCTAAAAAACGTCTGAGTTCTGAAAAATGTCTGAATAATACTTTGAAAAATATTACAAGTCAATACTACAGTTTATATTATGTAAATATCTACTTAACCGATTAGGTATTTATCAACCTTAATTACATATACAAAAACATAGGATAAATATAGCAGCCATAACAAAATATTTATTAAATATAGCCTGACCAAAAATATTGATTAAAATAGTTTTTGTAACTAATCACCATGATGTATAATTAGCTTTAGAGATAGACTCGTAAACAAAAAATTTAAATCAGGATTCTAGATTAGTATCAAAAATGTTTCCTTATATTTTTTCAATAAAACAAAATATTGACCTGTATCCTGACTCCTGGGGGCGTTCAACCATCTCTTATAGCAGTATTATTGTAATATTGTTTTGACATTTCCATACAGTGCCAGTATGAAAATTTTAAAACAATATTCCAATAATACTGCTATAAGAGATGGTGGTACCGCCCCTGCACCCTTATATTATTACATTTGGTTATGGCAAGAGTTATTTCGCCTCACACCAACTACAATAAAATGAGCATTTCCTGATTATTATTATGGGTCATTGTTATATCTATACTTATAATAAAACTGTAAAGGGTCGAATTCTGTACATTGAAGATATTTTGAAAATTTTTGTTGGAGGACACTATTTAGTCGATACTGAAGCCAAAACTGTAATTTGTTTCATTTTTGTCTGTCTGTCTGTCTGTCTGTCTGTCTGTCTGTCTGTCTGTCTGTTTCACGACCGGGCATCACGGCTAATCCGCTGGATGGATTTAAATGAAACTTGACATGATTATAGTTCATACCCCGAGGTAGGACATAGGATACTTTTTGTCCCGAAATTCATCATGGTTTCCCTGGAAGACGGCATCAAAGTCCAAACGTTTTTTAGTTATAATTCATTAACGTGTTGTCCGATTTCATTCATTCTTTTTTTGTTAGAAAGGAGGTTTTTTAAAGATTATTCCATACAAATCTTATCATCATCACTTTTGTAGTTCAGAAATTACAGACATCAGAACCTTTAAGTTCAAGTAGGTAGGTGACTTGAAACTCGGAATGCACAAAGAACCTAGGGCTAGGACTTAGGGCTCAAGTAAGACTGGAGTACCCTTACAGCCGTAAATAAATAGGCTTAGCAGGAGTTTTTGTATGGTTTAAAATTTTTCACTTTTAGGGTGAACAATAATCATGTAACTGGCGTTATCGCTACGTTATACCGTATAGCGCCATCTCTACAATTCATGTGGAACTTGAATGTAAAACTCTGAGATAGGTACTACCGATTTTTTTTTAATAAAAATTAAATGTCATGTTATTTACTGTTTCCTGACTTTATATTAAGATGGCACTGTTAAGACATGAACAGATTTAAACTTTATCATCCGCAATATGGAAAGGGTAAGATAATGGTTCACAAATATTTTTAACTCTTAGGTCTTATCGATCCTAACCGACTGACTGTCATCTAAGGTCTTTATATACGTAAGAAAATATATAGCCATTACCCATTCTGATGTTTTGGATTGTATTAAGATGAAGCAAAGGTTTTTTAAATGACTCTTATGTTGGGCTGGGAAATATTGTTAGTAGAGTATTTTATCCCAGTGGTACCTACCCGGCCGAACTCTGAAAGAAGAGTTCTACCACCAGTACAACTTTTCACATCATCAATCATCAATATATCATCATCATCAATACATATAATAAATCTGTTGTTTGTCTGTTTGTCTGTTTGTCTGTCTGTTTGTACGGGCTAATCTTTGGAACGGCTGGACCGATTCCAATGAAATTTTGTGTGGTGGTAGCCTATGTCCCTGGTCAACATATAGGATACTTTTCATCAAGGTAAAATAAAGAGTTCCCGTGGGATAGTTAAAAAACTGCAATTAATTTAACAGCTTTGTAAACAACAACTAATGAACTTAATTTAGTAAAATTGGTTATGCTGATACCTTATGTTGCCTTTTTAACAAAATATATATATAGTAAAACTTATTAATCCAATCGAGTTCCCGCGGGAAAGAAAACATTACAAAAACAGTTAGCAGGCGTCTTTCAAGTAACGGATTTTAATGAAATTTTATGATCCTACTTTATATATGCCCGGTCAACATTTAAGATACTTTTCATCCTGAAAAATTTGAGAGCACCCGTGGGATGTTTAAAACAACCTATAGCTACTTATCTCCGTAGCACAATCAAAACGGGGTCGAAATATCGACAGTTTAAATCGTCCTTTTGATCGTGCAACTAGGTATAACTATACAAGATAACCCGTACGTAGCAGGAACGGGTTGCTACGTACACAGTAGCGCATCAGAATGCTTAATTACAATATCTGGGCGTTGGTATCATCTCAGAATAAGATAAGTTTGGTTAGTATAGATATTACAATCCACGATGACACGCCCCACTCTATCTTACTCCATGCGAATTGAGTAACATAAGCGATTTCGACAGAGTGTATAAGTAGAGGAAGACCAAAGAAGATATAGGTAAATTGTGTAAAAGAAGATAGCACGTTGACAGGAGAGATTGGAAGAAGACTCCTTTACGGGTCCATCGAACCCAAGGACCACTCATTTTGTACGGGAAATCTTGGGAAAAATTAAGAAATTCCACGGGAAACATTTTTGTAAAAAAAACGAACTGCACGCGGGCGGAGCCGCGGGCAACAGCTAGTGTTATTTAAATTTAAAAAGATGGCGGTGCGAGCAACACGTCGTTACAGTTTTCCGTAAACAAATAGTTTTATATCGATTTAACAGCGTCAATACTAGTTATTTCAACAAAATTTTATGAATAACTTTATAAAAACCTAGTTAGTGGTGTAGTATTGAGAGAAAAGTGGTGATTAAAGTGCAAAACTTACCGAAACCGTTGTGTTTGTGAACTCAACCAGTAAGAACAAAATAACAGCAATTTCACTCACTGATTTAACATTATCATAATTCTGCTGGAGAATTCGACAGCCTGAAGTTGGAATTTGCACATTTAATAAGGCAAGTTTAAGAAAACCGTTACAAATGTCGTCCAGTGATACAAATATATCAAACACACAGCACAACGACCACATTAATTTGCACGGGAAACAAAAGTCTGGAACTCCCACAGCAGAGGTGTGCGAAAAGAAATTGTTTGCAGCGAGTGGATCGCAACCGGATCTATCAAGGCTCAGAGATGTGGCGGACTTAAATGCAATGTTGCGAAAACGTAAACAACCAGGGCCGGACTGTAGCTGTCGACAGGATTTTATGGAGTTTCAGCATCAGATGAAGTCTATGTTTGAAACGTTTTCGACAACTCAAATAGAATATCTTGTCACTTTAAACGAAAATATTTCTCACATTAAGTCTAAAGTCGATAATATTCAAGCTACCACCGATCACTTAGCTGCTGAGCACAATAAACTTTTAGAGGAAGTATCCGATTTGCAACGGAAATGCCGTTCTACTGAAGAGACTGTAACACGTTTAGAAAACGACATTATAAAACTGAAATCCGAGGGAAGCAAAGACTTTTCAACCTCATCGGCCATATCGAAAGAAAGTATTTTGCAAGAGCTTCGCGATCGTACCGAAAGAGAGAACAATATCATAGTTGCGGGCATCTCGGAGATATTTGCCACAAAATATGAAGACCGGCTGGCACATGATACCACCGAAGTTATGAAATTATTGAGATCAATTGTGAATGATATACCAGAGCCCGTAAAAATAATACGCATTGGCAAGTACACACCAGGGAAAAACCGATCTATAAAAGTCTGCTTCAAATCGACCGAGGAATCCAGAATAATTCTACGGAACAAAGCAAATGTTAAGGATAAAGGTATTAGAATTTTTGCTGATCAAACACCATCGCAGCAATCTTATATAAAAGAATTACGTGAAGAAATATCAAGAAGACAACAGCTTGGTGAAGATAACCTCACGATTAAATACATTAAAGGCGTCCCAAAAATAATCAAAACTACAAAAAACTAATAAAGTCAACGCAATCAGCTAAAGATGAAAACGATGCTGGAATATCATACCAAATTTTACAGAATTATAACGATCTGGATTGTACGCGGTGTTCCTTTAATTTCTTATACTCCAACATTCGAAGCATTGTCAAACCAGGAAAATTGGATGAACTAAAATGTATATTGAAATCGTTCGGCAAAGAAATACACATAGTCCTTCTAACAGAAACTTGGATTAAAAGTGAGCAGGAGGCAAAGAATTTTCAGATTCCTAACTATTCACATTATTATAATTACAGAGATGATAGGATAGGCGGAGGAGTATCAATTTATATACACGATAAAATAAAACATACCCTAAGTAATGAGGTTTATCAACATGGCAACAACTATTTATGGATACATACTGAAAAATACAATGTGGATATAGGATTGGTATATAAGCCGGGACATTCAAATATAGAACTATTTTTAGGTGATCTCGAAATGGAACTACAGCAAAGCAAACGTGCTATCATATTCGGTGATTTTAATATTAACATATTAAATAACGATACGCATACCAAAAAATACGCAGAAATGGTACAAGAATGTGGATACAGCATTATTAATAGATTAACGCAAGAATATTGCACACGGACTACTGCTACTACAAATACGATCTTAGATCATATCTTGACAAACTTGAAAGATAAAAAGTTCCACATGGCTTTGATGGACTCATCACTTTCGGATCACAAACAAATTATACTTGGTATGAAAAATTTTAAACCTGAACCATGTCGAAAGATGTCGTATGAAGCTATTAACTATGAGAAGCTACTAAAGTACTCTGAAGAAGTTGTATTTCATAATAAGGAATATAGTATGATGGAAAACTCAATAAAACAATTAGTAAAGAAAAGTCAAATACATAAAATTAAAATACTAAACCTGCCGCAACAAGATTGGATAAACAAAGATATAATAAATAAGATAAATAAACGAAATGAACTGTGGAGAAAAGTAAAGAAAAATCCCGGAAGCACGGATTATCTTACGAACTTTAAAAAGGAGAGAAATGAAACTTGTCGATTAATAACTAAAGCAAAGAACAAATATTATCTTAATCTATTCGAAAAATGTAAAAATGATCCTAAAAGCACCTGGAATCTTGTCAATACACTATCCAATAATAAAATTAGAGTAGAACGTGCTCCTCCAAAACTTATGTCCGACTCTGGCCTAATTACTGACGGTAATGAAATATGTGAATACTTTAACGACTTTTTTGTAAAAATAGGTCCCCAGTTAGCACAGCAAATTCCTCAAAAATACCACATAAATGCCATAGGGCAAAAAAATCAAAAATCACAGAATCCCACATTGTTGCACCTCCCACCTTGTAGAGTAGAGGAAGTTAATACAAATTATTAATGGTCTTGATTCCAATTGTAGCTCGGGCATAGATGGTATCACCACTAAAGTTATAAAATGCATAAAAACTAATCTTGCTCCTGCATTGGTGAATTGTATTAACCACTATCTAGCAATAGGCCAATTCCCTGATGAGCTCAAAATAGCAAAAGTGACGCCAATTTATAAATCTGGAGCGAAAATAGATCCCGGTAATTATAGGCCAGTTTCTGTTCTGCCAATTATTTCAAAAATTTTTGAGCGTATTATTTACAGTAGGCTAGAAAATTATTTAAGTGAAATTAACTTCCTCTACGATCGGCAATATGGTTTTCGTCCTAAATCAAGTACCTTATCGGCCACAGTAGATCTAATAACAAAAATTAAAACTAACATTGACACAAAAAATATTGCTCTTGGTATATTTATTGACCTAAAAAAGGCGTTTGATACTGTAAGTCATTCACTCCTATTACAAAAATTAGCTAATATAGGTATAGCAAGCACTGCACATAAGATATTTGAATCTTACCTATCAAATCGGTCGCAAGTTGTTAAAATTGGTAAATACCAAAGCACTCCTCAATCAATTACATGTGGAGTCCCGCAGGGCTCCATTCTTGGGCCTCTGCTGTTTTTAATATATGTCAATGACATAAGTTCTATATCTATGCATGGAGAAGTAAGTCTATATGCTGACGATACGTGCATTTTTTACTACGGGCGCTCAATTAATGATATAATCAAATTAGCACAAGACGATCTAATCAAATTACATGAGTGGTTCCAATATAATTTACTGACTGTCAATACATTAAAAACGAGTTACATTATTTTTAAAGCAAAGAACAAAAATATCCCATCACATATTCCACTTACTATAAATAATGTCCAAATAAACGAGTCTACTGAAGAAAAATATCTTGGATTATTAATCGATAATAAGTTAACCTGGAAATCTCATATAAATAAAGTAAAATCAACTTTGTCCTCCCTATTAGGATCGCTGTATGGTATTGTTCAATGTCTACCAAGAAAAGTCCGATTAAACATTTATTACTCGCTCGTTAAACCCCACCTTGACTACCTCATAGAAGTATGGGGCAGTGCTGCCAAAACCAATCTTCAATGCGTTCAAACCGTTCAAAATAAAATTATAAAAATGTTATTCAACTTTGATTTTCTAATGCCAACTAAAATGGTCTATTCTGAAACAAAATTAATGAACCTTGAACAGACATATTACTACAATACTTGTATTTTAATTAAGAAAATCAAATCGGGAAAAATTCAGTCACATCTTAACTTTATAACGAAAATGGAGCATGGATCCCGACTGCGTAGTGCTCACGACATTATAATAAACAAACCACGAACCGCATATTACGGTAGTAAGAACATAACTTTTGAAGGAGCACTTATGTACAATAAATTACCTAATAGTATCAAAACAATAGAAAAATTTAACATTTTTAAGAAAAAATTAAAAAAATTTGTAATTGATAACATTTGAGTCCGTCCCTGGCGAGCAACTATTGTAGGAACGAACACTGAACATCTTTTGTTATGCCTACCCTGCTTTGCAATTTTTTACTGTGTACCGCTAATTCCACTGACTGTGTTGCTATCGCTGTCATTTCATATTACCACATTTGTATTTTTTGTTAATATTTCTCATTAAGTGAAATGTATATAATTTCTTTTGAGAATAATAAAGTTCTTTAACCACAAATTTTGCAACATGGACAAAGAAGAGCTTAGTTGCAAAGTTTTGTATCTTACAAAAGTTAGGCCTGTTTCACCTTTTGATAAATTTATAACTATGTCATTAATTGATAAAATGGCTTAGTTTTATGGTGGGAAACACAATAATTATGTTCAATACATCACAATACTGCAGGTATCATAATATCAAGGTATATTTAAATATCAGACAAGAGAAATAACAGTAATTTTTCTTTTATGTATTGACACATATTCAAATATTAGTAAAAAGTGTTTTTTTTTTTATATTTGTCCCTATGGTTTGAGACCTGCAATATTATGGTGATAGAATGACTAATGGCGCCAATTATTGAGAAAATAGGATGGCCAAATTAAGTAAAAACATCAACAGCTGCAGGACGGCTCTTCTTGTGGCTCTGGTTGGGATATCTTAAAACTGTTGTGATCTAATCTTTGAAGCTCAATCCTGGATCTATTAGATTCCACTAATTGAAGAGCGATGTCAGAAAACATTTCTTCTAAACCTTGACCAGTTTTGCAGGATGTTTTGTATGTGGTGCTTATTAAATTGTGACACTGTTCACTAGAAAACAAAAATGCAAATGTTTTATTAACACTGTTTAATAATGGCAATATTTTATCCCTTTCCATATTTTTGTTTATCTCCCCTAGCATAGAGATGGAGAAAATACTGCCTTGATTACTCTCGGGGGGCTTGTCTTGTAAAATGTCAAATAGTTATAAATTTCTCCCTTTCCCCTTTGGCCATGCTAAGGAGACTATTTTCGCCCCTTTTAGAGGACAAAATCGGGGGAGTACAATGTCATCTACTGCCCATGCTAGGGGGCAGGTGATAAATCTTATCTCTGTAAGTCTCATTTTGCAATAATACTAGCTTCAACTCCTATTTACAATTTATTACTGGGCATTCTCTCAGAATGAGCGGGGTATGGCCAAAGCTCATCATGCTAGTCGATTGGAGCTTACCAGGCTTGATACACATTTGAGATGATGATTTTGAGGGACTCTAATGCATTCAGTATTTCTCAGGATGTTTTCTTTCACTGCTAAGCAATTGATATAAAGCGTCTTGTGTAGACACATAATAATTCGCAAAAAAAATAAACAACAAATAAATTGACAATGGCTCAATCGCTCAGTATACAGAGCCAATAGGCAAAAAAAAAAGTTATTAGGTGTACATCTAAGATTCAACCTGCACCTCCTGTTAGGAGGGGTTCAACAAGTGATTCAACAAGGTCATGTTGAATCACTGGTCTCTTAATTCTTCTAATTAACATTCTGATTCATTAAAACAATTTGAAAAAAATTACTAACCAGAAGTTTTCTATATCAGCGTCTGTAACTTGAGGACATGTGCCCTCTAAGTCAGACTTGTTGCCACATAGAAATATTTTAGCATTCTCTGCATATGTCACAATATCCAAAAGATGTTGGCTCAATACGTGAAATGAGGAGGCGTTGTCAAGTGAAAACACTAAAATTGCAGCCTCAGCATATTTGTAGTAGCTGGAAGTAACTGATGCTATTCTTTCCATACCACCAGTATCCCAAAGCTGTAACTGAAATTTGAGGGATTGACAAAATTTAATTAAATAAGTACAATAAATCTATTTATAAGTTACCTATAATCAAATAAGCAAACAACCTTGACTTCTTTGTCACCCACTTGGTACAACTTCTCGAAATGGTCTAGCCCTAATGTCGACCTTCTGTCCAAATTGGGAAGGAACGTATTGTTGATAAACCGACGGAATATAGAACTTTTACCGACACCATATTCGCCACATAAAATGACTTTCAATACCGGAGTTTTAACAACAGCCATGGTTAGTCGTTAAAAAGTATCATCAGCTTGTGAAAAACACGTTCAGTTTCTATTCGACACTAACTTTTACTCATATAAGCAGCATTATTTAGTTATTTCCGTTATATTTTTTAGGCAATTATTATTTTAGAGAACAAAAATTTAATTTGCCATTTGCCATAGCATTTCGCAGTTCAATGGCATTTGTTATGACATTTGAGTTTTGACATTGACACATGAGTAGTGTTGTATCTAGTGTTGTATCTTCAAAACGTCAAAACTCAAAGTAGCCGCCAAGTGCTAAACGGTAACTTAGTAAATTAGGCTTATTTTGGAAACGCCCGTATAAAAATAACTTGTAAAAATAATTTCATTTTTGTCCTTGTTTTACAGGTATGTAAATGCAAATTCGCCCCGAACCCACAGGAAGCCGGTGGGGCCACGGATTGGAAACCTAGAGCTTGTTATAGGCCTCCCCAAATGTCACGTTTTTGCGCGGCCTGGATGGGAGCCTTTCAACACTGCGGGCTGCACTTTAATTTATATCATATAGGCCTTATTTTTTGGCTCTTATGAATAATCAATAAAAATATACGTCTTATAGTAGTAGTGATAACTATTTTACGGCTTAAAAACTAAGTTTACGAGGGTTCGAACGCGCCCTGAACTGATAAGAAACAAAAAACTCGGCCAGATTTTTGATTTAGGACCTATTACAAAAAGAAACAATCCGTTCTTCATGGTAAACTTTAATCAAACATGTCATCATAAGCCACAAGGGTCCTCTTGGGATCCTTTGGTGGTGGAGCATTTCTTGGTGTTGATGATGGTGTCCAAGATCCTGCAGCTTGTGGGGGCCTCCGCACGAATGTGACGCGCCAACCCTCTTCAGAGCCCTCAAGAGCCGCATGCGCATGTGTTGCCATATCAGCACTCTCAAAAGCCAAGTATACCCTGAAGCAACATAATAGAATTTTAAAAATATATACTATGGTTAAAGCTTAAAAGTTCAATTTTTTCACTACTCAAAATTTTGTATGTACCGTCGCACAAAAATAAAGAAAATGAACAACACAATGTACTTTTGGAAGAGGATGGCATGGCTCTATATAAATGCACGCAGCCTGTTTGCTATTTTCCGAGTTACTGTTAATTCGATCATAAATAATAATAGGGTATTTGACTCCAATTTTTTTATTACTTTATTATAAAGTAGAATTAAAATAATGACGTGCACTGAAAGAACTAATTAAATCGATCAAATAACAAAAAAGTTATAAGCATTTAAAGATTTGTGATTAGACAGAGATAGCAACAGAGACATTGTGACGTCACAACGTACCAATGCCATAGTAGCTTCGTGCGGTTTCATACAAATTTTCGTTTTGCGAGAAAGGGATAGAAGATCCCCCCACTCCAAAGTTTAAACGCCTGTAACTTTGTAAATCTTCGTTGGATTTTAATATTT
Source organism: Coenonympha glycerion (assembly GCA_963855885.1). NCBI lineage: Eukaryota > Metazoa > Arthropoda > Insecta > Lepidoptera > Nymphalidae > Coenonympha > Coenonympha glycerion. Next base: position 8,077,962 of record OY979629.1, read on the forward strand.
CTTTCACTGCACGTTATTATTTTTATCCTAGTTTATAATAAAGTAATATTTTTTATCAAATTCAAAAGTAATGTAAGACCCCATTGATGGAGGGGCAGTGCTGGTATTTTATGAAATAGTCTGATTAAGTCTATTATGTCTTAAAAGCAAAAAGTAAAATAAAATTAGAATTCAATGGGCAGACCTATGAAGTAATCCTCAAAGTCTCCAATTTAGTAGAGCACATAGCACATCACAATGTGATGTGTTATGTGCTATAGGTAGTGTATGCTATAATGTCATTATAGCAAATACTACCTATTATTAACTTACTTGTCTTCTTCCTCTTGTGTGTACGTAAATGGTTCGAAAGAGGCTAAATTCCGTCTCATTACTTCTTCGGTTATTTTTGCACCAAGGACTTGCAAAAAAGTGCATTTCCCACCTGAATGCGCTACCTCGTTCCCGTTGCGAGCACCTTTTTCTTCCCTGCAATTTAAAACATAAACCCTTGAACAAAGGAAGCTGAAATTTTGCACAAATTCCTTTTAATATAAAGGACACAAAGGTTAAGATGTTTTACCCACATTTAAATCATATAAATCATGGTATTTTAAATTCTAGAGTAAAAATGAAATACATTCAAATTCAAAGGACTCTATAACTTAATCAACAAATAAGCACTTTCTAATTCCTATTCAGAATTGAATCCAAATTAGCTAAGTACACAAACATGTTCACTTTTCTTTACTAATAAGCTTTCACACATTAAAATTTCAAAGTAAAAATCATGACATACTTCTCTCTTGCAGTGACAAATGAATCATATAAATATTTGACTCGTGGTGCGGATTTATCTTCGGGTGGAGGTGGTTCCTGCGAGGCACTAAAGGGCTGGTATGATGCAACACCTCCTGCAGCTCCTGTTGAACCACTGAGCTTTCGCTCTCTTCCTGTAATGTTCACAGAAATAATTAACTGATAATATGAACATAATAAGACTATAAGTGCCTTTAAAAGAGATACATACATAGTGATACATAGCAAAGTAAACCTTTTTCGATCAGATGTCAGGCAGATCAGATGTCAGAGGTTAGACACAACTGCCCAAAAAAAGAAGTGTAATGTATGTATGCGAGTTTCTTTATTCCAAGGTAACTTATGAGCGACTGAAGAGATTTGGACATATGAGGTATCGTTAGAATCCTTACATCATTCAAAGTAACATTGGCTTTTTATTGGAAATTTGTTTTACCATAGGGCAGCCGTGTTTTTTAATTTAATTATTTGCTTGTTTTATTTAGATAGATAGTGAATTTGATACACATAACTGTAGTGTTGTAAGTTATATTGTTATATTTACCAGCTCGTGGTCGTTTGAAAGTAGCATTCTGTGGCTGGGGCGGAGGACTTTTTATTGCTTGGATTGCACCACTCTTGATAAGTTTTCGAGCTATTTCACGAGCATCTCTTGCCTCAGTGGGGCGCTTCGGTAAAATTGGTTTCTCGGGCTCCTGTTTAGGCGCTTTTAGGGCTTGAAGGGCTTTCTTTTTCTTTTTCAATTTTTGGTATTTAGCCTGTAGCATTAATTCTTCTTCAGTTAAATTTGACGGGAAATGAAGATACACCATTTTGTTTTACAATAGTTTAGTTTTTAACAAAATTAAAGTTTGGTAGGTAATTATATTTAAATATTTGTTTAGTTAGGTACATAACAAAAATGAAAAATTACGAAATGCAGCGAAACGAAATCCGAAATAAAGTTTAGCACCAAAGAGTATATAATCACTAAGCACAGAAAGTGGTCTGTGCACAGAAACCATAGACATAAAACTATCGTAAGATACAATATCTTTAATCTGTGCATAAAACACTATTGACCTTAGATTTTGTACCAATTCTATATTATCAAAGCTATTGACAGAAACACAGACGTTTGCATCAATGATCTATAATATATATTATGCATTGCCTGTTTGCATATAGCACAGACACAGATCACTATATATTAGTATGATATTAGGCTAGCACAGAACACTGTTACTCCTCCCTATAGTTTTATGTCTATGGTTTCAAGCATAGACGAAGCATAGACGTAAAACACTACAATCACTTTAAAAAACAAATAATATGAACAAATAAACTATGCAAATAAATATTAGGTATAATCCTTTTCATGAAAGAAGTCCCGCGGCAAAAACATGAACTAAAATTGACAGCTGTTTACGAATTACGAGTGCGAGTGAGAGGGCAATATTTAATAATGTGATTACAGCATAGATCAATGATTACAGCGCCTCGTCTGCGGGACTTCTTTCATGAAAAGGACTCTATGTTCGAAGCACAGAACACATATACTCTCTGTTTGAAGTTTCTACCACAGACCATGACATTTGGCAATAGGCTGCATGTTTTTTTTTATTTACTATGTTTATATTCTAGTACTTGGAAAAATGTTTCCTGCCATTTTTATGTACTGGCAAGTGAGTAAAAGGGACACCGTCCTCCGTTATTGCTATCGCGTTCGGCACGTTTTCCCTCTACAAACTAAACTTCATGCACGAATGATAGGTATGGTTTATTTTCGTATGACACTTTTTTAGAGAAGTCAGTCCTGCTTAGGTGTTAATTCAATGGGCTTTACTCTTTGATTATACTTTACTAATGTACTAAGATATATTATAGATCAATGAACATATTTACGGTTTAAGATCTTTATATATTTATATAATAATATGTCTGAATATGTCAAATATTTTTTATATTAAAATTCAACTCAATACATATCAAAGATATTATTTATTATACACAACAAACCCCATCTTGTTGTCCATAAATTTTTGTTAAGCTAAAATGAGGCTTATTGCTTTCAACTTAGAGTAGCTAATTTCTTATAAGCGGTCTAGTCCTCTGGTAGTGTGTCCTTGTCTGACATCTTGCCATCTCAAATGTTAGGTTTGGTAGGAATGGTAGAAATAAATATAGTTTGCTTTTTTATGATTTATTTAATTTTAACGATCAATTCACAAACTTTGAAACTTATTACCTATTAATTTTTATTATTTCTACAATTTTTATAATTATTAATTAACATGAACAATAATTATTGCGTTATAGTTACCTTTACCCAAATAGGGATCCATATCAAATCATAAACAAAGATCAATCAAAAGAATTAAAAGGCTGTAATAATAATAGTTATCTACTTAAAAATTATTCATTAAAACTGATAAAGTAGTTCTTAAATGTTTATGACTGGCAATACCAAACGGCAAGATGGTGTTTTTTTTCAAAAACCTATGGCAAAAACACTAGGAGTAATATTATGTTAAACATTATATTATGTTAACACGAGGTGTATTATAACGAGGTTTATTAGGTGTATATTATGTTTATTTATAGCGCAGATCTAGGAGACAATCATGAGACAATATGGATGTTAACAAAATGGCGGGATGACAGCGGATGTGATGTAACTTAGTAGCTTTCCGGTTCATTTTTTGAATTAAAAAACAATTCAAAATTTTTAAGCCCAAAACCAACAAGAAACACAATTGTTTTGTACCATTGTGTATTATTAATTCGAAAAACAATAATATCTGGGTGACCGAGCTTTGCTCGGTACTATTACTACCCACCAATAGATGGCAGCAGGAGTCATATTTTTTATTACTTACCTATTACTTACCTATAACTATGTACCCAATACCAACGAATATATAAAATTACTAACGTACCAATACTTAGGCTCAGGATTTTCCCGGTGCGTCTGTTTTGGGTAACCTCAGGAACTATAAACCATATATACCTACCCTCAAATCTTTGACCTACCTGTACTATAATACAACGAACTGGGTTTTATAAAAAAAAGTCAATTAATTTTAGCAGATTATTATAATTTGTGTAAACAATCAGAAAAAGATGTGAAATTCGCACAGGATCACACGTACCTACGTCTTACAATATGTACCTACCTATAGAAATATACTTAGATTTTTACCATCTTTCTATTTATCAAACTTAGTACTTACAAACAGATAAACGTATTTGAGAAATAATTTTCAAAAAACAGTTACTTTGATTTTTTTATATTATGCTCGTAATCGTTTAACAATTTTAGTTCTTTCCGTTTAAATGAGTTGATACATAACACGAGACTTGCTTCCTTTGAAATGATATTCCAACTTACTTCGACATCTTCCTTTGTGGTGAGTCGCGAGCAAATGACAAATCGTATGACATATCGATCCATATACGTGCAAGCTACCATGAACACTTTCTTTTTGGCCGTTAAATTTTCAAGTAATTTTTTCGTTACTTTATCACCACTTTTTAGTCTAAAACAAACTAAGCCCAGACTTGGCGTTGGTTCCACCACAAACCTTTGGTCAGCCCCTATTAATTTAGCAAAATGTTGTGCCAAGCTAACATGATTTCTTATATGGCTTCGCAGACCTTCTGCACCGTACATTTTTAGTACAGTCCACAATTTTAATGACCTGAATCGACGACCTAGAGGCATTTGCCAGTGCCCGTAATCTGGCACTTTGACTCCCGAATTAGTATCCTCCAAGTAAATGTTCTGTATATCGAAAGCATTGATCAAGTCGTAACTATCTTTAACCCACATTGCTGAGGAGTCATAAGATACAAGAAGCCACTTGTGGACGTTTACGTCGAACGAGTCTACGTGCTCTATACCTTTCATTATATATCTGTATTCTGGGCATATGCATGCAGCCCCTGCATATGCGGCATCGACGTGCAACCAGACACCTTCTTCCTTACAAACAGGTCCGAGTTCATAGAGCGGGTCCATAGCGCAAGTGCCCGTAGTACCCAAGTTGGCAATTACGTAGCATGGTATGAGACCTCGAGCTTTATCCTCCTCAAAAGCTTTTTTCAGTGTATCTCCTCGCAATTTGCAATTAGAATCACTCTGTAACAACCTCATTTTCATAGACCCTAGAACTCCGGCCTTTTCCACAGAGGAGTTGCACTGGTCAGAAGAGTATGCGACAAATTTAGTTTTCAGTAAGTCTTCGTCTGCATCTGGATCGGTTCGCAAAATTCTCCTTATCATCTTGTCTTTGGCAGCCAATAATGAAACAAGTGTTGCTTCACTGGCGGAACCCTAAGAAAGAAACTTATTATATTAGTACTTATTATAGTAGTAGTATGGCCCGTGAATTTGAGTATCTTGTCACAGTATTTGTAACCAAATAACCCATTTTGATGAAACTTTGGTCTATATTCGGTAGGTCTGAGAATAGGTCTTACCTAAAAATTGGACTGCGGACTGCAATCTGCGACTGATGGAGGATTTTTTTAAGCAGAACCGTGCGTGCGCCAGTGATGATGTTGAAGTTAGTATAATTACAATAATTACCTGCAAGAGTCCACCTCCAGGTCCAGGAGAACAATTCAGAAATTCCTCAGGCAGACCCAGTAGTTTGCCGAGCCAGTTCATTGTTACAACTTCGAGTTCCGTGCATGCAGGGCTCGCTATCTATAAGAAATGTTAAATATATATATAACATACGTAGGGCTATAACGAAAATGATGCAGCTTCTCTGACTTACCCAAGTATCTCCCAGTACCGACAGTCCATCACAAAGGAGACTGCCTATTATGTTTCCATAAGAATTTCCGTGTGGAAAGTAGGCGTGGAATTGTGGGGAATGCCAATGTGTCACCTAAAACAATATTCCTAATCATATCCTATACCTTTAAACAAGCAATTCTTGTACATATATATGTTACTGTAAAAGCCCAAACCGCGGTAAATCCTAAGATTTTCTAGTAAAACCTATGGTTTACCAACCCTTAATGGTAAAAGTTCGAATAGTTTTAGATTATCATTCATTTCGAACTTTTACCACCATTCACTTGGCAAATGTTAAGATTTACATCTAGGCACGGTATATGTTGAGAAAAGCAAGTCATAAAGTGTTCAGGGTATCGTCTCGTACTCGTGGACAGTCTACAACCCCTCGCTACCATTACTGCCTCCACACACACTTGTTAAATAAGTCATCGTAACAAACGTAATAATTGATTTCTCCATTCTCTTCTTTCGCCGGCGCAATTAGCTTTTCTTCACCGCCTATAGTCAAGATATCTTAGCGCTTTCTTCGCCTGTAATGAATTGCTTCCTTCTTTTTCACGGTTTTTGCAGTTTTTACTTCTTCTAAACACTTTGCGTTCATATTTGCTGTCTTTCTTGTTTGCGTCTTAATAGTAGTTTATGAAACGGATGCATAATGGATGGTATTAAAACATGAGTGTGAGTTTAATATACGAGCGGCAGGCGAGTATTTTTAATAGTATCACACGAGTGTTTTAATACCTAATTATGTAGAGTTTCATACACTACTTTATCTACGCTCATATTATCGTAAATCCAAACCATAAAATCTTGATAACGTTTGTCGTAAATCCTTCACTTTGTTGGTAAAAGATTGTGGGTCATTTTAGTTGCAATTACTGAAATGTCCGGTGGAGTTAAATTTTCTTTAGTAGGTTTCACTGCTAGACATTATTCGAACTTTAAGTAATGAGCGTGAATAAAATCGTTTTACTGTTAAGTTACTGTCTTGCTTGTTTCACAAGTTCCGCAATAACTGCAAGACGCCGGGAGAAGTGGCATCCTTATGTGGTTGATGTCCAGCGAACTAGAACAAAACGATTTTACGACGCAAACAAGAAAGATAGTTACTTTTATCTCGATAAGGGCAAATACGCAAAGTGTTTAGAAGAAGTAAAAACTGCAAAAACCGTGAAAAAGAAGGAAGCAATTCATTACAGGCGAAGAAAGCGCTATGATATCTTGACTATAGGCGGTGAAGAAAAGCTGATTGCGGCGGCGAAAGAAGAGAATGGAGAAATCAATTATTACGTTTGTTAACTAGCGATAATTTAAGGGAGTGCTCTATAGCTCATATAAAATTATAAAATATAACTCTATTCCTGACATCTATTGACGAAAAGTAAAACTATAACAGTAAACTCCTGCTGCCATCTATTAGTGAATAGCTATAATACTACCGAGCAAAGCTCGGTCGCCCAGTTGCCCAGATATTTAATACATATTAATAATAGTAAAGTGTAGGGAATAAGTGAGATTTTCTGGCTATGATTTAATGAATATTACAAGATTTCAGGTTTTTACAAACCCCGTGTGAAATTTGTTTTTCCTACGATAAAAAGTAGCCTATACTTATTATAGATATTATACTAATTTTTGGGTGTATTTTAATTCATGGCATTAAAATCGGTTTGTTAGCCGTGGCGTGAAAAAGTAACAAAGATCCAGATTTATAGATATAGGTAATTAACTAATTAGTAATTACAAACAGTAGTAGGATTAAGGTTAAGGTTTAGTATTAGTACCTATAAATAATGTAAAAAACTCACTCCGGGCATAACGGTATCGCAAAAATCTTTGATTACGTTTTCCCATTTTTCTGGTTGTTCTGGGGCGTTTTCAGGAGCTGTTTTTATTAGGAACCCAGGTTTAACAGATGGTAAAACGTTTCTGTAAAAGAATAAGATGTTACGTTGTTCTGTCCTTTGTGAATGTATGTACAAAAATAAGTAAGTAGGAGGTACTTAGTTTGATCAAATTTCAAAATCGGTTGAGCGATTTTAGATTTTTAGAGGGTTTAGCAAGACCCAGGTTTATTTGTAAGGATGTTGTATTAGCTTGTAATGCTTAGTATGCAAATATGCAAATTCATTCTTAAATTTTATAAGGCATTTATATATGTGTCATATAAGAAATTACATATTAGTCTAATTTAGTACTCTCATTTATTTTTATTACAATTTGAATATTTTTTTACAATGTTTCTAAAAAAAAATAGGTTTAAAAATATTAATAATTGAGTCCACTGTCCACCACTAGTCGCGGAGCTTTAACAGCCCAAGCCACCGATGGTCAGGCCTCAGGGTTCCAGAGTAAGGAACCTCCTCACAATGCGTGCCATCTCCAGGACCATGACTGCCCTTGATCCAACAGTCGAGCGAGAGTCTCTTAAGATGTTGGTCGAATTAATATAAATTTAGACTATAATTTATTGTTATTATTAGATACGTCTTATACTGACATGTATAATAGTTAACCCCGGCTCCACACGTTGGCTCCAACGTGGGCCCCAAGGCCCAACGCCACTCGCCCAACGTGTGGATCTAGAAAATAGCCTTGGCCCCAACGTTGGAGCGCGCTATTTACTAGGTCCACACGTTGGGCGAGTGACGTTGGGGCCAACGTTGGAGCCAACATGTAAAGCCGGCCTAATACTAATAAATAATTATTGTCGTTAGTAAGTATAAGGTTTATTATAAATAAACTTGATTATGTAGCTGGATACCTGGCTCTTATGTTATCATAATAATCGGCCAGCTGGTCAATAACTGTGTAAGCGCAGTCCCGAAATTGCTGCGAATCCATGGCCCACTACACTTTTCTTTAAAAATATCTTGTAAAATAATGGAAGTATAGTTCTTTCCGTAAAAGTTATTAATTAACACATGAAGGCTATGGGACGTCTCTCAAGGCAATGATAGAACCACATACTAAGTTCTCGTGTTTTATATAATACTTATTTAAATTAGATATATAGGTATGATACGGTTTCTGCACAAAAATTATTAAAATTAGCAATAATCGCTCCTTTAAATGGCTCAGTTGGGTAATAAAGCGAAAACAATTGAATTCGCAGATTTTTTCATCTAAAAATTTTTAGGGTTCCGTGCATTTAAATACATAAACAGTGGTCTGTCTATGGTTTAAATAAAAAAACAAACACTTGCAAAACCGAGGCCTGCAACCTTCTGATGCTGTTATTTAGCAAAAAATAATCCTTATGGTGAGGCCTTTCGATTGGTATGACAAAACTACAGGTATTTTTCTCTTGTATAACGGGTTCGAGTCCCGGTTAATCAGGTAATTTTGTAAAAAATGTTTTGAATTTCTCATTTCGAATTGTTTTTGGATTTCTCAGTTGGCGCGTTTGAACCCTCGTAAACTTAGTTTTTAAGTCATTAAATAGTTATCACTATTAATAGGTATACCTACTTAATTATATTACTGACTATTCATAAGAGCTAACAAGTAATGGCCTATGAAATAAATGATTTGATTTGATTTGAAATGAAGTCTTCTTTCAGTAAAATGCTCTAAGTATAATATAATCTAATCTAATTACCTACTTATCTTCTTCATTTTGCATGCTTTTAAATTTGAACAAAATGATGAGTAAGTAAGTAGGTATCTAAGTAGGAGTAGTAATTAAATACTGTCCTATTTACTAGTGATCATTAGCACTTATCGTAATGACGAACATCTTCTGAATCATTTTCTTGTTACTACTTACTGACCAATCACTGCGTGACTCATATTTTAATATGCAATTGAGTAAGTAATTTGAGGAAGCTAGTTGCTTTGACCTTACCTACATACATTCGTAAATGCAATCCATTTCATGTTCGATACGCGTATTAGGTAACAACAGTGCGTTTGTTTTTGTTTAAGAGTAAAGTCGCGAGCTGTTTAATTTTACATAATGAATTATTATAACAGTTTTTTTATCTTTGTACTTCTGGCCGCTGTTTTTTATGTTGGCGTAAGTGCACTACCAAGGGACAGCAGCATTGCAAAATCTGAAACGGTCTCGAAAAATCCGGACATAGGCAAAATGAAAGTCATTCCGGAAGAAGCAGGCTCTCACTTTGGTAAGTATAATCCTACCAAACTTGTTACCTACCCATCATTTTTTGAAATGGTTTTTATTTAGTAGGACAGATTAATATTTTTATACGTAAGTACTCAGTCAAATTAAATGCAGATAGGTAGGTAAATTATGCACGTCTTCATAAATACTTTGCGAGTATTTTCTACATTATTTTATTAATGCATTGATATTTCTGAAGTCTAGATTCTTGTTGTACCTAACTTATTTTATCAACTTGTGTTTCATTTGTAGCGTTGTACCTACATAACTATAGGTAGGTAGTACAGGACAGGTACTACTTCTATACTTACGTTTAAATAAAATCTACACAATGTAGCATATCAAAAATACATGAATAGAAACAGTGAATAGGCACCACGATTTCGCAATATTCTTCTTCTACTATTCATTTTTTGTTTTGTACCTAGACTAGAAAGACCATTTATTTTATTTCTATTTCGACTAGATTTTAAGGTTTCACCCGCGTGAATTTCGGTTTATTATTTAACAAATCCCGAGGCAATCGAGGCACACCCTTTCCCGACATTCGTACCTATTTAATTTCAAGACTCTACCATTTGCTCTAGGTAGATATACCTAGATTGTAATTACAAATGTTTTTTGAAAATCTCACAGGAAAATTATAACGTGTGGTTATTCAAGGGGTGGATAAACAAATTTCTTAAGAGCCGGCATTTGCAGTTCTTCTGGTGCTGTTAATGTAATGGGCGGCGGTGATCGCTCGCTTGCTCACGATGACTACTTATAAAAAAAGAACTGCGGATTTTCCGAGACAAAAAGTAGCCTATGTCCTTTCCCAAGATCCAGTCTATCTATAGGTACCTACTATCTTTGCTAAGTATCACCAAAATTAGTTTAGCGGTTTAGGTGTGAATGCGTAACACACACACTTGCGGAATGCATTCACATTATAGTATTAGTAAGGATAGAATTACGTACCTAAGCATGCGCCGAAAATAATAGAGTACTTACCGAATACAATATAATAATTACCTAGGAGCACACCACGGGTGTGCCCGCGAAATTCAAATTTTTCGTGGTTTTTCGCGACTTTTAAGCTAGTAAGACATAATAGGCTTATGGCCGTAAAATTGCGATAATCTCAATATCTTCTTCACGTGTTTATATAAAAATCTCTGCTCGAAAGTGTCGAGTTAAAGAAATTAGTCCGAGATTTGCGAGTTACTCACATAAAACTCGATACTCGGACTAATTTCCTAGGATACACATTTTTATGCAAAGATTTTGATATTATCATGTAAAGATGATACTGCCATTCTCGCAAATTGATTGCCATAAGCCTATCATGTCTAATTAGCGTACAAATTGCAAAAAACCACGAACATTTTGAATTTCGCGGGCAGACCCGTTGATTTCACGTTAACTACTTATACTCTATTATATGGCAAGGTTGCAATAGCCAGAGCATGAAGTACTAAATCACTATTATTTAATCTGTGACTAAGTTTGTGCTTTTGATTTATTTGTCTATTCGTTACATAGCGTATAGCGTATTTCGCTTGCATTTCGATGGTATTTCGTCATTGATTCGTTACTTGACGACCACAGAGAAAAAAAGTAATTCCCTAGTCTGTGTTGACAACCGTCTGCGTCGGAAGTCGTGGGTTCGATTCCCACTACTGGTAATATTTGTGTGATGGGCATGAATGTTTTCCAGTGCCTGGGTGTTTTTCAATATATTATATTTGTGTATATTAGTATGTATACATATTTATCAGTTATCCCATAACACAAGCTATCGCTTACTTTGGGGCAAGATTGCGATGTGTATAATGTCAACATATATATTTATTTATGTTTATTTACTTTCCAGGAATCCCGGGCCGAATCACGTGTCCGTCTGAGGAGGCGACCGAAGACTCTTCGTGCCAGGAGCATTGTCTACCAAAAGGATACACTTACGGCATATGCGTTGGACGCACCTGCAGTTGCATTTAATTTATTATTTACCCTTTCTCCTAATAAAATGACATTTACGCCACAATTCAATCCAGAAAATCCAGTGGCTATTGTTAAATTTCTAGAAAATTCTCACGGCTCAGAGTGAGTCAGAGAGTATGATGTTAACTAATTAGTAGTTCTGAGCTAATCAGTTATAGTGCAAGTCATTATTTTTTAATGCCTAGGTACCAATATAAATTGTCTCAAATTAGCGTATTAAGTTGCTTCCAGTATGGAGGTCAATACCAACGTATATTTATAGTATTATGTACGTGTGTGCTATGAACATTGTACATACGCTACTACTACTATCTATTGTACCTATACAGTTTTACAGCATACTTAAGTAGGTACCTACAAATAAAATATAAGACTTTAATGTACATACGTACTTAGGTACTTTAAAAAATTAAAATAAATAATTTACCTATTGATGAAACAAAGTAGGTATATACATACCTAATACTTATTAGTTCAACATTAATATTTTCACGCAATGACAATAATAATTTAATTTAGCTTTAAGAGAAAAATAAAAACCAATACAAGTTATTTTATTTATTTTTAAAAGCTTAATAATAAATCTATTTTATCTTTTTATTTTTAAGTAGGTACAATTCTATCGTTCTATTAAAAGCTAATACTAGTTGGTTACTATTTATAATCCTTTTTTCCTCACACAAATAAATTTCATTTCACAGAACAAAATTTACTTATTTTGATTTTTCACAGATACTAACAGTCTCAAAATCAATTGATGAAATAGACTGTGATTTCCCAATCATCTTAGGGCATAAGCGATTGGCCTCTCTTGTAATAATATTCCAACTTGTTTCAACATCTTCCCTTGTAGTGAATCGCGAACAAATTACAAATCTTATAACATATCGACCCCTATACGTACAAGCTACCATGAACACTTCCTTCTTAGCAGTTAAATTATCAAGTAATTGCTTAGTTAGCTTATCACCATTCTTAAGTCTAAAGCAAACTAAACCCATAGTCGGTTCTGGTTCCACTACGAATCTTTCATCAGCTCGTACTAATTGAGCAAAATATTGAGCCAGGCTGACATGATTTCTTATGTGGCTGCGTAGACCCTCTGCACCGTACATTTTCATTACTGTCCACAATTTGAGTGCCCTAAAGCGACGACCTAAAGGCATTTGCCAGTGCCGGTAGTCTGGCACTCTGACTTCAGATTTGACATCATCCAAGTAAATGCGTTGCACATCGAACGCATTGATTAGGTCGTAACTGTCTTTAACCCACATTGCTGAACAGTCGAAATTCACCAGAAGCCATTTGTGCACGTTTACGTCAAAGGAATCCGCGTATTCTACTCCTTTTAAAATACTTCTGTATTCAGGACAAACACAGGCAGCTCCGGCATAGGCAGCGTCAACGTGCAACCAAACGTTTTCTTCTTTACAAACGGGCCCTAATTCATAGAGCGGATCATAAGCGCATGTGCCGGTTGTACCTACATTAGCAATAACGTAGCATGGTATGAGACCTTGAGCTTTGTCTTCCTCGAAAGCCTTCTTTAGAGTTTCTCCCCGCAATTTGCAGTTGGAATCGGCTTTTAAGAGTCTCATTTTCATTGAACCAAGAACTCCAGCTTTTTCAACAGACGAGTTACACTGGTCAGATGTGTATGCTACGAATTTTGTTTTTATTAAATCCTCATCTAAATCTGGATCTCTTTCAAGAAGTCTTCTAACCATCTTGTCTTTAGCAGCTAATAATCCAACGAGTGTGGCTTCACTGGCGGAACCCTACAACATATAATTTCAAAATTACGTAAAACATATTATCTATACAATACATATAAATAAGGTAAAAGTAAGTAAATATTGTAATAATTGTTGGTATATGAGTATCTGTGTACACTGACCTGTATGATTCCACCACCAGGTCCAGCTGAGCAATTGAGAAATTCCTCAGGTAATCCCAGTAATTTGCCAAGCCAGTTCATTGTTACAACTTCTAATTCTGTACATGCAGGGCTAGCGATCTGTAAAACATTAATAAAATAAATGAAAAGGTAGGTATGTCATAATAACTTGGCGAAAACATCTTGAAACGGAAAAATTATATTTGTCTTTGAGATGCACTCGATAAAACTAGTATGTTTTAATGCTCAGTTTTGCGTCATTTAAAAGTTACTTTAAAATTTTAATTCATAAATATGAATATTAAAATTAATTCTAATACAGTTTCTACGAGCATTTGAATTTCAACCTTAATTATTCCAACCGTTGTTTGCCAAACATTGTCTATTAGTTTCAGTAAAATATTAAATCAATGCAAGTGAGTAAACCACATATTACAACGTACCCAAGTAAAGCCCATAATTGCAATTCCATCACTAAGTAGGCTACCAATTAAGCTGGCATAAGAACCTCCTGTTGGGTAGTAGGCATGGAACTGCGGCGCTTGCCAGTGTGTCAGCTGTAACAATAACGATGTTGGCACTTATTATTTCATTTTTATTTTTAACAAAAAATCCGCAGTTTAGGAATCAATTTGCGTGTATCACATCACACTAATATTATAAAGGTGAAAGTTTGTGTGTGTGTATGTTTGTTACTCCTTCACGCCGCAACTACTCAACCGATTTGGCTGAAATTTGGAACATAGATAGCTTATAACCTGGATTAAAACATAGGCTACTTTTTATACGGGAAAAATCCACAGTTCCCGTGGGATATTGAAAAAACCCTAAATTTCTATAGAAATCTTTAGCTACCTCTATAGGTAAATTGCTTTAGACTTCCATGAAAGTAGGTATTAGTACACAGGTAGTTAGGTTATGAGAATGGGAACGAGAATATCACGGGATGTCTTTAAAATCGAATTTAACGCGAGCGGGGCCGCGGGCGAAAGCTAGTTCTGCATAAAAATGAAAATATGATGTATTCTGTATGCCCTAATTATTATAGTCTGTAACAGCATTTTATGATAAAGACTATTGTCTATGTTTTTTTTTTCTCGTATTGACTCTGTGACATTTTGAGTATTCTCTCTTCCCTTCTTATCGACATGTCGCCATGACGTTGTATCTTAAATTGTTAAATTATAAAATTAATAATTACAATTAAACATGTGAAAGTGAACCTAGTGTGTTTTCTTCATATTAACCGGACCCGTGCCAGCTCAGATAATCTTTGATACTTAGCTTCACTGCAAGTTCAACAGGTTATGAGGACCAGCATACGAAGAATTTATCATCAGTGAGCTTTAACATCAAAGGCCGGGTCTGGTAAAATACATTGAGAAAATTAAACATCACTTCACTGCGGATCGGTACGTCTGTGGATTTTTTTAAAAACACTAAAGATCACTCATATAAACATGGATACAAATTCGCCTTCGTCATCCATTGCGGGTCATGCGACCTCGCTAGCGGCGAATTTGGAAAAACTAGATGGATCATCAAATTTCCATACATGGAAGTTTTCGATGAAGAATGTTTTAATATTTGAAGGATTGTGGGACGCTGTTCAGGGACAGGACAACGACGTGGTACGCCAACAGCGCGCGCTTGCGCGCATATGTTTGTCTGTTAAGAAAGAACTTTATCAATATGTACGAAACGCAACATCAGCCGCTGCAGCTTGGAATAATCTATCAGAGGTATTTGAAGATAGGGGCTTATATCGACGTGTTTTACTGCTAAGAAAATTACACCGTATTGAGTTCACCCATTTTAATTCCATGAGTGCATACATTGAAAAGGTCACCACACTGGTTCAACAACTTCACGACATCGGAAGAACAATAGATGATGCAGAGATTGCTGAAATTTTACTCAGTGGATTACCATCGGAATATGACACCGTAGTATCGGGATTGTCAACAGCGAGTTTAACAAATCTGGTAACTAGTGAACTTGTCAAAGCCCGTCTACTTCAGGAATACTCAAGAAAAATGTCATTGGGAAATACTGCTGCATATGTGACAAGGAAAGCAGCTCCCGTAATCTGTGGGTTTTGCAAGAAAAAGAATCATACCAAACCACAGTGTTTCAAATTGAAGCGAATGAAGAGAAATAATGCTGCTGGCGCTAAGACATCTAATTTAGTTACTGCGATCGTAGCCCATCCGTCAACACAAGCTTTTTACATCGATAGTGGCGCGACTAGGCATTTTGTCAATGACAAGAGTTATTTACATGGTTTTACACCATGTAATCAGCGTGTGACTGTCGCAAATAACCAAATGATTAATTGTGAAGGACAAGGGCAAATTGATTTAAGACTCAAACAGCAGGTTAGTCCACTCTCGTTATCACATGTCTTATATGTTCCTCAATTATCTGGCAATTTAATTTCCGTGTCTAAATTAGTTATGAGTGGCTATAAAGTTGTTTTTGATAAGAAGGGCTGTCAAATTTATGACAACAAGAGTAAAACCACTGGTATTGATAACCCTATTGCATATGCTGTGTGTTGTAATGGTTTGTTTAAACTAACTGCAAGTGTGAACGTCTGTACTAACAAGTCCCCACCAATGGAGCACTCTTTGATCCTGGAAGGTAGCCAGGAATCACCGAGATCCACAATAGCAGCGGGCTTGTCAGCAGAACTTTGGCACAGACGGCTTGGTCACCTTAATTTTCAAGGTATGAAAAGCTTGCGGGATGGTGCATGTGGTATAATGTTTCAGGATGAAGACCTAAGAAGCTGTGTGGCATGTCTTGAGGGGAAGATGTCGGCCGCATCCTATCCCAGGGGCCATGCGACACGAGCTAGCCAACCACTTGAGATTATACACAGCGACGTCTCCGGAGCATTCCAAGAGCCGAGCTGGGGTGGAGCAAAATACTTGGTTACGTTCACTGATGACTACACTAGGAAGACATTTGGTTATCTTATGAAGCACAAATCTGTGGTAATGTCACATTTCATTACTTTTACAGAACTTTCATTACTTTACACATGTAGAAAAACAGTTGGGTTTATCAATAAAAATTTTGAGGTCCGATAATGGTGGTGAATACTTTAATAAAAGTTTCTCTGATTATCTGAAAAGGGAAGGAATTGTGCATCAGAGTACTGTCCCTTTCTGCCCACAGCAAAACGGAGTCAGCGAACGACTTAACAGGGTTTTGCTGGACAAAGTCAGATGTATGCTTAGCGAGTCAGGTCTCTGCAACCGTTATTGGGGAGAGGCGGTGATGACTGCTATATATTTAAAGAATAGATCCCCTACTGCAGCTTTAGAAGGACGTCTGCCTGAGGAGGTATGGAGAGGTTCTAAGGTGGATCTCAGCCATCTCCGGGTATTTGGCTGTGTTGCATACTGTCTGATCCCATCACAGAAACGCCGAAAGTTAGATGCCAAAAGTAAAATGGCTATCTTTGTAGGCTATAGTGAGACAACTAAAGGCTACCGGTTATGCGAGCCATCTAGTCCTAATACTGTGATATTGTCCCGTAGTGTGGCTTTTCTAGAGAATAAATTTTATTATAATAATGGACCTTCACATAATAATAATTTGAATAATTATAATGATTATATTATCTTGAATGACAATTTATTAAATAATAATGTTGTGTCAGTTGATAATAATTGTAATACTAATGTGGAAGTATATGACATTAGTGAAAGTAATAATTTTTCAACTAATGTTTCAGACGGAGTCGATGGCGACATTCACCAGACTTTGAGTGAGAGCGCACCTGTCTCCGGGGGGGAGCCTGCCGACAGTGGACGCGATGAGCGTCTTACACTGTCTAGCGACACGCAACGTGGAGGGGAAGCTGTCCGACCGAGCAGTGATGCTGCAATGGGTTTGTCTGGTCGTTCGGTTCGTGAACGACGTCCACCACAAAGGTATGGGGATTATGATTATTCAATGTTAACTCGTCATACCTCATTTGAGGAACCAAAGTCTTATGAAGATGCTATTGTGTCACCATATCGTGAAGATTGGATGACTGCAATGCAAATTGAACATGACTCCCTGGTTTCAAATCAGGGGGGCTACCACCGTGACTTAAAGCAATATTATTGTAATATTGTTTTGAAATTTTCATACAATATCAGTATGGAAATTTTAAAACAATATTACAATAATATTACTTTAGGCCACGGTAGTAGGCCCCCAGGTATGGAGATTAGTAAATAGACCTACTAACAAAAATGTTATTAAATGTAGGTGGGTATATAAGTTAAAGCATGACGCTGATGGGAAATTTGATAGATTTAAGGCGAGGCTTGTAGCCAGAGGTTTCACTCAAAAGCAGGGTATAGATTATAATGAAACTTTTTCCCCTGTGGTTCGCCATTCATCTATGAGAATTTTGTTTGCATTGGCTAACGAGATGGACTTAGAGATAGATCATCTAGATGTAGAAACTGCATTTTTAAATGGTAATTTAAACGAAATTATATACATGGAACAACCCGAGGGTTTTCGCAGTAAAGATGATGATCGTGTCTGTCTTTTACAAAAGAGCATATACGGTTTAAAACAGGGCAGTAAAATGTGGAATGAAAAAGTAAATGGTGTCTTAGTTAACAATGGTTTTAAACAGTCTCTATGTGAACCTTGTATTTATACGAAAAAGTTACAAAACGACTTTGTTATTATTGCCCTATATGTGGACGATTTTTATGTATTTTATTCTAAGAATAGTTTGATTAAGAATCAGTTACTAGCTATTTTAGAAAAAGAATTTAATGTAAAAAATTTGGGTCCATTGAAGAACTGTTTAGGCACGAGAGTCACTAGAGACAAGTCTAAATGAACTTTATGTTTAGATCAGACTGAGTATATTAAAAAATTGTTAAGACGATTTAATATGCAGAATTGTAAGCCTGTTGCTACACCTATGGCATTAAATTCGAAACTGACTGTACCTAAAGACAAAGGTGCTTGTATACAGAATGAAACCTATGACTATAGGCAACTGATAGGTAGACTTATGTATTTATCTGTATGTACGAGACCTGATATAACGTTTGCATGTAGTCAGTTGAGCCAGTTTTGTAATAGTTATGATTCATCCCACTGGATAGCGGCCAAACGTGTACTTAGGTATTTAGCTGGTACAATTAACTACTCTTTATGTTATATAAAAAGTGTTAATTGGGATTTGAGGGCATATACCGACGCCGATTGGGGTAATGATGAATATGACAGAAAATCCTATACTGGTTTTGTCATAAAGCTAGGAAATAATACTGTAAACTGGGAATCGCGTAAACAAAGATGTATTGCACTCTCGAGTACAGAAGCGGAATATCTAGCTATAGGTGACGTTTGTAAAGACATATGCTTTGTAAAGAATTTACTTTCTGAAATAGTAGATAGGAATATTCCTTGCATTGTATTTAATGACAATCAGAGTGCACAAAAGCTCTTGGAATGTAAGGAATTTTGCCATAAAAGGACGAAACATATTGATATTAGATATCACTTTGTGAAAGACTTAATTAAAAATGACTCTATTTCAGTAACATATTTATCGACAGATAAGATGATAGCCGATGTATTGACCAAACCTTTGTGTGTACAAAAACATTGTAGCTTCATTGAGAATATGAATGTAAGAGTGATATCTACTATATCTACATAGTTAGTAAATCTATAAATTATAATTGACTTGCAATTTTTTTTAATGTGAAGCTAAATTTAACTGACTCTATTTATATGGTAGAGTAATAAATGTTTAAACATGTTGACATACATTAATGTATATGAATAATTTTGTACAATTATATTTGTTATAATAATAATATATGGCATAAGGGGAAGTGTTAAAAATATGATGTATTCTGTATGCCCTAATTATTATAGTCTGTAACAGCATTTTATGATAAAGACTATTGTCTATGTTTTTTTCTCTCGTATTGACTCTGTGACATTTTGAGTATTCTCTCTTCCCTTCTTATCGACATGTCGCCATGACGTTGTATCTTAAATTGTTAAATTATAAAATTAATAATTACAATTAAACATGTGAAAGTGAACCTAGTGTGTTTTCTTCATATTAACCGGACCCGTGCCAGCTCAGATAATCTTTGATACTTAGCTTCACTGCAAGTTCAACAATAATACCTACTACTTAGGTAGTACCAATATTATACAATTCGGTGGTAGTACTAAGAATTCGATCTATTTCTGAAATAAAAAAGCAACCATAGCCATGCTACCTTATCCATTCTGTTTCTTATTGTAGAAGTAAAATCGATAAGTTATCATGGCTACGTCTGTGGGAGAGCAATATTCAACCTGAAGTCTACCTTGCCTTGGGAATGGCATTTGTCGAAGCCTTACAGCAAGAAATATATACTTACACCAGGCATTACTGTTTCAGAAAAATCTTTGAGAACGTTTTCCCATTCTTCAGGCTGCTCAGGGGCGGTCTCTGGTGCTGATTTAATAAGATATCCCGGTTCTACAGATGGTAAAACATTTCTGTAAAGAGAAATATCGTTTACATTAATCGAACTCGAATTCAATCATAATTGACCAAAGTAAAAAAAGTAGATTTTTTCAAATAGGTGCCTAAGTAATTTCATATTTGATTAAATTTTTGAACTTTGTGAAATATCTTGCTTTTTCATGATGTTGTCAATTTAAAACTTCAGTTAAGAAGGTTCCAACGGGCCTTGAAGAGCTTTCAAGAAATTCAGTCAGTATGTCTATGTTATACTAATGCTCGTTTTCACCAACATTTTAAGGGACACCTAAGACCTTAGGTGACAGTTGTTGTAAGTGAAAACTGTCACCTATCGGCTTAGGCGTTTCTTAAAGTGTTGGTGAAAACGAGCATTATTAGTCTATAACTGAATCGAAAGAGTTGTGTCCCCACTCAAAGGTCCCCACAGCCTCGATATTTATAAAAGACCTATCCATTGATACTCCATACAGAATAGACGAGAAAATAAAAATCAGCCCCAAATTATGAAATAATCTTTTCAAAATTTTATTTTACGACTTTATTTTCAAAATTAATATTAAAACCAAAACAATAATTTTCTAGTAGATATACTTAATACTAATAGCACAGCTATTAATCCAAGCAGACGGGCGGATGGACGGACGGACTGACGGAAGGTCAGACGAGGCGAAACTAAAAGGGTTCCTTGTTTAATACGGAGCTCTAAAAATTAACAATACTTCCATAAATCACACAAATATTTATTATGAAAGTGAAAGTCTGTGAGTGTGTGTGTGTGTATGTTTCTCACTCCTTTACGACGCAACTATAGAGCCCGATTTGGGTGAAATTCGGAATGGAGATTGTATCTGGGATAAAAAGTAGTTGTGTTGTGTTCAATCCATTAAAAATCCACGGCTCCCGTGGGACTTATGAAAGCGAAATTCACGCGGTGGAGCCGCGGGCTTCCGCTAAAAATAATTTAAAAAATATAAAAATTAAATAATAAAAAGAAAATAATCAATACATAGTTGTATCGCTTACATAGATAACATGCTTTAATTTGAAAATTAGTCTATTGTTAAACAGAAGGTGAGATTGAAAGAGCTAAGATAAAAAATTTACTTGGTTGCAAAAAAAATACCATAATCTGCGTCTTTACGAGATGTGCATCAGTGCATTGTTTTACGCTAATGGTATTACGTAATCGAGTTCTCAATATATAATTATGACCTTTTTACGGACATCAATAGAGCTTGTAGGTACTTTGACGACCGAATAGCGTAGCGGTAGCGAACCTGCCGTCTGCGTCGGAGGTCGTGGGTTCGATTCCCACTAGGTACTGGTAAATGTTTGTGTGATGAGCATGAATGTTTTCCAGTGTCTGGGTGTTTTTCAATATATTATAACATATTTATGTATATTAATATGTATAATATATATATTTATCAGTTATCTAGTACCAATAAAACAAGTTATCGCTTACTTTTTGGGTAGATTGGGATGTGTGTAATGTCCTGATATATTTTTATTTATACTTTATTCCATCACTTGTTGCACAAATATGATAAAAATATTATGATGACTTGATGATGACCGTAAACATTTTGAATGAGAAAGTTGAAAGTTATAATTTCAAATATTACATTAGCAAACTTTTAAACTTTTCCCCATCAGCGATGACGTCACGATGACGTTTATAAATCTATATGCTTTTCCCTATTGCGAGTAAGTAGGTTCCTAATGTGTTCCCATCGATATAAATCCTTGTGTGTTCCTATTTTGTGCAAAAATCTGATTGAAACGAAATGAAAACGAAATCTATTTCATTGAAAGTTACATAAACAAATAAACTTTCGCAGTTATAACTCCGAGTTCCGACTTTTAATTCGATGTAATAAAATGATGTTCCGTATTTTTCTAAACTCCAGTAAATCTGCTATATTTCACTTTTATAACTTAAAATATTATAAAAAAGCTAAGTAGATTTCTAAACAAAATTATATATTATGTGTGAAATATTTGGATCATTATATTTTATTTTATTTATTGATATTTTTGAAACGTCATTTTACTGCATTGAATTAAATTATTAAAAGGCTACAAAAAGATTATACAGATTCCAAAAAAAAAATATACAAAAAATATGGCATGCATTGATAAAAAATTAATATTACCAACCTGTTCCGTATGTTATCGTAATATTCAGCCAACATGTCGATCACCGCTCGCCCGCATTCCCGAAATTGCTGGGAATCCATGGCGCACTTCACTTGTCAAACTTCAATCACCGAATATATTATTTTCAAGAAACCAAACATGTATTGGAGTTAAATGGCAATAAACAAGTACAAGAAATGTGGCACTTCAAGCTGGAGGGAAGTTTAGCGAGACAATGGTGGAACCGCTTCTTGCGATGCGGGTTTATATGCGTTTCGCAACTTTCTATACTCGCTTGGTTGTAAGTGCTGAATGCAACTAAGTACCCGCGGAAGTGTTTCACTAAAAGCGATTCGAGTTCTCAGCATGTACATTCATTTATAGTGAACTTATATTGTTTTTCATAGAAGGAGCTGCATATAATAGACATATTATCTATTTGAACCCACGGTTCACTATTGGGCATGCCATTTTGATGCCATTCCTCTATGTATGAGAGAGGTTTACCCACAGCCCATCATGCTGAACTTTTAGGTATACAGGTTTCATCAAGATATTTTCCTACTATTTATCGATGTCGTGATGTAATGAAAGATGTGCCTACACGTATGAGTTATTTCTCACACTAACATTTATATCGATGCACTCATCAGTCAAAAGCACAATTAAATATTTCCGCCAAAAAGAAATTACCCAGAACGTTTTCCTTTCGTTCATTTAATAGATTTACATTTAATGATGGGAAAGTGTGGTCTTCAATACTTACACAAAAGTAAAAAGAGGGCAGTGAAATATAGAAAAATAAAGGATTGGGGGGGGTCCAACTCAGATTGAAAAGATGATGTTTTTAAAGGCGAATGATGACTCTTGATTCCAATGAAAGAATGATCAGAAGGCGACCGAGCGTGGCAGAGTGGTTGGGTCAAGGCAATAGGTTAAGCGGACGACGCACCGGCACCGCGTTATGCTGCCGTGATTGTGGGTACAGTGCAAAATATTTCACTTATACTCACAAACACGCTGTGGTAACAGATAAGGAAATCCATCGAAAGTGGTGTCTGCAATGAAAGGGGAAGAATGAGCGTTAGCGAAGTCGCAAAACTTGGTCGCTCATCAATGCAAGTAGCATCGAACGGACGTTTGGACATTTGCGTACAGGGCTAGGAAGCATTTGCAAACTTGGGCTTTAAATTATATCGAAGAAAACTTCAACTCTTTCTTCAACAAGGTATAAGTTCAACTACATTTAAATCTTTTTAATTAGTCGTTGGGAATTTTTTTGCTATAATATATTTTGTAACACACATCTGATACCAATCAATGGAACAGATCACACTTAATCAATGGAACAGATGGATGAAGGTCGTTTCTAATATTTTGGATCTGACCACTATTGTAAGTTCGTAGTTGCTACACGTGTTCTGGAGTGGAGACCGCGTACCGGTAAGCGCAGGGTGGGACGACTTCCTGCTCGCTGGACCGACGACCTGAAAAAGGTCGCTGGTAGCGGGTGGATGAGGAAGGCGGTGTGGTGGCGCGCTCTCGGAAAGGCCTATGTCCAGCAGTGGGCGTCCATAGGCTGATAGTAGTAGTAGTAGTAGTAGTTGTTACACGTACACGAATAGTTGCGTAGACCTTGGTGACCATCCAATATGCTCTTTCTAGTTTCAGCACCGGACGGTATTTTTAGTACCTAAGTGAATTGTCTCTTTTCTGTATACCTCCTACTTTCCACTCCTGTTTCCCAGTTCTGTATGTTTTCTGATAAGAATTTCTGGTGTTTTTCGTTCATGGTTAAATTGCCTATATCCTAGTACTCATTATATTTGTTATTGCCCAGAAACGGTACGTTCATTGTAATTCGATGCGGTTAGGCTATTGTAATGTTTAGGTAACAATTATTTAACGCATTGCATTTAATAAAAAATAAGGAACAATTTACTATTTTGTAATTGTATCAATATAATTTGTTAAACCGGGAAATGTTTTTTGTATGTTATTCTAACACCTAAAACGAGACGAAATTTGCTAATAAGTAGGTACAAAAGACGATATCAAGGCCAGTTTTGTATTATTGTTAAGACATATTGGATAAATAAATATGTAAACAATTATAATTTCATTCACTAAAAGACTCGATAAACAAAACTCTGTAAGTCCGTACATCCATTCCACATTCAGATGTTAAGGTGACAGAATATTTTTCAGCTTTGTCGTGAGCTGGTAATGTGACCGGTAGAGCTAGGAACGCCTCGGAGTGCTGAGCCAATTTAACTCTATCAAGTCGAGGTAGGAGAGTTTTTGATGTAATCCGGTAAGTGGTATCGCTGCGTAGAATATGCTGTACTTCAGATATATTTGTTCCACCTTCTTGTAGCAGCATACCCAAAATTATCTTACCCGTAGTTGTTCCTGAAATGAAAATTCATTTAGAGTTTTATTTAATAGAGGTCACGTACATATTATTGTGTTTTGTGGAGACAGTAGGTATAAAATATGCTCGTATGTACAGACCGGATTTAAAATTATAGTCTCTTAGTATTTCCAGAGACACATTTTAACAAATATGTCTCTGGGAAGAAAACGATTTCCGAACTTCATAGGCCTATGAAGTTGCGGGAAAGTAATAGTGATAGAGTTTACTTCAATTTATAAAACACAAGTGAAAGGTATCGTCGATTGCAGTGATGGAGATACCTACTTATTAAAATATATTCGCTTTATGCTATGATACATGTTGATTTTACCTATAAGTTGGTCATAAACTTGCATCATCACTTCTGATGCATTTTCATTAATAGCTAGTCGCAGCGATTTCAACATCAGTTCGTTTCTATGAGGGATCATCAGAACGGTTGTTCTGTAACATTCACAGGCTTCGCCGCAACTGCAGGGGTCCATGGGCCATGTATGTACTTTAGTTTGTAAAGTATCTATCGTCAAGTCCCAACGAGGCTGAGTTGTTATACGGACAAAAAATTCTCCAACTTCACTTCTGAACCATATCCAAGAACTGCCTATTTGGGTGCTGAGACATATAATTTGCAAATGAAGTTTATGTTCTGTTATTTCTTGCCCACTTTCTTTAGGCATACCGACAAGGGTTATTTCTTTGTCAATGAGACACAGGCGTTTTGCGCAAAATTTTGGTCTTTTGATATCCTCAAAAGTAACGGGTATCGTAGGCTCTTCATCCGTTAAATATAGACTGTGCACCGATGTGACTAAAAATGGTGATGCCACCATAATATCTACTTTGTTATGTCTATATAGAGGTCCTGTTACTTTACACTTCCTGACTGGAATAAGCGATCCAACATTTCCACAAAGGAAGAATACTATATATGTGTCAAATATTCTTGTCTTATTATAACCGTGAAGTAAAAGTATTGCTTCCTCTTTTTCAACAAAGTTGGCTGTGTATTTGACACAAAGGTTAATTTTTTTCCCATTATCGGCGGAAGAAGCTTTCTCAACGGTGAAATTATTTCGTGAATTATTTAATAGACTATAATTGAATATTAATGATTCCTGAGTTGAAGGGCTGATCGCAACTTGCCTAGATGAGCTTCTTAGCAAAGGTGGATCAAATCTTATAACATCTTTTGGCCTAAACATCGGTAAGACGACATAAAGATGTATGGATAGAAAAAGCATATGTAGAAAATTTGGATGCAAAAAGTCCTTACTGTTTAGTGGAAAATTAAGTCTCAACAAATTGGCCACCTCGATTATGAGACATGCATTATGGATGATATCCCCTTCAGAGATATTTTCATCTACATCACAGAAAAATCTAAAATGTTCATCTATAAACGGACAATAACTTAATATTACAGATATTAAAGCTATGCCGTCAGATAAATCAGTAGTAATATTTCTAACGACTTTGATCGTCTTCTCTTTGCCTCGAAGCTTTCTGTGTTGTAATGCAATATTTTCATTGTACCATTCAATTAATATTTTAACAATATCTCGCGGCTGAGAGCTCATGCAAATGCATTCAAAGAAACAACTATCCAAGACAAAAACTTTGTAGCTTTGCAAAATAAAATCAAACCAACTTTGTTTATTAAGCCTCTCAAATAATAATGCATCATCTTTGAGTTCTTGGGTGAAAATAATATCTGCGTTATACTTCGGGGTAACGTTTTCCGAAAATACAATAAATTGGTCGTAACTTAATAGAAATTTTGCTTGTAAAATGTATAAGTTAGCTCCTCTTGATTTTAATAGTCTTATTATTTCGCAGTAAGTATCGTGTATTTCTTTAACAGATTTAAATGAATCATCAATTCCTGTAAGTCTGGAAATAGATGAGATACATAACGTTTTTGAGAAAATATCAGGTAATGTCAATAATCATATTAATGTTATAAATGTGAATTTCTGTATGTTTGGATGTTTGTAACTCTATAACTCTTTAATTGATTGGAGTAGTAATATAGACATTGAATTAACATTTGAAAAAATCCAAAACCCTTGGCATTAAAAAACAGTAATTAATTATCTATAGAGATCTATCAATCTTCTTTTAAAATTGGTTTGAAAAGGAAGCTACTCAAGCTTCGGAATTCCCACGTGACTTTTTAAAACGGGATAGCCAAAAAACTAGTTACGTTATGAATTATCACTTACGATATTTTGCGAACGTGTTTCATTAACGGGCCCGCAATTCTTCTCATGAAACTTAGATATGACACATTAATTCCTTTTGATTTTGTAGCACTTTGTTGAGATGAAATTACTGAAGATATTGCGTGGAAAGTGTCGGGAATTTTAGGATACAAATCTCTTCGAAATCCTTGTTGGAACATCCATTTTTCTAGAAATTCGGTGCACGTTTCCATATAATTAAAGAAATCAGTCTGCGTGGATAATGGATAATATGGGTAGGGATTATTTTCCGGTGTGACGAATTGTTGAGTATGCAAAGTTAATGTACAGTAAGTAAAGCAAAAAGATATTTCAACTTCACATCCTGAACCGCTGGTATGTTCAAAGTTTAAGACTATGTTACGTGCATAGCTTGTTTTGCTAGAAACTGTTACTATCACTGTCACAATAGTAAAATCAATATTTTCTTCTTGTTTGATATCAGCTTTTACCATTTCTACCGTAAGATTTGATTCTTCTTTGGAATTACAAGAAAATAGCTCTTTTTCAGATTGACCTTCCATTTTAATTCTGAGTGTTCGACTATATTTTTCACCTATATAACACGGCGCAAAAATAATCCTGTATGAATCTGGGATCATAGCTGGAGCCTGTCTTTTACCAATAAAAGTTAAGTTGTGATAAGGCACAGTCATGTTTTTATCTAAGTATAACAGGGCAATACAAACAAATCGACCGTGGCCTTTTGGATGAAATTGTAAAGAAAATCTTGCTTCGATATCTCGTTCAAAATCAAATTTTATCTGACTTTCGTTTATAACAGACTGAATATGTTCATCAGTAATTATATCCAAAGAAAAATTAGGAGTCAGTTTTGAAGTTAAGATAGTCACATGTAAGTTATATTTAGAAACATTCGTCATAGTAAAATCTAAGGTATTTTTCCCACTTGGTATAAAATCTATTTCAAACTTGTCAACAGAGAAGTGTATCCAGGGCACTGTTATAACTCCTGTTATACGACAAAAACTTATATCTTTAGATAACGTTTTTAATTTAACTCTTGTATTATTTTCGTAGGACCTAAAATAAAATTGATAATATGATTAAATTGTTTTAAAAATAGAAACTGTGATTTAAAATCGAATTATTAACCAGAGTAATAAAATATTTACTTCGCATAGTTTTCAATATAGTATTTCAATTCTGTAGAGCTTATATCATTATTTGGCGGCCCTAATAACTCATTTATTCTAAAAGGAATGTACATTTCATACTCTCGTCGATAAATATCGTAAATTCTTATGAAGACAGTCTTTGTTTGACCTCCTTCAATAATAAATCGGAATATTCGTTTCTTTTCATTTCCATTAGCTGCATATACATTAAAAATATTTTCGTCACCTGTATCTAATACGTCTACAACTGTTTTCAAGGTACTTGTATTTTGAAATGTTACTGGTACGTAGGATATCATAAAACTAGGAATTCTTCCCATATAAATATACTTTGGATGAACCATTATTTTTGGTTCTACCACGTTTCCACTTACAGGTAATATAACGTTTTCTTTATTGTTTATTTTGACATTTATATCAAAAGAAAATTCTAAGACACATGGTATTTTAACAATAATATTAAAATTTATGACCATTTTAGGGCGTATCAAACCAACTATTGGTTCTATACTCAAACCAGGAATTAAAGGTTCTACAACGTGAAATAAAGCCATTTCTCTCGATGAATTTTCTAGTTTTACTTTCTCAGTAGTTTCTAAATTCAAGGCAATGTCTTTAAATACTACTGCTGTTTGTAAAAATTTTATCGATAGTTTCCGTGTTACTATGCTTAGCTCAAGAGGTATAATTCGTGAGTACGTGCTCATGGAAAGTAAATTAATTTCATGAGTTTTTGTTTTTGTAGCTTTACAAACATAAAGAACATCACACATTTTATAAGAATTTCCTGAAACTGTGCCGGTTTTTGGAATTATTTCAAACGGTGTGTCTAAAAGTAAGTCATCCCACTGGAAATTAACGGATACATTAAAATAATTATATATTTTTATGGGCACGGAAGTAATAAAACTCTCATTAGTGACCATTCCCAATTTTACACACTTTTCATTTACTATTAATGTAGGAGTTCCCACTTGTAGAGAATAAGGATGCTTTCGGTGAAATGTTTTATTAATGATGTATTTAAATGTGCCTTCAAAATTTCCTTCTATATATCCGTAACAAAATATCGTAACACTTTGTTCTGTAAACGATTTCAGATTTATTTGATATGTTACCAACCGATCATCCGTATAAAATATGCAATTATCTTTTAGCAAACGAATAGTGATGTTGTATTTAGTGCTATTTTGTATCAAAATTGTTTTTTTGCCATAAGTAGATAAACCTACTTTTCCAAAATCAATTACATATGGAATAAATCTAATGAGGAAAAGATCATATATTGAAGCAGTTTCTTTAGGTATTTCACAAAAGTTCTTCTTGTTATCATTATTTTCCATACTTGTAGGTCTTAAGTAACATTCTTTCCTATCAGTAGTGTATTTTTCTAATTTAGATATTGTTGCATGCGATTTCTTTGATATTTCAAGATATTTCAAAGCTGACTTTTTCCGGCCTTTTCTATCTAAAAGTTCATCACCAATATAGGTATACCGAGGATTTTGCTCTTTTAATTTATGCAATGATTCAACAGTTACTTCTTTATGTTTATTTACGTTAGATGACGTTATATAAATAACATTCAAGTTAAAGTGAACATTGTAGGTGATATAATTATTCTCGATGTTCTGAGAAAAAGTGTCGTGTGGATTAATAATTTTAAATTGAATATAATTTTTTAATTTTAAACATGTCGGTTTTATTGATATCGTAATGTTTGTCGATGTGTTGGGTAGAACTAAGAAATGTTCCGGCATCACTTCAAAACCAGCAACTCTTACATATTGCATTTTGGCGCACATAACACCAGATTCATTGCGTATTCTTATGTATTTAGTCGTTTTGGTATTTATAATAACATCTCCGAAATCCACAATCTGAGGAGTATGGAAAACTTTACAGTCTTCAAATTGACCACTTATGTAATATCTTCCAATTTCAGAATGAAGTTCGTCATAACAACATCTGCTTCCATCTGTTCTTATCAATCTTAAGTCAAAAACAAATTTGTTCTCAAAATATTTACAATGTTTTGCTTTACTTATACATTCATTGTTAGGTGTGAATGTTATTTCAAGAGAGTGGCTATCTTTGAGAGCAACAAAGAATGCTCTATGTGATGCAGATATTTCGTAAGCTTCGTTAAATTTCTGAAAGTAAATATGACTTTTTTGTGTAAGATCCACAATTCCTACCCTGAATAACTTAATGTTTAAATAGAACATTTTATTCAATAAAATAGTAAAAGTTAAATACCATCAATCTTCCCTCGCAGATCGTTTTAATATATGCAGTATTATTAAGATCTATTTCCACGTTTAATTCACGTGTTGTAGACAGACCAACAAAAGATATTGGAAATTCCACAACTTGAAATCTTTTAAAAACATTATCTGGATTATAAGAATTACAAATTGCAGACATAACGATATAATAAATGAATTTATTTACAAAAATAATTCATCTCAATTTTAACAATATTTATTTAATTTCTACGATGTCAAAATACAAGTCAAGATGACTGCGACACGTAGTATTTATCACTATAAAATCCATATAAAATCCTAAAATCTCTTTGTTTACATAGGCACATAGGCATACACACAGATCCTACTCTTATCTCGTTGCACAGATCAAAGAACCAACAAAGAACTGTGATGTAAATAGGTCACAAGTAGATATAAATAAATAAATAAATATATAGAGGACAACATCACATACATTGCTTCGATCCCATAGTAAGTAGCTTATGCACTTGTGTTATGGAAATCAGAAACAACGAAGTACCACAACACCCAGACCCGAGACAATGTAGAAAAGTTATTTTTCTACATTGCCCCGACCGGGGATCGAACCCGGAACCTCAGAGATGGCGGCGCCTTGAAAACCGGTACGTTAACCACTCAACCACGGAGGTCGTCATATTAGTCATATAGGATAGGGCTTCTAAGGGATAGGGTACCAATGGTACCCAATGACGCAATACGCTACGCGAAGAGGACGGAAAAGATATGACGCATGTTGAAGCCAAAAATTTTGCAAATATGGCATTACGCTTCATACATTTCGGTACCGCTGACAGGACATACCGCTGTCGATCGCATACATTAGCGTCATTTTACACTTTTGACAACTTAACAATCCGGCTTCAGGGCGGATCCTAAAAATCTAAGCGTGACCTGTACGTCAGTAAGTGCTGACCCTTTAATATGTTTAATCAGTGATGGAACATATAATTATAATTAATATTACCTCCTTATGTAGGAACTGTATCAGTTCAAGACATTGATCTATACTTCTATACTAAAACTATAAACGATAATAATACCTCTATAATACCAAATAATACCCTAATCTATAAGGATCAAGTCATACGTCGTTTTGTGCCTGTTGTGCAGAGTTAAACCCATAGAGTATATTGAATGTTAAACCGTTATTGGTTATATTTTATAGATGAGTTTTAAACAGGTTGTCTTTATACTCATACAGTCAAAACAAACCGAGTAAACGAAATATTTTATACAAAAATGTGTAATAATTATTTAAAATTTCTTTCTTCACATCGGTACCAGATAAGTAGGAACGAAGTGTCCCGTGAACGGCATAACGCGCCGGAGTAATATTGTAGATGGATGTAAGCACCGGGGGTGTGTCGTGCGACTCGGGAAAATTAGTTCGGGGCGGGGGAGCCCCGCGCCATCCCTGCTCCGTTGGTTTATCAGATTCAGGGGGTGAAAAATTACTTCTCAATGGGAGGGCGCGGCGAAAGCGGGGCAGGGCGGGCGTGGGCGGCGCTGCCACGTGTTCAGGCTTTCATCCGCCGCGAAGCCCGCTGCATTTCTAACACGCTACAAAATGAAAAGGCGCTCGTACTCGATATCTGACGTATCGCTCAGGGATTTTGTTGTATAGTTAAAGGATCGCTTTGTGATTATCGGAAAATGTGGACGCATGGAATTGAGTTTCAGTGAGATTGATGTTTTGGGAAGAGTCGAGCGGCGTGGCTCTATGGACCCGTCACTTGAAGCTATGCACCCTCTCGATCCGCCTCCGCCCGATGTACTTCTTGCATTGTTGGCCAGAAATAAGGCCCTTGAAGGTACGATATAACTTATTCTTTATTTTAGTGGAATTTTGATAATTCCAATCTCGTTTAGTAGGTTAATCCTTAGTAAGACGAGAAAAAATAGGCACTTTTATCGGCTGGATACTATGCTGTGTCTCTAATTTTATTAATTCTGTGTTTTTCGAACAAGATATTAATTCTCTGCATAGTACTAACACTACTTTTTATACCTATTTATAATCCTCAAGTAGAATTTCAAAAAGCACTTTCCGTAATTTAAAGTGAGCCAAAAATAAACTCGGATTACTTACTTCAAACTTTGGAAATAGGTCAAGCCTAGCAAGATGAAAACTACTTATATCACAAGTTAAAAAAACTTTTAACATAAATAGTTTTCATCTACTTTTGTTATTAAACGTTTCTTTTATTATTTTCACGTTTGGCGTAAGGACCTCTATGACTTGAATTATCATGCTTTCATGCATGTATGAAGCATTATTTTTTATTTAAGCAAGGAGATTAATAAAATCGTGTCTGGTACAACTGATGCAAAGTTGGCCGCTTGGCAGAAAATACTTATACGTATTTAATTTTGGTAAAAACTAAATAATTGGAGACACAAATATAATAATAATTAAATCATAATGTATGAAGTATGCATTTATAGCTTTTAAATTGTGTCTACAAGTATGAGTACTTATTCCTCCCTATAGGCTCAGGATTCTAGTCTACCTTAGGATCTGTCTCCGCTCAGCATTCAAATTTGACACTTAGCCCAAAAATCCATTTTGCGTCCTTGCATAGCAAATAACTATATATTATTTTATTACTGCGTATCTTCCAAACATCTAGGTGGATTTTGACAGTGTCGTTAGATAAGTAATAATTCGTATCAAAACCCAAGTGTATTCGGTTAGTGATTTTCGGTAATAAATTGTGGGGTTAGGGGTATCACTATGAACGAAATTAGTTGACAACTTTTGCAGTCGAGTTTTTAATTTTTTATATCATACACTGAGACAGTTCTCCTGGTATCTACACTCCATAAACTACAAACGTATAACCGAAAGATGACACTTTTCATAGTACCTACCCTACGCTGCAATTACGGGCTGTACCGGGCGCGTGGCGCTGCGGTGGCGATGCGCAGAGCGCACGCCGGCGGCGGCGGCGGGGCGGCGCACGCGTGTCTTGTTCAACAATTTCCCACTCGCCCGTCGCCCACCGACCGTTTTGTTTATACTTTTTACCAGCAGGGCTCCAAACGCACGTAATCAAGTTAAGTGCTCTTGCACAGGAGCGTCGATATGCTCTTTTTGATTTTAACGCTACCGGCACCTATTATTCCGATAACGTCGCACTTAGCGAAATTGATCTAATACGCTTCTACCTCAGTACGTACCTATCGATTTTGTTTGTTGATAGCTACTTTATTAAAATGAATCTGATACTTATTTTATATTTATTTTATTTTGAAAACTAGCTGAGCTAGTCTAGCTCTTGCCGGCATTAGTTTCATCGCAGTTTTCGCGGAATCTCTGGTTAGAATATATTATGACTCTGACAGACAAACAGACGGAGAAAATCAAACTCTTTTTGCTTGTTTTTTCGCTCTTTGCTTCGCTCATTCAATTAAACATTATAAGTACCTATTCACCAAATCATGACATGACTTACTGACATGTAATGATTACATTTCGCTTTCTTTCTTTTTCTCACACTAGAAATACTGAGATTTTACAAAGATAATACCAAACTGTTGCGGCTAATTAATAATGAAAAAAATCGTAAGTATTCAAATTAAATTATTATTTTACAAAGTTTTGTGTTAGGTACCTTCTATTGACCGTGGAAGTAATAACCGTAGCATAAAGTATACCTATTTAAATAATACAATGACCAATAATATGTTAAAATTATTTTATTTCTAAGTCTATGATCAATTAATGATCCCGGAATGATCCCGGAGAAATCTTCTATCGTTACAAATCATAAATCCACGCATGGCAAATCATGGTATAACCACAGAAGTACATAGTATCTCTATGAGTATAACAACCCAAATCAACTAAACAACCACATTATTAAGTGTTTTACTCCCTAATGTGATATTTATACGTACTTAGTTGTATAGGTTCGCGAGTTGTGATTATCATGACGTTGTTAGGGAGCATTTGTGCGCCTGCGGCTACTCTGTTATTATTTTTGTAAACCAGCATTGTATGCAATATGAATTGCA
This sequence comes from Coenonympha glycerion, assembly GCA_963855885.1. Lineage (NCBI taxonomy): Eukaryota > Metazoa > Arthropoda > Insecta > Lepidoptera > Nymphalidae > Coenonympha > Coenonympha glycerion. The sequence continues at coordinate 8,112,317 of OY979629.1, forward strand.
TAAGCTCCACTCTTTCTCTTTATGGGAACAAATCTATCGTGTGAATTAAAAAAAAATAAAGCTTGTTTATTACCTTCGCTTGAGTTAGCTCTTCCACCAAAGATTGCCTAGTATTTGACCAGCCATGCATGGTTTGAATTCTTTTTGTAGTCCAGTCATTATATACTATTGGAAATGAAAATGACCCGAGAAAGCCAAATTTTGGATATTACCCGTTGGGGGGAAGGAAACCTTGTGCATTTTCCGCCGTCTTGAAAAAAGGACAATCAGGTCTTGAAGAAAGGATGAAGGAAATTCAGTTTTTATTGACTTTGAAAATGTTTATAGTTATAGTTATACAATTGAGTCTCCTAAACTTTTTTTACTAACACTTTTAGTTATATCTATGCGTAACTACCTCAAATGATAAAATTGGAACACTCTAATAGGATCCTCTTTTCATCTATCCTCCTGTCCGTCATTTTCGGAACGTGCAATATATACAAATCACCTCTACTATCAAATACTAGGTGGGTATAGTCCCTTGAAAGTATAAAAAATTTGCGGCTTGAATTGTACATTACTTTTGACGTACCTTTTTGACGTAGAATCATGAGATCAATCGGGTAAGGAGCAATAAATAGGTCTAAGGTAGAGCACGAGTAAAGGAAAAAAACCGGCCAAGTGCGAGTCGGACTCGCGCACCGAAGGTTCCATACCATAAAAGAAGTAAAACATTGAAAGAATCATTTTTGTTCATGAATTTACGAGTATAATTTACATGTAGGTACTTTTGTTGGCGAACCGCAAACGTAACTTTGTTTTTGGTGGTTTATTGTTATTATAAAAAAAAGTATAATAGTTGATAGGGGCTTGATTTTATTTTTCCTGTAAAATTTACATTAATGTCTATTAATCATAATTATTTCAGATTTTTCGATTGATAAACTTCGGAGATAAGGGGGGGGGGGGGGGGGAACGGTATTTTTTTCGACAGTTTGCTCAATAAATCCATAACTATCAAGCATAAAAATAAATAAATATCGGTTTTAGAATACACAAGTAACGCCCTTTCATATGATACCCCACTCAATATTGTTATCTCATTTTGAAAATTCGAAGTCCTGGTTTTCCCCCTTTTTAAATATAAATAAAAACAATTTTCAAAATTTTATGAGTGCAATGGCGTTGGGTCACTATTACCTAAAAGTATTCCAAATTTCAAGTCGATAGCTTTGATAGTTACTGAAATAATCGAGTGTGACAGACGGACGGACGGACGGACAGACGGACGGAGAAAGTCTCACCATAAGGGTTCCATTTTTACCAAATTGGTATGGAACCCTAAAATCTAAAAGTTTAAGTATCTTTCTGTCATTAAATAAGTTTTTGTTTTATTAAACATTTCTTTTTACAGAATGAAGACCCGCACAAATTGCAATTCATTATTATTTTTTAGCCTTTTGCGTTTATTTTCTTCTCAATTTAGATTTTTTAATAACTTTATTTGCTAAAACTGTATTTATTTAAAAATCGGAGGGGTAAGTTAAGGCGGCAAACGCCGGAAGGAGACGATTCGTTGCGCGCGCGCCGCCACGTGACCACTTCCGCCACTAATGCGACAACATAATAGGCGACATCTCCACTTTCCCGCCTTTAATAAAATACTTCCTTTGTACTTTACTCTCACGCCAGGTGGATTACTATAACACAATTAAACCTAATTTGGACTATTACATAACTTTTACCAACCTTAGTAGCTACTCGTATCATAGCTTGCTGTAAATTCCCTAGTATTTAGGGTTTCAAACCCAAATTATAAAAAATGCTGCTCTATTATTGAGACTTCGCCATCCGTCAATCCGTCCGTCGATCCGTCTGTCACCAGGCTGTATCTCTTCAACCTATTCAATTTATTCAAATGTTTACTACACTATTGCAAATGTCCTGACTCTTTTAAGCATTCACGCACTGAGTCATCACTACCCCGCCTAGATAGATGAAGCTTCGCACAAAGATTCCATTAATGAATACAATTTCCCAATTCCCATGAAATCACGAGTTCAAGACAGACATATAGGTAAAACTTGTTTATGACATCGTATTTTTTTAATAAAATGAACACAACTTCTACAACTCACTGAGAACTGAAGCAGGGGATCCTTAATTACTAACCAAAGGTTTTAAATGGGGTCACAGTAACTTTATGGCTTACAGTTAAACGTGAGGTAAAATCATCGTGTGCACAGCGGGGGCCACCATCTGTATACCCTCAGCCGTCGGTTTACCTTGCGTATTATCTGCTACCTTTTCATTTAAAATTTGGTTTAACCTTTTGAACTTTTTTGGAATTTACTGTCATTTTCAGAATTTTAAACCTTTGCAAGAAGATTAAATTCTACTATTTCATTAATTATAATAAATTGAAACTTTTTATGTGTGTACGTTATATTACTTCCGCAACTTCTGAACTGATGTGACAGTAGAATGAAATTAGTTTTTAACCTAGAAATAACAAATTGGCTATCCGATAAAAGTAATGTTACTTCCATTAATAGTGATAGAACGTGTCTCAGTTCTACGAAATATACACAAAAAGAAACATAAAAATCGGTCACGCAGTTTCCAATTTTTTTTTACTGTGACACGTGAATTTTATATATTAAATGTATGTTTTTTTACAATAATACTTTTGTGAATAACAATCTAAACCTGGACTTGACCAAAAAGAAAATAATTCGCATTTAATACATACCTAAGCATTCTACCAAACAATAGCGAGCGCAGAAGTCATATTTAGTAGAGTGAACTTATGTAGGGAGAATTCTTTGATTACTCGAACATAAAGGGCTTCTGTTCAAAGCCCGTGATCAGCTTTATCCCTTTGTTAGAGTTTTAATCAATCAGGGAGAGGCCGTGCAGAGTTTTCGAGTTCGTGGCTTTCCAGTCTTAACCAACAGACAGGGTCAGTATAAATCATTTCCAAAAAAAAACACATGAGATAGAATATGGTAACTATTTTGTGTTTCTAAATTTTTAATTGCCCTTGCTCAGTTTTTTAATCATCAGAGAATCTTTAACCTTACTAGGTATCGAAGAATTAAATACTGCCATATTTTCTTTCTAATATAAAATACCTTTTTGTTACCAAACTCCTCCGAAACCGCTAGACCGATTTGCATGATATTTTCTGTGTATGTTCGTTAGGTGGTCGGAGAGCAGGTCGTAAGGTATTTTTTTTAATATTCCTAATGGCAAAACAACTTTTGCCGGGCCATCTAGTTATTAAAAAAGTGCCTCTTGAATTATAAAACTATACTTATAAGCTTTTTTTAAAACCCAAATTATTTATTTCATATTGGCCTTAAACTAAATAGGAGTAAAAAATTAAAAATTAAAAACTAACTAAAAAATTAAACTATGTCTAAATTATAATCTACATAATATATCTAAATTAAAATCTGCATACATAACTAAAATTTATAAGCAGAATTTTTATTTTGAACATCTTTCGGAATCAGATAATTTTATAAGTCTAGTCATTTTTATACGACCTACCTACCTACCTCTTGAGTCTTGAGTATTTTGTAAAGTGGACGAGACGTAGAGAAATATTAGAAGGTGATTAGGTATGTATCTAACGCTGAACGAGATTTTTATCTTAATAAGTATTTTCCCTAATAAATTCATATCAATACAATGTGGGTGAGGCTCGTGGAGCAGATGGCAAGGGGAGCGATTGCGTGTCTAGTTATTATTACACAACGCACTCGTATAGGTAGCACACTGGCTGCTCTTTGACTTCTATTACCACAAATTGAGTACTGTAAAGCAATTGTTTAAACAAAGTACTTACAACCTCCCAAAACTACACCTCATCAACACCAATGACGAAATAAATCCCAAATATGGCGTCGCGCGTCGTACTTATCGGTACGGGGTACCGCTGACAGCACGTATCGCTGTACATTAGCGCCATTTTACAGTTTTGATAAATAAAAATCCGGCTTCAGGGCGGAGCCTAAAATTGTATGCGTGACGTCAGTAAGTGCTGATCCTTTAAGAATGCACTGACCTACGTTTTCTCTCCGTACATTCAAAATACCAAATCATTTGTAATTAGTGCATATTTCGATCATGTTGTGGTGTTATCCGGATTCATATAGTAATAATCTATGCTCCTAGCCATATTTGGTTCGGAAATACTTCTTTGAAACGAAATACCTAATAATCAATTTTGATCAAAATTTTTATAACTTTGGTCGAGTTCCGTAATACCAAAAATTATGAATGAAAACTTGTAACTTTCTTTATTAACTGGTGTTTTACTTTATCTGTACAGTAAAAACTGTGCTCCTGAACTTATGCGACGTGAGATAGTATTGTTTTTATTACAAAACAAATAAGCAGAAAACATGTCTTCTTTGACATAAAAATAAGCAAAACTAAATTCGTTTACAATATCGTTTAACAAAAGTATTTCGGAACTAGATATGGTCAGGAGCATAGATTATTACTATATGAACCCGAATAACACCACAACATGATCGAAATTTGCACGAATTACAAATGATTTTGGTATTACGTTTGTATGGGGGACATCGTGGGTTAGTGGACTCTTAATATGTTTTATTAATCAATGATCAATCTGTTTGAAATCGTATGAAAGCTCTATCTGAGTCTTACTACCATTGATTGTATTACTTGGCATAACAGCCATCTAATTACCTAATTCTATTTGAGTACTATACTTGATTCACAATGCAACTGAATGGCTATTGAAGGCACACCCGACACCTCAACATCAACACTCGCTGAAATCGTAAGAATCGGTCTATCTCTGCTTACTACCTACCATTGATTGTATTATAAAGTTATCTAAATAACTAATTTTATTTAAGTACATAATGCGGCTTAATGGCCACTTCGCGACTGTTTTGTCATTAGTTTTTATTTTTATTTTTATAAAGCAAATACTAATTAAAGGAGTCTTTTTAAGCTTTAATCAACAACACCAAAATGTTCGTTATTACTTATACTTAGCATTTCTCAGTCCATGTTGTTTGACTCCAACGATGCGATATAAATCTTTGTTTGACTCAATAAATTATTCATATTAAACGCGATAAATGTCCGTGTCAGGCATTAAATTATAATTACGTATCTTAAAACGTTTTCGCCTTCACCTTGTTACGGCGAGCAATTTACCTAAATAGGACGTTAGAGAGAAAATTAAGGAGACGAGCGACCTCGGCTGCTCATTACGGGGTAGTATTAAAAGCGGGGCCCTTCTGATAGAATATGTATTTTTACGAGCGAAGGGCGAAACTTCGTGCATGTTTGATGCGTGCAATCTCGGCTCTTTCCACCTGCGTCGTTGCCAACTCCTTTACTTTCTGACCGTTTCAAAATAATATTCTTCTTATTTTTTTTGTATGCGTACCTACTATTAAATTTCTACAGTTACTTTATTTGCAGCGTTTCAAAGATGTAATGTCAGAGGATCATAACTGCTATAGTTTACTACACAGAATCGTACTGGAACATTAATCGCTTGGCAGTACGTTAGATAATACGTTGGTATGTGGTAAAAGTATAAAATCCGTTAGTAGGTAGGTACTCGTCCATGCTTCCAAGTATCAATTTACAAACTAACTTATTGCCTTTGACTGCCCTCAAAATTAAGGACAATAATAAATTATGTCCTTATTGTTTTTGCAAGAAGGTATTACGTACGAGGTATGTATATTAATAAGAACAGGTATCGATATTTTCGCTGAAATAACTACGTCATTGTAACTCGTAGGCAATTGGTAATGTAGGCTTATGCAGCGGGGGAGGAACGGCGGGTGAGGGTAGCCATGGGGAACTGTAATCAAGAAGAGTACAGCCGTCCCCAGGCGCCGCCCGCCCGCGCCTCCCCGCCTGAATCCCGCACGAAACAACCTCGAGGGCAATGCCTCAAAACCTCTATTGACTTTTCGTTTGCCGAAGAATATTTCTTACATTTTCTTTGTTTATATGAAATGTTAATATCTACAAAGACAGGTTGCTGAGTAAAGGAAATGTTTTTTCTCAAACATGCTTGAAAATTTCAGGATTATTTTGACAACCTTCTTCGGGATAAATCGAAATTACTGTACGAGGCTATCAGCGAATAGCAAAAGCTGTATGAAAATCCATTTTTGTCGTGATTTAGCGGTCGAATAAATTACATGCTAAACTCTATCAGATGTACCTACCTACAACTTTTACAAAGATTTTGTTTGAATTTCGAACTGGCTGCTGTACCTACCTATATTGAAAAAAAAAACAAGTAAACACTTTGACTCGAAAAAATAATTGTTTTTTGTTATTCGTGATTGATTTTAAAAAATTCTGCCTAGGTATAATTATAAGTTTAAATTTCCGCGCATTGTTTGAGAAAAGTCTGATACATGCCTTGGCCACAACTAGGCATTGATGGTCGTCTATCAATGCCTCTTTTGCGGGCTTCTGCAGTACTATGTATAACAAGTTATAAAATAATACTTTTCACATCCTCTGCAACCTTTCATTCATTAACAACACATCGCAAACACTTTAAAATAAACAGTAGTCGATTGAACAGGCGGACAGCAATAATGAATTAATGCCCGGGATAATTATTGGTAAGTCAATATAAAATGTTTTGTAATGCACAACATTTGCGCGAACAATTGGACGGTAATGCACGGCTTTTGTAAAACAACAAAAGTTAACCTGTCTGCCCGTCCGGGTAGATGGAATTGAACGATTTTAGGGTTGCGAAGGAAGCAATGACACGCCGGAGTCCCGACAATGCACTCCATAAAAGCATGTCATGCGATTCAAAAATGTCATTGTCACGCTAAATCAACCCATATTGCTTAGAAATAGGAACTTATAGTACTTATTTGAATGGTTAGTATAAAATGGTTTACAAACAGAGTCGCCATGTGTTATATACCGCATGGCGCGTTGACAGTACGATCATTACTGTACATGAACTTCTGACATCAATCGCGTTAACGGAAAACTATTAACTTAACTTTAACTTCAAAGGCAGATTGAATATGAAAGTAAATGTTTGAATCCACTATTTATATAATTTTCAAAGCAATAGCTGCTTGTGACAATCATATAATAAGGAAATAATTGAAATGTAGTATAATATTAGTTTAAGGTTCAAGTGAGTAAAGTGATTACCGCTGAGGCGCCATTGAGACCCGAGCCGTTAGGTGACGGTCTTAAGATAGCCGAGGACGGTAATCATCAATACTCTCGTGTATCATACGACGTTTTTCAACACACTTGTGAATAAAATAATACTAAAAATAATTTTGTTTAGAAGATAAAATTAAAAAAAATACTGTCTAACTCACTAGTGAATAATAGTAATGAAAAAGTCACAGTTTGCGAATATAGGTGTCATTATGTGCCTAATTGCAGTGAAATTAGAGCCACTTTATAAGTGTGTTGACAAACAATTAATCTATTTTGTTGTGACGAGCAGAGCTAGTGCAAGATAAAATAATTATTATAAGAATTAAGTAAAGTTACTGTTTTGTGCTCCATGGAGTATAATTCTAAGATCACGCCTCGACGAATTCATGAATTAATGATTATTTTATTATTATTATTTTAGAATATTTACCATTCAGAAGGTTTTATTTATTTTAATATTTATCGCGATAAAAGTTACCAAGTTATAGAGACGTAAATCGAGCGATTAAATGGTCTAATAGCTAATACCATTAAGTGATAAATGCAGCGGGCCGAGTATGAATAATTCCGCTGGATGGATACAATGTACGGCTTTGGCTAAACGGCTCCATATTTTCAAAATCCCCATAGAGCAATAATATTCAATGAGGCGAGCGAGAGGGATGTATAGCCGGATGGGGAGTGAAGTGAGACGGGTGATTGCCAGGGACATCGGATGGCAAATCCTGGAGATTAGCGCGACTATAGCGACATGTGGCCTCCCGGCACTTAGCGCAACCCTCCGCAGGCATCCCCGGTCCCTCCTGAGCGCTGCCGCACACGCAGACTCACTCGGACGTGTTAACTCATTCGTCATACAGGACGTTTTAAATATTCATTGTTATGTGCTTTGGCTTAGGTCTATATTTTGAAATTGAAACATTACCAACATTCGCAATATATATACCGTAGGTACCGCAAATTGACCTAAAATATTCTATCTACAAACCTACTTCAATTGATATCAGTTGCCACAGTTTGACATGCTGTTATGGTTTAATATAATTACTAAGAACTTCGCTTATTTGAGAAAAACACAATATTATACTTATTCTACTTTAATAAACGTAACATATAGGTAAGTTGCCAATAACTACTTGCACTTTATGTGATAAACAGTGAGCCCTTTTATCAATAGCTGACTACGCAGATTTGAATATCCGGTAATAATTCGCTGAAATATAATATATGAGCCTATTTTGACACGTTTCTGTGAAATAGTTTTTGAGATACGAGGGTGTCAAAAGTATTACACATGGTGCGCTTGCCAGTTCTGCACTTGAACTTGGCTTGACACGGTACCGCGTGTCTAGATCTCAGATATTTTTGTCACCATGATTTAATGATTCCAGGATCTCCGTGGCAAAAATTGATCTCCCTAATTATACTTTAGGCATACTTGCAATGAGTACCAGTCAGTAGATACCTACGCAATTAGAGTTTTAGTAATTTGATAACAGTTGGACGACAAAAGCTAAACTACTCTCAACAAGGCAACATTTGTTACAAACGAATATTTGAACAAGGTGTCCACTTGTATCGCGATACTATCTGAAATCGCGAACGGCCGTGAATCCAAAGGTCGGTGCGGGTCACATAAGCCACGGGCGTATTCAGCGGCATCGAGGCGGAACGTACGCGCATTCACTTAGTACACCCATACTATGGGATCAACTGTGCCGTAGCCCCATACACTAGGCGGAGGACGCACATGATGCCATATGTCGTACGCATTACCGTTCTACTCACCATGCACCATGCCCTTCAAGATTGATGACAATACTACCCATTCGAGCGTATTAGGGCATGTAAATGTTATGCGATTACTTAAGCAAATGGCTTTTGAAATTTTATTACTTAAAGTATTCTGATAGGTATATCTACAACATTGTCTACAATAAATCTAAAGTTTTTTTTAAGGTGATAAACTGATTTTACTTTTGTCCTTCTCACTCTTACTACTGTGGAAACATTGGTCTGTGCGACATACAACATCGCACAGAAAAACGACGTTTTACCTCGTTACTAAAGAACTAAGACGTATAAATCCGTTTCAGGGCTTTGTTGAATATTATAATACCTACGAATTAAAAAATATCCAATCCTGTTTCTTCTTCGGAGCGAATTAAGATTAAAGACCCAAAATAGATACATGACGTTTCAAAGTAATTGTTTTTATAGTTTTCAATCTGTAAGAATTGCTTAAATACTTACCTAGCCCTTTTTTCTGTTAATGTATTAATTATTATTTATATGTATTAATTATTATTATTTATAACTTACCGTCTGCGGTAGCGAACCTCGGGGCTTTTCTGTGATGAGCATGAATGTTTTCTAGTGTCTGGGTGTTTACCAATATATTAATTTGTAACGGTTGAAATACAGAGGAATTATTGTATCATTTAAGGTCTGTATTTTTTTAAATAAATAAAATATGTTACTTTTAATTCAGAAAAATTATAAAATTAAACTATATCTAAATTAAAATATATATACAAAACTAAAATGTTAAAATAAATATAAAGTAAAAGTAAATGTAAAAGTTAAAGTAAACCTGTCAGAGGGAATTGTTCCCAAAATGCTGGCCCCATTGCCTCGTTGTATTGGTTGTATCGCTATACTTATTGTTTGGGCAAAGTAGAGGCCAACATTTTGGTATATATTAATATGTATATGTATATGTATATTTATCAGTTATCTAGTATCCATAAAACAAGCTATCTTTGGGGCTAGATTGCAATGTGTAGTGTCCTGATCTATTCATTTATTTACCTATATCAATAGATGCCATAATTAGCAATATCTGTACATAATTATTGAAAGTATATATATATAATTTAGTGACCAAAATATTTGGAATCGTAGCTCTCACTCATAAGATTTTCAACGACTTTTTTTAAGATGAATCGTTAGGTAAAAAATCTCTAACATTAGCTATTCTTATGGTTTGCGTCACTGCAAAATTAAGTTGCGTAAAATGATAAATGATAACATTAAATTAATTACAATGATTTAATTATAAATTTAGTTATTTTAGTCAATTAAATTAGGTAATAAATAATTTTTATTAGCAGTAATTTTTGAAAATAATTAGCATAACTATACTATTAGATATTCAAATAATGAATACCTATGCTGATATTTTTTATGAATATTTTAAAATAAGATAAAGAAAAATGAAAATAATATTTTATAAGATCTAATAAAGATAAATACTCAAATTCTACGAGCATCCTATTGTCTAGATATTCTTCCGTTTTAATCATCTTGATAATATCGTTCCCACAATATTCATGGTCCTTATATGAATCATTTAATTTTGTAACACTTATTGTTTTGTTACTTAACCTTTGACATAGACGTAGCATGTACGAGTAGCAGAGCTGAGTAAATATATTTACTAACTAGTAGGGTGCGTGTGTGCGCGGGCCACATGTGGCCCGCGTGCAGTCTTCCCGCCCATAAAGGTATCGCCCTCATCTCCATCGCCCATTGGAATCCGATTGGCAGTGAGCTGAATAAATTACCAAGGAGCACTGTCATGGTTTTAAAGATAGTTACGGGCAGTTCGAACAAAAAAATACGCTGAACCTCATCGGATGAGGTTCAGCGTATTTTTTTGTTCTAACAGCCCTTAACTATCTTTAAAACCATGACAGTGCTCCTCAATCATCATTCAAATCCTAGATCATTGTCTTTTCTCATAGTAGGTATGTACATTTTCCATGGAAAGATAAATTCCGCCGAGATCTTGATCACCTCTTGCTAAGAAACCACTCTCTTATCTTTTATACTTTCCGAGATAGAACAACACGAAATTTGTGTGGCGGCCATCTTGAATCCGCCATTTTGTTTTTTTTTTCAGCTCACTGCCAATTGCCTGAAGTTCCGAGTATTTTTTGTTTCAGCAGTCCCCACCTAACTATAATACCTTGCCCATGCTCCTTGACTGTCTTTAAAATCCTCAATCATCACCTCATTACATATATTACTTTGGCAGTTCTCTAAAAAAACGGCATCAAAATCTTGCATAGTTACCAACTTCTCTCAAAGTCTCTTCAAGACTCCCCATACATTTTCTATAGAAAAATAAATTCCGCCATTTTGAATTTTTTTTCTATCCATCGAATAGACCTTCGAGTCCTGATCAGCTCTTGTCAAGAAACCATTCTTCCATCTTTTATACTTTCCGAGATATCGGCGAAATTCGAATGGCGGCCATTTTGAATCCACCATTTTGAACTTTTTTTCAGCTCACTGCCAATTGCATGACATTTCAAATGACATTTGGTCGAGCACCCCCCACCTATCTACGATACCCTTCCCGTGCTCTTCACCCGTCTCCGAAATCCTCAATCATCAGCTCTCTCTGTATTTTTCCTCGGATTCATTTTTTTTCTTCTATAAGACCCCATCCATGAAAAAAAATTTTTTCATACAAAATTGTTCAGGAGAGGTGATAATCAGTCAGTGAATCAGCACGAGTAGCTATATATATATTAACTAGTAGGGCGCGTGGGAGCGCGGGCCACATGTGGCCCGCGGGCTGTCTTCTCTCCTATAAAAGAATCGCCGTCATCTCCATCGCCAATTGGAATCCGATTGGCAGTGGGCTAAAAGAATTACCTCGGAGCACGGTCATGGATTTAAAGATAGTTAAGGGCTGTTTGATTGAAAAAATACACTGAACCTCATCCGATGAGGTTCAGTGTATTTTTTCATTCAAACAGCCCTTAACTATCTTTAAATCCATGACCGTGCTCCTCAATCATCATCCAAATGTAGACCATCATCTCTTCTCATACTTTTCATAGTTTTTCATAGGCCTTGTTTATTGTAGCATTCACATTTTCCATGGAAAAATAAATTCAACCACTTTGAATTTTTTTCATTCATCCTGTAGACCTTGAGATTCTAATCACGTCTCCCAAAGAAACCACTCTCTTATCTTTTATACTTTCCGAGATAGAAAAACAGGGAATTTGTATGGCGGCCATCTTGAATCCGCCATTTTGAATTTTTTTCAGCTTACTGCCAATTGGATGACGTTTCGAGTTACATTTGGTCGAGCACCCCCCACCTATCTTCGATACCCTGGCTGTGCTCTTCACCCGTCTCCGAAATCCTCAATCATCAGCTCTCTCCATATTTTTCTCTAGTAAATCTCCGAAAAACCGCATCACAACCTTGCATAATTACCAACTGTTCAAATTAGTCTCTTCAACATTCCCCATACATTTTCTATGGGAAAATATATTCCGCCATTTTGATTTTTTTTTTCTATCCATCAAATAGACCTTCGGGTCCTGATCACTTCTTGTCAAGAAACCATTCTTCCATCTTTTATACTTTCTGAGATATCGGCGAAATTCGTATGGCGGCCATTTTGAATCCACCATTTTGAACTTTTTTTCAGCTCACTGCCAATTGCATGACATTTCAAATGACATTTGGTCGAGCACCCCCCACCTATCTACGATACCCTTCCCGTGCTCTTCACCCGTCTCCGAAATCCTCAATCATCAGCTCTCTCTGTATTTTTCCTCGGATTCATTTTTTTTCTTCTATAAGACCCCATCCATGAAAAAAAATTTTTTCATACAAAATTGTTCAGGAGAGGTGATAATCAGTCAGTGAATCAGCACGAGTAGCTATATAATATACTAGTAGGGCGCGTGAGTGCGCGGGCCACATGTGGCCCGCGTGCAGTCTTCCCGCCTATAAAGGTATCGCCGTCATCTCCATCGCCAATTGGAATCCGATTGGCAGTAGGCTTAAAAAATAACCAAGGAGCACTGTCATGGTTTTAAAGATAGTTAAGGGCTGTTTGAACAAAATATACGCTGAACCTCATCATATGAGGTTCAGCGTATTTTTTGCTCTAACAGACCTTAACTATCTTTAAAACCATGACCGTGCTCCTCAACCATCATTCAAATCCTAGATCATCATCACTTCTGTAGCATGTACATTTTCCATGGAGAAATAAATTCCTCCATTTAGTTTTCTTATTCATCCCGTTGAACTTAAGATCCTGATCACCTCTTGCTTAGAAACCACTCTCTTATCTTTTATACTTTCCGAGATAGAACAACACGAAATCTGTATGGCGGCCATCTTAAATCCGCCATTTTAATTTTTTTTCAGCTCACTGCCAATTGCATGACGTTCCAAGTAATTTTTGTTTCAGCAGTCCCCACCTAACTATAATACCTTGCCCATGCTCCTCGACTGTCTTCAAAACCCTCAATCATCATCTCATTCCATATTTTTCTCTTGTAACTCTCCGAAAAACCGCATCACAACCTTGCATAATTACCAACTGTTAGTCTCCAACATTCCCCATACATTTTCTATGGAAAACTAAATTCCGCCATTTTGATTTTTTTTTCTATCCATCTAATAGACCTTCGGGTCCTGATTATTTCTCGCCAGGAAACCACTCTTCCAACTTTTATACTTTTCGAGATGAACGCCGATGAAGTTTGTATGGCGGCCATCTTTTTTCCGCCATTTTGAATTTTTTTTCAGCTCACTGGCAATTGAATGACATTTCGAATGACATTTGGTCGAGCACCCCCCACCTATCTTCAATACCCTCCCTGTGCTCTTTACCCGTCTCCGAAATCCTCAATCATCAGCCCTCTCCGTATTTTTCCTCCTCATGAATTTTTTCCCTCTATACAACTTCGTCCTTCAAAAAAAATTTTTTCATACAAAATTGTTCAGGAGAGGTGATCAATGAGTCAGTCAGTCAGTGAATCAGCACAAGTAGCTATATATATATTAACTAGTTTTTCGCGTGGGGGCGCGGCCCGCTAAAGCGGACCGCGTAACTGCTTGGAGCAATTTCCGTGGTCGCTCATACTCGGATTTTGCAAAAAGTCCGTATTTTGATTTTTCCCGAAAAATGGGGTAATTTTTTTTCACGAATCTATCCCCGTTCTGTCAATTTCAGAATAGTTGTAGGTGAAATACTAAAAAATTAACATCCACAACTACGCCGTTTAGGATCTGTGACGCCGCGGTTTGGGGTCGAAAAATGAAAAATTTTAAAACACCACAGCTCGGCCGCCATCTTGATTTTCCAAATTTTTCCAATTTTTCTAGAAATCATTTACCTCGAGTGCTGTGACTTTGAACGAAATCGGTTGGAAAACAAAAGAGTTACGAAAGTCACGTCGGCCGCCATCTTGTTTTTACGAAATGTCATAATTTTTCTTTACTACACTTCCGCACCCAAATACATCTCCCATACATCATTGTTGTATCTTATTCTATCTGTTTCCAGGAGAACAATGACAATTTTCCCATAGCTCCTAATCGCCATACAATTTAGTATGAAAAAAAAAATATTCTGCCATTTTGAATTTTTTTTCTTCCAATAGATATACCTTCTCTTCCTGATATTCTCTTGCTAAGAAACCACTTTTCTATCTTTCATAATTTCTGAGACAGACACCGCCGAAATTTGTATGGCGGCCATCTTTTTTTCGCAATTTTGAAAATTTTTTCAGCTCCTTGGCAATTGCACGAGGTTTCGAATGACATTTGGTCGAGCACCCCTCACCTATCTTCAATACCCTGGCTGTGCTCTTCACCCGTCTCCGAAATGCTCAATCATCAGCGCTCTCCATGTTTTTCACCGAGTCATTTCTTGACTTCTATACAAAGCCATAGGTGAAAAAAAAAATGTTCATACAAAATTTTACAGGAGGACATTTTGGGGAAAATCTCGAAAATTAACCCAAATGTGGCAACACTGCTTATATTTCGATACTACCCGTTGAGTTACACAGTCGGTTGATACATGTCGACTTTCCGAAATGTGGCCAAGTGCCTCAAAAACACGATCAAAATTTTCAAAAACAGAAAAAAATACAAAATGGCCGCCACCTCAATTCACAGAAATATTTTACAAGGTTTCGTATTTTTTCCAGTAACTACAGGATATAGCGCACCTGATGACGTTTTAATTTTTCATCTCGCTCGCACCCAAGCGACACGATAGCCCCTGAAAAGTGACCATGTCAAAAATCACTTTTACTCTGATAGATTCCAGTGTTGCCAATGCCGGGTGACAAAACTACCCAAATGTCATTAGTACGAGTAGGACGCGTGGTCGCTCAGTCCGTATTTCGATTTTTTACTTTTTGGGGAAAATCTCGAAATTTCCCGAGAAATGGGGTAATTTTTTTTCCCCCACTCAATACTTCGAGTCGAAACTCACAATCGTCCCATAGAAGTCGAAACGCTCCGATGTTGCCAACTATGAGAAATTTGAATTTCAAAATCGTGTTTTTTCGTACGTCAGACTGATTGGCCGGCAGAACAGCCGCCATCTTGGATTTTTAAAAATTACTCACATTTTGCCAAAATTCAGGATAATTGTGTGCGAAACAAGAAAAAATTGACTTCTTCAACCACCCCGTTTAGGATCTGTGGCGCCGCGGTTTGGGGTCGAAAAATGAAAAATTTTAAAACGCCACAGCTCGGCCGCCATCTTGTTTTTTCAAATTTTTCCAATTTTTCTAGAAACCATGTACTCATTTCCTCGAATACTGCAAGTTTGAACGAAATCGGTTGGAAAACAAAAGAGTTACGAAAGTCACGTCGGCCGCCATCTTGTTTTTCTGAAATGTCATAATTTTTCCCTAGTCGACTCCCGCACCCGAACACATCTCCCGTACATCATTATATCATTTTCCGTCTCCTTCTGGGAGAACAATTATGTCAATCAGTCAGTCAGTCAGTCAGTCAGTGGTAATTGAGCTATATATAGTATAATAGTTTTTTGCGTGGGGGCGCGGCCCGCTAAAGCGGACCGCGTAACTGCTTGGAGCAATTTCCGTGGTCGCTCATACTCGGATTTTGCAAAAAGTCCGTATTTTGATTTTTCCCGAAAAATGGGGTAATTTTTTTTGACGAATCTATCCCCGTTCTGTCAATTTCAGAATAGTTGTAGGTGAAATACTAAAAAATTATCATCCTCGACTATCCCGTTTCGGATCTGTGGTGTCCCGGAATCGGAGTCTGTGGTGAGAAAGAATGAAAATTTTAAAAAACACTACAGCTCAGCCGCCATCTTGTTTTTCCCAAATTTTCTACTTTTTCTAAAAACTATTTACTTGTATCCAAAAGTACTGCGACTTTAAATGAAATCGGTTGGAAAACAAAAAATGTTCGAAAGTCACGTCGGTCGCCATTTTGTTTTTCTGAAATGTCATAATTTTTCCCTTTTCATATCTCACCCTCGAACACATCTCCCATACGTATAGTTTTCTATCTATTTCCAGGAGAACAATGACAATTTTATTAAAGCTCCTAATTGCCATACAAATTAGTAGGACAAAAATATATTCCACCGTTTTGAAAATTTTGTTATTTTCAATAAATAGACTTCCTCCTCGTGATCATCTTTTGCTAAGAAGCCCCTTTTCTATATTTCATACTTTCTGAGATAGACTTAGACGAAATTTGTATGGCGGTCATCTTTTTTATGTACGCCATTTTGAAAAATTTTTAAGCTCATTGGCAATTGCACGAGGTTTGGAATGACATTTGGTCGAGCACCTATCTTAAATACTCTGGCTGTGCTCCTCACCCGTCTCCGTAATCCTCAATTATCAGCTCTCTCCATATTTTTCGCTGAGTCATTTCTAGACTCCTATACGAAGCCACAAGTGAAAAAAAAATGTTCATACAAAATTTTACAGAAGGACATTTTTGGAAAAATCTCGAAAACTACCCGAAATGTGGCAACACTTTCTATATATTTCGATACTTCCCACCGAGTTACACAATCGGTTCATACATGTTGACTTTCTGAAGTGTTGCCAAGTGCCTCAAAAACACGATTAAAATTCTCAAAAACGAAAAAAGTTACAAAATGGCCGCCATCTCAGTTCACAGAAATATTTTACACAGTTTTGTATTTTTCCCAATAACTACAGGATATATCGCTCCCGATGACGTTTCAATTTTTTATTTCGCTCGCACCCAGACGACACGATTGCCCCTGAAAAGTGCCCATTTCGAAAATAACTTTTACTATGATAGATTCCAGTGTTGCCAGTCCTCGGCGACAAATCTACCCAAATGTCATTTGTACGAGTAAAACACGTTATCGCTAATACTCGGATTTCGCAAAATGTCGCAAATGGGTAATTTTTTCTGTCCCACTCAACACTTCGAGTACACACAATTGCTCCATAGAAGTCGAAACGCTCCGATGCTGCCAAGTGTGAGAAATTTGAATTTCAAAATCGCGTTTTTTTGTTCATCACACTGATTGGCCGTCTGAACAGGCGCCATCTTGGATTTTCAAAAATTACTCCCGTTTTGTCAAAATTCAGGGTAATTGTGGGCGAAACATGCAAAAATTAACATCTTCAACCACCCCGTTTAGGATCAGTGGCGCCGCAGGTTGGGGTCGAAAATTGAAAAATTTTAAAACACCACTGCTCGGCCGCATCTTGTTTTTCTAAATTTTCCAATTTTTTTAAAAACCATTTACTCATTTCCTCGAGTGCTGCGTTTTTGAACGGAATCGGTTGGAAAACAAAATAGTCATGTCACGTCGGCCGCCATCTTGTTTTTCTGAAATGTCATGATTTTTCCCTACTCGACTCCCGCACTCAAACACGTCTCCCCTACATCATTGTATCGTTTTTATCTGTGTCTAGAAGAACAATGTCAATTTTCTTATAGCTCCTAATCGCCATACAAATTAGTACTTATGAAAAAAAACATTGCCCCATTTTGAATTTTTTTCTTTTCAATAAATAGACCTTTTCGTCTTGGTCATCTTTTGCTAAGAAACCACTTTTCTATCTTTCATACTTTCTGAGATAGGCACCGACGAAGTTGTATGGCGGCCATCTTTTTTTCGCCATTTTGAAAAAATTTCAGCTCATTGGCAATTGCATGAGGTTTCGAATGACATTTGGTCGAGCACCCCCCACCTATCTTCAATACCCTGGCTGTGCTCTTCACTCGTCTCCGAAATCTTCAATCATCAGCTCTCTCCATAATTTTTGCCGAGTCATTACTTGAATTTTACAGGAGGACATTATGGGGAAAATCTCGAAAACTACCCCAAATGTGGCAACACCGCTTATATATCTCAATACTGCCGGTCGAGTTACACTGTACACAATCGGTTCATACATGTCGACTTTCCGAAATGTGCCAAGTGCCTCAAAAACACGTTCAAAATTTTCAAAATCAGAAAAAAATACAAAATGGCCGCCACTTTCGTTCACAGAAATATTTTACACAGTTTCGTATTTTTCCCAGTAACTGCAGGATATACCGCTCCCGATGACGTTTCAAATTTTCATTTTGCTCGCACCCAGGCGACATGATTGCCCCTGAAAAGTGACCATGTCGAAATCACTTTTATTTTGATAGATTCCAGTGTTGCCAGTCCTCGGTGACAAAAATACCAAAATGTCATTTTTACGAGTAAGACACGTGATCGCTTATAGTCGGATTTCGCAAAATGTCCATATTTCGATTTTTTAATTTTTGGGTAAAATCTCGAAATTTCCCGAGAAATGGGGTAATTTTTTTCCCCCACTTTATACTTCGAGTCTATTCACACAATCGCCCCATAGAAGTCGAAACGCTCCGAGGTTGCCAAGGGGGTGAAATTTGAATTTTAAATTTGCGTTTTTTCATACCTCAGACTGATTGGCCGCCAGAAGAGCCGCCATCTTGGATTTTCAAAAATTACTACCATTTCTTCAAAATTCAGGATAATTGTAAGCAAACCAAGAAAAAACTATTATCATCGAGTACTCCGTTTAGGATCTGTGGCGCCGCGGTTTGGGGTCGAAAAATGAAAAATTTTAAAACACCACAGCTCGGCCGCCATCTTGATTTTCCAAATTTTTCCAATTTTTCTAGAAATCGTTTACTCATTTCCTCGAGTGCTGTGACTTTGAACGAAATCGGTTGGAAAACAAAAGAGTTACGAAAGTCACGTCGGCCGCCATCTTGTTTTTACGAAATGTCATAATTTTTCTTTACTACACTTCCGCACCCAAATACATCTCCCATACATCATTGTATCTTATTCTATCTGTTTCCAGGAGAACAATGACAATTTTCCCATAGCTCCTAATCGTCATACAATTTAGTATGAAAAAAAAAATATTCCGCCATTTTGAATTTTTTTTTCTTCCAATAGATATACCTTCTCTTCCTGATATTCTCTTGCTAAGAAACCACTTTTCTATCTTTCATACTTTCTGAGACAGACACCGACGAAATTTGTATGGCGGCCATCTTTTTTTCGCCATTTTGAAAATTTTTTCAGCTCATTGGCAATTGCACGAGGTTTCGAATTACATTTGGTCGAGCACCCCCCACCTATCTTCAATACCCTGGCTGAGCCCTTCACCCATCTCCGAAATCCTCAATCATCAGCTCTCTCCATATTTTTCACCGAGTCATTTTTTGACTTGTATACGAAGCCACAAGTGAAAAAAAAATTGTTCATACAAAATTTTACAGAAGGACATTTTGGGGAAAATCACGAAAACTACCCGAAATGTGGCAACACTTTCTATATATTTCGATACTGCCCGTCGAGTTACACAATCAGTTCATACATGTCGACTTTCCGAAATGTTGCCAAGTGCCTCAAAAACACGATCAAAATTTTGAAAAACAGAAAAAAATACAAAATGGCCGCCACCTCATTTGCGGTAAATATTTTACACAGTTTCGTATTTTTCCCAGTAACTACAGGATATACCGCCCCTGATGACGTTTCAAGTTTTCATCTCGCTCGCACCCAGGCGCCACAATAGCCCCTGAAAAGTGACCATGTCGAAAATCACTTTTACTTTGATAGATTCCAGTGTTGCCAGTCCTCGGCGACAAAAATACTCAAATGTCATTTGTAGGAGTAAGACACGTGATCGCTTATACTCGGATTTTGCAAAAAGTCCGTATTTCGATTTTTTACTTTTTGGGGAAAATCTCGAAATTTCCCGAGAAATGGGGTAATTTTTTCTTCCCCAATCAATACTTCGAGTCTATACACACAATCGCCCCATAGAAGTTGAAACGCTCCGATGCTGCCAACTGCGAGAAATTTGACTTTCAAAATTGCGATTTTTCATACCTCACACTGATTGGCCGCCAGAACAGCCGCCATCTTGGATTTTTAAAATTACTCACATTTTGCCAAAATTCAGGATAATTGTGGGCGAAACAAGAAAAAATTGACATCTTCAACCACCCCGTTTAGGATCTGTGGCGCCGCGGTTTGGGGTCGAAAAATGAAAAATTTTAAAACACCACTGCTCGGCCGCCATCTTGTTTTTTAAAATTTTTCCAATTTTTCTAAAAACCATTTACTCATTGCCTCAAGAAACTGCAATTTTGAACGAAATCGGTTGGAAAACAAAAGAGTTACGAAAGTCACATCGGCCGCCATCTTGTTTTTCTGAAATGTCATAATTTTTCCCTAGTCGACTCCCGAACCCGAACACATCTCCCGTACATCTTTATATCGTTTTCTGTCTCTTTCTGGGAGAACAATTATGTCAATCAGTCAGTCAGTGGTAATTGAGCTATATATAGTATAACTAGTAGGGCGCGTGTGTGCGCGGGCCACACGTGGCCCGCGTGCTGTCTTCCCGCCTATAAAAAATCCCTTCAAAATTCCCCATACTATTTCTATGGAAAAAAAATCCGCTATTCATCACGTAGACCTTTGAGTCTTGATTAACTCTTGTCAAGAAACCGTTCTTCCATCTTTTATACTTTCCGAGATATCGACGAAATTCGAATGGCGGCCATTTTGAATCCGCCATTTTGAACTTTTTTTCAGCTCACTGCCAATTGCATGACGTTTCGAATGACATTTGGTCGAGCACCCCCCACCTATCTTCAATACTTTCGCTGTGCTCTTCACCCGTCTTCGAAATCCTCAATCATCAGCTCTCTCCGTATTTTTCCTCCTCATGAATTTTTCCCCTCTATACGACATCATCCTTCAAAAAAATTATTTTCATACAAAATTGTTCAGGAGAGGTGATCAATGAGTCAGTGAGTCAGTGTTGAATCAGCACAAGCAGCTATATATATATTAACTAGTAGGGCGCGTGGAGGCGCGGGCCACACGTGGCCCGCGTGCCGTCTTTCCCCCTATTTGCCGTCCAACTTTCAGCCTCTTCAACATCCGCCATACATTTTCTATAGTAAAAATTTTTCCGCCATATTGGATTTTTTTTCTATCCATCGAATAGACCTTTGGGTCCTGATCAACGTTTGTCAGGACAACGTTCTTCCATCTTTTATACTTTGCGAGATATCGACGAAATTCGAATGGCGGCCATTTTGAATCCGCCATTTTGAATTTTTTTTCAGCTAACTGCCAATTGGATGTCATTTCAAATGACATTTGGTCGAGCACCCCCCACCTATCTTCAATACCCTCCCCGTGCTCTTCACCCGTCTTCGAAATCCTCAATCATCAGCTCTCTCCATATTTTTGTTCTTAATGAATTTTTCCCTTGTATACGGAATGGTCATTGAAAAAAAAATGTTTCATACAAAATTGTTCAGGAGGGGTGATCAATCAGTGGCCAATCAGCACGAGTAGCTATATATATATTAATATTAATGGAATTTGTAGAGTTGATAGTATTTATATTTGTGTCAGCAATGCGTATAAAACTTTATGCTCTGAATAAACAATAAAAAGAGGAGGCTGTTGAAAGCATGTCATTCGTTTTGTAGGGTCGTTTTCACCCTTGTTGTACCGCCAAAACACTTGGCACAAAAAGTGTAATAGAGTTAAGTAATGATCCCCACTAGAAAACATGTGAAACATAAGTGAAGCTGTTAAATAGATACAACTTAGGGTATTTTTCACTTAGTAGATACCTCCTGTTCACCTCTACCTACTACTCAACTATTACAATTATGTACCTACCTAATTTATAAAATTATTATGTTTAGATTATATTATTAGACAGTTATTAAATAGCTTGCTAGCATGTATACTCGGTTACATTTGATGAAAATTCCATTCATATGGCTATTAGTAAATCTTAGACTTTCGAGGCTTAGGTACGGCTTACATTCCTGCTCTTGGAATACCCCCTCAGGCACTGTCTTTGCCCCTACAACTTGGGCGCCCCAAATAAAGAGTGAATAGGCATTTCCTCGATCGACTGAATCATCACTTTCCATTAGGTGGAATCACAGTCAAGAGCGAGTCATGAGTATTATCAACTTACTTCAGCTTTGTGTATCACTCCTCAAGATTACTAACCTCGAGATATGGGCATCCGAACGATTTACGCCAACCTTTTTTATACAAGCAAACAGTAGCGTCAACTGTCAAAATACCGCCGCCGCCGCTGACCGAACTACCGCGTGGCCTACTGTTGGTACTAATGACACATAAACTGGCGACATTTTTTCGCGTGGTTCGCCCCGTCTAGAGTATAGATGTCAATTGTATCATTGGAATACTCATGTTCGGATAATCATTACCTGAACGGTTTTCTAATATCGTTGACTTTTTCCATTAGTGCAGAGGCACCCTTCTAAGCTCTAGTTAGGGTAGCCGCATACGAATCAAATGTATCACTAATAATGGACCCGAAGCGTCCTGGCTGTTTCTGACCCTCGCGATTCAATTATCGCGCGGGGCTCCCATAGATCTGGCGACGGGTGAATGGGTGAAAGCGATACTTGTGAGAGATTGCTCCATTGTTTTTTCTCGCGGCTAAAAAGTTACCAGCACGCGTCAACGTTTTGATAAGGGTGAATTGCTGCTCTTGTGTAAACGTAGTGTGTAAATCTGATCATGTTGATTTTTAACGAAACATCGCTTCGTGAGATTCGGCCGTGGCTGCTGATTCACCGCAGTACATGTTGCTTTTACTTTTTTTTTTGAAAGTGTAGTTTAAAAAACTTGCTGAATAATCTCAGCAGATGTTTATTATAGCTCTGAATCAAGTAGACGCTGCTCTCAGAGGTGCTACCTATCTACAATATGGCCATGAATTAATGACGGTGTAAGTACGTCTACGTTTGCTTTAAATTAGAAATGGGTAAACATATAATATGATTTTAAAAACGAAAATTGCGAATACCTGTTAAAATGATACCTATGTATATTATTAGTTACCAGCCATGAATGACAGTTGTCTTCGATAGGCAAGTCACGTGATCAATTTACCGATCAGATACGTTATCCCATACTTACAATCTTTAAATATATCGTTCCATATGTGTTAACGATAAATTTCGGTGACGATCGCAGAAAAGTCATACTGGCTAAGGCAACAGTTTACTGATTTACCCAGTGTAAAGTAGCTGTGACTACTGCAGTAGTGATGCCACAATTTACTATGGAAGTGTAGGTATCTGCAGGTATAGTGTACATAAACAACGAAATAGTAATTTATAGGAAACGCTATGGACAGGTGCGTTAGAAATGCGAGCACGAGTCGTTCCGCGGGTAAGGGATTGTTTACCAAATTCAATTACAACAACCGCAGAGCCTCTCGGCTGTGATTCCACGATAAACTACGCTAAATCAACCTGGTTTCTCTTTTGTGAAAGTTCATTGTTTTCCCCACAAACATATTTCTTTTTTGCCCTTTTCACTTTTGTATCTACTTCTGTTATTTAGCTATCGTTATTTAGTTGCAAGTGATAAGTTACAGATTTAAACGCTAGTTTGAATCAATTCATTATAGTGCCATTAGCTGTTTTGGCAGCATTTCGGTTGCCAGTGGTTTGCACCTATTGCCTCGATAATGTATCTAAACTCCTTTTCCTCCTCCGTCCTCCAGCACGGATTTTCTCTCACAATGAGAAAGAGAGGTTCGGTCATAGCTCATCAAAGTTGACCAAGTCTGAGTTAGCGGACTTCTTATGCCTTTGACAACATTATGTTAATTCCTCATGTTTGGAGTACTTACGTTATATTCAGTTTCCATTACCGGTATTTGAAACCACGACGATGAGTAAACAAATGAACTATCACTAATAGGGACTATGCTGTGTGTCACTATCTAACAAGTAACAAGTATCCATAACAAGAAATAGGTAACTAACAGCAAATAATCCTTTGATATACAAAGTCTATAAGTCAAAATCACAGCACTTTAAGCAAAGGACAAAGAGGAGGTAATCCGAATTCGTATACCTACAGTGTTTTAAGCCTTTCCATATGTTTACTGTAGGGGAGACCTTATTTGTTTTTATTATATCAACTGTCGATCAGTAAGAAGACTGAAGACTTAACGCCGATAAAATATTGAACAAGTGAATTTCGTTTGCAAGACGACCAAACGACACGTGGGACATCATATATTTCTTCATACAATAATAATTCCTGTATAACGATTACTTACCTTGAGGACGCCCTGAACTACGATGTCTCCCATACATTCCTAATACCAAATTTTTTTTTCATTTTAGTTTGATTGCCAGTGAGATATTTTTCTAAAAAAAGAGAGCACTTATTTTACGTGCATATTCATCTGAATGGAAATCCCGTGCAAGTTTTTTCGCCTATGGCAGAATTTATCAAAACTTTGTAAACGTGTCAATACGAGAAAGCCTGTGTTAATATTATTGAGTCAATATGAGGAAGCGCATGTTAGTATTATTCCGTCTAATATTAATAGAGTTGGGTAATAAGACATATGGCGTAAATAGCAAATCACTTAAATAATATTCCGATGCTCCGGTAATTACCAGTTGCCTCATAATAAAAACAATGGGGTGTCTCACGCGCCCGGTGCATGCGATCGCCCTATTGATTCAACCAGATGCTATCTGTGAAGTTATTACAATAATAAAAAACCGGTCAAGTGCGACCTGCAGCAAGCGAGGGTTCCGTACGAAGAGGTCTATAAAAATTCTATAAAATTATCTCAATTGACATTGAGCCAAATAAATATTGATTCTGGCTTCTTACAAACTTACACGATCATGAGAAGAAAAATCGCGTAATTGTTGTATGGGAGCCCCCTTTAATGTTTATGTTAGGTATCCTGTATTTTAGATTTTTTTGTTTTAGCGGCAACAGAAATACATCATCTGTGAAAATTTCAACTGTCTAATTATCACTGGTTAAGAGATACAGCCTGGTGACAGACGGGCGGACTGTCCGTCCGCCCGTCTGTCACCAGGCTGTCCGACACCAGCACCAGGCTGACAGACGGTCCGACGTACAGACAGACGGAAGGCCGAGTCTTAGTACCTAATAGGGTCGCATTTTATCTCCATTTTATCCTTTGGGTACGTAACCCTAAAAACTATATAGCTCTTGTCCTCAAATTCGTTCCAAATATTCGGCAACAACGCTGGCTTTGATTTTTATGGATACAACAATTTTATTGTTGCCTTAAACAATAATACGTCGTAGTTGCATATTATATTATCTTTAAATCTTACAAAACATCAATTAAATTTTCTTCTGGAAAATATAGAAAACATAGGATTAAAATTATTTACCTTATTGCATAAAAGTTTGAGAGTAGGTAGCCTTTGAGTCGAATTTGAATGAATATGTTATAATATTATGCCTTCTTCATCATATAAAATAGATAATTAAGCTAAAAATTCCTACTTAATTAAATTAATAATGAAACTAAAATAAAATATAACAATGGAGGTATTAATGTTATGGTGTAATTTCGTTATTTTTTACATTACACTGAGGTGAAGGCTATAGGATATCAGCCGAAACAAGAATGGAATCTACAATTTCTCACGAGGTGAAGAAAATCGCGTGCAAACTTGACGTAATTACCTACTTACATAACTAGTTACTTGTAATATGCGACGCATTCATTGAATGGGTTACTCCATAGGGTTACGCATTTGGTTTTTATGTTTGCATCGGCCCACGTCATAATATACCTAAACACCAGCTTATCTTACACGTTTCTATCAAGGCACATTGCCGAGCCATTGGCGGCAGCGTCAAGCCAAGTTATGACCTACTGTTTTTTCCATCCATAATAATCCAATCAAATCCAGAATAAGTAATGTTAATTGCCTTCTCTTTTGTGTGATTGTTGGTCACAACGTTGAACGTCAAAGGAACCTTAAACTATCGTAACCTAAGCTAAACTGATCTGCATCGATGCTAGGATGACGACGATCTTATTAACTAATTCTACTCTTCTAGATTTACTATCTTTCTTATCTCCAATAGTGCATTGCGGGCTCTCGAAGTTGAAGGAGCTGGCGCCGTACCACCGTCTCTTATAGCAGTATTATTGTAATATTGTTTTGACATTTTCATACAATGTTAGTATACAATTTTTAAAACAATAGGTATTACAATAATACTGCTATAAGAGATGGTGGTACGGCCCCAGGGTCACTTTGTAATGTATGATGTTATACAAGAAGCTTACCATGTATAGAAGATGCCTCCTGGGCATTTTGTTAACATTGTTGGCAAAATGTTAACAACAATTTCATACTAACATTTTATAAAATGTTAGTATGAAAATTTTAAAACAATATTACAATAATACTGCTATAAGAGATGGTGGTACGGCCCCAGGGTCACTTTGTAATGTGTGATGTTATACGAGAAGCTTACTATGTATAGAAGATGCCTCCTGGGCATTTTGTTAACATTGTTGCCAACAATGTTAACAAAATGCTCAGGAGGTATCGCAATGCTAGACAGCTACAGACCAAAAAATTGTTGGTCTGTAGCTATCTAGCATTGCGAAATCTAATATTTCCTGCAATTCCTATGATTGATTTTTGGGGATTCGATAGATTATGTAACAGACTTGGTTCTTATCTCTCTCACAACTTGGGTGACTGTAGTAAAAGGTGGGAGATAAATGTTCCAAGAAGTAGCTTAATTCTTCTCATAACTAACCATCGGTTCAGACCGTTTAGATCAAACTTAGCGTAGTCAACATAATTACGATTCGTCATTTGATCATGATTAGTGTTCAGTGGTCATAAAGTAGTGGACACTACGGTATGTCAACTTGGCGGGGAGTGCAGAATAAGCGTGCGTGCGATACTATCTGTGGTGTCCGGTCGGGCGGGCGCGGCGCCATCTGTCAGGCAGATGCGGCTGACGTCACGAAGCCCCGCAGGGCTTCGGCACGCGCGCGCCGCATCTCCCCATGACAGCTGATCCATCCTGATTTGCACCTCTTGCGTTTTATGATTTCCTACCGGTTTGTAACTAACTACTTATCCAGTTTACGGTGTAATGCGGTTGAAGGTATGATTATAATATGTACCTACCAGTATTCGGTATAATTCGAAAGCTGTGATAGCTACTGCATAATAGATTGGACGTTTTTAGGGTTCCATACCAATTTGGTAAAAATGGAACCCTTATGGTGAGACTTTCTCCGTCCGTCCGTCCGTCCGTCCGTCTGTCACACTCGATTATTTCAGTAACTATCGAAGCTATCGACTTGAAATTTAGAATATTTTTAGGTAATAGTGACCCAACGCCATTGCAATCATAAAACATTGAAAAATGTTTTTATTTTTATTTAAAAACGGGGAAAAACCGGGGCTTCGAATTTTCAAAATGAAATAACAATATTGAGTGGGGTATTATATGAAAGGGCGTTACTTGTGTATTCTTAAACTGATTTTTATTTATTTTTATGCCTGATAGTCTAGGATTTATTGAGCAAACTGTCGAAAAAAATACCGTTCCCCCCCCCCCCCCTCCCTTATCTCCGAAGTTTATCAATCGAAAAATCTGAAATAATTATGGTCAATAGACATTAATGTATATTTTACAGGAAAAATAAAATCAACTCCCTAAGTATTATACTTTCTTTGATAGTAACAATAAACCACCAAAAACAAAGTTACGTTTGCGGTTCGCCAACAAAAGTACCTACATGTAAATTATACTCGTAAATTCATGAAAAAAAGTGATTCTTTCAATGTTTTACTTCTTTTATGGTATGGAACCCTCGGTGCGAGTCCAACTCCCACTTGGCCGGTTTTTTTTTAAATAGAGCCTGTGATTTTCGGGTTGTCATCAAGTTGTCGTTGTCAAGAGTCAATGTCAATGATCAATGGCCCATGGTCAATAGTCAATGCTCAATCAGTATCAATAGATCAATAGCCGCCTAATCTTTATTCTTTAGGCATCTATATTATGTAACGCTGTGATAGTTTTAGAACACTTTTTGAAGATTTGGCACGGTTCATCTTGCAGATTTTGCCCGGATTGAGACCACAGGGTCAGAATATCTTCTGCCGTAAAGCAGGTCTTTGCGAAGCATCACTCGTTTTGTTTCGGTTTGAAGGACTCGTAGCCGTGTACATTGCTGGACATATTGCAGTTAAACGTGTGATACTGCCAATACGAAGGATATTATAATAGGGATGCACTGTAGTCTGTAGATATCTCATCTCATATTGCCCGGCGTACACTTACTTACTTTCGATAAAGAAAAAGTTAGTAAGTACTTAAATTATCAAATACAGCTTAACAGATGTTTTTATTTTCCATGTGGTTTTTTCCATGGCTGTTTCATAATAATTTTGCAGCATCGCTCCTGCGAGATGGCGTGTTTCCAGCCAAATGTCGTGTGATGCAGATGACTGCTGAGTAGTTGATGCAACAATAACATCGGTATATTATCCTACTTACGTTAATGAGCGCATGCGCACGCGACGCCCATCGAAAAGGTTACAAGGGCGAGACAAAGTCACATCATAGTCAGTCTCCAGCTGATGATTTTATACAGCCCTTCGTAATAATCTGCGTGTTTCAATATTTTTGCTACGACCTCCCTGACGCACCAGATGTGCTGTTATTTTTAAAAAGGAGCACTCAGGTTCGAATACCGATACAGGTATACCTATGTTGAGGAATTTATCAATTAATTAAAAAATTAAAAACCATCTATGCTGGCCCTTTAACGATTATACTGGCACGCGTGAAGCACTTAATCGAGTATTCATACCCAGAAATGCCAAGTATATCATTTGGAAAAGAGCTGAAAACATACTCTTTCTTACACTGTTTGACAAGGAAACAGGTTTTCAAATGAAAAACTGCATCGAAATCGTTCCATCCGTTTGAGAGCTACAATACCACAGACAGACACACACATAGTCAGACATCGACGCCAAATGAATAACTCCTGTCTTTGCGTCAGGGGTTAAAATTAATGTTATAAACAGGTCAATTTCGATCAAACCATACACTGCGATGTACCTACCTACCTAGGTACACTAATTATTACAGATTTAACAAGAGCTTAAGCACATCTAATATCGTCGTTAACTCAGCCAACATATAAAATTATGATACCTATTATAATAATTTATATAATATTCTACAATGTCAACGTCTCTAAATTAGTCGTTTTTAAAAATTAATTGCAATAAGTATATTATGAAAAGCGAAAATAACTTTAGAGTAGGCAATTAATATGTTAGGCACACAAACAAAAAGTAATAGGTAATTCACTATACGAGTACGTAGCTTTGACAAAAATTGTAAACAAAAACTAGCGTTAACTATTTTTCCTGCTCCTTTAGTTGCGCTAACTTTTTTAGGGTTTCGTACCTCAAAAGAAAAAAACGGACCCCTTATAAGATCACTTTGTTGTCCGTCTAAAACGTAGTGATTATATACTCTTTAGTCCGTCTGTCCGCCTGTCTGTCTGTGTGTCACGACCCTTTTTTTCAGTAACTATTAAAGATATCGAGATTAAATTTGGAATAGTTATAGATAATGAAGGCCCACTGCCATCATAAAAAATTGAAAATCATTTTAATTTTTAGGTATTTACAAAGGGGGAAAACCGGGTCGTCGAAATTTCAAAATGAGATAACAATATTGAGTGGGGTATCATATGAAATACAAATAGAAGCAATAGTCTAAAATCGGTTGGTTTTATCTAATAAGAAGCCTACCTAGGACTACCTACATTTTAATTTTATAAATTAAAACTAGCTGTTGCCCGCGGCTCTGCCCGCGTGAATTACGATTTTCTTACATAATATACCTTCCTACTGGAATTCCTTGATTTTTCGCGGGATTCTGGTGTGATGTTGTACAGAAACCTGTTCTTACTTTGCACGGGTTATCTTGTGGTGATTTTGAAAACTCCTTTTTCTTAATAATAATATAAAGTTTCATTAATACGTAGTTGAAAGATCAAAAGGACGATTTTAACTGTCGATATTTCGACCCAGTGGCACAGGTCGTGGTCACTACGTGACCACGACTTGTACCAATGTATCGAAATATCGACAGTTAAAATCGTCCTTTTCATTGTGATTTTTATTCTGAAACCACGAAATATGTCAAAAATTATTAAACTATGTGAAAAGTTGTACTGGTGGTAGAACTCTTCTTTCAGAGTTCGGCCGGGTAGGTACCACTGGGATAAATTACTCTACTAACAATATTCCCCAGCCCAACATAATATAAGAGTCTTTTAAAAATCTTTGCTTCATCTCAATACAATCCAAAACATCAGAATGGACAATGGCTATATATTTTTTTACGTATAAAAAGACCTTAGATGACAGTCAGTCGGTTAGGATCGATAAGATCTAAGAGTTAAAAATATTTGTGAACCATTATCTTACCCTTTCCATATTGCGGATGATAAAGTTTAAATCTGTTCATGTGTTAACAGTGCCATCTTAATATAAAGTCAGGAAACAGTAAATAACATGACAGTTAATTTTTATTTAAAAAAATTCGGTAGTACCTATCTCAGAGTTTTACATTCAAGTTTCACATAAATTGTAGAGATGGCGCTATACGGTATAACGTAGCGATAACGCCAGTTAAATGATTTTTGTTCACCCTAAAAGTGAAAAATTTTAAACCATACAAAATCTCCTGCTAAGCCTATTTATTTACGGCTGTAAAGGTACTCCAGTCTTACTTGAGCCCTACGTCCTAGTCCTAGGTTCTTTGTGCATTCCGAGTTTCAAGTCACCTACCTACTTGAACTTAAAGGTTCTGATGTCTGTAATTTCTGAACTACAAAAGTGATGATGATAAGATTTGTATGGAATAATCTTTAAAGAACCTCCTTTCTAACAAAAAAAGAATGAATGGAATCGGACAACGCGTTAATGAATTATAACTAAAAAACGTTTGGACTTTGATGCCGTCTTCCAGGGAAACTATGATGAATTTCGGGACAAAAAGTATCCTATGTCCTACCTCGGGGTATGAACTATAATCATGTCAAGTTTCATTTAAATCCATCCAGCGGATTAGCCGTGATGCGCGGTCGTGAAACAGACAGACAGACAGACAGACAGACAGACAGACAGACAGACAGACAAAAATTAAACAAATTACAGTTTTGGCTTCAGTATCGACTAAATAGTGTCCTCCAACAAAAATTTTCAAAATATCTTCAATGTACAGAATTCGACCCTTTACAGTTTTATTATAAGTATAGATTTAATCCGGAACCCTACACTACCGTGACCCGATACGCACTTGGCCAGTTTTTTTCGTGTGTTTCGCATATATGCTACTTGCAAAAGTATAAATTATAGACTGTAGAGTAATAAGTATACCTTTTTACATAATATAATTATGTAGGTACGAATTCTAAAGTTTTGAATGTCCGAACTCAAGTAGGCATGTGACTAGGTACTTTTTGCTGTATCATTTGCAATCAATTCTTGTGCACGGTACCGTATAATAAGAATCGAATTGATATCCTTGTAGCAATTAAGTGCCTACTTATTGTAATTACCGTGTTTAGTAACCAAAGAGAGAGAAAACTGATTGTAACATACAGATAAACAAGCTGTCCAGACTTTTGTGAAAATAAAATCTATGAAATACAATCTGATTCATTTCTTTTTTATAAGACCATTGGTTGCGAGCAAGCATAACTAAATGCGGAGTAAAGTCCACGGCATGCGTACGAGATTCAATTTCAGCGAAGGCCTGGTTCCGAGGCGTCACGGTTGCGTCACGCGCGCCGCTTTCTTCTTAATGTACCTCATTAACCGAAAACTCGTTCGCACCAAAACAATGTGGACTGCGTTCCAACTTGTAACCTGAATCTTGGTTCCCACAGTTGCAGCTTATTAATTCGATGTAGGTACCTGTATGTAAAGACGTGTTGACGTAAAACGCCCAAAACGCGTACCATGAGCAAAGTTGCTTGACACCAAAACACTTGATGGTTCCTACTAATTTTTCGCAAATAGTACCTACACTAAATATTTTAGAATTATTGGCGTAATTGCGGAAATGACGATTTGACGGAAATTTTCACGTATTCATAATATCTAAGGTCGCAGGTTATCCTAGATCTAAGATCGCACTAAGTAACTGGACAAAATTATGTACGGGTGAATTAATGAATTTGACTTCAGATCAGCAGAAAATTGGTACCAAGTTCTAGCCGAAAGCAGATCTCAGCATTCAGGACTCTGCGATCCTGCGAATTAAATAATCGTAGCAAAATCGCACCAAAAGAACGCACCTAGGTGATCTTCTGCATATATACTTATGTATCGTTGAAGGCATGAAGAATAGCAAGCTTAACTTCACAAAACCAAAGACATGAAGGTTGAATTGTACAATCAGAAGTAATGCACCTACATGGCATCACTGGAGCTACCTATAGACGTAGCAACATCTACGGCTCCTTTCATAACCCTCAAGATTATATCACCTAGCGAGTAATAATCTCCAAGCATCATCGATGGTTGAGGAAACGACAACGTCAGTAATGAGGAAACGACGAGGAAGAAGATACAGATGCTGTCACGACCAGTCTAATAAAGTGATAAAGTCACGCGCTCTATCCGTTCGCGCTTTTCGAAAAATAAGTAAATCCTCCCTACGATAGCGTTACGAGAAACCTGTTTACGCTATATCGTTATGGGCGTTCATAATAATTCATTAAAAGACAAATAATGCGGGCACGCTTATTAAAAACATTTGCTGAGTAAGTAAACAAGATTCCCTCTTCCGCCGGCTACCCTTAGATCTAGCTTGTACTCTGTAGTGGCTGGCAAATATATTATTGTAGATCAAAGTGGTGGAGTTGGCATGTACCTATAACTATGGAGCTGGTAGAAAAAAATGAATTCAGAAAAGGGCTATGTGCACCAACCTGGGATAACCTTTGCCTCAATATATCCAATGATAGAGTTAACTCGATTATAAATGTACCTAAATATTTATTTATTTATTTATTTATAAAGCGCCGCCCACAGAATTATATGTAATACAATGTTACGTTATAAAGACCTTAGTGCTAAATTAACATATAATTCAAATTAAGGGTAGCTACAGCATGCAGTATAAATGGTTCAAGTCGTACGCTAAATCTAAAGTTAATAAACATATAAAATGTATACAATCAAGAAAATAAGCTAATAATGCAAATGAATACAAACCATAAGTGTATATATAAATATTTATAAGAGAAATTGATAAATTAATATAAAAAAGACAATTGCACCTACTGTAAAGACAACATCTATCTAGACAAGTATTTTAGTTAATTTATTTTTAAATTTAGGTAATTTGTCCATAAATAAATCGATGGACTTATCCTTGGCAATAAAGTTTTTGTATGTACTATTTATTCTGGGTATTAAGGAGTGGCGACCAAGATTAGTCCTGCAAAACCGGTGGGTGAAAAGTGAGACAGGGTAGCGTGGAGTACGGATGGGAACCTTGAAAGAAATTTGGCTCAATAACTCTGGGTTATTCATTGCACCGTTAACGAGCTTGTGAAGAAAGACCATGTCGTGAACTTTGCGTCTGTCTGACAATGGCTTTAATTTGAAGGCTTTGAGTCTGAGGGTGTATGGGGATCTTTTCTGTTTTCCATTGGAATAGAATTGTGTAAATCGTCTCTGTATGCTTTCTATTCGATCTTTATGAACCTGGTAGCCAGGGTTCCATACAACAGAACCATATTCCAGTTTGCTTCTTACAAAAGTTGCGAAAAGAGTTTTTATGGTTTTAATTTTTTTAAAAGGTTTAGCATTTCTGAACACAAACCCCAGCATTTGGCGTGCTGATCTACAAATTTGTTCGATATGGACGTTAAAACGTAGTTTTGCATCCATTGTAATCCCTAGATCCCGAATAAATTCAACTTTTTGAAGTTGGCAGTTATTAATTGTGTATTTTCTTTCCAAAACGGTGCGTTTTCGAGAAAAGGTAATGAAAGAACACTTAGAGGGATTTAAGTCCATGCCGTTTTGTTTGCACCAATTAGCGATTCTATTAATATCTTCCTGAAGGGATAGGGTGTCCTTATCAGTTACGATCTCTTTAGCTAATTTTAGGTCATCTGCAAAGATCAAGCACTTAGAATTAACTACGCAGTTTGTGATGTCGTTCATAAAAATATTGAACAGAAGTGGTCCCAGTATAGAACCCTGGGGTACACCTGATGTCATACTATATAATCGAGAAGAATATCCTTTTATTGCCACATAAGAATGTCTATTGAAAAGATACGACGAGAGCCATGATAGGAGTGATCCACCAATTCCAAAGGAGGATAGTTTTTTTATCAACAGTTTATGATTGACTTTGTCGAAGGCCTTTGAAAAATCGGTGTAAATAGCATCAACTTCCTGACTGGAGTCCACGGAGGCTGAGACAAAGCTTATGAAATTCGATAGATTTGTGATGGTAGATCTAGAACCGATAAAACCGTGCTGAGCCTCAGAAAGCATGTGCAAGACATGACGTGAAATTATCGGATGCACCAGAGACTCAAATACCTTTGATAGGGCTGATAATATTGAAATTGGCCTGTAGTTAATAATGTTATCGCGACTACCCTTTTTATATATTGGTACTATTCTCGCTCGTTTCCATAAATCCGGAAAAGTTCCGGTACGCAATGACTTATTAAATATCATGCTGACTGGCTTTGATAAGGGAATAGCACATTTATTAATTAGTAGTGGGGGGAGTTCGTCAGGGCCAGCTCCTTTCTTTTTATCAAGTCTTTTTAATTTTAGAACAACATCCTTAACAGTAACATTAACTTGGCAAAGAAAGTTCGCGGAGTTGGATGGTAAATAAGCGTTCGCGCAGGGAGGATCGCTCGCGTCGTACACTGAGGCGAAATAATCGGCGAATGCATTACATAAGCTGGGACCATCAGTAGCAACTTTGTCGTTATATATCATTTTGGCTGGATACGTGTTTGATGATTGTTTTAGATTTTTTAAATGCGTCCAAAAATATTTAGGATTATTTGCCAGATTGTTTTCAATAGAGTCAATATATTTATTATAGCACTCCTTTATTAGATCATTACTATCAGCTCTTAGGGATTCAAATTTCAGTATATCTAGTGGGTTTTTGTAAATTTTAGCTTTTATTCTGTACTTGTTTTTGAGCTTTAACATAAAAATTAGTTTATTGTTGTACCATACGGGATAGCTGTTGTTTCTGGGTTTCGATTTTGGTACGTGTTCCGTAATGATTGAGTGAAGTCTATCGTAGAAGATTGTAAGCATAGCATTGACACTATCACAATTATGAAATAGTTCTAGCCATGACGTACTATCCAGGTCCCTTACGATAGCATCATAATCGGCTTTATAAAAATTATACTTTGCGACAACTTTCTCATTTATGATGGCTATCTTACCCAGTTTTAGGTTTATAAGTAAAGGTGGATGATGATTATCGACTATGCTGATAGGATTATTTATTTTATTTATCGAAATTTAACCCGTTGTTAATTAATAATTTCTTATGTTGTTAAAATACGCATGTGGATTGTAGGTCTTCAATGCAATTCTCAAGGCAAAGATGTAGAAAATAAATGCTGGTACTGGTACTAATAATATTATACCTATACAAAGTAAACATTATTTTGTACTTACCAAAAGCAAAGACAAAAATGTCTGAAAATAATAATTAGGGTTAATCTAGATTTTTAATGCCATGTAGGTACTTTAGTAGACTTTGTCAGTCAGTCAATCAAGCAGTCAGTTTTGTACAGTTTTACATAAAGTTTTCTTTTGTTTAGTTTTAGATATAATACCTAGCTGGCCCGTCGAACGTTGTTCTGATATTTAATTATTTCTCACGAGGAGTGTAAAATTTAAACAAAAACCGAGGCTTGACTGATAATTATGTTTTTTTAATTATGGGTCAAGCCGTTTTGGAGGAGTTTTGTAACACTAGAATTTAATAAATTATTAGGTAATTTAATTAAGTAGGTACTATAGAGAGGTTATTTTATGGACTTTTGTATCCACTTGGTATAAATAGGCTAGAGACGCAATTTAGTGATCGCGGGCGGAGGACACGCTATGGTTTAATGTTAACCATAGCGTGGTTAACGTTGTTTGCTAAATATATTACTCCTCTATTGACACAGTGCGATCATTAATACAGACGAGGACCCACTTATTAAAATTAATAAGTGGGGGGACTGGTTTTGAGGGGTGCGATGACAGCTCGCTGTGTTTGTTTTATTAGTTTTGATTTTATGGTTTTTGCTGTCTTTATTGAGTTACCCGCTCGAGAAAATACTTGCCTGTTTTCAAATTTATAGAATCGAACAACATAGGTTACTCAAGTGCTTTTTTTTGGAGAAAAAAATGTCTGTTGACTAATATATTTATCATCACTATATGAAACTTTTGGATACTCTGTTACTATTTTACCTTTATTCTCTCTCCCCATCAATCCGTAGGTATGTGATTTTCAACGCCTTTTAAATAAATATAGCAATACAGGCTAAAGACGATTGTTTGAAACAGTAATGGTTCTTAGTTGAAACTTGAAAGTGAAACCTTGTATCCGTAACTTTGTAACGTTATATTCTTTATAAAAAAGCTTAAAGAAAAGGCGCTAAATAAAACATGGTCCACAATGAGTAACGAGTAAGTAGGTTTAAGAAAGCTAGGTATGCCTGCGGTTCCACCCGCAAGTATTTCAAATTTTCACAAGTCCCACTAGAATCCTAGATTTAGGAGGGAAAAAAAAGTTTTGCCAGTCCTGCTGCCTTTCCCAACCTCAAGGAAATTTTGTATAGCAATTAAAGGTTTAACCTTTAATTGCTATCACAACTATCCCATTTTCAAAAATCCTAATGAATTCAATGAACCGTAGATACCTAGGTATTTCCGGAATAAAAAGTGGCCGAGTTACAGCTACTCGTATTAATACTCCAAGCTTAAATCATAACTCATTAATTACTTTAACCTTTAATGTTAGCAAATAATTGTAAGGATTGTTTATTAATTGATAAATACCAATATGAGAACTTATTTTATTATTGAATACAAAGTAATTTTCTATTTTCCGCAAGTTCCCTCGCGAGGAGGCAATAGGAGCAGCATCAGTTCATATCTCACATCTTGGAACGTACCTATACCTACCATCGAAACTAAGCGAGTGTCATTACTCTTATTTCACAATGTTTAAAGTTATACTTTTTTATTAATATCTAATTATTTACATATTCAATTATATGTATGTAATGAAATGAGTGACATTTCATTCATTTGAATTTGCCGCGCTTCGCGTATCAGCTGTCTGTCGCGTACCTATGATTAGTGATCTGTGTCGATGATTTAAAATGGCGAGGGACGCTGAATTGTTTTGTGCATTTTTATCGTAATAAAAACTTATAGAAAGAATGTGATTGAGGACTCGAGATATAGTGAACTTTAAATGTCGTTTCTTTGTTATTTCAGGTGAGATAGAAGTGTAATTGTCGTAACTTGATAATAACTTGATAATTGTAAAGACTTGTTAAATAAAACAAAACTTTGTTATTTCAGAGAAACAATTTGTGGTTTGCTTTTGGAGATCCTCAATGTCTTATAAAACGACATATGCCCAGTAGGTACCTAGGCTGGCAGCATTGCCACGTTGAATGGCAATGCTTATTCTCCCTAACTCTTAGTTCATTTTAGTAAAATAAAGACCTGTAAAACGAAACTTTTTGAGACATTTGTAGAAATTAAAGCTAAAGCACCAATGACTAAGTGCACCCCCACAGCCGGAACACCATAAAGCGCGCCTGGGCGCGCCGCGTGCCGCCTGTCGCGCATCTCTAAATTGCATTTTAATCTAATTACGGGACGATATAATTTTTCGGTTCCAACATAATCTGATAACAGAGACATTATTGAATTATAGTCCTATTCGCAGTGGGCGGGAGTGCCCGGCCGTGTCATACGCTCGTAATTATTCATTCTAATGTTCCTGTTAATGTTTTATGTAGGTAGAACGGCTTAATCAAGACCATTGCTGGGCTAGGAGTTGGAGCGTTATAACGTGGAGCTTGGTGTCACTAAACTGCATTGTGTATTTAAGAGATGTAGATTGTAGATACTTAGATAGGTACTTGCAAAGAGTGTACTTTAAGCTAGAAATAAATGTATAGACTTTCGAGGTTTCGCATAATCAAAATCCTGAGAATATTATTATCATGGGAATGGACTAATTTTGACAATTATAAGTAAACAATGTTTCTGTGTTTGTACTCGTATCTCCGTAAATATTTCGTGGGGCTTGTGAGAGATGGTCTCATACGATAACTATTTTCCCATAGTAACGTTACACCATAATCGAGGGCACGCCACGCGCTTATAGAAATTGTGTCTTTGGGGAAAACAAACATAATTATTGGACAAATTTTATTTGTAGGACGAGTAAGTACATACGTACATATTTTGGTATTAATTCACTTAGGAGGACAATATTTTTGTCTAGAACCTTATTGTCACTTTGTCTATTCATGTAAAATTACAACTCTGAGTCTAAGTAACAAACATATTTTGTACCAAATTTAGGTTGATAAAATACCCTAGGAAATTCAAAAAAACTTGATTGTTTTTTTGAATTTCCTAGGGCAGTTTAACAGTCCAAGATAATCTTCTCTTCCTAGAATTAGAATAAATTCGATCAAAAGTCGATCACAACCCGGTTTGGACTTTTGACTGAGATGTGTTATCAGACCCGATGAGGTTTGACTATCCAATCCTTGAACCAGAGCTTCCATGTTTGCTTACAACATATTCTATGCTAAAATTATACGTAAGTATTCTTGTTCTTTATTTTCCTGGTTTTTTAATCGACTTTTGGAGGAGGAGGTTACCTAGTTAATCTTTTTAGCCTATTTTACTATTGTTAAAAAAAATGCATTTTGTATTTTTTCGTAATACAGCATCGAAAGACAAAGCAAAGCTTTTTCTAAGTAATTGATTCCGGTCGAGTTCGCGGCTGTCGCATCCGATGTGCAGATTAGCGGCGCGCGGCGAGAAGCTCTTGCAGTGCCGCGCCCTCGCGCCGCACGCGCCGCGCACCGGGGCCCGGGGGACGCACGCGACCACCCCTTGCTGTAGTGAAACTAAATAATATGCGCACCGTACGAATATTTCATATTTATATTTTGAAGTTAGCAGGTTTTTGTTAATAACAAAGAATGATGAGAGCAGCAAGACGTTAGCCTGCTGTTAAATGATACGCAAGCCAAGATACAGTGAGCCCTTAGTATCATAATATGGCACACTGCACTGCGTATTTTTGCTGAGATTCATGCCCGTTCTTCTCGGTGCAATACTGCTTTCCGGACGTGGTCGACAGTTTGTTATTTCAAAAGTGCCCGTAATGTAGGCCTACGTGAAAGTGAAATTGCAGACTGTGACTTTTTCATTACTATTATTCACTAGTGAGTTAGACAGTTTTCAATACACTTGTTCCACTTGCTCATCGCAAACTGTGACTTTTTCATTACTATTATTCAGTAGTGTGTTAGACCGTCTTTTTTAAATTTATCTACTAAATAAATTTATTTTTAGTATTATTTTATTCACAAGTGTGTTGAAAAACGCAGATGATACACGTGAGTTTTGTTGATTACCGACCTCGGCCTTATCTTAAGACCCTCACCTAACGGCTCGGGTCTCAATGGCGCCTCAGCGGTAATCACCAACTTTACTCACTTGTACCATAAACTACTATGATTTTAAGGGGTATGGTCGAAACAAGGAACCCTTGTAGCCTACTGTCGCCATGTCCGTCGGTCTGTCTGTCCATCCATCAGTAGTAGAGTGAGTAGAATGAAGTAGTTTCGTGGATGAGTACTTATCTATTAGAAGGGACTTTGATATAGATACAGTTTAACAAGTAAATACATCGATATGTTTATTGACAATCGATAGCCAGCGCCCGGCAGGTGAAGGCCAAAACATA
Organism: Coenonympha glycerion; assembly: GCA_963855885.1. NCBI lineage: Eukaryota > Metazoa > Arthropoda > Insecta > Lepidoptera > Nymphalidae > Coenonympha > Coenonympha glycerion. Next base: position 8,152,761 of record OY979629.1, read on the forward strand.
GTGCATCGTATCTCATTTATGCGCATGTTTGAAGAGAAACCAGAGATCAGGTGGAATGAAAAATTGTGATAACAGAGCTATTTTTGATTTCATTTCCATGCGTTAAAACTGCACAATATGAAACATTATACTTGCACTTCATTTTTACTACCATATCTTGAAAACCGGACCAGGAAAATAAAAACCCTAATCTAGGGATGCTATACATTTGCGCGACAATGCTATTTGATAGTGTGTTTACAAAATGAATATGCCATGTGCGAGTCAGACTTGCACACGACGGGTTCCGTACCATTACTTATCTATAAGACGGACGTAGCTACGCGCGTAGGACGTAGCAGGTTTTTCCATCTCAAAAACTATCCAACTCTTGTAAAGAATAGTTCATTTCAAGTTTTTTTTTCCACTTCAATTCTAGACGAGGGTTTTAATTAGCATGGCCTGGGTATGGTGTTCGATATAAAACACGGGTATTGGACTGCTAGGGCTGTGCAAATCGATCCCGAAGGATTGGCCAGGAGAGACGGAGCACAGTGATTTATGCGCTCGTAAAGTCGCACACGCCGCGCGCCGGTGCCCTCGCGCTCACTTGTATAATTCATTGCGTCGGGACACGCTTGACCACGGTCTAGGCCGGATTGCGTCGCAGATTTATTGTTGGTTACCTACCTATTTCATTGAGGAATACCTGTTAATCTTTAGTCTCCACGTAATATAGATATATTGGTGAAGATTCACCATAAACACAAAAACAATTTTCTCAATACATGTCTGTTGATATTTTCGAGAATATAAGTATTACGAGTCAATACAAACCAAAATTAAATATTTAAATTGTCTAGAATCTTGATTTTATATATCAGAAAGTAGATACATACAGAACTATAGTATAAGCTCGTATTTTTAATTAAAAAACAAACAATCAGTGTCCGAGTATAGTTAAAAAAAAATCACTATAAATCATTTTCCGTAGCTTGTCCCTACCTAACATCGAGGTTAAAAATTTCAAATTCAACATTGTAACCTACAGTGATCTGTCAAGCGAACAATGTTGATGATTTTGTCGAGAATCACCCTGCAGACAAAACACTGACATTACGAGTAACGATTTTCTCGTAGCACAGTCCTAACGCCATTTCGTAGCCGTAGCGTTCTTGGTGTAGCATTGTCTAAGCATGCTACGAATCGTCCTAATTCCAAAAAATCTTTGTGCTTTGACAATTTCTAGTCTCAACACTCATGCTCGTTTTCATCGACGTTTTAAGGTATACCTAAGCGCTTAGGTGAACGTTGTTGTAACTCGTAAGTGAAAACTGTCACCTATGGCTATGGGCTTAGTGCTCGTTTTCACCAACATTTTAAGAGTTATCTAAGTCCTAAGGTGACAGTTGTTGTAGGTAAAAACTGTCACTTAACGGCTTAAGCATTCGATTTAGGCGTTTCCTATTTTTAGTGAAAACGGCTGTTAGTGTTTCTTAAAATGTCGGTGAAAACGACCATTAGTCACACAAGTAAAGGCCCTGTGATGACAAAGTTTAAACTCGTGTGATAGTTATCAGTATAAGTAGTTACTACAGTATTTTTTCTAGTCGAATACAAGTACAAAATTATTAAGTGCCTATGTATTTAATAGCTAGGTAACTTTACCTACCACTTGACTTTCGTTCTGTATATCGAAAGTCAGGGTAAAGCCAGTTATTCTATCAAAATAAAAACTATACGGGAATGATCGGGGTTAGGGTAGGGGCAATATTAAACGTCTTCTTTCCTATACATATTCGTAGATTATTTTCACAGAATACACAACCAGTATATTTGAAAGAAAAGAGAGCATATTTTTTTTTAAATAATTCGCGTACTGAACGCTCCGAGTGCAAAACGTTCAATAGCACGCGTACTGAAACTCGAATTTCCATTGCAATCGATCGCTGGGTGGACCCGATGGCGGGATTGGTCGAGAGGCGTGTTGGCTGTTATCACCGCGGGGCGGCCGGCCAATGACGCGAGGGTGCTGATAAGAGGGTTTGGGGTAGGTTCGTGGGGTGGCGTCAGTACGCCGGGCGCAGCGGCTGAGGGCGGCCGCGGATCATGTTGGGTGCCATGATGTACCCCGGCGTGGAGGACGAGCTCGGGGACATGCGCGTTCCGCCGATACAGCTCGAGCACCTACCCGAAGTGCTTCTGTGTACGTACGACTAGCTCCTAACGTAGTGTGTGTGGCGAGCTGGGATCTGTGAGGGTGGAAGGCTGTTGGATCTCATTCGGATGTGCTCACTAAATAGATGTTGGGTGTATACGAGCTTACTCGTTCATACCTTGTGTGTACTAGTACTACTTTATTTAAACAAACCAGTTAATTACTCCAAACATAAGGTAAAAAATATGGTGTCTGAATATCGTATGGAAGCAGGCGTTATTTTGCAGAAATCCATAATTAGCAGGATAAATTAACATGTTTTGCTATAAACCGCTACTTGAAAAGATTAAATATGGTTACGCAGGAACACCGCCCACAGTCACCGCGAATCGGGTTGACTCTACGATGCGAATCATAGAGTTGACTCTACAATTTCACATTGTGAAGTCAGCATCTCCTGAGGATGTCCCGGTGTCGGGACGAAACGTGCCTTGACGAAAGTGTTGGAAGAATTGTGTGTGGTGTTTCATGTGGGCGGTGCAGTTCCTACATACCTATTGGACCCACAGATTTTAATTGGCCCATATATAATCTTTTCAAGTCGCGGATTACCTATAGCAAAACAAATTAATTTGTCCTACTAATATCGGTGTCAATTGTGATTTTTTTAAAGCTAATCTTCAGTTTTATCAATAAAACCACTACCAACTTTCAATAGATAACTCTAATAATTGGGCAGATCTGGATACATTCGCTAAGAATGGTTTTAGACCATGCAACCCCTTAAAGGGTGGAAAATAGGTGATCACGTGAGCGAAACCGCGGGTTTCCACTTGTCCTTATAATAATAATAAGCGAAAATCAATAGATAGGTACTTAATAATTCTGTCATTTAATTGTTTGGAATATTGGTACAGTAAACGAAAAAGACTACAGGTAGTAGGTAGGTACTAATAGTAAAAAAAAACTTGTAGTAAAAAAGGCGCTTATCCACCAGAGATGTAACTACTAAGCTGCTTTGCTATGTTACTGTGTGTCAAACGGCATCAACAGGGTTCACTTGAATTTTTACCTACTAAGCTATGAAATGAAATGAAAATCAAGCGATTCCTTTTAGTGCCAATAGACAAGAAACATAGCTTAGCAACAATAGCAACGTAGTATATCTCTGATGAACAAGAACTTATAATTTATTTTATTTATTTATTTATTTGGCAATTAGAACAAGTTGTAACTAATACAGTTAAGGGTCTTAAATACTAGGTTTTAACTCTAATTACAACTCTTTATATAATTGCACATAGTAAAAGGAAGTTTCGAAAAATAAATTACAAACATGCGGGACGTTAAAAGAAAACAACGCTACAAAATACTAAAGAATAAAGAAATAAGATAGAAGAATTAATATGTTCTTGATTCTATAAACAATAAAAGAAGATAGAAATGAAATTAAATGAAGAAGAGCAAAGCTGCTTAAAAGGGTAGTAGGTTAAATGCAGCCAATTATTTTCCCTAGTCCTCGTAATATGTCATCATATCTGTTCATATCTCTCCCAACTCACACACTTTCTGGTTTTCATAGTTCTTTTCTTGGTATCAAATTGGATTATCAGTAAACCTATTTGTATAAGCTAAGTCCATGTCTTATTCAATGGGCGAGAAGATGAAAGTGAGCACTGAGGTGTCAGTTTCAACTTCTCGCTACCTACTCATTAACATGGCTTGCAGTGGGGTATCGTCTTCTTCACATAGATAGGTTCTTATAGAACTTTTGTAGAACAAAAATGATTTAAAAATTCTATTTTGCACCGGTGTGCTGTGTGTTCCACCAGATTTCCATCCTTCTCTCCGTGTTCGTTCATTCTTTAAGGCTAGGTAAAAGTCTAAATCGTAGATTTAATCTGCATTATATAAAATTGAAAACCATTATAGTAATGTGTCTATTAATGTGATGTCATTTTTTTCAATTACCGAGAAGCGAGAACCGATAACGATACCAGATACTTTAAGAGCCGCCTTCCCAGTAGATTTTCCATACAAACACTCGTAGGCGATTATGGCGATCCGCGTTTTAACATAATTTTCCCGAAATATTTTTAACTAGCTGTTGCCCGCGGCTCCGCCCGCGTGCAGTTCGTTTTTTTTACAAAAATGTTTCCCTTGGAATTTCTTAATTTTTCCCAAGATAAATGAGTGGTCCCTGGGTTCGATGGACCCGTAAAGGAGTCTTCTTCCAATCTCTCCTGTCAACGTGCTATCTTCTTTCACACAATTTACCTATATCTTCTTTGGTCTTCCTCTACTTATACACTCTGTCGAAATCGCTTATGTTACTCAATTCGCATGGAGTAAGACAGAGTGGGGCGTGTCATGGTGGATTGTAATATCTATACTAAACAAACTTATCTTATTCTGAGATGATACCAACGCCCAGATATTGTAATTAAGCATTCTGATGCGCTGCTGTGTACGTAGCAACGTACGGGTTATCTTGTATAGTTATACCTAGTTGCACGATCAAAAGGACGATTTAAACTGTCGATATTTCGACCCCGTTATGATTGTGCTACGTAGATAAGTAGCTATAGGCTTTTTTAAACATCCCACGGGTGCTCTCAAATTTTTCAGGATGAAAAGTATCTTAAATGTTGACCGGGCATATATATATAAAGTAGGATCATAAAATTTCATTTAAATCCGTTACTTGAAAGACGCCTGCTAACTGTTTTTGTAATGTTTTTTCCCGCGGGAACTCGATTGGATTAATAAGTTTTACTATATATATATTTTGTTAAAGAGGCAACATAAGGTATCAGCATAACAAATTTTACTAAATTAAGTTCATTAGTTGTTGTTTACAAAGCTGTTAAATTAATTGCAGTTTTCTAACTATCCCACGGGAACTCTTTATTTTACCGGGGTGAAAAGTATCCTATATGTTGACCAGGGACATAAGCTACCACCACACAAAATTTCATTGGAATCGGTCCAGCCGTTTCAAAGATTAGCCCGTACAAACAGACAGACAAACATACAAACAGACAAACAGAGAAACAAAAAATTTGAAAAAAAATTAAATTAGTTCTATTTCACTTCTTACATCCCCCTGACTCCGTTTTTAGCATTTTTTTTATTTGTACAGAAATTCGACCTCTACAGATTTATTATATGTATTGATTGATGATGATAAGTAGGTAGGTACCTTGCACACTATATCTAGGTTTGTATAGAAACAAAAATTTAAATTTATTAGCTACGAATTCAGTACCAGCCTCCAGAAATCTGCATTCTTGCAGAAATTTCACGTAAACTAATGGAAACTCGAAATAACAAACATGATTTACACAATGCACAATATGCTAGTTAAGCTTTTTCAAAATGGCGTATTTCCTGAAACAAGTGTCATGAAATTGTTCGCTTTTTTTCCCCCGAACGCCCTACCGACGACACAAGCGTTATCTATTTTTTTTTCACATGCATGTTTAACTAGGATTGCGTTAAACTAAACAACAAGCCTGTAGACCACGCCTTAGTTGTACCTACTTGGATCTTCCAGGAAGGGGCCACTTAAGTGTCTCCTGTGCCTGTATTCTGTATCTCGGTGCCTATCAAAGAATGATAGCCACTGGCATATGTCTTTTATCCATTGAAAGTTTGCTTTGAAATAAAAATAACATTTCCTTAGCAAAACTTCAATGGATGCAAAACATTTGCTAGTGGCTATCATTTTTTGATAGGCACCGAGTTACAGAATAGGTACCCTGCTCAGTCCAACTTGACCAGTATGACCTTTACACACACGGCGTGACTAAAATATAAAAAAAAAACTCACAGAATAAAAACTTAGAAAGAAAAGCAGTGTTGTGTTTTGTGCAGCCAGTATACCGAAGTGCGGGGGATGCCACGAGATGATCGTGGACCGGTACGTGCTGAAGGTGTCGGACCGCACGTGGCACGCCGGCTGCCTGCGCTGCGTGGAGTGCCGCGCCATGCTGTCGGGCAAGTGCTTCGCCAGGAACAACCAGCTGTATTGCACAGAGGACTTCTTCAAGTAAGCCTCTACATAAAACCTAATGCCTACCCTAAAATATTAAGATCCCTACTTGTCTGAAGTTTTTATCGCCGTAAATTCATTGATTTTAATTATACATCATTTTAAAAAGGACATTGTCATAATTCGCCTAAGAATCAGCATTCATTTGACATATACAATAATTCTTAGCATAATTTAAAATCTTTATTCCAAATACTAGAATTTCACGGACACTTCAGAATAATAATTAAAATAATTAATAGATGTTAGATTGATTCCCTTACGTTTCCGTTCACCGTATAATATCCAATCATCGCTTTCAGCGCTTGATACCTAAGGTAAAAGATAGCTTAAAGCGCTAAGTGCAAACATGAAATGACAGAACATTGCGAGCGAGAAACAAATGCAGCTTATGTTAGCGTTTAAGTGAGATGGAACGTGTTTGTTTATAAGTTCTCTACCTGCTCTATGTTGTTTAGTTGGGCTCTATTGCTAGAGAACAATCAAAATATTACTTAAGTCTTATGTCATTACTCATTACCTACTCTTTGTCAAATGTCAAATGCTACTTTGAGTTTTGATTGATTTGAGATTTCACAATCACAATTCATTACTTGCTTTGCGTTTGTACTTTGTAGAGTTGTTTGAGAGTTGTGTTTTTTTTCTGGTTTCTTTTATTTGCTTTTTTCTACGACTGTATTATAACAACGGACTCCGATTTCTTCACCCCTCGATTACCTGGCTTTGATTTATGGACTTTGTGAATGCTTATCCGACTACTTTGGCATTATGGAACTGGACTCTGGATTTTGCGTCAATTGTGGCTCAGCTAGTGGTTCGATGGTATTGCAAGATGATCGGATTCTTAATTGCATACGGCAATGGACTGCTCCCCGATTAGTAAGTTTTTATTGACAATAATTTTGTATTTTACGCATTACCTTTTGAACCGGGGCCGCGCCTTACCACGGAGGGGGCAACCATACTTTTACATGAACTCTTTCATGTTTGACTGAGCTGCCAGTTGCCGTACTTTCATCACAGACTATAGGCATGCAAACTTATCTTGCCCAGTGGCCAAAACTGGAACTATAAGTTTATTATTTGGCCACATCCAGTTTGTTGCACATTTCAACTCTAGCACTGTGTTATGTGAATCAACCTTTATTGTATTCAACTCATATACCTTATCAATTTCTTTAGTTGAACACTCTTTAGTGGTTTCTAGGAAGCACCCAGGTTGAGGACTCACCGGACAATGATTGTATATTTATCTTATAGTCCTTAACCAGTCACTCAAAAAAAAAACTCAAAATATCTTTTTATCACATAGGCCTAAGCCTAACTTACTGGCACTTATGAAAGGTCAATACGATATTTCAATATATACTTGTATTCAGTGATAACTATCAGTTGACTTAAAACTAAGTTTACGAGGGTTCTAACGCCCCCTGCACTGAGAAGAAGCAAACAGCACTCAGCCTGGTTTTTTTTTTGTTATCACCATTTTACAACAGTTATTAGATTAGTTATTTATTTCATTTCTGTTTTCAGGTTCAAAATCATGAGCTTGTATGTACAGTTTGTTGGAACGCAGCTTATAGAACATTTTCTAATGTAAGCAATGGTGAACGAACCTGTGCCCTTTGTAATCATGCTTTGCCAACCCGAACACGGGCACATCAAGTCATCGCACTAAGAACTGATACACAACATCATGTGAATATCAAAAACATAATCTTGGAACGACTTATGCCATTGCAGGTACATACCTTTATCATTTTATTTGCTATGCTATTGATACTTTAATATGCTATTGATAGTTTTAATATTAATGTTTTAATTTAAGGTTCGTCCATCACACTTCATTTGCCACCCCTGTTGGCAAAGAGCTGATAGGGCTGCTAGACATTATTCAACACCATCAACATCAACTGGCACCTCAAGCTCAAGCAGTCAATTAAGATGTGCTAACTGCGGCATTAATGTAATGAGAATGAGAAGACATATTTTACATGATGAAAATATTCTCCATCTAGTACAGCAACAGGCTTCACCACGAGTGGTAAGTGTTAATGAAATTACATACTGAAATAACCTAACTTCTATTTACAAAATGTTAGTGACTGAGTGAAGCGAGGTCTTACATTTAACTTGGGTTGATTTGCTTTTGTCTGTCCATCCGTCCTTCTGTCAGAGCCTTATACTCGTAAGAAAATTATATAATAAATCACTGAGCCACAATCACCATATCACCTAAATTACTGAGCCGATTTTGATGAATGAGGTGTCAATTGTATCAACTTATATAAATTATAATTATATTAATGGATAACATAAACAAAATTAATATGAGGGTTTGATAAAACTTAAAAAAATGAGTGATGTTTTCAAGTTTATTTATGTATATATGAATGCAAGTGAGTTCTTTTATTATAAAGTAAGTTTAATGCTTTGCTATAATGCAAGTTAATGCTAATCTTTTATTATTCTTTCAGGTAACATCAACTGATTACATTTGTGATGCATGTCACAATATATTAAATGAGAGAAATGTGATGTCAGTTTCACATGATTCCTCACCATTAGTTGGTCATGTGAATATTTGTGCACAATGTGGATGCTCTTTGGCACAAGTCCGTACACACACTGTGCAAGGATCAAATAGTGTCTGCCATAGATGCTTCCAAAGAGCACAGGCCACTGCCGCCGCCGCCAACGATACAATGTTAGACACTCCAGCTACTGAGCCACTTTCACAACAAGCTGAAACTATTACCCTGCCAAATTATTCAAGACCACCAGATACACATGCAAGATGCATTTTTCCAAGATGTAACAGCACCTCACATCAAATGGTACCATTTATAATAAGAGTACGACTCCTTAGTGACCATAAATATTATATACCACCTGATTGTCGTATATGCAGTTCTCATATTGAAACACAATCCTGGTCCCATCTCTTTGAAGCTGAAAATAAGCTTAATAGTTTCACTGCAGCTTACATAGAAGATTTTTGCGAGCTATTGAAATATGATAAAAATATCATCTTAGATTTTAATAATTTTGATACAATGGACGATCATTTAGTATGGTATTGGCTTGGACGCACTAAACAACAATTCAGGGACCTAATTGCGGAATTGCCTAATTTTCAAGAAAGGAATAAAGCCCTTGGTGCTTATCTAATGAAACTTAGGACAGGGGATTCAGATGACAGAATTGCTACACTATTAAATATGGGAAGAAGCACATTAACAAAACTTGTGAATAAAGCTCGAGATGTTATGGTGGAGAGCTTCATACCTCAACACTTAGGTCTAAACCATATAACAAGAAGAGGTGTTGCAGAGAGAAACTTATATATTCCTGATTCCCTCTTTGGAAACCCGGGGAGTAGAATAGAGGATAGAAAAGCAATTGCAATAATGGATGGGACCTACATATACAATCAAAAAAGTAGCAATTACTTGTACCAAAAAAGGACATATTCTCTACATAAATATAGGAACCTTGTCAAACCATTCCTCATAGTATGTTGTGATGGCCATATAATCGATGTACTGGGCCCCTATCCTGCCACAAAATCTGATGCAGATATTTTGAGAGCAGAGTTCAGTGATCCATCTAAACCTTTGCCTCAATATTTCAGAGAAGGTGATGTTTTAATTTTAGACAGGGGGTTTAGAGATGCTATTCCTTTATTGGAAAGCCTACGGTACTCGGTGCACTACCCTCTGTCACTGCAACAGGGTGAATCTCAAATGTCTACCGAAAATGCCAACGAGTCTCGTAAAGTTACTTTATGTCGCTGGGTTGTAGAAGTGGTAAACGGTAGATTCAAACGAGATTACAAGTTGCTGCGACAAGATTTTTTTAACAAAGCGTCAAGACATTTAATGAAAGATTTTAAGGTCGCAGCAGCTCTTATAAATAGATTTCATCCTGTTTTGGAAGACAGAGAGGATGCCCGAGAAATTGTATCTATAATACAAGAGAAAATGTTTTCTGTAAATAGTCTGGCAGATTTTGTGGACCGGCATGGTTTGAACAGGAGAAGGGCACAGTTTGTTGATATAATTGTCGAAAGAGACAATTTAAACGATTTTCCACGCATGGAACTTAGTGATTTAATATTGATACCGTTGGGAATATACCAATTGAAACAGGCCCGGTCATACTATGGGGAACATGTGCGACAGGACGGTTCCTATACGATAGAGGTATGCAGAGAGGTAGACGAAGAATTGACTAATGAACTCCAAATACTTGAAAATACAAATACATGGCTTTTAAGAGGAAAAATTCAAAGCCGTCACATAAGCAACAAAAAATATTTTGTTTATATTTTGATAGACAGCAACCAAACAGGGAGAAACGCTATTAAGCAATACTGTTGTAATTGCATGGTTGGGCGCAGAACGGTTGGTTGCTGCGCCCATGTGGTATCCATAATTTGGTACTTGAGCTGGGCAAGATACCAAGACAATTTAACCCCCCCAGCACAGTTCTTAGATAACATTTTTGTCGACAGTTAAAGAGATAAATGTAACTTATACTTAAATAAATGATTAAAAACAATGAAGCATTACCTTATTTCATTTATCCCAAACAAATGTAGATAACTATCTAATACATACTATTATATATATGGTTTACATATTATGCAACATGAAGTAACCATAAGTTTAGCATCTATAAATCAGTAATTTAAAATAGGTAACCTTTTTAATAACTCAATTTATCATTCATCATGAATGATGATTAATAATCCATCGCACCGGTCTACAACTAGGCACGGATCTCCCATTAATGAGAAGGGGTTAGGCCATAGTCCACCACGCTGCTCAAGTGCGGATTGGTTGACTTCTCACACTTGAGACCAAAGTTCTAACCACTAGACTATCACTATTCTCGTAGTGTATGTGTAGAAAAGTGATAAAAGTATATAAGAACTACTAAATAAATTCAGTCTTAATCATAATATAGATACAGTTTTATTTACCTACCTACAGCTCAAGGAAATCGTATGTTATGGTTATTTTAAACCATGGTATACCCATTGTGTTACCTTAAGATAATATTACGGTGGAGGTGGACGTACACGTCATGTAAAACAGTAAAAGTTCCTACTTACCTATTACGAACGAATACCTACTCATTTTACCAAATAGGTGAAATGAGTAGATACCTAGGTACCTACCAAAACCAAAGTTATTTTGAAATAAACCTAAAAGATATAGCCAATAGGCATAATTAAGTACTTACCTACTTGAAACCCAAACGCGGCGACTAGCGAGGTAAAATATAACCTCAAAATCGAAAACATTTTTGAAAATAACTAAATTCTCAGAAGTGTCCGTTGTTTCAATCTGCTTTCAGGGATTTAAAGAGGTTTTTTTGAACCCATTAATCAATATTTTATGACTGCTGGTTTTTAGGCGAAAGTTGTATGGAGGCAGAACAATGTCCTTTGAGGTTTTCTCTAACCTTGCGTTTGTTGTTATTTTTATTAGATTGGAAATAAATATTATATACCCATTATCAAAAGACTTGGTAAATATTGTTGTATCTTTAAGTGCATTTTGCGAATTGCGTTGTTATGGTCAATAATCTTCTCATAAGAAGGCACTTAAATAGCCATTTATCGACTGAAAAACTATTATGGTGGGCCTCACGGAAGACCAGCGCTTTGCCATAAAAGGCAAGGCTTATGCTGAGTGGAGGCACATGATATGATGATATTTAAGGGTAATTGGCATACAAGTACCTACGGTCCACGTGTTGTTAATCTGAAGTGTCCCGCTAGGGCAAAGGTATAGCTTATTATGTATCTGATTATATATTACTATTTGATGGAATGTGAGGACTCATGATATTAAAAATACTGGTCGACAGTCTAGTTTGTAGTTTCCCTGCAAGCAACTGTGATATTAAGAGTGGTGCATATATAGGAATCAATTTAGGAGATCAACGCTCAGAAGCGGTCGATGGCACCATACTGATATTTCTTAGTCTTTCTCTGCACGCTTGACTGGTGTCAGTCATGTAAATTCCAGACCATCGAGGCGGGCATAACCTGTATGATGGCCTACTTACCCAATTTATGTCAATAACCTTCCTCTTGCCCTATCTCCCAATCCGATATGATCTTAAATTATTATTATTAGTACTTAAATTATAATCCTATACCTTTAAACGAGCAATTCTTGTATATAATATATATTTCTATAAAATCTGAATCTCGGAAACGGCTCGAACGATTTTCATGAAATTTAGTATACAGGGGGTTTTGGGGGCGATAAATCGATCTAACTAGGATTCATTTTTAGAAAATGTCAAATTTACCAAAAAAATATGACTCCTGCTGCCATCTATTGGCCAGTAGTTAATACTACCTAGCGAAGCTCGGTCACCCAGATCATCAATCAATACATATAATAAATCTGTTGTTTGTCTGTTTGTCTGTCTGTTTGTACGGGCTAATCTTTGGAACGGCTGGACCGATTCCAATGAAATTTTGTGTGGTGGTAGCCTATATCCCTGGTCAACATATAGGATACTTTTCATCCCGGTAAAATAAAGAGTTCCCGTGGGATAGTTAAAAAACTGCAATTAATTTAACAGCTTTGTAAACAACAACTAATGAACTTAATTTAGTAAAATTGGTTATGCTGATACCTTATGTTGCCTTTTTAACAAAATATATATATAAAGTAAAACTTATTAATCCAATCGAGTTCCCGCGGGAAAGAAAACATTACAAAAACAGTTAGCAGGCGTCTTTCAAGTAACGGATTTTAATGAAATTTTATGATCCTACTTTATATATATGCCCGGTCAACATTTAAGATACTTTTCATCCTGAAAAATTTGAGAGCACCCGTGGGATGTTTAAAAAAACCTATAGCTACTTCTCTCCGTAGCACAATCAAAACGGGGTCGAAATATCGACAGTTTAAGGAGCACACCACGGGTGTGCCCGCGAAATTCAAATTTTTCGTGACTTCTCGCGATTTTTAAGCTAATAAGACATAATAGGCTTATGGCCGTTAAATTGCAATAATCCCAATATCTTCTTCACGTGTTTATATAAAAATCTCTGCTCGAAAGTGTCGAGTTAAAGAAATTAGTTCGAGATTTGCGAGTTACTCACATAAAACTCGATACTCGGACTAATATCCTAGGATACACATTTTTATGCAAATATTTTGATATAATCATGTAAAGATGATACTGCCATTCTCGCAAATTGATTGTTATAAGCCTATCATGTCTTATTACCGTACAAATAGCAAAAAACCACGAAAATTTTGAATTTCGCGGGCAGACCCGTTGATTTCACGTTAAATCGTCCTTTTGATCGTGCAACTAGGCATAACTATAGGTTAGGTTAGTATGCAGCGTTGCGGAAGAATATAACAGAAAAACGTTGTTTTACCTCATTACTTCAAAAATTAAGCCAGTTATTTAAATGTCGTTCTGAGCGTTTTTGGGAATTATTTTTTACCGATAAATTAAAACAAAAATTACAATTATGTCCATCGTAGTTTTCGATGGAAATTAGAAAAATTGAGATTGTGGAGCAATTTTAGGGAGAACTTTTTATCCAATCGTGTTTCTGAAGTAAGGTTAACAGATATGCTGTTTTTTCCCAGAAAATCCAGGACTCCCACGGGATTTGTAAAACCCCGAAATTCACGCGGGCGAAGCCGCGGGCAAAAGCTAGTATGAAATAATTATACTATAAGATCAATAATAACGTAATGTCACTTTGATAATGTTATTGGTTGCGGCTGTTGTCCCAGGCGCTTCGGCACGAAGTGCGCGGGCTGCGGGCAAGGCATCCCGCCCACGCAGGTGGTGCGGCGCGCGCAGGCGCACGTGTACCACCTGCGCTGCTTCGCGTGCGCCGCGTGCGCGCGCACGCTCAACACGGGCGACGAGTTCTATCTCATGGAGGACGGCAAGCTCGTGTGTAAGCCAGACTACGAAGCGGCGAGAGCGAAAGGTAATTACGGTCTGTCATCGTCGTGGTTGCCTTCCAATGATCGATAACACTGATCTCTATCATATGGATCAAATATTCTGTACAATTGTCGGTTCATTTTTTGTGCCGATTTAAAGCGCCCCCATATATATCCCATGGGATATCCATGGTACTAAATTGACATTTTTTGCTAGTAGTCATCGTTTTGAATTTCATTTTATTTTAGTTCCATGGACGCTCACGCCAGGTTACGCGCAACAATCAGAGCCAAAATGGCGAAAATGAAATTTTTTTATTTATTTTTACGTTAACAGTCTATGATCCAGCATGCTATTATAATAGCGATCACTGATCGATATCTATTTAGCATATGCAGCATGCGCACATAGAGATGTGTGTCTCTCTTTTGTCTGTCTTTTAATAATATAAAAAGGGAGTGGCAAAAGTAGAGAGACATACCTCAACGCGCATATCTTAGTCCTGCAGGATCGTTGTAATAAAAGTTTTTGTAAAAGGTATCTGCAACGCTTGGAGGCAGCGAGGTTTAGATTAGCAAAAAAACTTGCAGAAGTTGACTTCTGAAAGCAATGTAAACAGTCACGCAAGCTACTAAATAAAGGAGGAATAGCTTGCAAAAGTAAACTTCTGCAATTTTTTTTGCTTATCTAAAACTGATATATTTTACGCCCTTCAATCTAATTACTTATCGAATGTTTTGCCAAACCCTTTAAACACCCTCCATTATTAGAAACATTTTAGAGCTTTCATAAATAAAGATGACTTAACCAATACTTATCTGACCTCTTGAATAGTGACTAAATATAGAAAATAGACAATCAGTTTAAAGTCGTTTATAATAATATGCATGTATAGGTAATTTCTCATTGGCAGGTGAGGGTTCCCTGGACGGGGACGCCGCTAGCAAGCGACCGCGAACCACAATAACTGCCAAGCAGCTAGAAACGCTTAAAAGCGCTTACAGCAGTAGTCCGAAGCCTGCGCGACACGTTAGAGAGCAGCTCGCCCAGGACACCGGTCTTGACATGCGCGTCGTTCAAGTTTGGTTCCAGAATAGGTAAGGAGAAAGTCTTGTTCATCTCACCCGCTCGGAAAAGAGATGTGGGAAATGCTAATATGTTCTCTAGGGTGCAAAAGTAATTTCATTTATTCCTAGGGTGTTAAAGCTTTTTCATAATTCCTTAGAGCAGAAGCGCGTTTCCAAATTCAAACTTGATATAATCTCGTACGAAATGACAGTGCGTTCCACGATTTTGCATTGAAACGCACTGAAGTGCCCTCATCAGCCTGAGTCTCATTTGCCTTGTAATCGCGTCAGCTACTATTTATATATACCCTTTAAGCTGAAAGACAGCAGGTAATATACATAGAACATAAGGTACTGATTTACGGCAGAATAACTGATATTAACTGATATTGCGATGGTACCTACCCGGACGAATTCCGCAAAAAGAGTCCTACCGCTACTAAAACTAAACTACATCATTAGGATTTGCGATTTACAATCATCACAACCCTTTATTAAGGCTCACTAGGTGTATGTTACTTTAGAATAAGATTTTTTTTAACATGACGCATAAAGCTAGCCCATGACGCCTGGCTAAGTGCAGGTGGATGTGCTCAAAACCTTTAGCAATAGGAGAACATACAGGATTTTGCTTTATGTTTTCCTTTTCAAAATCTTACACCTTAAATCACCTCACTTATGACATACTTAGATCCCTAAAAAAGGTGATATAATCCTACTTAATTGATATGATAGTTGGTACTTAATTGAACAGAATACTTAATATTAGGATGTATACCTTGGAGTAAAAATAATAAGAGAAAGTGTATACTGGTACCTAAACAATTCAGGAAATTAGGAATTAAACAAAACTTCTTATTATTTTCGGGATATCTAAGTTACATATATAGTGAATGTTAAGTTGACCGTAGTGAATTTTCGTGTCCTATGTCCATAGGTTACAAATATAGTTACATTATGAAAGCAAGAAGAAAAGATTTAAAGTGCTTAATCAAGCGTGAACTGTTTCCTATACCATGTTAATTGTTAAATCGATTTTGGATATCAATAATCGATTTTACATGCGCGCTAAAAACTAGTAAGTAGGCAAGTTAAGCATTAATGATTTTAAAATGGTCAGTATATTAACAAGACGTAAACAAAGATTAATATTTTATAGTCTAAGTTGGTCATTAGGTTTCACTGAAATTGCCATGATAAAGAATATACCTAGAACTATTCAACTAAAAACTGATTTTCTGCACAAAGCAGATTAAACACAAAAAGAATTCAATAGGACTGTTGTATACAGGCATACAATAATAAAATGTTTAGCAAACTAGAAACCGACCTTAGTTTGATGACAAAAGGATGACCTTTGACATAATAGGGATATGGGGTATTAAGGTTTATAGGTTTTATACCTTTTGGTATTTTGTTTTTATTGATTTTTCCCGATACTACAATATAGAAATAACACTAAAATACCCGCGATATAAGTTCTTGTCCAATGAAGTAGGTACGTAGCGCAGTTTATAGAGATGAGCTACGGAATAGTGTAGACTGTTTTTCAGCTACTGTTAGTGGTTGTACGGACTGTTTCCATGCCTACTAGAAAACCACACCACTATCTAGTAAAACCACGGAATACCTAATAGTACCTAAAAATTAAAGAAATCTTGCAATAAAAAACAACCCAGCTCTACAATACTCGTAGCTTTCTTCACTGAGATGGCTTACGTAGGTACTCGTAGAACGTAGCACATCTCCAGAATATGAATTTTTCTATAATAATAATCTCTCAAATCTGTGTGAAAGGCATATTATGCCTTTCACACAGATTTGCATAATATAGAAATTATTCCACTATTGTAAAATTCCAGAACCTTTTAAGTAGGTACATAATAGAAAAACGAAAATTCATAATAATTTATTAAGATTTTTTTCTTGTTTTTGGTAGGTTACTTCATATTTACGATATGTGGCAGTTTGCTAGTACCATGCTAGTACCTACAAAATAGTGCACTCATGTGCTGTAGTTTAGCTATCACGGTGCTCGGTCTCGCGCGAGCGGCTGTCGTCACGGCGGCCGTCACGCCCTGCGCTTTGGCCGCGCCTCGTAAAACGCGCGTGTTATCACAATGCTTCACTTGTTATGCCTATTGTGCACGCCACATATAAAGAGTTACATATTTCTGAGCCAGATAATGATTACAGTAAGGCTGACTTAATTGTATCCAAGCCATACGACTATGGTTCGTTTTCATTATTCTGTCACTTTGTAAGAACTCACGCCTTATAGATATCATTCACTTTAATGATTTATCTCTAAACTGGCAAGGCAAAATATGAAAAAGCAAATGCGCACACATTTCCTTTTTGTTTAATCTAAATGACTTTCAAATTCTTAAATCCTGGCCTCTACTCCGGGTTCCCAAGATTTTTCCTTTTACAACATAATATATTTTAGAGGAGAGAATGGGGCTCATCATTTCAGTTTCCATTATCTAACTCCTTTTTTGATAGGTACCAGAAATTACAATACAATCAGATTTTTATGGCTTTTAAATTATTTGAAAATAAATCAGATCCATTCAGAGTTCGCTCAGTTTCGATGCGGATGTTCATACCTATGTCGACCTTATAAAGAAAGTTTCCTTATCGACGTACTAACTAGCAGTAAATAGATTTCCGCCATAATATTTCTTGGCTACCCCTTACCGACTTCTGCCTCTATCGTCAGGGGTTATGGGTTCCAATCCCGCAGCTCTAGCCATATTATGTGCCATCCATGCGTTTTATAAGATGCGTGGAAATCACACTCGTGACCAATTTAGCGATTATTTTAATACATTTATTTTTAAATTTCGTTTCATTTCCACCTAAGTATTGACTTTTCGGAGTGTTGCCTAGGTGCGTTTGTGAAAAATAATTTTTGCGAGGAAATCTGAGAGTTCACCATAATGTTCATAGCAAAGATATGCGGAGCCCGCGAATCTGCATTTGACCAGTGAGGCCACACTTCTTGAATTCTGAATAGATAAAATGGGGTTGCTATTGATGTTAATGATATTTCCTCTTGTTTATATCTTGCCCCGGCGATGTAGATTCACGATGTGTATCAATAAAGCACCATAACCATAACAGCGGTAAAAGTAATTTCGGACATTGTCCCAATAATCCGTCGCGGCAATATCGCAGCACGGCGTCCCGGCGGACTGGGCGGAGGCTTAATTAAGCGCGCTCTTTGTGAGGCGCCCCGCCGCTCGCTAATAACGCACGCTAAACATACGCGGTGGGGGCTCCGTGGTATTTAGGTATTTTCAATCGATTCCCGTGGAGTTGCTCTTCACCGGTGGTGACTGGTGTTTCTATTTGAATGCGAGTATCGAAATGAGAAAATATACTGCAGAATGGGATGGGAGAGTTATTTCAGCACATGCTGCCGTTTATTTTGATGAGCTACCGCCTACCTTGATGTAGATAATAATGGCTATAGTATTTTGTACTACTCGCATCTACTCTTAAATGTAATATTTTCCTTTTGGTAATATTTTTATAGCTATTCTAATTTTAAACATAATGTGATTAGGGTGCTTGCTGGTGATAGGGGGATCCTGACATAACGACGACCCGTAATTTTTCAGCATTCACCCCGCATAACGTTTTAGTCCAATCACTTGTTTTACTAATCACAACGTTACATGGCTTGCACATTACATGGGTTAATTAATGGGGATTACCTACATGCGTTAAAAGTATTCGTATAGAATTAATAAAATAAAAACACGTAGAAATGAAAAAAATATTATTAGTTGTAAGTAAGTATGTTTTAAGTTTTCGAAATACCACAGAATACATAATAATATCTTACGATATAGAAGGCTCACTCCGCAAGATTATTTATAGAAATATCGACCCTACTGGCACAAAAAAGTGCAATTCAGTTCGCAAAAGCGCCTAGCCCCGCCTCCGCTATCCGCTGTGTGCTCTCTTTATATCGCGTAACTGTATCTCTTTAGATGTACTAAGGTTGCCTCGTAATCGGGCGCACGCAGAGCGTGAAATAGACCGTACAAGAACTAACGCAAGCAACCTAGCCGACGCGCCGCGGCATTCTGAAATTTGTACATACGTTGTTACAGCTACCTATAGCTTCATCGATCACATGGTAAGTGAACATGGCCTGGAAATACTAATAAGACTACATTTTTAATTTCATAGGAGAGCGAAAGAGAAGCGGTTGAAGAAGGACGCGGGGAGAACTCGCTGGTCGCAGTACTTCCGCTCTATGAAAGGCGGAGGCAGCGGCTCGCCCAGACACGACCGACTTCTCGACAAGGATGAGCTGAAAATTGACCTGGATTCTTTCAGTCACCACGGTGAGCTTATCATGAAAAAGTTATAATCTTTTAGATATTTTTAGTAGGTACATACTTTTATTAGCAAAATAATTTATTTCAAGTTTACATTTCTAATTCAGTTTTACTTGAAAACATACTCATTCATTGAAATTTTTCTGTGTATGTTCGGTAGGTCTGAGAGTAGTAGCTTTTTTTATAAATATATCCCTTATGGCAAAACAATGTTTGCTGGGTCAGCTAGTCTACAAAGTGCGTGGTGAAATGATAGGTCACGTAGCATACAGATACTCGGAATACAGTTCCTCACACGAAAAAGCGAAGCTGATAAGAGTTGTATTTTAACGTGCAGAGGTGAGCGGAATACAGTTCCTCACACGAAAAAGCGAAGATGATAAGAGTTGTGTTTGAACGCGCAGAGTTGAGCAACGACAGCTACAGCACGGCGGCGCTGGGCGGCGAGGAGGGCTCGCCCGCGGGCGGCGCGGCGGGCTCGCGGTTCGGCGCCACGCCGCCCTACCTGCGCGCGCACTCGCCGCCGCACGCGCACTACCACTACCCGCCCGACCACCTCGTCTACACCAACATTGGTGAATATATCTTTCACTTTAAATAAGATTTTTTTAAAATGCACTATCATAATAATATACGCATTTACTACGTTAAATGTAACTTCACTGCTAGAATAGAAGTTATATAACTTGTTCCAAAAACCAGTAGCAGAATGTAGGTAGCACCACTAAGTTTTTTTTTAAGATCTTACCCTTCATGCCTGATGCCGACGCCATAGATCGCCGTAGTCCTGGACCCCAGACCAGACCTCAGGGCTGACTTTGACCTTCTCTAGAAGTGGCTGGTATTTCAGTACCTACTACCTTATGCTACATATTTTGCATACCTATAAGTATAAGTATAGTTCTTAAGAACAGCATTTTGGTAACAGGTCAAGCGATGAGTAGCGCCGGCCTCGCAGGAGCCGGCGGTGCGTCCGACATGAGCAGCTCGTCTTCCCCGGCCGCGGGAGGTTACCCCGACTTCCCGCCTTCACCGGACTCCTGGTTGGGAGAGCCGCACCACTACTCCCCGCGAGGCTACCCCTAGCGGCGGCCGCCCCCGGCGCACGCGCAGCCCGCGCCCCCGCCGCTCCCCGCGCCCTGCCCTCAGGTCCTCGGCGTGCAACCGCTTGAACTCGTAGTGAAACGAGAGCTGTGATTCACTCATCATCATGAGTAAACGTCTAATACAGTATAGGGTTGTATAGAGGAATTAGTACAAGTTTTTGTACGAAATTCGAGTCAACTCACATCGCACAAACGAATCGAATTCCTCCAAACATTTACAGCTAGCGCAATCTATTGACAACCACATGTTAACGACTGTCAATAGATAGCTGGCTGTACATGTATGGAATTCGTAAAAAAAACCTGTACTAGCCCCTCAGGTTTTTGACTTTAGTGTAGCTTTCGTGACGACTCACAAAGTTTCCGCTAAGGATGCTGAGAAATCCGTTTCGTTTATTCGAAGCGACTCGATTCGAAATTTGTACAAGAACTTGTACTAAACTACAGACATACAAATTTAACACATAGGTAGGTATTTATGAATAAAATGTAAATAGAAGCGAATCTATTTTGAACAATTAAAAGTATTCATCTGTTAAAATAAATTAGATCGGATATGGAATTCTAACATGGGCTGAAAATTGAAATGGACTGAAAATACTAAAATTAGTTCACAATGAATTCAGTTGTTCACATGGCTGCGTAAATTTTAAATACAAAACATTGGTGCTCTATTTTATGTAGGTACCTATATTCAGTTATAATAAATCCTCGTGTTTCAATTAGCATTTAGAATTTAGATTCATTCCACTATCACTGTATCTAACGAAAGGCTATGTAAATCACAGATGTAAATAGTAAAACAAAGAAGTGCTCTTGGAGATGTGTAATTGTTTTATGTAAATATGCCAGTAAGTAAACTGACGTTTGATGAGCAGTTGACTCAAGCTCAGATTTGCGTGAGAAGTCCCGGGATCGATTCTAGCCAATAACGAAATACGCTTATTCTAGCGCCTCTAGCCATATGGCATTTTGCGACACCCTTAAAAGATAGAAATGGAACGAAATTTAAAAATGGATGAAAATCATTACTAATTTGATTTGGAATTTCATTCGAAAGCGATCTTAATGCATTGACAGGACTATATGACTAGAGCGGACGGTATATGTGTAAAAAACTTTATGTGATTGCACAAAGATTCAATCCTGCTGCATAGGAACTATTTGTACATAATATGTATAGTGTATATTGCAATGTATTTATTTCACGGTATTATGAGTGAATTGCTGATCCAAGCACATAAAGTAAAAGCTATCTCTATCTGAATATTTTATTATATTTTAGAGATGATGTTGTTTGTATTATCATGAATTTCGTAAATATTAATAGTTTTCATAAATATTTTATAATTTTCAAGCCATTATATTACATTTGTCTAATCATAATGTATTTCTGTACATAAAATCAATGTAATTATTAATTAGTATATCTTTAACGTATTAAAATATGGTCATAGTGATAACATACTTTGTGCAAAAAAATCTAGTCGAGATATAAATGGTATATTAAATAATACTTAATGCAGTAATCGATTTGAAGTTTTATTTACAAGTTATATAAAATATCATGTGTGTAATATTTTTTACATTATTTACAGTTCCGTTGTGGCCACTCCCCAGTACTGCTGCATTCGGCCTTCGAGGTCCAATGAATCCTGGGACGGTGCTGATTTTTCTTGTATAACAGCAAAATCATATTCTAAATGATACGGCATTAGTCTCTGGAGCGAGCCGAAATACGCAGCGTTTGGTCCGCCACTCGGCATTTTACCTGAACCGAATCGAAATTCAGGTTTCAAATTGTTACCAAAAGATCGAGTGCTTCCAAAGTGTTTTGATAGAAAGGGGACTTTTGGCTTGTTCTGTCTTTGAATCTCTGTCTGTCCCGTCAAGTGCAGCTGAGGACTGCTTCCAGATAACCCTTTCAAATTTTTTAAGCTACCATTCGATTTGATACCTTTCGAAAGATTATCGAGCTCTTTATCAAATAGCATTTGGGTATTTTGTTCCAGCATGTATTCCCAGCACTTAAATTGTTCGTCGGACGATGGAACTTCTTCATTTTTGCGCTCTTCATCTTTTTCTTCATCTACACGGACACGAATCGCTCTTGCTACAGCGCCACGAGGTCTTCTCTCTGATGCTCTAATGTGTGACCGCACACTCGCGTAATGTTGATGGTTTACTATTTCGCTCGGAGGTCTGTCGCTTTGTCCGCTTGGTGAAGATCTATCGCTGGTTGATTTTGGTGGTGTA
The DNA here is from genome assembly GCA_963855885.1 of Coenonympha glycerion. Taxonomy (NCBI): domain Eukaryota; kingdom Metazoa; phylum Arthropoda; class Insecta; order Lepidoptera; family Nymphalidae; genus Coenonympha; species Coenonympha glycerion. The sequence goes on from OY979629.1 coordinate 8,175,686, forward strand.
ATAGAATGACAACAGGGCTCCATGCGTGAACAACAACAGTCAGGTCTGCATACAGGTTTATTTGTGTTAATAGTATTTCGAAGCTCACGCATTAATAAATCAACATCGGGACGTACTGTGTCAAATCTTACGACTACAACGGATATACAGTCTTCTGTTCCATAACTTTGTGCTAAGTCTTGCAATCGCTTCGCAGCTAGGACTGGGTTTCTCTCAGCCCTAACTTCAGATACGGCAGCATCGACTGATACAGCTTTCCAGAATTTGCCATTGCCTAATATCAGAAACTCATCATCCTCTTTGACAACTGTCTGTATAATATCCGGATCAGGTACTGTATTTGGGTATCGCGAAGAGTAACCTAAACGCTTATTGTTTTCTATGCCTAAGCATAAAGGTCCGGTTCGACGGCTTAAAACAGCTTTTGTGTTACCAACATTAGCTAGCCTTAAATTATATTTTCGGGTCGTTTGGCCGAAACCGTTATCCGGTTCATTAATAGGAGATAGGTGGCACATTATGAGACAAGCGCCTTTCTTTTGACCCTTCTCCTTTAATTCTCTATGAGCCGAAAGGACTACATATTTCATGTACTCATTTACAGTTTCTTTTATAGACTTCTCTTCAAGAAGTAGTCCGGGTAGGCTTGATTGTAAAATTCTAGGCACTTCAACGTCCGTTTCGCCATCGATTATTGCAAACAGGCCTTCCTTGTTACAAAATGAAGGAAGACGAATTTGGGCACAAGGTAGCTGTAAAGTTTTGTTCGGACATTCCGAAAATCCTGTTACCCAAGGGGTTGCTCCATTTAATTCTTCATGGTAATTGTTTTTTTGAGACCATGAAATTGCATTTTGTCCTGTGACATTAACAAGGCTAAGCGGACGTTGACATTTATAAGCACTGAATTGTGATGGGTCCATTTGTAATTTTTTATTACACGATATATCCAGGAATTTCAATTGTTTTGGAGCCAACAACCGCAGGTCGATACTGTCTAGTTCGTTATGAGCGAAATCTAATATTTTAACAGAAGCACTACACGCGAACATTGGGACGCTGCGTAATCTATTCGAATGGGCACGAACAACTTTTATATTATTTAACTGCGGCAAGTTATCCGGTAGCTTGGTCAATGAATTGCCAGAAATGTTCAGCTCCTCAATCTCTGGCCAAAAATTGAAGCAATTTTCCGGCAGACTTGTCAAACAGTTGTAGGCAATGTGGAGTATTTTCAGACCTCGAAATGTAATTATAACATCTATGATTTCGTCAGTTAAACAATTTGCTGTTAGGTAAAGGCGCTCTAAACAATGTGGCGATGCTCCTCTAACGCGAGGTAAGCGGCTCAGTCTGTTGTTTGAAAGGTTTAAAATATTAAGTCGGTCACAAATTGAGAAGAAGTTTTCTGGTAGCGTTTGGATACAGTTGTCGTGAAGGAGTAACTCTTTTAAAGGCGATCTTAATCGTGGCATTGATGGGAAATTCGTTATTTTATTATGTGCTAAATGTAAATGGCTTAGGCTGGAGAGTTCACTGCAGAATAGGTGATCTGGCAGTGATGTGAGTTGATTGTTGCTGGCGAAGAGTTTTATCAGATCTGAACAGCCGCTGAGCCATTGTGGCAAAGACGATAATTTGTTATGTGACACATCGATCTCCACTAAGTTGATAGGAGGCACCATCGTAGTCAAGCTATCCATTTCTGAAATTAAAAGATTTATGTAAAGCACATGATAATGCAATTGTTGTTAAAAATTAATTTATTTGAGAAGGAAACCTACGATTGTATGGAGCGTGTAGTATTCTCAACGAAGCCCCATGTAAGGCCAGGTGTTGGATGACATTGTGAGCTGCGTACAGCTCCCGAAGCCCTCGCAAAGCTGAGAGAACCAGCACCTCGACCGCGTTGTATGAAACATCCAGCGTGACTAAGTACTGAAAAAGAAGGAAAAAGAAGTGAAATCATAGTACTTGTTCGGGAATGAATTCGTCCTGCAAAGTTGCAATTAATATTTAATTTATTCAATCAGTAAATTAGGTTACTTTATTCAATCAGAGTTGTCGCTTGTCGCACTCATATGATAACGCTGAAAGTTTATGTGTGTTTGTGTATAATAGGATTCCCGTTGGGCGTTCACAAAACTGAAATACACACTGAGCCGCGGTCGTCCGCTAGTATTTTATAGGCAAACTAGCTGACCGGGCAGTCGTTGTTTTGCCATTAGAGATATAAATAAAAAAATAGGTTACGACCTATTTTTAGACCTACCAAACATACATAGAAATTTCATAATAATCAGTCGAGCCGTTTCGGAGGAGTTTGGAAACAAAAATTAGCACGTGAATTTAATATTATGGATAAATAATATCTTGAATGTATGAAGCGCTATTATAAGAATAAAAATTGTATTTAAAGACTAATAAATTCATAACATTCATCCGAACCTCGTAATTGCCAAGGATAATGCTTCCTTTCAGTCTGTTGTAGCGGAGGTCAACGTTTGTCAGCGGCGCGCTTCTATTTTCTTCTCCTGGACCCATTTGAGTTGTGTTATTTACCTGAAAAAGTAAAATCATAATGTTTAAATTCACACGAACAATCAAAACTGAAAGTATCAAAAGTTATCAAATCGCTCTTGGCCTGTATTTGTTTACATTAAAATTAACTTTTGTTTTACAACGTTTTTTGAGAAATATCAAATATTCAATAGTTTAAAGAGATACCTACTACTTTTTTTTTTCTACTCCGTAATGTAGATACCATCGGGAAGTGGCAACGGCTCAGACCGCGGCGCGGCGGCGCGCGAACTTGCGGCGTGAAACCGCAACAGTGTAATGTCACTTTACAGAAATAACATTTTTTATTTTGTAAGAAATATTTTGTAATACTGAATTTTGAAAAGTCGTAGAACAATAGTTGTTAGAGTTAATGTAAACAACTACAGGCAGAGAGCGATTTGGTATTTTTTATATAACCCTTTTTATATAGTCAAAACGGTGCATCCATTGTGTTGCATGTAGTATTTTATATTACATACCTATTGGATATTTCGGTAAATCTGTAGTTTCATGAAGTAGGTAACTTAAACATGCAAGGCGATTTTAAGCTAAGTACAAAAATAAACCTGGTTATACAAAACCTAACCAACCTTTTAATTGAATTTTATCTTTATACAAACAAGAGATTTCCTTTATTAGATATCCTTTATCAGATTATCTTAATTGTAAAATTACTAGGTAATATAAGCTTCAGTAATTCTATCAGACGCTATCAAATTATCAAAACTAATAACTGGCAGACAAAATCATTAACAGCAATACGAGTATTAGCCTTAAAATGGAAGTGGTAATGGATTTATTTTTCTGTTCGAGCTATTTTGACGAAGACCGGTTGAAGATGCAGAGTAAAACTGATCTTCAAAGGAAGAGTACAATATATTCGCAATTAGTGCTTCAATAATTAATTATGTAATAACTAGCATCTCCATCTAAAATCAGAGAAAAAGGTATCAGCAATAGTTGTGAAAACAACTAAACATACGTATAGTTACCTAACGTAATAAACATACGTTATAGTTAGTATACGTAGTTATAAGAACCAGATGGACGTATCTACAAGAATCAAAAATTTTCCGAGGAAAAATTTTCTTATCAACAAAAGTTTAAGTATAATGCCGTATTTTGATAATATTATGATTCTATTATATTATTCAGGCCCAGTTTCATAATAATTTTGGATACTTTGTACCTAGTTACGTCCATATTATGATTATTATTTCGCGATTCATAATATTATATCAGGATAATTCTGTTTATTCGACTTACGCCAAAATGTGTAATCAAATTCTTTGCGGCCACGAGTGTCCGCAGGCGGGGCAGTCGCAGCACACAGTCAACACAGCGCAGCTCGTTGTCGCTGACATTGATCTCTTCTAATCTGAAAGAGAATAATTTAAAAATTGAAAAACACTACTGCCCTGTGGTAACACGACTTTTTCCAAAAAAATATAGCGTATTTTACTCGAAATGTTTTAAGGATTCCAACGATACCCCATATGTCCAAATCTATGCAGCCGTTCAGAAGTTATGGTAGAATAAAAAAACTCACAAACATACATACATGAACCCTTAAAACATTACACCCCATTTTTAGGGCAGTCGCGAAATGTGCGCTTTCAATGTTTAAAGGTGATGGCAATTGAATTCAATGAAAACTCGCACTTTTCGTTTCGAATTTTTCGGAGATTTCATGTACCTACTTACGGAATTCTAAAATTTGTTTCGTTCGACCCTTTCAAATCGGATAAATGTGGGTTCACCTTTCAGTTGAAAACCTTAAGTTTTGGTTGTTCATTTTCACATAGGCCTTACTTATGAAGGGTCCTTTCTAGCCATCTAATTTTATTTCTAAAATACATTCCATATTTTTTTTGGCTTTATTACAGAACTATCTTTTGCCCGCCGCTTTGCTCGCGTGAAAATCGGTATTTCCCTTACACAAGTATCCCGCATGATATAAGTTATAAGTATGTCATGATATGATTATACAAACTTTCGCTTTTATAACATTAGTGTAATTAATTAATTATAACTTTACTAGGATCCGTTACTTTTGCTATTCCGAAAACCAGATAAGTTCTACAACCACCTATAAGCGTTAAATAATAACATGAATTCAGTGCCTAACATCTACGCAAGTATAATAAGCAATGCGTGCTGACTGCTGAAACAATAATTTTAGAGTAAATTAATGTGAGAAATCTATAAGTATATAATTGATTTTATATTTAGTACGAGACCAATTAAGTATTTAGAAACTTGTATCCTAATTAGATAAAAACTTTTATGAGCCTATGAATTTATAATATTTATAATGTATCTACTTCATCATGTTTTGCTTGTGGTTTTGCTTTTTTACCATGCAGGGTTATTTACAAATACTAAGCCAAAGACAACTTGGCTTCAAAGCCAAGTTATACCTACCATAAACTATTTTAGAGTATTGTAGAGTTTTGACATTTCATGGGTGCCTATTATTTAGGCCTATGTGAAAGATAAAGATTTTCATTTTCATTTTCATTTTCATTTTAAAACGACAACATAACCTTGTATCGTACACACATTAGAATTTTAATAACACAAAGTGTTTAAACAATAGATATTATATTTTCTATAGTGAAGTTTCGCCGTATGTTAATTTCTGACCCACTAGATCATAAAACCGTGACTGACGAAATAAAAAATTGTACTTATTAAAGAAAACCTTCTTTGTAATTAAAATAATCAAATTAAAAAACATATGAGTACCGAGAAAAGAGTAGATTAGTTAGTACCTTTAGGTAGGAAATACTGAAAAACTATGCTCATAATAGTTATCTAATTTCAAAACGCGATCAAAATTTAAAATTATGCGTTAAAACACTAATGTCTAACAAATAATTTAATCGTAACTATTTGGGGTTTCTATTCGTAGGTTAGGTTATAGGGTTTCACCAAACTTTAGTTTTGATAACGGCGCTTCGACTGAATGAGTTTCAGGTTTCTGGTTTTCACAATCTCCACGGAAACTATTACAGACAAAATTAATAGTTTAATATCTGCACGGATATATTTAAAACAACGTCAAGTACCTAAATTACACTATTTATAACTGAAGAATGGCTGGATCGATTTTATAATCTTGCTTTTGTAGGATTTGTCTTCTCCCTTTAATATCGGAAAAATAACAATTTAAAAAAAATATGAAAACATTTTACACTGTCTCTTACATTTTACACATGGAAGAGCATTTTTATGATATACACTTTTTGACTCTTAGATGTAAAACTTAGGTATTTGCTTAAGAATAATAAGAAAGCTACAAATAATTTCGGGCACGCCATACAACGCAACCCTAAGTGCGCGAGCACTTCGTTGTTCATTTATCGGCTTTTTTTATTGGTCTCGGAGTAGAAGAAAAAACGTTATTAATTTAATTTGCTGTATTAACTTACCGAATTTATATTCCACATCATTTATCAAAATCACTACCTACTTCGAATATGTTAATACCATGTTATCTATTATCGCCACTCAATACACTTGCATAAGATTGGCCTTTTCAGTAACCACTTTTATAACTTGACTACAGTAACCCAGAAAGTTCGAGTAGGTAAGGTACGAGTATGTATGACCATCTCTAAGACTGTTTTCCAACTGACCACGGTAGGTCCGCGCCCCACTGTGTGTCTTTTGGGCCTCTACAGACATTAGTCAAGACTTTGCATCGACAATTTTTTACATAGATTTATGTTTTTTTTTGTTGTAATTTACTAACCTTAGAGTGTTTTCAAAGGTAGGTATGGAAAGCACAACACAGATAAAAACTATTGTAATATATATAATGTAATCTGTAAGTATATCTTCTCTAATTTCTTTTAATATACCTATTAGATTATACCTATTACGATGATACTCGTATAATGTAGTTTCACTTAAAAAAAAATAACTGCGAAATTCGGTCAAACTCGTATATAAACCGTAGCAGCGTAGAATGCGATTACGATACCATGCTCTACATCTTGCACCGTCTTCACACAAACTAGATAATTCAACGCTGTGTTAATTATGACATGTGTTTGATAATATTATTGTCGAATTGCGTCTTCGCATTTAAGTGCCAAAGTTTTACCACCCGTAGCCGTGGTTGTTCATCTATTTCTACGATTGGTAATGGAACGAATTTAGAAAATGTATATGAGATTAAAATTTGCCTATGATTAGTCATGTGTCTCCCATACACTTTTTTAATTTAATTCCATTAACAATCAAAGTAGTAAAGATAAGGTAACATGGCCACAGATGCAGAAGCCTACTTTTAAAACTATGGATTTCAGTTTTTATATTTTCGACGGGAGACTTTGGCTAGGAAAAAGTCTACACCTTATCCATCAGGATCGAGGATGCAGGAGGATCTTTATCCAGCTAAATTGGCATAGTTATTCTAACATGAAGAAGCAATAAAAATGCGAACAGGTTGCTACACCGACTACTTTGTCTTAAGTTTGTGCAAACCACAGTTTGGCAACACCACCAAGACGCAATGGATTCAACCGATGCGATGTTACAATACACACGCATTATTGTACTGCTTATCTACGAACGATCTATGCAATCGACCAATTTCCACTCTCGATTTCCCCTTTCGTCACTCTATTTCCTGTTCCTATACTTACATATAGGTAGTTATAGTATATGGTATAATAAATAATAATTATTCAAATCAAAATCAAAATGTTTATTCCTTCACATATAGGCCTAACTTATAGGCAATTGCGAAGTGTAAGACTCTACCTCCACATTCGGAAAGCAGTATTGCACTAAGAAGAAGAAGCAAGAAACTCGGCACTCTTTTACAAAATATTATCGAAGCAATTGGCGATTTTCAAAAGCATGTAGGCATAACACGTAATAGTTTTTAACAGTTAGGTACTCGATTTATTATTCTGAAAGTCTTATACAATTACGATTTTATAGAAAAGAAAGATATTTGTACAGAATAATTTTTATTATTACAAATCATCTGGTAGGTACAGTAGGTAGAGTACCTTAAATAAGTAAGAATCCTTAGATTTGTAGAATTTTTAGTAATATCTGTTTTATGATCCTCTATTATTTATTAAGAAACAGTCCAGTCCTACTAGACTTTAAAATGACTTTTTAAATAAATTTATAAAACAACGCTGCTAAATAAACATAATCATTGCATGCATGAAAATGTTAAAGAAAACATTTTATGAGCAAAAAGATATTTTATCTGATCAGTATGTGAGTAATTATTTATTCGCGGAACTAAAGAATGAGCGGAAGCGGTAGGAAACAAAATAATTCCTTCAAAAACCATCCGTAAGTCATGGCTGCATTCGATAGCATCAAATAATTGTTAATTAAGAATTTAATCACAATGCTGAATGCATGTACCTACTCGTGCATAGGTACCAAAGCTATGGAAACTACTAAGGTATCATAAACGGCAATTATTAATTAACTACTTTACAGATTTTTACTAAGGCTACGGTTAAGACGTAAAGATTTCGAGAAATAAAATTGTTTCAGAGATAAGTCTGATGTAGATAAAAATTGCAGAAAACGTATTTATAAGTATTGAATGAATTTGTATAATTTACTATCAATTTACATGGTTCAATAAAGGTAAATATAAAATAATTGGTGTCAGATTAAAATATTCATTATTTAAATCTTCTAACGAGCTGTTTTAACAGCAACAATGCAACAGCAATGTTACCTACATACATATTACCCAGTCTGTGTAACAAAAATGTATACATCAATAAGTAGTTAAATATCTAATGCAATAGGTGTTTATAATTGTTACAAATAAATAATTCAACTAAGTTTAATTAACGTTCAATTCAATTAATTGAAACAAGTCAAACACCTAATTAAATTATAGCAATATATCCATCAAGGTGGTTGCGAATAAAAGATTTATAAAAGTACCTAACAAGTGATCACGCAATATGTAAAAATAAAGGTAACGCCAGAATGGCACCCGCGTACCTACCCTACCGCACATTGTCTTAGTTTTCCATGACTGCGATGAATTTAAACGCAATGACATGATTAATTTTATCATTATCAGCGGTAATTAAACGAAAGTCTAGTTTACAGCAGACCACCTAAGTAATTTACAAACAGGACCAGAATTTAGAGCCTAACCTCTGTAGAGCAAGTTCTACACAACTTCAGTGGCTAAAGTTATTTATCAATGATTGAAATTTAAATCCTCAGCATTAAGTATCTGTAATTATTCAATCAAGAAAAAGAATAAAAAAAGACGTGTGGCACTCGGAGACTGCCGCGGTAAAGCTATTGCATAGCATTTTAAGCTATTTTTAGTGTTTAGTTATGCCATCTATCGATGAATAGCAGAAATTTTAATGACTTTTTGAAATATCACGCTTATCTCTTTAGTTCTGCAAATCGCCTCTAGGTGGCATTGGTTGTATCGGCTGAAAAAGGGATTGTAGCGAACCACAAAGATTCTGAGGGAATTCTGTATTATTGTAAACGTTACGCGCGTGGGCTCAGTATGGTTCCACCTTAAGCCACTTGATAGAGACAAACAAGGCCGCCGGTTAATGGGGGTTGCGCGTAAAGTGAACGTAACCGGCACGCTTCGGCGCATAGCTGATGTAGATAGAACGACGCTCGACGCCCGTGCGACGTGCGCTCGCCTCAAAAAATTAGCACACAACGGAAACCTACCCAATTAACATTACCACTGTTGTCTGTTACGTTAATAGGCAATATTACATTAATAGACAATAGATCAATGATTTAATTTTCTACGTCACAATCAGGATGATCTTCATCTCACTATAGTCACTACCGAATACGAATTCATTTAGAGCACGTAAAATTTCTACAGTTAGCTTAACTGAGATAAGTTCTCTAGCAACAGAATGTCCGCGGAGTTGGAAATTTGAATCTCAGGCTGAGGTATTTTGAGTTAGGTATAAGGTGCTTAGGTGCTTTTGAAGCAGTTGAATGTTACTTTTTTAACAGTGCTTTAACCGCAAAAGTAAATCTAGGTTACAGACCAAGGAATAACTTTTTTCTGTGATCTAGGCATCTAGGTATCTACTTAAACATCGTATAAACCTGCAATGCCTATTTTTATTTAAAATGTTGAGTGTTATTCTTGAAGTATGCCAATGCAAGTCATGTTGTTTAAAATATTTGTTAAATTAGAAACATCCTTGGGACTGATATGGAATTGCTCTAATTTTGTCAACATTTTCGTTTACGAGGTGGCGATGACTAAAAATAACATCGGGTTAACTATTGGTTAACTATATTTTTTTGGGTGCAGGGTGCGTCATAAAAATTGTAAACTAATTTTTTGTCATCAAATTTTTATCATTATCACAACCATAATATCAATCACATACTTATCTTACTTAATTTCATAGATAGATGAATAATATTTTAAATGTTTCTTTCCATACATAATATAACAAAGTTTTGATTGTAAACCGTGCGTACTTACGTACAAAACATGTGCCTACTTAGGTACATTAGAAATGTTCATTGTTTTTATGAAGACGTTGGAGTAACACGGATCATGCTTTAGATTCTTTTTACGTATTTTTTAATTAATTGACACGCTATGCCTTTGTGGTATTTACAAATTCTCATCTAATGTGTTTGGATGGAAGACGAATACCTATACAAGTACCTTATAATATACAGGATAAATAAAAATAAGACACCAAAATGCCCTTAGGCTGCTACTAGTAATTTTATATCATTTAACGAACAACTTTCGTTTAATAAATTGTCAACTCCATCCGTACAAAGTAGCTTTTCTCTGACGGTGTAGAAAAATAGGTAGTGTGCGGACAAAACGTGCAAGGCACGGCTTTTCCGGGGACTCTCAACTCCCCACCGACAACATAGGATTGCTTCAAGTGTAGAAAAGGTCCAGATATAAGTAGGAAGTAAACTTCATAGCAACAAAATTTGACTGACTTTGCTTTCACCTTCCAGCACGGAGCACACCTGCAGCTTTGGTATTAGATATTAACCTGATAATCGTAACTAAAAGAAAGGGCTGAAAGTGGTGGACAAATGGACGACAAAGTGCAATAATGGTTTAAATTTTTCATTTGAAGCACGGAACTCTAAAAATTACGAAGTATGACGGGCTTACTCAAACGCATGGCGTCGTATCCGTTATTTTCTATAAGTATCTAGTTTTAAAACGTTGATATACATCAGCTATAGAAATAATGGAGAAGCATACAGCTACCAAAACATATTGCACAAAAGTATCAAAGCCAGGAAGGCTGATACCGAGATGCGGAGCTCCACGCTTCGCTAACGGAGCGTTAAGAAATAGACCCGTAATGGCAATGTATACCGATTTAAAGTACTCAAATTGTGAGCCAGATGCTCTTCGAATACGAGTATATATTTAAAAGCTTCTTACCTAACAAAGAAAATACAACTAACATTGAGAGCTCGCAGCAACTTCCTAAATCGTGATTCGTTTACATTTTATAAAGTCTCTAGGCATGACTTAAAATATCATAAAACTTTATGGCATACAATTTGTATGCATATATTTTAGTCAATTTTAAATAGCCCTTACTCATGCTAAAAAAAAGACTTTCCACCAACTTACCTATTTCAGTTTTATAAGAAAGCTTCCAGTAAATATTTTTTACTAACCCAATCTTTAGCAAAGGTACGGAGTACGGACTAAGGCCAACTATAAGCACGGTAAATTCCTCCTTCACTCTGTTGGTATACAACTGCACACTCAAGGACATGGTATGGCAGGATATGTTTAAAGATATGACATTGGGCTATGTGTCATGTTGGTTACCATAGCCTGGACTGATATACGGAACTGTAGATTGGTTAACTGCCAGTATGGTGGGAGTGATGGGGCTGAGTATCCTAGTAGTCTCGTAAACTTAGTTTTATGTCGACTTGTATTTATCAGCATACATATGCAAAAGTTTTATTTTGACGGTTTACAAGAGCTGTAGTTAGGCATGTGTGAATATGACTTTGAATTTGACTTTAATTCTAATAGAAGTTGGATGTTAGTATCCTGTTAACGTTACTTACTGCGTGAGCTGGCATATTTCTTTGGGCAGTTCGGTGATCCTGTTCTCGCTGATGTCCAGGTGTGTGAGCGTGTGCAGCGAGCAGGTCTGCGAAGGCACGGCGGGCAGGGAGTTGCCGCGCATACGCAGCACGCGCACTGCGAACCCGTCGGAAGCGCGCTGGTTGAGCGCTGTGGGGAGGCAGGAGCGACCGCCTCCACTTAGGTCCAGGACATTTATTGGTTGAGTACTCTGTGTGCCCTGTGCGAACGATTGCAATGTATTATTATGAACGTAGAGGTCCAAGAGGGGGCCCTCGTCTTCAAAAGTGCGGCCGAAAATACTTTGCCCAAATTGGCAAACCTGAGCCATCGCTACACAATTTTCACGCACATATACTAGCATCCGCGCACCAAAGGTAGAAATTTCAAATTGACACACTCACACTACAAAAAACAGTTGCTGCACTAAAGGAGCTGTCTTTGTTAGGTAGGGCTCTATCTAGTCGGAGCGCGAGCGACCATTATAATATAAATCTATAATTATGAACATGATACTTTAAACCTTATCTTAACTAGTTACAACAACAGTTAAATTATTGTTTTTCCATAGTCGCCAAAAAGCTTGCGGCTTTTATAGTTGACAATAAATAATAATAATAATTATATAATATGAAAATTGTGTAAGAGTCAGTAGTAGTTTTAAAATACCTAAGTGATAAGGAAGAAACGTACCTCATACTTTTCTTTGAGAGTAGGTTCTAAACTGTCCATGAATACAACACTTTGTTGAGAAAACACATCTAAACTATCAACCTCCTCCTCCTCTTCGCACTTCATTTTATTATTTTCCACCATTACTTTAGAACACTTCTATTGAATAACTTATCAACAAAATATTTAAATTATTTCTCATGAAATATCAGAATTCGAGTTATATTAACCAGAGGATTTAGGTAGTATTGTACAGATACATTTAATTTACATAATATTGTTATTCAGAAAACGGCTACGAGATTAATGTTGAACTAGTAAGCGCTTGTAAGCTTTATTCGCAACAACCGGACGACGAACCCGGCCATGGTATGCTCGGAGACTATGAAACGTTCAAAAATCGTTCAGTATTCCAACCACGTTCAAATCCATTCGATAATTTTATAGTGTCCTTGCACGATTCTTTTGGTCATTTTAAAACTTGAACTTAAACTTGACGTTATAAACTTGTAAAGACAACGCCGCTGTGTTTTGTATTTGTAAGTTCGTAAGTTCGCTTGTTGTGGTTGCCGTTATTATTTAAATTCTTGATTAAGTATAGATTTTTTATTCGAAATAGATTTAGATACGAGTTTGTCACAAGATAAGATCCGTGTTGCAAAAGAGCGCGTCGAATTTAATGCTTGGTGCCGCTTTGACTGAGGGAGGTCGGAGGCACTCACGCCGCAGTCATTTCGGATGTCGACCGTAACAATCGTTCCAGGACGGAGTACTAATAGATGTAACCTACTGCGCTCACATTAGAAAATTTCTACTAACGTCATATAATGAATTAATAAATAATTATATTAAATATTTATTTAGATGTTTTAAATTACCGGAATTAAAATTTTTAATGATGCCTTTCGTAATAAAAAAAACCGTCAAGTGCGAGTCGGACTCGCGCACCGAGGGTTCCATACCATAAAAGAAGTAAAACATTAAAATAATCACTTTTTTTCATGATTTTACGAGTATAATTTACATATAGGTACTTTTGTTGGCAAACCGCAAACCTAACTTTGTTTTCGGCGGATTATTGTTATTAGCAAAAAAAGTATAATAGTTAGAGGGTTGATTTTATTTTTCCTGTAAAATATACGTTAGCTTCTATTGATCATATTTATTTCAGATTTTTCGAATGGTAAACTTCGGAGATAAGGGGGGGAACTGTATTTTTTTTGACAGTTTGCCCAATAAATCAAAAACTATTAGGCATAAAAATAAATAAAAATTGGTTTTAGAATATACAAGTAACGCCCTTTTATATGATACCCCACTCAATATTGTTATCTCATTTTGAAATTTTGGCGACCCGGTTTTCCCCCGTTTTTAAATAAAAATAAAAACAATTTTCAAATTTTTACGATTGCTATAACGTCGCGTCACTATTATTTATAACTATTCTAAATTTCAGGTCGATAGCTTGAATAGTTACTGAAATAATCGAGTGTGACAGACGGACGGACGGACGGACGGAGAAAGTCTCACCATAAGGGTTCCATTTTTACCAAATTGGTATGGAACCCTAAAAATACACTTAATAGTCCAACACGCGACGGTTTTAATAATAATGTATTACTTTATATTATTAACTAGTTATATAAACACAAAACAATAGAAAGTGCGTAAAAGTACGAAAGACGCTTCGTATGCAAATAATAAAACATCACAAACTCTTAACTGAGCTTTAATAAATTACGTTACATAATACTAAACCACACGTAAGTTTATATAACTCTAATTATTCATTGAAATGTCAAGAGGACGCCAGAGTGAGGAGATTTCTAACAATTTGTCGCGATTGTGGATGGATCGTTAGTTTGCGAAGTGTACCGGAATCAATGCCCAATCTGCTGAAATCATCGCATTTCATAGACAAGCGACTTTTGTAAAGACTGCAGAGCAATTTCAATGAAAATCTTCTACTAAGGGAACTTTCCCTACTAACTTCGGTTATTTTATGAAAAACAATGTCATTTGTGTATAAAAATCTGCAAGAAAGATAAGAGTTACAAAAATGTATGTACCTACCGTTAATCAATATCCTACTGTAGATACTATAAAGAGTATAGTAGGTAATGGTATACGATAGGTACCTCTGTCAGCCAGCAGAACCACATGTTACGTTCCCACACAGAGTTGAATCCAAGAAATAGATGGTTGACTCCAGCATCCAGTGCACTGTTCCCTTGATAGCGAGGCTTCACGCAAATCACCAGCTTTTGGGCCTTTGGCTGGCAGACTTCGATACTGCCGCCACTTAGCTCTAACGTGTCCCAAGCTATGCCTGTAAAAAAACTATCATTGATAAAGTTCACAAATATAAGTAGAGAAAGCATAATTTATCTGCTAACAGGGAAAATAGGCAAAAGCTCAAAGAAAAAACAACTCTATCGGAAAGTTTAAAATGAAACGAGTAATTAACTCATATTGAGTAGAGGCTTAGAAACTATTCAAACTCGGTTTACTCACCATACGTATGAAGTTGTGATCCAAGAACGTGGGCAACTCTTGGCTTCCATTGCGGAAACACGTGACCCTTTAGAACGTAAACAGTGCCTGAACGCGGCACTCCTCCGGATCGGCTAGCAGGGCCTGCGCACCAACGGAGACTGTGACGCAGCTCCGGATCCACCGCCAGCCGCAATCGCCGAGCTTCTGATGTCCATCCGTTTTTAGCCAAAAACTGATCCTGAATCCGCAAAGGGAACTCGTTCAGCTCCAAGCACCTCGACTTCTCCCCGCCGATTTGGATCCACAGCGTCAATTCGTCATTGAACCCAAGTTTCTTGTTTACATCTTCGACGGTCGTGTTTGGCGACACTTTGATGAGTTTGCTGGGCGCATCGACGGCGTAGGGCTCGAGACCGTCGAACACCCGTATCCAGGTGAAGTCGGAGCGTGGTTTGAAACCGCGCGTGGAGGCTAGTCTCCGGAGCGACTTGCGTGGAGCGGCAGGCGATGAGGCATGGAGGCCGTCGTCACAGACCATGGCGCGGATGGACGCGAGGCGCGGAGGCCGACGGCGCAATGTCCGTGGCGGTGCCCGAGCCCGACAGCCGGAGCGTGCCGTTGCATTACAATTGGGTCGACCGTGGTGGGGGTGGGAAACATGTCGTTCGGTCAGTCGGGAATACGACTTGCAAATCTAATTTACATATCCACGCAACAAAAATTTATAAGGACACTTTCAAGGGTACAAAAATTACTAGTAACTTATTTCACTTTTCCCACAATTGAAAGTATAATCCCGTTGCCCGTTATAATGGGTTCAAAGTTTCAATACGTTTGAATCAAAATGGGATAAGAGAGCGCCGAGCGCAATGGCTGGTTCCGCACCGCCACACACCCCACCTGCTGACTCACCTGCTGCGTTCGAGACTATTCGCCCCTCTCTTCGAAGAAAGAAAGAAATAACACAATGTTATGGAAAAACAAAATGGTATCCCAAAATTTTTGAAATATTTCTTATTAATCCGATCCGTAATGGTGGTGGGACTCTCCTTGCGAAGTTCATCCACTTAGGTTCAGCATCGCCACAGTGCCTGCCAGTTCTACCTTTAAACTGTATATGAAGTGATTACTGTGCAAAATGAGACCAAACAACTAATGTCTTTGGATGATAATCGCAGTGCAGCAGTGTATCCTACTGCAGTGCAAAAGTATGGGAGCACTGCATCTGACATGGGCATGCGTATCACTTAACATCAAGTGGATGTCTTGCTAGTCTCGTTATTCTTTATTTAAAGAAATGTAAAATATATTTGGAGGATGTTGCATTTTTAGGTAGATTGTATTTATCAAATGAAGCACGAGTGGGAAGAAAATTGTTTTAACTATAGGTACCTACTGTTTGAAAGGTCGTTATTGTCACACAATGAACTTAAACGAGTTGACGGCATTACACTGCAGTTATGAAAATTATAATCCCATCAAAAACATAAATGTACAAAAAAAAAAGATTCCGACGAATTGAGAACCTCCTCCTTTTTTTGAAGTCTGTTAAAAATAAAAGCCATAGTTCTAAAAGCTAGTTCAATATGCCTAGGTTGTTGACTGCAACGACAAAAGAAGTAAGCCAAGTTCAATGGTCAATCCTGAAATTTATTTATAACAACATAAAATATCATATTATCTTCTTATAACTTAGGATAATATATTGAGGCCTAAGGTCTGTCTTGGGTAGTTTTCATATGAATATATACGAGTAGGTAGGCTCTTTTATTCCGATTTCCCCCGGGATTTGTAATAAACCGAAATCAACGTGTGTAAAGCCTCATCTCTATACATCTGGACATTTTTTTGAAGAATATTTTGACTGTTTTCTTGAAGCCTACCTCCCTCCCTCTCTCCCTTCCCTCCTTCTTAGGCCCCCTAACCTAATATGATTATTAACTTGATTGTATTTTTTTAGAGGAGTTTTCTGCGTGGAAGTACATTTTAAATTCAAGAATCCAATTGAAAAATAATTTTGATGTTGGACATCAAAATTATTTTGCTGTTCGGTAAGTGATTGCAGGAAAGTAGGTTTTAAGGACACAACATCTGCTGAGGATACTCTGATATTAGGGCGAATCATGCTTAAAGAAGTTGTTTGTTAATTTGTGTGGTACTTTGCAATATTCAAGTTGTGAAATACAGCACTTTAATTTATTTTTAGTTTTAGTGGTTGAAATATTGTCATGATACTTATGACTAATAATGAGAATTAAAATTTTTAGTAGGTAGATAACAATTTAATTAGCCTATTTACAATTTCTTACGAGTAAAATAATTTATTTACACATACTTATAATATATCAAGTGCAGGACATTTCTGTGTAAGTATATAATTATGCCGTCGTTCTCAACGGTTAGTTAGTATGTTGAACCGAATGCGCAAAGAGTATCGAATGCGGCTGCCGATCTTTCAGCAACGGACTATTACACACTCACAGGTGTGTTCCGATACTATGATTGCCATTGAAATCGTAATTAAAAAATATACTAAACCTGCCCCTGAACCAAGTGACAAACAGCGATGCTACGCGTTAAGTCACACTTTGTCACAGCCGTTCGTGCAGAGAGCACCAGAGATGGGGCAGTAACTGCATTGTTCCAAAGTTACACAAGATACAGGCGTGTTCCGAATCTAAGATTGCTATTTAAATCCTAATTAAAAAAATACCAAACCTGCACTTGTATCTAAGTATTACCAAGGATGATTCTTGTGTAATTTCTCATTCCCACAAGCACAGGTGGCGTTACATAATCCTTGCTTACATACGCCAGGCAGTTTGACCAACGAGTCGCAGTTTGAATAATAGTCTTTAACGGGACAGTGGTTCGTGCAGAGAGCGCCGGAGATGCAGTTGTTGGGGCAGTCACTGCATTGTTTGCCCGCCTTGTAGGGGAACTGCAGTATGGTGTCATAGTTGCCACTGAAAAAAAAAATTCAGTAAATCAACCCAATAGCACCATTGAAAGAAAATTTATAAAGTTTGACTGGATATGGAGACCAACATAAGCAATAAAAACATTTCACATTGAAATTTTGAACTCACGATTTTTCCAAAATTTATAATAAGTATATAATATATTTTATCGTTACTGAAATAATCGAATGTGGAACAACAACGAAAGTAACATTTTAAGCTATTGCATAGCTTTTATCGCGGGCCTTGAGCGTGGAGACCGAATCCAGAAATTCCGTAACGAAAATAACCTAACACCCCACACTCCGTAGGGGTAGTTAGATGTTGATAAAAAATAAGTTTATAAAAATGCTATGAATTAAGTTAGATGATTTCAATTAACCAAAATATAATGCGTAAATACATTGGAAAAGATTAATATAAATCATTTGTATTCTTGTATCGGAAGAACTTATTCCGTTATAAATAGAATGGCAAATCTAACATCTAACATATAGAATAAATTACAAGCTTTAAGTGCTGGTGGATCTGCACATACATTCAAATGGGAACTAAGCAAGCAAACATCGAAATGCGAGACTTTAACCACAAACTGGTACCTAGGTACTCAACTTAGGTACTTAGGTACTCTTTTTCAGTGCTCGTTTAAGTTTCATCCAAAAACGATTCAGCAAGATATAAGTAGATGTTCCAAGAGTTTATTATGAAGGTTTTATTTGTCACTGAGCCGCTAAAAGAGTTTTAGAATAATTTTAGAATAATTTTAGAATAAGAACCACATATACTTAGCAATATTGTCTGTATCATTATAGTTTCCACTACTCACTAGTCTGGAATTTTGTGAAGAGTACCTAAGTACGAGTACTTAAGCACGTATAATATTTCATACATCCATTTGTATTTAAAAGGTGCCATAAATAAACATACGGTTATTTAGATAGTAGTTATGTTTTTATTTCACAGTTGATTGGAATATTATTTACACTGATTCGTCAGGGTACCTCGTGACTAATATTTTAATTTCGCCTAACAAAGACAACAGTGACGTAGCAGCAGACGTAAAAATTTCTTTTTGTTAGTATTTTCCTTCAAATATATTCGCATCTACAAGTTACTTTGAATTTGATTGTTCAGAATACCAAGTTTATTCATTTATCTACAAAATTATGTAGGCTAACTATACACCCAGTTTGTACAGGTATCCTATTGCCAATCATCATTTGAAAATACATATCTACTTTGACTATGAGCCATAACATGAACCCATTATTATGTATGGGTACCCAAAAGGGCCAACAGGGTTTTTCTTACACACTGTATACAAAGGTACATACCCTGGACAATAGTGACACACGTAGTTATAAAACTGTCCCCACGGCCCTCCAGCACAATGGGCCACGCCACACCCTACCTTGTGGCTTGTGGCCCATACCATTTGTGTATAATGTCCCACCGCCTTTAGGTCCCGAACCGGCGAACCATACGTGAAGTTCTGATATTCAAGGAACCACGACTTTAGGGCAAAGAACCTGAAAAATCCAAGTAAATGTACCATTAAGTTTAATCAAATTCGCTTTATCTTTAAAAATATTAGGCAAATGATTAATTGCAATTTTCGCGTAAACCCGCATTTGGCAAACATGATTTGTTTAAAATTAATGATATCGCACTCATCTCTGAAGGATGTAAGAAATGCAATGAGTCAGTATACCTATACCTTACCAATAAAAGAAATATTTGTATAAGTTATAAAAGACAATGCAATTGTTATTTTTCCAATAGGCGACATACCTACTCAACATTATGTTTGTGGTTTCAAGTTATGGCGTTGGTTGCAAGTTTTTTACAAAATAAGTGCATAATTAATATTATATGCATTTTGTAGAAGTAGATAATATCTGCCTATCATTACCATTATAATATGCATTTTACTAACTACGTTTCTAGGAAAATCAAATGCCTATACTACCCTTTCGGGTTCCTGTCGCTGTAAAGGTAGGTACCTATGTGAATTCCAATTTGTACCACGTTTCTATATTTTCAGATTAGGGGATACCCTGACCTCAATCACTTTAGAGTGTTACATAATAATTATGTGTCCCCTTTGCCGCGGAGACCCTGTGGCCATCTATTGACAGAATGACTGGCTCATATTTTGCGCAACGAATCAGCGTACCTGATTCGAGCACGGAAATGCAGCCAGTATTCTTGTTACCATTCCACACTTATGAATTAGAATAAGTTAGCGATAAGTTTTATTGTTATGTTTTAAATTAAAAAAAACCGGCCAAGTGCGAGTCGGACTCGCGCACCGAGGGTTCCATACTATCATAGAAAGAATCACTTTTGTCCTTTGAATTGACGAGTATAATTTACAAGTAGGTAAGTACTTTTGTTGGCGAACGGCAAACCTAACTTTGTTTTCCATTTTTACCATTTTGGTATGGAACTCTAAAAAGAACCCTACGTTTCTCGATTGGGGCATTGGGTTTGCTGTTTGATCTTCAGACTCATTAGGCCTCTAGTAAATTTATTTATTAGTGTCTGATAAAATCATTTACCTAAGAAGCTAAGTAACTAGCTTAGGCATATTGGCTGCGTCAGGTAGGAAGTCGCGATATAATAAAGCTCGTAGGCAATTTATATTAAAGTATTATACAAAGGGCAAATTACCATTACCATGTCAGGCTGTGAAATCTTAAATAAGGTATTCACGAATCCCTCATTATCCTCCAAGCATATTAGAGATCGTGACGTGAGAACTTGAACACAACGGACGAGCGACGAGGCAACACGCGAATTCCAGCAAAAAATACTAACAAGTATGCTTCGTTATAAAATACCTATAGGTTCATCTTGTTTGGAAGATATCATACCTAGCCTTGAGATTATATTTCAATCTCAACGCCAATGCCACTGCTGCTAATTAGCCTCGGCTGGACGCAGGAAGTGTACTTATGCGTCTAGTCTTATAATTGGTTTGAAAAAGCTTGATAAAGTTAGGTAATTAGCAAACTGAATTTTTCACTCTTACTCTTCGCAATAACAGAAACTACACAACAAACCAACAAACGGTCTCTCAAGTCTCACTCTAAACGCATATTATACCGTCCTCCGTTCCGCCGTGGATAAAAAAAATCCACATTGAAGAAATTATTATTATGCAATTAAATAACAACATTTTACTATATATATAGCTGCTTGTGCTGATTCACTGACTCACTGATTGATCACAATATCTCCTGAACAATTTTGTATGAAAAATTTTTTTTTCAACAACCATTTCGTATACAAGGGAAAAATTCATTCGGAGGAAAAATACGGAGAGAGCTGATGATTGAGGATTTCAGAGACGGGTGAAGAGCACGGGAAGGGTATCGTAGATAGGTGGGGGGTGCTCGACCAAATGTCATTTGAAATGTCATGCAATTGGCAGTGAGCTGAAAACAAGTTCAAAATGGCGGATTCAAAATGGCCGCCATTCGAATTTCGCCGATATCTCGGAAAGTATAAAAGATGGAAGAATGGTTTCTTGACAAGAGCTGATCAGGACTCGAAGGTCTATTCGATGGATAGAAAAAAAATTCAAAATGGCGGAATTTATTTTTCCATAGAAAATGTATGGGGAATGTTGAAGAGACTAACAGTTGGTAATTATGCAAGGTTGTGATGCGGTTTTTCGGAGAGTTACTAGAGAAAAATATGGAGAGAGGTGATGATTGAGGATTTCGGAGACGGGTGAAGAGCACAGCCAGGGTATCGAAGATAGGTGGGGGGTGCTCGACCAAATGTAACTCGAAACGTCATCCAATTGGCAGTTAGCTCAAAAAAAATCAAAATGGCGGATTCAAGATGGCCGCCATACAAATTTCGTGTTTTTATATCTCGGAAAGTATAAAAGATAAGAGAGTGATTTCTTTGCAAGACGTAATTAGAATCTCAAGGTCTACGGGATGAATGAAAAAAAATCAAAGTGGTTGAATTTATTTTTCCATGGAAAATGTGAATGCTACAATAAACAAGGCCTATGAAAAACTATGAAAAGTATGAGAAGAGATGATGGTCTACGACTTGGATGATGATTGAGGAGCATGGTCATGGATTTAAAGATAGTTAAGATGAGGTTCAGTGTATTTTTTATTCAAACAGCCCTTAACTATCTTTAAATCCATGACCGTGCTCCGAGGTAATTCTTTTAGCCCATTGCCAATCGGATTCCAACTGGCGATGGAGATGACGGCGATTCTTTTATAGGTGAGAAGACAGCCCGCGGGCCACATGTGGCCCGCGCTTCCACGCGCCCTACTAGTCTATCTATATATACTTATAATAAAACTGTAAAGGGTCGAATTCTGTACATTGAAGATATTTTGAAAATTTTTGTTGTAGGACACTATTTAGTCGATACTGAAGCCAAAACTGTAATTTGTTTAATTTTTGTCTGTCTGTCTGTCTGTCTGTCTGTCTGTTTCAAGACCGCGCATCACGGCTAATCCGCTGGATGGATTTAAATGAAACTTAACATGAATATAGTTCATACCCCGAGGTAGGACATAGGGTACTTTTTGTCCCGAAATTCATCATGGTTTTCCTGGAAGACGGCATCAAAGTCAAAATGTGTACTTAGTTATAATTCAGTAACGCGTTGTCCGATTTCATTCATTCTTTCTTTGTTAGAAAGGAGGTTCTTTAAAGATCATTCCATACAAATCAAATTTTATCATCATCACTTTTGTAGTTCAGAAATTACAGGCATCAAAACCTTTAGCGATAAGTTCAAGTAGGTGACTTGAAATTCGGAATGGACAAAGAACCTAGGGCTAAGACGTAGAGCTAAAGTTAGACTGGACTACCCTTACAGCCGTAAATAAATAGGCTTAGCAGAAGATTTTGTATGGTTTAAGATTTTTCACTTTTAGGGTTAACAAAAATCATGAAACTCGCTACGTTATACCGTATAGCGCCATCTCTACAATTTATGTGGAACTTGAATGTAAAACTCAGAGATAGGTACTACTGAATTTTTTTTAATAATAATTAACTCTCATGTAATTTACTGTTTCATGACTTTATATTAAGATGGCACTGTTAAAACATGAACAGATTAAAGTTTTCACTTCTGTCGACATTCCCGGACCCGGAGTGCCGCGTCTTTTTTTATCATCCGCAATATGGAAAGGGTAATAATGGTTCACAAATATTTTTATATATTTTATACTGGGTTGAAATATCGACAGTTAAAATCGTCCTTTTGATCTTTCAACTACGTGTTAATGAAACTTTATATTATGATTAAGAAAAAGGAGTTTTAAAATCACCACAAGGTAACCCGTGCGAAGTAAGAACAGGTTTCTGTATAAAATCGTATATAACATAAAATAACGTAACTCACGCGGGCGGAGCCGCGGGTAACAGCTAGTATAATATAATTTTAAGTAATCCGGAACAGTTATGAGTTTGACGTAATATCTAACCGGAAATTCGGAAATCTAACTAATAATCCTACTATTGATTTTATTTATTAAAATGATGATTCTTTTTTTAGAATACTTTAGTATACTAACGTTTAATTTAACTAAAATTTTTATTGTGCTAATCATGTTTTCCAGCGAAGTGAGCTTGAAATATTTTGTAAAATCAAGTATAGAGCTCCCAAGGGTTCTAAGTGTTTTTGTAATGGCCCAATTACAAAAATATGTTTGTTATTTTCTATGATTGTATTGCTGTTTACTAAGAACATATTTTTGTGAAGGTAAATCATACACATAAGGCTACTCACCAAGGTGTTTTGTGTGTCGACACGAACAGATTTTGTCCACAATTGCCAAGATAAGGCACGGCATTTTCATTGGGGTCATTGTGTTGCAGGAAAATGCATTTTTCTGCGTACTTTTGTGCTTTTTGAGCCGCGAGTGGATGCCATGACTGTAATGTAGTAGAATAAAGTATGATAAAGTATTACAGATTCAGAGTAGTATTGAGATTAATATAATAATTACTAAGGACTCTACATAGCCCAGTGATAACCACGTATAATTCAAGATTCGAATCCCAGGCATCTTAATTGATATTCAAGGTTAATACCTACGCGTGTTTGTTGCAATTAATTATTTTTTTATTTACTCGTCCTGGAAAAATATCAAGGCTTATGGTGCCTGCCAACCCGTAGCACCTCAAAAGGTCATAAAAAGGTATGAAAGTTTTTTTTTAATTTAGGAACAAATTATCATTTAAGGTGTAATAAAAATATAACGATTTCGTCAAATTATGATTTCGTGTCTAAAACAGCCCCTGGATTGTGTAAGAAAAATTCGTCGTTATTGTAAACGTTTACAAATTCTACCTGCTGATTGGTTCCCTAATTTACGTCAGCCAATCGTGAGGCAGAATAGGCTAACGATTACGATAATGATGAATACGTTTTTTTTTGCGCAACCAGACCCCTGGCTAGATCAAATAAATAAGAATATTTGGCGCCCTTTGAACTTTTACTCCGTTATTGTTGTAATCCTCGTATAATGTGATGATTAAAAGCTTACCATTAACAACATGTTAGAAGCGGTAGGTCGAACTTTTGTACGAAAAAAATTGTGATACAGCACAATTTTACGCCTTACGACCGATCGTCGTGGACTCAGACCATCTTCAGGTATCTTGTTCGGAGGAAAAAGCTCTGAAATATTGTAAAATATCTTAGTACCTATAATGAATGAAAAAAATACAATTAAGAACGAGTATGTAAAACACCCGCAATAGATACATTTGTAACTTACGTTTGTCTCCCCAGGATGTTACAGTTTGTGATTGTAATAGAACATTAAAAATTAAAAATAAATACATCCAACAAACAGTACAAGAAATCATCTTTCAATAGGTAGGTACTTGTATATGAGGGTAACCCTGAAAAACGTTAACAATATTTTAATCATAAGATATTCTTCTGCATCGAGGCAATGCACTGTAAGATGAAAATAGAGTAAAATAGAGTAAACGTATTCCTTAATGTTCGTGATATGGTTGTATTGGAAGCTTAGCGACTATTTACTATTCCCAA
Organism: Coenonympha glycerion; assembly: GCA_963855885.1. Lineage (NCBI taxonomy): Eukaryota > Metazoa > Arthropoda > Insecta > Lepidoptera > Nymphalidae > Coenonympha > Coenonympha glycerion. The sequence continues at coordinate 8,200,530 of OY979629.1, forward strand.
CAAAACTTTCAAGAAGGTAAACTGAGCACGGCCATTTATTTATTGTAACTTCCTATATAGACTATTGACCTTACGCGTCAATAACTTGGTCAGTAGATCAATAGATAGGTACCCATTAATATGTACAGGATAATATGTACAAAGATACCTACTAGTAGTTGAACAAACATAGAGTAGTTATGTATGTTTTCCCTGGACAGAATAGCAGCTCTATCTCCACTAAGTAATACTCGTACATTGTATGAACAGTTGGAGTGCCTTAAAGGATGTGTGTGACAAACAAAGAAATGCCCATTGACCTACCTTCTAATTCTAACTAAGTAAATACTATTCTATTCAATTATTCTAAATTTAATAAATATAGTTAATATCAAATATGTGTTTAGATTTATTTCAAGTCAAGTGACAGACAGGGGCACCGATTCAACTTCATCCGTGTTCCATATTTTTTACTACTTTGGTATGGAACCCTAAAAACAGCGTGAGAGACGCGATTCAATCACAAATTCACAAATAAAGAGGTCCGTAGACGAACCAAAGTCACCGACATAGCTCAACGTGTCGCGAATTTGAAACAGGTAGTAATGGGCGGGGCACATAGCTCATACGACTGACAGACGTTGGGTACCCAAGGTGCTGGAATGGCAACCCCGAACTGTAAAGATTGAAGATCCTTACAGATCGTATGCCCAACTGTGAACATCCGTCGTCTGAAAAGATCGAATGAAACACGAAACTCATTCTCTGATGTATGGAATAAACGAACGAATGGGAGACTCGTATCCATTATAAATAGATAATATCCATTTTTATTATTTTACTAGCTGTTGCCCGCGGCTCCGCCCGCTTGAATTACGGTTTTTTTTACATAATATACCTTCCTACTTGAATTCCTTGATTTTTCGCGGGATTCTGGTGTGATATTGTACAGAAACCTGTTCTTAATTTACACGGGTTATCTTGTGGTGATTTTGAAAACTCCTTATTCTTTCTAATAATATAAAGTTTCATTAATACGTAGTTGAAAGATCAAAAGGACGATTTTAACTGTCGATATTTCGACCCAGTGGCACAGGTCGTGGTCACTACGTGACCACGACTTGTACCAATGTATCGAAATATCGACAGTTAAAATCGTCCTTTTCCAATTCATTGTGATTTTTATTCTGAAACCACGAAATATGTCAAAAATCATTAAACCATGTGAAAAGTTGTACTGGTGGTAGAACTCTTCTTTCAGAGTTCGGCCGGGTAGGTACCACTGGGATAAAATACTCTACTAACAATATTCCCCAGCCCAACATAATATAAGAGTCTTTTAAAAATCCAAAACATCAGAATGGGCAATGGCTACATATTTCTTTACGTATAAAAAGACCTTAGATGACAGTCAGTCGGTTAGGATCGATAAGACCTAAGAGTTAAAAATATTTGTGAACCATTATCTTACCCTTTCCGTATTGCGGATGATAAAGACGCGGCACTCCGGGAATGTCGACATAAGTGAAAACTTGTCTTAACAGTGCCATCTTAATATAAAGTCAGGAAACAGTAAATAACATGACAGTTAATTTTTATTTAAAAAAATTCGGTTACCTATCTCAGAGTTTTACATTCAAGTTCCACATAAATTGTAGAGATGGCGCTATACGGTATAACGTAGCGATAACGCCAGTTACATGATATTTGTTCACCCTGAAAGTGAAAAATTTGAAACCATACAAAATCTCCTGCTAAGCCTATGTATTTACGGCTGTAAGGGTACTCCAGTCTTACTTGAGCCCTACGTCCTAGCCCTAGGTTCTTTGTGCATTCCGAGTTTCAAGTCACCTACCTACTTGAACTTAGCGCTAAAGGTTCTGATGTCTGTAATTTCTGAACTACTGAATTGATGATGATAAGATTTGTATGGAATAATCTTTAAAGAACCTCCTTTCTAACAAAAAAAGAATGAATGGAATCGGACAACGCGTTAATGAATTATAACTAAAAAACGTTTGGACTTTGATGCCGTCTTCCAGGGAAACCATGATGAATTTCGGGACAAAAAGTATCCTATGTCCTACCTCGGGGTATGAACTATAATCATGTCAAGTTTCATTTAAATCCATCCAGCGGATTAGCCGTGATGCCCGGTCGTGAAACAGACAGACAGACAGACAGACAGACAGACAGACAGACAGACAGACAAAAATGAAACAAATTACAGTTTTGGCTTCAGTATCGACTAAATAGTGTCCTCCAACAAAAATTTTCAAAATATCTCCAATGTACAGAATTCGACCCTTTACAGTTTTATTATAAGTATAGATAATATATATAGCTCGATTACCACTGACTCACTGACTGACTCACTCATTGACATAATTGTTCTCCCAGAAGGAGACGGAAAATGATATAATGATGTATGGGAGATATGTTCGGGTGCGGGATGGGAGTAGGGAAAAATTATGACATTTCAGAAAAACAAGATGGCGGCCGACGTGACTTTCGTAACTCTTTTGTTTTCCAACCGATTTCGTTCAAACTTGCAGTGTTTAAGGAAATTAGTAAATGGTTTTTAGAAAAATTGGAAAAATTTGGAAAAACAAGATGGCGGCCGAGCTGTGGCGTTTTAAAATTTTTCATTTTTCGACCCCAAACCGCGGCGCCACAGATCCTAAACGGCGTGGTTGTGGATGTTAATTTTTTCTTGTTTCGCCCACAATTATCCTGAATTTTGACAAAACGGGAGTAATTTTTCAAAATCCAAGATGGCGGCTGTTCTGGTGGCCAATCAGTGTGAGGTATGAAAAATCGCAATTTTGAAACTCAAATTTCTCACAGTTGGCAACATCGGAGCGTTTCGACTTCTATGGGACGATTGTGCGTTTCGACTCGAATTATTGAGTGGGGAAAAAAAATTACCCAATTTCTCGGGAAATTTCGAAATTTTCCCCAAAACGTAAAAAATCTAAATACGAACTTTTTGCGAAATCCGAGTATGAGCAACCACGCGTCCTACTGGTACAAATAACATTTGGGTATTTTTGTCGCCAAGGTCTGGCAACACTGGAATCTATCAAAGAAAAAGTGATTTTCGACATGGTCACTTTTCAGGGGCCATCATGTCGCCTGGGTGCGAGCGAGATGAAAAATTGTGACGTCATCAGGAGCGGTTAATCCAGTAGTTACTAGGAAGAATACGAAACTATGTAAAATATTTATGTGGAATAGGGTGGCGGCCATTTTGTTTTTGTTTAATTTTTTTGAATATTTTGATCGTGTTTTTGGGGCACTTGGCAACATTTCTGAAAGTCGACATGTATAAACCGATTGTGTAACTCGACCGGCAGTATCGAGATATATAAGCTGTGTTGCCACATTTGGGGTAGTTTTCGAGATTTTCCCCAAAATGTCCTCCTGTAAAATTTTGTATGAACAATTTTTTTTTCACTTGTGGTTTCGTATAGAAGTCAAGAAATGACTCGGTGAAAAATATGGAGAGAGCTGATGATTGAGGATTTCGGAGACGGGTGAAGGGTTCAGCCAGGGTATTGAAGATAGGTGGGGGGTGCTCGACCAAATGTCATTCGAAACCACGTGCAATTGCCAATGCGCTGAAAAAATTTTCAAAATGGCGGAAAAAAGATGGCCGCCATACAAATTTCGTCGGTGTCTATCTCAGAAAGTATGAAAGATAGAAAAGTGGTTTCTTAGCAAAAGATGATCAGGACGAGAAGGTATATCTAATGGAAGAAAAAAAAATCAAAATGGTGGAAATTTTTTTGTCATACTAAATTGTATGGCGATTATGAACTATAAGAAAAATGTCATTGTTCTCCTGCAAACAGATAGGAAACGATAGAATGATGTATGGGAGATGTGTTTGAGTGCAGGATTGGAGTAGGGAAAAATTATGACATTTCAGAAAAACAAAATGGCGGCCGACGTGACCTTTGTAACTCTTTTGTTTTCCAACCGATTTCGTTCAAACTCGCAGTACTGGAGGAAATGAGTAAATTGATTATAGAAAAAATTGAAAATCTTGTAAAAACCAAATGGCGGCTGAGCTTCAGTGTTTTCAACATTTTTATTGTTCTACCTCAAACCGGGACCGTTTAATTCAAATTTGTCACAGTTGGCAAGATCAGAACATTTGCATGTTTATGAGGTGATCGTACGTATAGACTTCGGGTGTCGATTTGTGAAAAAAAATTACCCCATTTTTGGGGAAAAATCTAAATACCCACTTTTTGCCAAATCTGAGTATGTGCGACCAAGTAAATGGCTCCCAGCAGTTACGCGGTCCGCTTTAGCGGGCCGCGCCCCCACGCGAAAAACTAGTTATAATATATATAGCTCGATTACCACTCACTGACTGACTCACTGACTCACTGACTCATTGACATAATTGTTCTCCCAGAAGGAGACAGTAAACGATATAATGATGTATGGGAGATGTGTTCGGGTGCGGGAGTCGAGTAGGGAAAAATTATGACATTTCAGAAAAACAAGATGGCGGCCGACGTGACTTTTGTAACTCTTTTGTTTTCCAACCGATTTCGTTCAAACTCGCAGTACTCGAGGAAATATGTAAATGGTTTTTAGAAAAATTTGAAAAATTTGAAAAAACAAGATGGCGGCCGAGCTGTGGTTTTTTAAAATTTTTCATTTTTCGACCCCAAACCGCGGCGCCACAGATCCTAAACGGGGTACTCGAGGATGATAATTTTTTCTTGTTTCGCCCACAATTATCCTGAATTTTGACAGAACGGGTGTAATTTTTTAAAATCCAAGATGGCGGCTGTTCTTGTGGCCTATCAGTGTGATGTACGAAAAAACGCGATTTTGAAATTCAATTTTCACACACTTGGCAACATCGGAGCGTTTCGACTTCTATGGGGCGATTGTGCGTTTCAACTCGAAGTATTGAGTGGGGAAAAAAAATTACCCCATTTCTCGGGAAATTTCGAGATTTTCCCCAAAAAGTAAAAAAATCGAAATACGGACTTTTTGCGAAATCCGAGTATGAGCGACCATGCGTCCTACTCGTACTAATGACATTTGGGTAGTTTTGTCACCCGGCATTGGCAACACTGGAATCTATCAAAGAAAAAGTGATTTTCGACATGGTCACTTTTCAGGTGCCATCATGTCGCCTGGGTGCGAGCGAGATGAAAAATTGAAACGTCATCAGGAGCGGTTTATCCTGTTGTTACTGGGAAGAATACGAAACTATGTAAAATATTTATGTGTGGGGTGGCGGCCATTTTGTATTTTATCTTGTTTTTCAAAAATTGTGATCGTGTTTTTGAGGTACTTGGCGACATTTCGGAAAGTTGACATGTATGAACCGACTATGTAACTCGACTAGCAGTGTTGAGATGTATAAGCAGTGTTGCCACATTCGGGGTAGTTTTCGTGATTTTCCCCAAAATGTCCTCCTGTAAAATTTTGTATGAACAATTTTTTTTTCACTTGTGGCTTCGTATACAAGTCAACAAATGACTCGGTGAAAAATATGGAGAGAGCTGATGATTGAGGATTTCGGAGAGGGGTGAGGAGCACAGCCAGAGTATTTAAGATAGGTGGGGGGTGCTCGACCAAATGTCATTCGAAACCTCATGCAATTACCAGTGAGCTGAAAAAAATTTCAAAATGGCGAAAAAAAAAATGGCCGCCATACATATTTCGTCGGTGTCTATCTCAGAAAGTATGAAAGATAGAAAAGTGGTTTCATGGCAATAGAAGATCAGGACGAGAAGGTTTATCTATTGGAAGAAAAAAATTCTAAATGGCGGAAATTTTTTTTTCATACTAAATTGTATGGCGATTGGGAGCTATAAGAAAATTGACATTGTTCTCCTAGAAACAAATAGAAAACGACACAATGATGTAGCAGCACTCGAGGAAATGAGTAAAAGGTTTCTAGAAAAATTTGAAAAATTTGGAAAAGCAAGATGGCGGCCGAGCTGTGGCGTTTTAAAATTTTTCATTTTTAGACCTCAAACCGGGACGGTTTAATTCAAATTTTTCACAGTTGGCAACATAAGAACATTTGGACGCTTATGAGGTGATCGTACGTATAGACTTCGGGTGTAGATTGGTGAAAAAAAAATTACCCTATTTTTCGGGAAAAATCGAAATACGGACTTTTTGTAAAATCCGAGTATGAGCGACCACGGAAATTGCTCCAAGCAGTTACGCGGTCCGCTTTAGCGGGCCGCGCCCCCACGCGAAAATCTAGTTAATATATATATAGCTGCTTGTGCTGATTGGCCACTGATTGATCACCTCTCCTGAACAATTTTGTATGAAACATTTTTTTTTCAATGACTATTCTGTATAGAAGGGAAAAATTCATTAAGAACAAAAATATGGAGAGAGCTCATGATTGAGGATTTCGAAGACGGGTGAAGAGCACGGCCAGGGTATTGAAGATAGGTGGGGGGTGCTCGACCAAATGTCATTTGAAATGTCATGCAATTGGCAGTGAGCTAAAAAAAATTCAAAATGGCGGATTCAAAATGGCCGCCATTTGAAATTCCTCGATATCTCGGAAAGTATAAAAGATGGAAGAACAGTTTCTTGACAAGAGTTGATAAGGACAAAAAAGTCTATTTTATGGCTAGAAAAAAAACCAATATGGCGGAAAAAAAATTCCATAGAAAATACATGTCGAATTTTGAAAGGATTTTATAAGGGCGGGAAGACAGCACGCGGGCCACATGTGGCCCGCGCACACACGCGCCCTACTAGTTAATATATATATAGCTACTCGTGCTGATTCACTCACTGACTGACTGATTGATCACCTCTCCTGAACAATTTTGTATGAAAAATTTTTTTTTCAATGACCATTTCGTATAGAAGAGAAAAATTCATTCGGAGGAAAAATACGGAGAGAGCTGATGATTGAGGATATCTAAGATGGATGAAAAGCACAGCCAAGGGTATTGCAGATAGGTGGGGGTCGCTCGACCAAATGTCATTTGAAATGTCATGCAATTGGCATTGAGCTGAAAAAAAATTCAAAATGGCGGATTCAAAATGGCCGCCATTCGAATTTCGCCGATATCTCGGAAAGTATAAAAGATGGAAGAATGGTTTCTTGACAAAAGCTGATCAGGACTCGAAGGTCTTTTCGATGGATAGCAAAAAAAATCAAAATGGCGGAATTTATTTTCCATAGAAAATGTATGGGGAATATTGAAGAGACCACGAGTTGTAAAACATGAAGTGCTTCGATGCGGGTTTTTGGAAGACTAACAGAGAAAAATATGGAATGAGGTGATGATTGAGGATTTTAAAGACAGTCAAGGAGCATGCTGCATGGGCAAGGTATTATAGTTAGGTGGGGACTGCTGAAACAAAAAATACTCGGAACTTCACGCAATTGGCAGTGAGCTGAAAAAAATCAAAATGGCAGATTCAAGATGGCCGCCATACAATTTTCGTGTTGTTCTATCTCTGAAAGTATAAAAGATAAGAGAGAGGTTTCTTAGCAAGTGTTGATCAGGAGCTCAAGTTCTACGGGATGCACGGAAAATAATCCACCGTGGCGGAATTTATTTTTTTAATGGAAAATGTACATACTATGAAAAGAAACAATGATCTAGGATTTGGATGATGATTGAGGAGCACGGTCATGGTTTTAAAGATAGTTAAGGGCTGTTCGTACAAAAAGTACGCTGAACCTCATCCGATGAGGTTCAGCGTACTTTTTTGTCCGAACTGACCTTAACTATCTTTAAAACCATGACAGCGCTCCTTGGTAATTTTTTCAGCTCACTGCCAATCGGATTTTAATTGGCGATGGAGATGACGGCGATACCTTTATGGGCGGGAAGACTGCACGCGCCCTACTAGTTAATTACTATATATATAGCTGCTCGTACTGATTCATTCATTCACTGACTCATTGATCACCTCTCCTGAACAATTTTGTATGAAAAAATTTTTTTTTCAATGACCATTTCGTATAGAAGGGAAAAATTCATTCGGAGGAAAAATACGGAGAGAGCTGATGACTGAGCATTTCGAAGACGGATGAAGAGCACAGCCAAGGGTATTGGAGATAGGTGGGGGGAGCTCGACCAAATGTCATTCGAAATGTCATCCAATTGGCAGTGAGCCGAAAAATTTTTCAAAATGGCGGATTCAAAATGGCCGCCATACGAATTTCGTCGAAATCTCGGAAAGTATAAAAGATTGAAAAGTGGTGTCTTGACAAGAACTGATCAGGACAAAAAGGTCTATTTGATGACTAGAAAAAAAATCCAATATGGCGGATTTTTTTTTCATAGAAAATGAATGGCGAATTTTGAAGTGACTAAAAGTTGGTAATTATGCAAGGTTGTGATGCGGTTTTTCGGAGAGTTACTAGAGAAAAATATGGAGAGAGCTCCATATGGAGAGAGATGATTGAGGATTTCGGAGACGGGTGAAGAGCACAGCCAGGGTATCGAAGATAGGTGGGGGGTGCTCGACCAAATGTAACTCGAAACGTCATCCAATTGGCAGTTAGCTGAAAAAAAAATCAAAATGGCGGATTCAAGATGGCCGCCATATAAATTTCGTGTTGTTCTATCTCGGAAAGTATAAAAGATAAGAGAGTGATTTCTTTGCAAGACGTAATTAGAATCTCAAGGTCTACGGGATGAATGAAAAAAAATCAAAGTGGTTGAATTTATTTTTCCATGGAAAATGTGAACTCTACAATAAACAAGGCCTATGAAAAACTATGAAAAGTATGAGAAGAGATGATGGTCTACATTTTGGATGATGATTGAGGAGCACGGTCATGGATTTAAAGATAGTTAAGGGCTGTTTGAATAAAAAATACACTGAACCTCATCGGATGAGGTTCAGTGTATTTTTTATTCAAACAGCCCTTAACTATCTTTAAATCCATGACCGTGCTCCGAGGTAATTCTTTTAGCCCATTGCCAATCGGATTCCAATTGGCGATGGAGATGACGGCGATTCTTTTATAGGTGAGAAGACAGCCCGCGGGCCACATGTGGCCCGCGCTCCCACGCGCCCTACTAGTTTTATAAATACTTAGTTAATATTCAGTAGTTACTTAATTAAAGATATCATGTTTGGGTTGGGTCCCATTAGATTATAAACTGAACACGTTTTGATTATTATTTTACTAAGTTATTTATTAAACTGTACCCAAGTACATATACATTATTTGAAATAATTTCTCCTAGATTATATACTGACAAGGTATATTTTAAGTACCTAGTCTGCAAAATATTATATTGTCTTCTTCCCTTGGCATAGTTTTACAACTCAGGCTCAGCTGATTCTGATCGTCTGTATTTCTCCGAATCTTTACTACTTACTTATTGTGTCAAGTATCATTACAAACATAATATTATGTGCCATTACAGCTAGGTATTTTGTAGGTACTATTGTTTTATTTTAGGAAGTAACCGGCCATGTGCCAGTCAGACTCGAGCACCGAGGATGCCGTACTACAGAGGAAGAAAAAAGTTAAGACTCACGCTTTCCAACGAATTGACTAACTTTGATTTTTCAGGTTTGTTGTTAGGGGAGAGTTGGATAATACCGCGCGCCTGACAATTTCGCGCCCTAACATTTCTATAAAACTATTGGAACTATGTGCCAACAGTATTCATAATATCGTTCTACACGCCCCTCTGACCCGCTCTCGTGCCCCCAGTATCCATCGACTGTTCAGAGCGGAGATAATCGTGCCGACAGGTTTCCCGCGCATTTCATGTTATTTTGCTCGAGTTTTTGTTAAAAGGTAAGTCAATTATTATATTACATAGAAATATAAAATAAATCCATATTAGGAGTCAAAATACTGTAGAATATGATTGCTGAATAATTTTGAAATAATAAATTAAGTTTCAATATGTTTTTGAAATTACAAAACAAAGTGATTGAGTTTGATAATTCCGCGCTTAGGGCGCGAAATTGTCAAGTATGGCAATCAATGGTAATTTTTATTTTCAGAAACGATCTTTCACGAAGACGGCTGAAACTCTACATTGATGGCTGAACATTAGAAGAAAAGGATATGGAATCCGAATGACATGAAGAGTGCAATAGCGACTGTAGGTCACATTAAAACAGCTGCCAGGAACTTTAACGTCCCGGAATCCACCATCAAGGATCGCCTAAAACTAGGAATAAGTTACAATTCCTCCCATTGGCCAGAAGGCCACATTTTTTGCTGAAGAAGAGAGAGAAATATGCCAATTGTACCTACATATATATATTACATTAATGCCAAAAAAGTTTTATGGCATAACCCCCCGCTACAGTTAAGGAAAAAAGTTAGTGTTTCGTAAAAGTAGTGTTTAATTTATATTTAATATTATGGCTTTATCTAAATATATAAAAGAAGATACTGACTGACTCACTGACATATCAACGCACAGCCTAAACCGCTGGGTCTAGAGACTCCAAATTTGGCACACATATACCTTATGAGGTCTAGGGGAGCACTAAGAAAGGATTTTACAAAATTCACCCTCTAAGGGGGTGAAACGGGGGTCCGAAGTTTGGATTTTATCAAGTTAAAATACGTCTTCACGCCGCAACTACTGTACCGATTTGGCTAAAATTTGGAATAGAGGTATATTATATCTTGCATTACCACATAGGCTACTTTTCATCCCGAAAAAATTCATGGTTCCCGTGGGATAAGTTAAAAACCGAAATTCACGCGGAAAAAAAATGTCACGCCGCAAGTACACAACCGATTTGGATGAAATTTGGAATGGAGATAGATTATATCCTGGGTTAATAAATAGGATACTTTTTATCCCGGCAAAATCCATGGGTTTTGCAGGAGAAAGGAAAAACAGATATTCACGAGGGAAAAATACTACTTCCCGCCGTAATTACTGAACTGATATGGCTGAAATTATGAATAAAGATAGATTGTATATTGGATTAATACGAAGGCTACTTTTCATCGCGAAAAAATTCATAGTTCCCGTGGGATTAGTAAAAAACCGAAATTAACGCGGAAAAAAATCTTCATGCCGCAAGTGCACAGCCGATTTGGCTGGAATTTGGAACGGAGATAGATTTTATCCTGGGTTAATAAATAGGCTAATTTTTATCCCAGAAAAATCCATGGTTTTTGCAGGAAAAATGAAAAATAGATATTCATACGCGAAAAATACTACTTCACGCCGTAATTACCGAACTGATAAGGCTAAAAATCGGAAAGGAGATAGATTTTATCCCGGATTATTACAAAGCCTACTTTTCATCCAGGAAAATTCCGTGGTTTCTATGATAATAGTGAAAAACAGAAATCCACGCATGAAAAATATTCCTTCATGCCGTAATTACTGAACTGATTTGGCTGAAATTTAAAGTCGAGATAGATTATATCCTGGATTAATACAAAAGCTACTTTTCATCCCGGAAAAATCTATGATGTCCGCGGGAAAACTGAAAAACTGATATTCACGCGGTAAAAATACTACTTCACGCTGTAATTACTGAACGGAAATGACCGAAATTCGGAAAAAAGATAGATTTTATCCTGGATTGAATACGTCGGCGACTTTTCATCTCGGAAAATATATCGATTGGGCTGAAATTTGGAATGGAGATAGATTATATCCTAGAATCAACTACTTTTTTCTCGGGAAAATCCATTTTTTTCGTGATAATAGGGAAAAACAGATATTCATGCGGGAGAAAATTTATTCCTTCACGCACAACTACTGAAAATTTTTGGTTTAAAGTTGAAATGAAGATAGATTTCATGTAAATTAACACAAAGGGTACTTTTTATTCCGGAAAATGGATGGTTCCCGTATAATAGTTAAAACTAAAATTTACGCGTGCGAAGCCGCGGGTATCTGCTAGTTGATAAATAAAAAGGGATATAATGTTATAGAACTATGACGAATTAAAAAAGATATCACTGTCAAATTCTTAGAATATTGTACCTCCTCAGATTTAGCTAAAAGCCACTGGCGCGGTTTTATCAGACCCAGCGCGAAATTAAAAACCACGGGCACGATATTAACAAACCAGATTGATAATACCGCGTTTATTCATTTTTCAGTAATTTTCTCATATTTTTGTTAATTGTTATATTTTTAATATTTCTTAGCGCCATTTGTTTAGCCAAATAAATACCCTACTAATTATTGTGCACTGTTTTATTTTTATTCCAACCCGAGCTTAGATATACGATTTTTGCCTTAGGGGCACGGTAATATCCGACTCTCCCCTAATATCAAAACCTCACCTACTTACTTATTTTCTTTGGCTTTGGAATTGGTCATGAAAGATGGAAGGAGAAAATATAAGTAGGTATTCCATTGTACCATTTTGATACGTGGAATGGAATGGAATCATGGAAATGGAAAAACTGTAGCATTTGAGCTACTGTTCTAGTTTAAGTAGACCTGTATTTTTTATTTTCTTAGGTATTTAAAGTTGATAGCTGATCTACCATAGATTAATTAAAAGGAACACGTCTACCTAAGAAGAGACCTTCTTAGGTAGACGTGCCAAGTTTTAGCACAGATTAGATAATTGGTATCACAGTATATATTTTAGGTCCTACTGATTAACCGCGAAAAGACTCTATACTCGCGGATATATACGCGGATACTCGGACGGACATAGCTTTCCTGTCGTTTATTACGGAACCCTTATGAGGGGGGTTACACTTCAATCTCGAGCCATCTAACATCTACCTCGTAAGCTACAATATACTTTTAATTTCAAGTTTCATTAATGCGGGTACTAATTTAATAATAAACAATAGTTAAATCTTGCCAGCTACGCTAGAGCCCCTTGATAAATCAATTCGTTATAGGCAGGTATTGATTCTTCTTGTAGCAGGTTATTAGTTCAAAATCATATTCCCAATCTAGCCAATTCGTCTTACTAGCAGTTCTTTAATTTAGTAACAAATACATAAGTCAGTAGGTAGGTACCTACCTAAATGAATGAATCTTACTTTATTTCCGAAAATAAGATACCTACTAAGTACTTAAAAACAATGAAAAGATCGTATAGGTACCTTCTTACATAAGTAGGTACTTATTAAACTACTTATCTAATTTTTTCTTCTCGGAATTTAAGATATTGTTAAACTTACTTAAACTTACCCCTTTTAATGTAGATATTTTAGGTACGTATTTTAGTATATTTACTATTTATACACTTAAATGCCTAATACACAGAACAAAAACTGTACAAGAACCGAACTCGCCACCTCACCACGCGAGTGTAGGAATTGAAATAAATGAAAATAATTGAATCGCAGTCCTACCGAACTGATTGTTCCAAACTGCTCCTACATCATAAAATTAATACGAATATATTTAGCACACCTTCATAAGCGCGAGCAAAAAATATTAGAATAACAAATCTTTACACTTGAATAAATGTAATTTGTTTTATTACATAAAAAATTACACGCAACTAAACCATAATAATAAATCGACCGCGTAAGAAACTTCATTTCATGCTAAAACATACTTTGACTAGGTACCTATCTAGATTTTTTGTTGTAAAATTCGTCCGGTTAATCTGTTTTTGATTAGGTAACAATAGAGAATAAGCCCGCTGGCCTTTACTTAGGCCTAACCCTATATTCAATATACTTTGGCCTGCCTGACTTATTAATAAAAAAATATCTTTCGGGAATCAATATGAGATCATTGGGAATTTTCGAACAGTTTCTTTTATAAAATCATATACCTACCTAATGCACAAATATTATGCCCACAAAATTCATTGTCATAAACCTACAATAAAATTGATGACCTCCTCCTTTTTCTAAAGTCAGTTGAAACCTAAAAATATCTGATATACCTACTTACGTACCCTACAATATACAAGGATCAATGTACGTACCTACTTTGTTCACTTTATTTTTTTTGTTTAAAACTATATAGGTAAATAAAGACGGTATTCGTTAATTGGCGCACAATACCTAGATCCGTAGGTAGTAGGTACATGCCAATGAATAAAGTTGGTACATGCCATAAATAATACCTACTCGAAAAACCTTTCAACTCGAAAAATGTAGGAAGTAATAATTTCAAATAATTGATGTGGCCTATCTATATGTAAAAATAAGGTATAGTCAGATGTACGTACCATGAATTGATTCGTGGCTGATGGCGCTTGCTCGAGTAATAATGAGATTAGATAGTAGTTAACTCTTAATAACTAGGACGATTCGTATTTAGCAAAATGTGGAACACAGAGAATTTGATAGGCCTAAGTCTGTACTCTAGTATAGACACGTTTTTATCAATTAAGGTAGGTATATCCGTTTTCTGTATCACCACTTTCTGCAGGCAACTTAAGTTGGAGATAAAGGCTTTGGTGCAGTAAGTACGGGAGAGATGGAGCACCATTTTACCCCATTGAATTACAGGATTAACCAAGTCAATTTATATATTATCTACCTATAGTTAACAATTGATCAAGCTCAGTTTTACCTATGCTTTTTACTTTTCCGGTCATATAATATTCTTTTACTAACAACAACCTGCTAAGCTAGGCCAAAATTTTTCTTAGTTATTTTAGGTCTACTTTTTGTGGGAAGTGGTATTTTCCATTAAGTCGAACCAAGTAGTTACGGCAGTACTGCTCGTACTAGTAAAGAAAAACGAGACGAACAAGACGTTCATGTGATGATAATAAGGGCAGTGCGTTCCAGGACTTAGCATTGCAATGTCATATGACGCACTGCACTGCAAAGTGCACCCTGTAATTCCGCCAGCGCTGCACAGAAAAACACAGCTGCAAAAAGCTGCGATCGTCACAGAAAGGTGTCGATTGCACAAATGGATTGGAATTCGAAAATGTAATAGAGTGACAGTTGTATGCGCCGGATGTCACGTGATCAATTTTGCTATAGACCACTTTCTGTGACTATCGCAAGTCGCAACTATCTGCTGCTGTGTTTTTGTGAGCCGCCTTCTGCGGCGGCCCGTGGCTTCTCCGACGATCAAAACCAAGCAAAAAAAAAACGGCCAAGTGCTAGTCGGACTCGCGCACCGAGGGTTCCATACCATAAAAGCAGTAAAATATTAAAAGAATCACTTTAGTTCATTACGAGTATAATTTACATGTAGGTACTTTTGTTGGCGAACCGCAAACCTTACTTTGTTTTTGGCGGTTTATTGTTATTATCAAAAAAAATTATAATAGTTAGAGAGTTAATTTTATTTTCCCTGTTAAATATACGTTTATTCCTATTGATCATAATTATTTCAGATTTTTCGCACGATAAACTTTGGAGATAAGGGGTATTTTTTTCGACAGTTTGCCAAATAACTCAAAAACTAGCGGGCACAAAAATAAATAAAAATCGGTTTTGGAATACACTAGTAACGCCCTTTCATAATATGATATCCCACTCAATATTGTTATCTCATTTCGAAATTTCAACAACTCCGTTTACCCCCCCGCCCCCCCCCTTTTAAATAAAATTAAAAATGATTTTCAAATTTTTAGGATTGCAATGATGTCGGGTCACTATTACCTATAACTATCTCAAATTTCAGGTTGATAGCTTGAATAGTTACTGAAATAATCGAGTGTGAAAGACTGACGGCCGGACGGACGGACGGACGGACAGACGGAGAAAGTTAATAAGGGTTCCATTTTTACCATTTTGGTATGGAATCACGTTTGTTATTCTATTTTTTAGTATCTTTTAGATATACAGAAAATCATCATCTGTGATGGACGGACGGCGAAGTCTTAGTAATAGGGTCCCATTTTTACCCTTTATGGGTACGGAACCCTAAATACGAGTAAGTACCTTTGTCATTTGGACACGGTTGCAGCTGATATTATAACAACGTTTTCAGGTAAATTATATCCAATATCTAAGTAAGTTAATAAGTAAGGCTATTCAGTACATCAATTAACAATTTTATTAATGCGAATGCGATTAAAAATTCACAAAGTCAAATTCCCTATCCAATTTCAGTGTAAGAACCAATGTTTCTTCGGCGCTGTCCCAAGCGGCGTTGGATGTGTCGGGGTTGATGTCGTGCGGCAGTGGCAGTCGCAGGTGGTATCTGGAGGAGTTGATGGTCACACTGGAAGTGTCAACTGCTAGATCCACGTTCTCTTTTTTATCTCCAGGCATCTTTACTCTCACGACGAGATTTTCACAGCTGGCAGATGATGGTGTTTTTGGGCCCATCTTGTAGCATGGAAACAATAAAATCTGTGTTAGCAGCCTACTTATATTCGCGAAGATGGAAATCAGCTATTAAGTATATGAATGGTTTTCAAATTATCACATTATTATATCTAGACAAACTATTCATTTGACAAGCATCATTACCTAACTAACAGCCGTTTTCACTAAACCTAGGAAACGCCTAAATCGAATGCTTAGCCCTAAGGTGACAGTTGTTGTAGGTGAAAACTGTCACCTATCGGCTTAAGCATCGATTTAGGCGTTTCCTAGGTTTAGTGAAAACGGCTGTAAAAGTCTTAACTTATCATTATGAACTGACTAAGAACTTTAGCATTTAAGTTAGTACTTAATTTAGTAATCACAAGTTAAGACTGATATTTTATCGTCACTCAAATCAAACTTTAAACACTAGAAAGCTTGCACCAGTACAGTGTAGATACCCTACACTTCAAGGAAGGTTTTTTCGAAGTTCCCATAGAATCACAAATGATATTATGAAAAAACTAAATCTGATTGGCAAGTACCTAACTCAAACACTTTTCGCTTTGGTGGAAACCGGGCCTCAATCCAGCTGCTGCTTTATATCAATTCACAGCTGGTTTGGTAGGTTTCTTAGTCCTACCCTTCAAACCTACCTGAAGGAAGACATCCTCCGCACTAACTGACTGCAGATAATTCATCGTGTATGCAGGAGTCTTCCTATCTCCTTCACCAAAACCCATCGTGCCTATTTGTGCAGCCTCTTCCGCCTCTTGGTATTCATACTCTTCAATTGTTTTAGGTGCTGTCTTTGATTCCAAATCGGAAGAGTTTACGTTTCCTCTTGTTGAACTTATATTATATTCTAGAATGTGGACGGAGTTATTACTATTATGAAATACTATAAACTTATGATAATTAAAACAATGTACCTACTGAATAGGTACGGAATACCCATTCAGCTCCTGCCGGTTAGCCCATTTCAAATTACGCGGGCAAGAGAGACACTCTAGCCCACAGAACACGACTGACTGACTCACTGGCAAATGGCAACTTTGTAACAGTCAGTCTGACTGTTACAAAGTTGCCATTTGCCACTTGTGCATTATGCAAGACCTAATTTAGTTTTTGGGTCTCTATCTATATTTTTTTGACTGGCAACATTTTTTGTATCCCCAGTAGGTGTATCCCAAATACTTCATACAAATTTGGCTGGGCCAGGGGCCTGCTCATAGAGTATAATGAATATGGCCTGCTCTAGCCAGTGTCAATGTGTTTTATGGCTTCTCTAAGTACTTACATGTAGGATCTACAATAGTTTTAACTTTCAATCAAAAGTACTCTGTGCTTACTACTTTCAATGATACTCGTCTACTCTACAGGATGGCGCGTATTTATGTTATGCTATCATGATTCATGACCTTGCGTAATGCGTACCTAGGTACTGTAAAACGTAGTGATTATATACTCTTTGGGTACTGCTATGTGCGACCACCGATAGGTATCTATTGCAGTTATCCCCGACCATCGCATCTCCAATTTAATAAGTCTCTAAGGCCGGTTCCACACGTTTGCCCCAACGCCACTCGCCTAACGTGTGGATTTAAAAAATAGCGCGCTATAACTTTGGGGCCAAGGCTATTTGTAGATCCACACGTTGGATGATTGGCGTTGGGGCCATCGTGTGGAGCCGGGGTAACGATGGCCCATTCGTCATCATGTTGATAATAATAATTGGGTAAGGGATTTGAAATCGGTCGCCTTGAATATTTCTTACCTACATCTTTAATCCTCTTAAGAGGATTAAAGATTCCATCCTCTTCGTCACCTAAATTATCAGTCGGGGTGCCCTCAAGTTCCGATCTCGCTTCGTTCGTTCTTGTATTGTAAGTTATTTATGACAATAGAATTTAGCGAACGGTATAAGGCCCTCAGCCTTGTGATAGCTTGAGGTTGACTCTTTAGTGTTCACCCTTTTCTTTAACACTCTTAAAAGCTCGGCTTCGAATGAAAGCGACTCGATTCAAAGCCTCATCCCCTACTGCTAAGCTAATAAGAAATAACTATTAGGGTAGTCTTAAAAGGCTATAAGGAAGAGGTAACTCACTAGTGGAAGGAAGATCATCTCCCTGTAGAACTTCAGGCTCAGGTTGTCTGAGCAAATCTACCAAATTTTCTATGTGCGATGCAGTGAACTCCATTTTTATTAGCTATATGACCTCCAACGAAAATATTCGTTTTTACTGGACCAACTATACACAGTTGGTATCAGAAATCAATAATAACAATATTATTTTGGTTGCTAGGATACTGTAAAGTGTGATGTGACATTAAAACTCACATGAATAAATAGCAGATTAGAGAATAGTCCATATTGCTTTAGCTCTCCTTAATGATGAAGTATGCCTCATGACTGACCAGATTAACTTCTTTAATCAATGGCTCTCCCAAAGTGCTGTAGAAATTCAAAAAATATAATTTACCATAGTACAATTTTTACTTGAAAACAAATACAAAAAAATAAAATAAGCCATGAAAGGAATTAATTTTATTTCAGAAAACTACATATTACATACAATTAATATGAGTGTATTATAATTAGAAAGTTATTTAAGGAAAACCATCATCATCCTCTTCTGCCATTTCCTTGGCAAGTTCCAGATCCTGCTGCTCTCTCTCACGTCTCTCTTCAGCACTCTCCAACTCCTTACCATATGACTTGGGCGGATATCGCATGGCCTTCACGCTCTGGTTATGAAGCTCCAGACAGAAGGATATACGCTGGTGGAAAGCAAGCTGAGGCTCCCTGGTGCAATACAGATCTGAACTCTCCTTGTTACTCATGTATCCCTTTTCAGGGTCTAGGGTGGCTTCAATCACACCATCTCGGATGGCTTTAGCGACAATAAATTCTGCATCTTCAGCTGAATCCAACCCCAGCTTTCTAGCGATATCTTTAGGAGAAATCCTGGAGTAGGACATGCCGATAGAGCGGATTGCTGTCTTGATCACGTTTTGTCGGAGACGGAGAATCAGTGTGAACGTATGGTCAGTGCGGAACTGGGGACCAAAGTTTTCCAACACTTCTCCAAATCTTTGCAAATTACCGAGGCGTACTGCTTGAGTGAGCTGGAAGTATGGAGCTAGAGATTTCCTCAGTGGAGCTTGGCGGAAGATGGCACGCTCTGGTATGTCACCCAACAACAGTTCTACAACAATAGCTAGCTTCTGTACAGTCTGTCTAAAGCCCACAGCTGCAGTTTGAGGTGCTTTACGCAGAGCCTGCACCAAATGTTTGTGTGCATCGCTGTATTCTAACCTTGCAGCCTTGATCCTGCCCAGGTAGTAGAGGAATCTCGCCCATTCATTGTTGCTAGCGTTCTCTGGGAAGACAGATTTACTGACCAATTTATCAGCTTGGTCATATAAGGCATAATGAAGATAGTTACGCAGGAGGCAATTAATTAACACTGCTTGCCCTTCATAGTCATTTCGAAGAGTAGATGTACGCAAGCGTGCATGTAAGAGCCCTCTGATGAGGTCCAGTTTATTTGTCAATTCAAACACTCTTGAGTGATAGAAATAACACTTAGCAGCAATTAGATCCAAGGTTCTGCGGTTTTGTGCTGTCACCTTGTTCATCAACATCTGAGAGCACTCCACCGCCTCTTCCAACTTATTAGTATCCAGCAAACGAAGTAGTACCAGCAGATGTATATATGCGTCTATTTCAGGCGCGGGTGATTTCGGTGCAGTTCTCGATCGCGGTGGCTCTATCTCGACTGCATCTGGCGCCGGCTGCTCGACGAAGGCAATCAAAGCTTCTTTGTCTGTACTCGCGGGGTATAGTTGGTTAATAATCGCACGAAGGACATTACCGTTTAGCTTCTTTCTAGTGCTCGGAATGGACCTGAGCACACGCATAGCAAACCTCGGCTCTTTCGAAGAAACAGCTTTATCAATTTGTCTTACATGTTCTCGTAAATCCTGCACTGCGAGTACGTCTGCATCTTTTTTCACTTCACTCATTTCCACGTCGCTGGCGGCAGCCGGGCTGTCCACATTCTTCATTTCTACATCTTGCTCAGCGGGAGCCATTATTGTTCTTTCTCAATCCAATTTATGATTCTAAAATCTAAAGTTTATCAGAAATGTGAAAACGAAGCTATGAATTAGCAATTTTTCAGACAAGTTAACTGTCAAAGTTCTGTCAACAGAATTATGCCATGTAAAAATGATCTGTGGTAGGTAATTATGAAGTACGTTCGGAAATTATGACCAAAAAATTATTATGGTTATTGCATGTATTATTATCAATGATGATATTCTATAAAATCCCCTATTATCCCGTACAGACTCATGGCGGCAAGAAAATTCGGCAAGAAGTTTCGACGAGACTTCTCGCAAAAAAAAACAAATCCACACACAACTCGTAAAAATAAATAATCAAAAAGCGATATTTTGTTGAGATGACAAGATGTCATCATGTCAGACAAGGACACACTACCGGAGGGATCGGTCTCGCCAAGACCGTTTTTAGCTACCTACCGCTTATAAGAAAATCTAAATATTTGGTGTTTTAAATCCTTGGCATGTAACTAAAAGTCTGTGGTTTGTTTATACTCTGTCTTTGTTCCAAAGACAAGAAAAAATGCTCGTATAGTTGCCTAACCAATATACTGTGCTAGCGAAATAGTGATAAAAGCTTCTAAGTTCTAATAGTTTTCATTACTAATGTTACACTCGAAATATTTTGGATTACATTCTTCACATCATACAAAAAGTGTGTGCCAAAATTTATAAGGCACGGAGGCGCCACGGCCGCAGGGGCCCGGTTAATTATTTTCATAAAATTTCAATGTGTTCTGGAAATGGTTTGCAAAGAGGACGTGGTATCATGGTTTAAAGAATTGGAAAGCTATAAACGCATAGATGCTATGTGTACACTGTTAAATATGTGCTTGCCATTTGAATTACGATTCATAGGCACGTTCTTGGAGGAGCTCGGAAAGCGGGACTTTCAGGAGTTGCGTGGTGCCGAACTTAGGGCCAACAACCCGCCTGACCTGGCCGCGGACATCGGTGGCGCAGACACAGACTCACGGACGCGCCGAAAAATGGCCCTATATGTGTCACTTTTACGGTCGTGTAACTTCGCCTGCGCCACCACACTGTACAATGCTATGGTTAATTTAGAACAGAGCGGCCTATTGAAAGGTTTGCATGGCGACCTGCTCGAAGAAATCCTTCTGTTGTACACGATGGCGCTGCATCATCCAGCCTTCACATTCGATCAGAAGTCTCACTTTGGTGAAATACTAGAAAAGTTAAAACTGGAGGATCAAAGGATACAGTACCAGGCGCAGCAGGAGCACATAAACGTGGCGCCGATGAGCGCCTGCCACACGCAGCCCACCATCACCCCCAACATGTCAGTGCCGCCCCCCAGCCTGACAGGGCTGGGCCCACCGCCAGGCTTGATGTTTGTAAAGGCTCCGGTGGTACAGGTTAGTCATCATTTCTATAATCTTATATGCACTTCCTTTGGCCCTGAGCTTTTATTTACACCCCAAGAGAACGGTTGGCCCTCCTGAGATAAAAATCAATCTATTTTAGACAAAGATTTAAAATGTTCTGTTTGTAAATAAACACTAATTTTACAACTGTGTTATGCTATAGTTCTTTGTGTTTGACATGAAATATAAAACTTTTTAATATCTTAATATAATGATTTGATATCTGATAAGACTTTTAACTATTTTAATATGCTAAACTCAAATAAATATAGTTATATATATATTGAGAAGGTATTCAAAAAGCTGATATAACAAATTACATAGTTTTTATAGATACAGAATAGGTAAATATGCTTTAATATTTAATATAAATTAATAAAAAATAGTTTTTGTTACTCATTCCTCTGGTTTAAACAGCTGCTTATTGACTTACTGTAACAAAAATCTTTAGGAATACAATTCCAACTAATTAGATAAGTGAATAAAACCTTGCCTTATCACATTGTAGAAGTTTTTACTTGAAGAAAACAGCTGATGGTATGGGTGAATTAAAAATTAAATCTTTTCACAACTTACTCTTGAAATGGGATTGAAAACAAATCAAAAATTTATAATTAATCAATTAGTTATTAATTGATGAATGTATTAATAAAATCAAAATAATTAACCTCATTTTGAAGAAGTTGCTACAATGCTGCCTACAAAGATGGTATTTGTTAGACAAACATAAGCATTTGTGTTTTAAAATTTCCTATCTCTTTATGCTGTTATCTCATGCTTAGCCTGTCCAAAATACGAGGACATATAGCGAGCCGCATATTATTAAATAGTAAAGTTAGTGCCACAGGCAAAGTGTTTAAAAATAGTTGTAATTCTTGTAAAAATGTGATTTTACAGAAACACTTACCAGTTCCTCAGTTACTGATGTTAGGACATCAGCACACATTGCATTATATATATTACATTGAATTGATGTATTTACATATATATTTTTTCAGCCTCCAAGTTCAGAAGCAGTGCCCGATTTAAGTAATCCTTCAGTGATGGCTAGTGCAGGTGGTATGGTGCCCATCCTCAGTGAGGTGCCCCACCCTCCCCCTGGGATTCCAATTCCGCAGTACAATGTGGGGGAATACCTGGGACAACACGCATGGCCTGCAAATATCATTGTTTCACAACTTAACCAGCCATTAGAGGTTTGTATCCATTTACCCAAGTACCTCAATAATTCAGGGATACTTTATTCACAAACTAATTAAAATGTAATTGTGAAAAGAAAAGTATTGGTTTAGTTTAGTCATTCTTTACATTTTTGAACTGAGCCATTTAGTGATAGAATGCAGCATTAAGAGCAGTCTTCCTGGTAGTTTTTCCATACAAACACTCGTACGCGATTATGGCATTTTAACAAAATACTCTTGAAATATTTTTAATAAGTAGGTAATAGAAACAAAAATTTATTAGCAACAAATTCAGTAGAAAATCTGAAAGCTAGCCTCCAAAAATCTGCATTCTTGCAGAAATTTTACATAAACTTTGGTTGTTTTGCTTAACTTATTAATATAAGCTAAGCAAAACAACCAAAGTTTGCCAATTATAATTAAGTATGGTAAAAGTAAAAAACAACTCTATAGAAACCTCGTACAAGTAATAGAAATTTGACATAATATTCATAATAAATACTTGTAATACATATTATACCCCCTTATTTATTGCAATATGGTATGCGATTGTATTGTAAGAAAACAAATAAAACAGTTATATTGACATGGAGTAATGATGGAGTAGTTAAACTCTGTTTTGTCTTTATCTATTATGTGGAAGTTGACATTAGAAGAGAAAAGACAAAACAGAGTTACTCGACGTTTATTAATAAGGGGGATAGAGTCTATAGAGAGTAGAGATAGATAGATGGTTTATGTGACTACATTAGTTTCATTGGTAAACTGTTTTATTTACAGGTAATAAATTACCAGCAAGCAAACGCAGCAGTAGCAGCTCCAACGTCGCCGCTGGTGTCTTCGCCGGGCGACAGCCGCGCCGCGTCGCCGCGCGCGCGCCGCCGCCTGTCACGCGACCGCTCGCCGCCGCTCGCGCCTCCGCCCGACCAGTCGATGCCACATCTCACTACCAACTTCGAAAATCTTGCAGTTGCAGAGGTCCGTTGAGCTATGGAAGCGAATACCGCTGACACGATAATTTCGATACACATTGTTTTCCAGTCATAGGCCGACCGCCTTTTATGACTATTTATTTATTGATTTATTCATACATTGCATCATGTGTACATTGTTAGAAATTGAATAATTAGTTCTAGTACAAGCAATAGCATGAGCATGAGACCCTGTCAGGGTACAGCAATACAATTTTATCCCCTATATACTAAGTGAATTATGTCAATTTCAAATTCATTACTATTGTTAAAACATGATTATTTTTAAATTTTAGTTTAAAAAAAATTAATAGCAGCACTGCTACTGGCTGACCCGCTGGACTATAATGTAATGATTTACTACTAAATATATTTGTAATGGCAGTGTATAAGTTGAACTCTGCGCAGAATACATTTTCAAGTGTCATCTTAGATGCAGTATGAAAGCGCAGCAAGATGTGCCTGCTATGCCATTTTGGGTTCATTTAATACAGTGTACCATACATATTTTCTTTCATCAGGCTGAGTTTTAGGATAAAGTTCTATGTGGTGATAGCGTGCCCGGATATATACAGATAAACAAAAATCAATAGAAACAGTTTAGGCTTGCTTCAGTATTTTCAGAGTTTCCTCAAAAAAATAATAAACAAAATGTCTTCAATGTGCAGAACTCGAAATTTTATTAATCTCTTATTCTTGTGCTTTTGTATTTTCAGAGTCTGTGAGTCTAAATTGATTTTCTTACTAATACCATAGCCTACTTCACGTATTTTATGATAATTTTAGATGCGGCATAATATCGGAGAAGAAAGACTGCGTGAGATCGCCGCGGCGCAGTACCGATCGCTCGAGAAGCTGAACGGCGTGAGACGGCGGGCCGCGTACTGCCCGCCGGCGCGCTCGTCGTCCGACAGCGGGTCCAGCGCCGCGTCGTCGCCGCCCAGCACGCCCGCGCCGCCGCAGCGCCGCCACACGCCGTCCGCGCCGCCCGGCCCGCCGCCCGTGCCCTACCTGCAGTTCACGCGCCCCTACCCCTACCCCACGCCGCCGCCCGCCTACCGCCCGCCGCCGCCGCCCTTCGCCAACGGCGAGCCGCCGCCGTACCCCGCGCCGGCGCCCTACCCCGGCTACGTGCCCGTGCTGTACGCGCCGCCCAAGCTGTCGTGCTGGAACTGCGGCGGCGCGGGCCACGCGGGCCACGAGTGCAAGGAGCCCAGCATGGAGGAGATGACGCGCGCGGGCGGCTACCAGCTCGACTTCGGGGGCGCGCCGCCGCCCGAGCCCGGCGACAAGTAGCGCCGCGCGCGGTGAGCCGCCTCGGAACATCGTCCCGGATCTGGCTCGAGCTAGCGCTCCGCCGTTCGGCCGCAGGTTGAGTCTTATCACCGTTCGTATATTCCGTAGCAGTGCCGCAGTGTACACGTGCGCCCCTCGAGCCGCCCCAAGCGAAGACTCCGGTTCGGCAGTAATTGCACTTTCAATTTGATGGCGATGTGAATCAGTGGCTCGCACGTCTCGGGGGTCACATTTGTAATATTGAATCTGCAAAATCGGTAACTTATTGTTTTAGATTAGATTTAAAGATGTATATGTAGTAAATGTATAAATTACAAGTACAAAAAATGTATAAAATGTGTGATGCATTGTTTGATTGTACAAATCGTTTAACTTATACTTAATGTGTATAAAATGCAAGTTTTTGAATTGAAAGTGTAGTTATATACTAACAGATCTTCATCGGAAATAGCTAGATACATATATAAGAATTGGGGGAATTCCGTAATTAATACTTTTAATTTATTAAAGGTAAAAAAAAAACAATACTACAAATTTTATATTCTATTTTCTTCTAACGAAAATAATCAAATTAAGATATTGAATCATTAAAATTGACACAGTACATCTTTTTAATATTGTGTCTTTAATTAGGAAGTGCCATACTTATTTAAAAGATGTGAAACAATACTTCGCCGGCTTCAAGCCAGAAGGGCGGCAATACCCTTCATTTTCAGAAGACAAGAAAACTTACTAAGTTCTTATTCAATGGATCTCTTTAACTGTTCAAATTTCAATTAAATAGGTCTAGAATAAAAACTTATTAAAGTTTTTCTTGTCTCCTGAAAAGCAGACGTAATTGCTTATACACCCTTCTGGCTTGAAGCCCGCGGGTTGTTGGTGGACCAGTTTTTGGGATTCATTCATCACTTCATGATGAGCATAATGTTTATATCAAGGTTTCCCTTCATTATGATAATTATCATCACAATTGGTGGCTCTTATAATAAACTTCTTTTGCTCATTAGGCTTAATCATATGTACCTTTTAATGCATCTTATTTCTTAGTTTTAATTTTTATTGATAAGTTTGGGAAGATTTTACGATAATGTAACTAATACTTTACTGAAGTACAAAATTTCAGCCACATGTCTTAGAATAATAATACCTTCTTGAAAATTAGAACGGAATTCCCTAAAATTCTCCAGTGTCACTTCTATGTAAGTGTACGAGTACGTATATTTTAGCGATACAAGCAATAAGCTTTCATTAACTACATACAGTTTTATCTGACTGATTGTTGTTCAAGAATTTAATAAAAGTTTCCTTTGACTCAAGACTGATCTCTAAAAATAGCCAGTGGTTTCGAAGATTTTCGAAAAGCATACAGAATAATACTGGTAATTCTAACAGAATTTTGGCCAGAATAGATCAAAGATCATCAGAATTGTATAGCAGATTTGCGTATAGTTTAAAAATATTTTAAATGTATAATACGAACAAGGGATCCCTTTGATCGAGTTAAATAACAGGCAATGATCTTAAATTAATAAAACGATTGTTTATAAAAAGTAATTATTGTAAATAAATAACTAATTACTGATGTATAAGAGAATTGACACTTTGCCCGATGTGTTTGATCATACTTTGTAAATATCCGCGTTTATTATGATATAATAGCTGATAATGTGTTTAGAGATTGTTTATATTGATTGTAAATTACATTGTAATAATTATTAATAATTTGAGTGACCCGTAAATAGTTGTATATTTCGATTGTTTCTGTATGCTCACTGTCACAAACCGCAATTTTGCATTTTTTGAAGTCCTTATTTTGACAGTTCGAATTAGATGGGTTGTGTAATTGATTTTTGCATAATTATATTTTTTTAGTCGATCCAAATGGGTCACGCGCATAGGTGGGTGCGGTCGGGCGCTGATGAATTCGAGAACACAATATTTATAGTGTTTATTGCAAGTTGATCAGCACATAAGTTGACCAGATGGTTAATGGCTAACACACTGGGGACGGCATGGCAAGGGATTTCAAGTGCAATGGAGATTCAAACGTGTCGTCTTAGAAATTCGACCTAAATTGCTATGCCTCAAAATTATGAATGCATAATTTTGAAGCATACGAGTAGCAATTGATGTCGTAACCAATACGTTTGAATGTCCATTAAAACTTGAAATCTCTTGCCATGCCGTCCCAATGTCCGTAAGCCCTGATTCGACGTCTCTAAGCCCAGGTTCGCCAAGCTTTTAAACCCATTACCCAACTAACTTAATCATTGTAATGCCGTCGTTTTCTGGGCTGATGACATAATATGGTATTTTCAGTTCATCGGCCATGTACGAGTTGTACTTGCGCACGAAGGGCTCCAATCTAGGGCAAAAAAATCACGTTTGTTGTATGGGAGCCTTCCTTAAATACTTTTCCTAATTTAATTATATTATTTATGCAAGCGTGGAAATAGATAGTATTACCAAGTATGGCTATGGCCATTATCGATATCGAGCAAAAACGAGCAAAAAAAATACGTTTTTACGGTAACAGAAATACAACATCTGTAAAAATTTCAACTGTTTCTGTCTATCATGGATCAAGAGATACAGCCTGGTGACAGATGAACGGACGGGCGGACGAGACGGACAGACGGACGGCGGAGTAATAGTGTCTCATTTTACCCATTGGTTACGGAACCCTAATAAGCAGGAGATATACAAGGAATGCTTGGTGAACTTGGGTTTAGGAGGCTAGTTAAATCTCCTCAGATAATATTGGTGCCTATTCGAGTTAAAAAAATCTTTAAAGCAACTTGTTAGCTATATACCCTTTGGAAAAAGAGGTAGATCTTTTTCCAAATTAAACTCAATTTTCAATGTTTATCATCATTTTCAATGCATATTGGTTGGTTCTATATTGCTGGTTCCTGGAGTGATTCAAAAATTAATTCGGCATTTGATGGAAAACAAAATAGTTGTCTAAACTAACTTATGAGGTTACCAAGGCAACCGAGTTTTAACACGTTTTTTAAATGTTTTTTGATAAGACAACTTGGGTACTTGACTCAACATTGCTATTGATGATAATAATAGATTAAAAAAAAATAAGCAAAAAAATACAAAAAAAGAGGTTGAATAACGAGTCTTTTAAACGTATCATACAACAGTTCAGAAATAATAAAAATACAAAAAACTTCTGTAAAAATTCTTCTCTAATTTATTTTTAATTTTTAGAACATTTTTTTATGAGTGAAATGCCCACTAGTCTCGAAATGAGAAAATATGTGTACCCCACGTACAGTTGCCCGGCATGGCAAAGTTTTTTGTGTAGTAAGTACTGTTAGTACATAAAAAAATGTTTTTTTGCTTGTCAATATTTTATGATGTTAACAAAACTTTATTTTTAAACATATCATTTTAGAAGAATTTTAAAGAAGGCAGATTGATGACTAAACTCAATTATTATAATCGGATTCTTTGTAAGCCATTTGCCGGCGACTGTACATATACATAACCTCAATCCTAAACGTATATCCGTTAAAATGGAGTTAATTCAATATGTACATAGTAGTATAATTTTGATAATAATAATTGTTAGCGCTAGAATTTGAGAATTAAATCAAAAATATTTTTTTTACCTTTAAAAGTGACTACCAGTTTTATGCTTACCTGTAAGGGTTTGTTACTACATAATATTATTATGATTAAAATAATCCAGTCCAAATACCTACTCATAATAAGTAAAGTATAATAATGTAGAAATTAAATTTAGCATATTATGTTGAAAAAGCAAGGAAAAAGAGCCGTCATAAAATATCTTAACCATCCAGTTTGTCAAAAACTTTAATTTTTTGTATAATTATTATTTCACAATGATTATATAATGTCTGGTCTAGAACCGAACTGTTTCAAAAAGGTCAACCCAATCAATATAGGGGACAAAAAATACAATTTCACTGGTAAAAATTAAATGCAGAAGTGTACATAAACTGCATGGTGATCGGCTAAAAACGTATCAATCATTCAATAACTGTATCAATGTCAAAACATGGGTGTTATCACAACGCTTGAAAATCATGTTTTGAAATTGGTACAGTTCCTTAATGATTGATACATTTTTAGCCGATCGCCCTGCTGTTCTGTCTATATAAGAACTGAATAGGATATATTTCAAATTATCGCCTCGGCCGCTTGAGCCCCCGTAGCTTAGTGGCAAAGCACCCAGCTACGATAGCTGCACGTTCAAATCCCGGCGGACGCGATTTGTAATCCATTTCCATAAAAATTATTGACTTGATCTTAATTATACTTTAACAAAATTAAAGAGTCGATTGGCTATATATTGGCGTTTACACAATTTTGATATTTTGTTACCTAGTGTGAACAAAAAACCTTTCGTCACTTAGGCAAAGAGAAATAGATCATCTTTGCTTCAGGTTATATTGTCTTATATACTCGTAGTTTCGGTTTTACATAAGTCCCATTGAAAACATACAGAATAAGCATTTATTTATCGTATTAACTTGATATCCTTCATTGTAACTTTAAAAAGAGAGAAAACTTGTAGAGTAAAATTTCACCTAGGTACCTACAGAACGCCTTTGTGAGCAGGTATTTTGACGGGACTTTTAGCACTCCTTGCGAAGGTTGTATGTCCACGTAACGTAATTATTATGTTATTTATAACTTTAACTATTTTATTATGATATTCAAAACAAGATTAAAGTATAGATTAAACATAGTGAAAGTAATTTAAAACTTTTGAAACCATACCTCCGTAGGTTCTGTGGAGTTCTAACGGCATATCATAATGTTTTCAGTTTGCACGACGTAAGTCTTAACCTATGTACGATTTTCTGTAACATTTTAGTCTCAAAGTATACTGTGCTTTCCATCATTAACATATTTTGAAAAAGAAACTATCTTTTAAAATAATCCATTCAAGGGGTGTAATTTTAGGCAAAACATTTGACTACACATTGTAGGCAATGAATTGTGTGAAAATTATAATGTCACAGCTGTTTTTTTAGGGTTCCATACCTCAAAGAAAAAAAGGTAACCCTTATCATCATTGTTGTTCATAATCATCTTTGTTGTTCGTCTGTCTGTCTGTGTGTCACAACCCTTTATTTCAGTAACTATTAAAGATATCGACATGAAATTTGAAATAGGTGTAGATAATGATGGCCCGCCGTCAGTGAAATAATAAAAAATTGAATCGAAAATTCTGAAATAATTATGATTAATAGGGATCAATGTATATTTTACGGTAAAATAATATGAACTCTGTATCTATTATACTTTTTTGGTATTAGCAATTAACCTCATAAAACAATGTTAAGATTGCGGTTCGGTAAAAAAGTGATTCTTAGGCCTTCGGAGATGTCGAAATGACGAAATCTGATTGGTTACTCAAACACAGCTCCGCTCCGCTTTGGTGGGAAATGACGAAATCTGATTGGTTACTCAAACACAGCACCGCTCCGCTTTGGTGGCAACCGGGCTTTATGGTTTAACTTTTTCTAATATAGTACGGAACCCTCAGTGCGCGAGTCCGACTCGCACCTGACCAATTATATTATTCTTAAACAGATTGCTCAAAATTTTCCTTCCATTCTCTTATAGGTTCATTTGGTTAAAATCATTTTCTGCAGTTTTTCAGTTTTATTGGGAACCAATATGGTAAATGAGTAAGTATCTGTGAGCAAAGTTTTTGCTAAAAACATGCAAGTAGATGTGATTTTACGCATAGATAAAATGTTCTATTCGTAACTCTAAAAAACTTGAAACAAGGCTACGATGTGCTCTAGCCTATTATTTGCGAAAAACTAAATAAAATTTTAATTTGGTGGGCTGATATTAACCAGCCATCTTTTAAGGCTCGACGCCCGCCATTATGATTTAATTTGTTTGTTGCATTAGCTTTAATTTGTTTTGGATCTCATTATAACCAAGAAAATAGCTCAGGTTAAGACTTACGTGAATAAGATTGGTATTATGAGTGATCGTCGATAAGTACATTTTCCAATTTTTCAATATTATATAAATTCGTATATTAGAACACCTTTTATCTGATTACGTTGACTCTTTTTCGCTACTAATTGAACAATACTTAGTAGCGACGTTATTGCAGCTGTATTGTGTACTGTTGAAGTATAAAAATATTTTTTTACTTTGTACAAAATGTTATTGATATGTGATAAATGATTTTTAACTTACACCTAATTAGCAATTGTGATTTAGGAAGGTGTGTAGTTTATGATAAATAATGTCGCTTTACTAAATTAAACGGACTGTATTCAACAGCGATATATTATGTATTTCTAATCCCGGAACCAGACTGCGTTATTTGTTATTCGTTATGCGGCTACGCTGTATTTGTCCAAAAATGTGTTTATGTGAGCAAATAACAAACATGCTATCCACACTTGGTGCTATGTGCCAAATATTGCCAACACGTGTCCTTTGAAGTGTGCTAAAAATCGACAAGAGGACGGATACGCATATTTGCTATTCGCGGTTATGCAATATTCGTGCAATTAAAGCAAATATAGACGAATGAAACGCCCACACTTGGTCGTATGCGGCCGAATAAGGCGCATAACGAATAATAAATAACGAAGTGTGGTGCCGCCATAATATTGTTTTCCCCCAAATTTTATTATGCGGTTGTAATTACTAATCTTGTATCCAATAGATCAGCATTCAGGAAAACGAGTGTTCGGCCCGATATTATAAAGAGCTCTGTATCCCACCAATGCTGTGAATCATTTGCTTCGTGAGAAATAAACAACCAAAATCTCTATCGAGTTTTTTAATTTACATGTTAGAATATTTCTCCTAGTTTAATTATTATTTTCAGTATAATTGTCAAAAAGTCATGAAACAAATAAAAGTTGAAAATTAATTATAAAAGTAAAAAGAGTAAAGCAGGTATATTTTTAGTGGATAGTTAATTAATAACCAAAAAAATTGTGTTTTTTTTCAACTGTTCTATGTTATTTATTTATAGACAGGCTAAAAGAAACTAATAATAAACAATTTTTAACACAAGAAACATTAAAAAGGTCTCTAAAATTTTTACATCATTCCGTACTTATTCCGTAACATAGATTATATTTTTTTGAAAAAAAGTCATTATGGCGGATGTGAGGCGCCATTAATTATTATTAATTACTATTACTATATATATAGCTGCTTGTGCTGATTCATTCACTCATTGATCACCTCTCCTGAACAATTTTGTATGAAAATTTTTTTTTTCAATGTGCATTCCGTATAGAAGGGAAAAAATCATTAACCCTTAACCACCTACCACCTATTTTTGTCCCTTAACCACCTACCTGCGGTCCTGGAGACCGCTCATGATAACAACCTTAAATTCAGGTTCTACAGTATTTACAAAGGATTCAAATGAGTAAAATACTTATTTATACTTTAGACCTTTATTTTAAACCTTTAAATGATTTAAACTATAATAAGATTTTGAGATTTGTTACAATCCTTCAAAAACTAGCATTTTTAACACAAATAGACACTCTTCTAAAATAATGAGATCTGATACATAAAAAACTTAAAATATCAACTTCTTTGGATTTATTTCTTTAAACTTAGGATACTAACTATAAAATTAAACAAAAAAACTAAACATTAAACAAAAACTTCAACAAAATTGCAACCCCCAAAGATTCACAAATTTTCGCTGCAGTTGCAACATATTCTTTTTGCACACTCCAAACATATTGGTACCTTACACTTAAAGCAGTTTCATTCGACGCCCTAGATGGGGATCTTGGTCTTGAAGAGACTGTAACTGTTGGTTCAGGCTGAGATGAACTGCCTTGCACTGAAATTGCATCATCATCACCCTCGATCTCAGACTCAGATTCACAATCTTCAACCTGAACGACATCCTCGGCCAAATCGGGTTCCACGTCGGTACAATCCTCGTCTGGCATAACCTCCTCGTCTGACATCCCTTCTTGTAACCATCTTTCTATATTTTCGTCTTGTTTATTCATCTTTTACTAAAACAAAAAAAAAACGTGTGGGTGAAAAAAAATCACTTAACCACCTACGAGCGGTCTCACAGACCGCTGGCGAAAGATTTTTACTTACCCTAACCAAACGCGCGCACGTCTGCACTCGCCGAGCGAAAGCGCGGTACTGATGGATGTGTAGAAAAGGTACATAGCCGCGTACAATCCTACGACTCACATAGATCGAAATATTTGATTGTAAAAATACGTTGCGGTCTGAGAGACCGGTGGTAGGTGGTTAAGGGTTAAGAACAAAAATATGGAGAGAGCTGATGATTGAGGATTTCGGAGACGGGTCAAGAGCACGCGGAGGGTATTGAAGATAGGTGGGGGCTGCTCGACCAAATGTCATTCGAAACGTCATGCAATTGGCAGTGAGCTAAAAAAATTTTCAAAATGGCGGATTCAAAATGGCGGCCAAACGAATTTCGCCAATATCTCAGAAAGTATAAAAGATGGAAGAACGGTTTCTTAACAAGGAGTGATCAGGACCCGAAGGTCTATTTGATGGAAAGAAAAAAAAATTCAAAATGGCGAAATTTATTTTTTCATAGAAAAGTATGGCGGATGTTGAAGAGGCTAAAAGTTGGTAACTATGCAAGGTTTTGATGCGGTTTTTCCGAGGAATAATATAGAATGAGATGATGATTGAGGGTTTTGAAGACAGTCGAGGAGCATGGGCTAGGTATTATAGTTAGGTGGGGACTTCTGAAACAAAAAATAATCGGAACGTCATGCAATTGGCAGTGAGCTGAAAAAAATTAAAATCGCGGATTCAAGATGGCCGCCATACAGATTTCGTGTTGTTCTATCTCGGAAAGTATAAAAGATAAGAGAGTGGTTTCTTAGCAAGAGGTGATCAGGACCCGAAGGTCTATTTGATGGATAGAAAAAAAATTCAAAATGGCGGAATTTATTTTTCCATAGAAAATGTATGGGGATTGTTGAAGAGACTAACAGTTGGTAATTATGCAAGGTTGTGATGCGGTTTTTCGGAGAGTTACTAGAGAAAAATATGGAGAGAGCTGATGATTGAGGATTTCGGAGACGGGTGAAGAGCACAGCCAGGGTATCGAA
Organism: Coenonympha glycerion; assembly: GCA_963855885.1. Classification (NCBI taxonomy): domain Eukaryota; kingdom Metazoa; phylum Arthropoda; class Insecta; order Lepidoptera; family Nymphalidae; genus Coenonympha; species Coenonympha glycerion. Next base: position 8,234,751 of record OY979629.1, read on the forward strand.
GATAGGTGGGGGGTGCTCGACCAAATGTAACTCGAAACGTCATCCAATAGGCAGTTAGTTGAAAAAAAATCAAAATGGCGGATTCAATATGGCCGCCATACAAATTTCGTGTTGTTATATCTCGAAAAGTATAAAAGATAAGAGAGTGATTTCTTTGCAAGACGTAATTAGAATCTCAAGGTCTACGGGATGAATGGAAAAAAAAAATCAAAGTGGTTGAATTTATTTTTCCATGGAAAATTTGAATGCTACAATAAACCCTAAATAAGGCCTATGAAAAACTATGAAAAGTATGAGAAGAGATGATGGTCTACGATTTGGATGATGATTGAGGAGCACGGTCATGGATTTAAAGATAGTTAAGGGCTGTTTGAATTGTTTGATTGAACAGCCCTTAACTATCTTTAAATCCATGAGCGTGCTCCGAGGTAATTCTTTTAGCCCATTGCCAATCGGATTCCAATTGGCGATGGAGATGACGGCGATTCTTTTATAGGTGAGAAGACAGCCCGCGGGCCACATGTGGCCCGCGCTCCCACGCGCCCTACTAGTATATATATATATAGCTGTACGTGCTGACTGACTCACTCATTGATCACCCCTCCTGAACAATTTTGTATGAAACATTTTTTTTTCAATGACCATTCCGTATAGAAGAGAAAAAATCATTAAGAACAAAAATATGGAGAGAGCTGATGATTGAGGATATCGGAGACGAGTGAAGAGCACAGCCAAGGGTATTGCAGATAGGTGGGGGGTGCTCGACCAAATGTCATTCGAAACGTCATCCAATTAGCAGTGAGCTGAAAAAAAATTCAAAATGGCGGATTCAAAATGGCGGCCAAACGAATTTCGTCAATATCTCGAAAAGTATAAAAGATGGAAGAGTGGTGTCTTGACAAGAACTGATCAGGACAAAAAGGTCTATTTGATGGCTAGAAAAAAAATCCAATATGGCGGAAATAAATTTTCATAGAAAATGTATGGGTAATGTTGAAGAGACTAACAGTTGGTAATTATGCAAGGTTGTGATGCGGTTTTTCGGAGATTTACTAGAGAAAAATATGGAGAGAGCTGATGATTGAGGATTTCGGAGACGGGTGAAGAGCACAGCCAGGGTATCGAAGATAGGTGGGGGGTGTTCGACCAAATGTAACTCGAAACGTCATCCAATTGGCAGTTAGCTGAAAAAAAATTCAAAATGGCGGATTCAAAATGGCCGCCATACAAACTTCCTGTTTTTCTATCTCGGAAAGTATAAAAGATAAGAAAGTGGTTTCTTTGCAAGACGTGATTAGAATATCAAGGTCTACGGGATGAATGAAAAAAAAAAATCAAAGTGGTTGAATTTATTTTTCCGTGGAAAATGTGAATAAACAAGGCCTATGAAAAACTATGAAAAGTATGAGATGAGATGATGGTCTACATTTGGATGATGATTGAGGAGCACGGTCATGGATTTAAAGATAGTTAAGGGCTGTTTGAATAAAAAATACACTGAACCTCATCGGATGAGGTTCAGTGTATTTTTTATTCAAACAGCTCTCTCCATATTTTTGTTCTTAATGATTTTTTCTCTTCTATACGGAATGGTCATTGAAAAAAAAATGTTTCATACAAAATTGTTCAGGAGGGGTGATCAATGAGTGAGTCAGTCAGCACGTACAGCTATATATATATATACTAGTAGGGCGCGTGGGAGCGCGGGCCACATGTGGCCCGCGGGCTGTCTTCTCACCTATAAAAGAATCGCCGTCATCTCCATCGCCAATTGGAATCCGATTGGCAATGGGCTAAAAGAATTACCTCGGAGCACGCTCATGGATTTAAAGATAGTTAAGGGCTGTTCAATCAAACAATTCAAACAGCCCTTAACTATCTTTAAATCCATGACCGTGCTCCTCAATCATCATCCAAATCGTAGACCATCATCTCTTCTCATACTTTTCATAGTTTTTCATAGGCCTTATTTAGGGTTTATTGTAGCATTCAAATTTTCCATGGAAAAATAAATTCAACCACTTTGATTTTTTTTTTCCATTCATCCCGTAGACCTTGAGATTCTAATTACGTCTTGCAAAGAAATCACTCTCTTATCTTTTATACTTTTCGAGATATAACAACACGAAATTTGTATGGCGGCCATATTGAATCCGCCATTTTGATTTTTTTTCAACTAACTGCCTATTGGATGACGTTTCGAGTTACATTTGGTCGAGCACCCCCCACCTATCTTCGATACCCTGGCTGTGCTCTTCACCCGTCTCCGAAATCCTCAATCATCAGCTCTCTCCATATTTTTCTCTAGTAACTCTCCGAAAAACCGCATCACAACCTTGCATAATTACCAACTGTTAGTCTCTTCAACAATCCCCATACATTTTCTATGGAAAAATAAATTCCGCCATTTTGAATTTTTTTTCTATCCATCAAATAGACCTTCGGGTCCTGATCACCTCTTGCTAAGAAACCACTCTCTTATCTTTTATACTTTCCGAGATAGAACAACACGAAATCTGTATGGCGGCCATCTTGAATCCGCGATTTTAATTTTTTTCAGCTCACTGCCAATTGCATGACGTTCCGATTATTTTTTGTTTCAGAAGTCCCCACCTAACTATAATACCTAGCCCATGCTCCTCGACTGTCTTCAAAACCCTCAATCATCATCTCATTCTATATTATTCCTCGGAAAAACCGCATCAAAACCTTGCATAGTTACCAACTTTTAGCCTCTTCAACATCCGCCATACTTTTCTATGAAAAAATAAATTTCGCCATTTTGAATTTTTTTTTCTTTCCATCAAATAGACCTTCGGGTCCTGATCACTCCTTGTTAAGAAACCGTTCTTCCATCTTTTATACTTTCCGAGATATTGGCGAAATTCGTTTGGCCGCCATTTTGAATCCGCCATTTTGAAAATTTTTTTAGCTCACTGCCAATTGCATGACGTTTCGAATGACATTTGGTCGAGCAGCCCCCACCTATCTTCAATACCCTCCGCGTGCTCTTGACCCGTCTCCGAAATCCTCAATCATCAGCTCTCTCCATATTTTTGTTCTTAATGATTTTTTCCCTTCTATACGGAATGCACATTGAAAAAAAAAATTTTCATACAAAATTGTTCAGGAGAGGTGATCAATGAGTGAATGAATCAGAACAAGCAGCTATATATATAGTAATAGTAATTAATAAAAATTAATGGCGCCTCACATCCGCCATAATGACTTTTTTTCAAAAAAATATAATCTATGTTACGGAATAAGTACGGAATGATGTAAAAATTTTAGAGACCTTTTTAATGTTTCTTGTGTTAAAAATTGTTTATTATTAGTTTCTTTTAGCCTGTCTATAAATAAATAACATAGAACAGTTGAAAAAAAACACAATTTTTTTGGTTATTTATTTTATGGTTGAATTTATTTTTCCGTGGAAAATGTGAATAAACAAGGCCTATGAAAAACTATGAAAAGTATGAGATGAGATGATGGTCTACATTTGGATGATGATTGAGGAGCACGGTCATGGATTTAAAGATAGTTAAGGGCTGTTTGAATAAAAAATACACTGAACCTCATCCGGATGAGGTTCAGTGTATTTTTTATTCAAACAGCCCTTAACTATCTTTAAATCCATGACCGTGCTCCGAGGTAATTCTTTTAGCCCACTGCCAATCGGATTCCAATTGGCGATGGAGATGATGGCGATTCTTTTAAAGGAGAGAAGACAGCCCGCGGGCCACATGTGGCCCGCGCTCCCACGCGCCCTACTAGTTAATATATATATAGCTGCTTGTGCTGATTCACTGACTGACTGACTGATTGATCACCTCTCCTGAACAATTTTGTATGAAAAATTTTTTTTTCAATTACCATTTCGTATAGAAGAGAAAAATTCATTTGGAGGAAAAATACGGAGAGAGCTGATGATTGAGGATTTCGGAGACGGATGAAGTGCACAGCCAAGGGTATTGGAGTTAGGTGGGGGGTGCTCGACCAAATGTCATTTGAAACGTCATCCAATTGGCAGTGAGCTGAAAAAAAATTCAAAATGGCGGATTCAAAATGGCCGCCATTCAAATTTCGTCGATATCTCGGAAAGTATAAGAGATGGAAGAACGGTTTCTTGACAATAAATAATCAGGACTCGAAGGTCTAGGTGATGAATAGAAAAAAAAATCCAATATGGCGGAATTTTTTTTCCATAGAAAATGTATGGGGAATATTGAAGAGACTAAAAGTTGGAAGGCAAATAGAGGGGAAGACGGCACGCGGGCCACATGTGGCCCGCGCCCTCACGCGACCTACTAGTTAATATATATATAGCTGCTTGTGCTGATTCACTGACTGATTGATCACCTCTCCTGAACAATTTTGTATGAATTTTTTTTTTTCAATGACCGTTTCGTATAGAAGAGAAAAATTCATTCGGAGGAAAAATACGGAGAGAGCTGATGATTGAGGATTTCGAAGACGGGTAAAGAGCACGGGGAGGATATTGAAGATAGGTGGGGGGTGCTCGACCAAATGTCATTCGAAATGTCATTCAATTGCCAGTGAGCTGAAAAAAAATTCAAAATGGCGGATTCAAAATGGCGGCCATTCAAATTTCGTCAATATCTCGGAAAGTATAAAAGATGGAAGAGTGGTTTCTTAGGAAGAAGTGATCAGGACCCGAAGGTCTATTCGATGGATAGAAAAAAATTCAAAATGGCGGAATTTATTTTTCCATAGAAAATGTATGGGGAATTTTAAAGGGAATTTTTATAGGCGGGAAGACAGCACGCGGGCCACATGTGGCCCGCGCACACACGCGCCCTACTAGTTACTATATATATATAGCTACTCGTGCTGATTCACCATTGAATTTCGGCCATTTGAATTTCGTCAATATCTCGGAAAGTATAAAAGATGGAACAGTGGTTTCTTAACAAGAAGTGATCAGGACTTGAAGGTCTATTTGATGGATAGAAAAAAAAATCCAATATGGCGGAAAAAAAAATTCCATAGAAAATGCAAGGCGAATTTTGAAAGGATTTTATAAGGGCGGGAAGACAGCACGCGGGCCACATGTGGCCCGCGTACACACGCGCCCTACTAGTTTTATCTAAAGTGGAAAACAAAACAATTATATGGGTATCAAAATGAAGGTATTAGAGAGTAGGTATAGTAACCGAAAAGGCTTTGATTAGGTATATTATATTATTAGGGCAAAGGACCATTTCCAGGCTGTGGCCGTTTTATTTTAAGCACAGATAACTTATTAATTTGTTCCAGATATTTGAACTCTGCGGAATAGAGTTCAAATATCTGGAACAAATTAACCATCGAGGAACGATTGAGTGATTAAATTTTATAGCTCTTGTAGGTTATCTGTGAGACATTAGTCTCCGAGAGAAGACAGCCGGTGAAACTCAATGTAGTCTGAGGTGAAACTCATCATTTTATAAAATGTGAAAGTTTTGTGAGTTCGTATGTTTGTCACGCCTCAACTACTGAACCGATTTCGTTGAAATTCAGAATATGAATGTGCTTAACCCCGGAAACAGAAAATTTCTATAGCAATAACTTTAGGTAGGTACATTTAGGCAACGAATATATATTGAATTATAATAATTATAGGTGCATTAATTACACTACCATAGCAAACTTATTTTGAAGTAGTTTTTCTAGGCTAGTCTATAAATTGGTGAAGAGAACGGAAATAGGATATTCCAAGGAATTCTGAAATCCATGCGGTACCTAAACCATAACTAGGACGCTAATAAATATTCTGGTAACACGAATTTAATTCTTTTTAAGCTCTATAAACTGTAATAAAATAGCAAACTGTGCAAACAAAATGTTCAGAAGCTTAGTGTTACAGGTAGTAGGTGCACACTACCGATGCACAATGGCTAAACAAGAAAGACTTGCGTAATAAGTTGCCTATAAGTACCTATCTACTTAGTACTTACCTACCTTTTTACCTTACCTAGATATTATCTACTAACTTTGGACCGTTCCTTATGTTTCCTTTACTTGATTATATAAAAAGTTGGTCGCCTTTCTATTCCCTTCGAAAGAAAACAGGAGATTCTCAACTCTGAAGTCGACACGTATTTATGAAAAAAATATCATACAGTTTACTTATATGATATTTTTGACCAATGACCATGCATGGCTTTTTACAAATAAAAATATTTATTTCATTCTATTTTTTTAGATTGTTTTAGCGGCAACAGAAACACATCACATTAAGTGAAAATTTCAAGTTTTTAACCATCTTTTTAACTATCACGGTAGGTACAGACAGCCTCTGCCGGCCCGTCCGTCCCATCCCGTACGTCCGTCCGCCTGCGGTGACAGACGGACGGACGGACGGGGAATTCTTAGTAATAGGGTCCCGTTTTTATACTTTGGGTACAGAACCCTAAAAAGTACCGTACTGAACAATGTGCCTGTCTTATATATCTATTTATAAGTAACTTAATTATCCTCACAAAATTCACTCTGTATTCTTTATCCTTCCGTTTATCAAACTGTCATCAATCATGTCACGCGTGTAGAGGAAAAGTGACTGATGTGGCATACCTACCTACTTTAAACTATTTATTTAGTCATCCGATATGGATATTTTGCGAGTTGTATCGAATGCAGAGTTGCCGTTTACCATAATTTTACCTACTTATAGCGATTTTTCGTAAAGACGTAAAGTCGGTGAAGTAGTTAGATACCTATCTAATAAGTAGCACCTATCGTATAGGCCACACCTAATATGAAAAAAAGACGGAAACAAAAAGTTACAGAGTAAAGTACCTACCTTTTTAGTGGATATTCAAAAATCAAAATTTAAGTAATTAACTTTTTAATATTCTGTATTTTCATACCTTCGTCTTGTTAATCGGTCATACGAGGCAGAAAGTTACCTATTGTTATGACTTTTTGGCAGATTTATAGTTAGACTAGCTGTTGCCCGCGGCTCCGCCCGCGTGAATTACGATTTTTTGCATAATGTACCTTCCTATTGGAATTCCTTGATTTTTCGCGGGATTCTGGTATGATGTTGTACAGAAACCTGTTCTTACTTTGCACGGGTTATCTTGTGGTAATTTTGAAAACTCCTTTTTCTTAATATAATAATAATATAAAGTTTCATTAATACGTAGTTGAAAGATCAAAAGGACGATTTTAACTGTCGATATTTCGACCTAGTGTACCAATGTACCCAGACTTGTACCAATGTATCGTAATATCGACAGTTAAAATCGTCCATTTCATTGTGATTTTTAATCTGAAACCACGAAATATGTCAAAAATTATTAAACCATGTGAAAAGTTGTACTGGTGGTAGAACTCTTCTTTCAGAGTTCAGCCGGGTAGGTACCACTGGGATAAATTACTCTACTAACAATATTCCCCAGCCCAACATAATATAAGAGTCTTTTAAAAATCTTTGCTTCATCTCAATACAATCCAAAACATCAGAATGGACAATGGCTATATATTTCATTACGTATAAAAAGACCTTAGATGACAGTCAGTCGGTTAGGATCGATAAGACCTAAGAGTTAAAAATATTTGTGAACCATTATCTTACCCTTTTCATATTGCGGATGATAAAGTTTAAATCTGTTCATGTGTTAACAGTGCCATCTTAATATAAAGTCAGGAAACAGTAAATAACATGACAGTTAATTTTTATTTAAAAAAATTCGGTAGTACCTATCTCAGAGTTTTACATTCAAGTTCCACATAAATTGTAGAGATGGCGCTCTATGGTATAACGTAGCGATAACGCCAGTTACATGATTTTTGTTCACCCTAAAAGTGAAAAATTTTAAACCATACAAAATCTCCTGCTAAGCCTATTTATTTACGGCTGTAAGGGTACTCCAGTCTTACTTGAGCCCTACGTCCTAGCCCTAGGTTCTTTGTGCATTCCGAGTTTCAAGTCACCTACCTACTTAGCTTAAAGGTTCTGATGTCTGTAATTTCTGAACTACAAAAGTGATGATGATAAGATTTGTATGGAATAATCTTTAAAGAACCTCCTTTCTAACAAAAAAAGAATGAATGGAATCGGACAACGCGTTAATGAATTATAACTAAAAAACGTTTGGACTTTGATGCCGTCTTCCAGGGAAACCATGATGAATTTCGGGACAAAAAGTATCCTATGTCCTACCTCGGGGTGTGAACTATAATCATGTCAAGTTTCATTTAAATCCATCCAGCGGATTAGCCGTGATGCCCGGTCGTGAAACAGACAGACAGACAGACAGACAGACAGACAGACAGACAGACAGACAGACAGACAAAAATTAAACAAATTACAGTTTTGGATTCAGTATCGACTAAATAGTGTCCTCCAACAAAAATTTTCAAAATATCTTCAATGTACAGAATTCGACCCTTTACAGTTTTATTATAAGTATATAGAAGTATAGATAGGTACTTAGGTACCTACCTACTCAATAAATTCGATTTCTTATAAATACGAAGGTTTTAGTATAGAATAACTTAATAACCAAAAAATAATTTATACGGGAGGAGTCTAACGGGAGCGCGGTGAATGCACAAATGAATCCTGGACTCCCGCCACCGCACATTTTTGTGGGCATAACCCCTCCGTTTCCTCTGACGGAGGGATATACGTTACGCATTTCCTGTCATTAAAAAAGCCTAAAAAAAGAGTAGGTCTAATGTTAAGTATATCTACTTATTCGGTGAGTTATGAAACGTTTTTCGAACATGCAAGTCAGCATGAAACTAAGTCTGCATTTTTAATGTTGATCTTCCCTACTGATATTCTTGCTAAGCTGTGCGCGGGGAAATTGGTCTGTGTAAGCGTTTGAATATTTTTATTTGGATAGGTATATTCCACTTATTTTAATAAACCGACTTCAAAAAAAGGAGGAGGTTCTCAATTCAATTAAATATTTTTTTAATGTTTGTTAAGTAGTTCAACTCATAACTTCGGACTGGGTGAATCGATTTTGATTTTTTTATAAGAAAGCTGACGCTTTTTGTGTGATCCCGTTTCAATTTAGTCCAGAGGCCTTATTCTGTATCGTTCACTTAGTTAGTAACCCTAACTGGGTTATTAACTAAGAATACGAAGGCAAAAATCCTATTTTTGCACAAATTACCAACCTAGGTCGGTATGGTATCATATCAGTAGGTATACCATGCTAGTTGCTATCTTGTACAAAAATAATACCTATAAAAATAGGATTTTTGCCTCCGTTTTCTTAGTTAATAACCCAGTTTGGGTTACTAACTAACTAAGTGAACGATACAGAATCAGCACACAGTTCTGTTAATGGTACCAATCCATGAGAAAACCATATAAGATTTAAATTTTTAATTGGAAAAGATGTATTTAACAGTAGTTTGATGAGAGTTAAAGTTTTTTTTTGTTAATTAACTAACGTAATAATACAATTTTTTCTTACCCCTCTAAAATTTAGTGGCCTCATCATCATATCTATTTATAATATATATAATTGATCATTTCCGGACAAGTATATCCCAAATTATCTACCTACTTGTTAAAAGATCATGTTTGTCTTTTTAACGGACTTCTTTAGTGACTAGCTCAGCTATCTACGTACGAGGCTCGTACTACGAGCTTAACTACAGGCGATTTATCCAAGATTTTTACAAGCTCCGGTCTAAAAAAATCTCCTATTAAGTAAATGTTCAAATTAAAATTTTAAAAGCTCTCTGACCCTGGAAGTTAAAATGAGATAAGATAAGACCAGGAGAAATTCGCAAAGTGAGTCGGCCTTCGCGCCACACGCTGCGTTCACAATAAATTATGTAAAAAAAAGATTCCGACGAATTGAGGCCCTCCTCCTTTTGACGTGACAACGTCTTATAAATTTGGTTTGCCGGGTGACACTTCAAGAAACTGCGTTACGCTCGTTATGCGCTCACAATGAGAGCGAGTGAGAGGCACGCGTCCCTTCCACTCGGGCATGGTTAGCCCGCCTAAGAGCGAGAGAGACAGACATAAAAAGTGAAAGTCGTTGTCACGTAAAACTTTCGCCCGTATACCGACTTTACAGGCAACCAATTTTTTTGAAGTCGGTTAAAAATTTAATTAAACTGCGGGCGACGAAATACAAAATACTGGTTGAAACAAGACTAATGAAACTTTTAAATGATTTGTTGAGCTGTCAAATAGTTAAGTTTCCTTTAGAAGTTTAGCTGATACGGGGTAGAAGGGGGGCTTGGAGAGCTTTCAGAGGGCTTACTAAAACTCCCCGCTTCTCCCCTCCATGTCAATTAAAGGAAAAGTTTGGACACCAGTTAACCAATTGACAGATAGGTAGGTACCTACCTCGAGTTATGAGAAAGATAGCTAAAATATGAATAAAAAAATATTGTTGTGTGTACTTATTGTATCTCATAGCGACTTACGACTATACTTAGACAAGTATTAGGTAAGAACCTACCTACTAATTATAAAATTATAATATAACGGTAGATATGCATAATATAATTTTTAAAAAGAGTAAATAAGAGAAAATACTTAAGTAGGCTTGCTTTATTGAAAAAAATATTGAGAGCTTGTAAAAATCGTGTGATCATATTCAGAACTTTAAAGAGATAAAATAAAATAAATAAATAATAAATAAGCCTTTTATTAACTGAAAACACTTTTTACAAGTTACATATTAATTATCTTACATAATAGGTTCTTATTGCTATGAAAAATTACTGATAGGTTTTAACTATTGTTTATTGACTGAGTATATATAGTACCTACTCACTAAGTTATACACAGTAATTGTAAAACTGTTTTCTGTTATTGATTACAATTATGAGCTTGTTAATATAGGGCTGAATATGAAAATGATTTTCTTTTTTTTTTTTTTATTATTATTTCAAAAGAATCTATCTAGTAGGTAGTTTTCTGAATATAATGTATGTAATTGTTTTCATTATTTTTACTTTTTCTATAAATAGGTAAGTGCACAATATCAGAACAAATATAATTTTTCGTATAATTGTGCCCATTTGTAGCTAAGCAAGTGATATTAACTTTTAGTAGAAAATACAAGTTCAACAATTTTTGTTTGTGTTAAGTTGTTATAATATGACAGATTTCAGGAAAGTAGTTAAATTATTTCTATAAAAGGGCTCTCTATATAATATGTAATCAATGTTTTTCTGTATTCTCAATTTTAAAGTATTCCATAGTAAAATACATAGTTACATATTTTATCAATTAACTAATTTTTTATTTTATTTTTCTGACCACTTAGTATTTTAGTTTAAAGAGATAAGAGACTTTAATATAACTTTATGTTACTTGGTATAACATCTAGAAGCTTATTATTTACCTACTAGCACGTAAACTCTTTAGACGCCTCTAAAAAGTCTACCTGATACCTATATCATGATGTCTAGCTTCATCATTATGTAACTACCTATGCAACGTTAGAACGGTCAAAGAATTCACATTCAGGGACATCGAAATAGAAATGATCAGAAAAACCTAATGATCAATAGGTAGACAGGGTATAAGGGCATATAAGAAGTAAGTAAATAATTATCTACTTGAGGACTGACGTCGCTGCTACGTTGTGCAATCGGCATAATATTATTATCGTTACAGTAAATCTTGAACGGTAGGAAACTAGAACAAGTTGCGCATAGAAACAAACTTGTGCGCACTTCCTTTAAGAGAACAGTTTGCTAAGTATACGGGTATGATAAACGATGTTATGTTTGAATTAAGTAGCTAAATCAAACGGAGAAGCTTCATGTTCATAATATTAGAGTGTACCGTTTAAGTACACGTAGGACGTCAGTAAACTTCCACTCACCGCTAGATGGCGGTGTATCTTACTTCGTGTAACTTACATCGCGCTACGGAGATATACGTTCAGATCATGACAACTATGGAAAAATTAGATCAAGTCACTCTGGTTTCCCTTCAAAACGTATAAATCTTTCGCCTTTTACTAAAGATTTCCGTGGAGGGGAACACTCAAATGAGTCTTTAATATTTTTGGAAAGCCTTACCTCGGTAAGGCTGAATAAATTAAAATCATAAAATGTACCGATGTAAAATGTAAAGTGTACACTAATAGGTTGTGATTTACTTACTACAATTCATAAACATACAGCAAAATTTCATATCCGTGGCAACGTGGTGCTAACTCTGCTAAGTAATACTGGTAATATTACTTAGGTATTAGGTTCATTCATGCTCACGCTTATATTATATTACTACTGAGGTAACGAGCGAACTAAGCACAACGAGCACTAAACCAATGGTCTGTGCGAAATTATTGTTTAATACATTTGATCAATAAGTACACTTTATAGTGTTTTATGTTTACCTCCACATATAAGAAGAAGAATAAAAGAAGAACCAAATGAATGAGGGAGGTTTTTAACCAAAAAGTTTTCTGTACAAAAAGACAATGACCATGGATGTATAGAATCCGGAACCGGGTTGAAACAAATTAATTATTAAAACAAAGTTTCTTTTCGGAGGAAAATGGATTGAAAAAACCCGTCACGAAGAAAATCTACGATAATTTTATTTTTTACAACTGTGAAATTCGGCTCAGTGTAGCCGAATTGGCTGCATCAAAAACCTAACATCAGGTGTAATACAGAATTCACGAAAAAAGTGTCCCGAGAAAACCTATATAAACGAGGGTACATGAGTATTTTTATAAACAAACTAAAACATTGTAATTTTTAAACCATTACTATACGGCCCAATTTTTAAACACGGGACTGAAGTGTGATTGTATGTCTTTTAGCGTTTTGTATGTCATTCACTTCGGACACTTTTTAGCTCTGACCCAACTCCTTAGTTTATAACTCAATGCCTAACATGGTAAAATTTCAGTCAAACTGAAATTTCACGCCATGTTTATAAACGGGGGAAAAGTAGACAAGTAAAAAATGTATCCCACCAAAAACATAAATGTAAAAAAAGGAGAGCCAAGTTGAATACAAAAATCATGCTCGGCTGTCGGCTTCGCCGCAAAAAGAATGGAGATCAAAATGAGTGCCAAGTTCTATGTAAAATCGAAATTTGTATTTATAGGAACAAAAAAACAATATGAACAATTATTAAACTCTATTTCTTTGCTTTATTGGATACCTATAACAATTGCTGTTATTCAAAAATGTGGGATCTTAAAATAGGTTAGATTTGACTTGGCCAGTTTTCATTACATCAGTCATTTTATAAAGTTATACAACATTTTAATTCAGATAAAAACTCGCCAAGTCAAATCTAACCTATTTTAAGATCTCACATTTTTGAATAACAGCAATTGTTATAGGTATCCAATAAAGTGTAACGAGCAATTCCGGAGGTGCGACGAGAAGAGCCGACAAGTGTCGAAGTTGGTCGAGGTGAGGCGGCGAGAGGGAGGCGTGACGAGTGTGCGTCCATAAAATGGGCGAGCGGCGAGGCATGCAGGCATTATCAGTCGTGTACCAGTGCAAAGTGTTACCGTGATTAATTTGTAATTACTGTGATATTTAAAAAGTTAGAAAATATAATTGAATGTGCGATTGGTGAGACGTGTTTCATTTCTGACTCTTAACAGTCAGAAGTGGTATACTGTTCACCACACCCACAGTGAAGCGAAAAGCCGGGAACATGTGACGTCACGTGACGTCAAAGAGGTTGCGAAAAACTGAAGAAAATTGGACACCCAGCGAAAAGTCTCATGTAAGTGCCGATGAAAGTAGTTATCGTTTCAAAAATTGCTTGAAGGCGATGCATGATGAATACGTGAGAAAGAAAAGCCGTGGAATAATTTTTACTTGAGGGTACTTTAAAAAAAAAATCGGAAGAAAATATGATAATTGCTAAATTGTACCCGGAAAACCGTGATATATGTGAAAAGGAGGATTTACAAGATTGAGTGAGATTTATCGGTGGAGTGACAATAAGGGGTCAGGCGTGTACTCTGTTAAGCCGGTTAGCAACAATGGCAGCATAATACATATACATTGCAATTTCATTTTTGTGAGAAGATTTGACGGTACATTTGATGATGACATTTTGTAATGGTGGAAACAAAAAGGAAGCGGGCAGTATCTGCTATAAGTGTGGTTGTTTCGTCCAAAGTACAGCTAAAATCAAGTGAATGACTTCTGAAAGTTTTCAATGCATTTTACGTGGCATAAAAAAAAAATTCAAAGTGGAACAAGATATGAGCGCGGGTATACCGCAATAACGAGGGCTGGGATTCCTGAGACTGAACGTAGGATCTTAAGAAGCTTTTTGGTAATGTATGATCGTTCCAATATTACAACGAGAATGTAACGTAGGCGTTGCTAATATTTGTTTTTATGTTTCATGAACAACTGATGAACTGATGAGTCTTGCGCGCTGGTCAGCGTGTCGCGTCGTGCATGTTGGCTCGCCGTGCTATGCTGGAGCTGCATCTGTGCGCTGGCCACGTGTCTCCACGTGTATATGATGTCATGTCACGGAATGTGTGATGTCATCAACCAGATGGCGTCTCTGGTGAGCTGTATTTGTTCCAATTGTTATTTTGATTTAAATATTAAACATTTGACATAGTCCACTATACCGTCGGGCACTGTGTTCATTTTAACTCACAGTAAAAAAATTGTGTGAAACTGTGTGATCATATGAGTTCAGATACGTTATTTATGAAGGTACTTGTGTAGTTTTCTAGGGAGTTAATTTAACAACCACCAGTGATCAAAATGTTGCGTGATATACTAGTAGACGGGAAGTACCTACATTTGTAGAATTTAAGAGCCGTCCAATATAGTCGAAATTATATATCGTATCAATTTTCAGAGTTGTACCTATGCAAATGAGTCTTAAAGCAGCGAATAAAGCTGAAAGCTTATTAATAAAATCTTAGAAGGTAGTTTTGTTGGGATAAGGTAGAAAACGTAAATTTTGGTACTAACAGTTTTGGTATAAAGGATCTAATGACACATTAAAACAAAAGTTATTTGCGTGCGTGTATGTACGCGTATGTTTGTACGTGCTTATACATGTGAGCGAGGATTGAGACTTCTCGCAAGTGTAGCATGGCGGAAATTTTATGTGTCTTACTACAGAGGCTCGAGTCGATTGTTTGTTAAGAGGTTATCAGGATTTTACGATAGTAGTAGTAGGAGTTCTTACGTGTAGCTATTTGTAATGAGGAAAATGAGTAGGTTACATTGTAAGTATAATAAAGCGGTAGGAAATAAATCGTTTACAGGAATAATTAAGAGGGTAATCTCAGTTGGGTGGGTCAAAGTTTTGGGAAGTAAAAGAGATAGGTGAAATATAGACGACTGGTGAAATTTGACATAGATGTAAGGTGTGATGAGAATGGATAGGATGGATAGGACAAAGGACACGTATGTTAGTGAAAGTTTTAAAGTAGCACTTGTTACCCTTGTGATAAAATTAATAAATGAGGAGTAAAGGTTAGCGTGGCACGGGCCATATAATACGTAGACTGAAAATCACGTAGGTGTAACAAAGAATAATGTAAAGGAAGATAACGTATAGGTGGATGGATTGTGTAAGAGGATACGCGTATAAAAAGAGTGGATTACAAGTTAACGGCTGATTGAAATGAATGTAGGAATTGTGAACAATTATGTTGAGGACAGGCCTAAGCGTACATTCAGACCTGACAAACAGTTCTTCATTAATCCGAGCTGGCACAATCACATGTGTTCAAAATGTTCTTATGTTTACAGTTACTATGCTGCGTTCGAGAGAGCCTTGGTATCCGAGATGCATCATCAGAGAAGGAAAGCAACTCCAGCAGTTATGCGGCGGAGGGTCGCTGCTCAGGCATCATTCGCGAGTCCTTCGATGCGGAGGAGACTCCAGCCTGTTAAGTTGAGTACCTAGTATCTAAATTAGTAGTCTTATGATCTTGTTGAGCGATGCTTGATTCAAAGCTTATATGAAGCTTTTTATTTGCATTGCGCTGCTCTGTCTCTCTTCTCTGGCACCGGGAGGCGATGTGGCCAAGCAGGGACTTGATTTGAAGGGGCAGTGACGTGACCTAGCAGAAACCTGATTTGTTGTATCTTGGTGGAATGGGAGGTTACTAGTATTGCGGGTTCTGTCTCATAGTGCGGCCACCATGAGTGTAGAGAGTAACTTTAATGTTTCGTTTAGCGTTTTGAAAGAGTATCTTTCGATAAGTTAGTTGAGTTTTAATTTCCATGTTAGGTTATAGTTATCAGTTAGGAGTTCACTTCTGTCGACTTAAATTTAATAGTTAGCTATCGTTTGGCGAGTCCTCCCATGAGTTTTGATGAGATGAGAGGTTTTGACTTTTAGGTTGGATTTATATTTTTGAGTTAAAGTTAAGTTAATCAGTCTTAGCCGGTATTATAAATTTGGAATTTCGTTTAGCAAATTTACATTGAGTTTAGTATTTTGGCAATTAAGAAACTTAAGTTTGAATTAGTTTAGTTTATCAGTTTTAGACTGCATTATCGGTTGGGAGTCTGCTTGAAACTTCAATTTTGGAAGAGCTTAGACTTGGTGGCCACTTGGTTTTAAATTAGAGTTCGAAATCAGATTGCAACTTCTATCGATGAGTTAAACCGCGTTTCTTTAAGCTTTCATTTTGACTTTAATGGGAACTGGAATTTCATATTTTGAGCTTAATTGGTTGCGGTCGTCATTGGAGTTTACTTATAGAGTTTACTTATAGAGTTTACTTATAGAGTTTACTTATAGTTTACATATAGAGTTTACATATAGAGTTTACATATAGAGTTTACATATAGAGTTTACATATAGAGTTTACATATAGAGTTTACATATAGAGTTTACATATAGAGTTTACATATAGAGTTTACATATAGAGTTTACATATAGAGTTTACATATAGAGTTTGCAGATTAGGGTTTGCAGATTAGGGTTTGCAGATTAGGGTTTGCAGATTAGGGTTTGCAGATTAGGGTTTGCAGATTAGGGTTTGCAGATTAGGGTTTGCAGATTAGGGTTTGCAGATTAGGGTTTGCAGAATAGGGTTTGCAGAATAGGGTTTGCAGAATAGGGTTTGCAGAATAGGGTTTGCAGAATAGGGTTTGCAGAATAGGGTTTGCAGAATAGGGTTTGCAGAATAGGGTTTGCAGAATAGGGTTTGCAGAATAGGGTTTGCAGAATAGGGTTTGCAGAATAGGGTTTAGCCGGATAGCGCTTAGCCGGATAGCGTTTAGCGTTTGCAGAATAGCGTTTAGCCGGATAGCGCTTAGCCGGATAGCGTTTAGCAGGATAGCGTTTAGCAGGATAGCGTTTAGCAGGATAGCGTTTAGCAGGATAGCGTTTAGCAGGATAGCGTTTAGCAGGATAGCGTTTAGCAGGATAGCGTTTAGCAGGATAGCGTTTAGCAGGATAGCGTTTAGCAGGATAGCGTTTAACAGGATAGCGTTTAGCAGGATAGCGTTTAGCAGGATAGCGTTTAACAGGATAGCGTTTAGCAGGATAGCGTTTAGCAGGATAGCGTTTAGCAGGATAGTGTAGCAGAATTGTGTTGAGCAGGATAGTTTTGTAGGATAACGTTTTGAAGGATAGTTTTGCACATAGTTTTGCTTTGGATTGACTATGAGGTTGAGTTAATAATTTGAGCCTGGAGTTTGGGTTTGTCACTTGGCCGATATTATTAGACTGATATTATCAGATTAGAGAAGTAATCTCATGTCCATCATTTGATTTGAGAGTTCGTCTCTGCCTAGGTATTGTCCTGGTTGGTTTTGTGGCACTTCTAAGCAGGTGTGGTTTTGGCTGTCAAGTTAATCCACGGGGCCGAGATTTGGTGGTAATTTAAGGGGATTTTTATTAAGGGACTGTTGAGACGTGATGATGTGTGTATGTATGAAATTGAGAGCACTGAGTGTAAGGTTCACAGCCTCGTCATTGTTTCTGCAGGTTTTCTGGGGGGGAACTTACCGTAGTGTCATTAACGTGCTCTTAACAGTTAACCGTGTTGCAACAGTAGTATTGAGGCAATCGAAACCTGATATTGACTTAATGGATTTACTAGAGAATTAAAGTGTACTCTGCGCCAATTGCGGCGCAATTGTTACAGGATGGCCGACTGTAACGAGCAATTCCGGAGGTGCGACGAGAAGAGCCGACAAGTGTCGAAGTTGGTCGAGGTGAGGCGGCGAGAGGGAGGCGTGACGAGTGTGCGTCCATAAAATGGGCGAGCGGCGAGGCATGCAGGCATTATCAGTCGTGTACCAGTGCAAAGTGTTACCGTGATTAATTTGTAATTACTGTGATATTTAAAAAGTTAGAAAATATAATTGAATGTGCGATTGGTGAGACGTGTTTCATTTCTGACTCTTAACAAAAGCAAAGAAATAGAGTTTAATAATTGTTCATATTGTTTTTTTGTTCCTATAAATACAAATTTCGATTTTACATAGAACTTGGCACTCATTTTGATCTCCATTCTGTTTGCGGCGAAGCCGACAGCCGAGCATGATTTTTGTATTCAACTTAGCTCTCCTTTTTTTACATTTATGTTTTTGGTGGGATATCGCATTACTTTTTGTAAAGAAAACTAGGCAGGTATTGAGTTTAAAGCTTTTTCTTGCGTTTCCGCTGCGTGGTTTTCTTTTTTATACTATTTTCTACACTGTCTTGAATGTTAGAGATAATAGTGATAATAAATAAAATAGAAAAATAAAGTACCTAATGTTGCAATGTCCAAATTAAAGAATCAACTGTTAGACGGAACGAAGTTCGCCGGGTCAGCTAGTACAACATAAGTTTGCTGCTGTCAAATGATGTCAGTATAGCGTTTTCTTACTGGAGCTAGAACTGAGTGGCTGAGACAACGCTAAACGCGTGACAGTTGATATCGGCAAACTTATAGCGAACGAGTTGTATAAAGTATTTATTTATTCATTCAAATCTCATATATATGTACTTCACTTTTATACAATTATTGGTTAAGGCACGAAGAACCTGGTTTTTTAGCGCGTATTACAAGTTTTTTGTATGAGGACACCGCTTATTTTTTATTTTTTTGGCTTTTTTATTTTTTGATTTTTTCCTACGTTTACACACAATTAACGAGCTGGATTCCAAATTTCATCCTTCTAGGTCATCTGGAAGTAGGTTAAGTTTTGGTACTATATGTGAGTTTGTATGGGGACACCCCTTATTTTTTGACTTTTTTTTATTTTCTGATTTTAGACTACGCTTACACACAATTGCCGTGCTGGATTTCAAATTTCATCTTTCTAGGTCATCTGGAAGTAGGTTAGGTTTAGGTACTATATGTCAGTTTGTATGGGGACACCCCTTATTTTTTGACTTTTTTATTTTCTGATTTTTTCCTACGTTTACACACAATTACCGTGCTGGATTTCAAATTTCATCTTTCTAGGTCATCTGGAAGTAGGTTAGGTTTAGGTACTATATGTCAGTTTGTATCGGGACACCCCTTATTTTTTGCCTTTTTTTTATTTTCTGATTTGTTCCTACGCTTACTCACAATTACCGTGCTGGATTTCAAATTTCATCTTTCTAGGTCATCTGGAAGTAGGTTAGGTTTAGGTACTATATGTCAGTTTGTATAAGGACACCCCTTTTGACTTTTTTTCATTTTCTGATTTTTTCCTACGCTTACAGACAATAATCAAACTGGATTTCAAATTTAATCTTTCTAGATCATCTGGAAGTAGGTAAGGTTTAGGTACTATATGTCAGTTTGTATGGAGACACCCCTTATTTTTTACTTTTCTTTATTTTCTGATTTTGTCCTACGCTTACACACAATTACCGTGCTGGATTTCAAATTTCATCTTTCTACGTCATCTGGAAGTAGGTTAGGTTTAGGTACTATATGTCAGTTTGTATGGGGACACCCCTTATTTTTTGACTTTTCTTTATTTTTTGATTTTTTCCTACGCTTACACATACTTACCAAGCTGGATTTCAAATTTCATCTTTCTAGGTCATCTGGAAGTATAGGTTAGATTTAGGTACTATATTTCAGTTTGTATGGGGACACTCCTTATTTTGTCGACTTTTTTTTATTTTGTGATTTTTTCCTACGCTTACATACAATTACCAAGCTGAATTTCAAATTTCATCTTTCTAGGTCATCTGGAAGTAGGTTAGGTTTAGGTACTATATGTCAGTTTGTATGGGGACACCCCTTATTTTTTGACTTTTTTATTTTCTGATTTTTTCCTACGTTTACACACAATTACCGTGCTGGATTTCAAATTTCATCTTTCTAGGTCATCTGGAAGTAGGTTAGGTTTAGGTACTATATGTCAGTTTGTATGGGGACACCCCTTTTGACTTTTTTTCATTTTCTGATTTTTTCCTACGCTTACAGACAATAATCAAACTGGATTTCAAATTTAATCTTTCTAGGTCATCTGGAAGTAGGTTAGGTTTAGGCACTATATGTCAGTTTGTATGGGGACACCCCTTATTTTTTGACTTTTTTTTATTTTCTGATTTTTTTCCTACGTTTACACACAATCACCGTGCTGGATTTCAAATTTCATCTTTTTAGGTCATCTGGAAGTAGGTATAGGTTAGATTTAGGTACTATATTTCAGTTTGTATGGGAACACCCCTTATTTTTTGTCTTTTCTTTATTTTTTGATTTTTTCCTACGCTTATACACAGTTATCGAGCTGGATTCCAAATTTCATCCTTCCAGGTCATCTGGAAGTAGGTTAGGTTTTTGTACTATATGTTAGTTTGTATGGGGACACCCCTTATTTTTTTACTTTTTTTTATTTTCTGATTTTTTCCTACGCTAACACACACTTACCAAGCTGGATTTCAAATTTCATCTTTCTAGGTCATCTGGAAGTATAGGTTAGATTTAGGTACTATATTTCAGTTTGTATGGGAACACCCCTTATTTTTTGACTTTTCTTTATTTTTTGATTTTTTCCTACGCTTACACACAGTTACCGAGCTGGATTCCAAATTTCATCCTTCCAGGTCATCTGGAAGTAGGTTAGGTTTTTGTACTATATGTTAGTTTTTATAGGAACACCCCTTATTTTTTGACTTTTTTTTATTTTCTAATTTTTTCCTTCGCTTACACACACTTACCAAGCTGGATTTCAAATTTCATCTTTCTAGGTCATCTGGAAGTATAGGTTAGATTTAGGTACTATATGTCAGTTTGTATGGGAACACCCCTTATTTTTTGACTTTTCTTTATTTTTTGATTTTTTCCTACGCTTACACATACTTACCAAGCTGGATTTCAAATTTCATCTTTCTAGGTCATCTGGAAGTAGGTTAGGTTTTTGTACTATATGTCAGTCAGTATGAATTTTAACGACTTTTTGACCTTCATATCTTTATAACCGTTTGAGCTAGCTTCATGAAAATTGGGCTTCTATATGATCTTATGGATATTATTAAACACATTTTATGTGTTTACGTAAAATAGGTTTTGAGTCATAGAAGGGTCAAAAGCGGCACCAAGTGGTTCGTGTAAACTTACTCTTGGCGCTGGCTAGCCAGTTCCTTTGCTTGAACTTGGCTTGACACGCTGCCGCGTGTCTAAATTTATACATTTTTTACTTGTCTACTTTTCCCCCGTTTATACATTTTTTACTTGTCTACTTTTCCCCCGTAGGTACCGCTAGCTGCCAAGACGATATCACGTGACACATACAAAATAACAAACATGATAATTATACTAATATACATACAAACAAGTAAGTTACGAAGGTACTTACTGGTAAATTATTGCACGGTAAATTATAATCTGTTACCAAATTGACGCTAGTTAAATACTTACTTAGCTACGTAGCATAGTTTCGCTCAACGACTAGGTAAATACTAATGTATATCTAGATTGAGTTCATTACAGTTGCTAACTTTTGCCGACAACATAATTAAATTAAATTATGCATAGTTCTGGTTTATATACAGATGCTTTTATAAAACATTCTTTTTGTGCTCTTATGAGTTGCTCAAGTGCTTAGAAAATTGTATTTTTAAATTCCACTTCAAAAATATTTAAGTCTGAAATATTTAGAAATCTAGCCATGATTTATCAGTTAAAATCTATGACAAAAAAACTAAGTCAAGGCCAAGTTTAAACAACTCTAGAATAAATAATCGGCCAAGTATGAGTCACTCTCGTGCATGAAGGGTTCCGTAACAATATCAATAAAAACTGCAAAAAATTACATTTGTTGCCTTAAATATTTGTTTTATTTGAATTTTCTCGATTGTTTTTAAATAAAATCTGTGTTTTTAAAGTGAATAATACGATGCATTGGGTCCTTTATATATACTTTATTATTTGTTTATTTTTAGGATTTGTTTTTATAGCGGCAACATAAATACATCATTCTTGAAAATTTCAGCTGTCTAACTATCACAGTTCACGAGATACAGCCTGGTGACAGACGGGCAGACGGACACACGGACGAATAGGGTCCCGTTTTTAACCTTTGGGCACGGAAACCTAAAAACTACCTATTTAGAGTCATTGCAAACTTTACGAGAGATTGTTCTATCGATCGATAGCAGTGCCTATGAAGCAGTCTCGACCTCCGATTCCCAATTCTAACATCTTTGTTTTCAATTTTAGGTCTATCAGAATACTTTTTCAGCGCTCAAATGTAAAAGTTTTAATCTCATGACCCAGTTGGATAATATCGAGAGTCTGCAACTTGGTGCAGTTCGGGAAACACGTTCAAGTTTGCTTCTAAATCAAACTGACTGTCACCTGTCGAGCCATGATTAGGAGCTGAAACTTCCCGTGCAGTGGGTGATTTACATTTTAATTTAAACTAGCTGTTGCCCCCGGCTCCGCCCGCGTGCAGTTCGTTTTTTTTTACAAAAATGTTTCCCGTGGAATTTCTTAATTTTTCCCAAGATAAATGAGTGGTCCCTGGGTTCGATGGACTCGTAAAGGAGTCTTCTTCCAATCTCTCCTGTCAACGTGCTATCTTCTTTCACACAATTTACCTATATCTTCTTTGGTCTTCCTCTACTTATAAACTCTGTCGAAATCGCTTATGTTACTCAGTTCGCATGAAGTAAGACAGAGTGGGGCGTGTCATCGTGGATTGTAATATCGATACTAACCAAACTTATCTTATTCTGAGATGAAACCTAGTTGCACGATCAAAAGGACGATATAAACTGTCGATATTTCGACCCCGTTTTGATTGTGCTACGTAGATAAGTAGCTATAGGTTTTTTAAACATCCCACGGCTGATCTCAAATTTTTCAGGATGAAAAGTATCTTAAATGTTGACCGGGCATATATATAAAGTAGGATCATAAAATTTCATTTAAATCCGTTACTTGAAAGACGCTTGCTAACTGTTTTTGTAATGTTTTCTTTCCCGCGGGAACTCGATTGGATTAATAAGTTTTACTATATATATATTTTGTTAAAGAGGCAACATAAGGTATCAGCATAACAAATTTTACTAAATTAAGTTCATTAACTGTTGTTTACAAAGCTGTTTAATTAATTGCAGTTTTTTAACTATCCCACGGGAACTCTTCATTTTACCGGGATGAAAAGTATCCTATATGTTGACCAGGGACATAAGCTACCACCACACAAAATTTCATTGGAATCGGTACAGCCGTTCCAAAGATTAGCCCGTACAAACAGACAGACAAACAGACAAACAGATAAACAGACAAACAGAGAAACAAAAAATTTGAAAAAAAATTAAATTAGTTCTATTTCACTTCTTACATCCCCCTGACTCCGTTTTTAGCATTTTTTTTATTTGTACAGAAATTCGACCTCTACAGATTTATTATATGTATTGATTGATGATAAACATAACTTTTATTTATATTTATTTCAGCCAATCGAAGTCCGGTCATGACATACGGAGCAGAAACGTGGACACTCACAGTAGGCTTTGTCCACAAGATCAAAGTCATTCAGCGTGCTATGGAGAGGGCTATGCTGGGTGTTTCTCTGAGGCATAGAATCCGCAACGAGGACATCCGTAGGAGAACATAAGTAACCGACATAGCCCAACGGATTAGCAAGCTGATGAGGCAGTAGGCGGGTTTTATCTGTCGCAGAACTTGGGGCCGTTGGGGCAGACGCGTTCTGGAGTGGAGATCGCGTACTTGTAAGCACAGCGTAGGACGCTCCTGCCCTCTGGACCGATGACCTGAAAAAGGTCGCTGGTAGCGGATGGATGAGGAAGGTGTGTGATGACGCGCTCTTGGAAAGGCCTATGACCAGCAGTGGACGTCCATAGGATGATTAAGTAAGAATAAGTACGAGTATGTCCACTGTTGCGCATACCTGGATCTCCTGTTTCCAAACTGCACGTTTTCGTTTTTGAATAAATTGGTTCCTATAAAGGCTCGGTTCTTGTCCGTTCGCTCTAAGAAAATAGTTATTTACCGTTGTCCGTCGGACTAGCTACGCCTCCGACCAACCTAACTTTAATTAATGTGAGAGTTTTGTGGTTAGTTGAAATTTTCACAGATGATGTTTTTCTGTTGCCGTATATACTAGAAAAACAAACAGATTATATAGAAATATATATACAAGATTTGCTCGTTTAAAGATATAGGATTAAAACTGCATCTTTAAAAATATCAATCGTTTACTCCACAACTATAATATTATATTTGTACCGTGCCGTTTCCACTGAATGGACTATAATGTCACCAGTCCACCTGGTTGAAAGTCTGCAAAATACTCCTTTTCCCGGTGCAGGTTCAACATTGTCGTACATTGCTTTATCAACTTCCATCGGTATATATAAACTATCTGGTACGCCCATTGACACTTCAGCTTTACTACACGTAAAGTTTCTTCGGTTCAAAGAGATAATTCGAGAACAGATTGGAATCTAGCCCCAAAGTAAGCGATAGCTTGTTTTATGGGTACTACATTATTGATAAATATATACCTATAATATATATATTTAATATACTTACATGAATATAATATAATATTGAAAATCATCCAGACTATGGAAAACACGACCTTCGATGCAGACGGCAGGTTTGTTACCGCTACGCCATTCGATCGTCATAATATTCTTTACACTACAGCTAAATGAGTTTAAGTCAATTTGAGCTTTTTCTATTGAGCTGGGATTCGTTTACGTGGGCAACATATATAAAATAAAAAAAGTATTTATTTCGAAATTATTGAGACATGTCATACAAAGTCCGTCATATACATCATTGCATAATGTTTATAAAAATACAAGAAAGTCAAAAATTACAATTTAAAATGATCCATACAATAAAAATATTATATTTTAATTTATAAAATGTCTCATGGCAGCATGTATAGGCATGTTTATTATGTAGATAATACGTTTATTTAAATGACAACGTAGTAGGTATATAAATCCGTTGCCACAATGCCTACCTATTCCCGAAAGAACTTTGGCATCCTTTCATTCAACTTCTGTTCGTAAAATCTTTTGCGAGTGGTTACACAAAGGGAAACTACCAAGGATTGACACACTTTTGTGTTTGCATGTTTCTTAGTTGTTTAGTCACTTAGTTTCAATATTCTTTGTGACTATGATAAAATATTCCTATTACGACGTTTGAAAATAATTACAGTCAAACTTTAAGTGAGAGCTCAAAGGACCGAAATTTCTTTTTCTCTTTATTTCGAGGTTTCTCACTAACCCGAGTTTCAGGGTTAGGAGGGCAAAATAACGAGACCTGGCAAATACTCTCACTAAAAGAGTTTTCTCGCTTACCCAGTTCTCAATCTTACCCAGTTACCCACTCTATCTGCAATATTACATCAGTAAATGATAAGCAATTTAACTTCTTAAAAATGCGTAGAATGCCTACGCCGTAGCACGGAGGTATTTGCGCATTCTATGGTTTTAAACTATCATGCTTCGTATGTCATAGAAAACACAAGTGTATTTTATCATTGATGAGTATGCCAACAGAGGGTCAGAAATCATATTATTATCATGAGTTTGAATTGTCTACGCCGCGTCTACGTCTCTACTAAGTCCCACGTCTCAAACAAAAAGTTTACATATACCCAGAATATAGTTTTTCTCATTGAACTATTTATTTGAATGATTTACAAAATGTATAGATAGGTCCCCTTCTTAGATCATTACATCATTTGACGACCTCCCTAACGCGGTGGCGCGCGCTCGGAATCGAGTGGGAGGTCGCGGGTTCGATTCCCGCCACGGGCCACTTTGGAATTTAATTATTTCTAAATTTGCTCAGGTCTGGTCTGGTGGGAGGCTTCGGCCGTGGCTAGTTACCGCTCTACCATTTCGGCGTGATGCTGTAGAAACCGTTACGTTAGTGAACTTACCCCTTTTAAGTTAGTACGATAACATCTTCGGCTGCATCATCACTTAACATCAGGTGAGATCGCAGAGCAAGTACTAATTAGTATAGTGTAAAAAAAGATTTATCACTAAAAACGACGAGCGTATATCGTGATTTGAATATACCTTTCGAGTTTCGAAGTAGACGAGTAATTTCGATTGCTGTTACGAAAGCAGACGTTTCACCCACTACCATCAATATATCGCTTAGGTTTTGTTCCTGTGATATATCTCAATCGCTTTGAACGATTCAGATCAAAGCTTTTACGTAAATCGGGTGCATTCGCACTTTGTGGTGGAGTCACAGAGTTAGGTGTCTGCAATTCATCACACTCGTATGACTGTTATTATGACCACGCAACAGAAGTCTTTTTAGGTAGAAGTGTCAACCCCGTTCTTAGGCCCACTTGTGGGCAAGAGTATTTAGAAGAAGAAAGATTATCTATAGACTTTTACGTTAGCCTGGAGTAAGTTGGCAGGGTTCACACACTTTTGAGAATATAATGGCGATCTCTAAGGTTTCGTTTCCTCACTATGTTTTCGTTCGCCGTCGCAAGCAATATTTTTAGCATTCTTTTACTCAATACAATTTATGTACCTACTTGACTATAATTATGCAATATCACGTGATGGTGTTATCGTGCGCTAGGAATGGATTAATATAACCCCCAATTGTTGCTATACAGCATCGCACCGGAACGCTAAATCGCTTGGCAATACTTTTCCACCTGTATATACGTGGCAGTGTGTTTACGGTAGTATACGGTTACTTGCATACCATTTTAGCCTTTAAAGCTACGTATGCATTTTTGACACTTTTGATAGGTCCGAGATATGAACCACTGGGTTATCACTGCTTACTAAAGGTGTAGTACTGGCTACATCAAAGCGACACTGTGAGCCGTTATCTCTTCAATGGACCTCTAGCGGCCTGCACTTGACAGTCGTCGCTATTGAACGAGGAAGTCGTAACTAATTGCGGGTAGGTAGACATATTTTATGGGAATACCTGTGTGGGTAATATTGTACAGGGTTATGTAAAAAATACCAAATCGCTCTCGTCCTGTATTGGTTTACATAAAAACTAACAACTTTTGTTCTACGACTTTTTTTACTCGATGTTTTGAGAAATATTAAATATTCAATATTATACAGAGATACTCTACTCGTTACTACTCATCGGCAAGTGGCAACGGTGCGGATCGCGGCGCGGCGATTCGCGAACTCGCAGCTCGAAACCACAACAGTGTAATGTCACTCAGATACCTAAGACATTTTTTTGTATGAAATAAATTAATACTGAATTTTGAAAAGTCGTAAAACAAAAGTTGTTAGTGTTGATGTTAACAACTACAGGCCGAGAGCGATTTGGTATTTTTCATATAACCCCGTATATTCGGTGGTATTACCGGTAGGTACTCTGTGGTATAACTAATTCGATGTACATCAGTTTCATTGCGTCGACGAGGTTTTATTTCACACCACGAACAAATGACTAAGTACCTACAAACGTTTGAAAATCTCTAAGCATTTATGATCAAGTTTTAATTGAAATTATTTGGTCTTTGTTTTTGATTGAGGTGTTTTTTCGATATATCGAATCAAAAAGACAACAAGAAACTATCACCATTTTTCATAATATATAAAATTAAGTAACCTTTACTTACTATTATTATGGGGCAAAGCTGCTGATATTCAAACTATATTTGTATTGCAAAAGAGAGCTATTAGATCCATATACAAAATGAAACCACGCGAATCTCTTTAAGAACAATGGTGCGGGCCCATACATCGCTTTCGGTCACGTTACGCAACTATAAATGAAAAAATATTTTTTCGGTTGGACCTGCAAGCCTGAACTCAATGCTAAAAGATTTTTCTTACAAAAAAGTGGAGAAAAATTAATATTTATTTTCAAAATATTGTATCTGAGTATTATAACAACTGCGACCTCCGCCATGAAGCATCTGAGAGCATAGACAATACACTATATACTCTTTGATAAATACTTGTCACTTGTCCCAGAATTTGTCAATGTCGACAGTTGAGACCATGTAGCCATCATGTAGCTGTTGGACAATGTTGCGAGATGCCGGAATTAAAAATCTCCAATTGACTGAAAGAAAAATCTAATTGAGTTAATAAATTAATATTGAATTACAAAATCACAAATATTCAAAGAGTTTATTTAAGTGAGACTGGCTCACACGGAAAAATAATATTCAGTTTTACTACAACGCAATGGAAACCCCTAAACTAATTTAATCTTTTTATGTAAATATATTCGAATAAAATAAAATGCAAAAAAAGAACGATTGAAATCGACATTTATATTTATTATTTTAAAAAAAAAAGCAAGTGCCGAGTTTTTTGCCCGTTCTTCTCGGTGCAGTACTACTTTCAGAACGAGGCGGTAGAGTCTTAACGTTTCGCAAGAGCCTGTAAGTTAGGCCTATGTGAAAGAATACAATTTTTGAATTTTGAATTTGAATTTTGACACAGTTATTATTTCTTGTATTCTACAGTCTGATCTAAGAATTAACGTTGTACTTGAAAATAGATTTTTCATTAGTATAGTCTGTTTCATGTTGTTCTCGTATAAAAGTGGACCGATCGTCAAAAAGATGGAGCATAAAAGTGGAAAAGTTTGGCATCCGGCAACACTAGCAGTCAGGAATGTGGAAACGGAACCTATCAGTATCAATTGAATTTCTTTAAATATTTTATTTTTTGACCCGTCCTTTACAATAACCGGTGATACCTTGAAAAAATTCTGTTATTTATTAGAATCGTCTTGTAATAAATATTACATCTAGACGCTAAACTTTATTTGTGTACATTTCTGCCCATGTTCAAATAGGCATTCTTACAGTGGCGTGTCAATACATTTATAATTGTCTACTGTTTGTACGTCAAAATATTAATAATTACAATAAACGGATAGATATAAGTAACCGTCCAATTAGAAGTGGAGCACATAAGTTAGTTGTAGTGCCACACCGTTTGCGTAAGGTACAGAAGTCCTTTGTGGGGTTGAGTGTACGCTTCTACAATATGATCCCGAAGTCTGTCTTGGACTTACCTTTGCACCGGTTTAAAGATACTGTCAAAAAACATCTAATAAATCAGGGTTACTACACCATTGAAGAATTTTTAAATAACAAAGATTCTTGGAACGATAGTGATATGCTTCCATCTCCTGACGAGATATCTTAAAAATATTGTTTCATACTAAGTACTAAAAATTGTATATTGAGAAATTTTTTGAAAAGAGCAAGTACCGAGTTTCTTGCCACTTCTTCTCGGTGTAAACCTGCTTTCCGAACCTGGCGGTAGAGTCTCGACATTTCATGAGAGCTTATATCTAAGCCTATGTGAAATAAAGAATTTCATTTCATTTCATTTCATTTCATTTCATTTCATTTCATTTCATTTCATTTCATTTCATTTCATTTCATTTCATTTCATTTCATTTCATTACTTTACGGAGCCATTTTCAGTCTAGTCACAAATATATAAAGAATGTAGGTAATAATACTCCAATGTTCTATGTTTTTTGTCGAACCTTCCGCCAAACCAAATTTAAGAACATACTAGAAACTAACACCCTCCACGGACCACTTGGTACATAGGCATACCTGGCCAGATCTCTAAATTGGCTCAGTTTCCGTCTGGTGGGAGGCTTCTGCCGTGGCTAGGTTAATCATTTAGCGGTCCGGTGCGATGCAGTGTAGGTAGCTACCGTTAGGGTAAGATTAATTAACTTTGAAATGCAAACTACGTGTCATCGCTTATCATTAGCTGAGATCGCAGTCAACTACTAACTAGTGGAAGATAAAAAATCAGTAAACAATGGAAAAAACACTTTCCATTCATAGTAGAATCCATTGTGTATGCAAATATAAATCTTAGTCACTAAAGGCACAATTTAATTAATTTATAGGTAAAGTACTACGTTTCGGAAAGTGCCACCTTTCCTTTAGGTCATAATTCTGCGGAAGTCGTTACACTCTCGGCGAGGTTGTAAGAGACCGGCCAACGAGTGAATAATTTAATAGCTTTCTAGGTTATTAAAAGGTGGCCTGTGGTGCTCCCTGTCATAAACATAGGTACGCAGCTTGTTGTATGCGGTCTACCTATCATGTTACTTAACTTTAATAATAACTTACCGTGAACTAAACTGGTCTGCCCGCAAAATTTGAATTATATTTGGTTTTTCGCAATTTGTAAGCTAAGTAGCTAGATATAACATTAATTAAAATTAATTTATCTTAGGTATATAGATTTTTACTATAAACATGTAAACATTAAACAAAATTGAATAATATATAAAATCCTGCTTTTTTAGGGTTCCGTACCCAAAGTGTAAAAAAGGAACCCTATTACGGAGACTTCGCTGTCCGTCCGTCCGTCTGTCACCAGACTGTATCTCTTGAACCGTAACAGCTACAGACTTGAAATTTTCACTGATGATGTTTCTATTTCTGTTGCCGCCATAATAACGAATACTAAAAGCTAAAATAAAATAAATATTTAAGGGGGCTCCCGCCTCCCATACAATAAACGTGATATAAAAGTAAGTATAATTAAATTAAAATAAAATAAAAAACTAACGGGGGACTCCCATACAACAAACGTGATTTTTTTTGTCGTTTTTGAATTCGGTAGGCAGGGTTGTTTAGTTCACTTTATTTCTATGGAGAATGGTGCTTGATAGTACGGAAAACAAAGTTACGTTTGCGGTTTGCCAACAAAAGTACCTACATGTAAATTATACTCGTAAATTCATGAACAAAAGTGATTCTTTCAATGTTTTACTTCTTTCATGGTATGGAACCCTCAGTGCGCGAGCCCGACTCGCACTTGACCAATTTTCTATATTTATTAGCTACGTAAGTAAGTACCTACATAGCTCTGCAGGGCTTCCCTGCTCCTAATAGCCCCATTGACCGTCTCCGATCTATTGTGCTCGCCACTGAATCACTTTGTTACAATTTTCTCTGTAGACTTTCTCTTGTAATTTTTGCAATGCTTAAAAAGAAAAAGCCACAGTGTCTCATACTGTAAGGAAGAGTTATGCGGCTTTAATCTATAAATACACGGTGAATGTAACGTATGAAAAACCCCATCAAATAAAGCGGTGTAGCTTTTGTGTGAAGTACTATTGATTTTAGTGTCTAAACAGACGGAATGTAGTGCAGCTCGACACCGGTATATGTGAGCTAGAGCAAAGAGAATAAAAATAGTAGAGTACCGCGGGCCGAACACAATATTTCGTCGCGTCGGTTACTTGTGAATAAATATCGAAAGCGCTTCGTTCTATAGTTTTATAGGACACTAGCAGTGCCCGTGGACTCCGTTCCGCGTTAGAAATATTTTTGTACCGGCCCCTTTGTGCCGCGTCATAACCACAGTCCCTTCCCCCACCGCGCTGAACGCGACGCAATCGGATATAATATACTGCCTTTACCTACTTACCTACCTATCGCCACGCAATGGCCGCGCCGGGGTGGCACACAACCGCACGTTTTTATTTTGCTCTAATATCTTTGAAGATATTTGTTTGAACTGTATAGAGTAAAGGGCACAAATATTCTACATTAAAATTCCGTTCTAAAAACATATTTACAAAGATATACATTAATACCATATCTTAGGCTAAATAAGCTTCAAAAACAAAATTAATTTTTAATTCACAATTTTAACTGTAAAAGCAGTTATTGTAAGTTACCCGTAGGAGATAGGCATATATCGCGGATTTTTTTACAGAATTTGTTACGTTCTTAAATATTGTGAAACATTGTTTTGTTCTATACTCAATAGTTTCCGCAGCGCACGCAATTTTTTACGACTTGGATTACATTATTCAAGTTTAAGTAAAGATGCGTAATTAATTTTGGAAATTATTATAGCCTATGACACTCCACAATAACGTAGCTTTATATTGGTGAAATAATTTTGATAATCGGTTCAGTAGATCCAGAGATCACTCCTTACAACGTCACATACTCACAAACTCACAAACATCGTTACGTTATAATATTAGTCTAGAAGTAGATTGATGTGAATTTTCACGTGCAAAGCACCATCGTACTAATAAGTTTTTTCAATAAATTAAATTAATAGGATACCGTGAAACGCAGTGCACGACGGTCGTTGTCATTGGGGCAGGCTTCAGGCGTGCTCTAGAGAAAAGACGTACGTAAGACCATCTCTTTCCTGAACTGACCGACGACGCGAAGGACTGTGTGGTGGCGCGCTCTAGGGAAAGCGTATGTCCGGCGGAGGACATCTTATTGCTGCAGCAAAGTCTCAATAAAGTAATTAATAATCATTAAACATCTAATGTTTGTATGTGTAAAAATATTTATAAAGAAACTCTGAAGTATTATTTAAAAAAACAAAATATAAATCGAAACCTTCACGACTCTTAAGCAATTTCCTATGAAATCATGCTAAAGCTAAACGTTATACGTGTATGATGAGTTTGCACAGCTTTGTTATGAAATTCGAGAGCTTGAAAAGCGCTTGCTTTCTGTATTTACGGAAAAAATATCAAATTGTTAGTGGTTTTTGCAACTTATAACAGGTTGAATACTTAATTTCTTGAAGAAGTACTTAATTACTTGGAAATAGTAATCTTTGGTGATAAATTATTTCATTGATTAATATTTGGATTTTATGAATATTCTTCATTTGACATTTTTTACGTTATTAAAATAATTTTGAAGTATCCTAATTTATTTATTAGTTTGAACCAAATGAATATTACTTGGTGTGTACATTCAGCGGAGTTGTGGATTAAAATAGCTGCGGTTTGCGCCGCGCCGCGCCTTCTGCGATCTGCAATATTAAAACTTCACAAACTTTGAGAACTCCGACGCAGATCCAATCTTATTGCTTGCAGCATCCAGCGCAATTAGCAGATAATGGTGCATTTTCTCATCTTCCTGTAGGTACTTCGTAGGTTCTTACGAAGAATTACAGTATCATCACGTTAACATCGAAATACCTACTAATAGCCAATAGAAATAATGTGTAGTTTTGGAAGAGCCTGTATACCTACGTTAGGCTTATCACTCTTAATATGTGAAATAAAGAAATTTTGTCATTTCACTTTAGTATTTATACTCATAGCAGGCCATGTTTACTTGTCATTGAGACGGTCCGATTTCTGACGGCTGCCGCGCGCCGGCTATGTTGCACGCATCAGTCTAACATTATTTAATAGTCATTAATTAATTAATAAAGTCTAATTAACGCCCTCCATGCGTCAGATTACGAGGTAGCCCTAGTAGGTACGTCGAAAGAGATAAAGTTACGCGATAGAAAGAGAGCACAACTTTAGGTGCATAGCGGAGGCGGTGCCAGGAAATGAATTGCGCTTTTTTTGTGTCAGCGCTAGGGTCGCTATTTCTTTAAATCATCTTGCTGAGTGAACCTTTCGTACATTTACGTACTATTATTGTATTCCGCGCTCGTAGTATGAGCCCCACAAAACGTTCATTTGGTATATTTTTAAAGTACCTAGTCCGATTCGTTGCTTGATCCACGCGGCTGACAGTCGGCCATGGTCAGTCGGCCTCTTCATTGACCTGAGAGTCGGCCAAATTCGGCCGGCATGACATAACGAACAAATCGTGAGCTGGTGGAGTTTTAGTTGTTTTGGTGACGGACGTTGGACGTTTCAGTATTTGAAAGACTATTTGTACGAAATGCGGCTACCATGGGTTAGTATTCATTCTACTAGATAGGTATGTACTTTTTACCCCACTGTAATAGAGTATGATCGGGGTTTGAAAGTTGAACTTGTTAAATTCGAATTGTTCAAATAAAATGTATAAAACAAAAGATATAGTACTGTACTTATGAATCCCTTTTTTTACCAAACCACAAACTTAACTTTGTTTTTTTGAGGTTAATTGCTAATATAAAAAAAAAGTTTATATAGATGTTAATATAATAATAAGTTTTATTGTAACATTTTAATAATAAAAAAATATAGATGTAGAGTTGATTTTATTTTTCCCGATTGCTGAACTACTGCTGCTGTGGTTACTGAAATAAAGGGTCGTGACACACATACAGACAGACGGACAGATGGACAACAAAGTGATTTTATAAGGGTTCCCTTTTTTTCTTTTAAGGTACAGAACCCTAAAAATACATATTTATTGTTACTAACTGTTGCCCGCGGCTCCACCTTTGATGTCTAGGCATAAATCATTTTAGGCAAAATTAATTACAAAATAACTAACCACAGTACATGTTTAGGCAGCGCACGCAACGGAAGCTAAGACATTTCGCCTAAGGCTGTGGATATTTCACCGATGGTTTTCAAAAGTCCTTCAACAGATTTTACACTATTACACATTTACACCTTATTCACCGAATAGGAGTATTACATCTTTCTTGATGTCACCTCTGAATGTAAAGTCTGGTAACGTCTGCCGGTGTTTGCAACCAATAACGTAATGCAAATAACTTTTCAAAAGTTTAACAACCGCTGAGAACGAAAATGGAAATGTCGCTCAAACTCCTAGGTAGGTGAATCGGTAGGTACCTACTAACGTCTAGTTCAAGTAGGTAGGTAAATTAAATTGCTGTTTCATCCACTGACCCCAGCATTTTCTGATTGGACGTAAAGCCATGCACAAACGACTCACAATATATTTAGCGTTTAAGCTTGGTTCTCTTCTGAAATTTAAACATTGCTTAGAAGAAAATGATTGCATAATCGTTATGGTAGATGAGTACTGAGTAGATACTTAAATTTTTAGTAGATTTACTTACAGCATATTGAATTAGGTATAGGTACCGAAGTATTAAAAAAATATTCTTAATTTATCTAGCAAATTATAAAGAATGTTTTTAAGAGCAGTGATAACTGATAAAATATAGTGCAATCGACCTTTTCTAGATAATTAGGTTAGTATCTCAGGCATATAACTTTTCGGTGTTATATGGAATTTCGAGTTTGAGGTCGCGTGTCCGATTCCCGCCACGGGTCACTTTGGAATTTTATAATTTCTAGGTCTGGTCTGGTGGGAGGTTTTGGCCGTGGTCAGTTACCACCCTACCAGCAAAGACCCACCGCCAAGCGATTAAGCGATCCGGTGCGATGCTGTGTAGAAACCTTTGATTGAGTTTCATTACCCCTTCCAAGTTAGTACGATAGCAAATTCGGCTGCATCATCACTTACCATCAGTTGAGATCGCAGTCAAGTACTAGATTGTATTGTGTAAAAAAACGGTACCTACTTTATTTAAATTATTAGTTCAGCTATCCATAAAGTATAATATCATCACTACACCAACAATTATTTATATACGGTAATAAATTAGAGAAAAACTTTATAGTATCATATGGTTGGTTGCAACTATCTAGGCGATATTTCAACAGCATATCGCGGGAAAATTTACAACTTGGTTTATTGTCGGTTTGAACTGCAGATAAATTAACTTAATCGACCCCAATCCGTTAAACAGTCAATGGGGATAAAATAAAAGGTACCTATTAGCCCAGTTGGATATGTTTACTCACTCTCCACAGATTTTTTTGGAATGTTGTTATGATAGATACAAGTATTGTTAAACCACTGAATACATTAAGTAGGTAGTAGCTTCTTTTACACACAATAATTTAAGTTAAGTACTTAGCTACAGTTTCATCTGATGAGTAGTGACGATGCAGCCGAAGATGTAGATAGCCAAAGATGATAAAATAGAAAATTCTTTTCAAAAAACCGACTTCAAATGCCACTACAAAGAAAGAAACTCCCATACATAAGTACATACATAAATACATACACAGATACATGAACTCTAAAACATTACACACCTTTTTTGGGTACTCGTGTAAAAATCATTGGCAAGCATTGGCAAGCAAACACCACACAAAAATGTTTAAAAAAATAAACTTATTGACAAAACCACGTTTAAACTTTTAGCGGTAAAACAATTTCTAAAACGGATTGCTACTACCGGATGTGCTACAAATATAAAAAATTGGTCAAGTGCGAGTCGGGCTCGCGCACTGTGGGCTCCGTACTATTAAGACCAATTCTCAAACAAAGTAAATTAAACTCCCGTGCCCACCAAATTCAAAAACGAGACATCGTTTAAATTCTTAAGTAGTATAGGAGAGTAGGAGGTAATTGTATTGACTAATTTTACACAATAACAACCGGCCTATTACTTACCGTGTAACTGAGTTTTAATCTCACCATGTTTTCGTACATTTTTCTGTTTTTTTTTGTTTAAATAACCTTTTTTGTAATTTTTAACTATTTATTTTTAAAGTAATTATTTAAATATTCTGTGAACATTTCAAGCGTTTACCTTTTACCGTTATTAAAATGGAGCAAAAACAAGCAAATAAATAAAAAAATGGTCTACTTCAAAATGAAGAAAGCAGGAAATTTGATAAGGTAACTCTATTATGTAGTTAGACTATGAAAAAATAGTTTTAATTGATTGAGGAAAATTTAATATGAGGATAGAAATAAACATACTTAGTCATTTGGTCCGTCTAATTTTTCGCCCAATAAATAGAATTTCCATTCGGTTTGTGTCATAACTGTGAAACTTCAACTCGGAAAATTTACTGAACTTTCTGAGCTTGCTACATTTTTAGGCTCCGCCCTAAGCCGGATTTTTAATTTGTCAAAACTGTAAAATGGCGCTAATGTATGCGACCGACAGCGGTAGGTACCGAAATGTACGACGCGTGATGCCATATTTGAGAAATTTTTGGCTTCAACATACGTCACATCTTTCCCGCCCTCTTACCGTAGCGTATTTCGTCATTGGTGTCTACAGAGTCTGCACATAGTACCTAAAAGCCTAATCTACACAAAATGTCAGTAATACAAAAATCCTATGAATTCTCTTTGGGTAAAATCTTTGTTAGTTGGATAAAACGCTTCCCTTTTCCTAAAATATTTGATAACATCAAAGAAGCGGTGGCTTTCAACAGCCCACGGAAAATTTATACTTTAAAAAGATTAACTTACTTTGCGTAGACGGTGAAGAAATACCGAAAATATGTCTAGTTTCAAGTTTGCAACTTTATACTTAATGTAATCTCCTTATATCTTATCTACATAAAGAATAGTTAAAATAATATAATAATAATTATTATATTAAGAGTAATGCAACTTTGCAACACATTCATAGAAGAACACATTTTTCGTACTACAACGTGATCAACAAAGTTTTAAATTCTTCGTTTAATAAATAAAAGTTTGTGTATTTCCATATTACCGTTAGACGTTAAAGTCTGTCTGCAGCTAAAAGCTACGACGCGCTTAAAAGCTCGGCTAAGTGCAAAAACATTATATTTGTTAGTGTTGAACAACTTTACAGTAGTTAAATTCGCCGTACCGGCCATTTGGGATAATCACGAACATAAATGGGTGATCACACAATCGGGGTCACAGACGGTTTCTGCGATTGTGCTCAACAAACACATCGGTTGGAGCACGTTGCATCGAATAAATTAATGTACGTGCATTAAATAGCGGCAATATGTGGCCGGCATCGACGTTGCATAAAGCAGGGCGCATACAACATACTGCACATATGTTACTCGTAGGAACCTTACTGCGTAGAGTTTAATCTTCTAGACTGTAGAACAATGGTTTGGTTATGTGATCTATTGGTTGAAACATACATTGCCTTGCCCATGGATCCGTACATTGTAAAAATATAATCAGTAGTTTTATACAGAAAGTATTACTAAGGTAAAAGTACGTAATTCCGACAGTGTCCCAGTACCCGATAACGAGTTAGATTTTTTATATTCATAGCTTTCTAGCAATAATAAATAAAAATTTGTGAATGGCAATACATTCTTGGTGATATTTTTTACAATTGTAAAGGCAACGTTGACCAAAAAGTGTAAAGGCGTCGTAACTGTGCAACAAACAAAGTGTGCTCTCCACAAAAAAATAAAAAAATCAAAGTTCTACTGCTGAACTACGAGGCGACCCCGGAGGATTGGTTTGCTTGATACTCTGCTGCGTATAATGATACGGTAAGAGTTTTACTTTATTATAATATTTGAGTATATTATTTATCGATATATCTTAGTTTTTAAGGTGAATCGAATTGGAAAGTAAATATTTTTCCATGTTACATCTATTGGTACTGACAAATCCCTACTTGACCCAGTGCTCGACAAAATTTTAATATTTTTTGTCGGATATTGGTACACTTTAATTTGGTAGTAGTAGTTGTACCTAACCCGATATCGAATCTCTATTGCCTTGAAATAAGACTCATTTTCCCTTGAACTGCAGAATACACCCTGTCGGTTACTGCGTCGTATAGAAACAGTTGCATCTATGCTCGTCATAGCTCTTATTGCATTGAGTTAAGTCATATTTTTCTTTGACTCGACTTTAATTACCTTTAGGTACCTTGTTTGTTTTGTTACCTCGTGGATTTGATAGTTATTTTGCATTATTTTTTTATTATTGTGAACTAAAATGGATATCGAAAATATAAAATGATAAAAATGGAATAAAATGGAAGTATATCGGGCTCGTCGTTATTATCATAGTTAAACAATTAATATTTGTAGAAAATAATTATTTATTATAAGGAAAGATTATTTCTTTTGTTTCTCAAATGTAGGTGAGTAAAACTGATGAATTTAGAAGGAAGTTGTTGTGTTTAGTATAGAAGTCTAATGTCGGTTTACAGTCTTTTAATAGGAAAAATATTAAATTTGCCTATAAATAATCTTTCGAAAAAATAAACAAAAATGTAAACGTTTATAAACTCGTAAAAAAGGGATTAAAAGAAAACACCCTCGGTAAAAACTAAAAAGTCGTATCTTTACTGCCCTACTACAAATTTCCCAAGATTTATCTCAATTCACTCCGTGAATTCTATTTATCCTTCTTTCTCCACATAAGTGTACTTAACGAGGAATCAACTTGCAAAACTATGAGATAAAAATAAACGTATAATTTATGTAGGAAAAATGTATAAATAAGTACGTAACTTGTTATTTCTCATTTCAGCTATAATCATGACTAAAAAGAAAAAGGCCATTTTAAAGGCTATGGAGGCAGTTGACAAAGGGTCCTGAATATCAGCTGCTGCAAGGCAGTACGGTATCCCGCGAATGACTTTACATGAAAAACTACGTGGCTTCTCATCTGTTCTATGCTCCAAGGGACCACGAGGAAAACCATCAAAAATGGATTCCGCAAATGCGGTTTGTCACCATTTGATGCAAACGACGTTGATTATTCCAAGTGTGTACAAGTCGGTCAAATAAAACAGCTAAACCGGACAATAATAACCAAATGCAACCACATGCCGCCAGTCATTTAAAATACTTCGAATCCCAAATAAGTCCCGAAATCCTCAAAGCTGCTTACGCCAGCAAAACACTAACCTGGAAAGGGGATTAAACCTTAAAGGGTTAGAAATTTTGATGTCAAAGATGCACGTCGCTCTGGTCGCCCTATTACGGATAAAATGGATGCCATTTTTGAAAAATTTGAGCATGATCGGCAAATCAGTAGTTACGACGAAGCTGAAGAACTGTTAATTGATCACAAAACAGTTTTGGCGCATTTGAAAAAAACTGGGTACACAAAAAAGCTAGATATTTAGGTACCTCACGAGCTCACTGAAAGAAACCCGAAGAACCGTGTGTACTCATTTGTGATTCTTTCTTACGACGTAAAGAAACTGAACCATTTTTGAAGAAGCTGATAACTGGTGATGAAAAGTGGATCACGTACGACAAGAATGTGCGAAAAAAGTCGTGATCAAAGGCCGTTCAGGCTTCACAGACTGTGGCGAAACCAGGGATAACTTGCAACAAGGTGATGCTGTGTGTGTGTGGTGGGAATGGAAGGGCATTATTCATTATGAGCTGTTATCACCAGGCAGGACCATCGATTCTGAACTCTACTGCGTACAACTGATGAGATTAAAGCTAGAAGTTGAGAGAAAGCGGCCGGAATTAATTAACAGAAGGGGTGTGGTTTTTCATCATGATAACGCTAGACCTCACACATCTTCAGCCACTCAGCAAAAATTAAGATACTTTGTCTGGGAGGTGTTAATGCATCCGTCGTATAGTCCTGAGCTTGCACCTTCAGATTTCCACCTGTTTCTGTCTCTTCAGAATTCTTTAGGCAGTGTCAGGTTAACATCACTACAGGACTGCCAAAACCACTTGTTGCGGTATTTCGACCAGAAGGCCCAAAATTTCTATAGCAATGGGGTCATGTCCCTACCTACAAGATGGCAAAAAGTTATCGAACAAAATGGTAACTACATACTTTAGTTAAATGTAAAACTACACTAAAAAATGTTTTGAATATTCTTTTCTTAAAAAGAAACTTTTTCCCCAACCTATTATTACGTATTATCAGCAATGCAAATTGGTAATATTTTATAATTCCACCTTAGATGTTGGAAAAGGTAAGACGTATTTGTAACTTATTAAAGAATTTTGATCTCATTTTATTCTGCCAAAAGTTTGAAGTTAATTAAAAACTCAGAAAGTAGCTAAAGTAAGCTGATTGTGAAGTATTTGAAACTTGTGAATAACAAACTACTAATAAAACATTTTTCAAATGTTGCTCGTTTTATTTCATAAATGTAGAATATATTGCCAATTTATTTTTTAGTTCATTTCAATTTATTTAAATTATCCTTTCCTTAAATAATTAGAATAAGCTCTATTTTCAATGCTCTTAATAATCTCGCAGAAATGCTACATTGATTTTACGTGAACTTTAATGTCGAGCAATAGAGTTCAATTTCGCGCTAAAAAATGTCGGATTTTGGGACCAAAATCCGATTACTAGTACAAAGTTATCGGATACTGGTACAATCCGACCTTTTTTTATATTTTGTTGAATTATTGTGTATTATCGTTAATATTAATGTGAAAACTTTATTACACAAAAACTAGAATAAATTCTTTATCTATTTCTGCCAATTTCGTTCCTATAAGATAGGTAGTTTAAGCATAATCGTCCTGCAAAGTCAGCAAAGTTCAAAACTTATCGGATATT
Source organism: Coenonympha glycerion (assembly GCA_963855885.1). Classification (NCBI taxonomy): domain Eukaryota; kingdom Metazoa; phylum Arthropoda; class Insecta; order Lepidoptera; family Nymphalidae; genus Coenonympha; species Coenonympha glycerion. The sequence goes on from OY979629.1 coordinate 8,276,103, forward strand.
GGGCCGTTTACCTTATTTACTAAGAATTAAAGAAGAAAAAATTTAACACACTCATTGATTTATAAACTAAGGATTGTGGGTCAGCGCTAAAAAGTGTCCGAACCGAATGACATACAAAATGCGAAAAGACATACAATCGCACTTCAGTCTCGTATTTGAAAATTAGGCAGTAATGGTTTAAGACATAAATTACAATGTTTTAGGTTGTTTATAAAATACTCATTTATAAAGGTTTATAACGGTATATTATAAAGGTACCCTCGTTTACTAAGGTTTTCTCGGGACACTTTTTTCATGAATTTTGTATTACACTCGTCGTCCATAGATTAATAAGCCTATGGTCACACTGGATACAATTGAGAGTCCGCAAGGTACTTACTATGAAGGTAGGTTAATATTTTCATCACTTTCGAGTTTACCTACCTTGAAATTATAGCTATCCCCGAATCTGTAAAACACATTAAAATCTTTGTGAATACGTTTTCTTCTGTCACCATTCCCTAAAATCAGAGTCAATTCAATTCAATACGTTCAATCAAAGGCCGCTCGTGGCTCCCCTGAATACCTTTTATAGAATTGTGATCCCACAGATCATTTGTGTTGATGAATGGAGTAAACATGATTCACGAAGCGCTTGGGAAATAACATAGTTATAATACTCTAAGTTATTTTAATTAAGGATTAATTATGATGTTTGTTTCCTATAACAAATTATCCAGCAACGAACATTGCAGTAGAGTCACGATGACACGGTAATAACCACTCTAAGTACATAATGAATGACATAATGAACTCACAACTAAAATGATGTGATTGTGGTCAAATGAAGCGATCTCCTAAAGATCGGTTACCATACACTTAATGTCCTGACGCCTGCGGGCCTAGACAAAGTGACTTGTCGTTAAGAGTCCGCTTACCCACAATGTCTCCCATACATTCGTAATACCAAAATAATTTGTAATTCGTGCAAATTTCGATCATGCTGTGGTGTTATTCAGGTTTTTATAGTAATAATCTATGCTCCTGGCCATATTTGGTTCTGAAACACTTTTGTTAAACGAAATTGTAAACGAATTTAGTTCTGCTTATTTCTATGTCAAAGAGGACATGTTTTCTGCTTATTTGTTTTTTTTTGTAATAAAAACAACACTGTCTCACGTCGCATTAGTTCAGGAGCACAGTTTTTATTGTCCAGCTAAAGAAAACACCAGGTAATAAAGAAAGTTACAAGTTTTCATTCATCATTTTTGGTATTACGGAACTCGACCAAAGTTATAAAAATTTTGATCAAAATTGATTATTATTTGTTTCGTTACAGTATCCGGAATCCATCTTGAGTCAAGCGTTGCGTTTTCTTGCCCGAAACCAGCTTATATCTTACCCCTCCGTGCATAGCGCCCTCTGATGCATCCTGTTTAACTTGCATAAGCACCGTGTAATCTTTCGTCATTATAGCGTCGTTTTTCGCGCCGTTCATATGCCAGCAGTTTTAATATTCCTTTGCGAAAAACTTAAATTTATTTTAATTTTATAATTAATAATTTAATAATTAATAATTATTTTTATAATTACTTATTTAAATGTTTTAAATTTGTATATTTAACCTCTCCGTAAATGGAGAACCAAAGTGTATATCAGGAAGTGAATCCTAAAAATACGTGTGCGTTCTCCATAACCGAGTTCCAGTGGCGGAGGTGAGTGTTGGAGTGGAAGACATCGAGGGATTCGCGAACCGTGAGTTACGTATATTTCAAAATCTATTCGATAACCGGCATTGTGTTTAACCAGTATCAAAAAACATATAGAAACGGTACATAGAAATTAAAATTTACGTAATGGATACGTTCTGGCTTAGCGGCCAACTGGAGGGTACTTTACAAAAATGATAAACATGTTTCACTATGGGTACCAAATCGTTTCGTTCTCCTAAAATTTTGTACTACTCCGGATTCGGATAACTTTAAGTAAAATAATTAAAGGTTTGTGGCCGCGACTCTAAAAAGAAATCGTTGCTTCGTCAAAAATCTTAGCATATTATTTTAGTATATTTGGACCGTGATTCCGAAGAATCCTTGAGTCCGTATTTCTTGATTGACACGGTTCAAATGCTATTTCTTTGTGTACCTACATTAAAATAATTAACAAGTAGTTGTAACTGGTATGCGGCATGAAAACTGATCTTATCATTTAACGCCGTAAACTTATTTTAAATCATACTCTTAAGAATTTTCATCGAAGTTAATTTTCGTATTAAATACCTAATACTTTGCAATCTATATGTAAACATTAGTTCAGTCCAAAGCTTTTGTGAAAAGAGGAGGGGGAGGGGGCAGTCAAAGTAACTTTTTCTTTGCGCCCAACTCCTAAGACACGTAACCAAACCTACTTCTACTCTAACCCTAAACTACTACTACTACTACTATACTAGTAAACGATCCCTTGTCAAAAATTTTTACTTGAAAGCAATGGCTAACGGTCATTTTACGGAGGCTGCTTTATGAACAAAATCAAGTGTTTTTGACTAATTCTAGTGCAGAGTTAAAAACGTATCAAACCGTTAACTACGCGCGTATTCCATTTATTCTAAAGCCGCCGCTGATATTATCACTGGTCCTTTTTCCAATTCGTTAATATTGTGATAGACAGTAAAACTACTCGCGATGTGTCTTTACAAATTAAACAAGATATTGGAGGCAACAGTACTGGAGCAGGAGCACCCCCACTTACTCTCAACATTCTCTCTGGTGCTCAAACCAGACCGTTCGTCGTATTTAACCGTTCGATCTTGCACCAGCACCCAAGACGATTGCGTCATTATCAATTCAGGTAGAGCATATCTTCTACGACGTGGTTCCTGGACTGAACAATCATAAGTCTGCGCTGACTCCGACGCAATGCCTCGAGTTTCTCGGTATTGCCTGGGACACAAAACGCAAACGCAGTGTCCCTGTTGGAGCCGAAGTGCCATAACGCTATCGCAAGGCATTTCAGCAGCAACAACGCATCGCAACAGTGGTCTCTCAAGCAATCTCTAATGGTGAGACTAAACTTTGCGACGTTCGTAACTTGAAGAGTTAGGCTTCGCTGTCGCGCACTGCAATACTATAGCCGACGGCTGACGAATGATCACTACTACATTCCAACGCAATCACTCAATAACAATCTATTACGAGTCGAGATTACTTTCACTACCAAGACTGCGATTATTGGGCTGAACAATCTCAAGTCTGTGCTGGCTCCGGCGTAATGCCTCGAGTTCCTCGGTATTGCCTGGGACTCAAAACGCAACGCAATGTCCCTGTCGGAGCCGAAGTGCCTAAACGCTATCGCAAGGCATTTCAACAACAGCTACGCATCGCATCAGTGGTCTCTAAAGCAACATCAATCTCTCATGCTGAGACTAAACTTTGCGAAATTCATAACTTGAAGAGGTAGGCTTCATTGTCGAGCACTGCAAAACTACAGCCGACATCTGCCGATTAACCATTACTACATTCCAGTCATTGGCAGACTATTCATTACCCTACTAGCGAGCTCAGAATTTGAGTAGTGGTTCGAGCCCATAAGATAACGACGAAGGCTTACAATTCTGTCCGAGCAGAGCAGTTCGGTGACGTACAAATTACTGGATCCTGGACAGTACGCAGCGATACTACACTAGCAAAATCAGCTGCAAAAAGCTCAGATACTCCTTCAAGCAGGCATCCGCACAGTCTTCGCCTAAGTTCCTCCAGCAAATGCATCGACTTTTATCATTTCTGGTTAAAATAACGTGCATCTTATAGCTCAATACTTCCAAGCACAGAAACGAAGCGGAAGTGGACGTTCTGTCTCAGCAGAAGGTTTACACAGCGTGGCATCTGAAGCTACAGCACCTACAGTAGTCATATTTCAGATCAGGGGCAAGCCAGAGATAGACCTCTTTGCGCCGAAAACAGCTTATGAGGTACAAAGGTACGTCTCAATGGATGATCAGAACGTTTAACACCATAACACATTTTACCACCGGAAGCGCTGCATGTTAATGCTCAGCTACTTGAGCAGCGGAAGTTACATAATAATTGCTCCGAAATGGGACAGTGTTTAGGAAAGCAGATGATCAAAACAGAGCCTTACAGCCCCTGTACACGATTGTGAATCCTGCACACATGGAACCGAATAGGAGCAGGAGCTGTTATTGTCAAACTAGCGAATACTACAATCAAATTGCACGCTATCTGCCGCAGCTTCGCAAAAACCGTCTATAAAATGTCAATATTCAAAATCCGACTAGGAGCAGGAGCAGCATATTTGACAAAGTAACGCTGATTCATCATCAAAATTTTTTATTTAACCATATTCTATTAAAAACAATTTCTGTCTTAGACAATGACTGACATATACATTACAATACTTATACAGCTACGCATCGCAACAGGGGTCTCTCAAGCAACTTCAATCTCTAACGGTGAGACAAAGCTTTGCGACGTTCGTAACTTGAAGAAGTAGGCTTCGCTGTCGGTTTTTACTGTTAACTTCAGGTCATTGATGACCTCATACTCATATTCATTTTCGATCTTAAACTGTTACAAGATTATATTACAAGAATATAGTACCTTTGCATGCAGATAATTAGTTCTTAATCACGTCAGATTTTAATTTTAGTCCGTATTGTTTTACAACTGATCATTTAAAAATAATAATTTAAATACAGTTAACATTTAAATTATTCATTCTCTTAAATACTACAGTAAAGAGGATTTTATCTTGTTTCGTTATCAAGCTTGTTACAATTTAAATATTCTGTGTTCAGCTTGTGGGTCTGCATCTGATAAGTTCATCAAAGATTGGGCTAGAATGTCGACTTCAAGACATCTTTCTAGCTCCGACGCAACGTGAGTCCAAACTCATTAGAATTAGATGAGACGCGAAACGCTACACAAGTCATTCTTGGAGCCTTAGTGCCATGCATTACGCAAGGCATTTCAGCCACAGCTATAGCATTGCACAACTTCAAATCAAATCTTCGAAACATCTGTGCAGGATCCGCCGCAATGCCTCGAGTTTCTCGGCATAGTATGGGACGTTAAAAACCACGCAATGTGTCGGGGCTAATGTGCTAAATGCTGTCGCAGCGTTAGCTTCAACATCGCAAATGGTCTCACAACCAATATCATTTTCTAATTGGGAGACTATAGTCATATTTTCTATGCAATATTACAACCTACAGCTGCCGAAGGATTTTTCATACCATAAACTGATCATACCTCTTACACCACACTCTAAATAGTCTATTAATAATTTGGCAACCTTATTTATTGGTTTCGCCTAAAATTATTCGTTTTGGGAATCAATTCAATACTCCCTAAGCTAATGATAACTATTTTAATCGTAATATTTTGTTCTTATCATAGATTTCAATGCTGTATTATAAAGTTATATCTAAACAATAAGTAATATTATTATTAATGCTAAATTAGATTATACTGATCATCATTACTTCATTCTAAGTAACACACATTATAGCGCCCGCTTCGCAGCACCAGGTGATAACAAACACATCACTCAAGATGGATTCCGGATACTGTAACGAAACAAATAATAGAGAGTTTTAACTACCAATAAAACTTACCTATTATTTTTTCAAAACAGTATCCGGAATCCAGGTAAGGTCTACCTGGTGCATCTCGAGTTCTATAATGACGAAAGATTACACGGTGCTTATGCAAGTTAAACAGGATGCATCAGAGGGCGCTATGCACGGAGGGGTAAGATATAAGCTGGTTTCGGGCAAGAAAACGCAACGCTTGACTCAAGATGGATTCCGGATACTGTTTTGAAAAAATAATAGGTAAGTTTTATTGGTAGTTAAAACTCTCTATTATTTCGTTTTAAAGAAGTATTTCCGAACTAAATATGGCCAAGAGCATGGATTATTACTATATGAATCCGAATAACACCATAACATGATCGAAATATCCACGAATTACAAATGATTTGGTATTTTGAGTGTAATGAGATATCGTAGTTCACAGGATAAGCGTTGATGACAGTAGAAAAACCACGTGACCACCAGTACAATACAAATGAAAGCAGAATGTACTCTATGCGCTGCGTTGTTCACTGTGCTGCTGCTGGTGTCGTTTGTCACACGAAATACGCTAAAGTTAGCTGCAAGTCTGCGAAAACGCCCAGGGAGCGTTCAAAATGTCGTACTCGATTTTCAAAAACAGCGGTTTTTCCTCTATTCGATGACTTGGTTTGTCTACAGTCACGTGGTTTGTCCATACATTTTTATTTACTGTCGTCAACGCTAAACGACTGTTACTTTGTCTAGCCCTGTGGAGTGTACAAAATAGACTGGCCAAACGAAGAGACCCATAGCTACCTTTGTGCAGAAATATACAAAAACGGTTAAGAATAACGATCCTCAGAAGTCAGCGATCGCAAAGCATCTTCTGCAAACAGGGGTCTGATTGCAGAAAAACGTATGGAGCGGTCCGAAAGGGTTATTCGTTATGGTAATCATTAGCAAATTCAGCCCCGCCATTGGCTGACGCAAATCACGAACCCAATCAGTGGGCAGAATAAGTAAACGATTACAATAACGGTCAATACGTTTTTCTTCGACAATCTACGGGCAGGTACTAAACACTGGACTGAACTTCATAACCCCAGAGTGTTATCGCCAATATATATACCTAGGCTGGTACGTGAAGCGATTGAAATTCAAAAACAACGGAATTTCAATCGTGAAAACGGGTAGGCAGAAAATACGTGGAATCTGATTTTAGAACTGTGCAAACCGAAGCAATATCGCAAGAAAGCTGAGATGAAAAATGACTTAATTTAAAAAGATGTAAAAAGATCTAGGATAGAGGGTAGACCGATAGCTAGAGTTGATATGGTCTATGACAGCTCCAGCTTCGCGTCTCGCCTCACAGCAGTCCTGCCGCGACCATGGCCTGTGCAATCAGGTCGAAATACCGGCAAAATATCCTTCATAAACAATCGTGGTATGTACTCGTGAAGAATTATAAAATTTTATACATTATTAATTATTATAATCTTTTATCATTAGTGCATGTTAAATTACTATCCTTTTGTATTTACTTTTGAAATATCCAATTAATCGTCCTATGTGAAGAAGTGTTTAATTTAAATTAAGTGCTGCAAAACAACAGCGACAAACATATCCGTCAATGTTGGAGGCATTAATTTCCACTATTTATGGCCGAGCAGTTTACTCGATTCGATGTGCATAAACAAACCTATTATAATACATATACGTTTGAGTAATGTGACGTAGCTATATACGAGTAGGTACTATATAAGCACAGCTCGATAATTTCTGGTTTATGATCAAAATATACATATGTGTTAAATATGATTCTACGATTCTGACGAATAGGGACTTTGTAAATTATTATTACGCCCCTTACGATTCGCTGCCACACTGCTTCGTCTGCGGAAATGTTTGAAAATGTTTGTGCTCGTACTGCTCTCGTCGTACTCGTGGATTAGGTACGCTACGCTTACGCTTACGAGCCGTGTCTTGACTCCATTGTTGCCTTGATGATACGCGATTTGTAAATGCCATATACCCTACATAGGCCTGTGTAGGCTTCCGCTTTTCACCCTTTCCGTTCGTATGAGAAACGGGGAAGCAAATCTAGATGTGATTGATGACGTGTTAACCCTTACAAGCCTCCTTCGTAAGGTTTAAGATACTATGGTAGGCACAATGGTAGGTATTAAGAGGCCTGTGAACTACGATGTCTCCGTTAATGCAAAATGCCAAATCATTTGTAATTCGTGAATATTTCAATCATGTTGTGGTGTTATTCGGATTCATATATAGTAATAATCTATGCTCCTGGCCATATTTGGTTCGGAAATATTTCTTTAAAATAAAATAATAATCAATTTTGATCAAAATTTTTATAACTTTGGTCGAGTTCCGTAATACCAAAAAATATGAATGAAAACTTGTAACTTTCTTTATTATCTGGTGTTTTTCTTTAGCTGGACAATAAAAACTGTGCTCTTGAACTAATACAATGTGAGATAGTGTTGTTTTTATTACAAAACAAATAAGCAGAAAACATGTCCTCTTTGACATAAAAATAAGCACAACTAAATTCGTTCACAATTTCGTTTAACAACAGTATTTCGGAACCAGATATGACCAGGAGCATAGATTATTACTATACGAACCCGAATAACACCACAACATGATCGAAATATACACGAATTACAAATGATTTTGGTATTACGTTTGTATGGGAGACATGGTAGTTCACAGGACTCTTAAAATGTTGAAAAAAGTGATCGTAACACGTGATACGCGGCACTGTTTCAGCGAATTCGGATTTGTATTTTTTTATTGTTTGCTAACCGTTTATATTTTGCAGTGGGCACGGTCTGCTACGCTTGCCTTTTGAACTGCGAAACTACATATCGATCCAATGGACATTTTTTGATTTGGTCAAAAACTTACAAAAAGAAAACAAATTGTTAGATAAGGCCTAAAATAGTTGCAAAATAATTTTACTTCAGTTCTGTTGACAAATCGGCGCGGTTAAATGCACATCAATTAGCTTAATCGACGTCGACCTATTATGTGTGCCTACACATAAACGTTCAAATAGAAACCAACTGTGATCCGCTCTTATTGATGGCCCAATTACTGTTGTGCTGAAGTTTTGTGTTGTCTGGGTACAGTGATTTCAATGGTAAGTACACTCTTTTACTTCTTAATCTTCAGAGGGTACCTATTTAGGTACATGCCGAGGGATGATTGTAAAAAAAATATTGTTAAGAATTTTACATATTTCATCACAATTTTATGTACTTAGCCTACATAATTATCTTCATACATAACTTACCTGAATCGTAGGTTATTGGCAAAAAAAATACATAAGCAGACTTGGGGCCCTGATGATGCAGATGTTTGTCTACCCGCGAGGTGACTTTTCCACTCATTTAACCCTATTGGCTATGGAACATAAAAGTATCGATACCTACTACAAAACGTGAGAATGCCAATATCGATGATACTAATCTATACAAAAGTCGATAAAGTGCTAATTACAAGTTTTCCAATTTGCGAGGCGCATTACAAGTTACGGTGCACTCAGGTGGAATTTTCAATCAGTATTCATTTAAACCGGTAGAGTCTATGTTCATTACACGTGCATTGGAAACTAGGAATAAACCTGAAATCATTCGTAACCGCGAACGTATGATCGGCTATTTAGGATCGTAAACTACTTAATCCTTATTTAGATAGGTATCGGCCGCCAAATTGTTAGTGCTTAGGTATTCAAAAACGAACTTACAGTGGTATTTTGTTCCCTGGGAGTTCGACTCGTAGATTGAAGTATATAACAAGTAGGTACAATTAAGATAAGAGAATACAATACCGATATCCGTGGTTATAATATATTATCCATTTGATGTTATAATATATTGTGCAGTTCTGTTGCACCGAGCTAACGAGAGCTGTAGCAGCTCAAAACAGAAAATTTCACACTTTTCGTTAATTAGCACCAGTGAACATTTTAGAGAGTAATGTAAGGAAGTTTATTTAATTTGTGATACCGCAATCTACCCGCCTCCGGCAAATAGTTTCTTAATTAACAAGTGTTACGAGTAAGACCCCACTGTGCCCCAAGCTACTAACTTTTACTTGTATTGCCTATAATATTAGTGGCTGGGCACATTCGTCGAAATTCAACCGTAGTTCATGCTTGCGCCATTTTCCTGGAGTTAAGATTTTCTTACTATCTAAAATCTTAAACTTTTCTTGCCTTAAATGGAGTAACTACCTAGATATACTTAGTTTTTAATACAAAGGTATCTCTTAAGTGAGTACTATTTTATTATTATTAAATATTTTCTATGTATGTCCTAACGTGACAAACCTAAAATAAGTATACATTGATGTTTTATAATTTACCTACATACTATACTAAAAGATATATTACTTATATGTATTTATTTTCAAAAAAAGATCTCTCTATCGTCATGTCAAATGCTAAATAAGTAGGTAAGTATCCTTGTTATAAAAATATAAGAAGTGGAATTTACCTAATTAACTGGCGATCAGCTAATAAATGCTTCGTGTCCAAGCTTCTTAATAAAGGTGAATTCCTTCTCAGTTTGATTTCAAGTTATTGAAAATCCCAAAAATATATTGAGCAGAATATTATCCTGATCTAAAGAACAGTGATTACATTATAAGGGTTGGCAGGTGATGATTATCTAATAAAGAACCTAGATACTTATAAAATTCTGAGAAAGTTTTTACGCGGAGAAAAATGTTAAGTAATCAAAAGGATCTAAAAAAATAGGATTATTACATAGATAATTACTTGGCCGTCTGTCTGTCTATCCGTACCCATTCTTTTGTTTTAGAGGATGGATAGAACGTTGGAAATTGGCAAAGCTTTATGTACCTATTCGTACCTAACACGTATCGGCCCAAAGCGGAGAAATAAATTCTGAACAAAAAGTGGTATAAAATAGCCTGAAATGTATAGTACCTATCTGAGGCCAAAGTATAGAACTATTGTTGTCGCCCATGACTAGCGTGCTTTGTTTACGGTTGCGCAGATGGCAGCATTGGGCCGGAAGCGCCACTTACGCGCGCGGCGGCGCCACTTACGCGCTCGGTGCCGCCACTGTCGCGCGCAGTGGCGCCACTTCCGTTTATTTACTTGTACAAAGGGTGATACGAATGTATTAAAGGGGCGAAAACGGGGAGAACGAGTCAGTCCGTTTCGAGTGTTGTTTTAGTCTTGTTCGAGTCTTGATCGAGTATTGTTTTAGTAATGGCAGTCTTGATTTAGTAACGCGAGCAGTAACCGTTAAGTAAAAGTGCAAAGTGAAGAGTCAACGTATTATCTCGTAATATCAGAAGTGCTCAAGAACCACGTGTCCCGGTATGCCTCGAGAAAAAAGGCATAAACGCAGGCGGACATCCAGTTGAATTTGGTAAAATTTTTCTTTTTTAAGTAGCAGCAGTGATGCTTAAATCATCGGAAAAAGGAATAAGCGACGCTGTCAAAGTGAGTTAAAACATTTTTATTAGTCTCAGTTATTTTATCTGAATTTGACCCATTATCGGATAATGTTAATATGTGGCTAGTTGGTAGAAGCGTAGTTAGTTTGGTTGCTTAGAATAAATGTTAAAAATCCCGTTGAAGTGCCGTAGAAAGCACATTTTGGTACAGTAAAAGAGAACTGATTGTTACAATAATTTATATGATAAATCCTTTGCGCGTCAGAGCATGCATTAACGTTAAATATGAAAATGATCATTTTTCCAAAAGTTTTCCAATAAACAGGTTACATTCGCGACTAATTAAAATCAGGAGAGGCCGAACGATAAATAAGTAAACACATATGTGATAGCTATGAATATTATGGTGTTTTGTGATCTCATAAGTCGGATGTTGTCAAGGTGTTATTTTCGACTAAATGGTTGATTTTGTTGTCTAATGTATTTGCTTCGAACATAAGATTTACAGTGTGATGCGAAATTGTACCAGATATCCGAGTGAACACTGGTATAATGGTAACCATGAGCCACGACCCTAGACGGCGGGTCAATACACGCTCAAGTTGACAAGTTGCCACATTCGCACTGTAGCATCTTCTGTTCTGTTGTAAAGGAAAGGTGAATAATGGATATTCTGAATTCAATGTACACATTCAGAATGATCCTGACGTCGAATCACCATATGCTTAAATTATTATCTTCTGTTCTCAGCAATCACACCAGACAAACACGCAATTCGGGACGAATGCGTGTGCAGGAGGGCCGGATGTTGTCGCCCATGACTAGCGTGCTTTGTTTACGGTTGCGCAGATGGCAGCATTGGGCCGGAAGCGCCACTTACGCGCGCGGCGGCGCCACTTACGCGCTCGGTGCCGCCACTGTCGCGCGCAGTGGCGCCACTTCCGTTTATTTACTTGTACAAAGGGTGATACGAATGTATTAAAGGGGCGAAAACGGGGAGAACGAGTCAGTCCGTTTCGAGTGTTGTTTTAGTCTTGTTCGAGTCTTGATCGAGTATTGTTTTAGTAATGGCAGTCTTGATTTAGTAACGCGAGCAGTAACGGTTAAGTAAAAGTGCAAAGTGAAGAGTCAACGTATTCTCTCGTAATACTATTAATTACTAAATTAGGTATAGAACTATTAATTACTAAATTAATAGTTCTATACACACCAATAAGATACTTTCCCTTGAGTTACTCGTGCAATTAATCATGGTTAGGTAACTGTAATATATGTGTTTCTCCTTTTTAAGAGTCTGTTGATAAAGAAAATATTGTAATGCATTATAATTTGGTGAATTTAGAACTTAGAAAACATCTTGAAGCTTATCTCTATTTTGCCTACCAAGTAAAAATATTTTTTATTTGCCATATCGCAGATCCCTGTTTATTTACGAGCCTTCTTGCTTTTTTAAAGCAAGGAAGCTCCCCATAACAATTTACCTACACAATCGTAAATAAGAGGAATCCAGGTAGGTACTCTATTATACAATGCGGTGGAGCAATATTTTCTCGTTTCATGGACACTTTCACATTATTGCACCTTATATTATTGTACTCTCCAGAAATTAGATGTCCCCAGTTTTACTGTCCACTAACGTTCGCTAAATATATTATTATATCTCTAGTTTAAAACGATTACGTATAGCTCAAAACTACCTACTAAGTATATTCGTTTGGCTCCAAGTCGAATTTAATTAAATTCTATTTATCTTTATTTGCGAATTTGGTCCATTCAAATTGATCATGACGTTTTAAATATATTCTTGCTACAGGCGGACAATGCAGCAGTTTGCAGTTAGATTAAGTATGGTTTTGAAAGTAAAAGAGAATATTTTCATAATAAGACAAAATTAAAAAAAAAAAACTAAATACGAAAACACTAGTAGTATAATATTATATTCGTTGCTAATACTTACTAGGTTACCTATGTCCAACACCCACTGACCACAAGAACTCTATCCTTACAGAAACGTCCCGCGATTTTTTTTGTATCGTAATCGCCAAAACGTATTTTCTTCCGTCCTAACTCTGACCTCCTAGATAGTGTAAGTAAAACTTATTCATCGTTATCGTAATCGTTTACTTATTTTGCCCGCTGATAGGTTGACATGAATCTGGGACCCCCTGATTTACATCAGCCTATCTGGGGGGTAGAATTCGCTAATGATTACGATAACGATGAATACGTTTACCTTACCTTACCGTTTGGTAAAGAAATATCCCAAATACTTTAAAAGCTACAATACACTAGAAGGAGTTCGACAGCGTAGAAAGGATAAATTGATGATGCCTCCTAAGAGACTATAGAAATATAGACTACTAGCTTTTGCCCGCGGCTTCGCCCGCGTGAATTTTGGGGTTTTACAAATCCCGTGGGATTTTCTGGGAAAAAAACAGCATATGTGTTAACCTAACTTCAGAAACACGATTGGATAAAAAATTCTCGCCAAAAAGTTCTCCCAAAAATTGCTCCAAAATCTTCATTTTTAGGGTTCCATACCAAAATGGTAAAAATGGAACCCTTTTGGTGAGACTTCCTCCGTCCGTCCGTCCGTCCGTCCGTCCGTCCGTCCGTCCGTCTGTCGCACTCGATTATTTCAGTAGCTATGACAGCTATCGACCTGAAATTTGGAACAGTTTTAGGTAATTGCGGCGCGCCGTTATTACAATCATAAAAAATTGAAAATCATTTTTATTTTTATTTAAAAAGGGGGTAAAACCAGGTCATCGAAATTTCAAAATGAGATAACAATATTAAGTGGGGTATCATATGAAAGGGCATAACTTGTGTATTCTAAAACCGATTTTTATTTATTTTGCCTGATAGTTTTTGATTTATTGGGCAAACTTTCGAAAAAAATACCGTTCCCTCCCCTTATCTCCGAAGTTTACCAATCGAAAAATCAGAAATAATTATGATCAATAGCAATAAACGTATATTTTACAGGAAAAATAAAATCAACTCTCTAACCATTATACTTTTTTTGATAATAACAATAAACCGCTAAAAACAAAGTTAGGTTTGCGGTACATGTGAATTATACTCGTAAATTCATGAATCAAAGTGATTCTTTTAATGATTTACTTCTTTTATAGTATGGAACCCTCGGTGCGCGAGTCCGACTCGCACTTGGCCGGTTTTTTTTAATTGTAATTTTTGTTTTAATGTATCGGTAAAAAATAATTCCCAAAAACGCTCAGAACGACATTTAAATAACTGGCTTAGTTTTTGAAGTAATTAGGTAAAACAACGTTTTTCTTTTATATTCTTCTGCAACGCTGCATACTAACCTAACCTAACCTAACCCACCAACGTATTCATAAGAGTGAGAAGGACGAAAATAAAATCAACGTATCCGCTTAAGAGTGAAATAATTTCAGAACCTTTACCTTATAGGTATCCATTTTCGCATTTATAGCATAATTACTATCACATATTCTATTGCTCAACTAAAACACATATTTTTAATAGCGAAACAGTTCTAATATCAGAAACTATACAGGAACACCTTTTATAGCATTATTAACCTGTATCCCATTGCTTAACCAAAACACACATTATAAATAGCGAAACAATTGTACTTTTAGAACCTTTATGGGTAGGTACCCATTTCCACATTTATAGCCTTACTAATTACTATACCATATCCCATAGCTCAACTAAAACATTCATTGTCAGTAACGAAACAGATGTTAGTTCAGAATCATATAGGTACCCGTTTTCATAGTTATAATATTATTAACCTGTATCTCATTGCTCAACTAAAACACAAAATGCTATTAGTGAAACAGTTGTAATGTCGGAACCCATAATACAGGTACCCATTTCCACATTTATAGCATTATTATCCCATATCCCCTTGTTCAACTAAAACACACTTGTTAAATGCGTGCAGTGCTATGTTCAGAACCTACATAGTGCCCGTTTTCACATTTATAGTGATAATAGATTCATTTTTTGCCCGCGGCCCCGCCCGCGTCAAATTAGCTTTTTCATGAATCCTAAGGGAAACGTCATTTTTCCGTTATCGTTCCCCATTCCAACTTTTAAACATGCTTTCAAGCAAGTTCGCTTGAACAATCTATCTATAGATGTAGCTATAGATTGCTCTAGAAAAGTTGGTATTTTGAGTATCTCACGGGAACTACGGATTTTTCCGGGATAAAAAGTAGCCTATGTTTTAATCCAGGTTATAAGCTACCTATGTTCCAAATTTCAGCTAAATCGGTTCAGTACTTGAGCCGTGAAGGAGTAACAAACACACACACAAACTTTCGCCTTTATAATATTATTAGGATAGGATTAGGATTAGGATATCATCGTAATTACGATTACGATAAATACGTTTTTTGTACGCAATTAAACCCCAGACCTAACTCAATTTTGTAATTATAAACTACTAAATTGGCCCTTTCCTTTTTCTTCTATCTTTATTCCTCACGATGCGCCAAACTGTGGGTTATTTATGGTAGGTCCTATAATAGGTATATGCCCTTGACTTCCATACTCAAATATTATTTAGTTGGTACTTACAAATGATTTCGTAGCGTAAAGAAATATTAGATAATAATATGTTTTAGACCTATTGCGTGCGTTTCTTGCGTGCCAACAAAATAACTTTCATGATACCATTCTTTGTCTACTTTTATTTTAGATGATTATTATTATTGTCGTTATTGCGACTCTTTTGTGCTTTATAGCATATATTTTTCGGTCTCGCACAGTATTTTTACAGATGAATGGAATATATCCCTGTGTTAAAACTTAAAAGCAACCGTTCTTTAACAAAAATAATTACTGCGGTCCATTTTGATTCTTGTACTTGTGTAGGTTGATAATATGCACACATCTCGTTTCAATGCATGATATTTTTCTGTAGAACTGCAGGGAGAGACGGAAATAATAAAACAGGCGAATTTTTATTCCATATTTTATTTGTTCTTTTATGTAATCGTCAGAGTTGTACAACTAAATAATCACAGTTGAAACAAAACAAAACTATGTAAGTATAATAATAATTTAAGTCTAAAATAAAATTATGTGCACCGAGTGTGAATTCGCACAACATTGTCTTTTTTGTACTGGGATTCTGTGCTCTGCTGTCCTTAAGTGTACATTGATTAACGCCTACCATCAACCGTTTGATAGAATACCACCGATTCAGTGAGAGAACACAGGAATAAGTGACTAAGGATAATTTTATAATTAAACTAAACGGGTTATAACTCCCAAAAAGTAAAAAAAATCGAAAATAACAATAAAATCATAATATTGTAGATGATCTCAGGCGCTGTAAGTGTCTTTTTGGCCATAACTATGTGACTTCTCTCAAAATCTCTGTGACGCGATGGCAAGGGCGGGGCTGCACTCATATCCATTTTACTTCATCGATTATATCGATCGATTCAATATCGATCAATTTCGGTTTGAAATTCAAAAAGTGTATGGGAATAACATTTCAGCATCGATTTGTGACGTGACCAACCTAGCGATATGTCATTCCCATATTTTTTTCGAAGATGCATCGATTCCTACGATAGAAATAGAATCAATAAGGTAACATTACCGCTGATTTGCAACCAAAAAGTTGATAGTAGGCCTTGATAGTAGGCCAACCTACATGCGCAGTACACACTACACAGCCAACCGTGTACTTAGCACACATTGACGATACTATCGGATTTTAGTTCAGGTTTTTGTACACATTTCGTGTCGACTCGCATCGAATTGATGAATCGAATACCTTCGTAAAACAGCCAGCGCCATCTATGGACAATCGATGACATGCGGATGTCAATAGATGGCACTGTATGTATTACCTTCCAACAGTGGCTTCTGTGGCGATGACGAAGAGGACGACGCGTTTGACGTGATGCCCCATCAACCAAATCCGATACTGCCACGTGAAACCAAAACCAAACCAAAGGTCGACGCCAGACCGACGCGGCCCCAGCCTGGATTAGAAGGGCTGAAACAAGGATATAGTGGAGCTGCCTGTGAGGACATGCCCGGGCAAGGAGGCCAAGCTTCGAGGCCCGTACCGCCGACGGACTACGGTCGTCGGAGAAGACCCCCTCTCGCCACTGTATGGAGGTATTCGATTCGTCTGTGCGATGCGAGTCGACTCGAAATTCGTACAAAAACCTGTAATAACCCTTCTGGTCTCACGGATGCGGATAAAGCATTAACATTTTCTAGAAGATAATCGTTGCAAAAAGTTATGACTATTATTTCATTATAACAATAGCGTTTAAAATTAAAGTCTGCTTGTCGGAGTAAAATTGGCTAACTTTACAATTGTCTATTAAAATACACAATTATTTAAATACCAAAGCTGAAGTATAATAGGTACTCGTACTTTGAATATTTTAAAGAACATTTAATTTATTATGCTCATGTATCTAGACCATGTCAAAGAAGTAGAGATGGCACAGTACTGAAAGTACTACATATTTTAAGTATTTAATTGATAAGCAATAGGTAACTATAGTATAAAACATAAAAAGTACACGGTTTCAGACTACGCAGAGCTTTCAAGAAAATGAAATAGAGGTAGCCTTTGCATTTAAATGCACAATTCTGTCGCGAGGGGAGGAAATACAGTTTTATAATAAAAATGTTAAAAAAACTTAATAAAACACCTTATCGTTAAGACTCAAATGTAAAAAAAACGGACCAAAATTTTCTCTAAACCACAATTCGTCTATATATATGATTACTGGCAGTGTAATGATGATATTATTGTAAAATAATAATAAAACCTAGATACCGATTTAGAACAACTATTAATCTTCTACTTACATGAATAGTAATTAACGAGAATTGCTTTATTATTGAAATTTGAATAGTTTTTTTTGTGTGTGCAAACTAGTAGTGTTCTTATAGTAGGTATTCGAAGTATATAATTAAACAACCCAATCTACAAAATCTTAGGCTCGAACGCATAATAAAATCAGTCATTTTAACACAATTCAGTACATATTCTAAAATTTACACTGATCCTAGTTCGACGTTCGATGTGAGACAGTTTTTTAGAACCCGTTATTTAATTAATTATTTATTTCACTATAAATTCTTAAAAATTAGCATTAAATTAATGACTTCTAACGGCTGCAATAACTATCTCACGTCAAAATCGATGGAATAATTCTAGCACAACACTCTTAGTAAGTTATTGATATTTCCCTAGGTGCGACTAAGATTATATTATGTAAATATATTGAATAAATAAAGTGCAAACACTTAACTCTACGGTCATCAGATGCTTTGAAATATCGCTAATAGATTGGCACATTCCCATTCATACTGGAGCTGCGCCGCGCCGCACAAGCCGCTGCGCACGCGACGCACGGCGCTCGCTCCGCACTCACGCGTCACGCACACCGAGTGAACTCGTCACCGTGGAACACTATTACAATTTAGCTACAATACGAGTAGACCGTAGACTTCCACTGGTAATCTAACTTTATCGACTAACACTACATGGAGAGGAACACCAGTTACTGTACAGTTCACTTACAATGAAATTTCAAGTAGAGCGTGAATAGGTTTACGTTAACTAGGGTCGGGGTAGTCGTTAATTTATCGTATTTACATCCCCGGTGAGTATTTCACATATCGAATGAGCATTATATAAACTCGATACGTCCAAAGGGACCGTTAATTTATCATTTATAACTAAATATAAAATATAACATATTTTTAATAGTAGGTACATTGATTTTATGCGGAAGGGCCGTACATTATGTGATATCACGTAAAGCTGTGGACTTACAAAATATTCGTATAAATTATTCACATTTATAGCACACTATCTACAAACACCCACGATTCAGAATCACGTCGGGCCCTTCGGCAGAAATCCACTTATCTCGTTAAACTTCCAATAAAATACTGACTCATAATATGGCTAACTCGAATAAAACTTACATCAAATATTTGGTGAAGATTTCGGTTCAAACCTTATAAAAAGTTACGCAATCAAACGTACGCCTTAAACGAGACACTTATGTCAGTTTTCACCAACATTTTAAGAGACACCTAAGCCCATAGGTGACAGTTGTTGTAAGTGAAAACTGTCAACTAACGGCTTAGGCGTTTCTTAAAGTGTTGGTGAAAACGAGCACTAAGCTAATATTTTCTATTGTATAAAATAAAGTTGTAGAAAAATTGATAAGAAATGCGAGTCACGGCGTTCTTGTGTGTTTCCGAATAATTCGGTAGCGGTTTAATTTATGACAAATTCGTGGGGTGCGTTTCTCCCTCTCGACTGTGGAGCGGACTCAGTGGCTGCGGGTGGGTTGGTGGGAGACAATTGACTATTCAGCGGCGCGGGCGACGGCCTACAGCTGCTCGTCGAGGTCGGGCCCGTACAGGTCGGCGAGCTTGTCGAACCTCGGGCCCCAGGCGCCCAGGTAGTCGTAGTCGTGCACTTCGTCGTCGGTTCCTATCCAAACAGACTTTTGTTTTTAAACGTAACAAGTACATGGACATTTTAAAACATGAACACAAGAAAAAACACGAGTGCCCTGTTATGAAACGACTTTTTCCAAAAAAATAGAGCCTTATATGTAAAAATAACGATTCTAACGATACCTCATATGTTCAAATCTATTCAGACGTTCGGAATTTATGGTGGAAAAAAGAAACTCACATACACACATACCTACATATATACATACATACATACATGTATTAGATACAAACATACATACATACATACAAACATACATACTTACATACATACAATTACACTCCTTTTTTGGGCAGTCGTGTAAAAAGAACACTAAAATCGCTGACAAAAGCGGTAGGTATATTACTTCGAATACCTCGAGGTTTTCGCGATTATACAAAAGTAAGTGAAAGAAATGCACAGGCCTTTCAGAACGAGGAAGTATGCTACTGTATAAAAGACTACAAATGTAAAACATATCTAAGAAAGGTCTTCACAAAGCGCGAAAAGTTAAACTGCGCGTTCCGGATGTAGGAGAAGATAATTAGACTCCAAGCTGCAGCCTTCTTTATGCAGAAGTAGTACAATATAATTACTTTTGACTTTTGGTTCACACATTTACAGTTTAAGGAAAGTAAAGTTAAACGCAATCTACGAGATGAAATTACGCTCATCAGGAAGCGGATTTGTATTCTAAATAATTTTACTGTTCTCCAGCCTTTAATGTCCTACTGCTAAGCATACTATCGCTCTTTCTGTCCTTCTTTTTAATTTCTAGGAGAAAGAAGTAACCAGCAACGGCTTTGAGGCACAGATGTTAGGAAAAGGCTTAATTCAAACCTCCAAAGTGCCATTCAGTTACTGAATTGGGTCAACTTAGCATACGTAATTCACTGTTTTACCTTTCGACAAATATTTGCTCTCACCTATACACACAAAACTGTAATACCGTCAGGGTTAAGATGTTGTCCTTGTACTATTGCATCCCGTCTTCGAAGCCAGTCATCTCTGAACTCTTCAGAGTTATTTTCTACTGTCTACTGTTTACTGTCGGGAAACCCGTGTTATAAGGGCGATGGGTATAGAAGATACTGGTACATACCTGAGGCAAGTGACGACAAGGAGCCTGCAGTGCTGCCACCGCCTTCATAGGCGTAATTCCTTAGGTCGTCGAAAGGCGGTGCATTGGGATCGCTGTCCGCTCTACGCTTGTGCTCTTCTATGAACATGCCCACGTTGGTCTCTCCTGGTAGCGGCATGCCAACGGCGGGTGCTACACTCACGCCCATTGGACCCACGCCGAGACCAACGCCCATCAATGGATCTGAATTAAAATATAATTCTAATGAAGAACTCCTATTAGTCTACGTTAACCGCACAGCATTTCAGGTTACTGATAATTCCAAGTAAAAGTTTTTTTATTTCCACATTAACTCATTCTCCCATAACTATCCAGACAAAACCCTTGGTCCTAGAAAGCTAAAATATTGCAGAGTTTTATTTTATAATGGAGAAGACATGGAATAAAGGATTTTCCAAAATTCCCATGGGACCTCCTAATCGAGGACCTACACAATATTAAGTTGCTTGTCAAATTAAATCAATTGACAAACTAAGCCAGCCCATTTTTTGACGGAAGATACATCTCCCAACAGGGTACTCGACAATAGATCTAGGTACTTAATCACTTTCAGACAAGCGGATTAAGCCTGTCCTTATTTTTACGCGATAATTCAAACGACTGAAACTCCTTAACTTAAGATTAAAGCATTAAAACGGATTTGATAAGGTTGAATTTAAAATTGCGATATATAAGACTAAAATGAACAGTCTAATTTAATGTTACTTTGTATAAAAAATAAAAATAGGAAGAATGATAATTAAGTCAACAATCTTTTGCTGAAAAGATTCTTGTACGACTTTCTTAACCCTTAGAGTTGCTAGTTGAATGTTTCAATTACCAAGACGGTTTTTGAATTGCTTTCTTTGATTGTTGATTGCAAACGATTTTCCGTCAGTCCAAACGACAGTCTCGTGAAATTAACATGGGTTTCGGTTTTGCCTTTTAGCTAACAGACAAATTACTAAAAAAGGTGGCAGTCACAGCGATATTAGAAAAAACAAAAATAAGTTTACAATCTGATTATATGACCTATGGCAATACTTTATAATGTTGTCGTAAGTTATGTTTTTGTGGAGCAATACAAATAATTATAATATTTACTGTGTTGTACGGGGATGTACACTGTTATTAAAATATATACATATGTAAGACAACGCAAAAAAATACAGAATACACAATGGGCAGCATTGAGTAGCAATAATAAAGAGCAGTTAGGAACGCTAAAATATTATGGATGTTAAATATTGAAAAATATACACCTACCAAGTGCCGACTACTAACATAACTACTGAAACTGACTCACGTAAGAACTACTTACACGGTAGTTTTGATGGAACGTGATCAGGAAGGGGTCCACCGATTGGTATTTGGAGCGGTGTAATGTCGAAGGCCGTCATGTCGTCTTCGCCGCCGCCCTCGTCGTCATAGTTGATAATATTTTCACGGACGTCGTCGTCGGGACCGGGGTACTTGATGTGGGCTTCTCGGCGGCGGTTGTACACCACGAATACTAACACGAGTACTGCAACATACACAAGTGTTAAATTAGTTGAAACAACAGGCTTTACTTACACGCACTCAAATTGTTACCTTTAACGTAACGTAAGTACTTTAACGATAACTTAAGTAAGCATTCATGAGTAGGTAGGTACCACTTTCCTCACATAGTTGCATCATTACATTACTTCAATAAAACCAAATAGGTACCTACACGGTACCTATTGTATGTTCTTTGATAGATACATAAATTTGCATTTTCAATTGATACGACCATTAAAAGATTTCGTTAACAGATTAATAAACGTAGGCATGTTCATGACAAGCTTATAAAAATTCAGTAACTACTACATCTGTTCTCGGTAAACTCCTGACAGTAAATTGTTTCCTATATCCTAAACACGGACGTAAACATTTTGACGGATCAAAATACAAAGGATAACTTTAAACTGAACAATTCCGTTTATTCCCATAGCGAGATAACGATTTCAACTGTATATTTCAGTCTGTACAGTACAGTGTCCAGCCGAGGCATATTAAACGTGCTGTTAAAATAGAGGCCCAGTGTTAGTTCATTTTCCAATGTCGGAAGCTTTATCAGGCGGCTGGTATCGAAACTGAAAATTTGATCCCACGAGCGCTGCTCGAGTATGATTTACGTAGCGGTTTACAAGAGGATTCGTAACACAGAATTATATTAACAATTGGCTTCCTTCCAACTTTGTATCTAAACATTGAGGTTGTTTAGCAGTTACAGCAAACCTAGCAGCTTCAAAAGGAATAAATAATTAATTTATTCTAACAGATTTAGGTAGCTATGTTATCTAGGTGTTTTTGTAAATAAAAATGGACATGAAAGTGTTTAAGGAAATAAGTCCACGTATCGCGAATTTGTAACCCATATTTATTTCTCTACGCCCATGTGTGGATTCTTGGACTATTCTGATTTTTAAGCAGAGCTTTGAATATAAACAGATGTGATTACACTACCATTTTCGCATTTTTAATTAGTTTTTCATATCATATAGAGCCGTTTATCTCGCCTTAACTTAACTTGAAATATTACGAATTATTTGAGTTCACTCAACGCTAAGCTTTTCAAATATCGTTGGGTTCACTGGATACATGAATTTTTTTTTCATATTTATTATTCGAGTAGAAGATTAATTGATAGCAAGTTACTCGAAGACAGGGTCGTATATCCTTGTGAATTGTACTATTATTTACGACATTGAACTTAACCTTTCTCAAAGTTAAGTGCTTTCAGTTGTTCGCGATAAATAAATATTAATATTAATTTATACACAAGATACTGTAAGAAGGTTCGACCGAGACTATAACAGAATATAATGATAAATAAATTAATATTATTACAATATTCAGAAATGCTTATACTCTTAGTTTAATAGCCTTTAAAAAGAAAGCATAGTTTTTGAGTTATGTTTTTGGCTTGCTTTTGAATGTAACCTTTATGCTAGCATTATTTATCTACTTACATTACTATTGATTAAAAATGATAGATTGACAGCTAAATGTTTTGTACTAAAATGAAATAGAATATTAATGGAATATTATAACATAAGTCATAAGTACTACCACTTATATGAAGGCAAATATTTAATGAAGGAGATAAAAATGGTAACAGTTTTTATGAATGACGTAATGAATACATGCAAAATAATAAAAGTGCTCACCTAGAAGCAAAAACAAACAGACAATGATAGCTATAACGAAATCCCTGGACGGCATGATGATCCCGGACGCGAGCAGCTCGAGCTGGCAGTCGTGACCGGTGTAGCCGAAGGGGCAGATGCAGTCGTAGCGGCGCGCCGGCTCGCGGTCCACGCACGTGCCCCCGTGCAGGCAGGGGCTGTGCACGCACTCGTTCACGTTCACGCACGTGCCGCCCGCGCGCCTCGATCCTCCAGGACACCTACACATTGCGCGCTTTACCTCCCGTCCACCAGCGGCCGCGCGCACTGAGCCCCCGTACATAGAGCATGCACTAATAACACATCTAGTACAAATAAATACGATACGTCTATAAAGATGAGATAAACTATAATGAGAGTGCGATCGTGAAGGTGAGGTGAGGGACACGCGACGAGCGTGGCTAGGATGTGTGCTCACTCATGATAATAAGAAGGCAGACGAGGATGGCCGCGAGCGCGCCCATGCTGAGTTTGAGCGTGCGGCCCTCCTGTACGAGCTCGCAGTTCTCGCCCCAGAAGCCCTCGGGGCAATGGCAGCGGTAGCCGGGCTCGCGGTTGACACACGAGCCGCCGTTGCGACACGGGAAGTAGAGACACTCGTTCTTGTCAACGCAACCCTTGCCGTCCGTCGACAATACCAAACCCTCACCGCAACTAGACAGCATTCCAATATGTTAACATACACATCATACACAAATATCATTAAACGTTAAACATATATATGCATACATAATATTGTTAGTATGTTATGAATTCAGCATTACACAATATGAATATGTTAGTTATATCAATACTTCTATTAGTAAAATATTAGTACTTTTTAATATATGCCAAAGCGATTAGAAGAAGTCATATAAGCATTGTTATATCAATATTGATAGTTAATATGTACTCTTATATGTTATAGATAGTAATAAAAAGATTAGTTTCTAAATAATATACAAAACAAAAAGAATCTCAGTGCGCGCTAAAATATAATTGAAGAAGTAGATTGAAATTCGATATTTTGCTCATCTTGGCCAATTTAAATATAATTCTCTGCTCTATTTATCAAAGGGCAATAGTTACCAATGTTGATAGGACTAGTATATGTAGTTATTTGAAGTATAGGTTAATACTCACGTGCATTCGTATTCATTCCAGAGGTCGACACAAACGAAAGGCTCGGTACAGTGAACATTGATACACGGGCTGTTTGATGGACAATTTCGATCTAAATTTCTTGCCATAGTCGCTTGACCCCACTGCGTTCCGTTCATAGCTGGTGGTAAAGGTAAGTGCTTTCCTTCTAACCTTATGTCATCGAGACAACCTTTCTGGAAGTCAGCATAAACTTCAAACGTTCTCACGCCTGTATATTCAGCTTTTCCTCCAGCGTATACGCCTTCCTGTTTATCGACTAGTAACCACTGATGACCTTCAAATGTAAACGTCTCATTGTATCTTCTGCCCTCTCCACCATCAATTTCAAGTGTAGCTGCGCTACCATATCTGCTCACTCGCGCTATATGCCACTGGCCATCGTCAACTGCTACAGAATTAAGCCAAACATCACGTTCTTCTGTTCGCAGGGAATTTAGATTAAAGCGGAAGTGTAGTCGGGAATCTTTTACTTCCAAAATTCCGTATTCACGATTATGCTGGTCGCTAACTCTGAACAATTCTCCATGTGGTTCGCGAGTTCGGAATCGAAGCTGAATTTGAGTACTAAATCTATCAGGTTCGAAACTTAATGCAAATTTTACATAGCTTTGAGGTCTGAAATTAGTAGGAGTAGTTGGAAGGTTACACGAAGGTCCAGTCCATCCCGGCTGGCACTGACAGCGCGCTTCAGAAAAGCTACCAACACAAGTTCCATGTTCCCAGCATCTAGAAGTAGTGTCTGCTTGATTACAAATTTCCTCCGTTTGAGGGCACCCAGCTACAGAATTTCGAGAAAGTCCTGGATGAGCTAAATCGTACAGCTTACTGTTGTGTATTAAATTTCTTATGCATCCATCAAAACCTTTCCCAATAGGCATATACTGCCAGTGATAATGTGTGGGATCAAAATGTTCTATGTAATATCCACCAATTTGTAAAGGTGCGTTCACATTTAAATATTCGTTGAATGGAGGTATAGTGCCTGTCGCTTGACACGTTGAGTCGTCAAATTCCGGTGGTGTACCATCTTCCATTTCTTGAATATCCGCCGATTTGCAGAAGTCTACTATCATTCTAACATTTTCGGTATCCCAAAATATATCTAATCGATGCCATTCACCGTCATCTAAGGACTTTTTAGTTTTCACCCTGAGTTCTAATGTTCCTGAGCCAAAATCTATTAATAATCGTGGGTTGCCTCGTTCTAATTCAAGCGAAATAAAATCTGAAACTACCATTTCTTCTGGTTCAGGCGGTACTATTGGTCCATTATAAAGTAAAACTCCTTCTGATTTTCTCGTTATAAATTCAAAACTTAAGTGGGAACTATCACACATCTCCAGAGAAGGATACCATGCCCATCCAGTGCCCTTGAAGCTTCTAGACGTTTGCTGACATCGCGGTCCAGTGTACCCCGGAGGGCAAGAACAAGTAAGACCATATTTTCCTTCTATGCATCTTCCTCCATTATAGCAAGGAGAGTTACGACAAGTTTCCGCTTGGGTGAAGTTTCTAGCGCCGCATGTACACTCAGCAATAACATCAACTCTTACCCCAACGAGTGCTGTTTTGTTGGCATTTACCATGTATGGTAAATTGCTTATGTCTAGTACATTAGTACAAGATCCTTCACACATTTGATTTTCATACAGACACTCGTCAATGCCTACCATCGTAATATTTATTCCCACGGCTCGCTCAATTTCTTCTCGATGCATAAGAACTATGCCATTTAACCGGATTGGTTTATAATAATGAGCACCATGTGCTGAAAAACGAATGTCGGTTACGGGCGGGTGTTTTTTCCTTAACTGAACACTAAATATATCGATGTTTTCTCTTTCTGTGTTGAGTAAATCTGCCAATTTATCTTTAAATATATCAAGTTTACTCCTGGATACGCTTAGTGTTTTATAATTCCAAACTCGAATGAAATCCTCATCCGATATACCCGATATTCGTATTGAACCCGAATTAATAATAGCTTCATGTGATATTTCTTTAACATATACAGTCACATTAGCCGGTACATCTGTTTGTGTATGTTTTCTATCGTACACTTTAAACTTTAGATGATACCGGCCCTCTCTTGTTTTATGTTTCATTTGTATCATACCAGTTTCCTCGTTAAGGGTGAAATTCGGATGTTCTGTTGATTCCCAGAAAAATTTCTTATCAGGTAGATCCCAGTCATCTAGATCATAAACATATACGCGTCCAATTTCAGTATCTGGTGCCTGCCCTTGATAATTATATATTAGAATCTCCTTAGATCCTGGCTGCATCTTATTGTCATTAACGTCTCCAATTACAACAGTTAATGTACTTGTGCCCGTCATCGCTGGATTTCCATGATCTTTTATAATTATAGGGATAAGATACTCTTTCTGTTGTTCTCTATCAAATGATCGAAGGGATGAGACAATTGCCATTCCATCACCATTAGCACCCTTTTGGTCCTGTTCAACTTTGAAAGAAGCTCTTATTATATCGTCAGCACCTGGATCGAGCCTAAACTGGAATGGAGGACCGTTACTTTTTGACCTATCATCATCGTCGGTAGCTAAAATTTCAGCAACTTTTTTGGGTGTTATATGTTCAGTTAAAACTGGTCTATAATCTTTCAAGAATGTAGGTGCATTGTCATTAATATCCTGGACAATAACAGTTAAAGTTGCTGTTGCTGTTCTTGGTGGAACACCGTCATCAATTGCAAGAATTTTCACCTGATGTCTTGGAGTGTCTTCTCTATCTAAAGATCTTTGAATACTGACAGTTCCCTCTTGGTTTATAGAAAATTGACGCTTCCTATCCGAGGATCTATCTATAGCATATGAAACTTTACTTTTGCCACCTTGATCTGGGTCAGTTGCTTTGAAAGTTTCGAGGCTTTTACCAACTTCGGCATTTTCATAGACCGATACTTCGATGTTAGCCCGTTCAAATTGTGGTTTATTGTCATTTATATCCCTAAGTTTAACTACTACCCAAGAATAAGCTACGTGGTATTTATCATTGTCATTGTCTTCACCTTTGTCATTTACTTGTATTCTAAATCTAAAACCATTACTTTGTAACTGGTCCTCGTAGTCTAACGGCTGTACAATTTTTAAAGAACCAGTGCCATCATTATTTCTAACCATTGTGAATTTATCGGCACCATATCCACTATTTTCAATAACTTTGTACTGGAATTTATTGGTTTCATCTTCATCATGTACAGTTACCGTGAGAATGGGCATTTCAGGTAAATTAGTTCCATCCGTTTCATCAACTTCCGTAAACCATTCATCTTTGGTAAACTGAGGAGGCATATCATTTATATCTTTTACTCTAATAGATGCGGTCCCTGTCCCTTTTAAACCCCCACCATCAGATGCTACTATCTGTATTGAATAATCCGGTGTCCTTTCACGGTCTAAACAACAAACAGCTGTTTTGATAACACCAGTTTCTGGTTCTATTTCAAAAATTGGAGAACCTGTTTCTTCTTCTATTACATTTTTCTCAATGGAGTACCACAGTTTTGCATTATTACTTTCGGCAGGATCATCATAATCGATTGCTGTCATAGTCATAACGACCATGCCAGCCGTACCGTTTTCAGTTACATTGCCAAAGTAAACGCCTTGAGGGAATATTGGCGAGTTATCGTTGATATCCTTAAGATTCACTTGCACATCTGCATAACCTACGAGCCCTTCACCTCCTTCATCCTGAGCAAATACTGTAAATCTCCATTGCGGTCTTCCATTGGGTTGATCACGGTCTAAGGGCTGAAAATATTTTTTTTTATTAATAAAAATCCGGACGCAGAAATAGCCATATAAATAAGTACTTAAGTTACGATTTAAGGACAAGAATAAGATTACTTACTTTTAAGACAAATATTTCTCCAGTCGTACGGTTGATATCAAACTTGCTGTTTGAAGGATTATCAGGGTCGATGCCTTGACCGGTTAGGAAATAAACAATGTTTTGTTGTCTATCCTTATCACCATCGGTTGCGGTTACCTGTTTTGAAATAAATATATATGGTTAAATGTGTAATAAGGTAGTTTTTTTTTGTAATAAAGAGAATATGCTTATCTTTAAAATTCCAATCATAAAACTACAAATTTATGTAAATAAAATGACAATACATATACAACATAACTGTGGAAAACGGATATTTTTTTACGAGGCATATTAATTTATGATGAAAACTTGGCCTTTCTTTCGTATGTTTATAAGAAAACCGCGACACAAAAACTCTAAGTATCTATTCAAGACAACGTACAACAACACAGAAAACTTACGTGCACAACGATTAAACAAATTTTCATGACAATGTAGAATAATTTACTCTTCATATTGTTATCAATATTAATAAAGAAATTTTCATTTGCAACTTCAACAAAAATAATTTTAGTTAAATAGGAGCCTCACTGAAATAAAACAACTCTCCTAAAGTTTAGACGGGATCATGAATTTAATTATTCTTTTACTTGAGATGATATTACGGAAGTTTAACAAAGTTTTAAACCGTCAACAGAGATTGTTTGCAACGGCGCACGATGTGGCGGACGACAACGGCTGTTTCCAGCTAACTTCAACTTTGCTCTTTCTAACGTTCCCCAAAAGAAAGTTACAGGGACACATTTAAACGGAAACTTAACTTAATGTTAGAAAAATGTAAATTGATGGGTTTCTTTTAGCACAATGTTACATGAATTGAAATGCTGCTTTTCTCTGTCTTCTTAATTTTTTTAATTTATCACGCAACATCCTCCGTTTTATATCAATTTTAAAATAACACGAAAATAATGCTTATTACATAATCTACTTCAAAGTACTAAACGTAAAAAATAAATCTTCGAAAGCCTGACTATGCAGTCTAGAAATGATGAGGGTTGACTTTTATATCATTATTAAGATCATTTTCGGATCTTGGCTGAATTATGAAAAAAATCCTGTCACAGTAACGAGTGACAGTTGAAGCTGTTTTCGAACAAATTGCTGTAATAATAATTTTAATTTGATACTTCTCTTTTCTAACTGATTAGTATTTGTATTTTTACTATAAAATGTACTCGTAACTAAAAAAACTTATTAAAAAATTCTGTTATTTCATATTTACAAAGTATTAACTTAAAAAAATGTATTCTTAGTAACGATATACACCGATCAATATTATAGCTCTATCAAGTTTCTGAGTAAAGTCGTGTCTCGTTGCACCTTTATAGGGGAGGTTAATTAAATTGGTTCCTAAGCGAAACGAACAAAGGCCAAGTTTGTAACACCTATACGGACAGGAGTTTAACGAGTCTTTGTATTGTATAAATAAGTTTAAAGTGAAGATTAAAACCCACTTAACCTGTAAAGAGTTAACATGCACTAAGATTAGCTGTATGGAAAACGTACACACTTGCATAGTTTAACTCAAGTCAAGCGTAGATCTAAACGGCTTACAAGCTTTATCCACTTACCTGAGGAGCTAAGGACAATAGTGAAGGGAGCTTTGTATTAAGTAAACTTCACACATGGAAGCTTTAATGAAACAATGATAAAAGAACGGAAAATAAATTCGGTAGGTACGCGTAAAACAATGACAAATAAAGATTTGTATAATAATGCTATAAAGGATGACAATAATGCGATACTATGAACTGCTTGGCCCAATTAATAAACCAAATCCCGAAAATAATAGATATGAGAAGAAAGTAAGGAACTGATAATACTAGAAAGGAAAAATAAACTAAAAAAAATTAAATAAACAAAATAAAACCTTTATGAGGAAATGAGGGTAGGGGCCGGTTTCCTCGAGCGCCTGCGTGACGTAGGCACTGCGCGTGAATTGAGGCGGGAGGTCGTTGATGTCGAGGACATGGACCACGACGCGCGTCGAGTTCTCGTTGCGACCGTCCGAAGCGACCAGCGTCAACTCGTACTGCGCACACGCAGGCATTAGCTCATGCTCATGCAGCGACGCTGCTGCACGGACAACCAAAATCACAACTATCTCAGCGGGTAGTACAAGTTGTAGAAAATATTCTGTTCCGATTGCGCCTCACATGTAGAGTAATCGAAAACGAATAACGATATCGAATACTTCGCATTATTATATCTTGTACTAACCCTGCTGACTTGGTGTCATAATGAACGGATTTCGAGGATTTCTATATATGTTCGTGCAACAACGATCGCATCCGAAATTATAAATAACAAAAATATAACGGAAAATTTATAAAAATAATCTACTAATTAACTAATCCACTATCAGTGACGCTGTTGAAAAGTGATCAACGTATTTCTATTCGTATTGAAGCTTCCTACAAAATCAACTTAGATATTTATTACGAAACTCTCATATTATATTTATAAATATTAAAAAAAATTGTTTAGTCTAAGTGCGAAAGAAATACCTATGTAGAACGTGTTGATAAAAACTTAAATGGAAAGGAGGATTTATACTACGAAGATTATTTTAAAAATTTGCTTTTTACTATTACTAAAAATAGTATTATAGAAATGTTTTGCTACCGTCGTGTATATTTTTTCGATATTGTAGAGCCAACTGTGCAACGTTCCATTTTTTACGGCCGATAAGACGCCGCCCCGTCACAATTTTATATTGGTCGATTTACCGAATGCTGCACAATCTACCCCAACACATAGTACATTTTTTGCGATACAGTAGCTTACATGATATTTAATCAATATTCATGTTTTAATGTGCAAAAACAATACATATTTTTTCCAGATTTAAAAAATATTTATACACGAAACTGAATATAATATTCAATATTGAAATAATATACTATAGTGTCCCTTACCTAAAGGTTTAAAAGACATCTTTGGTCATAACATTATTATGACACATCAAACTTGTTGTTTGTTGCATGTTACATTAAAAACTTGTATTCATTGCTTTGGTCATAAAAATAACGAAAACAAACCAAAAACAGTTTTAAAACAAAAACACAACGATGCTAGCTCTAAAATGACACTACAACAGAGCGGCATAAAGAAAAAACTCATGCCATGCAAAATGAAAATAAAACCACTGAGGAACGTCAATCTAGAAAATGTCAAATGTCACCCCATGCGGATTGCGCAGCTTCAACCTCAGAGTTGCGGCTGAGGGGGCAATAAAGAATGAAACGGGGCGCTTTCGCCTTAAACCGGACCTGTAGCACCCGCTTGGGAAGATTGCGGTCGTCTTCCTCGGTGATTTGGGTTCGGTATGTGGGTCTCTCGAACACCGGGGGATTATCGTTCACGTCCTTCACGTGAATCACTACGGTTGTGTAGTTCTCTTTGAGGTTGTCCGATGCAGCCAACTTCAGTTCGTACTGTTTCCGTTCAATTTTTGAAAGGAAAAATTCCGCTATTAATAATTTAAAGTAATTAATCTAATTAAAACTATTATGAAGACATGAATGTTATTAAAATATTCACTAATTTGATCCATTTCATTATTCTTTCGTAAATAAAATACGCGCTTCTTATTCCTATTAACTTACAAGTTTAGACTTTAAGAGCACAATTAAAGAGTAACGACGATACTTAAAAACTTTACACAAAGTTTATAGGTAATTGACTGTTTATTTCGCAAGAAGATGAGAGGAATTCGTAAACTTAAATTAAATGAATGGATTCCTAAAGTCGTATTAACAAATACATAGACGCAAAATATGAAAGGATGTAAGTAGAACCAGAACGATAAAATGTTATAGCTGCGGCGTTAGCCTTTTAACAATAGAGAGGCGGTATTTGTGGTCGCGACCCAGGGAGCTTATTGGAGCCATCTGTCCATGTCACCCGGCTATTTCCTCATCAGAGGAAGATGTTTGTTTCAAAAGTCATTCCGCTCTGATTACAAAGGCTTCAGTATTGTAATTTCCATTTAAATTAAAGTGAAATAATTTTATTGATTAAATGGATCAAGAGTCGAGATGTTACTGAATAATATTTACGACTTTAATTTGTAACAGCCACAATTTCGAGTATTCGAGTTTAGTAAAATTTAACACCAATATTTTAAACATTTACTGTTCTTACGTAATAGGTCAAGAGGAAATTGTTTTAACAGTGCGCCTCTCTATTATTACAAAAACTATGGATACAGAATGAATTTTAGCTAGGAAATGGGGAACCCAATGATCCTAAATAAACAATCGAGTAATAAGCTCATTCTTGTAGAGACTTCAGTTAAAATCCATTTTAAAACAGATGAAAGCAAATAGGATTTTATAAAATAAACGGTTTACATCCATCCATTTCAGCTACTCGAGGATCTGCAATTTAATAGCAGTCCGGCCTTCGGCAGTTTCTACGCTTCGGCTTGTTTAAATGAGTATTGCAGATTTAATTATATGTTTTGCAAAAGTTTGTTGAAAGTTTTCGAAGATAAAAGCGAAAGGATGCTGCGGAATTTTTACAATGTACCCGTAATTAAATATTATTCGATGCTTGAACACAAGTATTGTTTGTAAAATTAAGAAAATATTTTTTAGTTAACGTAGGTATCTAAAATTTCCTCTTTAAAACATCGGTATTCATGACATGACTAGACGTTACGAATACAACATAATACGAGTTTATTCGGTATTTCTTTATATTATAGGTTATAATACTGGTATACTAGTCAGTTACAGCAATGAACAATTATTTGCACGCACGCACGCACCGGGACGATTATTTTCTGAGCCTATCATATGTACCTAGAAATGTTAAGCTCCTTAAGGTAATCTGAAATAACATTATAATCTTTTCTAAATGCCAATAAAGGCCAAACACGAGCAACTAGGGGCCTCATCTAGTTGCTATTTGCAGATTCGTAACAATTTTGGGTATAATATGAAACAGAGTTTTGCACTGGTGCCAACGCCTGGCTATCACGACAGGCATTTGTGTACGGTGACCTATGCCCTTGGTCCATTGCGCCGAAATAATGGTATCGGCGTCGGCCAAATTGTCACGACACAAGCTTTTGCTGTGTAAAGGCTTTGATTTAGTGAGCCAGTCGCGTGCCCTATCTATCATTTAAACAGATTTAACAATGTCGAAACCTATTTTCGGGTACACACATACCAAAGAAGCATGATTACTTTATTAGAGGCTAGTGCATTAAGATTCAAAGAGCTACGTTTTCGTTGGTAACTATATTTTTGATTGACTATAACGAATATGATGTTTTTATTAATTTCATATCATCAACATATTAATCGGCTTTAAACTACATATTTAATCGACAAAATGTATCTCATTTGTACATTGATTTCAAAATGTACTGACTTAATTTTATGATCGTTGTAATAATATTGTTATCAACAATGTTATCAAATTAATCGTGAATCACAATATAATATGCTTACTTATTTAAAATCGAATATTTCAAATCTCGAATGTAATTCATATTTTGTATATAAACTATATAAAATATTGTGGTAAAACTATTATATCCGTAGATAAACGAAAGTAGGAATAAAGTGAAATGAGTTACAAACAATAGGGGTAAATATCAGGGGCAGCAAATAAATATTTAATCTAGGGAATTCGTGTATAGGTAAGCTTTACTTAAACTTGTTCGCGATTTGTAGCACGGTTATGATAAAATAAAATAAAAATCGGCTTCAATCACAAAAAATATAACATCTAGGTTTAGCCTTGAGGGAACAAAAAGATATCTCTCTATATCTCTAACCTGTCAATTAAGTCAATGTTGATCCGAATATTTAGAAGTGACATGACACGAGGAGCTCAAAATACATGTTCGAAACTTGATGCATGACTCGAGGCAAATCAATTTTGTGAATGTACTCAACGTGAACATATATTCGATATTGTGTGAAGACACTATTTGTTTGCACAGCACTATTATACTAGTACCTACGTATATTAAGAATCCGAGTGGAAAGCATTCACGTGTTCCAATTCACTTAGAGATGGTAAATGCAGACAATAGTTGAGATGGATTTTGAAATCGATACCATTATATTAGCTGCGACGTGAATAGTGTAAACCGCAAAATGTTAATTTATTCACATGTCTACATACCCGATACCTATTTATAATTATTAAATGGTTGCTGTTGACATTGGAAGGTAAAAGTTGTTCATATATAATTGGTTGTATTTATAGGACCTTCCTTTTTAATAGAAATATAAGTTGTGTGTATTTGGACTGGAAGACTGTATTTTTCACTTAGTTTTTAGTAAGTGAAAAGACTTAATTCTTGAAAAAGGCCAAAATTCAAACTACTTTGAGATTTTTGTGGTGCTTTCATAAAAATGAAAAAAACTTAATATGCATAAACGATAGGACATAATATACCTTGGACAGGGCAGAAAGCTCGAAAAAGTTTCGTTTATCGCTCAGCGGCTACCTATAGAATTTTGACAGATGGGCGCTACTGTTTGCTTTTACGTAAATCGTTCGGATGCCTATTTATTATGATGTGTTTTCTTATCAGTTTCGAAAACGTAAATAAATCTAATTGCATAGGGCTTAAACGTCTGTACAACGACTGCACTTATGCTGTCTAACGGTTATTATTTGGAGTTAGTAAATGCAGCAACTCACCCGCTTCCTGGTTTCATAGTCGAGCGCGCCCGCCACGTAGATGGCGCCAGTCATGTTCTTGACTGCGAATGCGCCGCCTATGTTCCCGCTCGTGATCTCGTATCGAATACGCGATGCTGCAAAGATACAAACAACCTTTGTAAACCTTAATAAAAAAAAATAAAAAAAAAATAATAAAAAAATTGAAAAACATGACTGCCCTATAATTAAACAAACTAAAAGTAGAAACCAAGTTATTTTAGTTGTTCCGAATATCGACAACGACCGTTCTGTGGAACACCTTCTATTCAGAGGTCCCCCGGCTGCCATATGAATTTATCTGTTTTAACAATGAAAAATTTGAACACTTTTCACTTTCACTCCTTTTTTGGGCAGTCGTGTACAAATACAATCCACTTATAACTATAAAACAGTTCGCTGGTCTGGATGAAATCTTAGCAGTGTCATACACGTCCTTAATAAGAGTAGGTTTCCAAAAAAAGTTGTGTTCTTTATTTGGAGTAGGACTATAGATAAATGCTATACCTAATATTGTGTTACACAGCAACACTGCGGAGTTTCCCAACTCTCATATTGTAAGAACTAATTCGGATTACAGCGCTTACAGGGAGTAACTTTACGCTCGGTTTTTACTTGGCGTTGTAAATCTAGAATGAGGCTCGTATAATAAACCGCTCAATAACGCTAAAAGTTCACGCTTCAACTCACAAACGTGAGTGAGAAATATTGTAGCGATTTCTCTAACCCTAAGTACTTTCAAGATTGAGTGGCTCAAGGAAGTATTGGAAGTTGTTTTTTGAAGTGTTTTCATTTTCCCATTGACTTACTTTTTATAATTGTTTTATACTACTCGTAGGTATGTTGTCTAACTTAGACTTCATTCAAAAGTATGGCCTACTTTATAATAATACTAGTTGTTGCGTTCGGCTTTCCCGCATGAATTTCGGGTTCTACGTTATATAGAGTCAACCTTAAAAGATAGACATATGGTGTCACGAACTTTTTTACAACAATTCCATCATGTTTGGTTTTTGTGTAATGTTAACCAAATTTTATTTTTCCAGTTTTTACAACGTTTTTCATTGATGCTTCGTTCCTATTGGTTTTCCTCTACAAATGGACTATTTAACATATAAATAAAACTCTTCCTTTCCTATTCTCCTGATATATAAACGCGATAGTTTGTAAGTATGGGTGGATGGATCTTTGTTACTCTTTCACGCCGCAACCACTGAACCGATTCGGCTGAATTTTGGAATATAGATACCTTATAACCGGATTAACACATAAACTCCTTTTTATCTCGAAAAAATCCATCGTTCCTACGAGATTAGCGAAAAACCGAAATTCACGCGGGCGCAGCCAACGGCAACAGCTATGTATCCAAAAGATTTAGCTATAAATATTCCTGCATTGAACGTTCCTTCATGAACTGCCGAAATATATTGTAACCATAATCCGCACGCAATTAATTGACTGAAAAGAGGTATAAAGTTTGCTTTTCCAAATTAATAGGGCAATTTACTTAAACATTTTACGATTCGATTGGGACTTCATTACTTGCAATCAAGGTCAATATTCGTAGATAAGGCCTCTGATACATAAAAGCTGGACAAAGACTGCTATCGTCCGCGATTACGAACTCTATTGTCGTGTCAAGTACAATTTTCATCTGTAGGTGGAATATACTCGTACTATAACAATGAGGTGTGAATGGAATTTATTTTCATGATAAAAATATCTAAATACCACTAAGAATCTTTTAATCTCCTTTCTATACTTGTTAGCATTATTGCATTTAATGCACGTTAGTGTCTTGTATGTACGCAATTTGGAGTCTATTTATTAATGCAAGTGTCAAACAACAGCGAAAAATCGCAATAACAGTAAAATTATTTATCTCGGTTTACGTAAATAAGTACAAAAAACTCAATAAAACTCTCCTCGTGTCTCTAAAGCGCCCCTATGTTAAAATAGTACCAAATGAAGTAGGTAATTTGTAAGAGAGCTTGTCCTACATACAATAAAATTATTTAAAAAATCGAGGTCAGGTGCAAATTTTGCCTGATTGTGCAATGTGCAGTGAAGATTTTAAAATTTTCTTTCACTGCAACGTAGCGTAATAAAAGAAATGGGTGCGCTTCTTGTTATGTAATTGAAAAGTCTTTTCATATTTTAACTTGCCTCGCCGTGGAACACGCTGCGTACGAAGGTCATTATGTATAATTTATATTTTATAAAAACATTGTTATGATCATCCATGTTCCATGATGGATGAATTTAATTGAATTTTAAATGCAAAAATTTTATGTTTAATTCGTGGAAAATACTTGTGCTCATTTGTTACAAATAGTATTCTTATTGGGAAGTTTGTGCAGACGGGACAATGGAATCCATAATATTATGAATAAAATGCAATAAATAAAGGCTTCATACCTGACGTAAAATTAAAGAGTACTATGCAATTTATTAACTATTGTACTTATACTTTGGTTGGCGTACGTGACTGATCGTAGTTATATCTCGAGTGGCAGTATTCAGGCTAATTCGCTATTAAACACGAACAATATTATAAAAAAGTCTAAATCTTATAAAACTCTTTCTATACACCAAAAGGCGTATTCTCGGGTAGGTGCAAACTACAAACTAAACGAAGTGCACTAATGACATCCGTATTCAGTTTTCTCCGACCGTATTTTTGCAGACTCGTATCGGACTATTGTATAAGTCTCACTTTATATCAATTTGTTACTGACATCTTTTTACTAGATCTGGCTGGTGGAATAGAGCAAGTAATCATGATAAATTGTTTAGCTGAATTCATCTTGTACCTACTAGGCAGTAAATATTAATTATGGCCCTGGGCGTTCCTCAATTAACGATATTGATGATCTTGGGACTTTGTGTATAAGCTTGATAGCGTGGGGTTTGTATTGAGCGAGTGCACTCTTATGGCTAGACAGCTAAATGACCGGGCTAATGGCTGACGATGAGGTCTCTTTTGTTATAGTCCCTTGTCGATCGCAAGCAATCTATACGTCTCTAATAAACGTGAGCTAGCTTATTGTCAGTTGGTTAAATCGTGAAACAAAAGCACGTATATTTTAGTCTATTAGTCAGTGAACCATGAACACGTTGTTCATTTGTCGCCCATTTATGTTGGGTATTTTTTCACATTAAGCTCAGTTAAAATATGGTTCGAAGAAAACTCCGGGCCTAAGCGCTACATCCTATGCACGGTGTAAAGTTAAGCGACTTGATCCCTTAGAAAATATTTATCTCGTAGACTTACAGTACTTAATCCATAATAAAATTTATAGCTTTACCATTCAAGAATGGTTTAATCATGGCGATAAATTGACAATATTCTTAACTGGTATAATATTACTTTTATTTATCTAGTTATAGTTATTTATTTATTGCATTATTTTATTCGTAGGCAATTCGAATGTGTAAAATCCTTGTATTTGAAGATTTTCTTTGGTTGCTGTGATTCTGATTTCTGTATAAATAGTATACGGCGGTGTTATTTATATAAGAATAAGGAGGACATTTTTCTTTTCACGTCCAATTAACCGTGAAACTTGTTCTAGAATCTAGATAATAGAAGTGAGTAAGATATTCTGCCAGACGCGCTTCGTATCTTTGAACTGGAACGTCAGAAAATTATGAATATTATTTTTCGTCAGCAAAGAAATTTAAAGTTAGCTTTCCTTTACTGCAGTAATAAATTGGGTACCCTTCTTTAATTTTATAATTTCCCATACTTATATGCTTGACGTATTATTATTAGTCACCAGTCTACATAAATATTATTAAAATAAAAGTTTTAAAGATATCAAGAGGAAATTGTTTGCTTTGTTTAGCAAAAGCATATTTTTAAGAAACTCGCAACTTATGCATTGCATGTTACTTATAGCTTTAATGAAGTATTAGGCACCTAGAGACAAACTGACTGGTTTGTCTTTCAAAACTGGTTGTATTTCAACGCGGTAGATATTATTTGGTTGGTAAAGGATACTCAATGATTTCACAACTCTGAATTATTGCATTTTGGTGCTGAAATTTGGAGCTCGCAGCGGCTAAGCTCAGATATGGGAATCCTGAGCTATGCATATTTAAACTAAAACTCAATATCGTTGCCCTAATAGCTCGTTGCTTGCGGCGTGAGAATGATGGAGTAAATGCATAATGCACTTCCTATAAATCCTAATCCTATCCTAATCCTAATAATATTATAAATGCGAAAGTTTGTGTGTGTGTTTGTTACTCCTTCACGCCGCAACTACTGAACCGATTTGGCTGAAATTTCGAACATAGGTAGCTTATAACCCGGATTAAAACATAGGCTACGTTTTATCCCGGAAAAATTCGTAGTTCCCGTGGGATACTCAAAATACCAAATTTTCTAGAGCAATCTATAGCTACATCTATAGATAGATTGTTCAAGCGAACTTGCTTGAAAGCATGGAACGATAACGGGAAAATGACGTTTCCCTTAGGATTCATGAAAAAGCTAATTTGACGCGGGCGGGGCCGCGGGCAAAAACTGAATCTATTATCACTATAAATGTGAAAATGGCCACTATGTAGGTTCTGAACATAGCACTGTACGCATTTAACAAGTGTGTTTTAGTTGAACAAGGGGATATGGGATAATAATACTATAAATAATAATGCTATAGTGATATAAATAATGCATAATGCTATAAATGTGAAAATGGGTACCTGTATTTTAGGTTCCGACATTACAACTGTTTCGCTATTAGTATTTTGTGTTTTAGTTGAGCAATGAGATACAGGTTAATAATATTATAACTATCAAAACGGATACCTATATGATATAGGTTCTGAACTAACATCTGTTTCGTTACTGACAATGTATGATTTAGTTGAGCTATGGGATATGGTATAGTAATTAGTAATGCTATAAATGTGGAAATAGGTACCTACCCATAAAGGTTCTGAAAGTACAATTGTTTCGCTATTTATAATGTGTGTTTTGGTTAAGCAATGGGATACAGGTTAATAATGCTAAAAAGGTGTTCCTGTATAGTTTCTGATATTAGAACTGTTTCGCTATTAAAAATATGTGTTTTAGTTGAGCATTAGAATATGTGATAGTAATTATGCTATAAATGCGAAAATGGATACCTATAAGGTAAAGGTTCTGAAATTATTTCACTCTTAAGCGGATACGTTGATTTTATTTTCGTCCTTCTCACTCTTATGAATACGTTGGTGGGTTAGGTTAGGTTAGGTTAGTATGCAGCGTTGCGGAAGAATATAACAGAAAAACGTTGTTTTACCTAATTGCTTCAAAAACTAAGCCAGTTATTTAAATGTCGTTCTGAGCGTTTTTGGGAATTATTTTTTACCGATAAATTAAAACAAAAATTACAATTATGTCCATCGTAGTTTTCGATGGAAATTAGAAAAATGGAGATTTTGGAGCAATTTTTGGGAGAACTTTTTGGCGATAAATTTTTATCCAATCGTGTTTCTGAAGTTAGTTTAACACATATGCTGTTTTTTCTCCAGAAAATCCAGGGCTCCCACGGGATTTGTAAAACCCCGAAATTCACGCGGGCGAAGCCGCGGGCAAAAGCTAGTAATAAATAATTGAGTCCTGGGAGACACGTGGTGTAATTTGTTACGTCTCCCTGGATGTATAACGTAATAAAGAACTAACAACCTAAATTACCTTTATCTACCTTTTAAAAGGAGCAATTTAAAAGGTAGATAAAGGTATATCTACCTTTTAAATTGCTCCTGCTTGGAATTTAAAGTAAAACTACCGTATAAAGAGGCAATAATATATGTCTTTTTAATACATTTGTTCAAAAAGTAGACTTTTTTAATACCTTTAACGTGTGGAAAGTTATTCTTTCCTGCACTAGAGATTTTCTATTTTCCATCTGGATAAGACATTCAATTGATTGTATTGGGATTGGATTGAAAAGGTTTAGGGGGCTTCTACAGAGGATTTTAGTACTTCTTTTGTCCCGGATTTAGTGTGCAACCAGTAAATTGTAAAAGAGTAAATAGGTAGTCGGGTTTTTAGTTTATTGAACTATACCCTTGCTTCTTCTTAGTAAATATAGCTAGGAGTAGATGTAATATATTTTCAATTTCCATCGCGTAAAAGAAGCAAATTTTGCGTTACATAAACATGACCTGTTGAATAAGCGGGTAATATTGAGGCCCGAAAATTTATTTTGTTTCACATTTATTGTCTACACAAGTCCGTTTTAGAAATCTGAAAAGGGGTGAACAATTGACTGAGTGAAGCATTATGTTCGACCTATTGCGAAGGTTAAGAAATCCTTATAGGTACAAACATTTATGGTAATAGTAGAGATAAATGGGAACAGTAAAAATAAACAAAAATAGTTCATCGGGATATGCAAACTCAAATAAGTCTTCTCTAATTAACCATCAAAGTGGGTACCGTATTCTAAAACGCATAGAATATAGATGTTTCAATCCACGATGACGCGCCCCACTCTGTCAAACTCCATACGACCGTCGTTCGTCGATACCGTTGTTCGTCGATTCAATTGCGAAACTCTGATACGCGAATCCAACTTCTAATTTGTCTTTATTATTAGATGTTTTACATTAGTGTTAAATACTTTGTAGCTACTTCATAAAATGCTTGATTTTTTATGTAATTTCAGTTATTAGGATTTCGTATCCAAGGGGTATAAAACGCGACCCTATTACTAAGACTTCGCTGTCAGTACGGTCCCGTTTTTACCCTTTGGGTAGGGAACCCTAAAAAACCGGAACCTTTAAAAGTAACGGATGTATTTAAGAGAACAATTTCGGGAGAGAAATATTTAAACATTTACCATGAGCGCGTAATTTAAAAACCACTAATTATGTGCGGCTCTATTTTAATTAGGTACGAGCTTTTTTTCATTTTCAGAGATTTATTTTGTGGACTTTTCGTATAAAACACTCTTTTAGCCTTTTTTTAGGTCTTTGTATGGATGAATCTATGTTATATCATTTACGACCATAAAGTAGATGTTTAAATTGCGATTTGATGATGTATCGTTATCGACAAAATGATAAGTAACTTCCCTATAATACATAAAAAAAAAAACATAAATATATCAGGACATTATATTATATTATTTTTGACGAACTCCGTGGCGCAGGGGACGCACGCTCGGATTCGAATGGGAGGTCGCGGGTTCGATTCCCGCCACGGGCCACTTTGGAATTTTGTAATTTCTAAATTGGCTCAGGTCTGGTCTGGTGGGAGGCTTTGGCCGTGGCTAGTTACCACCCTACCAGCAAAGACGTACCGCCAAGCGATTAAGCATTCCGGTACGATGCTGTGTAGAAACCGTTGGGGTGACATAAGTTACCCCTTCCAAGTTAGTACGCTAACATCTTCGACTGCATCATCACTTACCATCAGGTGAGATTGCAGTCAAGTACTAACTTGTATAGCGTAAAAAAACATTACACATATCGGAATAGCTTGTGTTATTGGTAATAGGTAAATGATAAATAGGTATACATAATATTTTGTATATATACAAACAACACTGGAAAAAATTCATGCTCATCACACAAATATTTACGAGTATTGGGAATCGAACCCACGACCTCCAACGCATTTTCGCTACCGCTACGACATTCAGTTGTAATATTGCTAAATACTGTGTGACACAAATACAATATGATGATAGTAATCGCCAAGCGGCGGAGTAAGAAACGAATTTTACCCCCTATCACCACCTATTACATCACAGATCTATATTATTGTATAATGTACCCGTATCTTAAATGGGGGTTTTCACTTAGCTTAGGGAAACGCTGATTTAGTATATAAAAAGTGAGGCGAACTGAGAGTACTTTTTGAAATTACTGAATCGATATCTTCGTCAAAAGCTGTGGCAAATTTTAGCGCAGCACGAATATTCTGTATTTTTATGCATGGAATTTTTCAGAGAAAATATTGTCGACTGCGATATATAACAAAAGGATATAGCATTCCACTCTGACATAGATACGTATGGCACAAGGCGAATACAAAACGCTCCTATTTTTTTAAAGCTACAAAACGTAGAGTATTTAGTAAAAACTACCAACATGTCATCTAACGAAGTAGAATTCAAAACCCAATTCGTATTCACGTGGACGTATCATTCAAAAGGACACCTAAGCTAACCTAACCTATACCAATTGTTTCTAAATCATATAAATATTAAGTACCTATGTTAAACAATTTACAGTTCAAAAATGAAGTAGATACTACGAGTATGTAACTTGTAAAAGTCCACTACTTATTCATTTTATTGTTAGTTAATACTAAACTCAAACAAAACAAACTAAACAAAACAAGGACTTTAATAGTTGTATATATAAAATAATATTTTTTACTGTAATAAAAGTAGCGTGACTTAGTTACAGACAAGTGACTTATTCTCAAATCTAGATTATGAGAATCACACCTCAAGTTCTAACTGCAAACGAGTCTAATTGCCATAAGAATACTCGTCGCTGTTTTTCGCAAGCTACCATTAATAAATATTTACAAAGAATTGAAATATCGAATACTTTTTGATTATTTCGTATGGTTTTACTAGATATGATACTACATTTGAATTATAAATGATTTCACAATTAAGTGAAAGCATTAGTTGCAATCAGTTATGTTTTTAATTTGGACAAAAATCCATTACGCTACTGAGAATTGCATATCCTTGGATAAAATTTTGGGGGCGATTTTTTTTCAAGTTTGCATTTAATTTTAAAATCGCAACGCAAGTTAGTTTACCCTACTAGGCAAGTGCTCGATATAGACTTTGGGTGTCAATAAATAAAATTTGCATTTAGTATGAATTTGCAAGAAAATCACACTAAAGTTATAAAAAATAAAACGTAGATCAAAAGTTCAGATAGAGGCTTTATTTCCCTAAAATATTTTCCTCTCGAAACTTGGCTACTTAATTTGGAATTTATGACGCTTAAGGCGGGGAAAGAAAATATCACAAGGCATCCTTCACATTTTTCCTTTCCTTAGCGTCAGCTTAAAATTATCGCTACCCAATCTGTTTAATTCATGAATTAAATGCAAATAGTTACACAAAAATAGGATAGAGAGCTAGTGATTGTTTTGGCAAAGAAAACCACATAAATTAATTC
The DNA here is from genome assembly GCA_963855885.1 of Coenonympha glycerion. Taxonomy (NCBI): domain Eukaryota; kingdom Metazoa; phylum Arthropoda; class Insecta; order Lepidoptera; family Nymphalidae; genus Coenonympha; species Coenonympha glycerion. Next base: position 8,320,808 of record OY979629.1, read on the forward strand.
AGGATAGAAAGAAAACCTTGACATTAAAGTACTTACTGAAAGATTTCTGGATGAATTATTTCATTTCGATTGACGGCCGCTTTTGGCCTTATTTTCTTTTCATGTTAATATTACCAGACCAGAAAATACCCCTAAATCAAAGTAACGCAGTAAAGTTTGCCTCAGATTTGAGGAATGGTAATTTTATTTGGTATTTGTATATTAAATAATAATCAGCTTATACCACCAATAAACTACCGACGATTTATCATACTGCAGTTAATAAAACACATTGACCTTTCACCCATATAATCATTTGTTAGGTCGTTTGGATATCAATCTGTTTTACTATGAAGAAAATTTTTGCTTCGCTGGATTCAATATACCTATACTAACTTAAATATACAACTATGGAATCAAAACATCAAAGGTTTTAAATATTACGTATGAGTAAGATGGTAAGTGCAAGTGAAATCTAACTTTGCAATAAATTATTAATATTGAACCTAATTAGTTTTCAAGATGATAAAATTGTGTTTTACGGCGCACATAATTGTGGCTATAAAAGGCTTTGGGTAAAACATCATCTTAATAAAGCTCACTCACAGTTACAATAGAACACAAAGTTTGCAAGATTTAGAGCAATTTCTATAAGAAAGAAGTAAGTGCTCGTGAATTTCACTGAAGGATTTTAATTGCAATTTATAAAAGTGAATGAATGAGAGCAATAAATTTAATCGCGGACATGTCAAAATGTACGACTTTTCTTTCAATTAACGGAGCATTCAATAAAGCTGTTAGCGTTGGGCGGCCGTAAATCAGCGATTACGTCCTATTAGAAAATCAAGCCTCAACTTTGCTTTTTCGGTTGTTCCAGTTTGTTTCAACAGGTTGAAATTCTCAAAAAATCCAGATTAATGAAAATTAAGTATTAAGAGGAAATGGAGAGGGAATAATTAAGGGAGGGAGAGGGAAAGGGAGGGAAGAATACTGAATTTAGTTTTACCCTTCTCACTTTTACGAATACGTTAGTGGGTGCGACAGGCAGCTTTGCGTAACAGAAAAACGAGGTTTTACCTAATTACTTAAAAACACAGCCATTTATCAAAAATCCGTTATGAGCGTTTTTGGATAATATTATTACCAACACATTAAAACAAGAATTACAATGATATCCAGTGTATTTTTTGATAAAAATTGGAAAAAGGGAGATTTTAAAGCAACTTTTTGGAGAACTTTCTATTGAGAAAATTTTATCCATTCGTGTTTCTGCTTCACAGCCAATTTAGAGTAATGGCCCAAAAATACATGCTAGCCAGATAGTGATAAATAAATAATTATTGTCAGTCATTTGTCATATGGTAGGAACGAGTATATAATAAGAGTACATTCTCTGATCTATTATGTCCCAGCCATTTTCCCTGAAGACGGCTGGAATCACATCATAATATGTAGATGCAATTTGAAAGCTGTCTCATTCTGGTAGCAACTATATGTATGCTCCTGCAAGTACAATTATTTCTAATATTTGTACATTGTACGTACGATCAATCGTTTTTCGATATTATGTTATTTTGAGTTAAACAATTTGTAAAACTCAATTAAGGCCCAAAAATAAAGATTATCGATGAAATCATGAAACCACTCAAATATTGAAAACGCTTTATAAGGGCATACTTCAATACGGTTCAGAAATTATAAAAGTTTTCTGAAAGGTTTAATAAAAAGGTCTGCTGTAAAGTTATTAAAGGAAATATTTTGCTAGCAAATCGAAATAACTTTCTACTAATAGATCATTACTATAGCATTGATAATAATAATGTGAGTAAGGGTCAATTTATACTAGCGCAGAGTCGAAGCGCATCGAAGCGTCAAATTCTTTATAACTAAAGCGAAGCCGCACGAATGCGCGCGTATTCGCCAGAATTCGCTAGAATACCCGCGCAGTCTTTCACGTGTAGTAATAGGCATCAACAGCAGTGCTGTTGAATCACTTGCCAGTTGATTCTCGTAGCTGAAACGTGTGTGATATTTTTGCACCAGGTAAATTAATTTTTCGTCCGAGTCCATCGTGATGTTGATCACGATGGATTCAAATCCGACGCAGGCCAATTTCCGACTGATGACGCGTAGGTTCGCTAGTGGGCGCACGAATACGCGAGAATGCGCGCGCACCAATCAGCGTTGGTCACGCGCAGACGCGCGAATTCCGAAGAATGCGCGCGTCTTTTTAAAATCTCAGAAGTAATGTGAGCGTTACGCTGTGGAGTTAAGGTTGAATTTGTTATGTTCAGTTTTGGGTAGACGCTTCGATGCGCTTCGACTCTGCGCTAGTATAAATTGACCCTAAGTAATCAAGGAATAAAAAAATTAAATATACATTGCTGGTGTTGAAATAAATTGACAGTATAAATCGATTATAACACTTAAAATAAAAAAAATACAAGTGGTCGTAACCACAAACATTGAAGGGTTCTATTAGTATTTGTTTTCACCGAAATTTGAATTATCTTTATTACAATAAGAGTATACGATGTGGTAAAATAGGGTGAAATAAATGGCCGAGGTTCTCGGAACAGTTTTTATATATGGAAATTCGAAATATAAATATTATTCAACGAATGTTATAGTAAGGGTACCTGTCTACCTATAAAGAGAGCATGAAATACAATGAGACCAGTGTGAATGTAAATTTTATGTCTCTAGGGGCAATCTCATTTCCGTATAGAAAATAGAAAAGTGCCGTCGCGTGAACACTACACTAACATCTAGCATGGTCCCCTGACGGCAATCGCTCATCTAGACGTAAATAAACTGCCACTGTCAGCTCCATACCCATATTTGTAGATGTGCAAAGCATATAAAGCTTGTATCAACAACGCTCAAGTAATTAGCATTATTTAGCTTATCTTATCTAGGTATATAAATTAAAATTAAAAAATATAGCTTTTCCAACCCTATTTTGAGACTATCAACTGCAATTTTATTTTACGCCTTACTTACACTTAAATAAAACATTTTACGCGTCGCGGACATTTCTAAATAAATTTTCGTAGGAAGGAGAAAGTTAACACTAATTCGTACTCAGAGGGTATAAATTGGAAGACGAATAGAGTAGGGCTTGAATCTGGAAAAGTCGGAGTACATAATCTATCACAATTTATCCTAGTCCTTCCAGACAGTAAAAGATTGTGTTGAGTGGTTCATTACGAAGTATTGATGAGGAGGCTGTTCGATCGATTGGAAGATGTCGACTTCATATAGTGGTGTCACATTTACTTTTTTGAAGTTATAGGTAGCCTAGAATCGCAGTTCATAATATTATGTAAACAAAATCGTTCGTTTCAGCCGACAGACGTCTATTGCTGGACAAAGACCTCCTGCAATGATTTCCAACCCACACGGTCCTGCGCTACCTGTCGCCATTCCAGCACTTTGGATCCCCAACGTTCGTGGGTTCTATGAGCTATGCCACTTCAGCTTCGCGATACGTTGGCTATGTCGGTGACGCTGCCCATTAAATCAGAAATGAGGAGATCCCTAGACTTTCTGATTTGATTCCGCAGAGAAACTCCGAGCATATAGCTCTCTCCATCGCCCGCTGAGTGACTCTGAGCCTTCTTATGAGGCCTAGAGTAAACGACCATATTGTCTCGGATCCGTATGTCATCACTGGCAACACGCAGAATACGTTTACATAATTATAAAGTCATCATATAGGTGCATATTTGCATAAAACTCCTACCCACAACCATCCAGAACTAAATGTCTTGTAATAAAAAAATACAGGAAGTACAAAAAAAATGTACTCTTTTTGTTAGATTTTTAAAAGAGAAACTTGTATCTGAACAATGAAATACCCTATCTGTTAATCCCTGGTATTATTCGTTGGAGCACGGCCAAGAGTTTGTTGTTAAAAAATATACACCACATGTTTTCGCATATTGTATAACTGATGAATTCACGTATATGGTATACTATGTCTTAACTGCCTGAGATAATGTTTTTAGAGCGTCGTAATGGCTTGCTTGCTGCAAAATTAAACTCTAGATTTATCGTGCTTGAAACATAAAGCGTTTAAATAGTATCTTTCACTTCCCAGATATTTTATTGTACTAGTAAAAAATATGATGCACTGCAACCGATAAAAATTGCTGTTAGTAGGTTTATTCTTTTTGTAAATAATAATATCTAGTAATAAATTAAGTAGCATATATTTTTTATGCTCAAATAAACTCGGAATACGTAAGTGTAAAACCATCAAAAGCAAGGAAAAATAAAATTTCAACCAGGAAAAATGTTTGGTCACATTTTTTCATTTTTTAATCCTCTCAATAAAGTGTAGAATTCGTAAGTAAGCTACTTTAATTTCGTAGCCGACCACACTTTAATCATGGATAAAGTCAATTTAAAAATTAAAGTGAATACCGACTTCTAACCACAAATACTAAAAAGGTTCATAATTTTGAACGAACACCAAGAAATTTCTTCCTGTCTTGAAAGACGGAACACGAGTATATTACGAAGAAGATAGGAATAAAATGGCACCAAAATTAAATGTGACCTATTGAACGCCAAACCCTTGCAACTTTCTCTATATGGGCATAGATATCATTTTTGAAAATACCGCCTCGCGTCGTGCTTCGTCACCAGACGATACTCTTAATTTAACTTACGTTGCAGTGCAGAGACCATCTTTGAAAAAGGGTATACATTGTACTCTTCAAAAAAATCTTGGGTGAATTTTACCATTATTCAATCTAAAGAAACCGAAGTAATCTAAATATTAATGCGCGTAATTTGATTAATATGTCGGACAAAGATATTGTAAAATGTTCAACTGAGTTGGAACACTCAGTAAATTTGAACGTGGAAAGCAGCTGGTTTGGCAAACTTATCTAATTACGCTTGTGTATTATAAACGGGGAATATTTACCGAGAACCCTACCCTGCCTCTAGCACAAACAACTCAAATATGAACTTTATCACCAAATTCCTTGCTGTAAAAATGTTACGTTCTGTAACGCTTTAAATATATTTGCAATTTGTTAAAAGTAGTAAGTAGTTTCTTCGTTTCCTTTCTCTTGTATTTTTTAGCTGTCGATCCTCAATATTATATAATTCTGAATTCATTAAGAATTTTCCAATAAAGCTAGATATAATCCAGTTAAAATCACAACATTGGTTTTAGGTCTATCTTATTAGTATACCTTGCACTAATAAGCTTATTTTACTGAAGATAATATTATTTGCGCGTTTTCTAAAACCCAATAGAATAAAGCTGTTAACCAATTAGGCAGCTCTCATTAAACTAATGAGAGCAATAAGGCAGTATCGGAACAACTCTAGGATTTCGTTAAAATGTAAGACAGTATTGGCGCCCCGGGCAAATACCTACACATCCCGATCTCGGGTGATCTCCGATGCCAATGCCGATCCCGGGCAGCGATACATTATGCATGAGGCTTGGTATCTTCTCACTTTATTACAAAGGAGCTAGTGCACTGTGGCTTCCAAGTTTAATTGAAACAAAAAGCTGTTTGTTCATTAGGATATGTCGGTTTCTCGTATTACGGACAAAGAAATAATATTTGCAAATATTTAAGTAGGTATATGGTAGAACTATGATTTGCTTGTTAATCGATAGAGAACTCAGATAGAGAACTTCATTTTTTCTTTGTACTAATGTTATTGTTTAGGAGTTTTGTTGTACATTAATTGTATATTGTGCAATCACAGAATAAAAATTAGTACAATTCAATTTAATGATTCTGCAGTATCGTACTTGCAGTAGGTAAGAGTGATAGTGCACATGTCATGCATATTCTACGAAACCTTACACTTACAACCTAAATGAATTCGTATAAGTGCGAGTAAAATATCCCGTATCCTCATAACTACACGAAATATCTGTTTTCGGAAAAACATAAATTGTTTTGATTTAAATGCAGAAAAACTACTGAACGTTTTGCACTTAGTATGTCATATAAACCATAGATTTATAATATAGATCGTCCCTCACTGATATAAACATTTAAAAAGGAAAATTGCAAAAAAAATCTGTAGCGTGTGACGTAATATAGTTTATTTTCTCATTTTAATATTTTATCAAAAGACGATGCCTACGCCCTAAGGTACTATTATGTATTCTGAGCCATTAGGGTATTTAATCTGTGAGTAGGTGTGAAATTTAATAAAAAGCAAAATTTATTTTGATGTTGATAATATAATTAGTGATCAAACGAACTTGCAAAGTGAAGTTCGATCATAATTATATGAATTCGCTTCATTTGAAGATAATTATCGACATGGTAGTACCTTCTATTGTACAGGCACTTTTCGCGCTTTTAGAATTAAGTCACTCAATTGATTTTTGTTTTCCTGTGGGTAGTCCCACCGATATTATATATTCTGTGGTCTCACCAGCCGTCGTCATTATTTTAGAGTAACACAAAATTTTCTGATTAGGGTTGGGAGGGAGGGTGTTTATATCTTCAAATGAAGCGAATTCATATAATTATGATCGAACTTCACTTTGCAAGTTCGTTTGATCACTAATTATATTTCATTTCGCTTCATTTTTCAGATAATTATCGACATGGTAGATGTTTAGAGACGAAAATTTTGTGAAGGTAAAAAACTGTAACTATGTTAGTGTGTTTATCATGGTAAATCAACGTTTATTTAAAGAATAAACCTTACACAACGTCTCTAAGGTACATAAGAAATAAGAATCTATTTCATTAATCAATTAATCATCAGTTCAGAAAATAACATTACCTCCTAATATTTTATCAATCATACTCAGTTAACGGCTGCTAAATTAGTACACGTAGGACAATATTATTATGTTTGCGAATGTTTAGTCCAGTTAGCTGTTTTTCTAATAACATCTAACGATCAATATATTGGAGTCGTGTGCCATAGATGTGGCGGTGGTGTGCCGCGTGCGGTGCGCGCCGAACCTCGACACATCCACTCCGCTTTCGCTCAACACTTTATTCATCTACTGATGGTTTGAGGAGTTGCCGGTCTGGGCGGCTTTCATGCGTTAAAATTAGCGAATTGACGTTGATGGCCTCATTTGTTCCGTGACAAATATGTAATCTTTTATGAAGATAGGATATTGATCTATTTTCTACAAAATAGGGTAAAGATATTTATATTGTTGATACCTTAATTTCGTCATCATCATTACGCCTGAGGGGCCGTTTACTATAAAATTCTCTAGTTTTATACGTGAGAAAGTTTGCAAGTGTGCTGTAAAGAGCGCAAGTAAAATAACTATTTTTTTCCGTGATATTTTCTAACGTAAGGTCCCCATAGTCCTATTGGCAAACAAATTTTATACGATCTCAAGTAAACAAATATTTTGGTTTTAATGGTTTTTACTTATAAGCGCTTTTAAGTAAGCGTTGTATTTGGTCGATACTAGATAGGTTATTCACTACCGAAAAACAGCGGTAACGCGGAGCGATGAGTATTTAATGATTCATACGCAGCTCCATTATTATACTGTTTTGTGAGAAAAATTATAATGGATGAAGTTGACAATTCATAAAGGCTATGGTTATTGACACGATAGAACTGTCACCCTAATTATAATGTATTTTTGGACAAGGATGCCATAATAAAGCCTTATGTCATCCCTGGGGTTCCGCTTGTTGTGAATTTCAGGGTAAGATTCTTCTCGGGACGGTGAGGTCCCGGAAGAGGACGAACTAATATTGAAATTAGGGATAACAAATATAGCTTCGTTTTGAACGATCCTCATTAACAAGGGGAACCAAGGCTCTGATGGCCAATAGGGCAATGCTAAGATATCCTCGGCTTGATCCATTAAATTTTTTGTTCACACTTTAAAGCCACTGAAACTGGAGGAAATGCGTAAAAACAATCATTTATTTATAACATAATTTAAATGCATCTCCTGTCAGAGAATTAGGATCTTGTCTCCGAGATGCGTAATTTTTACATTTCCCATTAGTGTAAGGAACGAAAAGGTCAATTGTTGCTTCTCCGAATGCTGACGTCACTAGCTGATAATGATAGTTACCATTATAATGTATTAGGATTTTCTCGATGAGATTCCTGGTCAGATTTTACATTGTCTTTTGTATTTATATATGACGATAAAAAAATAACCAAAATATATTTCGTTCCTCGCACCATTGCCGAATGGATCTTTTTAATTCACTAAGGTGAGGAAACTGAATTCCTCCCATCGTCAAAATTAAGAACTGCAAGGGTGTTTAATAAGGTAAGAGTGTCCGCCAACCACCACTGTAAGTTTGGAAGGATATCATTGTTAGGTTTTTATTTTTTCGTCGTAATTTTGGTGTAAATTGAGAGCCAGAAATTTTTGCCTCTCCAGTGTTTTGGTACATAACCGACCATATCTTACAGCTGGGCAGGCCGGCGTAAGAGTACCTATTAAATGGGCATTAAAATGGCCAAGTCTCTAATAGTGCAAACTGGCAGGCGAGAAAACTTTTCTTTAAATTAAAATATTGTAACGTTTTTCTGATGGAAGTGAAATCCTCACGTCCTTAGAATTGTAAGTAAAACCCAAAAACTAATGACTCTGCAGAGATTCTCATATTTAGTAATGGAACCTAAACCATGACGAAAGTGGGTAGTATTTTTTACATTTCTAAGGCATCCCTCGAAGGTGTGCCCTATACGTAAACTATCATAATAGAATTAAAACCACCGTATCCTAATAAGTAAACTACTTATTTTATTACTTTCTTGAAAGTTCGCAGAGCTGAGCTCAACGCGTAGGGTTATTGCATTAAACTTGTACCGCGTACGTATCATTTTGTGAGCTTTTTGAAGTTCAGAATAAATCTATAATCGCCGTTTGGTTTTATCGAGAAAGTATTGTGAGGAGTAACATTTTGTACCACTAATTGGCGGGTGAACGGCATGCGCTAAACGTTACGAATCTCATGTCCCATGTCCCAGAACACCAGGGATTTTTTGCCGTACTAAGCCAACAGGCGTTTGTTGGTGGTCGTCGTTTTCGAAGACGACCTGCGAATCGGTAGCGTTTACGCCGCTGTTCGTCAGTAGTGTGTGTAATGCACCCGATACGATCCAATCCGCCCCCCCCCCCCTGCCTTACGACTGGAGCAAGGAGGGCCGGACCAATTTCCCCGATAACGAGGGCGAGAGGTTTCAGTGGATCTGTCCCTTTTAAGACTTTGTATTACATCCAGAAAAGACTTGTCCAGTATCGGAGTGATAAGTTTCGTTCTTACTTCCATATAGGAAAGATCTGTGAGTAAGTGGCAGCCATCCGACAAGATTTTCAATGCTTGTACTTTGTCATACTGGTCGGTAGCATAGTTATAGCTCTGTTTATAGCTGTGATTTCTAAACAAAGCTGCCGGGTCTGGAGCTTTTTATCATGAGCCCTTAGGGTATCCTCGATAGCAGCATATATTTCTGGATTAAGTGCTGGAGCTTACATTTATCCGGGACAGCAAATTCCTTCAATAGCTTTTCCTTTGCTTTGTTTTGTAAACCTTTTTTATTTCGGTTTTTGTTCGGTACATACAATATGTTGTGACGGTGCCGGGTCTACGGGCGCAGAAGTCGATGGCGGTGGCGTCTATTGAGGCTAGGATGAGCGCGATATCGAACGTAGTTTTTAATTTAATTATTGCGGCTCATTTTCTGATAAAAGAAAGCGATCGGGTTATCACCCAAAGGTTTTGATACCATAAAGAGGTCAATTGTGTCACGTTATACTAACCCATCGTGTTAACCCACAGTTAACTGCCAGGCAAGCATAAAAACACTAGGCCCGTGGCATTATTCACAAGGGTTTTGTTCACTATTTTGATTATTAATTACTAAGCATTACGCAACGCCATCGTGTTAACCCGCAGTCAACCGCCAGGAACGTACAGAGATGCTAGGCCCGTGACAATATTAAATAATGTTTGTTCACTACTTTGATTACCAATTACTGAGCATCACGCAAATCCATCGTGTTAACCCGCAGTTAACCGCCAGGAAAGCATAAAGATGCTAGGCCCGTGACAATATTCACAAATGTATGTTCACTATTTTGATTACTAAATACTATGCATCACGTAAATCCATCGTGTTAACCCGCAGTTAACCGCCAGGAATGCATTAAGATGCTGGGCCGTTGACAATATTCGCAGATTTTTGTTCACTATTTTGATTATTAATTACTATGCATCACCTAAATCCATCGTGTTAACCCGCAGTTAACCGCCAGGAAAGTATAAAGATGCTAGGCCCGTGACAATATTCACAAATGTATGTTCACTACTTTGATTACTAAATACTATGCATCACGTAAATCCATCGTGTTAACCCGCAGTTAACCGCCAGGAGTGCATTAAGATGCTGGGCCGTTGATAATATTCGCAGATTTTTGTTCAATATTTTGATTATTAATTACTATGCATCACCTAAATCCATCGTGTTAACCCGCAGTTAACCGCCAGGAAAGCATAAAGATGCTAGGCCCGTGACAATATTCACAAATGTATGTTCACTACTTTGATTACTAAATACTATGCATCACGTAAATCCATCGTGTTAACCCGCAGTTAACCGCCAGGAATGCATTAAGATGCTGGGCCCGTGACAGTATTCGCAAATTTTTGTTCACTATTTTGATTACTAATTACTATGCATCACGTAAATCCATCGTGTTAACCCGCAGTTAACCGCCAGGAAAGTATTAAGATGCTAGGCCCGTGACAATATTCACAAATGTTTGTTCATAACTAATTACTATGCATCACGTAAATCCATCGTGTTAACCCGCAGTTAACCGCCAGGAAAGTATAAAGACGCTAGGCCCGAGAAAATATACACAAGTCTTTGTTCACTATTTTGATTACTAATTGCTAAATATTACGTAATTCCAACGTGTTAACCCGCAGTTAACCGCTAGGAAAGCTTACTTTTGCTAGGTCCGTGAGTGTTTCAACTATATGTATTTTCACATCACATTTACTAAAAAGAGTTAATCCATCGTGGCAACCCGCAATTACCCGCTAGGAATTTGGTTAATTACAATATCACACTCACAGGGAACGTCACTATTACGTAAGTAATAAAAATACATAGTAAGACTTACATGTATTCTCGTCCGATGAACACAACACTGTATTACGTCTATGCTTTACTAAGTTTTCTAATATTTTTATTTTCTTTATAATAATTTATTTTAATGGCAGCCGGAGCGTGCGCGCGGTGCCTCGCACAATAAAAGAATGACGACGGCTGGTGAGACCACAGAATATATAATATCGGTGGGACTACCCACAGGAAAACAAAAATCAATTGAGTGACTTAATTCTAAAAGCGCGAAAAGTGCCTGTACAATAGAAGGTACTACCATGTCGATAATTATCTGAAAAATGAAGCGAAATGAAATATAATAGGTGTTACGTTTAGTTTTAAATATCATGAACTCTAGATAAATTTGAAAAATAAAAGATCAGACAGTGGATTTTTTTCTGACATGATTAATATTCCTCTATTCCCATCCAATTAAGATTCACGCTATTGCCCCCGTTCTGAGAGTGGGAACGATAATAAATCATGGGGTTTAAGGCTCGAACCTTTTCAGTCGTGATTCGTGCCTCTCACTATGTCCATTATATTCTCAATTATAATAGTAGAAAAAAGTTTAAGTACAGATATTTCACATTTCTCGATGATAGGATTTCTAATTGATTGAAATCTCAGTTCGAAATATCACTCTTTTATTTTATTCTTTTCGGTTACAGAATTAATTTTCAAGCTCTGGAAAAATATTCTTTGCTCTAGTCAGCATCTACTGTGTGTGATTGTGGTACTGAGTTGGTGTAGAATAAAGAAAGTGGCTGTGGTGCGTGTAGTATGCTTTGTATTCAAAGCCTGAGCGTGTGGAATGGCGGGCATGCCGTTTTGCTCGTTACATGTCGTACAATAAAAAAATTAATTTCTGGCAAGTAATTTTTTCCTTTGTTTGAAAATATACACAATAGCAATGTCATTGTCACCATCTCAGCCCGCGGATGTCCACTGTCGATCATAGGCCTTCCCAAGCGCGCGCCACCACACCCTGTCATCAGCCTTCCTCATCCAGACGCTCCCCGCCACCTGCTTTATATCGTCGGTCCCGCACTACGCTCACTTGTACGCGGTCCCCACTTCAGGACTTTCCGCCTCCAATCCATCGCCCCTACGACAAGCGTGACCTGCCCACTGCCACTTCAGCTTGCTAATGGTTTCGATTACGTCAGTGTCTTTATGATGAGTATGTAGTTTTCAAGTAACCGAATGAGTGTGATAGACGCACGGATGGACGTGGAAAGTCTTTCTATGGAACCCTAAAAATACACTGTCAACATCTAAATACACGTATCTGTACAGAACATCACCATCACCAGTCCTACAAGTTGTAAAACATAATCACTTTAATTAACGCTGGATTTCGTTTCATTAACAGTGTTGTTTGCAAGTATCCCAATTTAAGACGTAAACGTCGCATTGGAGCAGTTTATCGCCGGTGTAATCCAAGGATTTCCATGTAAATCTCCACAGGTTATGCGGCAGCTTTTAATAGCACTCTAAATACTTAGACCGAGGTGGAAGGCCCAGCTTAAATGTAATTTACTCCTCATGCCAAGTGAGGTAGGCCGATTTGAAATTTTCGAAGTGGGTTATTTTATCCTTTTGTTATATTCCTAAATGCCTACCTGTGTTAAAATTTTGCTGATATAAAATGTTTATCGTGAGTTTTCGTTTACACGCATAAAGTACAAACGCACAACTTGCCAACCTGAAGGTGATAAAGGGATGACAGTTGTTGAAGGTTTTACCTTCACCTCGAACCATTAAATAAAATGATGTAAAAAAAATAAAAAGGCTCAAACAAACTAAGAAATGTCGAAATAGATGTAGTACTTTGCTGAAATACATAATCAGAAAGAAAATATAAATTGTTTTGCTATAGGTAATCCGCTACCTAAAAATAATCAGTATGGTCTAACATGTAGTAACTTCACAATGCGAGATTGCATTGTTTAGTTAACAACTCCTGAGGATGTCCCGGTGTCAGGACAAAACATCATCATCATTGTAAGAGTTGTGTGGGTTGCACATGATGTGAGTGATAGTTGCATTGCTTTGCTCGGGAACTTGCCGCGTGGGAGGGCGGGCGGTGCTTGGCTTTCTGCATGTTAAACCATACAGATTCTTTTCAAATAGCGTATTATAGCAAAATCATTAAATTTTTCTTGCAAATTAAGAAAAATTTTGATCGTAATTATACTTATGATTTTTCGTCAAAGTGATAAATAAGACTCCAAAGAAATCCAATATATTTTTGATTTTAATATAAAGTCATATTTTTTTTGTCACTAGATAATCATAAAAGATTGTGCTTAAAGAGCTATTTAAATTCAAGCGAGAAGTGTAAAGGAAGGCCGGAGTGATTTATGTAGGCTTCGGGCCTTCTGGCGCTATGTTTTTCCCTAAAGTTTTAATATGAGTCGGAGAGTCGGGTCGTAAGTCTGGACTCGAGCGAATCGGTGGGCGGGTGGCAAGGATGACTGCGCCTAATGATGCGTATGCTAGACAGTGCCAATCTGACGACTTCGACGCTTCATTCGTGATATAACTATCTATTCGTACCAGACTTCTAATTTGCGCATGTTTCGTAATATTGTAATTATATGTGAATGGCAAAAGAAAAAACGCTTTGCTTTAAAACTGTTTAAACTGCAGTTTTAGCACAGTTAAGAAAATAAATATATACATATAAGTCCTGAAAAATCGTTTAGTCGGGCCAGCTGACTTTGTCGAATCTGATAGAATACACTTTTCTTGATTATTTATCGAAACAATTTTTGCCAAATACAACAACGATGATGTTTTTACGAGTATATTTCATTTTCAAAGATAAAGCTTATTCACATTTAAGCTATTCAACGTTCGCATTTCCCTTTTTATTTACTGTTATTATTCCTTACCTACATAAGATTCCCCCATATTGTGGGTACAAAACAGTTTACCCTTTCTTATGAAATGCGTAAGTTCCCTCATTTTAATAACGTATAAGTCATAAAAGGAGTTCTTTGAGTGGAAACTTAAAGCCTTATTTAGTTTTTACGTCCGGTTTAACTAAACATCAAAATAACTTTTTCGGGTATAAGCTTTGAACTGACGGTGGTTTACGTCTTTGTAAGAAAATATTATCATTTATGCAAGTGCTTTCTTTTATGACGCATGTAATATAAACTTATTATCAACATGAGCAAGAAAATTTATGTTTTTTCGATAAAATTATAACTATGATGATGTATACCATCCTAAGACTATAATATGAGCAATGAATAAGAAGTATTATAGGCTTGCATAAAAAAGTTACAAGTACAATAAACGAGGCCAAATCTATACAAACTGAAGTAGAGTAAGGTGCGCTCAAGTCTTCTGAATTATTCAAGATTTTCAAAGTGTTAAGGCGTATGCGCAAACAACGTAATATTCGTTTAATATTTATAATATTATGAGTAAGTCCGCAAAAGCAATCCCGGTAAATACACACATTCCCTTGCAAATGAAGTAGAAGAAAACTTTCTTACTACATAACCCTCTACCTTGATTACATTGCTTAGTAGCGTTAAATTATACAGAACAACACTGCAATGAAACTCTTCTACGAAAGAGTATTTTGTTAACCACAGCGTTTTTTTGTCATTTAATATGGTCAATAGGAATTATTCGAATATTAATGATTTAATGTCATAATGAATGAATGACTGTAATATTCTTAAAAAAAACGAATTTCTAAAGAAAACCGTCAACACTTGCACTCGGTGCTTGCACCATAAAACTCACTCTGGTAACAATATTTCAGCTAAACTAATAATAATTACTTAGTCAGCTCTGCTCTACTTTTATTTTAACGTTTGGCGTGGTTACTCGGGAAGAAAATTAACGTGCAAAATTTTCTTAGAATTTGTGTTACTATAGGTTGAAAAATTATTACACGAGATATGGCGGATTCGTAAACCCAGTTTCACTTAATTGCAGCACTTCGCACGTCGAATTTATACAAACAAACCCTAAAAGAAAATGGACATGTGAAAATACACTACATTATAGTAATAAACATAATTATTTCTCGAGGGAAAGCATGTTAATTTATTTAGTCCCTCGAAATTGTTGATATTGAGTATAAAATAGTCATTATAATTTAACGTTCTCGATTTCATTTTATAAAATACTGGCTGACCCGACGAAGGTTGTTTTGTCTAAAGGGATTTAAAAATAGCTTATGGCCTACCAACATACACAGAAAATTTCATAAGAATCGTTGGAGCCGGTTCGGAGGAATTAGGTAACCAACATAAGACACAAGAATTTTATTATAAAATCAAATAATGATAAATAAAAGAAGAATAGGGGAATACTTGTTAGTACTTTAATGAACTGTTGAACAGCCAAATCAGGCTGAATAGAATAGAATAAAATAGTTTATTTGCAAAATACACGTTACAAGGATCTAGATAATATATAGGTATAGATATATAGATAGAGGATGAAATCTAGAATAGATATAGATTATACACTAGAGTACTCGTAAGACTTGTATCAAATTCAATACTATTGTCAAAAATGTATGTATAAATTTGCAATAAATTCTTGAAGAAAAAAATCTCACTTTCAATGTACCTTAATACATACATTAACAACAACGTACAATGTCCTATTAGTAGCAATGTACGCCTGCCGCACTGAATCTGCAGGTCGTGGAAATGATCATCGGGCCCCGATCTCGAATTATCTCCCGACCGATTTCAAATTGCCATTCCGGAAAATCGCATGATAGGCATACGCGTACGAATAATGCTAATTTCGCTTATACCTACGGGAATTTACTTAATTTTAATATTTTTGTGGTATAAATTCAACGTATGAGCAAAGTAATTTAGTAATCTTAAACCAATTGTTCCAAATTCAAAATGGATATAACCATAATTATGCAGAATTATTGTAAATACACTTCTATTCTTCTTCTTAATAAAATAAGGATAAAACCCTTTTTTAAATATATTTGCTCAAAAAATAGACTTTTCATGTGCGTAAAGCGTGCGCAAATTAATTATTATTTTTTGCACTGGCTTTTTGTTTTTTTTTTCAAATATATGTTATATTTGAAAAAAAAAAAACAAATACCTAATATGCACGAAGGAAGTTCGAAATCGAAACTTTCCTGTACCTTTTATGGAAATGAGTATTACCAAAATGATTAATTTTTTCTTACGTTGTTTTATTTGTACTAACATTTTTTGGACATATGTATTACAAAACGTCGTTCAATGCGCGTGCGGTAGTGTTGCCACTCGTCTCTATTGTTGACTTGAGATTGGGATTCATGCAGAAATGCATACTTTCCGCACATTTATCGAAATTTTCTCAACGCGTGGTGTTCCCCGTACATTGTTATGAATTAGGTACGATTTTAGTATTTTAAAGGATGAATGCGCGAATGTGGAAAACATCATGTACAAATTCTTTGTAAGTTGTTATCACTTTTATATTGTTTCCTCGTATATAGAGAAATGTTCGTCACAAGTCACTGATAAAACTAGTAATTAACGTTTTCATACACTGAGAATTGTTCAGCTTCGTCTGGGAAATTCTTTTCAATATCACTCGGACCCAAATTTCTTTATTTTTATCCTAGACACTTACTCGTATGTGCTATAATAAATATTCGAATCAACATTTAGTTTATAAATACGACTGTTATTTGAAATTTATTTAAAGGCTCTTCGTTTATTTCCACTTCCCATGTAACAAACACTATAACAATTTCATCCCGACAGCGAGCTACTAACTCGTAAATTGAATGACGACGCAATATTTTTTTCGCAACAAAATTCTAACTCTAGCGTTTACGTGACCAACTATAAAATATGTTGTACGCTTTCAATATAAATAAGTGCCTTGCGAATGCATTTTACTTCCTAAAAAATAAAATGTATAATACTGAAGGTTTTTCAGAAATGCTTAAGGTTTTTTAAAAAATAAAATTAATTATATTTGCAAGTATATTATTCAGCAACAAACACTGACCTTCCCCTAAGATATATTTTGTGAATACGTAAGTAATAGAGAAATTCGAAAAGTAAAGAAGAGGTGGCTTCTTATCTACGCATTAAGGAACATTCGTGACGTAATTGTAACTGTTAATTCTACTTATGTTACATGAAAATAATTACTAAGACAAAACATCATAAATAAGCTATCTACTCCAATTTAGATTAATTTTACATAATAATAATTATTTTTTATTTAAGACATTTTTTTAATTAACATGATAATCCAAGTAAGAAAATCTTCAAACCTATTTAATTTACGTTAAACGAGATAATATGATGTGATACCTTTTGATCTGACCAAACTTTATGTCTGTCTTTATCCCTATCTGTAGTAGGTACCTATCATACATTTGATGAAAGATTTATTCGTTTCAGTCGATGCATGTCCACTGTTATGCAGAATTTAGGTCTCGTGTAAGGATCTCCTTGCACCGCTAATTGCCGGGAAAATTACTCCACGGGGAGAAGATAAAATTTTATTCCCCATTGTTATCTACAGTAGGCAGGCAGAAATGATTTCCCCCATGGATAAAATGTACCAATAAAAGTTTTTTTTTCCCCTCATGACATGCTTTAGCCAGCAGAGGAAATAATTTTATGCTCTGTCAGATGGTATGAATGATTGGTACTTATAATTTTTTATCCCTGTTTTGCGCTCCTCAATGCTCATGCGGCTCCCCAGGACTCTCTCAATGCCATCAGTTCCCAAACTTGCTCTGGCAAACATTGGATCCAAGAAATGGTAAATGATTATGAGCCTCAGAAATCAACGTAGTATATTGATTTAATGAGTCTGCTTGTTAAATACAAGGTTGCGGTTATTTAGATCGCTGCTAGTAATTATAGTAAGTTAATAAGTTTCAGTTCGTTTCAGTAAATAGTTAGCTGCTTTCCACTTCGATTTAGTTTGCTGCGAACAATTTAAACATGGAACCTCCGTAACGAGCGTGACACGCCGGTTTAATCGACTGTGATGTACGGACATTTTGTTCCGAATAAATTCGCTTATATGATTATCTCCGTCAATCGTTGCGAACAATGTGATGTGATTACGAGTTAATATTGAACACCGCGTTTCAAAGTATTGACACTTCTGTAATACGAGTAAGTAATCCTATTATTGATATTAAAATGCCAAAGCATGGATATTCTTTATTTGCGGCGTCAGGTCAGGCGCAATTTTTCTGCGAAAAATATTTGTTCTACCTAAGATAGTCAAATGTGGTAAGCTCGGTTGATCAACCACTATCGTCACCCAAAGTTATAGATATTTCAATCTACCATGACACGCACCAATCTGTCAAACTCCTTACGAATCGAATGAAATATAAGCAACTTTGACATTGAGGCGCGTTTTCGTGGTTAGAAACATCTATATTGAGAACGTCTTCATTGGACAATAATTACAGGTACATTCTAACACAGGTTATTTCTTGAAAAGTCAAGTAAAAAGAAAGCTGTCAACCTAACTCTTATCGCGCTTTGAGAGATTTAAATGGATCGAACGAAATTAACTTATGATTACGCTATGTCGTATTAAATACTTGTAGTTATCACTTTTTAATAACTTGTATAAGTATAAAGTATATCATGACTATTCATAAATGCTTGTAAAGTGAGCCTAAATGAAATAAATCATTAGAATCTTTGAATATTTTTAATATTCTATGCATTTAGTTGGTATCTAATTGGTATTTCGAACTAGACATTATAGAATGGTATATCCTGCACGATATAACCGCTATAACCCATATTGAATTGTAGGCGCAACGAACTGAATGCACATGATTGATTAGTTACTAATTAAATTAGCTAATAATTAGTTTTTGTTAGTACGTTTAAATTACATCTTGTGAACTAGGTAATATAATGGAAAACAAACTTTTTTATACTTTGATTTACGATTATTTAAAGTAAGTACTTTAAATAATCGTAAATTCGTAAAATCGTATTTAAAGTAAGTACTTTAAATAATCTTAAATTACTTTCACTCACTCAGTTAATATGTCTTTGGAATTTCTAATTTCTAGTCTTGAAGAGCGAAATTTTCAATTATTTTTCTAAATTTTACGTTGCCTGAGTAATTGTAACTGTTTTGTAAGGTTTACCTTAAAACAAACAAGAACGAAAGTGAAACCTTAGCAAATAATGATTTTAACATTTCATTAATAAAACAAACATCAAAGTTAAAACGCCAAAGGGAGTCGCATAGTCTGATTTCAGCACAAAGCTCTCATAACAATAAAGAAACGAACTTCATTGTGAGGGTCAAAGAGTCTAGAGACGGAATTTTTCGAAAACAGTAACTGGAAATTTTGAACAAATTCCATTTGTAGGTCACTGGTTGGTATATATTGAGAAATAAAATAGGTGTTATAGGATTTAGCTACTTATCTGTTCAACAGAAGCATCTATTTAATACGGAATAAAATCAATCTGTTTAACAATTTACACAAAATTAATAAAATAAATAAAAAGAAAAGTTATTGTACATTTTCTGGGCGACAGAGGTTTGTCCTTTATCTATTTATATCCTTTTTTGGAAAGTCTGGTTTTTATTAGAAGTATATATAACCACACAAGTAAACTCAAAAAGAAAAACTTTACCTATATACAAAATGTCACAAAAATCGTTAGAGCCCTTTCTGAGATTCGCTAAATCCATTTATATACCTACAAGAATTGCTCGATTACTTAATAAATTTTTACAAAAAAATCTTGGTGTAGGTTTTGCTTTTTACATAATATCTATATATTGATGACTCTTATATTTCACATGTTAATAAAAATACCACAAACATAAATTGACACGGATCAAGATTCACGCTGCACGCGATGCATGTATCATGCGCGGCCCTATTTTATACGTGCCTTTCAAATACTTTCTTATTTGAATACCACTGTTCCTGAATTTTAAGGACTGCAAGATAGATGCGGCAAATTGCTTTAAAGGATTTCTTTAGCGAAATATTTCAGCAGAAAATCCCGCATTTGTTATGTGATTCGCTGCAGAATGTGCGCGAAATGCACAGATACACACGACTATTACGTAGAGTAGGCGTATTTGAAAGTATAGTCAGTTAAAATAAAGAGGAGAAGGTGCTTACACCGAATGCTCTTTCTCGTTGCGAATGTCAGTGCATTATATTCTGAATCTGAACACATTCACATTAATGCAGTGTCCTTAGCTTGTTCCACTTTAACTCTTTTGTTGTCAGCAAAGCTAAATGTAGCGTTGCAACTAACGTTGGCTTACTTTTGGTTTTTTTGCATATTTTTAATACTTACAGAATATTAAAATTCAAGTCGGGTCGCTCCGCTTGATGGTCCTGTTTCATTACGTATACATACTTTAGACTGAAGATTGTAGTCCCTTAGTGGATAATATCCTTTCTTAGAGTATGCCTACATCATTTATATACCTTACAGTTCGATTCATTCAACACTTTGAGTAGGGCGTCGATAATTTAGTCAGCCAGACGCGAATTCCTTTCTAAGTGATGAAAATTAACTGAGACTTGTTTCCGCATAAATAAAAGAAGTAGAAGCGAAACACTGTTGATGAAAGAAATAAAGCTGTTATCTCAATAAAGGTTATATGATTAACATATTTGTTGCCTACAATGTTATTAATGTACCCTAACCCAACCCATATCCACTCACTCGCAAAATAATATAAAAAAATTGTATCTTTCCTTCATTTAATACTTGAGATATTGATACTCTTTTCATTAATATTCATAACCACGATAATGATTATAAAATAAAAAATTACGACTAGTTATTAATATTCCTCTTTTGCAGAAACGTAATTAAAAGCTTTTGCATTATATTTTCTCAGGAACTTGTAGTATACGTAAAATACATACCTACTTGTAAAGCAACGAAAATTATAATCGACAATTTATAAAGTCTTTATTTCAACAATATAAATATTTCCCAGAATATTTCGAATTTCCCGAGGTTAACAGCCATGTATTGAGTGAGACTCTTCGACATAAAATACAATGTTCGTGAATATTTCAAAGTAATTCAGTCAGGCCTTTTCACGTTGCTGTTGATCTTGTGTGACCGTAAATCTATACTCAAATATTAAATATAAAATTTTGCTTTCATGGATTTTGTTAAATAAACGTTTTTCTCGCATGTTTCTACATTTCTCACGTTCATTATAGATGTTTCAATCCGCGAAGCACCACCCCATTCTGTTATAACAGAATTTTTTTTATATTTAATATTTGAGTATAGATTTACGGTCACACAAGATCTACAGCAACGTGAAAAGGCCTGACTGAATTACTTTGAAATATTCACGAACATTGTATTTTATGTCGAAGAATCTCACTCAATACATGGCTGTTAACCTCGGGAAATTCGAAATATTCTGGGAAATATTTATATTGTTGAAACAAAGACTTCATAAATTGGCGATTATAATTTTCGTTGCTTTATAAGTAGGTATGTATTTTATGTATACTACAAGTTTCTGAGAAAATATAATACAAAAGCTTTTAATTACATTTCTGCAAAAGAGGAATATTAATAACTAGTCGTAATTTTTTATTTTATAATCATTATCGTGGTTATGAATATTAATGAAAAGAGTATCAATATCTCAAGTATTAAATGAAGGAAAGATACAATTTTTTTATATTATTTTGCGAGTGAGTGGATGCATTAACATTGTAGGCAACAAATATGTTAATATATCAGATATACTAACTCAACTTGGCCACTGATCCACGCTATAATTATTTAGTTCGAAGAGTAATTAGCTCTATCTTTTCGCTTTTAACTAAGAAAAAGGTACTAGATTTCTCTTAGAGCTGTCGATATGTCAAAAGAAAAAGATTAATTACCGTAAGATTTTTGCAACGTTAAGCAGTTCAAGCAAGATGGAATAAATTGCCCGAGTCTGAATTCAGTTATTTTTTTATGAAAATTGTATTTTGGTTCACCATCGAATAGAAAGGAGAAAGAGAATATTTATAAGTATAGTAAAGTGTTTTTTTAGAGTTCCGTACCTGAAAATGAATAAGCGGAACAATCATAGGACATTTTTTGTCTGTCTGTCACGTCACTTTATTTAATTACAACCCTTGGTGGGCGAGTCTGACACGCACTTGGCCGGTTTTTTTCTTAAACCAGATTTTAGTTTTGCTATCATTGTTTAACAATTATTTCAGGAATTTATATTATTTTACCCCAAGAAATGAAAGGATTTGCTAAAGGAGGCCATGAATCGAAGTGGGAAATAAAGGTCAATAATTGTCAAAGCCTTCATTTCGAAATTACATTTACTTACGAAGAAACTCCAAGAATTATTTATTTAAATAAAGTCTGAACTACACTTGAATTCTTAGCGCAGCGAACCAAAAGCACATCGTAGGTTATTAAATTTGTAAATTAGTTTTAATTTGAACGTTTGATATCGATTCAGCTTCTCAAAGAAGTTCTGTTACGTTTGTACTCGTAACATTTGTAATAAGGTGGTTTCAATGTTGAATTTATATATTTTGTTTTTATAAAGAAGTTAGTTCTAAAGGTTTGATACTACTCGTACTAATAAATCTTTGGCACGAGATTGATACCAACATGAAACAACGGCTCATAATATTATGTCATAGTTTATACAAAACATGAATTTGGTATTCGGCTATAATTTTCGGAGCAGCGTGGATCTCAGAATTCCAATGTCTACGGAATTTATAGTGCGGTGCCTACCCGTTGTGATAAATTATTTTTAAATAGTATTTTCCTCATATATTTATACTTATTTAAAAGCCCTTACTGCATTTACTTCAGGTTTTAGCTTGTATGGTATTCGTCTTATTTTTAAGATAGGTAAAAATTACCTGATTTAGTTTTAAGTATTACCGAGGTAAAAAATTGAGATTGGTGTAAGTATTCTTAGTACTTTTTGTTAACCTTAATTATTCATCAAAAAACATGAGAAAAATAATGTCGAAAAGGTTCTAGATGGACATGGCCAAGTTATCTTATCAGTTATCACATAAATAACCGTCGTCACTACGACGAAAAACGGACGAATTTCGGCTGCTTCAAAAGCGAGAAGCTGCCACGTCCAAATTTGCTTATGCATCGTGTGATACCGCTAGTTAACACAGAAGAAACAAAAATGGTCAACCGTTGTGAACCGTTGTCGGATCGGGATGCAAATTAATACGCGTCTCTGGACCGAGCACATGAATATGCATGGGCGGTTCCCGGCCCGGAATAACATCAAAATCGCGCGTCCGATGTGCGGCGCCACGATTGTCAGCAAGTGCGCGGACCGTGACCACTTCTATACATGTAATAAATCGCATCTGTACAATGAACTAAAGTATATTAGCGTAGAATTTGTCGTTACAAGTAGATGCGCACGTTCGGCGTCATTTGAAGTTCTTTGAGAATACCGACGCCGCAACCGGCTGCGCGACAAAATGATAGCGAAGAAACTATACACGTACAATGGCAGGAATGAGTACTTCGTTTTGCTATAATCCGCTACCTTAAAAGAATCTGTATGATCCAATATATTATAGGAACAAGCACTACCCGCCCTCCCACTCAAGCACGAAAGCAAAGTTCCCAAGCAAGCAATGCCACCACTACCCACATGCAACATCACACACAATAACTCATCAAACTTTCGACGCATGTTTCGTCCAGTCACCGGGAAATTTTCAAGAAAAGTTAACTTTAAAATAAGATATTGTATTTCTTCTGCCCGCTGATTGGCTGAAAATAATGTAAACAGCGGAATAGTGGATACGGCAAATCAGCGGTAAAAAATTGTTTACGGTTAGTATACAGATGAATATGGTTTCTTTACTTTTTGAGTACCTTATGGGACACAGAAAACGATTTTTCAGGATCAGGAATCACTTATAACGCTGTATCTTCAATACTACTGAATAGATTTGCAAAAAACAATGTAGGTATCTAATTAACTAACGAAATTAACGTCCAATGCCGATATTGAAAGGCATCACACCTCGCCACACTCCTGGGGGCCTACCACCGTGACCTAAAGTAATATTATTGTAATATTGTTTTAAAATTTACAATAATATTGCTAACAATATTACAATAATATTGCTTTAAGTCACGGTGCTACGGCCCACTGATTGCACGCGGCTAGCAGACAAACATAGGTCGGAGGGCTAGTGTTACAATTTTTTTTTCAATATAACGCAGCGTGTAGGTACGATCTACGAACAACAAAACCGACGAGGCACAATGTCAGTCAGCTTCATTGATTTCACCGAAAGATTTATTTTCGCCATTTATTTTCTGTTAAAATGCAGTAAAATTTTGTATGTTGGACAAAAAAAAAAGTTAAATGACATTTGATTCATGCGTATGACAATTTTATATGGGCTTCTATTAAAAGTTAAAATTTCAAGCGAGTGATATAGACAACAGAACAAAAACTTGATACCGTATGAAATCCTGAAATTACTTTTTATTATTTTAAATTTTGTCTGTATACGGCTATCACGCTGTCATGGCAGTCAAAATGTATAAACTAAACAGCCTTTTGATGTTTATTCAAATAATTCAATGTGATTTTATACTGTTACGTAGGTATATTTTTACCACAGTCAAAATGAGCATTCTCACCTCGTGGTGTAAAACGTAAATGGTTAAGGTTGATGAAGGCATTTAAACTTTGGTAATAACACGAAATACATAACTTAAGTTTACTAACGCGAAAAGGTTTTTCGCGATAGTAGTTCAAGTGTTCAAGTAGATTTAATACCTACTAGCGGTGAGGTTTAAATTTAAATCTCGTTTGCAGATCACATCGCTTTAATTAAAGCTGTTTTTTATCAGCCGCCGTCGGTGGTCTCCCCTCCCCACTATTCATTACACCTCCAGGCTACAAATGCCGATGTTGGGTTTAATTAGTTTCTGTTAGAAGTCTTTCGATTGCCTGCTTGCTTACACTTGCTTTAATATACGATGTGTTCAATGTTTTTATAAGAAAGAGAAAATCTCTTCATTAACTCGGAAAATTTCATCGATCATTATTATTAATATTCTTCGTTATTATATTATTATCTGTAGTGTTTGTAAACTGTGCTTGAATATTTATTTGTTAGTCATGAAAATTCTTTGATAAGCTTTGGTAGAAATAATTAGAAAAAAAGATAGGTTTGGTAATAGATATGTTGATTTTTTATCCAGAAAAATCCACAGAGATTTGTAAAAAAATAATTCAACACAGACGAAGCCGCGCGCAAGTCTTGTTGCCAAGAACGAAAACGACAAAATGGAATAAGCTTAGCATAGAAAGTACGAATTGTAATTAAAACGATAACACCATCTGGCCAGGATAAAAAGAATAAGACTATATTATATACCAGCTCATCTTTGCCGGGATTTGGCGATATACATGTACACCCGTACTCAGTTCTGTACTGACAGCTGGCGATGACAGATTTTGTTGCAACTTTATCACAAGTATATTCGTTATCTCTTTTTATGTAGCACTGGTTTGGACTGGTCAGCATAGCCCACCATTCTGGACATATTCTACGGGTTGTCGTGAGAACATTAGTTAATTGTCAGTCTAAGTGATATTTACTTTCCACAAACGAAATTCTGAAAAGTCAGCGTTTTATGTTTCAACCCCTGGATCCCCCAGACGAGAGAAAATGGTATGAACAGAATTAATGGACTATCTTTGCCTTTATATTATAAATAAATATTATCTTTAAAAAAGTCTCAAAAAGCAACGCTTATGTATATTATAATAATTATAGAATATAGAATAATACGTTGATATCTTTAGACATAAAAAATCGTACAATAAACTATTGTATAGAGTACAAACTGTTCTCGCTAGCGAAGTAAAATGATCCAACAAGCAGTTTATTTATTTGCTTTTGAATATTTAATATCATATTCAGGTTCGCATCCAACGTTTAAATGTTAAATTGTCTCCCGACTATTAACCTATATACGTAGGAGTTCAGGAACTCAAATATGATAAATTTAAATAGGAATTGATATCCATATTAAGTTTTGGGATGGCAATAATATGCAAAATACTAATTCGCTTGACCGTTAGTAAGTCAGTTAGTATTCTTATCACGCACCATTTCGTTCCAGATTTAATTTTAATATTCATTTACAAATACAATTCAACACTGGACTGCTACGCAGGTCATATTCTAGGGCACAGGTCTTTTGTTACACTCTTATAGCCCGACCGAGAACAATATTCTGACACTTGGCAATGCTTAGTGCATTGCCAAGTGTCGGAATGGCCGAAACAAGATTAAGAATATAAAACAAAATTTAACTAAAAACAAGGTAAAGTCAGACTATAATATTATAGACTGAATGTCTAAGTAAAATACATTATAAATTTTTGGAATTTTCAGTGCGTTGCTTATATTTTAAAATAGAGTTTTATGCAGTTGGGATTTTTTTTAACTTTTCATTTTATTTTAGTCGTTTTATTGTCCTCTTTTCAAACATTTGATAGGCTTGCGCTTGATTGCAGTAATGTCTGATGACGATGGACAGCAATGATGACTGATGAGGTGATTGATTGAATTGATTGAGGCTGGGAAAGCACTTGCGTGGAAACCTATATTATATATATATATATATATATACTTGGCTAGGAACACGGTAACAAGTAGTGGATATTTAAAAGGGTATTGGGTAAAATATTAAAATCTCAAGTAATGAGTACGCGTAATATAGTCGACACTAATTGTTAAGAAGAGCCACCAGTCACCACCTCGAGTGGCGTTGCCAACGATTAATAGCTCGTGCCGCAACTCGACACCATTTCTTTATTGTTTTGGAACTCGCAACAGCTCGCAAGAAACTCTTCTTCCATTCAGTAGATAAAAGAAGTAAATATCTCAATTCTCAGCATCTTATCTTCAGAAATCAAACGTTCTAATGAAAAAACACATCCTTTGAATTTTCATCTGTTCCCATAGGGTTAGGTACCAATACTTACTCAATATTTTACACACTTGCGTAATGGGCAATTTTAGTCTAAAAATATATAAAGTTATAAGCTGACCTGGCAACGTTGTTTTGCCATTTAAGGGCATGAAAAATAGGTAACGACCGACTCTCTGACTTACCGAACATACGCAGAAAATATCATAGCAATCGGTAGAGCCGTTTTGGAGAAGTTTGGTAACAAAAATTGCCACGAGAATTTTAGATATTAT
Source organism: Coenonympha glycerion (assembly GCA_963855885.1). Lineage (NCBI taxonomy): Eukaryota > Metazoa > Arthropoda > Insecta > Lepidoptera > Nymphalidae > Coenonympha > Coenonympha glycerion. The sequence continues at coordinate 8,348,148 of OY979629.1, forward strand.
TAGAGAAAAGTACTCGTACTTAGCTAATATTTATTCAGGACTATGCCAGTAAAAACTCTTTCGAAAATTAAACACTTTATTCTTTCAGACCAAAAATAAAAATTGTGTACTACGTAGGTAGTCCTACGAGTACATATAAAATATATTAGGATAGATATTACACTGGTACCTATAGCGAACATTTTGCGGAGATATTCCATGATGTCCTTAATATGATACGCACAGTTAGGACGCACTCGTAAATCTTGCCCAAAAGCTATTGTAATTCCCAGTAGTTAGTCATAGAAGCATGTATTTTTAGAAGTACCATGCACATAACAGATCAAAGGCATTGCGAGCCAACTGTCGATGCTAAACAGCGTGTAACATGTTCCTAATAACCTTGTTGTTTCATTATAGGGATAATCCAGATTATACGTAATGGGATGATGTTCGTTCCTAGCATATTATATAGTTAGGTATAACAAGAAAAATATCTTCAACAGTAATATCAGTGGGTATATTCTGTTCTCGTTATTGCGTAATATTTCTCTTTCGTAGCAATGTAATGCAACCTGCCGTTGCCAATGACACGTAAAATAGACAAGATACATACGAACTCCTTTCGTCTAGCATCGAATTTTACTTCTACGTCTTCTTAGTTTAACATATATAATATTAAGGTACTACTTGACCGGGAAAATGTTGCTTTGCCATTTAGGGGAGTAAAAATAGTTTACGACCTATTCTCAGACCTACCGATTACACAAGAAACTTATAAAAACCGGTAAAGCTGTTTCGAAAGAGTTTGGTTACAAACACTATGACACGCGAATTTTGTAATATATTAGCTTTTACACTGTTAAACAATGAATAATTTTCATAATTTTTTTTAATTCGATATTCAGTCATGTATTCATGTACCTATCCGTTCGAATATCAAGTATATTTTAAGTTTCAGGCATTTAGGTATCACATGCCTAAACACGTCTGAGAGTAAGGACGACACGTAAGGAAAGCACGTCTGAGAGTTTTCATAAAAGTTTTAAAGCTGTCTGTGTCTCATTCTTAAATTGCATGTTCATTCGAGAACTGAGTTGACATAGCGGATGATAATGCTGATGACGACTATAATACAAAAAATATTGAACCGACCGAATTACATTATTTATATTATTTATAATTATGACATCAATTTACTATTAAACACTGGATTTTATTAACTGCTCTTTGATTAAAACGTTTATCAAAATGGTACTATTAATTTTATTGCTCCGTAGTATCATTAAAGCTTAATTGTTTTCAGAGATAATTTAAAATATCTTTTGTAATTATTGATTGCAGATTTCGGATTGCACTTTTAATTGAGCTAATAGATATCGCTGCGTGCGGGTAATTTGGATAGCGTGGATAAAAATAAATAATTTATAGTTTGTGATATATTGTTTAACGGTGTATAATATCATCTAGATGGAGATATAAAGTGATAATGGATCGATCACTAAATTTTTTTTGTTTAAAATATCGAAAGTATATTTACTCAAATTGTATGAAGTAAAACTACATACTTAAATATTCAATATTCTGCAATATGAAACGTATTTTGAGGTTCCGTTCCGTACCATAAATGAGATAAAACGGAACTAGTCGTCCACTGGTCTGTTTTAGCATTTGTCTGTCTGCCACTTATGAAGATTTTTTCTATTTGGTGTATTTGATTTTCTTAAATTAGTTTATTCTAACACTCTAAATAGAATATTAAGCATTTTCTAGGTATACATATATTTTATTCAAGAGTTATTCAAATTCAGCAAAACATATCTTGTTTCAGCAATCCCCCTTGTCCTTATTATCACTGTTGATTATGTAGATTAGGTTTTGTGTAAATAGGTTGAGTTTGCATAGGACCCTGGGCTTTTTAAGTATTATATATTTTGTACTACTAGTAGCTGTCTAATTATTCAATTATTTTATTAATATGTAGGAGTATTTTACTCTTACTTTCTTCGTCTATCGATTATAAGCTGAAACTGAGTAACGTATCGATGAAATTTTTTGTACGAGTATTGTAGAGCAGAAAGATGAGTATGCTTGTGCAGTGACGAAAAGTAAAGGAAGACCGAAAAAGACATAGATGGATCGCATGAAAGGAGATAATATGCGTGTAAAAGAAGTGGATTGCGAGTTGACGGCTAATAGGAGCAATAGGAAGAAGAATACATGTTGTACCAACCACATATAACCTGGCAAAAGGGCTGGACGAAGAAGATAACTTTTTTGTTATTTGCTCGATTTCATTTGTTTTTTTTTTATATTAAATATTGTTTCAAAAATGAGTTGAATAAATTAATATTTTGCTTTGAGTAAAATACCCTATTGTTAGTGACCAAGAGGACAGTTGGTCACGTTTTGTCCACATGTCCGGAGCCCCGCGTGTCCTACGCGCTATTGTGGTGGGCAACGCTGGCTCACGCACCATCCATGCATATTCATGCGCCCGATCCATAGCCGCGTATTAATTTGCATCCTGATCCAACAACGGTCTTCACTAGCGTCGTACATTTTCCTTTCTTTGCTGTTATCTCCATTCCTCTTATCACTCGTTACACAAGAACAAAAATTCTTTAACAGTTTTCCACTTTAAAATAAAAAAAATAAAAAATCGGCAAGGAATCGCTAACGCGGACCAAATTGCTCAGCTTACAACACCGACGGTTTCACTAATACTTTGGTGAATGTGATCAGGAACTACATGCCCTTGGACCTCCTTCACCTTTCTACCGTAGCATCCTTATGTGGTTGACATCCAACAAACTCGCACGAACCGTGTTTTTCTTCCACGTTTCTGATACGAACCGCTAAGGTGTGGAACGCTGTTCCAGCCTCCGTGTTTCTAGTCAACTACAATCTTGGTGTCTCCCAAAGATGAGTGAATAGACATGTAACGAGCAATTCCGGAGGTGCGACGAGAAGAGCCGACAAGTGTCGAAGTTGGTCGAGGTGAGGCGGCGAGAGGGAGGCGTGACGAGTGTGCGTCCATAAAATGGGCGAGCGGCGAGGCATGCAGGCATTATCAGTCGTGTACCAGTGCAAAGTGTTATTGTGATTAATTTGTAATTACTGTGATATTTAAAAAGTTAGAAAATATAATTGAATGTGCGATTGGTGAGACGTGTTTCATTTCTGGCTCGTAACAGTCAGAAGTGGTATACTGTTCACCATACCCACAGTGAAGCGAAAAGCCGGGAACATGTGACGTCACGTGACGTCAAAGAGGTTGCGAAAAACTGAAGAAAATTGGACACCCAGCGAAAAGTCTCATGTAAGTGCCGATGAAAGTAGTTATCGTTTCAAAAATTGCTTGAAGGCGATGCATGATGAATACGTGAGAAAGAAAAGCCGTGGAATAATTTTTTACTTGAGGGTACTTTAAAAAAAAAATCGGAAGAAAATATGATAATTGCTAAATTGTACCCGATTGTAACCCGGAAAACCGTGATATATATGTGAAAAGGAGGATTTACAAGATTGAGTGAGATTTATCGGTGGAGTGACAATAAGGGGTCAGGCGTGTACTCTGTTAAGCCGGTTAGCAACAATGGCAGCATAGTATACATTGCAATTTCATTTTTGTGAGAAGATTTGACGGTACATTTGATGATGACATTTTGTAATGGTGGAAACAAAAAGGAAGCGGGCAGTATCTGCTATAAGTGTGGTTGTTTCGTCCAAAGTACAGCTAAAATCAAGTGAATGACTTCTGAAAGTTTTCAATGCATTTTACGTGGCATAAAAAAAATTCAAAGTGGAACAAGATATGAGCGCGGGTATACCGCAATAACGAGGGCTGGGATTCCTGAGACTGAACGTAGGATTTTAAGAAGCTTTTTGGTAATGTATGATCGTTCCAATATTACAACGAGAGTGTAACGTAGGCGTTGCTAATATTTGTTTTTATGTTTCATGAACAACTGATGAACTGATGAGTCTTGCGCGCTGGTCAGCGTGTCGCGTCGTGCGTGTTGGCTCGCCGTGCTATGCTGGAGCTGCATCTGTGCGCTGGCCACGTGTCTCCACGTGTATATGATGTCATGTCACGGAATGTGTGATGTCATCAACCAGATGGCGTCTCTGGTGAGCTGTATTTGTTCCAATTGTTATTTTGATTTAAATATTAAACATTTGACATAGTCCACTGCTATACCGTCGGGCACTGTGTTCATTTTAACTCACAGTAAAAAAATTGTGTGAAACTGTGTGATCATATGAGTTCAGATACGTTATTTATGAAGGTACTTGTGTAGTTTTCTAGGGAGTTAATTTAACAACCACCAGTGATCAAAATGTTGCGTGATATACTAGTAGACGGGAAGTACCTACATTTGTAGAATTTATTTCCAATATGGTCGAAATTATATATCGTATCAATTTTCAGAGTTGTACCTATGCAAATGAGTCTTAAAGCAGCGAATAAAGCTGAAAGCTTATTAATAAAATCTTAGAAGGTAGTTTTGTTGGGATAAGGTAGAAAACGTAAATTTTGGTACTAACAGTTTTGGTATAAAGGATCTAATGACACATTAAAACAAAAGTTATTTGCGTGCGTGTATGTACGCGTATGTTTGTACGTGCTTGTACATGTGAGCGAGGATTGAGACTTCTCGCAAGTGTAGCATGGCGGGAATTTTATGTGTCTTACTACAGAGGCTCGATTCGATTGTTTGTTAAGAGGTTATCAGGATTTTACGATAGTAAGTAGGAGTTCTTACGTGTTTGTAATGAGGAAAATGAGTAGGTTACATTGTGAGTATAATAAAGCGGTAGGAAATAAATCGTTTACAGGAATAATTAAGAGGGTAATCTCAGTTGGGTGGGTCAAAGTTTTGGGAAGTAAAAAAGATAGGTGAAATATAGACGACTGGTGAAATTTGACATAGATGTAAGGTGTGATGAGAATGGATAGGATGGATAGGACAAAGGACACGTATGTTAGTGAAAGTTTTAAAGTAGCACTTGTTACCGATAAAATTAATAAATGAGGAGTAAAGGTTAGCGTGGTACGGGCCATATAATACGTAGACTGAAAATCACGTAGGTGTAACAAAGAATAATGTAAAGGAAGATAACGTATAGGTGGATGGATTGTGTAAGAGGATACGCGTATAAAAAGAGTGGATTACAAGTTAACGGCTGATTGAAATGAATGTAGGAATTGTGAACAATTATGTTGAGGACAGGCCTAAGCGTACATTCAGACCTGACAAACAGTTCTTCATTAATCCGAGCTGGCACAATCACATGTGTTCAAAATGTTCTTATGTTTACAGTTACTATGCTGCGTTCGAGAGAGCCTTGGTATCCGAGATGCATCATCAGAGAAGGAAAGCAACTCCAGCAGTTATGCGGCGGAGGGTCGCTGCTCAGGCATCATTCGCGAGTCCTTCGATGCGGAGGAGACTCCAGCCTGTTAAGTTGAGTACCTAGTATCTAAATTAGTAGTCTTATGATCTTGTTGAGCGATGCTTGATTCAAAGCTTATATGAAGCTTTTTATTTGCATTGCGCTGCTCTGTCTCTCTTCTCTGGCACCGGGAGGCGATGTGGCCAAGCAGGGACTTGATTTGAAGGGGCAGTGACGTGACCGAGCAGAAACCTGATTTGTTGTATCTTGGTGGAATGGGAGGTTACTAGTATTGCGGGTTCTGTCTCATAGTGCGGCCACCATGAGTGTAGAGAGTAACTTTAATGTTTCGTTTAGCGTTTTGAAAGAGTATCTTTCGATAAGTTAGTTGAGTTTTAATTTCCATGTTAGGTTATAGTTATCAGTTAGGAGTTTACTTCTGTCGACTTAAATTTAAGAGTTAGCTATCGTTTGGCAAGCCCTCCCATGAGTTTTGATGAGATGAGAGGTTTTGACTTTTAGGTTGGATTTATATTTTTGAGTTAAAGTTAAGTTAATCAGTCTTAGCCGGTATTATAAATTTGGAATTTCGTTTAGCAAATTTACATTGAGTTTAGTATTTTGGCAATTAAGAAACTTAAGTTTGAATTAGTTTAGTTTATCAGTTTTAGACTGCATTATCGGTTGGGAGTCTGCTTGAAACTTCAATTTTGGAAGAGCTTAGACTTGGTGGCCACTTGGTTTTAAATTAGAGTTCGAAATCAGATTGCAACTTCTATCGATGAGTTAAACCGCGTTTCTTTAAGCTTTCATTTTGACTTTAATGGGAACTGGAATTTCATATTTTGAGCTTAATTGGTTGCGGTCGTCATTGGAGTTTACTTATAGAGTTTACTTATAGAGTTTACTTATAGAGTTTACTTATAGAGTTTACATATAGAGTTTACTTATAGAGTTTACATATAGAGTTTACATATAGAGTTTACATATAGAGTTTACATATAGAGTTTACATATAGAGTTTACATATAGAGTTTACATATAGAGTTTACATATAGAGTTTACATATAGAGTTTACATATAGAGTTTACATATAGAGTTTACATATAGAGTTTACATATAGAGTTTGCAGATTAGGGTTTGCAGAATAGGGTTTGCAGAATAGGGTTTGCAGAATAGGGTTTTGCAGAATAGCGTTTAGCCGGATAGCGCTTAGCCGGATAGCGTTTAGCAGGATAGCGTTTAGCAGGATAGCGTTTAGCAGGATAGCGTTTAGCAGGATAGCGTTTAGCAGGATAGCGTTTAGCAGGATAGCGTTTAGCAGGATAGCGCTTAGCCGGATAGCGTTTAGCAGGATAGCGTTTAGCAGGATAGCGTTTAGCAGGATAGCGTTTAGCAGGATAGCGTTTAGCAGGATAGCGTTTAGCAGGATAGCGTTTAGCAGGATAGCGTTTAGCAGGATAGCGTGTAGCAGGATAGCGTTTAGCAGGATAGCGTTTAGCAGGATAGCGTTTAGCAGGATAGCGGTTAGCAGGATAGTGTTTAGCAAGATAGTGTTTAGCAGGATAGTGTTTAGCAGGATAGTGTTTAGCAGGATAGTGTTTAGCAGGATAGTGTTTAGCAGGATAGTGTTTAGCAGGATAGTGTTTAGCAGGATAGTGTTTAGCAGGATAGTGTTGAGCAGGATAGTTTTGTAGGATAACGTTTTGAAGGATAGTTTTGCACATAGTTTTGCTTTGGATTGACTATGAGGTTGAGTTAATAATTTAAGCCTGGAGTTTGGGTTTGTCACTTGGCCGATATTATTAGACTGATATTATCAGATTAGAGAAGTAATCTCATGTCCATCATTTGATTTGAGAGTTCGTCTCTGCCTAGGTATTGTCCTGGTTGGTTTTGTGGCACTTCTAAGCAGGTGTGGTTTTGGCTGTCAAGTTAATCCACGGCCGAGATTTGGTGGTAATTTAAGGGGATTTTTAGTAAGGGACTGTTGAGACGTGATGATGTGTGTATGTATGAAATTGAGAGCACTGAGTGTAAGGTTCACAGCCTCGTCATTGTTTCTGCAGGTTTTCTGGGGGGAAACTTACCGTAGTGTCATTAACGTGCTCTTAACAGTTAACCGTGTTGCAACAGTAGTATTGAGGCAATCGAAACCTGAGATTGACTTAATGGATTTACTAGAGAATTAAAGTGTACTCTGCGCCAATTGCGGCGCAATTGTTACAGGATGGCCGACTGTAACGAGCAATTCCGGAGGTGCGACGAGAAGAGCCGACAAGTGTCGAAGTTGGTCGAGGTGAGGCGGCGAGAGGGAGGCGTGACGAGTGTGCGTCCATAAAATGGGCGAGCGGCGAGGCATGCAGGCATTATCAGTCGTGTACCAGTGCAAAGTGTTATTGTGATTAATTTGTAATTACTGTGATATTTAAAAAGTTAGAAAATATAATTGAATGTGCGATTGGTGAGACGTGTTTCATTTCTGGCTCGTAACAGACATTCTCTAGGCAAGCGCGCTCTAACCTAGACCTCATCATTGATTTCCATCAGGCACGATTGTCGCGCGACAATCGCAAACAAAATATAAATTGCGGTGGTTTCTTTTATAATTGCAGTCCATTAGATTTTTGGGGATGTATTGAAGTCAGTGTGTAGACTACGACGATAAAGCTAACGATTTCTAATTAACTAAACAACGTGTTGAAAGTGCTTCGCAAATTAAAGTACAAATAATAAGACAACACCTCTTCCGTGGTCGAATAAATGATTTCCCTGAAATTTAAATGAAAGAGAAACAACGTCACGTGGATATTATACTGACTACTGAGTGAACAGTTAAAATGAAACTGTGTTAACGAGTAGCAATTAGCGAGAAGCTTCATTAATTAATTTGAAAGTAAACACTATCCCGCAGATCGTCGCACAAGTTTTTATAATAAATTGTAACCCTTTTACCGACTCTTCTATCTTGCAAGTAATTAGAATTTTAAATTATGAAATATTTTTCACCATGAACGAGTTTTGAATCGTTAATTAAGATAAAATACAGCTAGTTGTATAAAGAATCGGCGATAATATTGGTTTAGTATAATACAACGGTGGTTAACATTTTGTTTAAAATTTAGGTACTTCATTATCGTTACATGATACAAATACTGCGGCTTCATACAAGCGTAATTAGTTTATTTTAGGTCAAATAAAACAACATTTTCCCGTATACTCTTAATTTGTTTCATTTTACTTGCAAACAAATTAGGTGTTTAAGCCTGGTATTAAGCTTAATTATAATTTATTATTTTTAATCAGAAATAATTCGTATATGTATATCATGTTGCAATAATCGTGATGGATTCAATTTAAAATAATCAATATGATATTTATATTTAAAAGAGTGATAATTTAAAAAGTTTTCATATATAAAGCTTATAAAAGATTTATGCAATTAAAACACATCGTTAGAGATTCTCTTTTTGATATAAAGATTTTACCATGTATTATAATAACAAGTTTATATGCTCTGTTTGAAAAACATTACAACATACAAAACTAAGTTAAATAGGCCGAAGTTTCACGGAACAAATAATAAAGTTTCCTTTTCCTTTGGCAAATTACTAAACCCTTAGAATTTCTTTTCTTTTTTTCCTGCCAACTCCTATACGATTATGTGTGCTCAGATAAATGTATTGTAACAATAAAATATACCTCGGTAATTGTAACCATGTACATTTAATTTATGCTACAGACCGCGTACATTCGGCGATTGGTATTACAACGCAAGTTAAATTAACAGTAGTAGAAAATTAAAACTAACGATAGTTCGAAAAAATAAAAGGGCTCTAAAAACCGTTTTTGCATGAAAATTCAATTCCTTTTTATATATAGAAACTAAAACTTGTATTCTAGGTTTACCTTATTGGTTTTTATAATCACTAAGTCTGTGTAGTAAACGGGAAACCTTATATTTACACTACGACTCTGGTGCAGTATGTCGATTAATTAAGGTAAAGAAAACCTTATATCTTAACAAAAGTAACTTACTATAGAGCCATTATGTGGGACATACGTACATACTATAGATACAGTGTGTTAAACAATACCCGCACAACCGGAATATATTCAGTAAATACTAGTATCATGGTTACTGTATACAGTAGTACGTTATACAAACACTGCTAATTGGCTTCTAGATAGATGATATCATGTCTATTTAAATTACTACTGTTAGTCATTTAGCGCTAACTTGCTCGCATATGTGGGGTTAGTATTGGGTTAGTATAAGTTGTTAGATAAACGACTCAAATATCGATTCGCTTTCGCAATACAATCTATTCGTATATGGGGAGAGTAACCAAAAACGTGTAAAATTCTAAGCATGATTGTATCTTGTCTTATCATCATGATATTTTATATCTACTCGTAATTCAACCCTAACAATACTGGTATTTTATGAAAAAAAAAAACGTTATGTTGTAAAAAAAACTAATTCATTTGGAAGATGCCACCCGATAATGTCAGATAAGCATGGTTGTTAGTGCAGAAGAATATCTTTCATGGCATGATCTCATAAGTCTTGCTACCCGCACGTGACCTGGTTTGTACTCTCTTGTATCTACTGTGCACAATCAAGCCTTCGCCATTTAGAAACGTGGACTTAAGGCATCGTGACTACAATAAAACTTTATATTTATCCCTGTTTAAGAGCCACGAGGCCACATAATGTATGTTGTAGCTTTAATCTGCAAAGCTTTTTTAATTAAGTAAATAATATCACCAAATAATCCAATGTTCTCCAAGCACTACGAAGCTATATATTTTTGATTAAACATACAGGTATTCTAAAATATTTTGGGCTCAATTTTCGAGATGTCCTTTACTATTTTCTGAAATATTTTTAAAATGGAATACTACAATTTAAGTGTTCCTATATTTCTTAGCAAATTCTTTCTAATTGGAATTAGTATGATGCCAAATAGCAGCTAATCATGCATTGTCATCCATTCTAAACGAGTAGAAATTTCAGCTAGTAAATCTACGCAGTTGACGCGTTTCGAAAGAACTAATATCAGCTAATGTGCGCTGGCTTTTGGCGGCGAGCGCCAGTAGGTAATTTGTCACAGCCGGCGATGTTTATTCAAACGAGGAGATTTTATTGCAACGACATAAATCTCCGAGGAAAGACGCGATGGAAGTGACGCGGATGGTAATTGTACAACAATGTTGCTTTTCCCGCTATTCTTTTGCACATAAAAACATGATCAATTATCATCTTTCAACTTCTTGCAAGGAAGAAAAGCGCAAAGACAAGTAAATCTTCGAAATGTTCACAGTGCACGCCTGTGGGTATAGGATCTTTCCAGAGACTAATATACAAGGATTATTATTATACGTTTTTGTAACGCGTTTTGTTAAGTAATAAGGATTTTAATTTTAACGAAGAAAAACAAAATAATTACTAATGCATTAATCATATTAAAACATTTAACTAGATCGCTGTTAAACTTCACCAGAGTCGAATTAGAAACAGAGGATTACAACAATGTATAAATGCAACTATAACAATTAAAATTGGAATTGAAATCCACGTTAAGTCCGGGCGAGCAATAAGCGAGTTACTAATTCAGCTGACCGTTAGTAATCCTGTTGGGCTTGGAGGACCGTGTAATATGAAGTTATCATTTCGAATATCATTATTAAAACTATCCTACGAATTTTAATAAACATGGCAAATAAATTTAAGTGTAATGCACATGTGAAAGTATTTTTATTTAAAAATATAGTAGTCAGTGGACAACTGCATAACTTATATTTCTTACTTGGAAACCTTTTTTCAAAATTCACCGTCGTGGTTTGATTCTTGATAAGGAAGAAAATAAGATACTCTTCAACTTTGATACCCTAACTTATAAATGTCTCTTAGCTAAGCAGTGCTTTCTGCCTAGTCTTCTTCCAAATTTCCAATTTCGATGTCAAGAGAAATGTTGATTAGCTAAACAACTGCTGAGCAAAGTTTATATGGAACGGGATTGGTAATGGTAGCCTTACCCACAAACCACAATTGATTATTGAAGTATATGTTCTTAAAACATAAATAAAATTCATATTATTATGATTAACGCTATGCATAATTTAACAGCAAACTAGCGGCTGCGAAAAATATGGAACTTATGTTGCAAAGTTGGCCTCGAGATCATTAATAAAAAATATGCAAACATGCGTGCAAACTATCCTACGGACATTCATAACATTCAGAGTTAGATCTTCAATCATAATAAAAGTTTTGGGATTTCTGAGCAATTTCAATTTGAATGTAGGGCCAGCGACTGCTTGATTTTAGCTGAACTGTCGGCACTTTAGTTGCCCCGAAGTTTGACATAAAAGAGCTAAGGCCTTAGGCCACCTGACTACCAGTATTTGTATGTCGGCGCTTTCAGTAACCGCTCAAGGATTACCTAAGTAGCTATCTACACAAGCAGCATGTAGCTAATATAGTGTTAATAGCCTCGTTATATCGTTATTATATTCAGTTAGAGATTATCCGTATTACACATTAATAGCTTGCATGCTAATTATTATTATCCTATTATACTAGAACTGCGTATAGAGTCATAATAATGCCTGTTTCCATTCAATAACTATGTATTATTTAAAAATCCATCGTTCATTGATTGTAAGAAAGA